>CM042692.1:276507704-277790204 GCA_023614405.1 Avena insularis
GAGCGAGGGCATAGGAAAGATGAAAGAGGAGCCTTTCGATGTCATAGTAGGGCATGGTGAAGTGTGATTTATCTCCACTTAAATCAGGCAGAATCCTACCATCCACATTCGGCTGACAGGTGGGGGACCTAGCGTGTGGACTTGTCAACCAAACCTCGCGCCTTCATTGGTTCAAAGGCCCTCTCGCGTGCATTGGCCGAAATATTTTGGCACCTTGCCCGCGTACATATCGCTGTGAGGCGTTGCTAAGGAACCAGACACGCCTGGCCCACACTCTTACTCCCTCAAAACTTGTCATGGCTCGTGCCGGTAGATCCATCCGCTGCACCGTTTGCGATCGGGATCGCCGTGGCGGATCCACCCCAAGATCCTACCGTCACAGTATCAAATGGCCATGGTTTCTTGAGCCGAACATCTGCACTACATCTCCAAGCTCGGCCCCTCCTATCTATAGAAGAACTGTTGCAGCGTTAAGCTAGAGCTAGAGCCGCGAGGCACGACGAGCTCGGTCCATGCCACCCCATCCCCTTCGTCACTGTCGATTCCAAGGTGGAGGGCGACAGGGACGAAGCAATCCATAATGCCATTGTTGCCTACTTGGCCAAGGGCAAGCCATCGGGGGCAGTGGATGTCGCTGGGAAGGGCACGACAGGGTCACCAATTGAGGTGGACTCCGACGATAGGGCTGTGATATGGGTTTAGATGTTGTTTAGGCTGTTTGCAATTTTGGTTGTGTTTAGTGCGAGTACAATTATTGTAATGGATTTTGCGAGCTATATTGATAAATATGGATAATTGTGTTTATTGCAATAAAAGGGTTTAAGTGCTTCCACTTTAGAAATTGTGTCTGTGCCATTTGCATGTTGTAGGATCCACGTAGATTACATGCAAACAAACCAACGAAATCAGATTACAACCATCAGATGGTAGGGGCATGATGGAAGAGAAGTGGGGACAGTGGCTTTGAGGGGAAGGAAGAGAGGTAAAGGGGACGTGACACTAACAGGTGGGCCCATGAATAACATGACACTGATAGACAGGAGCACACGGTATTGCCAATCTGTCCAGAGCAAGAGGACTTTGCAACATGACAACAACGGAACGGGATCCTCTAACTTACACAAGCTGATGCGACTTATTATTATCCATTGGATAAGTAAACTCGTCAAATTATTAAGGAGTACTAAAAAACTACAACTGAGATACATTCGCACAACACGTATGCTCTCCACACCAGAGAAGCATCGCTTAAGTCTTACACTTAACGACAACATAAGTACTATAGCTCCTTGTCGGTCTTATCGACAAAAATGTAGAAATGCATCTGCCTGTATGGTCCAGCACCGACAAGGTACTGAGATGGCACACATAGGACCAACCTCAGGTCCGCATACTCCACCTCCCGCGATGTCGGGCAGTTCGACGCCTTGTCTAGCACAAGCATGCTATCGGACGACAACGACTGGGTGTTCACCCACATGCACACCATGTACATGGGCTAGGCGCTCGAGACCGACCTGACACATACCACACACACGAAGGTGGGCCCATATCTGGTTCCCAGAACGCCGGTGGTGATGGTCAGGACGAAAACAGAGCCGTCCTCTCCCTGGAAAATTAGCCGGCGGTGTGCCGAGTGAGGGAATGAGAACTGCTCTTGGTGAAGTTGGGCATGGCCGTACGAGATCCTAATCTCTTTGATCAAGTGATCTTCTGCAAGGTGGACCACGAGCTCTACCAGCAGGCCAATGTAGTGTAGCCTGGCTCCGTGCAGGCACCCGTGCAGTGCGGGCACGCGATCTCGTGGAGCGGGAGCTCGTAGTAGGAGTAACGACGAAGCATCCTGGGTGGATGATAGCTCCAAATTTCATCACTTTTTACCATTGGTTTTCCTTGTTTATTGCCAGATTTCCCTTAAGATTGCCTTTTCACTAACTTTAATGTCGCAATTAGCGAATCTTTGGTTACTTGTGATGGTTTTCAGGCAATGGACATTTATTGAAGATCTAATAGCATTTATGGGCTAATTACACCAGAATAAGCAAACCCCAATTGGAGCCACTTTCATTAGAGGCGTCAGCACGCATAACGACCACTGGTTCGGTTGGGGCGCGCCCGTACCGTCCGACCATACTACCCACCGGTGCCTTCCTTATATCAATACAAGCAAATTTCGTAAAAGAGGAGAGACTAGAAGAACTACAGAACATAAGTTATAGCCACCGCAAGCCATCTAGAGGGAGAGATCAAATCTAAAAGAGGAGAAGAACTTCACCTCTTTCTCCGACGATCTTCAACCTCAAAACCACACACTCCATCATCATTCCATCATTACTTAGAGAGAGAGATTGGCACTTGTAAGATTAGGGTTTGATACTTTGATCTACCTTTGGTTTGTATTTGATTGGATCTTTAATCTCTAGTATGGTTTGCTACAATAACTTTGAGATGATTTCTATTTGCAATACAATTGTGCCTTTGATTTGTCTACCTCTCATGTCTGAGTAAATCCCCATAGGCGTGGGAGATGTAGGGGATTGGTGAGATGTGATGTGCATCCTTTAATTCCATCCATTTGTGATTGTTGTATTCTTTATTTAAACAGTGAGAATGAATATCTATGTTTGCCTAATGCTTGTTATCTAATTTAAGGGACCAGGTAACATGATCCAAAGATCTCATAGGTATGAACTTGTATGCTAGTAATTCGGCAACCCCCGAGTGACACGGCCGATATCAAAGAAGAGCTAGCACTACTCGAGGAAAACAAGGAACCACAAATATTAAAGCCTTGATCCGGTTGAAAGACCTTAATTAATGTGCTTGTTGGGGATATACTTTCTGGGTATCCTCATAGTTCCTCACTGACCAGGGTGGCCCACTTCGGGTTAGAGCTTTCCTTCATGGGCGGCCCAGTCAGGGAGAGAAGATGGAGTCCAATCCGGCTACAGGAAGGCCCAGAAGACTTACCGACTTAGGCCCATAATGTTACTTGTAGCTCAAGATGTACTCTGTAATAGACTCTTAGTTGTACCCGGATAGATCTCTCATAAACCCTAGGTCGGATATCTATATAAGCCGTCCTAGGGAGAGCCTTTAGGGCACCAGATAACACTCAATACTTTAGACCCTCAACTCGCACAGGCGAAACCCTTGTAACCCATATTCCGGCTCTCTGGTATTCTTTGGATTGCTAGCAGGAGTAGGATCCGTCCAAAGCCGACAGATTCGAACCTGGGTAAACTTGTGTGCTCACCGTCCCGGAATACCGTACGTCTCACACCCCTCTCTTCCGCACGCCTCGAGGACCCCCTCATGGCGTACTTGTCATTAATCCGACGACAGTTGGCGCCCACTATGGGGCAAGTGAGCTACGGATCTGTGTTCCGAGCGGAGTCTGCAAGAATCAGAATCGGCGAGACCATCGCCATCGGTCGCATCGTCTACGCCAGCGACGTCCCTCTCATTGTTCTCGACGAGACTTGGATTCCGGCAAGGGAGGTAGTGACTGCCTACACAATCATGTCTTTTGGCGAGATCGATGTTTACATCGGTTTCGCTGAACCTTCCCAACCCACCCCAGAGGTGATGATAAAGGCAGAAGAATTTTCTAGATCCCCTTTGTCCGCGGAGGCGGCAAAGTTCCGGATCTTAGAAAACCCTAATCCCACCCAGCCCGCACCAGTTGCGGAGATAGTGGAGAAACCCGAACCTGAAGAAGACCTAGCGGTCAACGTCGAATCTGGAGTGGATCTCCCCGGAGGAGCCGAATCCTAGATCGACCCACCCGTGGAAGTTGAAATCCAGGAGGAGCATATCAACGACACTGATTCCGGCTCTGATGATGCCGGAACAGACAGGCCTTTCCTAAGGTACACACTAAAAAATATGATACTTTAAGGCGAAAGCGCAGATGCAATCCTCGAGACCATCAAAAGTTTCGATATGGCTGATCGCGAAAGCCGCAGGTACCTCAGGAAGCACGCGTCGCACTTCGTCGGATACGTGGGATCCGGATCCGGCTCTGCCGATGCTGGAGAAAACACCGACTCGGTGCTGGAGGCAATTGGAACAAACGCCGACGTACCCGCATCCTCGGATGAGTCGATGACGTCAGTAGATTTCCGAAAGTTCTCCGAGGAATATGAAGAGGAGTACAACTCCAAAGCTGTAGAAGAAGCAGAAGTCATGGATGAAGGATCCGGGGAACACTCTCCCAAAGCGCAGGATGACATGGACATCGGAGATAATCCCGAAGTCCAAATGTCTGAAAGTACCGATCAGAGCTTGACTCCGGGAAATGGACCCAAAGCCGTCTTTGCTACCAGTGCTGCCAAGAAAGCAAAGAAGAAGAACAAGAAAAACAAGACCCCAGCAAAAGACCCTCTGACAGAGGAGGTGATTGCTGAGGAATATGAAGAAGAAGCGGATGGACCACTTATCCCGAACGAGCTGAAAAAAGAAGCATCGGTGGATGGACACGTGATCGCTGAAGGTGCGTGTAAACTCATCGATGCCGCATTAACCACACCTATCCCTACAGCTACAGAACTTACTGCAGATGAGCTGGGTGAAAGGGCGCAAGCCCTAGAAGCGCGTCGTCAACAACTCCTCAATGAAGCCAAAAACATTGAGGTGGAGAAGAAACGCATGTCGAACAAGGAGTACATGTCTCGTCTGCATCAGAAGACAGGCGTCACATAGATGACAACCAATTCCCGTGCCGTCCTTTTTGGAGATGAGATGGGGAAGCCATGGAAAGATAGCAACGGAGATTGGGTATACCCAACACCAGTACAAAATACCGTGGCAGCCCGAGAAATTCTATCGGCTAATCCAGGACCAGAGGAGACCCGTTTGGGTATCAAGCTACTCAACAAGGGACTGGAGCAGCAAAAGGTCGCCCTGTCCAGAAGTCAAAAACTGGTCTCAGATGCTGACCAATGTCGCATGGATCCGGCATGGGCTGGCGTAAGACCCCATTACGTTCCGGAGCAGTATCATCGCCCCGAATGACGGGAAGACAATTATTCAAGAACCGGATCGTCGAGACAGCATCGCAGAACTACACATAACTGGAGCAATGTCGCTCCAGTAGCCGAGAAAGACACGATCGCTGCACTGAATCCGAAGAATCCTCCCCGAAGGGGAGAAGATAAAGAGAAACGTCGGGAGGAGGTTCGTCAAAGGATGCCGCCTCCTAGACATGATAACCATCCGACTGAGCCTCACCATGGTGGGAACGACGGACGAAGGAACGACGGAAACCATGCAGGTACAAGCTGGCAGGGGGCTCGTCGTAGTCAAGACCCTCCCCGGAATCAGAATGATGACGTTCCGGACGGAGGCCGGCGATCAGCCGGAAACTACCCCACTGCACCACCCTCTCCACCACACAGTTATCACAACGCCCCCCACAGAGGTCAAGGAGGACATGGCGGAGGAGGTGGTGGCAGAAGCCGATGTCCGGCTCCAAGGCACCGCAACCACAGCCGGCATTCGGGACGATCCCTATCCCCGAACGACACAAGGCATAGGATCAACTCCAACATAGAGGCTCGGCGCTACGAAAACGATGACGTGTACATGGGCCCAAAGTGCTTCGGACCACGCATCAGAGCTACAAAGTTCCCGGAAGGATTTGCTATCTCAAGACATATTCAAGCCTACGACGGCATTGCTCGGCGGACACACAGTTCTGAGTTTCGTCCAAGCTTGCTGCATCGCCAAGGACGGAAACAGCCTGGTCGCAACTTTATATCTCCCACTCATGCTGAGGAAGATGGCACGATCATGGCTCAATGAGCTTCCGGCGAACACTATCCACAACTGGTATGATTTACAAAGTGCGTTCTTTCGGAATTTCGAAGGCACATATCGGAGGCCCTGTACGGTTGGAGACCTACAACGTTGCACCCAGAAAGCCGGAGAAACTTGCCGGGATTACCTCGGACGATGGATTGACACCAAGAACTCCTGCGAAGGAGTAAACGATCAAACTGCGATTGAAGCTTTCATTGCAGGTCTCCCAATGGTTTACTACGCCATCGCTTGAAGTGTGGCAAGGTTACTGATCTGGGAGAAATGATAGAAACAGCGAGCAAGTATGCAGATGCTGACGATGATGCAGAGGGATTACTCAAAGCCTTGGTTGTGCCTCAGTCGGCAAAACAACCAAAGCACCAAGCTCAGAAGCGCAAAAATACCTCGGAAGAAAAACCCAACGCGGAGACAGTGGTAGTCACTCATTTCGGGTGCGGAGGACGAGGAGGACGTGGCGGAGGCCGCGGGCGTGGCCATGGGACATCAAGGGTCCAAGGTAGAGGAGAGCAACAACCAGGCAAAACCTACACTTGGGCCGACATCGCCAATAACCCATTTGTGCATCATTTGGACGCCAATGGGGGCTCATCCCACACCAACGCTGAATGTCGTTTTAACGACGACATCAAGAGAGGTGACACCGTGGGCTACAAAGCTAAGCGGAAGAAGGGAAAGAAAAATCCCGAAAAAGACAAAGAGACCATGGAAGATTCCTACATGGAGGAAGCCGACGCTTCAAATCCCAAGTCGGATGGGAAGAAAACATTTCCCACCAAGAAGGACACTTACGTCATCTTCCTCGGATCTCAACCAGCAAAGGTCAAGAAAGCAGTTCTCCACGAGCTCAACGCAACAGTTCCGGCTGTCCCTCAGTGTCTGGACTGGTCGGAAGTGGCAATAACGTTTGACCGCGCTGATCATCTGCCTAAGCTACATAGGCGAGAAAAATACGCCTTAATCGTCAATCCACTTATTGATGGTTATGGTTTCTCCAAGACCCTCATGGATGGTGGTAGCAGCATCAATATTCTCTATGTCGAAACACTACGCCGGATGAAGATCTCGGAAACACAGCTGAACCACAGCTTTGTGATCTTTCACGGAGTTGTCCCAGGAAGACAGGCTAATTCCCTAGGAGAGATCACTTTGGATGTTACTTTTGGAACACTAAAGAATTATCGGATGGAGGCACTTTCCTTCGAAGTGGTCCCATTCAAGAGCGCATACCACGCTATATTCGGACGTCCGGCTTACTGGGCTTTTATGGCTCGTCCGTGTTACATTTACAATATGATGAAAATTCCAGGTCCCAACGGCGTAATCACCATCAGGGGAGACCCGAAGAAGGCGCGAGAATGCGAGGATGGAAATGCCGCCTTTGCCGAAGCCGTGCTGCATGCCCAGGAGTACCAGGAGATCAAGAAGAGCATAGATCCGTCTGAGATGCCTGCGACGAAGAAGGAGGTGACAAAGCCAAATCCGGAGTTCAAGGCATCAGAAGAGACGAAGACGACACCGTTGAAGGATGACGTCCCCTCCAAGGTGACCCAGATAGGCGTAGGCCTAAGTAGCGCATAGGAAAGCACGCTCGTCAAGTTCCTCCAAGCAAATCAAGATATCTTCGCATGGCAGCCATCTGACATGATCGGAGTACCTAGGGACTTGCCGAGCACTCTCTAAATGTAAAACCGAACTCTAAACCCGTCAAACAGTCCTGACGACGGTTTTGTGATGAAAAGCATAAGGCAATAGCTAAGGAACTAGCGTGGCTCGAGTTAGCCGGATTCATAGAAGAGGTCATCCATACTGATTGGTCGGACAACCCTATAATGGTCCCTAAAAAGGACACCACTGATTTAAGGATGTGTGTTGATTATACTGCCTTGAACAAGGCTTGTCCAAAAGATCCGTTCGCTCTGCCTAGAATTGATCAAGTTATCGATTCCACGGCAGGCTCGGAACTCCTCTGTTTTCTCGACGCATATTCCGGTTATCACCAAATACGGATGAAGGAATCTGACAAAGTCAAGACTTCATTCATAACCCCTTTCGGAACATTCTGTTTTGTTAAGATGCCCTTTGGGCTGAAGAACGCAGGAGCTACGTACCAGCGCACGATGCAGCATTGCCTCCACGACCAACTCGGATGCAATGTACATGCATACGTGGATGATATCGCGGTCATGTCCAAAAAGAAGGAAACATTGATTTCCGACTTGGAGGAGACGTTCGCCAATCTACGAAAATACAACATCATGCTTAACCCGAAGAAATGCTTCTTTGGAATACCAGCCGGAAAATTGTTAGGTTTCATCGTGTCTCAAAGAGGCATAGAGGTGAACCGCGACAAGATCAAGGCTATTCTCAATATTTCCAGGCCAACTCGCCTGAAGGACGTACAAAGATTAACTGGTTGCATTGCTGCGGTCAGTCGATTTGTAAGCTGGCTTAGTGAAAGAGCCGCACCATTATACAAACTCCTGAAGAAGACCAAAGATTTTGTCTGGACTGACGAAGCTGAAGTTGCACTACAACACCTGAAGAAAGTACTCTCATCTGCTCCTATCCTTGCAGCGCCGGAACCTCAGGAACCGATGTTGCTTTATATTGCTGCGACAAATAGGGTCGTTAGTATCATCATGGTGGTGGAGAGACCAGAGGAAAATCAGGAACACCTGGTGCAGCGTCCGACTTATGTTGTCAGCGAGGTCTTGACAGAATCAAAATAGCGATATCCGCACTATCAAAAGTGGGCTTACGGTGTTTTCCTAGCATCTCGTAAGTTACGACACTATTTTCAGGAGCATCCAATTACCATGGTGAGCAAAGCTCCCATGAGAGACATAATCAACAACAGCGATGCCACAGGACGTGTCGCCAAATGGGGCATAGAGCTCTCAGCTTTCGATATTGAATATAAACCTCGGACAGCAATCAAATCCTAGATCCTTGCTGACTTTGTCGCTGATTGGACAGAGATGAAGGAGAACATGGTCCTCCCTGAGTCGGAATACTAGACCCTCTTTTTTGATGGGTCTAAGGCTCGAGCGGGCTCGGGGGCTGGCGTGGTGCTCAAATCACCCCAAGGAGATAAACTATTATACGTGTTGCAGATCCACTTCACAGCGACAAACAATATTGCCGAGTATGAAGCACTGCTGCATGGAATCCGGATTGCTAAGGATATTGGCATCTGACGTTTGATGTGTTACGGAGATTCGGATCTTGTTGCTCATCAAGTCTTGGATATTTGTAATGCAAATAAGCACATGGAAGCATATAAAGCTGTCGTGGATGATCTATCTAAATCGTTCGAAGGGTTTGAAGTTTAACACATCCCTCGAGCAGAAAATGAGGAAGAAGATGCACTATCTCGAATAGGCTCTGCACGGAAAGAGGTCCCGGATGGCGCATTTTTAGAGCACCTCAAAGTTCCCTCGATAAAGGGAGTAGATGAGGAATATCCGACCAAATCCGACTCACCTTTAATAGCAGTTCTGGCTGTAATTCCCAGCTGGACTCAACCCTACCTTGATTACCTGGTAGATGGCAAATTACCCGAAGACGAGGTGCTGAGCCGGCAGATTATCCGACGAGCAAAAGCCTATACTATTGTTAAAGGTGAGCTCCATAAACGGAGTGTTTCTGGGGTTTTTCAGCGCTGTGTATCTCCGGAAGAAGGAGTGGAGATCTTAAGAGAAATCCACGAAGGCGAGTGTGGTCACCACGCTGCAGCCAAATCTTTAGTGGCAAAAGCTTTTCGACATGGATTTTTCTGGCTTACAGCTCCGGCAGATGCCAAACGATTAGGCAAGACATGCAAAGGCTGCCAAAAGTATGCCAAGCAAGCTAATGTTCCAGCCGATCAGCTGCGAATAATACCTATAACATGGCCTTTTGTGGTCTAGGGGCTTGATATGGTAGGACCTTTTAAACGAGCACCAAGTGGATTCACGCACCTCTTAGTGATGGTGGACAAATTCACAAAGTGGATCGAGGCTAAACCTGTCACTAATTGTGATGGAGCAATAGCCAAAAGATTTGTCGAGAATGTTATAATCCGGTATGGTTATCCGCATAGCATTATCACGGACAACGGGAGTAACTTTTCTATGGGAGAACTGGTTGAATTCTGCGATGAGCAAACTATCCGGCTTGACATTGCGTCAGTCACACATCCACAGGCTAACGGACAAGTCAAAAGAGCAAATGGTTTAATTCTACAAGGCTTGAAACCGAGACTCGAAGCACCACTGAGACGTGCTGCGGGGGCTTGGGCAGAGGAACTACCCTCTGTAATTTGGAGTTTGCGAACAACTCCGAACAGGTCAACAGGATACACACCTTTCTTCTTGGTCTATGGCGCAGAAGCAGTTCTTTCTAGTGATTTAATTCATACTTCTCCTAGAGTGGCCGCGTATATCAAAGAGGATGCCGAGATTTCTCGACAAAATGATCTCGACTTAGTCGAAGAAGTTCGCTCGTTGCTGAAATGAGATCTACAGCCTATCAGCAGAAGTTACGCAAGTATCATAGCCAGAGAGTCCGAAATAGATCTTTTAATAAAGGTGATTTGGTTCTCCGGCTTGTGCAACAAAGAAAGCACAAACTTTCCCCAGTATGGGAAGGGCCCTTTTTAGTTAGTCGAGTAATGCACAATGGATCATACTACTTAACTGACATGAGGCCAGTCAAAGAAAGACCTGCTACTAAGAAGAGAAAGAGAGCTGGAGGTAGTACAAATCCGGATGAGTTAGACAGACCATGGAATATTGGTCAACTACGTCCCTTTTATTCTTAGTTTATCCTTCTTTGTAATCATACATATGTACATGTTCTGTGAGAAATAAAAGTCTTGGTTACCTCAAAGTTTTCCTGAGAAGTTTTTACCATCTTATTTCCTAATGATCATGTCATAGTCGAAAATCCCAGAATACTTGAAAGTACTTTATGCTCATGTTCGTTCTGGTTTAGATTTCCGACTCTAAAACTGCTACCTTTGGGTATAACTCTAAAAAATTCTAGTCTTTACTTAGGTTATTTGTCTGATTGCTGGATGCGGGTATTTTCCGAGTAGTGAATTGTTGGTCTTTGGAAGCGGCTTTGTTTCGAGTTTAAACTGGTTTAGCAATTGAGCTCCGTTGCTCGGCAAAGTTTCCTGAAGGTTTAGCCCACTCGAAAGGGCGGAAAGCCAGATAAACGATAAGTAGAGACGAAAAATTCTAAGTGCTTGTGCAAATATTTCAAGCACATAAAAAGTCTAAAACAAAAGTGCTGAATAGATAAAAAAACTTAGCACTAGCAAAAGCCATAGTACTTTATATTTACAAAATGCATCATGTTCTTTAATAGAATAATACATAAGTTTGTGGTCTATGATGCAGGAGGAGATGAAGGATCTACTGGCTCGCTGGTCACTCCGCCTTGGTATTGTTCCGAGATGTCTGGATCCGAGGTGGTCCGTTCATCGTCGGAAACTTCTTCGGCGTCTTCTGGAGGAGGTGGTGGAGTATCCACGCGGGTGAAGAAGGGCACCTCGTAGCTGGTCAGGTCAGCTACGTGGCACCCATATCTGGCGCAGGAGTGCATGATAGCTTGAAGGTCCTGCTCCTGGCCGTCTTCATCTACCTTGCAGTACCCTTAAGTCACTTGCCATATTTCCATGTTTCGTTGGTGGCTCATGACCATGGAGAGGGCATTCTGCGTGGCAGTCCGCGCGTAGGACATGTTCCAGTCCCGAACGAGCTGCGGCATCTCCTTGGCCTTCTCCCGCACCTGGAAGTCCGACATGCTTGGCATGTCTGGAATCCTGAGAGACTCGCCAATATCCTCAAGGGATTGGCGGTAGTCATGAAGAAGATCACCGACTTGGGTAAGCCGGTGAGTGCGGGGATCGGACGAGGAGGAGTCCGTCAAGTTCAGAAGACCTATACACAAAATGAAGATAAGGAAAAACCGACATTGATAAAAGTCGAGGAAATGATAAGTCAGATAGATGGAACTTACCAAGAATGACGTCGTTAATCTTGGCTTTCTCCTCCCGGAGGCTCTGGAGTTCAGCCCGGAGTGCTTGGGAGATATCCTTCTCTCTGTCAACCTCATTCTTGAGGTCCGAGATAACTTTATCTTGAGCAGCAATCTTGCGATCGCGCTCTTCAGTGGCCATGGAGGAGGATTCCAGGACTAGGGCTATGCTCGTTTCATGATCCACCTTGAGCTTTTCCAGCTCTTGGCGAAGTCCTTTGTTCTCCACCACCAAGGTCTTGAGGTTCTCGGCCTCTTCAATCATAGCGATGGATTGTTTCACCAACGCTGTAAGTCAAAAAAGAACAAGAGTTCAGAAAAATTCGAGATTAAAAAGCAAAAGGCAAGGTTTGAATCTCGAAATGTTTACCTTCAGCTTCATCCTTGGCTACCTTGAGCTCAGCATTTTTAAACCGGAGAGCTT
Source organism: Avena insularis (assembly GCA_023614405.1). Taxonomy (NCBI): domain Eukaryota; kingdom Viridiplantae; phylum Streptophyta; class Magnoliopsida; order Poales; family Poaceae; genus Avena; species Avena insularis. The sequence continues at coordinate 276,519,976 of CM042692.1, forward strand.
TGATCTCTCTCCGCTTATTACAAACATTGGACAATAATTCCTGGTTATAGGAACATACTTTCTGTAATTCAGAATACCCAAAGTCAGAAAGCTACTTAAGGCTCGGGCTAATATTTTTACTAAATATCAGCACGAGCCTTGGGGGCTACACTAGTTCGTTCTTTCACATCCTAACGAAAGCATAAACTCGGATTCTATATCCTACTTCATGCTTGGGGGCTAGAGGATATGATATAACATAATGTAAAAACAAGAGTTGGAATTCCGACTTACATATTGCTCGCGGGTGAGTTTGTCTAAACCCGCGTTCACTTCAGCTGCCACCTTCTCGGCGAGAGTAAGAGGGATCACTGGAGCTGTTGGATGCTCGCCAGTCCTGATCCTCTCATCGTGAAGGAGGACTTGAGTAAGAAGGTTGGAGAACTTGACGTCCTCTGCTTCTTGTGCCTCCTCTTCGGGGGATAGATGGCTTTTGTCCAGGACTTGCCTGGCCAGCCGCTGAATCTCCTCTGCAGACTTCCGGGTCAGGACAATTTTGGCAAGACCCGGATTGTTGAGGAGGTTGTCGGCGAAGACTTCAGCCGAGGGATCATTACCCGAAGAGGGTTCACCCTTATCTTGAGTGGCCTTGCTGGTGGTGGCGTCGATATCGACAAGGATCGTCGGCTCCGCTTGAGGAGCCCGATCTTTTGCAATCACCGGAGATGGGATGATCGCCGGAGTTGCAGAAGGTTGAGGGGCCGGAGTCGGAGGAGCCACGGCAGGGGAAGCTATTGTAAGCTTCATGTGGTGCAAGGGCTTCGAAGAAGTCCCCTTCCCCTTGCCCTTAGTGATTGATTTTGCTCTGAGAAGGTAGTAAAGTCGGAAACATTACATCTCGGAAAGAAACTTGAATAAACAACAAAGGCGGAAAAGTTGTGACATAAAGGATACCTCTTCATGACTGGCAACTCCTTTGTGCCAACTGCTACTGTCGGAGCTTTGTGCTTCTTGAGCGCAAGATCCGGCAGTGGAACCACTTCCACCTCCTGAGAGAACTCCGGAGGGTATCCTTTGAGCGGAGCAAGTTCCGACTCGGGGATGTCAGCAAGCTGAAAACAAGAAAACGTATCACCATTGCAATGTAACTCGAAGATAGAAACACATAAAATATGTGATGATAAAAGCTTACCGGAACCACGGGGTTTTCCGCCGTGTGCATTTCCAGAGAAACCTTTGGAATCCGCCTCTCGATCCGCTCCTTGATCATCCACTTGATCTGGGTTATGTAGCCCTGAGTGGTGTAGGCTTTGGGGGCTGATGCGGAGGGAGTCGGTCAGGGAAGACATGACAGAATGCATCAGTCTATCCCCATGGTACTGAAGTGGCTGGATCCGGCGTGAGACCCAGCACTGGACCAAGTCGGATCCCTTCAGACCCTTGTGCTTGATCAGATATTCGATCCGCCTCTTAGCGAGGATCAGATCATCTGTGAGAGACAGAGCAACCTCATCCCAGGAAGGTTGAGCCGTGGCGGCTCCGTCGACAAAAACCGGCAAAGCAGTAGCTTTGCCGGGAGCCGGAATATCCCGATGATAGAAAAAAGTGGCTGGCCATTGTTTGACCGAGTCACTGGCAGAAATTTTGGGATATGCCCGGTCTCGTCTAAGAGAAAAACTAATGGTGCCGGTGATGTAAGGAACACCGGCAGTGATGGAATTCCTCCAGACATGAAAGTAAAACCGGAAGAGAAGCAAACTCGGCCTAATGCCGAGAAAGCCCTCGCAAAGCGTAGCGTATGCGCTCATCTCTAGAAGGGAGTTGGGAGGAAGATTGTGGAGTTGAACTCCATAGTGGTCAATCACCTCGGAGAAGAACTCCGAGGGAGGAAAGGAAAACCTCGGTCCAGATGGGTGCCGAAGTGGACGCGCTCGCCCTCGTGCGGATTGGGGACGGTCTCGCTAGAGCCGCTTCGCCAATTGCCGGCAGAGAGGAGCCCCTCCTTCTCCATGTTCTTGAGACCTGCTTCGTCGAGAGCGCAGGGGATCCAGACTCCCCTGTAGTTTTCTTTCTCTGCTGCTACTTACGCCTCACTTGCCCATGGCCGCCAAACTGGAGGAAGAAGATGAAGCCATTTTCTCCGGTGTAAGGGTGACCCTAATGGGGTGGCGCTGGGAGCTTTGTGGAGGGAGAACGAGGAGGCTCTATGCACGCAGGAGGATTGGGAGGAAAGAAACGGCAAGGGACTGGTGGAAAGAGGAAGAAGAAATCTAAACCCCTTATATCCACCTACCTACGCCAAGATTCATGCAAACGCTATAGTGTAACCGCCACGCGTCGTGGAAAGAACTAGGAAGGGCCCGCGCGATGATTGCGTCGCCTCGATCTCCACGCACGTATTGAAACGGCGCCTCGGTTCCGTGAACCGCGGACCCACCAACGGTCGTGCTGACGAAACGTCTGTCAGATCACGTGACTTGACCTTGCTTGTGTCAGGTGGCGTTAGGGACCACATTCCGGCTTAGTTTAAAAGCGAGCTGGAAAATCCGAGTCACCAATTGTAAAGTCCGACTTATTTTTAAGACCCGGATCATATGTTTTTGTTGTGAAGTTTCAGGAACCCTTCAAGATTCGGCAAGCCGAAGATCAAGCTAGACGATGATAAAATCCGACTTTGGATCTTGGAGGCCTCCGGGGGCTGCTGTTGGGGACATACTTTCCGGGTATCCTCATAGTTCCTCACTGACCAGGGTGGCCCACTTAGGGTTAGAGCTTTGCTTCACGGGCGGCCCAGTCAGGGAGAGAAGACGGAGTCCAATCCGGCTACGGGAAGGCCCAGAAGACTTACCGACTTAGGCCCATAATGTTACTTGTAGTTCAAGATGTACTTTGTAACAGACTCTTAGTTGTAGCCGGATAGATATCTCCTGTAAACCCTAGGCCGGATATCTATATAAGCCGTCCTAGGGAGAGCCTTTAGGGCACCAGATAACACTCAATACTTTAGACCCTCAACTCGCACAGGAAAAACCCTTGTAACCCATATTCCGGCTCTGCCGTATTACTGGATTGCTAGCAGGAGTAGGATCCGTCCAAAGCCTACGGATTCGAACCTGGGTAAACTTGTGTGCACACCATCCCGGAATACCGTACGTCTCACACCCCTCTCTTCCGCACGCCTCGAGGACCCCCTCATGGTGTACTTGTCATCAATCCGACGACAGTGTTGACCATGGCTGTGGTAACAGGCGGATGGATCATTGGGATTGGGAAGAATTGGCCACGAGGAATCCTAGTCGGTATATGAGTTGCTTGCCTACTCACTTATAAATAAGAATTATCATTATCACTTATTGCGCTTATTCCATTTGGCACTTTTACTATCACCATGAACTGATTCTCTCCGCACCTAACTTCTCACCTACAGGACCTTTACACACCTTTTACATATTTACTTTCATGCAATTTACTTATTTCCTAAGCAAGTTCCTCTATATTTTATTCACCACTTCCATCGTCAACATTTGCAGTCAATTCACTCAAGACCTATGACACCTTGGGTGCGATAGAAACGCCGCATAAAAACACTCTCCTAGGCTCCTTGTTGGGGTCGATATAAAAACTAGAATTAATACTTCCGCGAAAACATTCTCTGATGAACCTGTGCACACGCGGGATATCAAGATATTTTCTGACACCGTTGCTAGGGAGCTAAGCGCTAAGTGTTGTTTCTTGACAGCAGCAACTGTCGATACCATTCATGATCTACATTAAAGACAGAGGTACCACTCGATGAAGAAAAACCTATTTACCTCCATATATTGACCGTGTTCCGATCGAGAGACGATTAGAATTTATTGAAAGATTTACTAATTCATGTACTCTAGATGTGAATAGCTTGATTCCATTGATGGCTGATTTAACCATTACCTGAGGGGCCAAACTTGAGCTACCTTTTGGAGAGTATGGGAATTCATCTAGGCACTTGAGGAAAATGCCTATTCTTTATCCTAAACTTGAAGGCCAGGAATTTAAATATATCCTGAGCTAATATATATGATGAAAGAAACTGCTTTCGCATGAAAAGAAGAGGAAGACCCTAGTGACCACATAACAAGGGTATACGACCTTTGTGTTACTCTTTAACCAGCAAGTTTGCCAATAGAGTTTGTACTTCTTAAACTATTTCGTTGCTCTTTGAAAGATAATGATTAAGCTTGGTTACAAACACTACCTAATCATACTATAGAAACCTACGAGGATTGCATCCGAGAATTCATGCATAAATATTGTTCATTTACTAAAATCATGCAAATCAAACGAAGCATAATTTTTTTCTGCAAATAATAGGAGAGACCTTTTATCAAGTATAGAATAGATATTATGCAATGATTATGAAAGTTCCAAATCATGGTTTTCACGAGAGTCTAGTTATCCAATATTTTTATAATGGGCTTAATGTCGAAACAAAAGATATGATTGATATACCTACAGGAGGAGCAATATGCAACTTGACACTGTCAAAATGTGTTAAGCTTTTTGAGGTAAGGTCCTTTAATGACGAACAATACAATCTAGTTGAGGATATTATACCACAAAAAGTTATGATTCACATACCACAAGATCTTATATCCAAAGTCAAAAAGTCCATGGAAGAAAAAGGTATAGCTTCAGAACTTGTAAAAGAAAACAAAGTTGACATTCTTCAAACTTATGCAATAGAATATGCTTTAAATCTTGTAATGCAAAAGTTTAAATATCAACAAAATCAATTCCATGAGAAAAATTATAAACGCCTTATGACACAAGAAAAGAATATAAGAGACTTAACCGAAGTTTTTAACGACTTGGGTCAAGCCACGAAACATCTAGATCTAAGTATGGTTAAAACCCAGTGTGAGCAGATAAATGAAACCCAAACTTTGATTTTTAACCAAGGAAAATTCAATATTGTTTCTACTAACATTGTTACTAGGCATGGTATAGAAACTCAGGAACCACAAGGGCCACCCTGGTATCAAGAAGAGCAAGCTCAAAAAGCAAGAGAGACTGAGGAGATGAGTCAAGAAGAAGAGGATCTAGTAGACCCCCAGGATGATATTGATTACGAAGCCCGGAAAAGGGAAAATAAAGCTTCCAGCACTCAAGAAGAAGAGGAAACATGGGATAAGCATAAACCATATGATTCAGATGTTGAGACAATCGATTCAAGGGAAGAAACCAATATCAAAAAGGAGCAAGAAGAGAAAGTTGTTATCCCGCGTGAAGAACATGCCAATAAGCAAAAATCAGCTACAAGGAAAAATAAAAAGAATGTTGAACCAGTGACAAAGGTTAAAGAAAAGGTAATACCTACCAAAAAGAAAATTCCTTACCCTAACCGAGTTCATTACGAACCAAATAAAGCTATTTATTATTCTTTTGTTGAGGCACTTAGTAGCTTGCGATTAGAACTTCCTTTAACTGATGCTATTCAAGTCCCTACTTATAAAAAATTTATGCGAGATATACTTAATAGAAAAAATAAAGTAACCAAAACTGTAGAAGTTATGACAAGCTTTGGTGATAAACTTCTTGCTAAACTTGGGGATCCAGGGATACCAACTATCACCTGTGCAATAGGGAAAACTAATATATTCAATGCTCTTTGTGATTAGGAGCAGGTGTTAGTGTTATGCCTTATCCCTATTTAATAAATTGATTCTTGGAGAATGTTCTCCTACTTCAATAACACTGCAAATGGCAGATAAGACAACTAAACAACTTGTCAGAATGATCGAACATGTTTTACTTAGAATAGATCGAGATGTTATAACAACTGACTTTATTATTCGAGATGTCCCTGAGGATGACAAACTATCTATCATTCTTGGAAGACCTTTTCTTAGTATAGCTGGAGCTAATGTAGATTGTTCTAGCGCAAGATTGCCTTTAATATATATGATGATCAGATTGTTCGATATTTTCCCCAAAAACAAGAGCACAATGGAAAATACATTCCACCGCCTAAGCGTGATCAGGCAACAAAAACTAAAGAAAAAGCGCCGCTTGAGATGAACGCTGATGATATGGAGTTTGATTAGTCAAATCTCTAGAATTAAACACTTAATGGGAGTTAACCCATTCTTGATAAATTTAGTTTAAGTTTTTATTTTATTTTTAGTTTTGCATTTACTACTTTATTATCTGTATTATTTAATAATTTTTTTTGAGTTTTTAGCTCGTTCGGATAATCCACCTTAATGACGTTGAGAAGCAAGGGAAAAACGAAGAAAAGAAAAAAGGGTCTAGCATAGATAACGACATCGGTACGGCTACGGTACGCCCGTACCGCGTGCCCGTACCATGTCTCGACAAAACCTATGACATGAATAGTTCCGATGACGACCAACGGCATGGTCGGAGTATGCCCGTATCGCGCTCTCATACCGAACATCGACGAAATAGACCACGGCTTCTGAATACAAAACGACCAGTGGTACGACCGAGTACACCCGTACCGCGCGCCCGTACTAGGTCGAGCAGGTTTGATCTCGAACCCTAATATTAATCCAATGCTGACGACCACCGGTACGAGGTACCGTGCCCGCATGCGTCACGCAGGCCGCCGGTGGCTTGACGCCCTTGCAGCCAACCCCTTCTCCTTCTTCCTCTTTCTTCCTTGTTCTTTCTCTCTCCACCTCAAATCCTAGCCTTCTAAAACCTTTGATTCTTCATTGATTTCATGTTTTTGAGTTGGGGAATCTTCACATCGGTAAGTTTCTCGTCCAATCCATACTCTATTTTTTGAAATCCATGGTTAAATTCATCACATTGGATATTTAGATGAGTTCATCATATTTTGAGGTTATTCTTGATTCCTCATGTTAGGATTTGTAACTTCTGCCTATAATCGTTTGTTTATATGATAGAAACTTGATGCCTATTGACATGGATATATCCTGCAAGTACTCGAGTCTTGTATATATGGTCTAGATACGGTGGAAGCCCACGGCGTTGCCATGGCCCAATGAAGACTTCGACTGGCCTACGGACTATCGATAACTTGCGAGACAAGAAGAAGTCTAAAGATAGAAAGTTTGAAGGACAAACCCTAAACTGTGACCGACTCGACCTATAACCCGAGACCTGGCCTATCTATATAAAGGCCAGGAGGGGACGGCGAGGAGGACACACACAATCCTAGTTTCCACAACCCTCGCAAGATTGCATTTGCGCACCATTTTCGATTCCTTCGTTAATTCCAAGAGCAGACAAACATGAGTAGGGTCCTCTACGAGGCCTGAACCTGGGTAAACCTTGTGTCCCTTTGTGCTTGTTTGCTAGCCGATTGATGCTTCCAGCGCTCCCTCCTTCTCCAAAACCCATGTCCATAACAATGGGCATTGAAGAGTTAAACCCTCGTTTATTGGTGCCGTCTGTGGGAAGTGGGAGTGCTTATGTCGCGCTTCTTGGCCGCCTCATCAACCACGATCTACAACTCCGAACAGCGGAGATTCGCCGACTCTTGGTAGCGTTCAATTCATCGTCCACACGCCAGCCACTCGTCCAGCTTTCGAGTCCGTGGGCGACGGAATCAGCCTGGCGATAGGGAGCTTCCACTTTCAAGTTGGTCAGATGGGCACGCTTCGCATGCCTGACCAGCCAACGGCATCCGCGTTTGCTCCAGCATCGTGGTTCCCGCCACCAATTGGCACCCTCAGCAAGCTCAACACCTCAGCAACAGCTGAGAGCACGGACAGCGACAGCAGTCGCGGATCCGATCTGGGCGGCTTAGCAACGGAAGACGGAGTCTACGGCTCTGGATCCGAGAGTTGCGAGAGCAACAGCTTCTCCAGCCACTTCATGTGCGCCGTCATTAACACTGGCGACTCCACCGCTAATCGCGAAAATGGTGGCAATGGATCTGGCACCGATCTGCCTAATGGTGGCATCCCTAATGGTAGACCTCCCAACGGTGGCCCCCCAAACGATGGAAATGGTGCGTCCGTCAACAATGGAGGGGCAGTCGAACCTCCAACCATGGTGAACGAACACACTGACGAATGTGTCGTGATCAGGCTCAACGATCTCGAGTGGGCTCGCTGCCGAGAACCTCTGCGAGTCAATCCTCTGCCTCCAGGCACGTCGCAAGAGATGCTGATGGGCTACCATTGGCTACTTAAAGAGGAGTACAGATGCCAACTACAAACAATCGCGCAACTCGAAGCGTGTAAAAAGGCGGAGGACGAGTCGAGTCTTCGACGGGCCGGGCTCTCCTCCCACGGAGGATCCGCCTCCAAAGGCAACAAGTACGTGGCCAACAAGAGACGATCTCGAATGTCCCACCTCACCGAGCAAGAATGCATAGAAGCTGCAAAAGTCCTCGACTTCAATTCTATGACAGTCGACACTCAGGGCAACGTGGTCCCAAAAACGCCGCAAGCAGTGGTGACAGCGGCCACCATGTACCTGCTCAACAACCAGCCGCCGGCTGGAGATCCCTGAGCCGCCATGAACCAATCTACGACCGTGAGCTTGGGGTTAATCGAGGTCGCTCTCGAAAAGCAGCCGATGCCGAAGCCGAAGAAAAATAAGGCTCTGACAAAACGCTATTCCACACCTTCGTCCAGCAACGACAGTCACGATCTGTCTCGGTGTCGCCGCTCACGGCGACACGACCCACATTTAATGCGCTGATGACATCACGCGGCGAAAAATCGACAAGTCAAGGGCACGACGTGCCCGATCAACTGACTCAAAGGACGAAGACGTGGAGATCTGTGGCGCCAAATGCTTCAGCAGGGCCATCAGACAAAAGTGAATGCCCAAGGGGTTCAAGCTCCCATCAGAAAACCCAAAATTTGACGGCCTGTATGACCCGAAAATCTGGTTGGAGGACCACATCTCCTCCGTCAGACTCCATGCTGGGAGTTGAAGCATGGCCATGCAATGCCTGCAGCTACAGCTGCAGGGCGTCGCCCGAGCATGGCTCAACAACCTCCCACGCGGATCCATTCGCAGTTGGGATGAGCTGGTCTACAACATTGTGCGAAACTTTAAGTGCACCTACAAAAGGCCTGCATCAATTGAAGAGCTAAGGTGCTGCCAGCAAAGGTTGGGTGAATCTCTACGCTCGTACATCCAGAGATGGTCCATCATCAAGAACTCCGCAGAAAATATCTCGGAGGACCAGGCAATCAACGCATTCAATGGTGGTGTTCGCCGCATAGAGCTCAGGGAGGAGCTGGGCCGCTCGAAGCCCAAAACCATTGACCACCTGATGGAAATCGCGAATCAGTGGGCAGATGGAGAATACTCGGTGAAAAATCACATTCACTCCGACGATGAAGCAGATCTCGAGCGCAGACGCGATCGCCGAAGCAAACGTCGAATGCGCATCTACAATGACCGCGACGACGACAATATGGTCGCTGCCGGCTACGCCGACAGGCGCGACGACAACCGCAATAGTGGCTATCGCAGTGGTGGACACCGCGACTCCGGGAAAGCCACGTAAGTATGGCAACATCGCACTCACGAAGAGGCACCCGTGACAACAATCGAGGACAAACTGTTCGGGCCGTGCAACGTGCACTTCTACATCGACAAGCATGACGGCAAGAAGAAATCCAGCCACCTTCTCAAGGACTGCCACGAGTTCCTCAAGCTCCACGAGGGTTTGGCGCGGATGAATCGCGACGCCGTCAACAGAGGCTACGGAGTCGCCCCATGTGCTGTAGCACACGGAGCTCCTCCTCCACCACCTAGAGTGCAACCACCCGCGGCCGCACCGGTCCACGATCAAGGTGGCGAGCCATACCCATAGGCTGTGGGCAATATGATGATCCAAAAGGGACGCCCCTCGAATCGGGTGCAGAAGGCCATCACTCGCCAAGTAAATTTGGCGACAAACTCACCACCATCCACCACTGAGTACCTCAGTGGAAGCGATAACTGCATCACCTTCGACAAGCGCGACCACCCGTGCCAAGTACCCCACCCAGGCCATTGTTCCCTCGTACTCGAGGCACAGATTGGAGGCTTCGACATGAGTCGCGTTTTCATGGATGGTGGAAGCGGCATTAACCTTATGTTTGCAAGTACCTTCCGAGCAATGAGGATCCCTCTGACCTGCCTAGATTCTCGGACACGAGATTCCACGACATCATCCCAGCCAAGGGCATATATCCCCTAGGCAAAATCAACCTCAACGTTATTTTTGGCACGCCGAAAAACTTTCGACGTGAACGCATCGACTGGCCCTCACAGTACCACTGCATCCTCGGAAGCATCGCGTTCGCCAGGTTCATGGCAGTACCACACTACGCCTACCTGCAGATGAAAATGCCAGGCCCCATCAGCGTCATCACAATCAACAGGAGCTTCGAGAGGTCCGACAGTTGTGACAGGGAAAAATAAAAAGAATGTTGAACCAGTGACAAAGGTTAAAGAAAAGGTAATACCTACCAAAAAGAAAATTCCTTACCCTAACCGAGTTCATTACGAACCAAATAAAGCTATTTATTATTCTTTTGTTGAGGCACTTAGTAGCTTGCGATTAGAACTTCCTTTAACTGATGCTATTCAAGTCCCTACTTATAAAAATATTATACGAGATATACTTGATATAAAAAATAAAGTAACCAAAACTGTAGAAGTTATGACAAGCTTTGGTGATAAACTTCTTGCTAAACTTGGGGATCCAGGGATACCAACTATCTCCTGTGCAATAGGGAAAACTAATATATTCAATGCTCTTTGTGATTAGGAGCAGGTGTTAGTGTTATGCCTTATCCCTATTTAATAAATTGATTCTTGGAGAATGTTCTCCTACTTCAATAACACTGCAAATGGCAGATAAGACAACTAAACAACTTGTCAGAATGATCGAACATGTTTTACTTAGAATAGATCGAGATGTTATAACAACTGACTTTATTATTCGAGATGTCCCTGAGGATGACAAACTATCTATCATTCTTGGAAGACCTTTTCTTAGTATAGCTGGAGCTAATGTAGATTGTTCTAGCGGCAAGATTGCCTTCAATATATATGATGATCAGATTGTTTGATATTTTCCCCAAAAACAAGAGCACAATGGAAAATACATTCCACCGCCTAAGCGTGATCAGGCAACAAAAACTAAAGAAAAAGCGCCGCTTGAGATGAACGCTGATGATATGGAGTTTGATTAGTCAAATCTCTAGAATTAAACACTTAATGGGAGTTAACCCATTCTTGATAAATTTAGTTTAAGTTTTTATTTTATTTTTAGTTTTGCATTTACTACTTTATTATCTGTATTATTTAATAATTTTTTTTTGAGTTTTTAGCTCGTTCGGATAATTCACCTTAATGACGTTGAGAAGCAAGGGAAAAACGAAGAAAAGAAAAAAGGGTCTAGCATAGATAACGACATCGGTACGGCTACGGTACGCCCGTACCGCGTGCCCGTACCATGTCTCGACAAAACCTATGACATGAATAGTTCCGGTGACGACCAACGGTATGGTCGGAGTATGCCCGTACCGCGCTCTCATACCGAACATCGACGAAATAGACCACGGCTTCTGAATACAAAACGACCAATGGTACGACCGAGTACACCCGTACCGCGCGCCCGTACTAGGTCGAGCAGGTTTGATCTCGAACCCTAATATTAATCCAATGGCGACCACACGCAGACGAGGGTCAGTGCCATCGCCTTGCGTCCACGATGCGTCGCCGCTGTAAAGGCCCACGGCGGCTGGCTCGCAGCCAACCCCTTCTCCTTCTTCCTCTTTCTTCCTTGTTCTTTCTCTCTCCACCTCAAATCCTAGCCTTCTAAAACCTTTGATTCTTCATTGATTTCATGTTTTTGAGTTGGGGAATCTTCACATCGGTAAGTTTCTCATCCAATCCATACTCTATTTTTTGAAATCCATGGTTAAATTCATCACATTGGATATTTAGATGAGTTCATCATATTTTGAGGTTATTCTTGATTCCTCATGTTAGGATTTGTAACTTCTGCCTATAATCCTTTGTTTATATGATAGAAACTTGATGCCTATTGACATGGGTATATCCTTCAAGTACTCGAGTCTTGTATATATGGTCTAGATACGATGGAAGCCCACGGCGTTTCCACGGCCCAATGAAGAGTTCGACTGGCCTATGGACTATCGATAACTTGCGAGACAAGAAGAAGTCTAAAGATAGAAAGTTTGAAGGGCAAACCCTAAACTGTAACCGACTCGACCTATAACCCGAGACCTGGCCTATCTATATAAAGTCCAGGAGGGGGCGGCGAGGAGGACACACACAATCCTAGTTTCCACAACCCTCGCAAGATTGCATCTGCGCACCATTATAATCTTCGATTCCTTCATTAATTCCAAGAGCAGACAAACAGGAGTAGGGTCCTCTACGAGGCCTGAACCTGGGTAAACCTTGTGTCTCTTTGTGCTTGTTTGCTAGCCGATTGATGCTTCCAGCGCTCCCTCCTTCTCCAAAACCCATGTCCATAACAATGGGCATTGAAGAGTTAAACCCTCGTTTATTGGTGCCGTCTGTGGGAAGTGGGAGTGCTTATGTCGCGGCTTCTTCGGCCTCATCAACCACGATCTACAACTCCGCAACAGCGGATATTCTCCAGCTCTTCGGCGCGTTCGAATTCATCGTCCACACGCCAGCCACTCGTCCAGCTTTCGAGTCCGTGGGCGACGGAATCAGCCTGGCGATAGGGAGCTTCCGCTTTCAAGTTGGTCAGATGGGCACGCTTCGCATGCCTGACCAGCCAACGGCATCCGCGTTTGCTCCAGCATCGTGGTTCCCGCCACCAATTGGCACCCTCAGCGAGCTCAACACCTCAGCAACAGCTGAGAGCACGGACAGCGACAGCAGTCGCGGATCCGATCTGGGCGGCTTAGCAACGGAAGACGGAGTGTACGGCTCTGGATCCGAGAGTTGCGGGAGCAACAGCTTCTCCAGCCACTTCATGTGCGCCGTCATTAACACTGGCGACTCCACCGCTAATCGCGAAAATGGTGGCAATGGATCTGGCACCGATCTGCCTAACGGTGGCATCCCTAATGGCATACCTCCCAACGGTGGCCCCCCAAACGATGGAAATGGTGTGCCTGTCAACAATGGAGGGGCAGTCGAACCTCCAACCACGGTGAACGAACACACTGGCGAATGTGTCGTGATCAGGCTCAACGATCTCGAGTGGGCTCGCTGCCGAGAAGCTCTGCGAGGCAATCCTCTGCCTCCAGGCACGTTGCAAGAGATGCTGATGGGCTACCATTGTCTACTTAAAGAGGAGTACAGATGCCAACTACAAACAATCGCGCAACTCGAAGCGTGTAAAAAGGCGGCGGACGAGTCGAGTCTTCGACGGGCCGGGCTCTCCTCCCACGGAGGATCCTCCTCCAAAGGCAACAAGTACGTGGCCAACAAGAGACGATCTCGAATGGCCCACCTCACCGAGCAAGAATGCATAGAAGCTGCAAAAGTCCTCGACTTCAGTTCTATGACAGCCGACACTCGGGGCAACGTGGTCCCAAAAATGCCGCAAGCAATGGTGACAGCGGCCACCATGTACCTGCTCAACAACCAGCCGCCGGCTGGAGATCCCCGAGCCGCCATGAACCAATCTACGACAGTGAGCTTGGGGTTAATCGAGGTCGCTCTCGAAAAGCAGCCGATGCCGAAGCCGAAGAAAAATAAGGCTCTGGCAAAACACTATTCCACACCTTCGTCCAGCAACGACAGTCACGATCTGTCTCGGTGTCGCCGCTCACGGCGACACGACCACGACTACAATGCGCCTGATGACATCACGCGGCGAAAAATCGACAAGTCAAGGGAACGACGTGCCCGATCGACTGACTCAAAGGACGAAGACGTGGAGCTCTGTGGCGCCAAATGCTTCAGCAGGGCCATCAGACAAACGTGAATGCCCAAGGGGTTCAAGCTCCCATCAGAAAACCCAAAATTTGACGGCGTGTATGACCCGAAAATCTGGTTGGAGGACCACATCTCCTCCGTCAGACTCCATGCTGGGAGTCGAAGCACGGCCATGCAATGCCTGCAGCTACAGCTGCAGGGCGTCGCCCGAGCATGGCTCAACAACCTCCCACGCGGATCCATTCGCAGTTGGGATGAGCTGGTCTATAGGTTTGTGCGCAACTTTAAGTGGACCTACAAAAGGCCTGCATCAATTGAAGAGCTAAGGTGCTCCCAGCAAAGGTTAGGTGAATCTCTACGCTCGTACATCCAGAGATGGTCCATCATCAAGAACTCCGCAGAAAATATCTCGGAGGACCAGGCAATCAACGCATTCAATGGTGGTGTTCGCCGCATAGAACTCAGGGAGGAGCTGGGCCGCTCGAAACCCAAAACCATTGACCACCTGATGGAAATCGCGAATCAGTGGGCAGATGGAGAAGACTCGGTGAAAAATCACATTCACTCCGACGATGAAGCAGATCTCGAGCGCAGACGCGATCGTCGAAGCAAACGTCGAATGCGCATCTACAATGACCGCGACGACGTCAATATGGTCGCTGCCGGCTACGCCGACAGGCGCGACGACAACCGCAATAGTGGCTATCGCAGTGGTGGACACCGCGACTCCGGGAAAGCCACGTAAGTATGGCAACGTCGCAGTCACGAAGATGCACCCGTGACAACAATCGAGGACAAACTGTCTGGGCCGTGCAACGTGCACTTCTACATCGACAAGCATGACGGCAAGAAGAAATCCAGCCACCTTCTCAAGGACTGCCACGAGTTCCTCAAGCTCCACGAGGGTTTGGCGCGGATGAATCGCGACGCCGTCAACAGAGGCTACGGAGTCGCCCCATGTGCTGTAGCACACGGAGCTCCTCCTCCACCACCTAGAGTGCAACCACCCGCGGCCGCACCGGTCCACGATCAAGGTGGCGAGCCATACCCATAGGCTGTGGGCAATATGATGATCCAAAAGGGACGCCCCTCGAATCGGGTGCAGAAGGCCATCACTCGCCAAGTAAATTTGCCGACAAACTCAACACCATCCACCACTGAGTACCTCAGTGGAAGCGACTCCTGCATCACCTTTGACAAGCGCGACCACCCGTGCCAAGTACCCCACCCAGGCCATTGTTCCCTCGTCCTCGAGGAACAGATTGGAGGCTTCGACATGAGTCGCGTTTTCATGGATGGTGGAAGCGGCATTAACCTTATGTTTGCAAGTACCTTCCGAGCAATGAGGATCCCTCTGGCCTGCCTAAATTCTCGGACACGACATTCCACGACATCGTCCTAGGCAAGGGCATATATCCCCTAGGCAAAATCAACCTCAACGTCATTTTTGGCACGCCGAAAAACTTTCGACGTGAACGCATCGACTGGCCCTCACAGTACCACTGCATCCTCGGACGCATCGCGTTCGCCAGGTTCATGGCAGTACCACACTACGCCTACCTGCAGATGAAAATGCCAGGCCCCATCAGCGTCATCACAATCAACATGAGCTTCGAGAGGTCCGACAGTTGCGACAGGGAATTCAACAGAATTTCTTAGTCCTTCGGCATGTAGGAAGAACTCACAAGATTGAAGGAGTCGACAGATAACAGTCTGCCTCCCCTGAGCCGGCCAAGTTCACCCAACCTATCCATCGACTCATCGGTGCACATGAAGAAAGTTCAGGTCCACCCATCGGACCCGGCCAAGACGACCCTCATCGCCAACAACTTGAGTCCTGCATAGGCACTCGCGCTCGTCGAATTCCTCCGTGAGCACTGGGAAATCTTCGCTTGGTGTCCAGCGGACATGCCAGGGGTTCCTAGGGAATTCGCCGAGCACGCACTCAATGTCAACCCAGACGCAAGGCCAGTCAAGCAAACAATTCGGCGACTGTCTGAACTAAGAGCAAAAGCGTTCGGAATGGAGATCAACAGACTCCTCGATGCCAAATTCATACGCAAGATCAAGGAAAGCACTTGGCTCGCCCATACGGTGCTAGTACCCAAAAGGGACACGGATATCCTACGGATGTGCGTGGATTTCACCTCTCTGAATAAGCACTGCCCAAAGGATGACTTTCCGCTACCGCGAATCGACCAGATCATTGACTCCACCACGGGATGTGAGCATCTCTGCTTCCTCGACACCTACTCAGGTTATAATCAAATTCAAATGAAGGAGGAAGATCAAGGGAAAACAGCGTTTACAATGCCTTTTGGTGTGTTCTGCTACAACACAATGCCCTTCGGGCTAAAAAAACACAGGAGCAACCTATCAGCGGTGCATGTAGGCTTGCCTCAAGAACCAACTTGGTCGCAACATCCAAGTCTATGTTGACGACATCGTAATCAAGACCAACCTCGACTACTACCAGATCAAGCTCAATTCGGACAAATGCGCCTTCGGCGTACCATCTGGGTAACTACTCGGGTATCTCATCTTGGCGAGAGGGATCGAGGCGAACCCGAAGAAAATAAAAGCCATACTGGCCATGGAGAAGCCGAAGAACGTAAGAGGTGTCCAGCAGCTGGCTGGGCGAATTGCGGTGCTCAGTCGATTCATCCGTCGAATGGGCGAAAAGGCACTGCCCTTCTACCAACTTCTCCACAAAGCTGACAAGTTCGAGTGGACCAATGAGGCACAGGAAGCATTCGAAGACCTCAAGCGTCTACTGTCTACCTCACCCGTACTAGTGACCCCACGCGAGAGGGAACCACTGTTGGTATACATCTCCGCCACCAACCAAGTGGTCAGCATAGTGCTCGTAGTGGAACGAGCCGAGGAAAACAAGGTCCACGGGGTACAACGCCAAGTCTACTACCTCAGCGAGGTACTCACACCAACAAAGCAGCGATACCCGCACTACCAGAAGCTGGCATATGGCGTCTTCATGATAGCCAGGCGACTACGCCACTACTTCCAGGAGCACCCAATCGTGGTGGTCAACGACGCCCCACTTGGACACATCCTAAACAACCCCGACGCCACCAGACGAGTCGCGCTTTGGGGAATCGAGCTGTCTCCATGAGACATTACATATGAAAAGCGCGACGTGATCAAGTCACAAGTTCTCCCTGACTTCCTCGTGCACTGGATGGAGAATCAACTCCCTGAAAAACCAGATATGTCTTATCTCTGGACAATGCACTTCGATGGATCCAAGCGAAAGGACGGAGCAGGCGCAGGTGTCATACTGACATCGCACCATGGAGAGAAGCAGAAATATATGCTGCGAATGCAGTTCACTGCCTCCAACAACGAAGCTGAATACGAGGCCCTGTTGCACAGGATGCGGATGGCAAAAGCCTGCGGCGCCAAGAGGTTAATAATCTACGGTGACTCCAAACTGGTCGTCAACCAGACAATGCACGAGTGCGACACACTGAACGATAATATGATCGCCTACCGCGACCTCTACGACACACTCGAAGGGGACTTCGATGGCTGCGAGCTGTGGCACGTAGGCCGCGAAAGCAATGAAGAGGTAGACGCACTCGCCAACATTGGCTCTACCTGCGCCCCCATACCACCTAGGGTATTTCTCGAGCGTATGTATGAACGCTCCATCAAGCCAAAGGCCACAGAGAAGAAAACAAGCGCAACAACGGACTCGGGGGCTACGCCACCCAATGAGCCAATGGCACTCGATGACCTGGAGATCGACACAGGACTCAAAGGACCAATGGCGATCATGATGATCAAACCCTCTTGGACTCAACCCTACATCACATACCTTCTCAGCAAGGGGCTGCCGGACGACCCGACTGATGCACGGCAAATCGCACGGCGATCCAAGGCATTCGCCGTCATCAAAGGCGAACTATACAAGCGCAGCATCACAGGAGTACTCCAACAATGCGTCTCCAACGCTGATGGAAGAGCCTTTCTCCTCGACATCCATGAGGGGACTTACGGGCACCAGGCCGATAGTCGCGCCCTCGTCGCCAAAGCTCTAAGAGCTGGGTTCTACTGTCCTACGGCCATGCGTGATGCCAAGGACATTGTCCAAAAATGCAACGCTTGCCAGCGATTCGCGGACAAACCACATGCACCTTGCGTGGAGCTCCGGCCAGTACCATTGGCCTGGCCCTTCATGCAATGGGGACTCGACATGGTCAGCAAGCTCCTAAAGTCCTCGCGAGGAGGCTACGTCTACCTCTTGGTCGTAGTTGACAAATTCACCAAGTGGATAGAGGCCATGCTGGTGACAAACCAGTCAGGAGCCAGTGCGGTCAAATTCTTCGAGTCCATTGTCTATCGCTTCAGAGTGACACACATCACCATTAAAGACAATGGAACAAAGTTCACCTCTAAGGAGTTCTAGGGTTTCTGCGAAAACCTGGGAATAAACATAAGCTATGCCGCCGTAGCTCATCCGCAGACCAATGGTCAAGTCGAAAAGGCCAACAGGCTTGTATGCGGGGGAATAAAGAAGCGACTCCTTAGGCCACTCGAACAAGCCGCGGGATGCTGGCCAGACGAACTACAATCAGTACTCTAGAGCCTACGCACAACTCCAAAAGGTGCTACGGGATACACCCCGTTCTTCATGGTGCATGGTGCTAAAGCGGTGCTACCCGCAGAGGTACGATACAAAGCACCGCGAGTAGTCGCTTACAGCGAGCAGGAGTCAACTCTCGCACTCGAAGACTCCGTCGACCTCCTTGATGAGGCACGGGAAATCGCAGCAGAAAGATCGACGATATACCAGCAGAACCTGCGCAATTACCACAGCAGAAAGCTACGCCCCAGGTCCTTCCTCGAAGGAGACCTGGTCCTGCGACTGAAACAGCAAGGGCACTTCAAGCTCGAGTCCCCTTGGGAAGGACCATACTTGATTACATAACTAATCCCAGGTGGCGCCTATCGCCTCAAAGATTTCGAGATAGGAGTCGCATACTCCAACCCCTGGAACATCGCGCAACTGTGGCGCTTCTACCCGTAGTCGTATTTCTTTCTTTACATTGCAAATAAGGCTTTTCAGCCAGGCTACTTAGCCATACATTATACCTCGCACTATTCTAGGAATAAATAAAGCTAAGTGCCCCAAACTCTGCGTTCTTCTATTATTTTTGGCCATCTATCTACTCGGGGGCTGCGCCACCCTTTATACATATGTTCTACGAACCAATCGCGATATCCTGAGTAGCTGACGCACTAATCAAACCCTTGACAAACACCAACCCAGCTGCAATGCACTTGACAGGTTGGCAAGGTGCTGAGATAAACACAAGTCAGGCTAACGAAAAGGAATCACATAGTGCAACACACTCACAAAACATACGAGCTAGCAAGCTCCTTACATATCAATATTATTCAATTATATACAGCATACATATGAACTTTACAACACTGGTATACCTATGTGCAGTATACAAGACTAAAACTACTGTTGCAACAGAAGAACGTTTGTCTGCTCCTCGAAGAAGTCGACAATCTCCTCCGCTGGGCGATCCACCGCCTGGTAATGAGGAACCATGTTCCAGGTCGAACCTGCTGGCGGAGTTGGCGGACCAGCAGCAACAGCTGCAACATCAACATCGGGCCTATGCAGTCGCACCAGCGACAACGCAGCCTTGGCACCAGCCACTAACTGCTGCCGCACACACTCGCGGACTCCACTCAAGTCTTGAAATTTAGCAAGGAGAGCCAGCAGACTCGAGGGAACAACGTCAAGCGGAAACATCGTCTGATAAATATTCCTTAAGCATGACTGTGATTTCTTCAGAAAATGAAGCACTCGCGAGGCATGATCCTGCAGGGTCGCAAGTGCGATTGCGTGATCATGATCCACCCAGAAGTACCCACTCACCTGAAGCTGTTCTTGGGTCAGATCATTCATGCGAATGGCGATCCTGTCCTTCTCATCCTGCGGATGACGCACGCTGATAACTACACCAAGCAAGGTGAAACAATATGAAGATAATGAACTACCACGAGTGGCTACAAGAAAAGATAAGGAGGAAGAAATGATGGGGATATGCCGAAGGGGGTATGCCCAGCAGGACGTTCGATTGGAAGGCTCTGGTGCGCCGAAGAAGCGGCGGCGGATTACGAAGGAAGGAAAGGCCCAGCGACTGGCGACTGCAGGTCCAGAAGCGTAATAGAAGCCCAGTCGGATTAGGTCAAAGCCTCCGAATCCTTATCTTGTTCAGTTGTACCTTGTAAACCCTAGCGAGGTGCTTCATATATAAACCTCCTTAGGGTACCCTGGATACTCACGTTCCATCATACACCCCCTCAAGCGACTCGCAGCCTAGTCGCTGAGCTCGCCACCCCTGTAACTCACTCTCCAATAATCTAATCTAGCAGGAGTAGGTCTTTACCCTCCGGGGGCCAAACCTGGGTAAACCCATGTGCATCCGGCCCCATCTCGCACCGCAGATGGCGGCCAACTCTTCCTCACGAAACACTCAATCGCTGCCAGTGGTAGCGACTGCCGTGGCCATTTCCATGATAGTGGTGCCCACTGTGGGGCATAGCGGGACTGGCCTGAGTTCTGCGGCGAGACCCTACTGGCCGATCGATCGGCTGCTCGCCACCGGCCGCATGATCGCCATCGGCGGGATCTTACAGATCCTGCCCAGCAGCTACATCCCGGCGTCATGCCCGGTCACTCACGGCGCGGTGATACCGGTAGGCTCCATCAACCTCTTTGTCGGCTTCACCGGCACGGTCGACCCAGCTGCAATGGTGATCGTCATCGGATCGCCGCCGCACTGCGACCTGCTTTTGGAGGAGCAGGTCCACGACATGAGGAGCCTCGTCACCGAGTACAACTCGGCCGCCAGCGACGCGGTAAAGACCAACGCCGCCACCAACGACGACGCTCTAAACGACGACGCCGACTCCGCAACCCCTGCCTCGGTTGATGGATCCATCACCGCCGCATCACGGGAGGACTCCATCACGCGAGTCTCCAACCCCGAGGACTTCGAGGACCCCTCCATCCTGGGGATCTTCGACTCCAATTCCGGCTCGGAGTCCCCCGAGGATTTTCGTGCCAGATCCAATCGCTTCGACGCGATCTACATGGCGGGCAGCACGGCTGCCCCGCCAGATCTGTTCGCCACACCGATCCCGCCGACTGCGACGGCCATGGTGGCGGAGCAAGCCCACCTACGGCTCGCGGAGGCGCAACACAACGAACTCGCCGAGCGCGAGAAATACCACCTCGAACGAGAGACGGCGCGGGAGCTGTCGCTCTGTCACCAGCGCCGCATCAGGACCCGCCTGAACTCCAACGTCCAGGGCCGCGTCTTGAACTTCAACGACGAAAGCGACCCCGCGCGCGCCGCCGAGCGTGAATACTGCGAGAATGTGCCACCAAGCGGAAGCAACCCCGCGAGACCACCACCTGGCGCACCGGCAACTGGGGCCCCTCCACCACCCATGGGACGCACGCCCTCGCCGGACCAACCGCGGATCATCATCTCGCCTCAAGCCCGTGACGCCAACAGGCTACCATTATACTCCACCCTGATGGACAATGTCGTCGCGGCCGACGCCGCGATCGCCAACCTCGACGTCCAAGGCGACGGTGCGGTACAGATCCAGTACGCCAAGGCCCTACTCATCAGGGCCGTCGAGCAACAAGCCACGGGAGTTGACCCGCGGGGGCGGATGTACTCCCGATCATCAGCAAGCAGGGTGGCATCAAGCGACCACCCCACCGTGGCCAACACATTAGCCTGCCCACCACCCCAGCCCGTGGCAAACCAACCACGGGCCGCCAATCCCGCGTTGTCAACCAACGAGCCGCGACCGACGAACAACACGGTCGCCACCAACGGGCAGCTTCTCGATGCCCGAACGAGCATCATCAACAACCAGGCGTGGCGGTCGCGCCTGCCCAACGACCTGAGGCACACCCTCACCAACCGCGGCAACCCGGAACCAAGAGGCTCGCTCAGTCGAGTCGGGCCGTAGTGCTTCGGACCCATGATTCGTGGGGAAAAATACCCCGCCAACTTCAAGGCTCCCAAGGAGATCGAGAAGTACGACCCGACGTACGACCCCGCCGTGTGGCTGGACACTTACCTCATGGCAATGGGAATCGCAGGCCACACCGACCTGCTCGCCACTCCCTACCTCCCCTTGATGATGGAGGGTGTGACCCGGCAGTGGATCAACACGCTCCCTACCGACAGCATCGATTCCTGGGAAGAAATGTGGGACACCTTCGTCAAGCACTTCGAGGGCTCGTACACACGCGCCACCACCATAGAGGACCTGGAGCGATGCATCCAAGGACAACGCGAGTCAACTCGCCGCTAGATCCAAAGAAGGCAAGAACTATGGATAAACGCCTCCGGCATCCACCCAGACACGGCGATACACTATTTCAAGAACGCGTGCCGGTATGAACCCCTGGTCGCCAAGATCAAGAGGGTCTATCGGACGCTCGACAACATCCCCGACCTCCTCGAGATCGCCAAGTGCTATGCGGAGGAGGACCCCAACCAAGACTCCGACGACGAGTCGGGAGGAAGACGCCGCACTAGCATCCACGACAGCGGGCGCCTACGCGACATGCGCTATAGCAACACCCGCATCACCAGCAAGCGCCGCACGGACGGGCGAGTCGACTTCGTCACCAACGCCGGCTACAGCCAATGCGATTCCAAGAACTACCGCCGCGACGGAGGAAACTACCGCGACAGTGGGAACTACCGCGCCAACAACACGACAAGGCCGAAATTCGACCCCGCTGCCCTGCTCAATCAGCCCTGCATATACCATAGCAGGGAGGGAAAACCCGCCAACCACACCACCGCCGATGGCCACTCTCTCAAAGATATTGAAAAGGCGAGACGAGCAAGGGAGGACCCCAACAACAACCCACCTCGGGACAACGGGAACGGCGGCGGCTTGGGCACCGCCATCGGCTCGCTACACACCTTCACCGGACTTGGCACCAAGCGCGAGAAGAAGGTGCTCGCCCGCGCGGTCGCCATCAATGCGGTGACACAGGTCGACATCCCTCGCTTCCGAAACTGGTCCGAGCAGAGCATCACCTGGAGTCGCCAGGACCATGCGCCAAGGATCGAATACCCAGGGCGAGTCGCTCTGGTAGTCAGGCCCAAGGTGGCCGACTACTGGCTGCCCAAGACACTAATGGACGGTGGGAGCTCCATAAACATCTTGTACCTCGACACGTTGAAAAGGCTCCATCTCCCAGAAGCAGCCATTGAGCCAACACTGATGACCTTCCACGGCATCGTCCCCGGTCGGAAGGCGTACCCGATCGAGAAAGTGACGCTGTCAGTCACCTTTGGCACTCCAGCAAACTACCACACGGAGACGATCGTGTTCGAGCTGGTGAACTTCCGCAGCCCCTACCACTACGTCCTGGGCTGCCAGGCATTCGCAAAGTTCATGGCGACCCCACACTATGCCTACAACATGATGAAGCTCCCTGGCCCAAGCGGCATCATCACCGTCCACGGCGACCCCGACATGGCCGTGGAATGTGAGGACGAAGGCGCCAAGCTCGCCGACACCGTCATCACCGCGGAGACCGACCATGCGGAGGAGCTCACGAAATACGCGGACAACATCAACAAGGACGACCCCACCATCCTGAAGAAACCAATCGTCGCGAACTCCACGTTCGCGGCAACCATTCACACCCGCACCGTCGAGCTCGTCCCAGGCGACTCCAGCCAGACGATCACCATTGGGGCGCACATGAGCCCCGCATAGGAAAGCGCGCTCATCGGGTTCCTCCGTGAGAACCGCGACATCTTTGCATGGAAGCCATCTGACATGCCAGGTGTCCCGAGGGAACTCGTTGAGCACAAACTCAACGCCGACCCCAAAGTGCGACCAGTAAAGCAGTCGCTATGGCCCTTCATTGAAGAGCGCCGTCGAGCAATCGCCGAAGAAGTTCAGCACCTGCTAGCCGCAAGCTTCATCCGGCCAATCAAATACTGCAAGTGGCTGGAAAACCCAGTCCTGGTTCTAAAAAAGAACAACACATGGAGAATGTGCATTGACTACACCAACCTCAACAGCGCCTGCCTGAAGGAGGAGTTCGTCCTACCTCGCATCGATCAGATCATCGACTCGACCGCGGGATCGGAGTCGCTGTGCTTTCTCGACGCTTACTCTGGTTATAACCAGATCAAGATGGCGGTCGAGGACGAGGAGAAGACGGTGTTCATTACGCCATTCGGCGCATTCTGCTACACGGCCATGACGTTCGGCCTCAAGAACGCAGGCGCCACATACCAGAGGTGCATGTAGGATTGTCTAGCGAGCCAAATTGGCCGCAACATTCACGTCTACATCGATGACGTGGTGGTAAAATCCACCTGCCAGGACGACCTGCTCGCCGACCTAGCTAAAACCTTCGCAAACTTGCGGAGGTACAACATCAAGCTGAACCCCGGAAAATGCACCTTCGGCGTCCCCACCGTATAACTCCTGGGTTATGTAGTCTCCAAGCGAGGCATCGAAGCCAAGCCCACCAAGATCGACACCATCGCGCGACTCGGGAAACCCGAGTACCTACGCGATGTCCAGAAGTTGGCAGGGCCAGTCGCGGCCCTTAGTCGCTTCATCCCCTGACTAGGCGAGAAGGCAATGCCCCTCTACCGCCTGATGCGCAAGATCCCCATGTTCCAATGGGACGCGGAGGCCGACGACGCACTCAAAGCGCTAAAAAAAGTGCTACTCGCGGCACCACTACTCTGCGCCCTACTCGACAAAGAGCCAATGCTCGTTTACGTCGCGGCCTCTACTCGAGTCGTCAGCACCGTGATGGTCGTCGAACGACCGGAAGAGGGCAAGGAGCGCCCCATACAGCGCCCCGTCTACTACATCAGTGAAGTCCTACAGGACTCACGACAGCTCTACCCGCAATACCAAAAACTGGTGTAAGCGGTATTTCGAACATGGCGGCGACTCCCACACTACTTCCAGGAGCACCCAATCACGGTGGTATCCTCCGCGCCCCTGCAGGACATCATACGCAATCGCGAGGCGACCGGGCGAGTCGCCAAGTGGGCCGTCGAAATCGGCGTCCACAACATCAAATACGAGCCCCGCAAAGCGATCAATTCACAAGCCCTGGCTGATTTCATTGCAGACTGGGAAGAAGCACAGCAGCCAGAGAAGCTCCCGTACCTCCACTACTGGTCTCTCCATTTTGACGTCTCCAAGAACGCCAACGGCGCAGGGGCTAGGGTCATCCTGACCTCTCCCAAAGGAGACAAGCTCCGCTATGTGCTCCACCTAAACTTCAAGCCCTGCACCAACAACATGGCAGAATATGAGGCCCTCCTTCACGGCATGAGAGCCGCTAAGGAGATGAACGTCAACCGCCTACGATGCTATGGCGACTCTGACCTAGTTGCCGACCAAGTCGCCGAGAAGTGCGACGCCTTCTCCCCAACAATGATCGCATACCACCAAGCTGTCGACCAGTTGGGGGGACACTTTGACGGCGACTCCGTCGAGTGGATCGACAGGCGCAAAAACGAGGAGGCAAATGCCCTCTCCCGCATCGGATCGACCTGCCAAGCGCCACCAGTAGGCGTCTTCCTCAACATCATCCACAAACGATCGGTCAGCCCACCAAAAGAGATCGACGTCGGGATCCCACTACAACCAGAACCGGCCTTAGTCGCCATGGTTGTGGAACCTAGCGACTGGAGAGAACCATACGTCGCCTTCCTGGAACACAAACTCCTACCGAGCAATGAAACAGAGGCGCGAATGATCGTGCGCCGCTGCAAATCCTTCGTCATCATCAACGGGGAGCTCCACAAACGCAGCGTGACCGGCGTGTTCCAGCGCTGCGTACAGCCAGAAGAAGGCCGCAAGATCCTCTAGGACATTCACGTTGGCGACTGCGGCCATCACGCCGACGCCAAGTCGCTAGTCGCCAAGCCATGCGGCACGGTTTCTACTGGCTCACTGCACACGCCGATGCCACCAACATCGTCCAACGATGCGTCGTGTGCCAGAAGTACGCCAACCAGACGCACCTCCCTGTCTCGGCACTAAAGACCATTCCCATCACGTGGCCATTCACCGTATGGGGCATGTACATGGTAGGCCCGTTCAAGAAGGCCCCGTCTGGCTTCACTCACCTCCTGGTCGTAGTCGACAAGTTCACCAAATGGGTCGAGGCCAAGCCAATAAAAAAGTGCGACGGCAAGACGGCCACCAAGTTCCTACGCGAACTAATCTACCGGTACGGCTACCCGCACAACATCATAATAGACAACGGCACCAACTTTGCCAAGGGGGCCATGGCGGAATTCTGTGAAGAACACGACATCTGACTCGACCTCGCATCAGTTGCTCACCCTAAGTCAAATGGCCAAGCAGAACGCGCCAACCAGAGCGTCCTCCATGGGCTCAAGCCGCGACTCCAGGTGCCCCTCGAGCGCACCCCAGGATGCTGGGTCGACGAGCTCCCCTCTGTGATATGGGGGATTCGCACCTCCGTTAACCGCTCAACCGGGTTCACGCCCTTCTTCATGGTGTATGGCGCTGAGGCTGTAATGCCAACCGACCTGGAGCATGACTCACCTCGAGTCGCCAACTACGTCGAGGAGGCCAACGAGGCTGCCTGCCAAGACAACATCGATCAACTCGACGAGGCACGCGACCTGGCTCGCTCCCGCACCACCATATACCAGCAAGGACTCCGTCGCTACCACAGCCGCTGAGTGCGAACTCGCACCTTCCAAGAAGGCGACCTGGTCCTACGACTGGCCCAAGACAAGAAGGGCATGCACAAACTCTCCCCCCTGGGAGGGGCCGTTCGCCATAGGCCAAGTCCTTGGCAATGATGCCTACTACTTCATCGACATACGGGGTGACGGCCAATTGGAGGTCGGGAGGCCATGGAATGTAAACCTCCTCAGAAAGTTCTATACTTAGAACGTCACATTGGACTCCATCGGAATATATAATGAAATTCGAGCGACCGGCACGGCTAAGTAGTGCGGCACAAGGGCACCGGAAATATTCGGGCCTTGGGTCGTCCATGAAAATGCCAACCCGGAGCCGCCATTGGAGTCGCCTAGCCCGACTGGCCCACTGGGCCAAGACAACCGGTACACGCTTCTCACAGCGACCTATCCCTCCCATCCTCGTGCAAAGCGACTCGAACGGTTAAGTACCACGCACGGGGACTCCGCAAAATGGGAACCACCACGTGGCTCGGGAACACACCAAATAAGAGAGCTGCCTAGGACTTGCCAAGCGACTGGCTCTCCGGGCCAGGGGAGGAGACGCGTTACAAACAACGCACTCAGAAC
The DNA here is from genome assembly GCA_023614405.1 of Avena insularis. NCBI lineage: Eukaryota > Viridiplantae > Streptophyta > Magnoliopsida > Poales > Poaceae > Avena > Avena insularis. Next base: position 276,547,206 of record CM042692.1, read on the forward strand.
CTGCAACAGGAGCATGACCAATGTGGTCGAGCACCACGCTCGGGGACTCGCTTATAAGTCAGTCCTACTCGTGCTCGGGGACTCGCCACTTAGAAGATGCGAGGGATAAAAACAATGCGTAAACAAAACAATACACAAAAGTATACAATCGAGTTATACCCCATTAAAGGGCGGACGCGCTCGGGGACTCTCTCAATCAAAAACAAACACACAACACATTCCTAGTCGCAATACGAGTCGATTGACTCCCATGGTGTATATTGCAAAAATATTTTACAACATTCGCCACTTGGAATACATCACATTGTTTACTCCACAGGCCCTAATGAAGAAGCAGCGCCACCCCCTTGACGCGAACAAAAGGCTGCCACGGGTTTGTCAGGTACGTCGTCAGCGACTTCAACAACGACGACCGGAAGGGTTGCTCCGACTTCATGTCGCGATGCTCTGGCTCGGGGTTGCTAGGCACCAACACCGTCTCCTGGTACGGCAGCAGATCCCCCATCGCCAAGACCCGATCAGTGTAAGGGGCGGCCTTCGCGGTCAGCTTCAGCACCTCTGACATCTCCACCGTGCCGGTCGCCGATGGATAGCCACTCGTCATGTCGTCAAGGTCGAAGTCGTCGGGGAAGTGGGCGAGACCCAAGCTTAACGCTGTGGTGGCACCGTGCCTGAACACTGAGCGTGCCATCCACTCCACGACGGTAGGCACCTCCTCCAGATAGCGCCACACCTCCATAAGGCCCCCAGGAATAACTTCGGTGGGGGACATGCCCTGAAGAGCCGCTTGGACGCACAACGTCGAGGCCGTGGCCATGTTCACCACGGCAGTCACGCACTACAAGGCATTGTAAGTTTGCACCACCGGATCGCTTTGGCCTACCACAGCTACAAAGTCAGGTGTTAGTGAAACTATGAAACCCCCAAATTGGGGACCCGACAAACGGGTCAGGCAAAGATAGAGACTCACCAAAGAGTTTGCGGCAGTTCTCCGTGACGTGCTTCTCCAAGGCGGTTTGCTTGTTGTGCAGCCCCACGATGATGGAATCCGTGGCTTTGCGTTCTTCCTCAGCCGTAGTAACGGCAGCCTTCGCTCGCTCCTCCGAAGAAATCGAGGCCGCTTTTGCCTCCTCCAAGTCCTGGACCAGGGAGGCTATTCGTCCATTCGCCGTGTCTAGCTCGGCGACTGGAACATACCCCTCATGGGCCTTGGAAATCTCAGCCGGGAAACCATCTGCAAGAAAGACCATCAGCGTACCATACAGGATTAGCTCACACCCGACAGAGGAAAAGAAAGACAAACAGATACTCACCAATAGTTTCATGAAGCCGCCGGTTCGCCTCTTGTGCTCCATGCAAGTCACGCTCCAAGCGCTCTCTCGCGGCCTGCCGATCGGCCGACTCCCTTTGCAATCCCTGCAAATAAACAACTCGCCTTAGCATTTGACAAAACAAAAACCAGTTCCCAGCCGCTGAAATTCAGCGACCAGGAACTCGGGGACTGGAGAAGGAAAAAGAAATTCAATTCCTAGCCGCTGAAATTCAGCGACTAGGAATTCGAGGACTGGAGATGGAGAAAGAAACTCAATTCCTAGCCGCCGAAATTCAACGACTAGGAATTCGGGGACTGGAGATGAGCAAGAGGTTCAGTTCCCAGCCGCTGAAATTCAGCGACTAGGAACTCGGGGACTGGACATACCTGAATAGCAGCGCCGAGCAGTCTGTGAAGTTCTCCGGTGTTAGTCGACGGGATCGTGAAGGAAGTGCGCCCACGACTGGATCCAATGTCTGCATCCATGATCTCTGGACTCTGCGGAGACTAGGTGTCCGCCACACCTGGAAACCCCCTCGCCATGAAGCGAGGGAACATCGCTGACGCTCTGGCGGAGGCACTGGTTGTCGAAGCCGGCGCTTCCGGCACGAACGCGGGCAATACCGGTTCCGATTGCGCAGCCACCACCTCTTCAGCGACTGATGCAGCTTTGGGCTCTGTGGCGCTGTCCTTGACTATGGCGTCGTCGGCACCCCCCTTCTGGTTCTTCGTGCCCTCCGTGATCGCCACATCCCCGGCGGCCTTTCTCTTCTTGGGGAGGTCGCCCTCTCCTGTAGGGGAGGCCGGTGGAATCTTAGCCATCGAAGGACGACCAATCTTCTTGGCCCCCGACCTGCACGAGTTCCCACAGTCAACATAACGATAATACAAAAAGAGCAAGGCGAATCGGGATGAAGGAGCAATACTCACTTGGCGACCGGAAGGATGCAAAGCCCGCTACTGATATGGGTGGGCTTGTCCAACTCGGGGCCCAACTTGCGGGTGATCCCCCTTTCGAAGACGTTTGAAGCCCATGAAACCGCGGGCTTCCTCGACGATGAAGCCGCAGTTGGCGGGATCTCCAGCTCCGATGCCGCCGCCCTTGACGGCTGCGGCGACTTGGATGTCATCGCCTCAGCTGCTTCTCGGCTCGGAACCCCCGAGACCATCGGCGCAATCGCCGCCAGGGGAACCTCTACCACCACCTCAGTGTCCTCGCCCTCCAACCCCTTTGCTAGGGTCGCTCCCTTTGGAGCCTTGTGCGAGACTTCAGGGGAACCCTCATCATCAGAGTCGTCATCTGACTCGAACAACACCGCCGATTTGGACGGTGACGTTGGCCCCTTCGCTGGTGACTTGGGCTTGCGTGCGGGCTTTGATGGCGTAGTAGTACGCCGGGATGTGTGCTCCTGCGCGACCTCATCGCCTCCGTCGTGTTCGTCCAGGCTGCGGCTCGCCTCGAACTCATGTTGCTTCTGCATACGGGTCTTGTGAGCCACAGGCGCTGGAGGAGGAACTTCCTCCTCCTCCCCGTCGCTGTCGGAAGAATCTCCCTCGAAGTCTTCCTCTAGCTCCTGGGGAACCTCTTCATCAAGTGGAGGGAGCCAACCCTCCAACACCTGAAAAAGCGGAGAACCACCGCGAGTGAAACACCAAACGCGGAGACTGAAGACTGAAATAAAGACACAGTGACTGGGAAGAAAACTTACTGTGGGGGCTTCGTTCTTCACAGGAGTGTACGGGGCCACCCCGACCGCCACACTAGTGAACTCGGCATCGGTGATCTTCTTCAGGGTGGCCTTGTAGTCCTCGGCCTCCCATGATTCCTTGCTTGTTCAGGATGGATCATGCTTCCCGCCATACTCGTACATCCAATGCGGCCGAGCCGCTAGCGGAACCAGGCGCCGCCCGAGCGAGCAGTTGTAGAGGTTGATCGGAATCAACCCCTGGTCCTTCAGCTTCTGGATTTGGTCCATAATTTCGACGACGGCCATCCGCTGATCTTCGGGAAGCTTCTTCGGCGCCAACCGGCGAGGCTCGCTCCTCTCGGCGACGAATTCGGGAAGAGCCACCTCGCCGGAGGGAGTGGCCTCTTTGATGTAGAACCAGCTCTTCTTCTACTCGTTGGCGGCCTTCTTCGGCAGGAGGAGCTTGACGAAGTTGGCCTTGGGCTTCAGCTGGAATGTGACGACACCTGCGGCCAACATCAAGCCACCGGACGCCTCGCGCCCAATGCGGCCATGGAAGAGTTCCAGCCATAGCGGGAAATACGGCCTATAGCCGAGGTAGCATTCGCAAAAGGCGACGAAGATCGCCAGCTGCTTGATGCTGTGCAGACCAAGATCCGATTGCTTGATCGCATAGTACGCGCAGAAGCGGTGGAAGAAGAGTGAGGTAGGGAATCCCAGACCCCTCTCGAGATGACTAGGGAAGCAGATGAATTCGCCGGGTCGTGGCCTCGGCTCGGTCTCGGAGGAGGGGGGAACCCACCAGTTCCCCTTGCGGAGTACTCCGACATCCTCGAAAGATTTAAGCTGGGCTGTGGTACACTTGGATTTCCCCCATGAGCCTTTGGGAGGCGCCATTGGGTAGGATGTGGAAACGCACGATGCGGAAAGGACAAGATTGGAGACAGGAAGAACGAATGAGGAAGAATGAAGAATGCGAAGAAGGTCTGCAGAGCTGAACCATCACTCCCCTTTTATGGGAACGCCACCCGCCAAAATCGGGATAGCCGTTACTCACGGTAATTGCACCGAAGTTACCGTTGGAAATTCCAACGGATAGTTTGACCAGATCTGACGGTCCAACTCCTTTATTTCACCCGCTACCCGCCAGTGTTTTCCACTCGCCAAGACGACGACTTGGCAGCAATAATGTTCATTGGGATAGCGAATGGAAACATGGGGAAATTCCCCTTGGTTCTAATGGAGTCCATCGCCGACTCGACTGGACGCCCAAATTGGGCTCGCCTACTCCGAACGCCAAAAGGACGCCTGTGCCCGCATCAACGATGGCCTCGGGGACTACTGATGGGGATATGCCGAAGGGGGTATGCCCAGCAGGACGTTCCGATTGGGCCAAAGGGCTTGCGGGTGCGCCCAAAAGATGGCGACTGGATTACGAAGGAAGGAAAAGCGCAATGATCGGGCATCGGAGGCCCGAGAAGCGGTCAATCGGATTAGGTCAAAGCCTCCGAATCCTTATCTTGTTCGGTTGTACCTTGTAAACCGCAGCGAGGTGCTTCATATATAAACCTCCTTAGGGTACCCTGGAGACTCACGTTCCATCATACACCCCCTCAAGCGACTCGCAGCCTAGTCACCGAGCTTGCCACCCCTGTAACTCGCTCTCCAGTAATCTAATATAGCAGGAGTAGGTTTTTACCCTCCGGGGGGCCGATCCTGGGTAAACCCATGTGCATCCGCCCCCATCTCGCACCGTAGATGGCCGCCAACTCTTCCTCACGAAACACTCAATCGCTACTAGTGGCAGCGACTGCCGTGGCCATTTCCATGACAAGAAAGCTAACACTTGAATTGGTCGCCCAGATGCGCCACCTCTCCTAGTAGGTATTGCTCTCGGGCGGTGGCCTTCTCCGCCCTCGACTTCCACACATCCGCGTTACCACGGAGGACGGGCAGTTAGCGTTCCGGCTACTTAACGTGATCGCGCAGTCGTGAAAGCAGGGACAGCTCATCCACCCTCGAGTGCGACTGCGCTGGGGTATCACCAGTGGATGGCGGATCCTGAGGTTCACTCGAAGGACCACTCGATGTACCTACCACAAGCCAAGCAAGAGAAAATAAGGGACCAAGCAACAAATGGACAAAAACTCAAAGTACATCCAAATATATCAAAAGTATCAACAGGGACACTTAGCAAGCGGCATGTTTTCAACAAAAAGGCGTCGCACTATCAACTATTACAGATATGACTACTGTGGAGGAGCTGGCTTCTTCGACTTGGACTTCGGTTTCGGGGGCCTCATCGAGTCCGTGGCATCAGACGCCACAGACTTCCTGCCAGCACCTGACGCTGCAGCCTTCGCCGCCTTCTTGACTCGCTGCAGCTCCTCAGAGTACTTCACGACTGTGTTGATGAGTTGCGGCCCGTACTTGCCACAGGCAGTGGCAAAGGGAGCAAAACTACCTTTTGACCATCTGCGCCGATGGGCATCGCCTTGGAGACAGTAGCAGGATCCATCTCCATGCCATGGGCTTGAACCATCGTGAGTGACATGGAAGTGCCAGCCGAACGAAGCGAGTTCTTGAAGCCTGCAGGAATACCTCCAGCAAGGGACTCCACCAGGTCATCGATCTTCTCGATTAGCTCAGCTTTGGGCGACAGCTCCTCGCGAATGCGATTGAGTACACCCTTAGCTTTGGTCAGCGTCCCCTGAATGGAAGCGCTGCAGTCTTTGACTGCCGCGATGGCGCCTGCCAAAGCATCATCGCGATGAAGTGCCTGGGCGTCAAAGGTCAGACCACCAGCATCTACATAGAGCAAAGTGTTAGCAAAAAGTCAGCACAATAACAAAGTCGAAAGAAAGGAAACAATGGAAATCCAGACGAAAGGATACCTGACAGAGTCTTGGCAATCGAGAAGAGCTGTTCTTCGAACAACTTCTCCCTAGCAACGATGGAGTCGCGCAAATCCTCTTCGCATTTCCATGACTCATCAAGCGCCGCAACCGCCTCATCGCGACTCTTCACCGCTGCGGCGAACGTCTTTTCAAGGGAAGCGGCTTTGTGAAGAAGCACGTTATGCTTAGCTGCAAAAAACACACAAGATAGACCGTGAGTCGAATACACAAGGATGAAGAAGAAGAAGCGCAAAATACTAACTTTCAACCACGCGATGGTGATTATCCAGTAGCGCGTGCTGTCGACCCATTGCAAGTACTTGCTCCGCCATGCGAGCAGCTTCCTTCACAAGAAGCTGCAATAGAAGAAACAACAAAGGATCAATAGACAGCATGGATGATTAATTCCACTACAAGTAAAAGCAATATCACACATACGTGATCCTCCAGAGACTCCGAAGTTGATTGCCGTGCAGTCGTCCGGACAATCATCTGATGCTCCACATCGTGTGGAGAACTCGATGAATTGTGCCCGGAGTGGGCCGCCAATGGAGGAGAGGGAGTTCGCTCAGCCACTTCCTTGGCCTTGGAGTCCGCGACTCCAGATTCTTTTAAAAATTGGACGTCGCCAGAAGATGACGATGCCGGTTGACTACGGAACAAAACCAACATTAGGAAAATGAAACTCCAAAAAAAAGAACCAAGAGGAGAATTGTATACTTACCAATCAAACTTGTCAAAATCAAAGGTTTAGCCCTCTTACTCCGACGACTCCTTCGGCAGCCGCATCTTCTTGCGAGAAGATGGCGCCACAGAACTCACATGAATAGCAGGAATCGGTGACTCTGCACCAATAGCTGGGCCTCCTAGAGTCGAAGGAAACGACGCATCCGAATCTTTGCTGCGCGAACGCTTGCGAGTGTCTGGACTGCTGGACTCGAGGGCTTCCTCCTCCTCTTCAATGGGGACGGTCGATTCTGACTCGTCCTCTTCATCCACCTCGCGAGGAATAACCCCCTCAGGAAGAGGGGGCAAACTGGGAGACACCTTCCAATCCTGCATAAAAAAAAACAAGTCAGTACACATCAAGAAAAATCAGAAGCACTCGACAAAATAAAGCTACTTCGTAGCACAATCATACCTCAGGAGGAGGGTTAGAAGCATCAAAAGGGGGCATGACTGGTTCACTGGGGAGTACATCCTTGGCAGTGTACTTGGTCAGCAGCAGCACCCTCTTATCTACTTCACTCGCGGAAATGCCATCAGCAGATACGCGAGTGATATCATCCGCACCAGCCCATTGGAACATAGGGTGGACCCTGGCCTGCAGGGGCTGGATGCGATGGCGTAACCATGTGTGAATGAGGCCGCAACCTCCCTCCTCTTTACCCATGCAACTCTCGAGGTCGCAGATGCGCTCGTACAACACATATGTCTCCTCAGACTCGCCGGGCATCACCACGTTCTTCCAAGAGTGCCTGCTCCTGCATGGCACCGTGGGATCAAAAGGAGCGAGTCTGAAGTGGTCTCCGTCAGCCTTCTGGTCGCGGATATAGAACCACTTGTCCCTCCACCCTTGGAAGGACGCCATGAGTTTGATGTCGAAATATGTGACAGAGGAGTCGACATGGATCCCGCAACCTCCTACGTCGTAGACAACGGAGCCAGATGCCGACTGATGCTTCATCTTGAAGAGCCGTTTCAAGAGACCAAAGTGTGGCTCGACTCCGAGCTAGCACTCGCAAAGTGTAATATAGCAAGCGATATGGAGAATAGAGTTGGGGGACAGTTGATGCAGCTGGAGCCCATAGAAACAAAGGAGGCCCCTAAAGAAAGGTTACAGGGGCAGAGACATACTGCGGATGATGAACGCTAGGAACATCACCCGGAAACCAACAGGAGGACAAGGGGTTACCTCACCTCCTAGGACTCGCGAGTCACCAACCGCAGAGGAGAGAACTCCATCTTGGCGTAGGAGACGGAGCTCGGACGACTTGATGATGGACGCGTGCCATGCGCCATTGGTTACACGAGTGCCCGCACCCTTCTTCTTCCCGGCGACGGCGGCACAGGTGCTCGGAACGGCGGAACCGCCCTTCTTCTTGGAAGCAGCAGTGGCGACGGTGGACTCAGCGGCAGCGCCTCCCTTCTTCTTCTCCATCTTGCTGTGGCGATGAGAGCAAAGAAAATAACTCGGAAAAACACGGAGTTGGTCCAGCGCCACAAACGGAACGAACTCTCGGAGGCAGAGAGCAGCAACAATGGCGATGGAGGCACAAAGCAAAGAAAGAGCAGATGGGAATTTACTGCAGCTGCGCTGCTACTTAACCCCCTGGCGGATGGAATCCAACGGTCAGATGAAACCCTATTGGACGCGTGGCGCACATCGCCATCGACACGTGGAGGACCTGAAGCATGAACCGTCCCCCACTACCCCCATTACATGTGGCAATCAAGGAGGCACAGTTAAACGAAAGATTACGCACGCCCGGTCAAGTCAGGGTCAGAAAATGGGACCCACCGCTTGTCATGTCCCATCAAAGCCACTCACGCGGGCAACTGAGATCATCACATCGTCAGCACTGATGTCATCAAAGATTGAGCACTAGAAGACTTCGACTACTTCAGTCCTTGCTCGAGTCTTCGACTCCACCAAGCACTCGGAGGCTACTCCCATAGGGAGCGCTGGTCGCGCACCCTATGATTTTTTCTTCTTCTTTTACAGGAACATGAACAATCAAAGCATACCCAATCACTCGAATCTACGGTTCGACTAAGGATCATGGGTTACTCCCATAGGGAGCGCCGGAAACAAATTTGACTGAAACAAGCAAACAAAAGATGACAACAGTCGCAAAAGTTCTTTAGTCCCTGCCTGAGTCTTCGACTCAACCAGGCTCTCGGGGGCTACTCCCATAGGGAGCGCTGGTCGCGCACCCTATGTTTATTTGTACATCGTACTATGTGTCGATAACATCCACACTCGAAGTCTATGGCGACACCGCCTCATATTTTCCCTACAAAGAGACTGCGTCTCCTGGACCACCCGAATCATCTCCGTGATGACAAAATTCGGATACCGCGCTTGCAGCATGAAGATAAGACCTGAATAAGGCATGGCAACGCATTGGCTGCGCACTACCAGAAATATATCTGTACCTACAGGTGCAATGAACATGCCTTGACGGACGCGTCGAGTGCTCACACCCTTATACTGGAATTCGACTCCTGTAAGACCTCCGCGGCTTGAGTCGAAGTACACCAGCAATTTTCTGAATTCGAGTCTGGGGACTCGAGTTCGAGTAGATTGTGTTGTTTTGCCCTAAGGTAGTTAACTGATACCGATACATCGGTTGAATCAGGCACGCACATCAACAATCCCTATGACACAAACATAGCACTCGAAAAAATACTCAGTCATGCACTCGAAAGGCTTCATAAAGTCCCCAGTCGAATATACGATTCCACTAGACACTCGGGGGCTACTGACATGGGTATACCCTACAGGTACGCGAGTCTTGTATATACGGTCCAGATACGGTGGAAGCCCACGGTGTTGCCACGGCCCAATGAAGACTTCGAGTGGCCTACGGACTATCGATAACTTGCGAGACAAGAAGAAGTCTGAAGATAGAAAGTTTGAAGGGCAAACCCTAAATTGTAACAGACTCGACCTACTACCCGAGACCCGGCCTATCTATATAAAGGCCAGGAGGGGGCGGCGAGGAGGACACACGCAACCCTAGTTTCCACAACCCTCGCCAAATTGCATCTGTGCACCATTGTAATCTTCGATTCCTTCGTTAATTCCAAGAGTAGACAAGCAGGAGTAGGGTCCTCTACGAGTCCTGAACCTGGGTAAACCTTGCGTCCATGTGTGCTTGTTTGCTAGCCGATTCATGTTTCCAGCGCTCCCTCCTTCTCCAAAACCCAAGTCCATAACAATGGGCATTGACGAGTTAAACCCTCATCACCTATAGTTTTCTTCAAAAATTTCGCAGCACAATGCATAACATTGGAAGGATGTTCCGCTCGGGCAAGGGCTCGGGTGTGGCGGGACCTTCGGGCCCCTCCAAGACGCCAGGTTCGAAGAAGAGACGCTCGGAGGTGGAGAACTTGAGGGATTCCATGAGACGAGACTACGAGAGGGTGAGCAACCGCATGGTTTTACACACCAAGTGGGCAGACCGTCGGTTCCTATCCCGCCAGGGTCTTGTGGAGGACTTTGAGTAGATGACTATGCAAGCTGGCATGGTTGACTTCTCCTACCGCTCCGTCGACACCTACAATCTCGCACGTTCAAGTTTCTTTCGTGTTCCACGATGATCTTGAGACCCAGGAGGGAAATTGCACTGTAAGTTTTGTGCTCAATGGGCAACTCCACAACTTGACCTTTTATGAATTTTGCGATAGTTTTGGATTCTCCCAGGAGGGAGAACTCAACATCAATGACAATGTGAACATGGAGGCAATGCAATCTTGTGGAAAATTTATGTCCATAGGGACAACGATTATTTGCGCAGGCAGAGCGCCACTATCCAGAATCCTACTATACGTTATTTTCATACCTTCCTTGTTAATTCTTTATTTGGGAAAGGCGGTGTTGGGGCAATGGTAGGCCCCGAGATTAGTGTAATTCATATGGCCTTGTATCCAAAGATGGAGCACAAGGTAAACTTGGGGGCCTTGATCATCTAGCACTTTCGCCGCCAAAGGTTAGCTTCCGTGGGGGATATTCGTTGTGGCGGGTTGATCGCATAGATTGCCTATGCAAACGAATTTGTCCTACCACAGGAAAGAGCTCTGGCTGGCAGTAAGGACCTGGATGACATTCATATGGCTAGCACCAAGTTCATGGGTGTATATAGGCCAGAGAGATCCCTCCGTTCTTACCAGTTTTATTTTTCTCCTAACGGTTATCTCCACCAAATTTTGCTTCCTTTTGGTTTGCCAGGTAAACAGAGTTGGATCCTCACTGAGGAGGAGTTCCAGCAGGCACTGATCCTCTCTAGAAGGACTGCGCCACCAGGTGGCCATCCCAACTGGGAAAACGCAGTAGTTGGCCAACAACCACAGGATGAAGAAGGAGGAGGCTGGCATGGCGTAGGATGGGATGACAGGCTGGCATGGCATAGGATGGGATGACTTAGGCCAGCAACACCACCACCAACAGCCTTTCCACCAACATCAACAAGGTATGCCTCTACCACAATCGAGATTCAACTATTTCCCGAGGAGCGATTTTGACCAGGCGGTGCATCGCATTGAGAACATAGAGAACATGTTGCATGATGTGAACGCCAACATAGTCAACCTCACTCAAGACTTCACATCTTTCATGACTGACTTTCCAAACTGCTACCTGAACTTCCCGTATCAGTAACTGCCACCTGATGGTAGCGACAACTTATTCCAGTTAGGCAAAAGCCTAAGCTTGGGGAGGTTAAACTCCTCCCACCTTTTTGCATTCATATTTTTCTTTCTTCTGTTTATTTGTTTGTTTTTGTTCCAATGCATGTTTACTTTCAGTTTTGCATTCGATAAAATAAAACCCCAAAAAATATTAGACTATTCTCTAGAGTTACTTGTGCAAATTTCTCTCGGCTCTTGTTGATTCTTTCTGCAGGTTACTCACTTCTAGTGATCGAGCTATGGGATGAACGTAAAGAGTTGACTCAAGTAGAAGACGAATGAGTAAGAGGACGTACCACATTCCTATTTTCCCTCTTCCTGTAAGCTTATTCATGAACATTTTATGTCCGTTCGGTTGCACTCGATTTCGATTCCATGCTTAGTTCGTTATCTTTTAGAATTTGAGCTCAAAGGCTTTTGTCACCTCTTTGGTTAAGACTTTCGACAATTAAATCAGTTTTAAAAAACTCTTGGGATTTCATTCCAAATTTTTTAGAACATGAGAAAGCGTCCGTTGACAACTTTGGAGCCATATTTTTGTCTTAAGGGCTTAATCTTAGTAGTGCTCAACCCCACATACTGATCGTTGACTTGATGATACCTTCTGAAAAACAATTGCTTGATGGAACAAACTTTTTAGAGTAGGAGAGAGAGATGCCAAAATTTGTATTGACTTGATATATAAAAAAGGAGAGAAAATAAAAAGGAAAGAAGAAAGCAAAAGTACTTTGTTTCAAATACACACGTTTGGGATGCCAAGAACTCCGCTCTCTTTTGAACGATCTATGGTATAACCCCGGATTTCGGCTATGAGTTGATGGCATGAGTGTCATACGTGTCGCTATATGGGCAAAATTATTGGTATTCCCAATAGGTTGTGTAGGAGTTTACAAAAGAAATATTCGTTGATCCTTAAGAAGGAAAAAAGAAAAATATCGATTGTCAAAATATGAGCTAGAACACTTTTGATACCTTTTGATTATTGGCATGACCTCACTACCTAAAATGTGCAATTAGAGTTCTTGATAAGCAAGAAAAAGATGAGGTATTTGATAACCGTGATTATCGAAGTGGGTGATTAATGAAAAATCTCTAAGTTTATCCTTCTTTTGACATCTACATGTGTACCCTTAATTTTGACTTAAGCAGTATGGCTTAAAAAAAATTTACTCTCATAACAAGAGAGGCGCTGAAAGAAATTGATTTGTAAAGCTTCACCAAAATTTTAACAGTCCCATTTGAGTTATAAGAACTATTAGCTAGCGAATTACTTGCATTTAGGGATCAAGCTTGTAACATCCAAATTTCAGCAACCCTGATTAGTTGTCCAGAAGGCAAAAATCAGGGGGAACAAAAACTTTTTCTTATTAAGTGTTGCAATGTTTTCTTACTTGTTGGCTTGTGTTCATGCAACAAATTGTGTATTAGGTAATATACTTCTTGTCTCAACACTAGTTGACAAAAGCTATTTTACAAAAGAGATATCATGGCCCATCTTTAATTTTCTCAAATGTTTTGGCATTCCAAACCTGAGCCAAGATGATTTTGATACAACAAATTATTTTACTAGTTCTATTAACAAAACTATGGAGACCTATATATTATCTCCTTATATTTTCAAGACAGAACTTTCAACTAATCTTCTCTCTAGGCTTTCCAAAAATTCTTCTAAAAGATTTTCATTCTAAATCTTGGTAGAAATACCAAGAGGTCCTTTTTCTTAATTCAAAACACAACATATTCAAAACACCCATGCTTGCCTCAAACTACGCTTGAAGGTAACCTTAGTAATAGTTGGATAAGTTGATAAGATGAGTTACCTTGATCTGCTGATTGCCTTGTTTGCTTAAGAACTAGAGTGAGCTAATCTAGTAGCTCATCCTTAGGGATCAAAACAATAGCTAAGATCATCAATCTCAAACTAAGCAACCCAAACTCAATCTATCTTGAGTCACTCAAGTGAATCTCAAATCTACTTAACCAGATCAATCCTGAGCTAATCATTTGTATTAGCATCCAACTCATCAAATACCAGATACAAGTATAAACTCTTGCATCATTCCCAAATCCTTCCCTCTCTCGTAATAGTCCAAATCCATCCATCTGCCATAAGTCTAGAATCTTTAACTAGATTCAATCTTTGGAACTTCACCTACTCTAATCTGTGTGCATTCTTGAAAATGTACTTGAACCATCTTTTAGTACATCATTAGTACTACCAAATCCTACTTTTTTACCTTGGATAAACCATTCTGGTTCCCCCTCACCCCAGATGGTTTTATAGACAAGATACTAATCTTTTCTGCAAATCTTATCATCTTGCCTACTTTGGCAGAAGCTCACATTCTTATGCTACCACCCCTTGAACAACTCCTTGAATGTTTAAGATCTACTAATCATGGTCTATCAATCCACCCTTCACTTGTTTCCATTGGAGCTTTGTGCTTCTTAAACCCACATGGTTTATGAGGCTTCATGATGCATATGTTATGGCAGCCTTAATTTCAACAAAGTTTGCCATCACTCCTAAACCACCTCAAGTACAATCAAGCCAAAATCTTGCTACCATGATAATCTATATAACTTGGCCTAACTATCCATCTATCCCTTGTACCAAGGTGAGCTCTGAGCTCCCTAATCCAACCATGTTTAGGTGGCGTCAAATTATCAAAACCCTAGATTCCTTCAAATCTAGGTTCCTCCAATTTCACCATAATTCTTCAAAACCCAAGTTTACAATGATGGATAAATCAAGCTTCTACCTTGGATATAATAACTCCCCAAATAATTCCCGTAATTATTTGGATCCTAAAATTATTTAAATTCTACTTTTGGCAAAACCCTAGAATCTTTGTCCATAAAGGCAAGTTTGTTTTTCTCCAAATCACCTTGCCAACCCTTTTCACCTTTAAGTACTATATATTCTACCCTACCTTCCAAACTCAAAAATAGATATTTTTGAGGTGCCTTATGTAGGGGTTCGGCGCATGAAAACAATAAATTTTTACCCTACGCCCCTGAACCCCTGATGTTGCCAGGACCAATCTATTAGTAATACAGTAACATGAGGGGCTTTTCGCCAACTTACCCTTGAAGACCCAAAAGCATTTTCAATGCTCTGGAGAGTGTGGTTGACGTAGATGAGCCGAAGCCGACCTCAAGGTCGTGATGAAGTCCTTGCGCTCCTATGGCTCCAATGACTTGAGTGCCTCAAGTGTGACACCTCGTGGGGAGTTACACACGTCTGGTGCCTGACGATGACTCCCGCTTCCCCGGTCTAGCAGCAGTTGTAGAAGTAGAGCTCCTAGATCCGAATCCTGCAGCGTGACGGCGCTCCGCGGTGAAGATGTCTCTCGTTCGTGTAGTCCAAACTTGGGACCACGGTCAAGAGAGAGAGAGAGAATATCAATTAGATGTCTCCCCGAAAGTGAGGAAACGTTTATTGAATATTGTGTGTATTTATCTGGCCAAATACCCCCACTATATATAGGGGGAGGGGAGGTACTACCTCCCTCAAACTCCAGGGGTGGGACTAAAGGAGAGGAGAGAGGGAGGGATGGCACCGCCGGCCACCCCCATGGGCCTCGCGCGGGGGGGGGGGGGCACTAGGGCACCGACCACCCCCTCTGGCCCTTCTCCCTCTTGCCTTTCCCTAATGGGCCCTCTTCCCTCCGGAATTGGCCCATTAAGCCTTTTGAACTTTAAATTGATTTTCTCTTTTATTAAATAATTATGAATAAATGATTAAATCAATATTCAATCTCCGTGGCTATGGAACACCTTCCACCTCCACTCCGGACATCCTCCGGACTTACCGAAACCCTTTCGGTTTTCTCTCTACTATTCTTTGGCGATTCTTCCGATCCTATAAACACTCTCTAAGCATCATCAAACCCTTAAGTGTGATACCCTACGGTTCGGGAACACTCCAAACATGTTCAGGACACTCCCGGACCAATAATCGACAGAGGGACCTAGGTGGTCATGTGACCCCTATGCGTTCCACGAAGATCTTTTGTCGTTTGAACCGGGACAGTCATGTCTTATTACCTTTGTCTCTTGATACTTGCATTACCCGAGATCTGATTAATGACATCACCATGTCATGTTCAATCTCGTTACTGAACAATGCTACTTGACTCATTCCGACAAGTGATATCCCTGTGATCAAATCACACGCTGTGCAGCTATTGGATATAACTTCTCCGATTGGGCCCTTGAGTATCTTTCCATCACGTGGACGGACAAATCCTGCTCTTGATATATATTTCCTCTATGGTTTCCTCCGAGGATCCATTTCTAATCATAGTAACTTGAACTTCGTGACATGATCGGGTCACGATGTTTAGGTTGGGTATTGGTTCATCATTTCATTCTCAGAATGAGTTGGCTCCATTTCCAACTGGCATAAATGCCACATGATCAGTAAACTTGATCATCTATTGACCAATGAACCAGTGACTAGAGTTTCACTGGGAACTCCTGGTTGTTTATATATCACACGTGTATTGATGTTTCCTCTCAATACAGTTATAGCATGATATAAAACTTAATCATAAACTGTATGAAATATGATAATGGTCCTTATCACTATTTGTCACTAGGTATATTTCCAACATTCTCCCACTTGCACTAGAGTACAAATAGACTAGCTGCATTTGTTCTTAATTGTTGGCACCATATATCCGGTACCCTGAACATGCTTGCTCATGGAAGAGGTTGATTCTTGGGTCTGTACTTTACAGTCCCAAATACTTTGCAACTTACTAATGTCACCTTTATTGACATTAATATTTTATCATCACATGATAACATCTGTGTGTATGCATCGTCGCTATGGCAGCAGAACGAGGCCTGATTCCAGGAGCCTACAGTGACTTTAGATCAACCTCGAGGGATTTCTCATGGGTAATGTGCCCTGGGACAAATCATTCTATGTTAAAAGCGAACTAGCCCCGCCATAACATTATATAACACTTTAGATGGTACGCTTATCAATTATTATAAATGTAATCATTGAAACAAGAGTGCACTCTGTGAAACTTTCGATGTTTTTGTTCACCTCGCTTCCTACTTGACTTTAATCAGTATTTACAGGATTTTCCAACATATTCCCTTATAGCATAACCCTTTATGCTTTAAGATATGTCATGTTTATGGATCTGGAAAATATGTCTGCAGTTCTCTATTAGACACTGCGGACAAACTTAGCTCAACGTTCTGTGATTCAAACTTAATCACTTTTAAACGTTCCTTATTGGATCATATATTATGTCAAGTTACCATCATGGTTTTCTAAGATAGAACCTATGTCTCAACATAGTGGATGATGATCATCCTTTTCTTTCTTTCAATCATTGATGTTAAACTTAATACTATTCCTAACTTGAGTTATTAAGGACCAGTTCCTTAATTAACTTCTATTCTGAAACCCTTTTCAGGATCCCTTAAGGAATACTACATTATATCATAATACACTTATTATCAACTTCTACACCTTATAAATCATTATTTATTGGTACTTGTGCTTTTATTCTTAACACACTTAAGAATCACTCCTATAAGCTCCCACTCAAAATATGTTCCCAACATATTTGGGTATGGGTCACTACTCTTACTCAAACTATGTTCCTACATATTTGGATTTGAGACTTATATTGCTCCCACTGAAAAATATGTCATTCACATATTGTTTTAGGAAGACTTTTATAGATCCCACTCAATTTTATGCAAATTGCATATCCACTAACTATTTTGAACAACTTCAAAATCCTTTGATCAAATATAAAAACTTGGAGATTCACTATGAGATACTAGTACTTTACCAGTTTTAAATCCACTAGACATTCAACACACTTGAATCAAATTTATTTGAATTCGTCCAAAATTGACAAATTGTGCTTTTGTCATTTACCCCTTTTCCACTATGGCTTTGAAGTCATTTGGGAAAATTCCAAGTAACCCCTTTTACTTGTGAGATTCAGCAACGAATTGGTTTCTAATATCAAGGGAATTTTTCTTTGAGATTTCTCATAATTTTAGTTTACCATTATTTCCTTAGTAGTTCGTAGGTATGTCATATTCCGGTAATCATGACAAATGATTCACAAATGTCTCCATACAAGATATGGAATACATTTTGAATCCTACTTCATGTAGTGAAAACACAAGTGGGGAAAACACAATGATCATTATCATTGATTCTTTCCTTTGTGAAGAGAATCATTCAGGAACGTTTTCCGTTGCGCTTCTCAACACTCTAATGTAGGGTTTTAAATTCTCATCGTGTTTTTCACTATCTTCCATTTGCTTCATAATCGAGAAATATCACTGAATGTGAACTTTCTCGAAAATGCACCAAAATCCAAGCAATAAAAGTTTTGCTTTCCTTTTGGTTCCAGCTATGGAATTAGTATTCAAAGTTTCCAATGAATACTCTACAAGGACTTATTCGCTATTGTTTTGGTTATATCGAATAACCCCAAAATTTTACGACGACCCATACTAGATATGGCGCCGATCTCACGAATTCATATGGTTCACTATATATTCTAATCGAGTGCTAACTATTTCTAACTAATGGTCTCTACATCTGCACTACAACGATTTATTTTGTGCCATCTATTCACCCATTTTGATATATAATATCACATTGTGATGCTTTGCATTTTGACCTTTCAAAATGCTTTGCATTCCACAATTCCTTCTATGCCAATCTTATAAAGTCGAATTTCATAACTATTGATCAAATCATAGTAATTAGATTCTTATTTATCTTTAATACCTTTTGTTGATGAAACACTTTGATCATATCAAATAGTTTCATACTTATGTTTCCTTTGGTAAACTTATTTACACGTTTAAACAATATATAAATATAATCACCATTTTTGTTAAAACACAATACATCGAATATGTATTTACTTTTAACAATTCATTAAACACTTTGTATTCAAGTAATACACGGTGTTCAAGTTATTTTGCCAAACTTAGGCATGATTTATATGTGACAAGAAATCGAATGTCTTTCACATATTATCAACATAACTTTTGAATTTAGACAATGGTTTCATTCATTAATGAACATATCATTAAGTTGGGTAATTTTAAGGCATTTCAATATTTTACAAATGTTCATGAATTATCAATTAGTTTCAAAAACAAGGATAATTCACATACAATCAAACAAGATATGAACACGAATAGAGATCATTCATAAAATTGCAACAACTGTTTGTTACAAACTGATATGAATAACTGTTTCACTAAGTGTGAGACCCACTAAAGAAGTTCACAATCTTTTGATTACAATAACTATCAAAAACATAAACTAAATGATAAATGTTGAGGGAGAGTGTCATTGGCCATCATTATCATGCTCGCCATCAACACGCAACGTCACCTCCTCTCTAGCAAGCAGCTCTATGCAGAAGGACCTGTTTTCAGTAAAATAGATTAAGTATCAAATATACTTAACACTACAAATGTGTTTGCAGGATTATAACATTTATAAAATTGTATATCAAATATATACCTTTGTCATTGATGACCTCAGCGACAATGGGTTCACCCACCACATCTCTGAAATGTGATATGAACACGTGGAAATCCTATGTTTCCGCGTCGCCTCTCATAATGCAAATCCTGACTTGTGCTTGGTAGCTTGGTGGCAGCGACCACAGCACAACGCCTATTGCAAAAGACCTTTCAAACCAGTTATCCAGGAAGTATGCCAGACTCATGTATGCATCATATATGCTCAACAAGTGATCGTCCAGTGAGGAGCCCTCCTCCATCTTTATGGAGAGGAAATCCCCCATCAGCTCATACTCCCATATGCGCACTTGTTCCACGAAATGTGATCTCAGATGTGCCATAACCGTTCGGGGATTAAGACTTCCCACAATCATCCATAGCCCATCTTCTATCCTGAGGTGCATCATTACTGATATGAATGTGGCCATCACACGACGACGGCAGCGGAGATCCCGATGCTCTTGGGTCTCATGAAAATAGGGTGGCTCCAAGTACATCTCGTAGATCATATAGTCAGCCACTTTGTTGTCGCTAAGGAGATCATGAAGGTGCATGACCATGCAGAAAAGTTGGATCCATCTAACTTGAGCTTTTCTCCTTTTAACCAATTGTCAATAGGGAAGGTAATCTCGGGGAGAATCATTTTCTACATTTATAATTGCAAAAGGAATTTAGACTAAGTTTATAATTAAATGAGTTAATAATAACTCCACTCAGAAACACCTATCCCATGAAGGGTTCCTAGTGATAACACGACCCATTTTCCCCACATCTCCCCCGATCGTCACAGCCATCAATGTGGGTGCTAGGGTGGACGCCTACGCGTCAGTCACATCATTCATGCGACTCATGCTCGATCTTTCAACCATCCATGTTCTGAGGCCGTCTACACATGCTAGGCTCTCCAACTTAACCTTAGTGTATTCACTGTGCAACATGGCTTACACCCAAAGTATGCGAACGTAGATATGTCTAACACCCGATCATCACGGCATGCCTCATACCGAAGAACTTTCTTGGTGGTGCACACTAAGGGGGCACACAATCATTGGTAATTTTAATAGGGATCATCTTATTAGGCTACCGTCGAGTATATAATACTAGCACACAATAAGATATACAAACAATAACATTGGATGTAAATGTGATGTGATATGGTCCTTCATGTCGCGATCTCCATCCGTCGTCACCGGATTGCGACTCCAGGGTTCCGGCACCGTAGACACCAGGGTACCGGTGCCTTTCCAGCGTGGTAGTCCATCACCTCCGTTACTATCTACTACTACGTAACATAAGGTAATTACTTTACCTTTGCCACGACCATATCACAGAGCAATGCCCCCTACAAAACAAAGTTAGACACCTCTACTTTATCTTTGCATGTTTTACACGGCTGAATGGGCTTTCGCACAAGAACCGTTCTTACCTACGAACTTTCAACACAACGCTGATCAAGTAGTTGTCTCTACTACACCCCTTTCGGGGCCCTATGTTGCAAATGGCATGCCAACTAATGCGAGAGAGATAAACACCCCCCTAAGCTACTTTATACGGTACAAGCCATATGTCAAGCATGGACCAGTCTAGCGAATGAACGCGTAAAGTCGGTTGAGGGCCGCTTCATCAAGCATTACGGCGGTATACACAAGTACATGTGGGAGGGTAACAACTAAAAGATCAATGCCCACACGCTACATCTCGTGTGTTCTACGTTTTCAATCCTCTTCTTAAAATTCAAACTAGGATTCACGTGTTCTGGGTTTCCGTAGTACCATAGAAAGTGTGTGTGTGTGTGTGTGTGTAATTCCTTGTCTATCTGTTGCATCCAACATGTTATCTTTATCTGCCTTTTGGTTATCAACTGTTGGTACATTCCATACTGACAGGCTTTTGCAAACCATCGCGATCTATCTGGCTCCTTGTTAACCGGTGCCATCTTCTTAAGGGTGTCCTTCCTTCAAGCAACTCCGCTTTCTGTGCAGAATCACTTATCAGGTAGAGAGGTGGAGTCTATTGGTATTTTAATGCCAAAAAATGCGGAAAATTTTAATGCCAAAAAATGCCAGAATCACTTATCTATTGGTATTTTAATGCCAAAAAATGCGGAAAATTTTTCTTTGATCCATCTGTGTTTCCACACTCCTTTTCAGTCATGTGTGAAACATTATCTATCTTCCTTTTATCAGCATGTCCATGCTAACTCATTCTTTTGTCACCGACGCTTAATCCTAGAGTTTCTTTTATTCTTTGGCAATCCGGAGTTTCCCCAAGGCACTATGGTGGTCTAACATCTGTTTATCATGCTGCACATCTTTTTGAACTCCATATCTGCACATCTTTTTCGTCTCTGATAGCTCATACCATAAGCAAAGCTATATCATCGGTTCTTACCCAAGATCTCTTTATCTTTGTAACCGGTGTTCCGATCGACAATGTGAACCAGGTGACATCTCTTCTTCTTCCGAAGGACCAGATAATCTATTCTTCCAGTGCATCTTCTTCAACACGAACCCGTGCTCTTAATGTTGATCTTTCAAAGAGCGTTGAGCTCAGAAAGTGTTTCGAGCATTTGTTCGTTTCTCCCGCCTCTTGAACTTGATATTCCGGGAATATCTTGTTAATCCATGGTGGTATATGTTGTTAATATGCTTACCTATTCCATATCAAGGGAAGGACATGGAAGATCATCTGTGTCTCTTTCTCTCAAGCTTCGTGAGCACTGCCTGTGTGCAAGTCTCAAAGTGAGAACTCTGACTTTTTGAAGTCACCTATCTCGACCACGTCCTTCTGCTAAATACATCGCTTCAATTCTGGAAATCGGCAAGTTCATTGTTAATTCCATCTTCCATCTTCAATCAAACCCGGAGTGTTCCTTGTTGGCAAGTTATCATCGTCGTTCCGCCGTAGATTTCCTCAAGACTGCTAAATCTCTCTCAATCATTTCAAGAAGAACATGGAGTTCTTTCACCTCTACCTCGTTAAGTAATCTCTTGAAACTCTCTCGCTCTATCGTCTATGCTCAATCCACCGGAGGCCATGAAGACCTTCCAGATCTTGTGTTCCTTCTGTTCAAGTTGGTGCTATCTTTTTCTATATCTGTGGAATCTTGCAGTTGTCTCCGGATCTTCCTTCATATCTTTCCGGTGGCTGGTTACTTACGACATGACGACAACATCATCATCTTTATCTATCTGTGAATCCGGCGAATCGTTTGCATCTATCCTTGTTTTCTAACGAAGTTCCACGAGTTATCGTCAATACCTTCAGTCTGTTTCGGTAGTTGGGTTGCATGATTTTCTTATTCATGTGCGGAGTAATGCTTTGAGTGCGGGATGGAGTAGCTACCATACCACTACTCTTATCATTCGCTCTTGTACATTGAATTGGTGAATTAATGTGATTTCACTCATTCCACGGAAGTCAGAAGTGGCCTTTATCCCTTGATACTTTTACTTCCGTCCTTGTTTTTCCGGAGTGCTCTCTCGAAGAAAGTAATCAATAATCTCTTGTTGGTGATCTCGTCTTTTCCTACACGGAGCAAATCTTCAATTATCTGGTGGAAACAAACGCAAACTCTTTTATATCCTCGTCATTCTACCGGTGCCCTACATCCCCAAACAAGATGAAAGGAAAATATCTCTCTTTGTTTCATCAATTCTTTTTCTGTGGTAAAGCCAATTATGGTTGATGCCCTCAACCGCAATCTATTGCGTTAGCCTCAAGGCTAAAGAAAGCAATAAGTATCTCTACCATAAGCTCCAGATCCTCCATAATCTTTGCTTCTCAGGATTCCACCATGATCTGGCTACACATCCGTCTCTGGAAGTTATATCCGCGCACCTCAATTGCGTGATCCTTAGTTCTTACCGGCGCAAAAAGAATCTAATCCGATGATGTCTAGCTAAATCTTCCTGTTGATATCAAGGGACTCTATTGTTTGAAGGCAATATTGTTTCGCATTCTTTTCTCAAATCCGAGAGAGGATACGATGCTATTGTCATAGTGGTTCAAACCTCTCCAATCTAGCTCTTCTCTTCCGGCGAGATAAAGATCCATCCTCTCTAGTATCAGAAAATCTTCAATCTTAACGGTGTGTCGATCCATGATACATCATCTTCTCCTCTCTTTCACAAGTGGTTCTATTCTTTTATCCTTCAATCCATCCAAACCTTTGTGTCTCTAGCAAAACGCAAGACTCGCAACAAGTCTAGCAAGTTTTGCAAGGTGTAGTGGTCGCACCATTCCGTTCGACATCATCTTGGGAACGCAAGGGTCACCTTCGTTCCGAACACCCGCCTCTTCTTGTGTTGATCTCTTTTTCCTAGGAATCTCGGGGCGAGATTCTTGTTTAGTGGGGGAGAGTTGTAGCATCCCAATTGTCTAAAAATTGCAATGCTACTAGCCTAGTCTATATAATGCTACTTCAAATATATAATGGTTGCATCATCATTATATCATGCTCATGTCATCATGCCACCTTGCATTTGAGCATCATATAAAACCCTTTCTCATTTGGTTCTTATCTCATATGCATTATTAATTGTATTTGCCTCTTGATATTGTATTTGGTTCTTGATATATTGTTCCAATGCCCAAGTTGAGTGGGGGGCATATCTCTTATTAACTCCACCACCTTTTTCTTTCACCACCTTATAATTCCACCATCCAACTAAATATGAGATTGGCACTTATTGGTTTTACCTCTAGCTCATGTGGGTTGGGATGGATCCAATTCTTGTCCACATGCTCTCATCTTAGCATCATGTTGTTTTCACATCATTGATATATGAGAGCCACTTGTCCACCTTTGCATGCCTTGTGAGTGGAACCCTTTTTCCTAGCTTCCATATGGATTATTATGGATTTATGCTCATGTGGGAATATTTTTGGGACTAGTAATCATCTAGTGGAACATACACACTAGCATGTCCCATTTTATTTCAAACATGGCCATCTCCAACTACTCCACATGGGGCATCCTTTCATTTCTTTTGCTTGGCTTTTATTCCAATCTTGGGAATGCATAATATTAATGCCATGTAATAATATTGTTTTCACAAGAACCCACATGGCAATAAATATTTTGCATGGGCCATGCAAGTACCCCTTTAGCTTGTCATTTGGATTTTATTTGATCTTTGAGTGGATCATCCCTCTCTCTCTACCTCTATCTTTTCTTTTGGCTTGATCTATCTTGACCTTGCTTAAAACCCTAACCCTCATCCATCCCTCTCTTTTCATTGTCTAGTTCTTGCTTGCTCTTTGCTTGATCTTGCTTGAGCTTGACAAAACAACAAACCTCACCCCCATCTCTCTCTCTCATCTTTCCCCTCGATCACTAAACCCTAAGCTAAACCTAAACCATACCCCTAGTCCCCTACCACACCTTCCCTCTCTCGGCCTCCCTCTATCTCTCACCTAGCTGGCCCCACCATGCCACCTAGCTACCCCCCCTCCACCACACAAGCCCTGGCCCGAGGCTCCCTCTAACCCTAGCCCGAGCCTCCCACCTCCAACCCTAACTCTACCCGAGGCTACCCCCCCTCTCCCTCTAGCTCTCCCCGCCTCGTGGCCCCCCAGCCCGAGCCTGCCTCGCCTCCTTGGCCTTGGCCGTCCCCACTGCCAGCCTTGCCTTCGCTGACCGAGCACGTGAGGAGGAAGGAGGGAAAAGGTGGTCAAGCCACCTTATCTCCAACCACCCCTCCCCACGGCACCTCCTCCTCTCTGCTTATCTCCACCTCACGGCTCCTCCCGCCTCGCCAGATCTACCCTGCACCGTCCCCTCTCCTGCCTTCCCCGCCACTGCCTACCCCAACGCCGGGCCACCGTCTCCACCACCAAACCTCGATCCAGCAATGAGCGTGGCGTGGAGGTTGTCGAGGGACTCAGGACGCCTGCTCAAGGCTGCCTCTGCACACGCCAAGCAACGAGGAGAAGAACCGAAACTGCCAGAACCACCGTCGCCCCGACGGAACCCTAGATCGCCGGAGCGTCTTCTTCCCCGCTGATCGCCTGCTCGCCGGCCCGATCCAACTCCGCCGACCACCTCTCGGTGAGCCCACCGCCCTCCTAGACACCCTCGTTTGCACCATCGTGTCACGGCATGACGGGCGCTCCGTCCGAGCACCTCTGCACCGGCGCTGCGCGCTCATTGCCCTCGCAGCGCAGAACCCCATCCGGCCGTGTAGCAGTCCCCTGACATCAACCCGAGCCCACCACAGCGGCAGCCGCCCCTGCGTGCAAGCCCCAGGTCACGAGATCGAAGCCCGTGCAGCAGGCTGCCACGCCTTTTTCGTCGAGAGAGAGAGGAAGAAAAACAGTGTCGCGGACGCTTTTTAAAAACCCTCCCGCTTTGTTTTCTCAACCCGGCCTCCTTAGGACCCACCTACCACCATCAGGCGCTTTGCAGAAAACCCCTAGCCTTTTGGTTCCATCAACCCGCTCGGTCTAGTCCCACCTTCGGTGCGGGCGCTCACCTCTGCCGCGTGGACCCGCGTGGTCGATGGCCCACCTGTCATTCGCTTGGGCTGGGTCAGCTCGCGGTGTTAAAAGTTTCCTGCGCGTGTGTTTCGCCAGGTCAGCTCGGACCCATCTGTCAGTGGCTGCGGCTAGCTGCTAGCTGAGTAACAAAAGTATTGTCTGTTTTCTGTTTTTAAATTCAAATCTTTTCAAATTATTTTCAAATTCAAATTATTTTCTGTTTTTAAATAACTTTTAAAATATAATTCCAAATAATACAAATAATATATGTTTTCAAATCAGAAAATGTGAGGAATTCAAATATGCCATTCAAAATATATTTTGGACATTTAAAATTCCAAGTTTATTTAAATTACAATAAATGCCCCTTTTCTTTAATAAATTAATAACTTTTATTTTATAAGTCCAAATTTAATAAATGATATGTCTAAAATGATTAGCTCGACGAGACCTTTCTGTTTATGCATTCCATGGTTTGATTTGAAGCATGCATCATATAAATATATTGTATGCAGCAACTTAATTGTGAATAAAATGGGCCCAAAACTCAATAAAATGGTTTCTTCTTGTATTCCACACCTCACCCATGCCATGCTACCTATTGCCATGCAATTTGTGCATCATTCATCATGGCATGATTGTTTGCTTGATGCATTTAATTCATATGCTTGTGCACTTTATTTATGTTGGCCCTTGTTTGTTTGGCTCTTCTTCGAATAGACTTGGCGGGGATATATCAAGAGAACCAGGAGCACTACCCAGATCCTTCTCACGCTTCAACTGAGCTGCCAGGCAAGCACTACCACATGCTTGCATACATATAGTACCTATTGCCTCTATCTTATTCTTGCATCATTGAGTCGCGATTGCATTAAATTGAATCCCAAGTATTGCATAGCCTTTATTTTTAAACCCCACCGAAGCTTGTTCCTCCATCCCATGAGCCATTACTACAGGAGTTGTTTGAGCCATGCGAGTCGTAGGACAGCATGTGTAGGGTATGTGAGTGTCTGATGGATAACGAGGTACCTAAACAACTTAACCTGAGTAGTAATGGGATAACTAACGAAAGTGGCACCGGTGAGCCATATCTGTGATTTGGTTTTTCAGGCTCACTTGTGTCCCGTAGGACCCGAGTACTTGATTCCTGTTCCTTGAATATTCGCGCTATCCACATCCGGGAGGCTTATGAACCCCCCTGAGCCAGAGCTTGATTCATTCTTATTTCTTGGGGCCACAACTAGTTTGAGGTTTTATTACTATCCTGTACTTATGCCATGCTTTACTGCTGTAATTACGATTGTGCGAGGAGCACCTGTACTGTTTAGGTTCGTGACACGATTTCGCGGTATCGACAAGCCCAGTCACACTTTCGGGTTCCCAGTCGTTTACAGCCGTCCACACAAACCTTGAGTCCGTCTCGGAGACGACCAGCTTCGTCATGGTAGCTTAATGGGTGGCCTCTGAAATATTTCTGAATCCTGTGATCGCTTTGTCGTGATCGCCTCGTTGGGTTTTGATTTGGTTTTTCCGAGGCATATCGAGTGTGTGTTGCTATTTGT
Organism: Avena insularis; assembly: GCA_023614405.1. Lineage (NCBI taxonomy): Eukaryota > Viridiplantae > Streptophyta > Magnoliopsida > Poales > Poaceae > Avena > Avena insularis. Next base: position 276,574,093 of record CM042692.1, read on the forward strand.
GCACCCTGCAGGTAAAACTTTCAAAGCCATGTCCAGGGTTATGGACGACTTGGAGCATTTTCGATCATAGACAAGCATAACTAAAGTACCGCTTTTAATTTGACTAGACTAGGTACCGACTAGTAAATAGTGCAACACTCACGGAATGGATAATAAAACTGCCAACGGATGGGGATTGTTCGTCGCTTCCTCGCTCGGTGTTTAGGAGGAGGATGGATCTGTGGATATTACCATTACAACTGTTATAACTGTTGTTATTAATTCATGGACATCCGTCTATCTCTGGTTAGGCGGATGGTTAGTGAGTATCTATAGAATTGCTAGGGTTTATCTTTTGCTGCAATTGCGTCACCCTGTGTTGTGTCCCCTTTAGAGGCATAAAGACTTGCCGAGTACCCTAGGGTCTCACACGATAAATTATTGGTTCAGATGGACAGGTACACTCGCAAGATGGATACCGGGTGGAAGAGACGGACGAAGTGTGCAACGATCATTCGGTGTAGAGATTCCGGGAACGGGGATCCGTGAGATCTGTGGGCGGATGTGCTTATTTATGGGGCATCTTATGCCGATTTGCTTCTTATCCGCATCGGATTTCGTCTTCCGCTCCGCTTGATACTGTTGATTGATGTATGAGGAGATATCCTAAACTATTATATCTATCTAGGATATTTGGATCTTGCCGTGTATGCTATATATTTTCTTTTTAGATGGAATGGCTCGATGTACTATTGTATGGTGGCTTGCATACATACTCATTTGTGTATGTAGTTGATCCTTCTTTGCCGATTACGCCGCGTTCTTGTCCCGATGTTTGAAATGGTTGGGACCGAAAGGTCTACTGTGAGTGGCATTTGGGCCCCACCATACTATTTCAACCATTTCGATCATCCGTGCTCGTACTAGGAGCGTAATTCACCGAGGTAGTTACAATTGGTATCGAGCCATCCCGCCTTTCCGGTCTCAGCCAAATGGTCGTTGTCTGTCTAGCAAATATTTTGGTAGTTATGTATACTAGGGAAAACAAAACGCAGAGTAGGACTGCTTCCACTTTTCTTCTTACCCAACCACCCATCCTTTTACGGTAAGGAAGTGCAACGTTTTCAATCCTCTTCTTAAAATTCAAACTAGGATTCACGTGTTACGGCTCGTAGTACCATAGAAAGTGTGTGTGTGTGTGTGTGTAATTCCTTGTCTATCTGTTGCATCCAACATGTTATCTTTATCCGCCTTTTGGTTATCAACTGTTGGTACATTCCATACCGATGTGCTTTTGCAAACCGTCATGATCTATCCGCTCCTTGTTAACCGTGCCATCTTCTTAAGGGTGTCCTTCCTTCTAGCAACTCCGCTCGTGCAGAATCACTTATCGTAGAGAGGTAGAGTCACTAATCTTGATTCGTTATCTGATTTTATGCATCTATTGGTATTTTAATGCCGAAAATGCGGAAAATTTTTCTTTGATCCATTCGTGTTTCCACACTCCTTTTCACCGTGTGTGAAACATTATCTATCTTCCTTTATCAGCATGTCCATGCTAACTCATTCTTTGTCACCGGCTTTAATCCTAGAGTTTCTTTTCTTCTTTGGCAATGAGTTTCCCAAGGCACTATGGTGGTCTAACATCCGCTTGTTTATCTTTGCATCTTTTTGAACTCCATATCTGCACATCTTTTTCGTCTCTGATAGCTCATACCATAAGCAAAGCTATATCATCGGTTCTTACCCAAGATCTCTTTATCTTTGTAACCGGTGTTCCGATCGACAATGTGAACCAGGTGACATCTCTTCTTCTTCCGAAGGACCAGATAATCTATTCTGCAAGGTGCATCTTCTTCAACACGAACCTGCGTTTTAATGTTGATCTTTCAAAGAGCGTTGAGCTCATAAAGTGTTTCGAGCATTTGTTCGTTTCTCCCGCCTCTTGAACTTGATATTTCGGGAATATCTTGTTAATCCATGGTGGTATATGTTGTTAATATGCTTACCTATTCCATATCAAGGGAAGGACATGGAAGATCATCTGTGTCTTTTCTCTCAAGCTTCGTGAGCACTACTGGTGCAAGTCTCAAAGTGAGAACTCGACTTTTGAAGTCACCTATCTCGACCACGCCCTTACGCTAAATACATCGCTTCAATTCGAAATCGCAAGTTCATTGTTAATTCCATCTTCCATCTTCAATCAAACTCGGAGTGTTCCTTGTTGGCAAGTTATCATCGTCGTTCCGCCGTAGATTTCCTCAAGACTGCTAAATCTCTCTCAATCATTTCAAGAAGAACATGGAGTTCTTTCACCTCTACCTCGTTAAGTAATCTCTTGAAACTCTCTCGCTCTATCGTCTATGCTCAATCCACCGGAGGCCATGAAGACCTTCCAGATCTTGTGTTCCTTCTGTTCAAATTGGTGCTATCTTTTCTATCTGTGGAATCTTGCAGTTGTCTCCGGATCTTCCTTCATATCTTTCCGGTGGCTGGTTACTTACGACATGACGACAACATCATCATCTTTATCTATCTGTGAATCCGGCGAATCGTTTGCATCTATCCTTGTTTTCTAACGAAGTTCCACGAGTTATCGTCAATACCTTCAAATTGCTTCGTAGTTGGGTTGCATGATTTTCTTATTCATGTGCGGAGTAATGCTTTGAGTGCGGGATGGAGTAGCTACCATACCACTACTCTTATCATTCGCTCTTGTACATTGAATTGGTGAATTAATGTGATTTCACTCATTCCACGGAAGTCAGAAGTGGCCTTTATCCCTTGATACTTTTACTTCCGTCCTTGTTTTTCCGGAGTGCTCTCTTGAAGAAAGTAATCAATAATATCTTGTTGGTGATCTCGTCTTTTCCTACACGGAGCAAATCTTCAATTATCTGGTGGAAACAAACGCAAACTCTTTTATATCCTCGTCATTCTACCGGTGCCCTACATCCCCAAACAAGATGAAAGGAAAATATCTCTCTTTGTTTCATCAATTCTTTTTCTGTGGTAAAGCCAATTATGGTTGATGCCCTCAACCGCAATCTATTGCGTTAGCCTCAAGGCTAAAGAAAGCAATAAGTATCTCTACCATAAGCTCCAGATCCTCCATAATCTTTGCTTCTCAGGATTCCACCATGATCTGGCTACACATCCGTCTCTGGAAGTTATATCCGCGCACCTCAATTGCGTGATCCTTAGTTCTTACCGGCGCAACAAGAATCTAATCCGACGATGTCTAGCTAAATCTTCCTGTTGATATCAAGGGACTCTATTGTTTGAAGGCAATATTGTTTCCGTACCTCTTTTCTCAAATCCGAGAGAGGATACGATGCTATTGTCATAGTGGTTCAAACCTCTCCAATCTAGCTCTTCTCTTCCGGCGAGATAAAGATCCATCCTCTCTAGTATCAGAAAATCTTCAATCTTAACGGTGTGTCGATCCATGATACATCATCTTCTCCTCTCTTTCACAAGTGGTTCTATTCTTTTATCCTTCAATCCATCCAAACCTTTGTGTCTCTAGCAAAACGCAAGACTCGCAACAAGTCTAGCAAGTTTTGCAAGGTGTAGTGGTCGCACCATTCCGTTCGACATCATCTTGGGAACGCAAGGGTCACCTTCGTTCCGAACACCCGCCTCTTCTTGTGTTGATCTCTTTTTCCTAGGAATCTCGGGGCGAGATTCTTGTTTAGTGGGGGAGAGTTGTAGCATCCCAATTGTCTAACAATTGCAATGCTACTAGCCTAGTCTATATAATGCTACTTCAAATATATAATGGTTGCATCATCATTATATCATGCTCATGTCATCATGCCACCTTGCATTTGAGCATCATATAAAACCCTTTCTCATTTGGTTCTTATCTCATATGCATTATTAATTGTATTTGCCTCTTGATATTGTATTTGGTTCTTGATATATTGTTCCAATGCCCAAGTTGAGTCGGGGGCATATCTCTTATTAACTCCACCACCTTTTTATTTCACCACCTTATAATTCCACCATCCAACTAAATATGAGCTTGGCACTTATTGGTTTTACCTCTAGCTCATGTGGGTTGGGATGGATCCAATTCTTGTCCACATGCTCTCATCTTAGCATCATGTTGTTTTCACATCATTGATATATGAGAGCCACTTGTCCACCTTTGCATGCCTTGTGAGTGGAACCCTTTTTCCTAGCTTCCATATGGATTATTATGGATTTATGCTCATGTGGGAATATTTTTGGGACTAGTAATCATCTAGTGGAACATACACACTAGCATGTCCCATTTTATTTCAAACATGGCCATCTCCAACTACTCCACATGGGGCATCCTTTCATTTCTTTTGCTTGGCTTTTATTCCAATCTTGGGAATGCATAATATTAATGCCATGTAATAATATTGTTTTCACAAGAACCCACATGGCAATAAATATTTTGCATGGGCCATGCAAGTACCCCTTTAGCTTGTAATTTGGATTTTATTTGATCTTTGAGTGGATCATCCCTCTCTCTCAACCTCTAACATTTCTTATTGCTTGATCTATCATGACCTAGCTAAAAACCCTAAACCACATCCATCCCTCTTTTCATTGTCTAGTTCTTGCTTGCTTTGCTTGATCTTGCTTGAGCTTGACAAAACAACAAACCTCACCCCATCTCTCTCTCTCATCTTTCCCCTCTCTCTCTAAACCCTAAGCTAAACCTAAACCATACCCCCTCGTCCCCTACCACACCGTCCCTCTCTCGGCCTCCCTCTATCTCTCACCTAGCTGGCCCCACCATGCCACCTAGCTACCCCCCCTCCACCACACAAGCCCTGGCCCGAGGCTCCCTCTAACCCTAGCCCGAGCCTCCCACCTCCAACCCTAACTCTACCCGAGGCTACCCCCCACTCCCCTCTCGCTCTCACCCTGCCCTGTGGCCCCCCTAGCTCGAGCCTGCCCCTGCCTCCCTTGGCCTTGGCCGTCCCCACCTGCCAGCCCCCTTGCCTGCCACGATCGAAAGCACGTGAGGAGGAAGGAGGGAAAAAGGTGGCCGAAGCCACCTTTATCTCCAACCACTCCCTCCCGACAACACCTCCTCCCCTCTCTGCTTATCTCCACCCTCACGGCTCCTCCTGCCTCGCCCAGATCTACCCCAGACCGTCCCCTCTCCTGCCTTCCCCGCCACTGCCTACCCCCAACGCCGCCACTGTCCACCACCGAACCCTCGATCCAGCACCCGAGCGTGGCGTGGAGGTTGTCGAGGGACTCAAGGACGCTCTGTTGCGTCGTCCTGTACACGCCGGCAACGAGGAGAAGAACCGGAACCGCCAGAACCACCGCCGCCCCGACGGAACCCTAGATCGCCGGAGCGTCTGCTTCCCTGCTGATCGCCTGCTCGTCGGCCCGATCCAACTCCGCCGACCACCTCTCGGTGAGCCCACCGCCCTCCTAGACACCCTTGCACTTGCCGTCGTGTCGCTACGCGGCGCGCTCCGTCGAGCACCCTCGGCACCGGGCGGGCGCTGCTTCGTCCCTCAAGAAGCGCAGAACCCCATCCGCCGTAGTAGCCCCCTGACATCAACCCGAGCCCACCGCAGCGGCAGCCGCCCCTGCGTGCAAGCCCCAGGTCACGAGATCGAAGCCCCGTGCCGCGCGCGCTGCCACTGTCTTTTCATCAGAGAGAGAGAGGAAGAAAAACAGTGTCGCGGCAACGTTTTGCAGAAAACCCCCTCCCGTTTTGTTTTCCTCAACCCGCGCTACTTAGGACCCACCTACCAGCCCAGGCGCTTTGCAAAAACCCCCAGCCTTTTGGTTCCATCAACCTGCTCGGTCTAGTCCCACCTGCTGCCTGCCCGCTCACCTGGCCGTGGACCAAGGTGGTCGATGGCCCACCTGTCATTCGCTTGGGCTGGGTCAGCTCACGGTGTTAAAAGTTTCTCAAGTGTGTTTCGCCAGTCACCGGACCCATCTGGCTGCTGCGCTAGCTGCTAGCTGAGTAACAAAAGTATTGTCTGTTTTCTGTTTTTAAATTCAAATATTTTCAAATTATTTTCAAATTCAAATTATTTTCTGTTTTTAAATAACTTTTAAAATATAATTCCAAATAATACAAATAATATATGTTTTCAAATCAGAAAATGTGAGGAATTCAAATATGCCATTCAAAATATATTTTGGACATTTAAAATTCCAAGTTTATTTAAATTACAATAAATGCCCCTTTTCTTTAATAAATTAATAACTTTTATTTTATAAGTCCAAATTTAATAAATGATATGTCTAAAATGATTAGCTCGACGAGACCTTTCTGTTTATGCATTCCATGGTTTGATTTGAAGCATGCATCATATAAATATATTGTATGCAGCAACTTAATTGTGAATAAAATGGGCCCAAAACTCAATAAAATGGTTTCTTCTTGTATTCCACACCTCACCCATGCCATGCTACCTATTGCCATGCAATTTGTGCATCATTCATCATGGAATGATTGTTTGCTTGATGCATTTAATTCATATGCTTGTGCACTTTATTTATGTTGGCCCTTGTTTGTTTGGCTCTTCTTCGAATAGACACGAAAGGTGGGATATATCAAGAGAACCAGGAGCACTACCCAGATCCTTCTCACGCTTCAACTGAGCTGCCAGGCAAGCACTACCACATGCTTGCATACATATAGTACCTATTGCCTCTATCTTATTCTTGCATCATTGAGTCGCGATTGCATTAAATTGAATCCCAAGTATTGCATAGCCTTTATTTTTAAACCCCACCGAAGCTTGTTCCTCCATCCCATGAGCCATTACTACAGGAGTTGTGTGAGCCATGCGAGTCGTAGGATAGCATGTGTAGGGTATGTGAGTGTCTGATGGATAACGAGGTACCTAAACAACTTAACCTGAGTAGTAATGGGATAACTAACGAAAGTGGCACCGGTGAGCCATATCTGTGATTTGGTTTTTCAGGCTCACTTGTGTCCCGTAGGACCCCGAGTACTTGATTCCTGTTCCTTGAATATTCGCGCTATCCACATCCGGGAGGCTTATGAACCCCCGAGCAGAGCTTGATTCATTCTTATTTCTTGGGGCCACAACTAGTTTGAGGTTTTATTACTATCCTGTACTTATGCCATGCTTTATCGCTGTAATTACGATTGCGAGGAGCACTGTCTGCTTTAGGTTCGTGACACGATTTCGGTATCGACAAGCCTAGTCACACTTTCGGGTTCCAAATGCTTACAGCCGTCCACACAAACCTTGAGTCCGTCGAGCCGCCAACTTCGTCAGAGTATCTTAATGGGGTGGCCCCAATACTTCTAATCTCGTGATCGCTGGTCGTGATCGCCTCGTTGGGTTTTGATTTGGTTTTTCCGAGGAATATCGAGTGTGTGTTGCTACTTGTGCACCCCTCAGGTAAAACTTTCGAAAGCCGTGTCGATTATGGACGAGTTGGAGCACGCTTTCGATCATAGACAAGCATAACTAAAGTACCGCTTTTAATTTGACTAGACTAGGTACCGACTAGTAAATAGTGCAACACTCACGGAATGGATAATAAAACCGCCAACGGATGGGGGATTGTTCGTCCGCCTCGATGAAGTTTAGGAGGAGGATGGATCTGTGGATATTACCATTACAATCGTTATAACTGTTGTTATTAGTTCACGGACATCCGCTCATCTCTGGTTAGGCGGATGGTTAGCGGTATCTATAGAATTGCTAGGGTTTATCTTTTGCTGCAATTGTCACCCAGTGTTGTGTCCCCTTTAGAGGCATAAAGACTTGCCGAAAATTCTAGGGTCTCACACGATAAATTATTGGTTCAGATGGACAGGTACACTCGCAAGATGGATACTGGGTGGAAGAGACGGACGAAGTGGGCAACAATCATTCGGTGTAGAGATTCCGGGAACGGGGATCCGTGAGATCTGTGGGCGGGATGTGCTTATTTATGGGGCATCTTATGCCGATTTGCTTCTTATCCATACTCGGATTCTGTCTTCCGCTTCCGCTTGATACTCTGTTGATTGATGTATGAGGAGATATCCTAAAATATTATATCTATCTAGGATATTTGGATCTTGCCGTATGGCGTTGCTATATTTCCTTTCTTTTTAGATGGAATGGCTCTGATGTACTATTGTATGGTGGCTTGCATACATACTCATTTGTGTATGTAGTTGATCCCTTCGCCTGCCGATTACGCCGCCCGTTCTTGTCCCGATGTTTGGAAATGGTTGGGACGGCCAAAAGGTCTACCTGTGAGTGGCATTTGGGCCCACCGTACTATTTCAACCATTTCTGATCATCCAGGCTCGTACTAGGAGCGTAATTCACCGAGGTAGTTACAAATACCCCCACTATATATAGGGGGAGGGGAGGTACTACCTCCCTCAAAGTCCCTGGGTGGGACTAAAGGAGAGGAGAGGGAGAGGGGTGGCACCACCGGCCACCCCCATGGGCCCCGTGGGGGGGGGGACTGGCCCACTAGGGCGTCGGCAACCCCCTCTAGCCCTTCTCCCTCTTGCCTTTCCCTAAAGGGCCCTCTTCCCTCTGGAATTGGCCCATTAAGCCTTTTGACCTTTAAATTGATTTTCTCTTTTATTAAATAATTATGAATAAATGATTAAACCAATATTTAACATTCATTCATATATTATTCAATCTCCGTGGCTATGGAACACCTTCCACCTCCACTCCGGACATCCTCCGGACTTACCGAAACCCTTCCGGTTTTCTCTCTACTATTCTTCGGCAATTCTTACGATCCTATAAACACTCTCTAAAAATCATCAAACCCTTAAGCGTGATACCCTACAGTTCGGGAATGCTCCAGACATGGTCGGGACACTCCCGGACCAATGATCGACAGAGGGACCTAGATGGCCATGTGACCCCTATGCGTTCCTCGAAGATCTTTCATTGTTTGAACCGAGATGGTCGTGTCTTATTCCCTTTGTCTCTCTGTACTTCCATTGACCGAGATCTTATTAATGACATCACCATGTCATGTTCAATCTCGTTACTGAACAATGCTACTTGACTCATTCCGACAAGTGATATCCCTGTGATCAAATCACACGCTGCGCAGCTATTGGATATAACTTCTTCGAGTGGGCCCTTGAGTATCTTTCCGTAACATGGACGAACAAATCTTGCTCTTGACATATATTTCCTCTACGGTTTCCTCTGAGTACCTAAACACACCTTTATAACCATTGTTTTACCAAGTGGCGCTTGATGCTATCTAAGCACTCTCGAGAGACAGTGATTGATATAGCCTCATGGTCTAAGGAATAGTCTACGAGGATCCATTTCTAATCATTGTAACTTGAACTTCGTGACATGATCGGGTCACAATGTTTAGGTTGGGTATTGGTTCGTCATCTCATTCTCATAATGAGTTGACTCCATTTCCAACTAGCATAAATGCCACATGATCAGGAAACTTGATCATCTGTTAACCAATGAACTAGTGACTAGAGTTTCACTGGGAACCCCTGGTTGTTTATATATCACACGTGTATTGATGTTTCCTCTCAGTACAGTTATAGCATGATATAAAACTTAATCATAACTTTTATGAAATATGATAATAGTCCTTATCACTATTTGTCTCTAGGGCATATTTCCAACACCTTATTATTTCTTTTTACCCTTTTTCTTAAATGGCAGAAACAAGAAATAATAACTTCAAAATACTTTCCCTCTAAATAAATTCCAATAAAATTACCCAATGAGTGATATGGTGTTTAGAACCATTTCACACCAAAAACTCACCTTGCCCACTGTAAAAATATCACATTAGTTTCTATAAATCATTTATGCACTTTTTGAATAAATGAGATTAAGTGGACTTCCCATCCTTTGAAAAATCTCAAACAATTCTTAGGGTGATGTTTTGCCCCTATCTATACACCAGTACCATTTCCTCATCTTGCCAAGATCAAGTTCTGAAACTTCTTTCTTTGATCATAATTTTAGCTAGATGTGCTATTTTGATGAAACATGACTCAAACCTTCTCCATCCCTCTTCATGATTTGCCAAGCACATCTCCATCTCACCAGAACTCCCGCTGGTCGAGTGCTACAGTAGAGTCACTGTAGAAAAACCCTAGCCCCACCCTTGTCCTTACATGCTTGGAAAGAGCGAGAGAGAGAGTCCACACAAATATATTCCCCATTCTTTCACCCCAGCAGCTACCACTCCCTCTCCACTCAGTGCTCGACTCAGAGGCCCACACCACCTCTCTCCACCGCCCACCTTGCCCAATAGGAGGGCCATGGACAAAGCCCCCTCCATGGATGATCTTAGTGCACCATACACCATGCCCTCCCCAACTAAATAGGAAGAGGCCACCCTAGTGCCTCTCGGGTCTTCATTTGCCCTCTCTCCCATCCACCTACCCCTTCCCGAGCTCCAGATCTAGATCCCTTGCTCCCCATCGCCATGGAAAAGGAGGAAAGCTCCTCTCGGCCTTCCTCGAAGGGTTGACCATGTCCTAGCCCCAAGCCACTCCTTTTCCCCTCTCTCTGCTGATTCATGACCTCCACGCCCTAACCTACCTCTCCTTGCTCTCTTTTGTTCCGAGAAGGGCCGGAGGACACCACCACTGGCACACACCCAAAGGGAGCTTCCTCCGGCGACCCCGACCTTCTCGAGCACCTGCTGCACGATCGGAGCCCTCCTAGAGCTCACCAATACCCCAGCGTCCTTCCTGCATGCTCACCATCGACATGCATGCATCCTAGGGGCCACTCTGACGAGCTTCCGAGCATCACCATCGGTGCCCTCGCGCGAGACGCCTCCAGTCACTGAATAGGGCCTTGCCGCCCATCACCGTGGTTGCTAGAGTGGACAACATCATCCTACAGCCTTGGCTCCATGTCCCCATCTCTCCAGGTGAGCTACCGAGCCGCCCCCGTTTCCCTAGGGTTCTGCCACCGCTGGGTCTGTTCTGCAAGGGAAGACGAGCGAGGGCCGTCAATTCCCTCTTAATCGGACGACCCCAATGCCCCTATACCCCTTCACGCCCCCGTGTGGATGACAGTCGGGCCCGCCGCGTGGGATTTAACCCTCCTCCCGCGCGTGGCTCACCCCTGGGTGGGCCGACTTTGCTCTGCACGACCCATTACGGTGAAGAAATCGGCCCGGCCGTGCCCCTTTTGTTTTTATTTTATTCAAATTCTTCTGTCCAGAGTATTACCAATAGGTTTAATTAAAAGAGACAATGAAAAATACCAGTGATAGCCAAGATCTAACTTTTACCAAGTTTCCGTGTGTTTTTACTAACATTCAGAACAAGCGCTTTGTCCAAAATAATAATCATCATTTTCTAGTAAATTAAATGCCAAGGAGTATCTGTTTTCACTAATATTTCATTTTGGAAGTTTTGTAAATCCAAATGACATGAACCCAATTTTTACTGAAAGGTATCTAGGATACCTTACTTGCCACACTGACCCCACACTAAATTACTTCCTAAAATGCCCTTGGTAAAAATAACAGGAACAATTAATTTTTGACTTTAGAAAATTCTTGAGGTCAAACCAAATGAGTTATTGACCTATTTATACCTCTAAAAACATACCATTAACAATTTCAATCAAAACATATAAGCCCACAATTTATTAACTATTGGTTGAAATTTGGTGAATTAAACTATTCTGGCATGATTTATTCACCAATAAAATCACTACAGTAGTTCTGTAATTCCATAAAGGTTGATTCCAATTTTTGCAAAAAGGTATTTCAAATACCTAACATGTGTCTATGGAATTACATCAAAAGCACCTCTAGTCTAAATCTGGTGAAAAAGACAAATATCATCCAGAACCGACTTTGGCATTTTCCAGAGGGCATTCTAGTAAATATTTTTAGTTGATTCGACCTCTCAGTGAATCAGTCCAGAAAATCCTACTTAACCATCCAGGGACATAATGTTTGGAGCTCCAGAACTTTTCTGGTGAATTATTCCCTAAAACAAGAGCTTATTTCACTAGAAAATCCTTTATAAATCTATGGAAATTGATAAAGTAGTGAAACCACTTTTGTTGGTTTCATTTTATCATTACCTTTCTAATGATATCATTTTTACCTATTGATACCATACCAAAAACTTGGCCTAGCTCCAAAAGCCCTTATCTAGGTAGATTTGGATTACAAACCTTAATAGAAAATCCACTAATGCAATCAAAGCATTTCCTTTGTAGCCAACACAAAATCCTCAACCCTTATTGATCTATAAACTTGTTTTGTCCATTGTTTGCTGTATGTATTGGTGCTTGTATGTTTTGAATTGATTGTGGCATTGCTTGTTTGCATGTCTGCTCGATAACAGCGATAGTTGCGAATGTGTGCCATCGAGAATAAGGAGCCTCGGAGTATTATTGGTTATTGTTTATATTGGTTATTATGGTATTCTAAGAGGAAGTCCAGGGACATATTGACATATTGATGGTCACCTTGTTGGGGGGATACCTCCGGGTAGGGTCACGCCAAGGTATAAAGGCCGAGTTAGCCGAGGTTCGGTGAGGCCAAAGCGGATGCTGGCCGAGTCACCTCAAGGCAGGCCGAATCACGGGGTAACCCGGACCAGGGGGCGTTTGCCTAACTAAGTCTCAACCGACTTAAGCAGTATGTCGAAAATGCATGTTTAACTTGTATGCAGGAACAGGTGTGGCCGGATCAACTATGATCCGGGGCACATCTAGCTTCTAGGAGAAGGAAGGAATCTCGCTGGTCAAAAGAAGCCCCGGTACGCACTTCCTCAGCGAAGAAGACAAAGGCAGGGCCACCGAGGCATGGCCGACAAGGGTGACGATACCCATGTCGGCTAACGCGGGCGCCGCAGAGGCTCACGTAGCCTCTGCATGTGTGACGCGAGGGAAAAGTAACCCGGTCGGCTTACTACTTTTGGATATGGCATATTCTAGGAATATACCTCCACGTATGCCCTAGATGGAGACCTAGCCCCACTATATAAGGAGGGCTAGGGCTTCTGTAGAAAGGGTTCCGATTTGGCTAGTTTGGCTAGGTTTTAAGGGTGATCTGTGAGCGAGAGTAAGAGAGCTCCTTCTTCCTCCTCTCGCTAATACAACTCTAGGAGCACTTGTAACCTTGGAGACAAAGCAAATATAAACTTCTGTGTGGAGAATCACTTCACTATCCCTCCCCGGATTCCCCTAGCGTGTATTAGTCCCCACCTTTAGCCTATCCATGGCATCTGCCGTGACACCACCACTGACGCTTGGCGCCACTGTGGGCTAGCGGCGCTAGCAGTGGGTGAAGATCCAGAGGAAACCTCATCGGCACCGCCAACGATCGCCTCCGGCTCGCTTCAGCTGGAGCGCTGGACTTCATCAGCGACAACGCTGGCTGCTTCGGCACGCGCCCACTTCCGCGCAACGGCCTCTTCGTCAAGTTGGGTGCGCACAAGGTCTATGTTGTTGTTGACGTATCATGCGTTCATCCGCAGAGCATCGTTGAAGCAGGGAAACCACCCCTTAGCATGGCTCACGAGGCGCGTATCGCTCGCTCCCCGGACCGTGCTGAAGTGATGATGACTGCGCCAGGGGTAGGCGCAAGCAAGGATCCGACACCAGATCCGGAGGTAACGCCTAAGGCACCGAGGAAAGGTAGAGGTCCTCCACTAGAGAGGCCTGAGAATGTACTAAGAAGCTATGGATAGCCTGGCAAACCCGGTAGCAGCGGTAGTAGATCCGGCTCAGGCACAGGCCGAGCTAGAGGAAACTAGGCAGAAAATTCTGGAGGGAGCAAAAAAGATTGCTGCGGCTCAGCAGTCGTTGACATGACGTTGCGTGAGTATGCCAAGGCAAACAAAGTAGATGCTGTAAAAGTGAAGAGGAGAAATCTCATGAGTGAAATGAACAAAGAAGGGGATACTCGAATTGAGGAGTCTGAAAACTGTTTGTCTGAGGCCGCCAAGTACATACCCGCGAAAAACGTCGAGCAGCAGAGATGCACCAGATCCGAAGCTAGAGGGTCTGACGGGTGAAGCTCGTCAGAGACAGCAAGATCGGGTCAATGAGTTGGTTCGGATCGCAAACAGGCAAAATGAGGAACTGCTTAGGGCAAACCCGGAGAAAGATGGGGCCTCCAAGATCGTTCATTCGGTGGTGGGTAACCCGGAGAAATCCGCTGGAGCCGCATCATCCCCTCATGGTGGTCAAAGGAGAGAGGAGTTAGTAACCTCGGCCAGGAGAAACAAGCAGATTGTTCTGTATGACCCGACAAGGGCAGGAAAGGCAAAAGAAGTACAAAGAAACGACGATCGACGGAGTGTAAGCCGAGGTGAAGCTAGCCGAGGTAACCGTGACCAAGGCAATGCCGGTCAAGGAAACGCTGTTAACGGCAATGCCGGACAGCGCAACTCTACAGGACAACCGCAGTAGCGGAATATGCCAAGGCAAGAGCAAAATGCTGGCCGAGGTATGCAACAGAAAGATGCACCACGAGAACGAGACCGGTACAACGACGGAGATTCGGAAATGGTAAATGCAGGATACCCAAGGCCAGACTATCATGTGATAGGGTCAAGATTGGGAAGGAGGGATTTGATGCCGGATGATGCTAGGTTGAAACTGGATCGACTGTATAGGTCGGAATAGATTAAAAGTCAAGGTCCCCTGGGTCCTGCGTGTTTTGGACCCCGGATCATGAAAGAGCCACCAGTACCTAACTTCCAGTTACCCAAGACGTATGACGGAAGCACTAAGCCAGAGGATTGGTTGATAAATTATGCAATAGCTGTGAAAATTGCTACAGGCAACTTGAGATGGGCTGTACGATATGTACCCCAGATGTTGGAAGGCCCGGCAAGGGTATGGCTGAACAATTTGCCACCCGGAAGCATTAACTTCTAGATAGATTTTGAAGAGATGTTCATCAGCAATTTCTCGAGTACGTATCAGAGGCTGAATAGGCCACAGACACTAGCTATGTGCAAGCAAAGACCGAATGAGACGGACCGGGAGTTTTTAACTCGGTGGTGTACCGTGAGAAACTCATGTGAGGGCGTGATAGAATCACAGGCCATAGCGTGGTTTGCACAGGGATGCAGATATGCAAGCGAACTGTGGCAAAAGTTACAAAGGAAGATGCCCACCACGTTGGCAGAGATGATCCGGATTGCTGATTCGTATGCTCTAGGAGATCCAACTCAACCTAGGCTCGTGTCCAACGAGTCGAGTAAGGAGTACTACCAGAGAGATGGAGCCTGATCATCCCGGAGGAATGACTACAGAGGTAAAAGGAGGGATGATAGACCAGATCATCGATACGGTTCGCAACAAGTTGCAGCTGTGAATCAAGATCAGCCCAGAGCAGGGGGCAGTCAACGCTAGAAAACTGGAGGGCAATGGACTCCGAGAAACAATGGCAAGAAAACTTGGACGCCAGAACAAAAGAAACAGTGGCAAGAAAGAAAGGACCGTCCGAGGTACACCTATGAGTCGATGTTGGATCAGCCGTGTAAGTTTCACACGCCAAATCCGAGTAACCCAGCGGGTCATACAACGAGGCAATGTGAGTGGATACATAAGATAGAACAAGGTGGTTCGGGGAATGCTCAGGCACCCCGGATGATCAACCTCGGCAGGAGTTACCCCGACAACAATTTCTCTCCAGAGCAAACACGCAACAGCTAATGTTGCCTCCCCCTCCGCCGAGGTATGACAACAATGAGAGAAGGGATGCAGTGCATCAGGTGGAAACTCAACACCAGCCGGATCAGAGGTACCCCGGAAAGTAGGGAAGAAATGAGTACAGAGAGCATCACCAGAGCTACTGTGTGTTCACAACTGAGGAAACGGATAGGAAAAGCTTGCAGCGCCGACATATGGAGGTCAATGCGGTAATGCCAGCGGTGACGAGGTACATGCCTTGGTCGGACCAGGAAATCACCTGGAACATCAAAGATCATCCCAAGCTTATGCCGAGTCCTAGTTCGTATGCGTTAGTGCTGGACCCGACATTCATTGGGCCTAACATCAATGTGAGGTTCTCCAAGGTACTAATTGACAATGATAGTAGCGTTAACATTATGTATGCGGATACAATGTGCAAGTTGGGTATCTCGGAGAACATGCTCCAGGCTACAAGGACAATGTTCCATGGTATTGTACCAGGCATTTCTTGTGAGCCCATAGGCAAAGTCCGGGTTGACGTATTGTTCGGCACGAGAGATAATTGCCGAACCGGGAGTCTGGAGTTTGAGGTGGTGAACTTGGAAAGTGCATATCACGCGTTACTCGGAAGGCCAGCATTGAACAAGTTCATGGCAAGCTGCCACATCAGTTATCTGAAGATGAAATTGCCCAGGACAAATGGAGTGATCACCATTGCAGGGGATTTCCGACGTTCCATTGAGTGTGCCTCAGCCGGGTCTAACCTAGCCGAGTCACTCGTGATTGCGCAAGAGAAAAGAAAAATCCAAGAGGTGGCAGCATTAGCTCAGTCCGCGCAGCAGTATATGCCGGCGTTGAGCAACCCGCATGGTAGCGTTTCATTCCAGGCCGCAAAGGATACTAAGAAAGTGCCTGTTGATGATATGTTCCCAGAGCGCACCGTAACAATTGGTGCCGGGTTGAATGATAAATAGGAAAGCGAGCTCGTCAACTTCCTCCTTGAGAATCGGGATATTTTTGCTTGGTCTACACAGGACTTGCAAGGTGTTCTGAGGGAGTTGGCCGAGCACTCTTTGAACGTAAGACCCGGAGCAAGGCCGGTGAAGCAACCTCTCCACCGCTTCGCCGAGGATAGGAGAAAATTCATTGGAGACGAGATAGCTCGGTTGCTAGCAGCAGGATTTATCATGGAAGTACTGTATCCGGATTGGCTCTCTAATCCGGTGCTGGTAGAAAAGAAGAAGGATGATCCAAACGTGGCAGTAGTTTGGCGTATGTGTATCGATTACACGAACCTGCACAAGGCGTGTCCAAAAGATCCATTTCCACTGCCGAGGATAGATCAGGTCATAGACTCAACCACGGGATGGGAACTGTTGTCATTTATTGATGCATATTTTGGTTTCCACCAGATACCTCTGAATCCGGATGATCAAATAAAGACCGCATTTATCACCCCGTACGGGGCTTATTGCTATCGCACTATGCCGTTTGGTTTACGTAATGCAAGTGCAACGTACCAAAGATGTATGCAAAAATGTTTGCACGACCAAATAGGTCAAAATGTACAAGTATATGTGGATGATGTGGTTATCAAGACCAAGGAAAGCAAAACGCTCCTTGACGACATCAGGCAGACATTCGCGAACTTGAGAAGGTTCCTAATGAAGCTTAACCCGGAAAAATGTACCTTCGGTGTCCCGGCTGGAAAATTACTCAGATTTCTCGTCTCTAGCCGAGGTATCGAAGTTAATCCAACTAAGATCCGGGCCATTGAACGAATGGAGCTGCCGAAGTGTCTTAACAATGTCCAGAAGTTCATTGGGTGCATAACATCATTGAGTCCGTTTGTATGTCGGTTGGGAGAAAAGGCATTGCCTCTCTACCAACTCATGAAAAAGTCGGATAAGTTCGTTTGGATGCCACAGGCCGATGAAGGCTTTGCCCACTTAAAAAATATGTTAGCCACTACACCAGTGTTAGCCTCTCCACTATCAAAGGAGCCAATGTTTCTCTACATATCCGCAACCAACCGAGTTGTAAGTGCAGTGATTGTAGTAGAGCGCGATGAAGAGGGTAAGTCGGTGCAGAGGCTAGTGTATTACTTGAGCGAGGTATTATCTGCCTCAAAACAGAACTACCCGCACATTCAAAACGTGGCATATGGTGTCTATATGGCGGCAAAGAAGTTAAAGCATTACTTTGAGGAGCACCCCATCAAAGTAATATGTGAGGCTCCCATATCCGAGATAATGAGTAACAAGGATGCAAGTGGTCGAATCACAAAATGGGCAATTGAACTAGCACCTTATGCGCCATAATATGACAGAAGAGAAGTAATCAAGTCTCAGGCTGTGGCGGACTTTTTTGTAGATTGGGCCGAGGTACAATACGAACCACCGCCACTAGATCCGAACTACTGGAGGATGCACTTTGACGGGTCAAAAACAAAAACTGGGCTAGGCGCCGGAGTTGTGCTTACCTCGCCAAAGAAGGACCAGCTGAAATATGTGCTCCAAATTAATTTCGCAGCATTGAATAATGTCGCAGAGTATGAAGCACTTGTGCATGGGCTCAAGGTAGCAAAAGAGATTGGGATACGTCGGGTCATATGCTTTGGCGACTCGGATTTGGTGGTACAGCAAGTATCAGGACTGTGGGACGCCCTTGATCCAAACATGGCGCTGTATAGATTTCATGTACAGAAGATATCTGGTTACTTTGAGGGGTGTGAATTTCACCATGTGCCCCGGATGGAAAATGAGGCCGACGACATGCTATCGAAGCTCGGATCAACCCGACAAGCAGTTCCACCGGGTGTAGCATTGGAACACCTCAGAAAACCATCTATCAGGCCGTCCCCAGGAACCGACTCGATCTATGTCCCGGAAGATACAGAATCCGGAGCTGAGCCCATGGACATTGACATGGGAGGTAGTGCACGAAACCCGGGGACTGCATCAGCAAAACCGGGGACTGCCTCAGCAAACCCGGGGACTGCTCAGCGTGATCCGGTTGAAGTTATGCCGGTGGATCAGATGGAAATTGATGAGGATGTGTTCCCTGCACAAGCGATACCAGCTTGGTCATTGCCTATATTTCAATTCCTGAAAAATGGAACATTACCCACTGAGGCGGTGTTAGCCAGGCAAACTCAGAGGAGAGCAAAAGCATACACGATTATCAATTCCGAGCTGTACAAACGGAGTGTAACCAATGTCCTCCAGCGATGCGTTAACCCGGAAGAAGGGCTTGACATCCTCCGAGATATACACCAAGGAGAATGTGGGCATCATGCTTCATCCAGAGCCTTGGTGGCAAAAGCATTCAGGCATGGGTTCTACTGGCCCAGTGCCTTAGAACAAGCAGAAGATCTGGTGAGAAAATGCAATGGTTGTCAGAGGTACGCTACTAAGACACATATGCCAATGTCGGAACTCAAGACCATACCAATTACTTGGCCATTTGCTGTATGGTGCTGGGATATGGTTGGTCCGTTTAAACCAGCAAGGGGAAACATGACTCACATTTTGGTCATGGTGGATAAATTTATGAAGTGGATCAAAGTAAAGCCTATTAGGAATTGTGATGGGGCTATGGCTGTAACGTTTCTCAAAGATATAATCTTGAGGTACGGTTACCCACACAGTATCATAACTGATAATGGAACAAATTTTGCGGAGGGAGCATTTGCGCGCTTCTGCCGGGATAAGAAGATCCGACTCGACGTAGCCTCGGTAGCCCACCCCGCATCAAACGGACAAATGGAAAGATCCAACGGATTAGTACTATCCGGGATAAAACCCCGGCTCATTGAGCCACTGCAAAGATCAACAGGGTGCTAGATAGAAGAACTACCAGCGGTATTGTGGAGTTTAAGAACAACTCCGAATCGATCAACATGTTATACGCCGTTTTTCAGGTATATGGGGCAGAAGCTGTATTACCAGCCGACATAGAGCATGATTTGCCTAGGGTCACCCAATACACAGAAGCCGAAGTGCAAGAAGCCCGGCAAAATGATGTTGATCTGCTGGAAGAAGCGAGAGAACTGGCATTGTCCAGATCCGCCATATATCAGCAAAATCTCCGACGCTATCATAGCCGGAAAGTAAGCCCTCGAGTCTTTCGGGAAGGCGATCTGGTGCTCTGATTGGTACAACGTACTGCCGGCATGCATAAATTATCCCCCCCATGGAAAGGGTCGTTCATCGTGAGCAAAGCATTGCACAATGACTCTTATTATCTTATAGATGCAAAGCCACAAGAAAAGAACAAGGCGGATAGGTCCGGCGAAGAATCTAAGCGCCCATGGAATGTAGCTCTACTTCGTCCTTTCTACACTTAGCAGAGAAGTGTATGTATCCGAGTCTTCTCATATGTCGGTATGTATGCCGGCAATGAGCTTATGAATGAAATGTTGGCACCTCGAGCAGTAACTCGGGGGCTGCCTTAATAATATTTGTTGTTTTTTATTATTTTTACGTCAGCTGGAGTAAGTTGTTCTACTTAACTCGGATCAGTAATGTGTGAGCACCAAAAACCCAACTCTTCGACTTGCTGCTGTCCAACAAGAATTGGCTTCATGGCAAGCAAGAGAACAAGTTTGGAATTGCGTAGCACATGAAAAACGACTAAGGAAAAAGAACTTAATCGAGCCGACGTTTGTTTTTTGGACTAACCTTGTATTTACTTTCAAACTATTATGCTAAATTATTTTGAGCTAAGCCTAAAAGTTTCTATGTATTGTTAAAACAATTTTTGAAGCTCGGATTTGTAAGTCGTAAAACCGAATCAAGGTAGACACGAACCGAGCCAAAAGATTGGACAAACAAGGAAACGAAACTCGGGGACTACGCCCAAGTTAATCCGGCATACAAACTTAGTAGTAAAATATTACATAAGTACGGGATACATTTCCACCCAGCATACCGGGGATCTGATAAGTTTTCGAGTGTTTTTAATTAAGGAGCAGCAGGAGGAGGAAGTTCGGCGTCATCTTCGTCTTCTTCGATATCTGTGGCATCGTCCTCTCCATCCTCGTTCGAACTATCTTCAACATTCTCGACCCCTTCGTCGCCATCGGCTTCTAGGAAGCTCGGACCTTCAGTCCATTCGTGAATGGGAGAATATTCAACAAGGCTATGGGCGCAAGCCTGGCGCCAAGCTACCCACTCCGGGTCATCGGTCCACTTGGATCCGGTAAGACATCGCTGCGTCGAGGTTGAGATCGATCTTCTCATACCACGTGAGTATGTGGTGAAGAACGGTCTCAGCTGCAGCACGTCCAGCGGACTCCCTCCAAAGGTCGAGCCGAGTCTCGATCTCCGACAGCTTTTCAGCAAGAAGTGAAACTCTCTTCGGAGCGCTCTCACAAGGCCAGAACGTGTTGAAGACTCGAACTGAAACGTCGAGGAGATCCCTGCCGTAGTTCTTGATGATTTCCACGCGAGATGACAGGCTGACCAATAGGTCCTCCATGTCAAGGGGAATGCTCACCCGTCAAACAGCAGGAGTACCCCTCTCTCGGCGGAAGTTGGCAACAGCAGCGCTCGCAATAGGAGTACCCTCTGGAAAGTGGCCTGAAAACAAGGCAAAGGAAGAAGCTGAAGAAAAGACATATGAAGTAACCCGGAGAAGTATGTCGGATAATGGAAAGGAACTTACGTGAAATGTGGCTGTGGATCCGGGTCAATTCATTGATGCAATTATCGCGTCTTTGACGGAGCTGCACCAGTTCAGCGTTTTCCGACTCAAGTTTGACGTCGACCTCTTGGAGAAGATCGCGATCCTTGGCAATTTGGAGGTTGAGGCGCTCGCGTTCTTCGGTGAAGTCCTGGCCAGCCTTTTCAAGCTTAGTTTGGTGCTGCACCTTCATCTTCTTCATTTCTTCCTTTAGCTTGGCAATCTCGTCGTTCTTGGTTCGAAGAAGGGCAAGCTCATCGTCTTTCTTTTTGAGCTCGGCCTGATGCTTCCCTGCTTGTTCGAGAAAATGCAGCATCATATCAGGCACGGGCACACTATCTTCAAGAGATGCTGAAATAGCGTGTTGACCCGGCAGTGCCGAGGTATGAATGTTTGCCGAGCCAAGAGGAAAAGAAGATGGAAAGCAAAGCAGGGTCAGAAAAAAAGGACTTACCCTTGATCTGCTCCAGGTTCTTTCGCATAATCTTGTTCTCAGCCTCCACCCTAGCTGCGGAAACCAAATAATGAGATTAGTTCGGCAGAGGGAGTTGAAGGAAAACGGAGAAGCGCCAAGGAGAAACTTACCCCTTTTCTCATGCTCAGCGAGATGTGCATTATGCTTTGCAAGAAGCATCTTGTGAGTATCCAGAAGACGCTGGAACTCAGCACTCCGGTGGTTGGTGGTCATCTGAAGAGAATACAAAAATTTAGCTTAAGCCTTGAGCATATTCGAAGTGTACATGATCCGGGCCAAGTGGAACTTTACCCGGCTCTAGGTGTGTGCATATTCGAAGTGTACAAGATCCGGGCCAAGTGGAAACTTAACCCGGCTCTAGGTGTGTGCATATTCGAAGTGTACAAGATCCAGGCCAAGTGGAAACTTAACCCGGCTCTAGGTGTGTGCATATTCGAAGTGTACAAGATCCGGGCCAAGTGGAAACTTAACCCGGCTCTAGGTGTGTGCATATTCGAAGTGTACAAGACACAGGCCAAGTGGAACTTAACCCGGCTCTAGGTGTGTGCATATTCGAAGTGTACAAGATCCGGGCCAAGTGGAACTTAACCCGGCTCTAGGTGTGTGCATATTCAAAGTGTATAAGATCCAGGCCAAGTGGAACTTAACCCGGCTCTAGGTGTGTGCATATTCGAAGTGTACAAGATCCGGTCCAAGTGGAACTTAACCCGGCTCTAGGTGTGTGCATATTTGAAATTATGAAGGAGCTACGTTAGTTCTCTAAGGAGCATCCGGCTGAGTAACAAGTTACTCCCCCGGAGGCTCGGGGACTAATGGTTATATTGCTAGTGCATGATAAGGAAAAGGTGAAGTAACGTACCTCCATCATCCGACCCACAAGGTTAATCGCCTTAGAGGCTGTATTCATCTGGGAGCAAATTCGGCAGGACCGAACTTCTCCGGGAGATCGTCGTTGTAGACAAACTCCGCCTTGTTCCAGTTATTCATAAACTCGATCAAGGTCGGAGGATATCGCTTCCAGCTGAGCATATGGGGCGCCACCAAGCCCCTCGCATGTGCCTCTCTCCTCTCAACCTGAGCAAGGGCCGGACTGGTGTGCAGAACAAGTTGCTGCGCACTAGTTGGCTCGGCAGGGGCGTCCTTCGGTGCTGGAGCCTTCTGGGCAAGCATGGACGCAAGGGTGCGCTGTCCAGACCCGGTGGACGCTGCCCTGGTGACGTCAGGGGTTTTCTTGCCTTTGGCTTGCTGAGAGGAGGAAGTGGTTATGGCAGATTTCCCTTAGGAGCTCCTGGGTACTTCCTCGCCGAGACTGAGAAGACTCGGACGAGGCGAAGGAGCTTGGCGCTGGTGCTCTTGTTGCTGGAGCTGGTGTTGCTGCTGATTTTCTTGCTGCCGGAGTTGGTGCTGGTGCTGGTGTTGGTGCTGGTACGGAGGTAGTCTTGGTAGTTGTTGGTTGTGGTGGAGCCGAAGTGGTGGATGCCGCTGCCTCGGCTAGATCTCTCTCCCCCGCTCCAGGGTCCCCCCCTCTTGACGAGGTGGGCTAGAACTCGAAGCAGCCGCAGAACCCTCTGGAATAGGGCTCAGCGGGCGTGACTCGTCGTCACGAGGGGGAGAGGAGCTAGGATGGAGCGGTGAAGAGATGCTTGATCCACTCCGAGGGACCTCCACCGCAGCCCTGTCAAATCAAATAATGTCAGAAGAGAAATTACAACAATGCAAGAAAGGACAGGTTGCAGGAGAAAAAGAGACTTACGCGTCCGAGGTTTGGGGCTCCTTGGGTTTCCGAGCCCTTCGTGCTAGGGCCTTGCCTGCAGGCTTGGAAGCAGTTTTGTCCCCGGACTTCTTTCGCCTTTTGGAGGGCTAAGAAGGTCCGGAGGAGGAACTTGATGCAGCTCCACGCTTCTTCTTCGGCGCTGCCGGAACAGGTTCCCCCATGGAAAGGGGAGGGTCCTCGTGGATCTGCCCATCGGGGTTAGCTGATGCCGGAAAAGCATAAGAAAGGGGGACAGCATCAACAGGTTCAATCACCTCGATATCCGAGTCATCTTCATCATCGGGCCAATCTCTAATAAAAGAGGGTTTACCGGTGGGTCGCTTCGTAGCGTCGGTCATCGGGAGGAACATCTCCTGGTCCGACTCTTCCTTGTCCGGGGTCTCCCGGTCAGGCGCCCATTTAAGGGTCGGATCAGTGCCGTCCTTGAGGGTCTGCTGAAGGAATAGCTGAGGAAAAGAATGAGCAACGGAGTCAAAAATGGAACAATGACCGACATATAATTAACCCAGAGTAAAATTTGCGCCACGAAGCTTACCGAGGGAGGGAGCCTATCCCGGCAGAAATGCTCAATTCCCCACATCCATTCAGTGGAGAAGTCCTTGTGGGTCGTGAAGAGAGCCTTGACCTGGCGATAGATCTCCGAGTTGCTCAACTCGAAGGACGAGGTCCGGTTGGGGTCGCGGCCGAAGCTCATATGGCACACCTTGTGGGTGCGCCTCTGGAGGGGGAGATTCGGTTGCGAACGAACGTGATCATAGCATCCTCGTTGCACAACCCGAGCTTCTTCAGCTCTGCAAACCTCTTGTTGACCTGGTTGGCCAAGGCTGTGGGCTTCTTGGGGATAACGTCCCACGTTTTCGGGTTAGGTGGACCCGAAGCATAGGGAAGCAGCCGGATCAAGTCTTCAGTGCCCTCATTCCGGACATAAAAGAAAGTCCGGGCCCATCCTTTGCAGGACTCCAGCCCGGTGACTCGAGGGAAAACAGAAAACCTCCGGGGTGAGATGGATGCAGCTCTGAATTGAGTGAGCTGCTTGTCCTCCGGATCAAGTTGAATATTCAGAATGACATTACGACGAAGGCCGAAAAACCGGATCCATAGCTCCTTCGTGGGCCACAATGCGGCATAGCCCTCGATCATAGAGGCAAAAGCGGAAAGAGAGGTGATTGCGTTGGCAGGAAGGTGGTGCGGCTGGAGTTCGTACATGCTCAACCAGTCATGGAAGAAATCGCTAACCGGTAAACCGAACCCCCGCTGGAAGTGCGACAAGAACACAACATACTCACCCGGACTGGGTGAGGGGGCGAGTTCGGCGGAGGCAAGGCGTGTGATGACGCCGGCAGGGATGCGTCTGGTCCGGTAGATCCAGTCCAAGTCATCTTGGCAGACCCATGACCCGGCCCACGCACCACGGTCCGCGGCGGCGGAGTCCTCCTCCATTTCTTGCTCAACAACGACGAGCTCCTCCTTCGTCATCTGATAATAGCTGCCCTCACTGGCGCTAGCGGTGGCGGGGGGCAGAGGCCTAGATTGGCAGCAACCCGTGGTGGAGGAGGCGCGTAGTAGCAGCGACGACGTAGAAATCTGGGGGGAAAATACGGCGGCGGCGCTGCTGCTTGGGAGCACTGGCGGCAGCGCGGTCGCGAGGAAGACGAAGAAGAAGAGCAAAGGGCAGAGGGGCGCGGTGAGGGGAAAAAAGCCTAAGTGATGCGCCCCTCCCCTATTTAACCTCTCCCACGAGGATAAAGTGGGATCGCATCCTGCGGGCAAGCAACACGCAATGGCCGTGTACCACCCATATCAACCAATCAACAAGGAGCCACACCGAAGGACACAGAGTGCAGTTGGTCCCGTGACGTGACACGATGATGCGGTAAACGAGGAGGTAGGCGTGACGTGATCCGCGCACAGTGATGACTGACGATTACTATGGCGGTTACTGTGCTGGCCCTTAAAATGAGGCAACATAATGATTAGCCTCCACGTGGGATCGCATACGAGAGAAGGAAGCAAGACCCGGATAGGACCGTGGTAACCCAGCCAGCAAGTGAAAACTTGGAATGTGCAGAGGGAAAGTAAAGCTATGAGGTCCGAGTTGAAGCGGTAACACGGCCAGCAAGTGAAAACTTGGAACGTGCAAGGGGAACATAAATCCGTATAACCCGAGACAAGGAGGTAATTCAGAAATAACGTCCAAAGGACAAACATAATTGAACCTGATGTGCCTTAGCGGCCGAGGCAGCTAAGACCGCACCATCTTCGGGGACTAATGTTGGGGGGATAACCCCGGGTAGGGTCACGCCGGGGTATAAAGGCCGAGTTAGCCGAGGTTCGGCAAGGCCAAAGCGGATGCTGGCCGGGTCACCTCAAGGCAGGCCGAATCACGGGGTAACCCGGACCAGGGGGCGTTCGCCTAACTAAGTCTCAACCGACTTAAGCAGTATGTCAGAAATGCATGTTTAACTTGTATGCAGGAACAGGTGTGGCCGGATCAACTATGATCCGGGGCACATCTAGCTTCTAGGAGAAGGAAGGAATCTCGCTGGTCAAAAGAAGCCCCGGTACGCACTGCCTGAGCGAAGCAGACAAAGGCAAGACCAACGAGGCGTGGCTGACAAGGGTGACGATACCCATGTCGGCTGACGCGGGCGCCGCAGAGGCTCACGTAGCCTCTGCATGTGTGACGCGAGGGAAAAGTAACCCGGTCGGCTTACTACTTTGGGAGATGGCATATTCTAGGAATATACCTCCACGTATGCCCTAGATGGGGACCTAGCCCCCCCTATATAAGGAGGGCTAGGGCTTCTGTAGAAAGGGTTCCGATTTGGCTAGTTTGTCTAGGGTTTTAAGGGTGGTCTGTGAGCGAGAGTAAGAGACCTCCCTCTTCCTCCTCTCGCCAATACAGCTCTAGGAGCACTTGTAACCTTGCAGACAAAGCAAATATAAACTTCTGTGTAGAGAATCACTTCACTATCCCTCCTTGGATTCCCCTAGCGTGTATTAGTCCCCACCTTTAGCCTATCCATGGCATCTGCCGAGACACCACCACGACACACCTTCTTGCTCATCATCCTTGTCCTATTGTTTTACTTATGCATGTTTTACCTATCTGTTTATGTAAACTGCATTGTTTTATTTTATGAAGATCTATACCTGGTAGTGGCTTGGCTCCTCCAAACCATTACACATGTGTACTACTAAGTACAACCCCCTTGACGACACCTATTTGTCCCTAGAATGGTAGATGGTGTATGTCACCATAACCCTTTGGAGACCCTGCTTTAGCCAAAGCAATGCAATAGGATGGGAAGACCCCGGAAGAGTTTTACAAAGAGTTTTATGATAAAAACTTGGTGAGGTTTGACCTACCAAGAGAAGTTTGAGAAAGAAAAATGTTTTTGTTTTACAAAAGATGCTGAAAGAAAGATGGAGGAAAAATGTTTACAAAAATGCACCCGGTTCTTTGCATCTTGAGCTATAACAACTTAACCCGTGCAACCACACTACTCTGGAATGGGACAAGGCTGGACTTGAAGTTTTCTACTCTGGTGTGGGAATTCTGATAATTGCTGATAAGGGATCATCTCCCTTGAATTCCGGGCTTGCCTTTACAAAAAGGGTCAACTGTTAGACAGTCACCTGGAGGAAGCAGGATCACCCATATGAGTGACCGGGCGATACTATGAGCCCTTCATTCAAAGTGCCCCCTCCAGGTCTGAGTGGGGTGCTCTGGTTGGTCCGTGGATCCAGACGTCCCAGTCTTGAGGGGAACAACTCATAGGGTAGGGCCTATGCTAGAGTGGCATCCGGAGAGTCTTGATCGGTTACTCGACCCACGATCGGTGTAGATCAAGGCAGGGTACTCAGATGGTGTGGGTAAAGTGTACAACCTCTGCAGAGTGTTAATCTATTCGAATAGCCGTGTCCTCGGTTATGGATGGGTTGGAAAATCTACTGTATAGTGGTGCTGGTTTTGATTTCAAAAAGGACTTTGGAAAAGCAAAGGCTTTGGAAATGATTTGACCATGGGATGGTCGAAAAGGATGGAAAGGAGTTTGGTCATGAGATGACCGAAAGGAAGAAACAAATGGGTGACCCAATCCGAGTGTTTTCCAAAACTCTTCAAAAATGTTTCCAAAATGATTTACAAAAGTTTTCAACAAAGATATGTAGATGCTATATCTACAAGAGAAACTAATTGAGAAAAGAACCTCTCTTGGAGCCCTCCTACTACCACAGCCATATTGCATATCCTCTTGTCATTATTATTCTCTTAAGGTGGTTTGCGAGTACATTCAAAGTACTGACTGGCATGGTCCCTGGCTACTAACTTGGTCAGATATCAAGAAGAGGATGAAGTTGCCGGCTATGCGAGCTAGGACGTTCTCCTAGTCAGTTTCCTGTAGGTTAAGGCATGGCTCAGGCTCTACGTTTGATGATGTTCCGCTGTTGTTGATTGATGTAGCCCTAATGGCAAATAAGGTATGACATGCATTCGCTTAAGTATGGATGTTTACTTTGATACTTGCCGGTTATGTGGCACGACTAACAGATAATGGGATCATGGTGTATGCATAACAGGGATTCTCGGAGGATTAATCTGGGGGCCCCACAAAGCTTAAGTGCAACTATTCAGATATATTATGCTCATGTTCAAGGTATCAGGATTTGAGAAGATGGAATATGATATAGACTCGAACTTGTAAGTCTTTATCTTGATTCAATTCTTCCCTATTATTCATTATAGCTTTGTCACTCGAGGGTGAGTAACCGCTAAACTTGGGGATGTTGATAGCTCCAAATTTCATCACTTTTTACCATTGGTTTTCCTCTTGTTTATTGTTAGATTTCCCTGAAGATTGCCCTTTTCACTAACGTTAATGTCGCAATTAGCGAATCCTTGGTTTCTTGTGATGGTTTTCAGGCAATGAACATTTATTGAAGATCTAATAGCATTTATGGGCTAATTACACTAGAATAAGCAAATCCCCAATTGGAGCCACTTTCATTGGAGGCGTCAGCATGCATAATGACTAGTGGTATGGTCAGGGCGCGCTCGTACCGTCCACCCATACTACACACCGGTGCCTTCCTTTAATCAATACAAGCAACTTTCGTAAAAGAGGAGAGATGAGAGGAACCACATAACAGAAGTTACGACCAACACTAGCCATCTAGAGGTAGAGATCAGATCTGAAAGAGGAGAAGAACTTCACCACGCACTCCTCCTTTGGCATCTCCCACATCTGAAGTTCGTGGAGAAATAGGATAAAAGATCCATAGTTAGATCAACGAATAGTAGGAATACGTAAGATAAATTCAAACGCTTGTAAAATGATTTCTTACCATGAAGGTACCGACCTGAAAATCAACGGCTTTCGTCCGCGCACGGCGCACAAAAGTCGGTGGCATCGTCCGGCAGTCCGGGCATGGTGATGTGTGGTGGAGCAGGCGGTTGTGGAGGAGACGTGCTCACTCGTGAGCTCTATGATATTACTAGTAGGCTATAGGGGAGTGTAAATAATAATAATATAAGTGAAAAGTATGCGCGGCCAATCATGTCACAGAACCGCCTATCGCGGATCGCTCTAACAAAGAACCATCTTAATCGTCCATGCACCCCAATCGAAAGGTCTACAACAATTGGGTCAGACAACAAGTTCTTCATGGAGCGGGCCTTCTAGAAGATGCGATATAACGATCACCATTGGACGCGCCATCATTCTATGATGCAACTTCTGCCACACTGGTGCAACATGCAACATGGAAGATGCTTTCCTATGTGTTTTTGGTCCGTGTGACCATGGTTTGACACACTGATCCACTAGTGCCATTGCATGTGTTCTTTTCCTAGACCACATTGATCACCTAGTTCTATTCCATATGTTCTTTCCCTAAACCAAATGGATCCACATGACAACACACACTCTAGTGGATTCTGTGATGCAACTTCTGCCACACTGGTGCAACATGCAATGTGGAAGCTGCTTTCCTATGTGTTTTTGGTCTCTGTGACCTCTGTGACCATGGGATGACACATTGATCCACTAGTGTCATCGCATCTGTTCTTTTCCTAGACCACACTGATCATCTAGTGCCATTGGATGTGTTCTTTTCCTAAACCACATGGATCCACATGACAACACACACTCCAGTAGATTCTGTGATGCAACTTCTGCCACACTGGTGCAACATGCAATCTGGAAGCTTCTTTCCTATGTGTTTTTGGTCTCTACGACCAAGGTTTGACACACTGATCCACTAGTGTCATTGCATGTGTTCTTTTCCTAGACCACATGGATCCACATGACAACACACACTCAAGTGGAATATGTGATGCATCTTCTACCACACTGGTGCAACATGTAATGTGGAAGCTGCTTTCCTATTTTTTTTGTCTCTATAACCATGGTTTGACACACTGATCCACTAGTGTCATTGCATGTGTTCTTTTCCTAGACCACACTGACTACCTAGTGACAATTCATGTATTCTTTTCCAAAACCACACTGATCCATATGACAACACAAACTCCAGTGGATTCTATGATGCAACTTCTGCCACACTAGTGTAACATGCAATGTGGAAGCTGCTTTCCTATGTGTTTTCGGTCTTTGTGACCATGGTTTGCAACACTGATCCACTAGAGTCATTGCATGTGTTATTTTCCTAGACCACTATGACCCGCTAGTGTCATTGAATGTGTTATTTCCCTAAACCTCATAGATCCACATGACAACACACTCTCTAGTGGATTCTGTGATGCAACTTCTGCCACACTGGTGCAAGATGCAATGTGGAAGCTGCTTTCCTATGTGTTTTTGGTCTATATGACCATAGATTGACACACTAATACACTAGTATCATTGCATGTGTTCTTTCCCTAAACCTCATGGATCCACATGACAACACACACTCTAGTGGATTCTGTGATGCAACTTCTACCACACTGGTGCAACATGCAATGTGGAAGGTGCTTTCCTATGTGTTTTTGGTCTCTCTGACCAAGGTTTGACACACTGTTTCACTAGTGTCATTGCATGTCTTATTTTCCTAGACCAAATGGATCGACATGACAACACACACTCCAGCGGATTCTATGATGCAACTTCTGCCACACTAGTGCAACATGCAATGTGGAAGCTGCTTTCCTATGTGTTTTTGGTCTCTATGACCTTTGTGACCATGGGTTGATACACTGATCCACTAGTGTCATTGCATGTGTTATTTTCCTATACCACACTGATCGCCTAGTGCCACTGGATGTGTTCTTTTCCTAAACCACATGGATCCACATGACAACACACACTCCAGTGGATTCTATGGTGCAAATTCTGCCACACTGGTGCAACATGCAATGTGGAAGCTGCTTTCCTATGTGTTTTTGGTCTCTGTGACGAAGGTTTGACACACTGATCCATTAGAGTCATTGCATGTGTTCTTTTCCTAGACCACATGGATCCACATGACAACACACTTTCAAGTGGAATCGGTGATGCAACTTCTACCACACTGGTGCAACATGCAATGTGGAAGCTGCTTTCCTATTTGTGTTTTGTCTCTGTGACCATGGTTTGACACACTGATCCACTATTGTCATTGCATGTGTTCTTTTTGTAGACCACACTAACCACCTAGTGACAATGCATGTGTTCTTTTCCCAAACCACACAGATCCACCTGACAACACACACTCTAGTTGATTCTGTGATGCAACTTCTGCCACACTGGTGCAACATGCAATGTGGAAGCTGCTTTCCTATTTGTTTTTTGTCTCTGTGACCATGGATTGACATACTGATCCACTTTTGTCATTACATGCGTTCTTTTTGTAGACCACACTAATCACCTAGTGACAATGCATGTGTTATTTTCCCAAACCACACGGATCCACCTGACAACACACACTCTAGTTGATTCTGTGATGCAACTTCTCCCACACTGGTGCAACATGCAATGTGGAAGCTGCTTTCCTATGTGTTTTTGGTCACTGTGACCAAGGTTTGACAAACTGTTTCACTAGTGTCATTGCATGTGTTATTTTCCTAGACAACATGGATTGACATGACAACACACACTCCAGCGGATTCTGTGATGCAACTTTTGCCACACTAGTGCAACATGCAATGTGGAAGATGCTTTCCTATGTGTTTTTGGGCTCTGTTACCTCTGTGACCAAGGGTTGACACACTGATCCACTAGTGTCATTGCATGTGTTCTTTTCCTATACCACACTGATCACCTAGTGCCACTAGATGTGTTCTTTTCCTAAACCACATGGATCCACATGACAACACACACTCCAGTGGATTCTATGATGCAAATTCTGCCACACTAGTGCAACATGCAATGTGGAAGCTGCTTTCCTATGTGTTTTTGGTCTTTGTGACGAAGGTTTGACACACTGATCCACTAGTGTCATTGCATGTGTTCTTTTCCTAGACCACATGGATCCACATGACAACACACACTCAAGTGGAATCTGTGATGCAACTTCTACTACACTGGTGCAACATGCAATGTGCAAGATGCTTTCCTATTTGTTTTTTGTCTCTGTGACCATGGTTTGACACACTGATCCACTATTGTCATTGCATGTTTTCTTTTTGTAGACCACACTAACCATCTAGTGACAATGCATGTGTTCTTTTCCCAAACCACACGGATCCACCTGACAACACACACTCTAGTTGATTCTGGGATGCAACTTCTGCCACACTAGTGCAACATGCAATGTGGAAGCTTCTTTCCTATGTGTTTTTGGTCTCTCTGACCATGGCTTAACAAACTGATCCACTAGTATCATTGCATGTTTTCTTTCCCTAAACCACATGTATCCACATGACAACTCACACTCCAGTCAATTGTGTTATCCAACTTCTGCCACACTAGAGCAACATGCAATGTGGAAGGTTCTTTCCTATGTGTTTTTAGACTTTATGACCAAGGTCTGACACACTGATCCACTAGTGTCTTTGCATGTTTTCTTTTCCTAGACCACATGGATATACATGACAACGCACACTCCAGTGGATTCTGTGATGCAACTTCTGCTACACTGGTGTAACATGCAATGTTGAAGCCGCTTTGCTATCTGTTTTTTGTCTTTGTCACCATGGTTTGACACACTGATCCACTAGTGTCATTGCATGTGTTATTTTCCTAAAATAGACTGATCCACATGACAACACACACTCTAGTGGATTCTGTGATGCAGCTTCTGCCACACTGGTGCACCATGGAATATGGAAGCTGATTTCCGTGGAGTTTATGGTCTCTGTGACCAAGGTTTGACACACTGATCCACTAGTGTAATTGCCTGTGTTCTTTCCCTAGACCACATGGATCCACATGAGAACACACACTCTAGTGGATTCTATGATGCAACTTCTGCCACACTGGTGCAACATGCAATGTGGAATCTGCTTTCCTATCTGTTTTGTTGTCTCTGTCACCATGGTTTGACACACTGATCCCCTAGTGTCATTGCATGTGTTCTTTACCTGGATCACTGTGATCCACTAGTGCCATTACATGTGTTCTTACCCTAAACCACATGGACCCACATGACAACACACACTCCAGTGGATTCTATGATGCAATTTCTGCCACACTGGTACAACATCCAATGTGGATGCTGATTTCCTATGTGTTTTTGGTCTCTATGACCAAGGTTTGACACACTGATGCACTAGTGTCATTGCATGTGTTCTTTTCCTAGACCACATCGATCACCTAGTGTCATTGCATGTGTTCTTTTCCTAAACCACATGGATCCACATGACAACACACACTGCAGTGGATTCTGTGATGCAACTTATGCCACACTGGGGAATGTTCGTTTACGGTACCAAACTTCCCGGGAGAGTGCACCGCGGTACCAGAGTTGTCATCAATCGCGCGGAGGGACCGTAGTAGAATCGCCAATTGTCCAGAAGGGCCAAATGGGGATGAATACAAATCTAACGGCCAAACGGTCCTTTGAACCAGACAAAAAACAGTTGAACTCAAATACCGTCATTAGGTCAACTTTTCTTGGACCGCCCTGTCAGTATTCCCCGTTATCTTTTGCGGTTGTGGACTAGCTTACCCCTGCGTGGACCAGATCCCTGAGTGGACCAGATCTATTTCTTTGCTCTGCTCTAGTCTTATCCCCTGCTCCCCTCCCCATAACATTTTCTCAGCTTCGGCTGCTCGTCTCAGATCGGAGCTCGCACTTGCTCTAATTTGCGTGCCCGACATGTCTGGTCAACCTTCCACGCCTCTAATCGAAGCTCGCAGCCGTCACCGTTGCATCATCTGCCGTATCGGAGCTCCACGTCCTCGGACTAATATGTCTCCTCTGGCTAGTCCTTCTCGCATGGCGGAGCGCGTCCCGTCGGGCGATCCAGGCCGGCGGCGGCCTCGAAGTTGCGTCGCGCACCCTGTGCATGGTAGCCCTGGCACAGCAGTTCGACGGCCACGCTCTCATAGCCACCGTGCTGGGCGTCTGTCTCGCCGTGTCACCGGCAGAGTTGATGTCGGCTTTCAGGTCTCGTTTTGGGATCAGACGAAATGAGGTCAAGATTGAGCTATGCGCGCTGCCATTCGATTTTTTCGTCCGGTTCTAGCACAGCTCAGACACCGAGTGTGTTCTGCATTCTTCCCGTTCTTTCGAGTGCCACGGGGAGAAAATGAGCTTGATGCATTGGTATCACGCCTGTGGGTGGGACGATCGCTTGGGGCAGCTTCATTTCTTCTCCAAACTCGGCTTTGATGGCCTCCCATTGGATGCTTGGGAGCCGGAGGCCCTCAAGCAGGTCGTCAGTAGCCTTAGCGGCGAGCTGGTGGAAATCGTGCCACCGAGCGACAGATGGGTCATCGAGGTAAAGGCATGGCTGAAAGATCCTGACGCTGTTGCTAAGATGTACGAGGTGCAGATTCCAAGCAGGGCAAGTCATCATCCACCTGGAGGAGGTTCTGGAATCGGTACATGGCATTTAGGGCCCCGAAGAGGCTGCTAGAAAGCATCCTCGTTGCCTACAGTGTTGGCCTGGAAGGATCAATGGCACGGGACCACCACCGTTTTGCGACAGCGCACACAGTTTTGGTGGGGGAACCGGGCTTGGACGAGCTGGTGGTTGTGATTTCCCTCGAGTGAAGACAGAGCTCTAGTGAATTGCCGTGGTATGTGTAGCTAATGAATTTGTAGTATGGAGATCATAGCAGGAAGTTAGCATCAACTAAAAATGTGTAATAGTTTGAATCGATGTAGTACTATGTGTAATAGTTTGAAGTAGTATGTGTGTGTAATAGTTTGAATCGATGTAGTATGTGTGGGTAATGAATTTGATGTAGTGTGTGTGTAATAGTTTGAATCGATGTAGTTAAACACCGTGCTTTATAATTTCTGTGAATAACCAAGGACAACCTCATGAAAAGAGAGTGGTCTGGCAATGAGCAATGTCAATTCTGTGGATGCCAGGAAAATGTAGTCCATCTCCTCTTCAAGTAGAAGGTAGCTACATTTGTAACACGTTGAACTGCTGGACCATTTTGCAGACAACACAAGACAAAGGAAAAATGGTTTACAACACAGACAACAGACGCAAAATCTGTAGTCTGGGATAAAAAATGCCAGTTAACTGGATTTAACCATGACTAGTAATTGAAGGAAATAGATACTTTATAGTATTTGCTTACAACAGTAGTACTTCCATAAAAAAGGGTCTTATACCTGCACAAAAGTGGGCTAAACTTCCTACTAGTTTATAGAACAATTCGTCAGCATTTCATCTACAAAAGCCATTCTTCAGTCTGAACTTAACTATTCTACACTGAAGAAACTACAGATCTCCACCAGAAAAGTTGGCTGGCTAATTGCCTTGAGAGGATATAAGTTCTTTGATCATTTAACCCAAACTAATCGATTGCCTTCCCGCCAAACTACAAGAAATCTGCATCGTTCGTGCACGAGCGATTTGTGTGCGCCAGTCCCGGTTCAGTTGGACCATCCGTGCCGCCGCAATGATTTCTTCAAAACTGAAATTCGGCATCTCCTTCTTGGGATCGTAGGTACGTGTGAACTCGAACCTGAATTCCGGGGCTGAGTTGATGCCCGCCGCCGGCTCCGGTTGTCGAACAATCCAGCATGCTGAGTGTAGACGCTTGGTCGCCGCCACGGTACGGCCTCTGATGGTGCGTAGGATGGAGTGTCTTTGCCGCAGACGGCGTGTTCCCAGCCGCCCCCACTACGGTAAGGTAGTCCGCGCCGAAGCATGGACGCGAGAGTTCCTAGACCTTGGCGCTTCCCTATTCGAGGGTGTGTACCTCGGCATGCATGCTCGTATGCGATTTGATCGCACCTTGTTCCCACTGCCTAGAGCATGCCGTAATGCCGCCGCCGATTTCTCCACATCGCTCTTGGCCCTTTACGCATCTGGCGCCGACGCCCTTGCGGCGCGCGGGTCGATTCGCACATTCGGGGAAATCATCCGCCTGGCAGGGCAATGGGAGACCAGCCTTGAAGTAGAGCTTCATGGCCTGCCTTAGAGGGGATAAATACCCTAGTTTTGGCGGCTGTCGCGGTGGCGGCAACGGCTGCTTAGGCGGGGCCATGTTACCCTAGGTGGTGCTGCGCGGAGGAGCTGCGCAAGGTGAACTATGGTTTGTCAGAGAAGGGGAGTGAAAGACTGACAGTAGGTTTGGACTACGGGCACACGTGAAAATAACCATCTCCCATTTCCTTAGAGGGTAATAATTTGACACTCGTTGCATTAACCGCTCAATCTTTATTTCCCTTCTCAGCATAAGAGTGTGAACGTATTAAAAAGATCGGTCGTGGCTATCCACCTCATCGGGCAATGTACCCCAGGACAGGTAGGAGACCGGGTTTCATTTTAGAAATGTTGACGACTATGCCCTTATGTTTATACAATATTATTTCTATGCCACCATGTACCGTCGATTGTAGCAACACCATCAGAAAAAGGGGATGACGACGTGGCGTGTTTTCTTTTTTAAAGGGTATCAGAAAAAGGGGATGCCGATGTGGCATGTTTTCTGACTGGCAGGCCTGCTCCCTCCACCTTCGACGGCACGCATCCCAGGTTCGAGGGCTAGTGCCGCCCACCAACACATTATTGTGCAATTTTCCATGTGGAACCTGAATTCCAGCGCTGAGATGATGCCCATGTCGAACACAGAGAATTCTGAAAGAAGCTACTAAAAAATAAATACTTTGAATTCTGAAAGTACTAAAATTAAATACATTACAATTTTGTTTGAAAGGTAATATGCATACTGTTGATCGAAATAATATAAATACAGTACAAATTTCTACTTAGAAAAACAGACCTGAAAATGCTCGCAAATAACCTAGGAAGAATATAGGATTCATTCTCCCCTATATATTTCGTCGTCGTCGGCTCCCGCGTGCTACAACACATATTCAGAGAACTCTCTCTGTCTGCAACTGTCAGTATCTCGTCCAGAGGATAAGGCCTCAGTGTATGTTCCAGACTTAAGCTATGCATTACCATTGTTGGTTCCTCTTCCCAGGCTTGAACCTCATGATCATACAGTCTGATATAATTCCTGTAGTATATGCAACCGGGTTTGACTATGGGGTGTAACCTGGTGTCAATGGAGACAGACCGATTATAATCAACAAAGAGGGCACGACTTCCAATGTCACCGACGGCCTCGAGAGAGCGGTTCTCCGTGTCCACCCGGTACAAAACCGGTTGCCCTTTGGTGAAATCCCCGTTCAACACAAGAAGCAGATCACCATCTGACTCCACAAGGTAAAATTTGTAAGTTCCGTGTACCTGTTCAAAGACTAGGGCTGAAATTGTTTTGGCCATCATGACAGTGCTCACGTGCTGCTCTAACTAGATGTTGGTCGACAAGATGTCTCCATTCTCAAGTAATGCATATACTTCCCCTCGGAATGCCGTCATGCAGTCTAGAATCGTATCAGGAGGTGGCGAATGCAATCCTTCTCCAAATGATTCATTGATTTGCCCCGTTGGGGTGCTCTCATCGGCCCATGCAATATGATCTGGATAATCAGTGCAAACGAACACCATCATCGGGGACTTCGTCACGATGACAGATTGCAGAAGATCAGATGGTATGTGTGCTTGAAACTCAGTGTTAGACTTATGAGTGATTGGGTTCAGAAACCGAATCTGGTACGGCTCCACCCTCTGAGCAAGCACGATGATGCCACGAGAAACACCGACGAAGTAGAATCTTTTGGAAGAAGAGGGCACCAGTTAGCACTAAGATGTTTACAATGGAAAATACCAATAAATATTTGATGTGAATGTGAACCTGCGATGGACGTCCATTAGATTTGTCCTGAAACAATGACTAGTGGCGAGGTTGAGGAAGGTGAAGTCGCCAACATCTAGAAGTGTGTGATCTATCATGATCCAGTTGTTGAGATGGAATTTGGGCACCTTTAAAGTGCGACGCCAATCGGTGCAGACTTCCCGACAAGCAGCATAGGTGTCGATGTACTCCTCTTTCTCCAGCAAGTAGTAGACGATCTTGCAAAGTGGGTCGACCGGGAGATCGGACCAGTTCCTCTTCATCCGGCTACTGGCCATGGCTTACGTGCAGGAATGTTTTGATCGAGGAAGAAAGAAGAACTACCACTACGAGGAGAAGAAGAAGAGGAGAACAGACGAGGGAGACGAAGTGGAACTGCCACTACGAGGAGACGAGGGAGAATAAGCAGAAATGCACTTCAAGTTTGGATCAATGGGCTTTATTTCGGAACTTGCGTGTGAACCAGCCATGCACTGCATGCAAGTTTTGATCAAACAGACTGACATGTGGGACCTGCTAAGAAATTCTGTGAAGTGCAACCGTGCATAGTGCACTGACATGTGGCATGTTTTAGGACTGGCGGGCCCGCGTCCTCCACCTTCGACGGCGCGCGTCCCAGGTTCGAGGGCTGGTGCCCCCACCAACACATTATTGTGCAATTTTCCATGCTTTGTCGCAACCAGCTCCGCACCTCTACTCCTACCGCCGCCACGCCGCTCAGTCATGCACCCCTCTCGTCGTCCCCTTGGGCCGTCGTCCTCCCGCCCTCCCCTCCCTGCCATCCCCTCCCCTCCCCTCCCTACCCTGTCTCCTTACCGCCGTCCACCGCGCGTCTAGAAACAAAAACCAAGAGTCGGCCATTGGGTTAGGGGCCCAACAATGCTGGTGATCCGGATCCCGCTCGGAGATGGATCCTGCGAGGCTTGAGAACATAGAGATGGGTCCTGCATGGCTGGAGTGCACGGAATCTCCTTCAAGTCTGGAGAGCACATAGGACAACAAAACAGGGGAAGAGGATGCGAGGTGCAGAGCTTTGGAGGTATGGAGCCCGGAGAAGGTGTCGTGCGTCCACATTGAAGGGTAAGAACTGTGATTCCTTTTCTGTACACCCCAATCAGCGTTTCTAGTCCCGTGGTGATGGCAAGGATATGTGTTGGTAACCGCAGGACGTCTGTACAACTTGTCCTTGAGCATGATGCTTTGTCAAGCAAGCATGAAGGCACTGAAATGTGTGGCTGTGCGGATGATGATGAGAAAGCATATCCAGACATGGCTGCTAGCCCTGGTAGGATGGAGAGTAGGGAATATTTGGTTGATTCAAACTTTGAGCCTGACTATGGGACTGATGAGGAAGAGGAATGTGAAGATGTGGAAATGGGATGTAGATACGACGACGAAGACGAGGACAGGCCAGTGATACACTTTGGCAGGGATAATCCTACAATTGATGAGGGGACTGTCTTTGATAATGTGGAGGACTGCAGATATGTAGTTGCAACCTATGCAATCAGAGTTGGGTTCGAATTTATCATTGAAAAGAGTGAACAAGAGAGATTTAGGGTGCACTGTAGGGAAAGTAATGTGTGTAAATGGAGATTACATGCATCTCCAATGCGGGGTGGACACCCATTTCAGGTTGCAATAGCTACATTTAGTTTCATTCTTTCTCATATTTATTCTGCTGATAACTAGCTCTGAATTATTTGGAT
The DNA here is from genome assembly GCA_023614405.1 of Avena insularis. NCBI lineage: Eukaryota > Viridiplantae > Streptophyta > Magnoliopsida > Poales > Poaceae > Avena > Avena insularis. The sequence goes on from CM042692.1 coordinate 276,613,656, forward strand.
TTTTATCGAATGCAGATCAAAGTAAACACGAAGAAACACAACTGCCCTAATACTTCTTTAAGTGATAAAATTAGACCGGTGACTACCAAGTGGATTGCTGCTACTGTACTTGACTGGGTGAGGCGGGATCATAACATTGGACCTGCTAAACTAAGAGCAAAGATTAGCAAAAAGTTTAACGTTCTGATTCCTTACCACAGAGTATTTGATGGAAGGAGATGGCTCTAGACTTCATTCAAGGCAAGTGGAATGACAGTTTTCATATGTTGTATAGTTTCAAAGATCAGGTAGAGAAAACATCACCTGGTAGTGTTGTTGACATCGATTACGAGGTTGTGAAAGGAAGAGAAAAGGTGTCGAGGGGGGTCAGGTATAAGCAAGAAGATAAGATATACTTCAGGAGATGTTTTGTCTGCTTGAAGGCATGCTGGAAGGGGTTCCTAGACGGCTGCAGGCCATACTTGGCAATAGGCGCAACTTCTTTAATAGGGAAGTTCAGGGGACATGTTGCTTCTGCTTGTGCTTTGGATGCGCATAATTGGCTTCTACCCGTAGCTTATGCTATTCTTGAGGGTGAATCAAATGAAAGCTGGACATGGTTCATGCAGAGACTACGAGAAGTAATTAGTCACCCTGAAGGCTTGGTGATACACAACGGTGCATGCGAGGGTCTTGAGAATGCTGTTGATGTTGTGTTTCCTGGGGTTGAGCGTAGGGAATGCATGCGGCACCTCGCTACTAACTTCACGAAGAAGTTCGAAGGAAAGATCTTTGAAGATGACTTGTGGTGATCAGCATACACATACACCCCAAGCACGCATGCTACTTACTTGTAGAACATGTATGTAGTTCCAAAGGTGAAAAAATACCTTGAAGAACATCACACCAAGCTATGGGCCAGAAGCAAGTTTGGTGAGTAAAGCAAGGTGGATTTTGTTTGCAATAATTTGGCAGAGAGTTTCAATGATAAAATTTCGGGCATGAAGACACTTGTAATTGTTATTTTGTTGGATGCAATAAGACAGTGCATAATGGTGAAGATAGATTAAGGCAAATAATTTGTGCAAAAATATTTTTAGGCCATAAAATAGTTTCGAAGGTGGTTATGTTACTGAATGTAAGAACCAGGGCAATGAGAACGATGAAGATGAGGATGGTAAGAAGATCCAGAACATTGGCTAAGGTTTATGCAAAATACAAGCGTGGAAGTGAACGGAGGTACACTGTAGACATTGGAAACAAGACTTGTTCATGCAAGCAGTGGCAGATTACTGGTCTGCCATGTCACCATGCAATTAACTTCATCTTAAACCTTAGAGTAGCGGAGCTGAAATAGAGACCTATGTCGATAACTATTTCTCCGTGGACAAGTTTGCTGCAACTTATCCAGAAAACGTACCACCTATGGCCGATGAAAATGATTGGGAGATTGTCGATCCAGGGTTCAAACTTCAACCACCAGTTCTTAGGAGGCCACCTGGGAGGCCTAGAAAGCTAAGGATCGAAGCCTCCACCGATAAAGGTTCAAGGCTCGAAGCTAGGAAAAGTAAATGCAAACGTTGTGGCGGATTCGGCCATATCAAGAGGTTGTGCAAAAACCCAGTTACACATGATATTGTCCCTGTTCACACCCCGGTGGCAGAAAATGAGGCTTCTCAGCCAGAACTGGAGGAAGAGCAGTGCGAATATGGTGATGAGCACTTGGAGGAAAACGTACGTAAGCAGCCAATTTATGAAGAAGTGGAGGTGCTGGTGAGAAAAGGGTGTGAAAAAAAAACAAAAGGGTAAGCGGAATGGGGAGGAAAGGCCAATAATTGAGGTGTATCAGAATATGAAGAAGTTGTAGGGTTGATTGAGGATGTTCTTGAGGATATTTCGGCTAACTGCAGGAGAAATAATAAATCCCTGCCAATTTCATCTTTGTACGATTCTCCGGATGAAAGGTAAGCTTAAAAATTGTTTTATTTGCCATTTTATCATTTTTTATCCTCATCAACTGATGCTTAATGCAGCGTGGGCTAGCAGACTAATAAGAGGAGCAGAAAGATGTGGACATAGTAATGTCTTGTGTTGAATTATATCATTGAAACTAAACTAGTCGTATCGTATTTATTTATATCTGGCGCGTGTAACGTGTCTGTGATGGGGTCATGTGGACAAGATTACAATGTTTTAAATATTATTACATTAATTTTTTACCTGGGTTTGGACGCAGCTACTAGTTCCCATCTCCCTTGCATTCCTATCTCCTCTGGCGCACTCCAGAATTATGGTTGTGCCATCAAGTAGCAGAATCAGCGCATTGTCCCATCAGATGTGAACGCAATGACTTTGTTTGTTCAGAATTTGACGAATTTTGATTAGTTTGAAAGACAGACAAACCTAAAACATGTATCTAGACATGTTTTGGGCATAGACACATTTATTAAATATCTAAAAAAACTAAGTCAGTTATATCTGGATAGGAGTAGTACACTATTACAACACGCTCGATCCCTTCTCCTCTGGCGCACTCCAAATTATGGATGTGCCATCAAGTGCTGGGAGCAGAGTCAGCGTATTGTCCCATCAGATATGCCAGGAACACGCGAACTTTATTTTTAGGATCGGACGAGTTTCGATAGACTAGTTTCAAAGACAAACACAACTAAAACATGGCCAATATATATAGATTATGACGATAATCGACCATGACTCAAGTGACCCAGATCCAAAGAGGGCATTAAGATACCGTACATAGATTTAATTTATGCTTAAGTGACCCTAATCGACTATGACGCTCCCACAGTCTCCATCATTGACGATGTTGTCCGTGTTGCCGCCAGCCTCCTCCGTGTCGGAATCGATGCCAACGTTCCCAGGAGCGTTCCTCCTCCTCATGGATTCTTCACAGCACGCTGCATCGATAACGGTGGAGGTCGTACGCCCAGGCACTACCCATAAGCGTTGCCTCCCTTCGGGGTTGCGCAGATCCGGGTGTATCTCTCGCCGGTGGGTTCCGCATAACTCAATCAACACAACATGCTCCTTCTTGAACAACTTCTGCTAGTATGCGCTCGTGCGCGAGTACCATGCCATTACCCTCTTCCGCTCTGACAGCTGGCGGCGGTGCTCCTCGATCTGCCTCGCCAACGCGTTGTCGCGCAAGAGCACCGCGACAGGAACCCCGGCGTAGCTGAGCTCGAAGCCGTCCGGAAGCCTCGCGAATGGCGGCGCGAGTATGTCGTAGTGGGCGAACATATGAGCCTCATGCAAGCTGAGTTTGGGCCACTCCCTCTCCATGGCGATGAAGGAACACGATCTAAGCTTTGGCCCCGAGGTTAAGGGGATAAGGGTAAGGACGTAGGCCCAGCGTCGTTGCCACTGCCAATCAGTTCGCAGAACAGACTTCTCGCGAATCGCCCTCGCGAAAGACATCCTTATCGTGCACGCACCCCGATCCAACGGCGCCTAAAAATCAGGGATCGGGTCTTCTAGAAGCCCAGAGCGGTTGCTAGTTAGCTCTGCATCCCGATTGTTTGTGGCCGACGGCTGTCGTTGAAAATAATACACATTTCAATGACACTGGTGGATCCATATGTGGTCTCTAAAGAGAACACACATGCAATGACTCTAGCTGTGGTTAATGAGAAGAACACACATGCAATGAGTCTGGTTGTTGTTAGTAAAAAGAGCACACATGCAATGACACTCGTGGATCCAAGTGTGGTCTCTGAAGAGAACACACATTTCAATGACACTGGTGGATCCATATGTGGATTGTGAAAAGAATAGTCATGAAATGACTCTAGTTATTGTTAGTAAAAACAGCACACATGCAATTACACTGGTGGATCCATGTGTGGTCTCTAAAGAGAACACACATGCAATGACTCTATCTATGGTTAATGAGAAGAACACACATGCAATGACACTAGTTGTTATTAGTAAAAAGACCACACATGCAATGACACTGGTGGATCCATGTGTGGTCTCTGAAGAGAACACACATTTCAATGACACTGGTGGATCCATATGTGGTGTGTGAAAAGAACACACGTGCAATAACTCCAGTTGTTGTTAGTAAAAAGAACACACATGCAATGACACTGGTGGATCCATGTGTGGTCTCTGAAGAGAACACACATGCAATGACTCTAGCAGTGGTTACTAAAGAGAACACACATTTCAATGACACTGGTGGAACCATATGTGGTATGTGAAAAGAACACACCTGAAATGACTCCAGTTGTTGTTAGTAAAAAGAACACACATGCAATGACACTGGTGGATCCATGTGTGGTCTTTGAAGAGAACACACATTTCAATGACACTGGTGGATCCATATGTGGTATGTGAAAAGAATAGTCATGAAATGACTCCAGTTGTTGTTAGTAAAAAGAACACACATGTAATGACACTGGTAGATCCACGTGTGGTCTCTAAAGAGAACACATATGCAATGACTCTAGATGTGGTTAATGAGAAGAACAGAAATTTCAATGACATAGGTGGATCCATATGTCGTATGTGAAAAGAACACACATGCAATGACTCTAGTTGTTGTTAGTAAAAAGAACACACATGCAATAACACTGGTGGATCCATGTGTGGTTTCTGAAGAGAACACACATTTTAATGACACTGGTGGATCCATATGTGGTATGTGAAAAGAATAGTCATGAAATGACTCTAGTTGTTGTTAGTAAAAAGAACACACATGCAATGACACTGGTCGATCCATGTGTGGTCTATGAAGAGAACACACATGCAATGAGTCTAGCTATGGTTAATGAGAAGAACACACATGCAATGACACTGGTGAATCCATAGGTGGATTGTGAAAATAAAACACATGCAATGACTCTGGTTGTTGTTAGTAAAAATAACACACATGCAATAACATTGGTGGATCCATGTGTGGTCTCTAAAGAGAACACACATTTGGTTGTTGTTAGTAAAAAGAGCACACATGCAATGACACTTGTGGATCCATGTGTGGTCTCTGAAGAGAACACACATTTCAATGACACTGGTGGATCCATATGTGGTCTGTGAAAAGAATAGTCATGAAATGACTCCAGTTGTTGTTAGTAAAAAGAACACACATGAAATGACACTGGTGGATCCATGTGTGGCTTCTGAAGAGAACACACATGCAATGACTCTAGTTGTGGTTAATGAGAAGAACACAGATTTCAGTGACACTGGTGGATCCATATGTGGTATGTGAAAAGAACACACATGCAATGACTCTAGTTGTTGTTAGTAAAAAGAACACACATGCAATGACACTAGTGGATCCATGTGTGGTCTCTGAAGAGAACACACATTTCAATGACACTGATGGATCCTTATGTGGTATGTGAAAAGAATAGTCATAAAATGACTCCAGTTATTATTAGTAAAAAGAACACACATGCAATGACACTGGCGGATCCATGTGTGGTCTCTGAAGTGAACACACATGCAATGAGTCTAGCTGTGGTTAATGAGAATAAGATACATTTCAATGACACTGGTGGATCCATAGGTGGATTGTGAAAAGAACACACATGCAATGACTCTGGTTGTTGTTAGTAAAAAACATAGGTGGATTGTGAAAAGAACACACATGCAATGACTCTGGTTGTTGTTACTGAAAAGAATACACATGCAATGACACTGGTGGATCCATGTGTGGTCTCTGAAGAGAACACACATTTCAATGACACTGGTGGATCCATATGTGGTATGTGAAAAGAATAGTCATGAAATGCCTCCGGTTGTTGTTAGTAAAAAGAACACACATGCAATGACACCGGTGGATCCATGTGTGGTCTCTGAAGAGAACACACATGCAATGACTCTAGCTGTGGTTAATGAGAAGAACACACATGCAATGACACTGGTTGTTAGTAAAAAGAGCACACATGCAATGACATTGGTGGATCCATGTGTGGTCTCTGAAGAGAACACACATTTCAGTGACACTGGTGGATCCATATGTGGTTTGTGAAAATAACGCACATGCAATGACTCCAGTTGTTGTTAGTAAAAAGAACACACATGGAATGACACTGGTGGATCCATGTGTGGTCTCTGAAGAGAACACACATGCAATGACTCTAGCAGTGGTTACTGAAGATAACACACATTTCAATGACATTGGTGGATCCATATGTGGTATGTGAAAAGAACACACCTGAAATGACTCCAGTTGTTGTTAGTAAAAAGAACACACATGCAATGACACTGGTGGATCCATGTGTGGTCTTTGAAGAGAACACATATTTCAATGACACTGGTGGATCCATATGTGGTATGTGAAAAGAATAGTCATGAAATGACTCCAGTTGTTGTTAGTAAAAAGAGCACACATGCAATTACACTGGTGGATCCATGTGTGGTCTCTAAAGAGAACACACGTTTCAATGACACTGGTGGATCCATGTGTGGTCTTTGAAGAGAACACACATTTCAATGACACTGGTGGATCCATATGTGGTATCTGAAAAGAATAGTCATGAAATGACTCCAGTTGTTGTTTGTAAAAAGAACACACATGTAATGACACTGGTAGATCCATGTGTGGTCTCTAAAGAGAACACATATGCAATGACTCTAGATGTGGTTAATGAGAAGAACACAAATTTCAATGACACTGGTGGATCCATATGTGGTATGTGAAAAGAATAGTCATGAAATGACTCAAGTTGTTGTTAGTAAAAAGAACACACATGCACGATACTGGTGGATCCATGTGTGGTCTATGAAGATAACACACATGCAATGAGTCTAGCTATGGTTAATCAGAACAACACACATGCAATGACACTGGTGGATCCATAGGTGGATTGTGAAAAGAACACACATGCAATGACTCTAGTTGTTGTTAGTAAAAATAACACACATGCAATGACACTGGTGGATCCATGTGTGGTCTCTAAAGAGAACACACATTTCAATGACACTGGTGGATCCATATGTGGATTGTCAAAAGAATAGTCATGAAATGACTCCAGTTGTTGTTAGTAAAAAGAGCACACATGCAATTACACTGGTGAATCCATGTGTGGTCTCTGAAGAGAACACACATGCAATGACTCTAGCTATGGTTAATGAGAAGAACACACATTTCAATGACACAGGTGGAATCCATATGTGGTATGTGAAAAGAACACACATGCAATGACTCTAGTTGTTGTTAGTATAAATAATACACATGCAATGAGACTTTTGGATCCATGTGTGGTCTCTAAAGAGAACACACATTTCAATGACACTGGTGGATCCATATGTGGATTGTGAAAAGAATAGTCATGAAATGACTCCAGTTGTTGTTAGTAAAAAGAGCACACATGCAATTACACTGGTGGATCCATGTGTGGTCTCTGAAGAGAACACACATGCAGTGACTCTACCTATGGTTAATGAGAAGAACACACATGCAATGACACTAGTTTTTGTTAGTAAAAAGAGCACACATGCAATGACACTGGTGGATCCATGTGTGGTCTCTGAAGAGAACACACATTTCAATGACACTGGTGGATCCATATGTGGTGTGTGAAAAGAACACACGTGCAATGACTCCAGTTGTTGTTAGTAAAAAAGAACACACATGCAATGACACCGGTGGATCCATGTGTGGTCTCTGAAGTGAACACACATGCAATGACTCTAGCAGTGGTTACTAAAGATAACAAACATTTCAATGAAACTGGTGGATCCATATGTGGTATGTGAAAAGAACACACCTAAAATGACTCCAGTTGTTGTTAGTAAAAAGAACACACATGCAATGACACTTGGAGATCCATGTGTGGTCTTTGAAGAGAACACACATTTCAATGACACTGGTGGATCCATATGTGGTATATGAAAAGAATAGTCATGAAATGACTTCAGTTGTTGTTAGTAAAAAGAACACACATGTAATGACACTGGTGGATCCATGTGTGGTCTCTAAAGAGAACACACATGCAATGACTCTAGATGTGGTTAATGAGAAGATACCACACATTTCAATGACATAGGTGGATCCATATGTGGTACGTGAAAAGAACACACATGCAACGACTCTAGTTGTTGTTAGTAAAAAGAACACACATGCAATGACACTGGTGGATCCATGTGTGGTCTTTGAAGAGAACACACATTTCAATGACACTTGTGGATCCATATGTGGTATGTGAAAAGAATAGTCATGAAATGACTCCAATTGTTGTTAGTAAAAACAACACACATGCAATGATACTGGTGGATCCATGTGTGGTCTATGAAGAGAACACACATGCAATGAGTCAGCTATGGTTAATGAGAAGAACACACATGCAATGACACTGGTAGATCCATAGGTGGATTGTGAAAAGAACACACATGCAATGACTCTGGTTGTTGTTAGTAAAAATAACACACATGCAATGACACTGGTGGATCCATGTGTGGTATCTAAAGAGACCTGACATTTCAATGACACTGGTGGATCCACATGTGGTATGTGAAAAGAGTAGTCATGAAATGACTCTAGTTGTTGTTAGTAAAAATAACACACATGCAATGACACTGGTGGATACATGTGTGGTCTCTGAAGAGAACACACATGCAATGACTCTAGTTGTAGTTAATGAGAAGAGCACACATGCAATGACACTGGTTGTTGTTAGTAATATGAGAACAAATGCAATGACACTTGTGGATCCATGTGTGGTCTCTGAAGAGAACACACATTTCAATGACACTAGTGGATCCATATGTGGTATGTGAAAAGAATAGTCATGAAATGACTCTAGTTGTTGTTAGTAAAAAGAATACACATGAAATGACACTGGTGCATCCATGTGTGGCTTGTGAAGAGAACACACATGCAATGACTCTAGTTGTGGTTAATGAGAAGAACACACATTTCAGTGACACTGGTGGATCCATATGTGGTATATCAAAAGAACACACATGCAATGACTCTAGTTGTTGTTAGTAAAAAGAACACACATGCAATGACACTAGTGGATCCATGTGTGGTCTCTGAAGAGAAGACACATTTCAATGACACTGGTGGATCCATATGTGGTATGTGAAAAGAGTAGTCATGAAATGACTCAAGTTGTTATTAGTAAAAAGAACACACATGCAATGACACTGGTGGATCCATGTGTGGCCTCTGAAGTGAACACACATGCACTGAGTCTAGCTGTCGTTAATGAGAATAATACACATTTCAATGACACTGGTGGATCCATAGGTGGATTGTGAAAACAACACACATGCAATGACTCTGGTTGTTGTTAGTAAAAAACATAGGTGGATTGTGAAAAGAACACACATGCAATGACTCTGGTTGTTGTTACTAAAAAGAACACACATGCAATGACACTAGTGGATCCATATGTGGTCTCTGAAGAGAACACACATTTCAATGACACTGGTGGATCCATATGTGGTATGTGAAAAGAATAGTCATGAAATGACTCCAGTTGTTGTTAGTAAAAAGAACACACATGCAATGACACTGGTGGATCCATGTGTGGTCTCTGAAGAGAACACACATGCAATGACTCTAGCTGTGGTTAATGAGAAGAACACACATGCAATGACACTGGTTGTTGTTAGTAAAAAGCGCACACATGCAATGACACATGCAATGACACTGGTGGATCCATGTGTGGTCTCTGAAGAAAACACACATTTCAATGACACTGGTGGATCCATATGTGGTATGTGAAAAGAACACACATGCAATGACTCCAGTTGTTGTTAGTAAAAAGAACACACATGCAATGACACTGGTGGATCCATGTGTGGTCTCTGAAGAGAACACACATGCAATGACTCTAGTTGTGGTTAATGAGAAGAACACACATTTCAATGACACTGGTGTATCCATATGTGGTATGTGAAAAGAATAGTCATGAAATGACTCCAGTTGTTGTTAGAAAAAAGAACACACATGCAATGACATTGGTGGATCCATGTGTGGTCTCTGAACAGAACACAAATGCAATTACTCTAGCTGTTGTTAATGAGAAGAACACACATGCAATGACACTGGTTGTTAGTAAAAAGAGCACACATGCAATGACACTGGTGGATCCATGTGTGGTCTCTGAAGAGAACACACATTTCAAAGACACTAGTGGATCCATATGTGATACGTGAAAAGAACACACATGTAATGACTCCAGTTGTTGTTAGTAAAAAGAACACACATGCAATGACACTGGTGGATCCATGTGTGGTGTCTGAAGAGAACACACATGCAATGACTCTAGCTGTGGTTAATGAGAAGAACACACATGCAATGACACTGGTTGTTAGTAAAAAGAGCACACATGCAATGACATTGGTGGATCCATGTGTGGTCTCTGAAGAGAACACACATTTCAGTGACACTGGTGGATCCATATGTGGTTTGTGAAAATAACGCACATGCAATGACTCCAGTTGTTGTTAGTAAAAAGAACACACATGGAATGACACTGGTGGATCCATGTGTGGTCTCTGAAGAGAACACACATGCAATGACTCTAGCAGTGGTTACTGAAGATAACACACATTTCAATGACATTGGTGGATCCATATGTGGTATGTGAAAAGAACACACCTGAAATGACTCCAGTTGTTGTTAGTAAAAAGAACACACATGCAATGACCTTTGGTGGATCCATGTGTGGTCTTTGAAGAGAACACATATTTCAATGACACTGGTGGATCCATATGTGGTATGTGAAAAGAATAGTCATGAAATGACTCCAGTTGTTGTTAGTAAAAAGAGCACACATGCAATTACACTGGTGGATCCATGTGTGGTCTCTAAAGAGAACACACGTTTCAATGACACTGGTGGATCCATGTGTGGTCTTTGAAGAGAACACACATTTCAATGACACTGGTGGATCCATATGTGGTATCTGAAAAGAATAGTCATGAAATGACTCCAGTTGTTGTTAGTAAAAAGAACACACATGTAATGACACTGGTAGATCCATGTGTGGTCTCTAAAGAGAACACATATGCAATGACTCTAGATGTGGTTAATGAGAAGAACACAAATTTCAATGACACTGGTGGATCCATATGTGGTATGTGAAAAGAATAGTCATGAAATGACTCAAGTTGTTGTTAATAAAAAGAACACACATGCACGATACTGGTGGATCCATGTGTGGTCTATGAAGATAACACACATGCAATGAGTCTAGCTATGGTTAATCAGAACAACACACATGCAATGACACTGGTGGATCCATAGGTGGATTGTGAAAAGAACACACATGCAATGACTCTAGTTGTTGTTAGTAAAAATAACACACATGCAATGACACTGGTGGATCCATGTGTGGTCTCTAAAGAGAACACACATTTCAATGACACTGGTGGATCCATATGTGGATTGTCAAAAGAATAGTCATGAAATGACTCCAGTTGTTGTTAGTAAAAAGAGCACACATGCAATTACACTGGTGAATCCATGTGTGGTCTCTGAAGAGAACACACATGCAATGACTCTAGCTATGGTTAATGAGAAGAACACACATTTCAATGACACAGGTGGAATCCATATGTGGTATGTGAAAAGAACACACATGCAATGACTCTAGTTGTTGTTAGTATAAATAATACACATGCAATGAGACTTTTGGATCCATGTGTGGTCTCTAAAGAGAACACAAATTTCAATGACACTGGTGGATCCATATGTGGATTGTGAAAAGAATAGTCATGAAATGACTCCAGTTGTTGTTAGTAAAAAGAGCACACATGCAATTACACTGGTGGATCCATGTGTGGTCTCTGAAGAGAACACACATGCAGTGACTCTACCTATGGTTAATGAGAAGAACACACATGCAATGACACTAGTTTTTGTTAGTAAAAAGAGCACACATGCAATGACACTGGTGGATCCATGTGTGGTCTCTGAAGAGAACACACATTTCAATGACACTGGTGGATCCATATGTGGTGTGTGAAAAGAACACACGTGCAATGACTCCAGTTGTTGTTAGTAAAAAAGAACACACATGCAATGACACCGGTGGATCCATGTGTGGTCTCTGAAGTGAACACACATGCAATGACTCTAGCAGTGGTTACTAAAGATAACAAACATTTCAATGAAACTGGTGGATCCATATGTGGTATGTGAAAAGAACACACCTAAAATGACTCCAGTTGTTGTTAGTAAAAAGAACACACATGCAATGACACTTGTGGATCCATGTGTGGTCTTTGAAGAGAACACACATTTCAATGACACTGGTGGATCCATATGTGGTATATGAAAAGAATAGTCATGAAATGACTTCAGTTGTTGTTAGTAAAAAGAACACACATGTAATGACACTGGTGGATCCATGTGTGGTCTCTAAAGAGAACACACATGCAATGACTCTAGATGTGGTTAATGAGAAGATACCACACATTTCAATGACATAGGTGGATCCATATGTGGTACGTGAAAAGAACACACATGCAACGACTCTAGTTGTTGTTAGTAAAAAGAACACACATGCAATGACACTGGTGGATCCATGTGTGGTCTTTGAAGAGAACACACATTTCAATGACACTTGTGGATCCATATGTGGTATGTGAAAAGAATAGTCATGAAATGACTCCAATTGTTGTTAGTAAAAACATCACACATGCAATGATACTGGTGGATCCATGTGTGGTCTATGAAGAGAACACACATGCAATGAGTCAGCTATGGTTAATGAGAAGAACACACATGCAATGACACTGGTAGATCCATAGGTGGATTGTGAAAAGAACACACATGCAATGACTCTGGTTGTTGTTAGTAAAAATAACACACATGCAATGACACTGGTGGATCCATGTGTGGTATCTAAAGAGACCTGACATTTCAATGACACTGGTGGATCCACATGTGGTATGTGAAAAGAGTAGTCATGAAATGACTCTAGTTGTTGTTAGTAAAAATAACACACATGCAATGACACTGGTGGATCCATGTGTGGTCTCTGAAGAGAACACACATGCAATGACACTTGTGGATCCATATGTGGTATGTGAAAAGAATAGTCATGAAATGACTCCAATTGTTGTTAGTAAAAACAACACACATGCAATGATACTGGTGGATCCATGTGTGGTCTATGAAGAGAACACACATGCAATGAGTCAGCTATGGTTAATGAGAAGAACACACATGCAATGACACTGGTAGATCCATAGGTGGATTGTGAAAAGAACACACATGCAATGATTCTGGTTGTTGTTAGTAAAAATAACACACATGCAATGACACTGGTGGATCCATGTGTGGTATCTAAAGAGACCTGACATTTCAATGACACTGGTGGATCCACATGTGGTATGTGAAAAGAGTAGTCATGAAATGACTCTAGTTGTTGTTAGTAAAAATAACACACATGCAATGACACTGGTGGATCCATGTGTGGTCTCTGAAGAGAACACACATGCAATGACTCTAGTTGTAGTTAATGAGAAGAGCACACATGCAATGACACTGGTTGTTGTTAGTAAAAAGAGCACACATGCAATGACACTTGTGGATCCATGTGTGGTCTCTGAAGAGAACACACATTTCAATGACACTAGTGGATCCATATGTGGTATGTGAAAAGAATAGTCATGAAATGACTCTAGTTGTTGTTAGTAAAAAGAATACACATGAAATGACACTGGTGCATCCATGTGTGGCTTGTGAAGAGAACACACATGCAATGACTCTAGTTGTGGTTAATGAGAAGAACACACATTTCAGTGACACTGGTGGATCCATATGTGGTATATCAAAAGAACACACATGCAATGACTCTAGTTGTTGTTAGTAAAAAGAACACACATGCAATGACACTAGTGGATCCATGTGTGGTCTCTGAAGAGAAGACACATTTCAATGACACTGGTGGATCCATATGTGGTATGTGAAAAGAGTAGTCATGAAATGACTCAAGTTGTTATTAGTAAAAAGAACACACATGCAATGACACTGGTGGATCCATGTGTGGCCTCTGAAGTGAACACACATGCACTGAGTCTAGCTGTCGTTAATGAGAATAATACACATTTCAATGACACTGGTGGATCCATAGGTGGATTGTGAAAACAACACACATGCAATGACTCTGGTTGTTGTTAGTAAAAAACATAGGTGGATTGTGAAAAGAACACACATGCAATGACTCTGGTTGTTGTTACTAAAAAGAACACACATGCAATGACACTAGTGGATACATATGTGGTCTCTGAAGAGAACACACATTTCAATGACACTGGTGGATCCATATGTGGTATGTGAAAAGAATAGTCATGAAATGACTCCAGTTGTTGTTAGTAAAAAGAACACACATGCAATGACACTGGTGGATCCATGTGTGGTCTCTGAAGAGAACACACATGCAATGACTCTAGCTGTGGTTAATGAGAAGAACACACATGCAATGACACTGGTTGTTGTTAGTAAAAAGCGCACACATGCAATGACACTGGTGGATCCATGTGTGGTCTCTGAAGAAAACACACATTTCAATGACACTGGTGGATCCATATGTGGTATGTGAAAAGAACACACATGCAATGACTCCAATTGTTGTTAGTAAAAGAACACACATGCAATGACACTGGTGGATTCATGTGTTGTCTCTGAAGAGAACACACATGCAATGACTCTAGTTGTGATTAATGAGAAGAACACAAATTTCAATGACACTGGTGGATCCATATGTTGTATGTGAAAAGAATAGTCATGAAATGACTCCAGTTGTTGTTAGAAAAAAGAACACACATGCAATGACATTGGTGGATCCATGTGTGGTCTCTGAACAGAACACAAATGCAATTACTCTAGCTGTTGTTAATGAGAAGAACACACATGCAATGACACTGGTTGTTAGTAAAAAGAGCACACATGCAATGACACTGGTGGATCCATGTGTGGTCTCTGAAGAGAACACACATTTCAAAGACACTAGTGGATCCATATGTGATACGTGAAAAGAACACACATGTAATGACTCCAGTTGTTGTTAGTAAAAAGAACACACATGCAATGACACTGGTGGATCCATGTGTGGTGTCTGAAGAGAACACACATGCAATGAGTCTAGCTATTGTTAATGAGGTAAGTCCACCAAGGTCTACCAAGGCCTGAAGAGATCCATGTGTGGTGTCTGAAGAGATCCATTTATTCTCAACGGCCTTTCGATCGAGAGGTAAGTCCACCAAGGTCCAAACCTGGTTTTCGTACATGGATTCCATCTCGGTTTTCATGGCTTCTAGCCATTTGTTGGAATCAGGGCTCATCATCTTCTTCATACGTCGCGTCAGGTCATCTATTTCATCAATCATAAATTCAATTCATGACATGCCGTGCAGTTCAGAGCTATATCGTGTCTGCTGACCTGCAAGACCATAGTGTCCTCTTCGGAGTTTCATGATCAATATCATTAGCTCTCTCTTCATTAGGTGAAGTCAACTCAAACAAACAAGTGTTTGTGCTAGCCATTTCATGAAGAAGTTTCAATAACCTCTTTTCTACCTTCCTTCAACTACTCACACCTTTCGAGAAACTCCTTCTCCTCTTCAAGAAAGGATCCATTCTGGCAACAAAGACCTTTCCCTCCTCGATGAAGAAGGTATACCCAATTGTTTCCTTAGGGTATCCTATGAAGGCGCATTTTCCCCTTTGGGTTCGAGTTTGTCGGTTGAAGTTTCTTCTTCATAAACATCGCATCCCCAAACTTTAAGAATGACATCTTAGGTTTGTTTCCAAACCATAATTCATAATGGTGTCTTTCAACGGATTTAGATGGTGCCCTATTTAAAGTGAAAAGGTTTTTCGATGCATAAACCCCCAAAATAGCGAGGCAAGTCGATGGAGATATCATAGATCGAACCATATCCAATAAAGTACGATTACGACGTTCTGACACACCATTACGTTGTGGTGTTCCGGCAGGCGTGAGTTGTGAAACTATTCCACAGTCTTTCATATGTGTGCTAAACTCGTAACTAAGATATTCTCCTCCACGGTCGGACCGCAGAAATTTGATCTTTCTGTTACGATGATTTTCCACTTCGTTTTGAAATTCTTTGAACTTTTCAAAGGTTTCAGACTTATGTTTCATCAAATAGATATACCCGTATCTACTGAAATCATCCGTGAAAGTAACAAAATAACGATATCCACCTCGCGCCGACACACACATTGGTCCACACACATCAGTATGTATGATTTCCAATAAATCTGTCGCCCGTTCCATTGAACCGGAAAACTGCATTCTAGTCATCTTGCCCATAAGGCATGGTTCACATGTATCAAATGATTCAAAATCAAGTGATTCCAAAAGTCCATCAGAATGGAGTTTCTTCATGCGTTTAACGCCAATATAACCTAGACGGCAGTGCCACATATATGCAGATATATCATTATCAAGTTTAATCCTTTTAGCATCAACATTATGAATATGCGTAATACTACTATCGAGATCCAACAGAAATAAACCATTCAACACAGGTGCATGACCATAAAAGATATTATTCATATAAATCGAACAACATTGTTTTTAGACTTAAACGAATAACCACTTTGCATCAAACACGATTCGGATACAATGTTCATTCTCAATGCAGGCACCAAATAACAATTATTCAGGTTTATAACTAATCCCGACGGCATATGGAGAGGCAGTGTTCCGACGGCGATCACATCAACTCTTGATCCATTGCCGACCCGCAACGTGACCTCATCCCTTGCTAGTTGTCGCTTGTTTCGCAGCCCCTGAAACGAGTTACATATATTAGCAAACGATCCCGTATCAAATACCCAGGTGCTACTGCGAGTACTAGTCAAGTACACATCAATAACATGTATATCACATATACCTTTGTTTTCCTTGCCGGCCTTCTTGTCTGCCAAATACTTGGGGCAGTTGCGCTTCCAATGGCCAGTCCCCTTGCAATAGTAGCACTCGATGTCAGACTTAGGGCCAGCTCGGGGTTTCTTTTCAGGCGCGGCAATAGATTTGCCGCCCTTCTTTCCCTTCTGCTTGCCTTTCTTGTCCTTCTTGAAACCGGTGGTCTTATTGATCATCAACACTTGATGTTCTTTCCTAATCTCCACTTCCGTAGTCTTAAGCATTAACAGAAGCTCGGGAAGAGACTTCTTCATGCCCTGCATATTATAGTTCATCACGAAGCTCTTGTAGCTAGGTGGCAGAGATTGGAGAACACGATGTATCCCTAAGTCAATGGGAATCGTTATTCCCAAGGACACAAGCTTATCGGCGTACCTAGACATTTTGAGTACGTGCTCACTAATAGAGCTGTTCTCTTCCATCATGCAGCTAAAGAACTTTTCAGAAGCATTATAACTCTCTACGGCAGCATGGGTATCGAAAATCATTTTCAATTCTCCCATGGTATCCAAGGCATTGCCATTGTCGAAACGTTTTCGAAGTTCTGGCTCTAGCCCATACAGTATGCTGCAATGAACTAAGTTGTGGTCCTCCTGACGAGTTATATAGATGTTCTTTTCCTTGTCAGGGGCATCAGGAGCTGGTGGGGGGCCTAGCGGCGCCTCTAGCACATATTTCTTTTGTGCAGCAGTGAGGAGAATCCTCAAATTCATAGCCCAGTTGGTGAAGTTGCTACCATTCGCAGCAAGCTTCTCTTTCTCCATGAACACATTGAAATTAAAAGCAGGTGGTGCCATCTACAACAGAATTTGTAAAATATATTTAGAATAAGTTTATGATAGATTGAGTTCAACTAATCCAAATTACTAATGAACTCCCACTCAAAAACGACATCCCTCGTGTCCTTTTGGTGATTACATGAACCAAATCCACTACACCAAGTCCGATCATCACGTGAGTCGGTGTAGCTTCAAAGGCGAGCATCTATATGGGCATCATATCAACTATATGACTCATGCTTAACCTTTCGGTCCATGTTTCGAGGCCATGTCTGTACATGCTAGCTCGTCAAGTAAGAAACTTAGTATTCGCGTGTGTAAAACTGTCTTACACCCGTTGTATGAAAGCGTAGAGTCGCGAACACCCGATCATCACGTGATGCCTCAAAACACGATCCACAAAACGGTGCATACTTAAGGAAGAACACATTTTATCTTGATATCTAAATGAGGGATCATCTTATAATGCTACCAAAAGCGCCAAACTAGCAATATAAGATCCTAACATCTAATGTGTGAAGTGAGGTGATATGGTCCATGCATTTGATCTCTATCATTTGCATCGTGGTATGATCTCTATCATTCCTTTGTGTGTAAGGCCAAGGTCTATGGAACTTACACGTTAAGTGAGTTGTAAGAGTATCTATCATACATCTACTTACAACAATACCATATCAAGACGCTAGCCCAGCAACGATCTAAACTAGACGCCTCTAATTTATCAATTGCAAGTTTTACGTGGCTTAGGGCTTTCAGAGATAGAACCGGTCTTACCTATGAACATGAACCACAACGAGGATAACCAAGTTATTAGCAACTCGTTGTAAATCAGATATTGACTATAGTAGGAGAGACAGACACCCGCTAGCCACTTATGCAAAACTAGTTGCATGTCAGTCGTGGAACCGGTCTCATGTACGATGACATGTAAGGTTGCTCCGGGCCGCTTCATCCCACTATGCCACCAATATCCAAAGTACATAGAAGATGCAATAACATGATCATCATCGCACACATATAAAGATATGTGTACTACCCGTGCAAAGCACCTGCGCATAGATCAGGCTCTGATACCACTGTTGGGTCCGCAGCATAGAAAACAAAATTTCCTATGATGAGAACTATACGCCAAGATCTATCTACTAGATACAGAGAAACGGGTGGACATACATCCATGGATAACTTACCCTCGAAGACAACGTGTTTTGTTAATGAGTAGGAACTCGTGGTTGATGTAGTCGTACGCTTGCCGATCTCAAGATCATGTGGAAGTCCGAGCGCCGCAAATCAGCAGCGCATCCGTCCTCGCACACACGTTCAAGCCACCGGACAACCTCCACCTCCTCGCTCCAGCGAATCAGCGGAAGCAGCAACTCCTTCCAGACGCAAGGCCACCGGCAACATGTATCTCGCTAATCCGAGACCATGGGGGAATATCTAGTGGGGGAGAGAGATCCTTCACGAGGAGGTGTGGTTTGTGAGAGGGGAGAGGGGGGCTTTATATAGGAGGAAGGGAGACCCCTCCCCTCCCATAGCCTGCGCATGAGGGGGGGGACTCCTCCCCTCCTTCATTCATGTGGTGAACCTCCACTCACATAAACATGGCCTCCACCCAAAATCCCACTCACTTGTATTTCATTTCCACCAAATTAAATGCAACTCTCAATTAATAAAGCTCTTTTAGTTAGTTTATTCAGAATTTTGTTAATTACTTTAATTAACAAACATTCACATAAAACCCCTTGCAACACTTCAATATCACATGCAGAACCACTTTCTGCAATTTCACCCGAAACAATTCCGGTTTCTATCGAAACATTTCCTGCGCTTTGCAAACCTTTTGTCTAGAACATATGTGCTCCTAAATGGTGTCCGGAAACACTTAAGTGTGTCACCCTACGGTTCGCGAATAATGCAGACATGATTGAGACTCCTCTCAGATCAATAATCAGAAGCGGGACCTGGAGATCCATACTGACTCCTGCATATTCAACGATGACTTCTGTGATCGTGAGAACCTTTAAGGTCAGCAATTTAATCCCTTTGTCTCATGATATAATACATGTCCGAGATTCGATCATCGGTATCCAAATACCTAGTTTGATCTCGTTACCGACATGCACTCTTTTCTCGTTCCCGTGATATAACATTCTAGTGATCACATCACTTGCTTGCAAGCTATCTTAATGTGATATCACCGAGAGGGCCCAGAGTATATCTATCCGTCATCGGGATTGATAAATTCCACTCTTGAGCCATGAGCCTCAACATAACACCTTCATAGCACTGAACCCACCTTTATGGTCACCCTGTTACGGTGTGACGTTTGATGTTATCAAGATACTCTTCCGGTGTTAGCAATTAACATGATCTCATGGTCTAAGGACTAAGACTACTTTGTATGATGTTATAGCAAGATAAACATAATGACTTCATCGTAATGCTATACTTCGGATGAATGTTCTTCACATCATTTCACAAATGCTGTGACCTTGTTATTAACAACATCCAATGTCCATGATAAGGAAACCTTGATCATCTTGTTAATCAA
The DNA here is from genome assembly GCA_023614405.1 of Avena insularis. Taxonomy (NCBI): domain Eukaryota; kingdom Viridiplantae; phylum Streptophyta; class Magnoliopsida; order Poales; family Poaceae; genus Avena; species Avena insularis. The sequence continues at coordinate 276,633,854 of CM042692.1, forward strand.
CAAGCTAGTCTATAAGAGAGGCATAACTAGGAACCCTTTTGTTTATTAAACACACATGTATTGATGTTTCCTATCAATACAATTATAGCATGCAAAATAAACATCTATCATATAGAAGGAATACATAATAACAACTTTATTATTGCCTCTCAGGGCATATTTCCTTCAGTCTCCCACTTGCACTAGAGACAATAATCTAGTTTATATAGTGATAAATCTAACACCCATGGAGGTCTGGTGTTGATCATGTTTTGCCCTAGGGAGTACTTTAGTCAACGGATCTGCTACATTCAGGTCCGTGTGGTTAATGAGAAGAATAAACATTTCAATGACACAGGTGGATCCATATGTGGTATGTGAAAAGAACACACATCCAATGACTCTAGTTGTTGTTAGTAAAAATAATACACATGCAATGACACTGCTGGATCCATGTGTGGTCTCTAAAGAGAACACACATTTCAATGACACTGGTGGATCCATATGTGGTATGTGAAAAGAATAGTCATGAAATGACTCGAGTAGTTATTAGTAAAAAGAACACACATGCAATGACGCTGGTGGATCCATGTGTGGTCTCTGAAGAGAACACAAATGCAATGACTCTAGCTGTGGTTAATGAGAAGAACACATATGCAATGACACTTGTTGTTGTTAGTAAATAGAGCACACATGCAATGACACTGGTGGATCCATGTGTGGTCTCTGAAGAGAACACACATTTCAATGACACTGGTGGATCCATATGTGGTATGTGAAAAGAACACACATGCAATGACTCCAGTTGTTATTACTAAAAAGAACACACATGCAATGACACTGTTGGATCCATTTGTGGTCTCTAAAGAGAACACACATGCAATGACTCTAGCTGTGGTTAATGAGAATAACACACATTTCAATGACATAGGTGGATCCATATGCGGTATGTGAAAAGAACACACATGCAATGACTCTAGTTGTTGTTAGTAAAAAGAACACACATGCAATGACACTGGTGGATCAATGTGTGGTCTCTAAAGAGAACACATCTGCAGTGACTCTAGCTGTGGTTAATGAGAAGAACACACATGCAATGACTCTAGTTGTTGTTAGGTAAAAAGAACACACATGCAATGACACTGCTGGATCCATCTCTGGTCTTTGAAGAGAACACACATTTCAATGACACTGGTGGATCAGTATGTGGTATGTGAAAAGAATAGTCATGAAATGACTCCAATTGTTGTTAGTAAAAAGAACACACATGCAATGACACTGGTGGATCCATATGTGGTCTATGAAAAGAACACACATGCAATGACTCTGGCTATGCTTAATGAGAAGAACACACATGCAATGACACTGGTCTATCCATAGGTGGATTGTGAAAAGAATACACATGCCATGACTCTGGTTGTTGTTAGTAAAAAGAACACACATGCAATGACACTGGTTGATCCATGTGTGGTGTCTGAAGAGAACACACATTTCAATGACACTGGTGGATCCATATGTGGTATGTGAAAAGAATAGTCATGAAATGACTCCAGTTGTTGTTAGTAAAAAGAGCAGACATGCAATGACACTGGTTGTTGTTAGTAAAAAGATCACACATGCAATGACACTGGTGGATCCATGTGTGGTCTCTAAAGAGAACACAAATTTCAATGACGCTGGTGGATCCATATGTGGTATGAGAAAATAACACACATGCAATGACTCCGGTTGTTGTTAGTAAAAAGAACACACATGCAATGACACTGGTGGATCCATGTGTGGTCTCTGAAGAGAACGCACATCCAATGACTCTAGCTATGGTTAATGAGAAGAACACACATTTCAATGACACTGGTCAATCCATAGGTGGATTGTGAACAGAGCACACATGCAATGACTCTGGTTGTTGTTAGTAAAAAGAACACACATGCAATGACACTGGTGGATCCATGTGTGGTCTCTAAAGAGAACACACATTTCAATGACACTGGTGGATCCATATGTGGTATGTGAAAATAAATAGTCATGAAATGACTCCAGTTGTTGTTAGTAAAAAGAGCACACATTCAATTACACTGGTGGATCCATGTGTGGTCTCTAAAGAGAACACACATGCCATCACTCTAGTTGTGGTTAATGAGAAGAACACACATGCAATGACACTGGTGGATCCATGTGTGGTCTTTGAAGAGAACACACATTTCAATGACTAGTGGTATGTGAAAAGAACACACATGCAATAACACTAGTGGATCCATGTGTGGTCTCTGAAGAGAACACACATTTTAATGACACTCGTGGATCCATATGTGGTATGTGAAAAGAACAGTCATGAAATGACTCCAGTTGTGGTTAGTAAAAAGAGCACACATGCAATTATACTGGTGGATCCATGTGTGGTCTCTGAAGAGAACACACATGCAATGACTCTAGCTGTGGCTAATGAGAAGAACACACATGCAATGACACTGGTGGATCCATAGGTGGATTGTGAAAAGAACACACATGTAATGACTCTAGTTGTTGTTACTAAAAAGAACACACATGCAATGACACTAGTGGATCCATGTGTGGTCTCTAAAGAGAACACATATTTCAATGACACTGGTGGATCCACATGTGGTATTTGAAAAGAATAGTCATGAAATGACTCTAGTTGTTGTTAGTAAAAAGAGCACACGTGCAATGACACAGGTGAATCCATGTGTGGTATCTGAAGAGAACACACATGCAATGACTCTAGTTGTGGTTAATGAGAAGATAACACATGCAATGACACTGGTTGTTGTTAGTAAAAAGAGCACACATGCAATGACACTGGTGGATCCATGTGTGGTCTCTGAAGAGAATACAAATTTCAATGACACTGGTTGATCCATATGTGGTATCTGAAAAGAACACACAAGCAATGACTCTAGTTGTTATAAGTAAAAATAACACACATGCAACGACACTGGTGGATACATGTGTGGTCTCTGAAGAGAACACACATGCAATGACTCTAGCTATGGTTAATGAGAAGAACACACATTTCAATGACACTGGTGGATCCATATGTGGTATGTGAAAAGAACACACATGAAATGACTCTAGTTGTTGTTAGTAAAAACAACACACATGCAATGACACTGGTGGATCCATGTGTGGTCTCTGAAGAGAACACACATTTCAATGACAGTGGTGAATCCATATGTGGTATGTGAAATGAATAGTCATGAAATGACTCCAGTTGTTGTTACTAAAAAGAACACACATGTAATGACACTGGTGGATCCATGTGTGGTCTCTAAAGAGAACACACATGCAATGACTCTAGCTGTGGTTAATGAGAAGAACACACATTTCAATGACACAGATGGATCCATATGCGATATGTGAAAAGAACACACATGCAATGACTCTAGTTGTTGTTAGTAAAAAGAATACACATGCAATGACACTACTGGATCCATGTGTGGTCTTTGAAGAGAACACACATTTCAATGACACTGGTGGATCCATATGTGGTATGTGAAAAGAATAGTCATGAAATGACTCCAGTTGTTGTTAGGAAATAGAACACACATGCAATGACACTAGTGGATCCTTGTGTGGTCTCTGAAGAGAACACACATGCAATGACTCTGCCTATGGTTAATGAGAAGAACACACATGCAATGACACTAGTGGATCCATAGGTGGATTGTGAAAAGAACACACATGCAATGACTCTAGTTGTTGTTAGTAAAAAGAATACACATGTAATGACACTGGTGGATCCATGTGTGGTGTCTGAAGAGAACACACATTACAATGACACTTGTGGAGCCATATGTGGTATGTGAAAAGAATAGTCATTAAATGACTCTAGTTGTTGTTAGTAAAAAGAACACACATGCAATGACACAGGTGAATCCATGTGTGGTATCTGAAGAGAACACACATGCAATGACTCTAGCTGTGATTAATGAGAAGAACACACATGCAATGACACTAGTTGTTGTTAGTAAACAGGGCACACATGCAATGACACTGGTGGATCCGTGCGTGGTCTCTAAAGAGAACACAAATTTCAATGACACTGGTGGATCCATATGTGGTATGTGAAAAGAACACACATTCAATGACTCCAGTTGTTGTTAGTAAAAAGAACACACATGCAATGACACTGGTGGATCCATGTGTGGTCTCTGGAGAGAACACACATGCAATGACTCTAGCTGTGGTTAATGAGAAGAACACACATTTCAATGACACTAGTGGATCCATATGTGGTATGTTAAAAGAACACACATGCAATGACTCTAGTTGTTGTTAGTAAAAAGAACACACATGCAATGACACTGGTGGATCCATGTGTGGTCTCTGAAGAGAACACACATGCAATGACTCTAGCCGTGGTTAACGACAAGAACACACATTTCAATGACACAGGTGGATCCATATGTTGTATGTGAAAAGAACACACATGCAATGACTCTAGTTGTTGTTAGTAAAAAGAGCACGCATGCAATTACACTGGTGGATCCATGTGTGGTCTCTGAAGAGAACACACATGCAATGAATCTAGCTGTGGTTAATGAGAAGAACACACATGCAATGACACTGGTTGTTGTTAGTAAAAAGAGCACACAGGCAATGACACTGGTGGATCCATGTCTGGTCTCTAAAGAGAACACATGTTTCAATGACACAGGTGGATCCATATGTGGTGTGTGAAAAGAACACACATGCAATGACTCCAGTTGTTGTTAGTGAAAAGAACACACATGCAATGACACTGGTGGATCCATGTGTGGTCTCTGAAGAGAACACACATGCAATGACTCTAGCTGTGGTTACTGAAGAGAACACACATTTCAATGACACTGGTGGATCCATATGTGGTTTGTTAAAAGAACACACATGCAATGACTCCAGTTGTTGTTAGTAAAAAACACACACATGCAATGACACTGGTGGATCCATGTGTGGTCTCTCAAGAGAACACACATGCAATGACTCTAGCTGTGGTTACTGAAGAGAACTCACATGTCAATGACACTGGTGGATCCATATGTGGTATGTGAAAAGAACACACATGAAATGGCTCTAGTTGTTGTTAGTAAAAACAACACACATGCAATGACACTGGTGGATCCATGTGTGGTCTTTGAAGAGAACACACATTTCAATGACAGTGGTGAATCCATATGTGGTATGTGAAAAGAATAGTCATGAAATGACTCCAGTTGTTGTTAGTAAAAAGAACACACATGTAATGACACTGGTGGATCCATGTGTGGTCTCTAAAGATAACACACATGCAATGACTCTATCTGTGGTTAATGAGAAGAACACACATTTCAATGACACAGGTGGATCCATATGCGGTATGTGAAAAGAACACACATGCAATGACTCTAGTTGTTGTTAGTAAAAAGAATACACATGCAATGACACTACTGGATCCATGTGTGGTCTCTATAGAGAACACACATTTCAATGACACTAGTGGATCCATATGTGGTATGTGAAAAGAATCGTCATGAAATGACTCCAGTTGTTGTTAGGAAATAGAACACACATGCAATGACACTAGTGGATCCATGTGTGGTCTCTGAAGAGAACACACATGCAATGACTCTGCCTAAGGTTAATGAGAACACACATGCAATGACACTAGTGGATCCATAGGTGGATTGTGAAAAGAACACACATACAATGACTCTGGTTGTTGTTAGTAAAAAGAATACACATGTAATGACACTAGTGGATCCATGTGTGGTGTCTGAAGAGAACACACATTTCAATGACACTTGTGGATCCATATGTGGTATGTGAAAAGAATAGTCATGAAATGACTCTAGTTGTTGTTAGTAAAAAGAACACACATGCAATGACACAGGTGAATCCATGTGTGGTATCTGAAGAGAACACACATGCAATGACTCTAGTTGTGGTTAATGAGAAGATAACACATGCAATGACACTAGTTGTTGTTAGTAAAAAGAGCACACATGCAATGACACTGGTGGATCCATGTGTGGTATCTGAAGAGAATACACATTTCAATGACACTGGTTGATCCATATGTGGTATCTGAAAAGAACACACAAGCAATGACTCTAGTTGTTATAAGTAAAAAGAACACACATGCAATGACACTGGTGGGTCCATGTGTGGTCTCTAAAGAGAACACACATTTCAATGACACTCGTGGATCCATATGTGGTATGTGAAAAGAATAGTCATGAAATGACTCAAGTTGTTGTTAGTAAAAAGAATACACATGCAATGACACTGGTGGATCCATGTGTGGTCTCTAAAGAGAACACACATGCAATGACTCTAGCTGTGGTTAATAAGAAGAACACACATGCAATGACACTGGTTGTTGTTAGTAAACAGGGCACACATGCAATGACACTGGTGGATCCGTGTGTGGTCTCTAAAGAGAACACAAATTTCAATGACACTGGTGGATCCATATGTGGTATGTGAAAAGAACACACATTCAATGACTCCAGTTGTTTTTAGTAAAAAGAACACACATTCAATGACACTGGTGGATCCATGTGTGGTCTCTGAAGAGAACACACATGCAATGACTCTAGCTGTGGTTAATGAGAAGAACACACATTTCAATGACACTAGTGGATCCATATGTGGTATGTGAAAAGAACACACATGCAATGACTCTAGTTGTTGTTAGTAAAAAGAACACACATGCAATGACACTGGTGGATCCATGTGTGGTCTCTGAAGAGAACACACATGCAATGACTCTAGCCGTGGTTAATGAGAAGAACACACATTTCAATGACACAGGTGGATCGATATGTTGTATGTGAAAAGAACACACATGCAATGACTCTTGTTGTTGTTAGTAAAAAGGGCACGCATGCAATTACATTGGTGGATCCATGTGTGGTCTCTGAAGAGAACACGCATGCAATGAATCTAGCTGTGGTTAATGAGAAGAACACACATGCAATGACACTGGTTGTTGTTAGTAAAAAGAGCACACAGGCAATGACACTGGTGGATCCATGTGTGGTCTCTGAAGAGAACACACGTTTCAATGACACAGGTGGATCCATATGTGGTGTGTGAAAAGAACACACATGCAATGCCTCCAGTTGTTGTTAGTGAAAAGAACACACATGCAATGACACTAGTGGATCCATGTGTGGTCTCTGAAGAGAACACACATGCAATGACTCTAGCTGTGGTTACTGAAGAGAACACACATTTCAATGACACTGGTGGATCCATATGTGATATGTGAAAAGAACACACATGAAATGACTCTAGTTGTTGTTAGTAAAAAGAACACACATGCAATGACAGTCGTGGATCCATGTGTGGTCTCTGAAGAGAACACACGTTTCAATGACAGTCGTGGATCCATATGTGGTATGTGAAAAGAATAGTCATGAAATGACTCCAGTTGTTGTGAGTAAAAAGAACATACATGCAATGACACTGGTGGATCCATGTGTGGTCTATGAAGAGAACACACATGCAATGAATCTAGCTGTGTTTAATGAGAATAACACAAATTTCAATGACACTGGTGGATCCTGATGGCTCGGTGTTAATGTAGAGCTCGTTGGGAACCCCAAGAGGAAGGTATGATGAGCAGAACAACAAATTTCCCTCAGTTATGAAACCAAGGTTTAATCGAACTAGTAGGAGCAAGGAAACACCCCAAAGGTGTTGCTAGCTGAGCCTTGGCAGGGCGCACTACCGGTGCTAGTAGCAACGTGGAGACCTGCACAACACAACCACAGAACTCTGTCCCTAACTTGCGATGAGATTGTCAATCTCACCGGTTTTGCTGAAAACAAAGGATTAAACGTATCGAATGGAAGGAAGTAATAGTTTGCAGAAAGTAAACACAAAGCAGTAAAGAGTTTATAGATTATATGTAAAAGAAAAGGACCGGGATCCATAGTTCACTAGAGGTGGCTCTCCTTAAGATACATAACATGCTGGGTGAACAAATTACAGCGGGGCAATTGACAAACATCGAGAAAGCAATACATGCATATACTAATAATCTTGACTCCTTTGGAACTTGATTGGGCATTACAAAATTATAGATAGACCGCCATCCAACTCCAACTATGACTAATAATCCACCTTCAGGTTATCATCCAAACCCCCTCCAGTATTAAGTTGCGACAATGATTATTGCTTCTGGTGTGTGTAATGTAAACAATACGATTGTTCTATGAACAAAGGATTGTTGTTTTCTCCCTAGTAGCAACAACACATCTAGTACCTTAGAGATTTTTGTCACTTTCCCAAATTACCAGAGGCATGAACCCACTATCGAGCATAAATACTAACTCTTGGAGTTACTAGCATCTACTTGGCCAAGATAGCTACTAACAACGGAAAACATGCAAGATCACAAATAACAAAGACATGATGGAATCAATAATCAATCTGAAATAGCATATCAATATCCATCGGATCCCCGCAAACACAACATGCAGAATTACAAATAGATGATCTTGATCATGAGCGGAGCTCACAAGATCTAGACATGAAAGCACAAAGGAGGAGAACCAGCCATCTAGCTACTACATGGATCCGTAGTCCAAGGATGAACTACTCACGCATCACACCGGAGGCTTGCATGATGATGAAGAAGGCCTCCAGGCTGAATTCCCCTCTCCGGCAGGGTGCTGGGAAGAGCTTCAGATCCCTCCCGATCTAGGGATGGAGATGACGGTGGCTACAGACTCTTTTGTGGATTTTAGATCGGGTACTTAGGGTTTTCTTCCCGAGGGCATCTTATAGGCGGAAGGAAAGGACGAGGGGGTGCTGGGGTCGGCCAGACCACCCCCTAGCGCGGGCCAGGCCTGGCCGTGCGGCCAGGTGGTGTGGCGGCCCTTCTACATCTCGTGATTCGGCATCTGATGACTTCCAGAAAAATAGGCACTTTGGGTTTTGTCCCGTCCAATTCCGAGAATATTCATTTTCTGACTTTTTGGAACCAAAAACAGCAGAAAACAGGCAGCTGGCACTGTGGCTCTTGTTAATGGGTTAGTCCAATAAATCATATTAAAAGACTCCAAAGTGTGAACAAAACACAAGAAAGTGGATAAAACCATGGAACATCAACAATGTATCAACATCCCCAAGCTTAACTCCTGCTCGTCCTTGAGTAGGTAAGTGATAAAAAGAAAAAATAATTTTTGAGGTGACATGCACCATCAAAGACTTGATCAAAGTATTTCTAAAACATTCAAAGTTGGGATCATAGTACTTCAATCATAACATGGAAGACAAAGTTCTAGCAATAAGACAAAGAAACTATGATGCAACATGAAAAGGCAAAAACAAAAGATTCATGAATAACAATGCTTTGTAAGACGTTTGTTTGTTTCACATAAAGAAAACATAGCATAATAGCATTCAGCTTGTCCCTCATAGAGTAGCAAATATAAATGCATAGGACACCTTCAAAGTTCATAAGAGTGACTAGATACAAATAGTTTAAAACAAGCAATATCAAGATATGCATCAATCAACTAGTCTTGGGACAATGCACATAGAACTAAGAATGGCCACTATGCTCTCAAAGTGTCGTGGTGGTGTCACGGCAGATGCCATGGATAGGCTAAAGGTGGGGACTAATACACGCTAGGGGAATCCAGGGAGGGATAGTGAAGTGATTCTCCACACAGAAGTTTATATTCACTTTGCCTCCAATGTTACAGGTGCTCCTAGAGCTGTATTGGCGAGAGGAGGAAGAAGGAACTCTCTTACTCTCACTCACAGATCACACTTAAAATCCTAGCCAAATCAGAAAAATCCCCCCTCTACAGAAGCCCTAGCCCTCCTTATATAGGGGGGCTAGGTCTCCACTTAGGGCATACGTGGAGGCATATTCCTAAGAATATGCCATCTCCCAAAGTAGTAAGCCGATCGGGTTACTTTTCCCTCGCGTCACACATGCAGAGGCTACGTGAGCCTCTGCAGCGCCCGCGTCAGCCGACATGGGTATCGTCACCCTTGTCGGCCATGCCTCGGTGGTCCTGCCCTTATGCCCGCTCGAGGCGGTCGTGCGTGGCTTCTTTTGACCAGCGAGATTCCTTCCTTCTCCTAGAAGCTAGATGTGACCCGGATCATAGTTGATCCGGCCACACCCGTTCCTGCATACAAGTTAAACATGCATTTCCGACTTACTGCTCAAGTCTGTTGAGGCTTAGTTAGGAGAACGCCCCCTGGTCCGGGTTACCTTGTGATTCGGCCTGCCTTGAGGTGACCCGGCCAGCATCGGCTAACTCGGCCTTTATACCCCGGCGTGACCCTACCCGGGGGTATCCCCCCGACATTAGTCCCCGAAGGTGGTGCGGTCTTAGCTGCCTCGGCCGCTAAGGCCACATCAGCTTCAATTATGTTTGACCTTTGGACGTTATTTCCGAGTTACCTCCTTGTCTCGGGTTATATGGATTTACGTTCCCCTTGCACGTTCCAAGTTTTCACTTGCCGGCCGGGTTACCACTTCAACTCGGACCTCATGGTTTTACTTTCCCTCTGCACATTCCAAGTTTTCACTTGCTGGCCAGGTTACCACGGTCCTATCCGGGTCTTGCTTCCTTCTCTCATACGCCAATCCACGTGGAGGCTAATCATTATGTTGTCTCATTTTAAGGGCCAACACAGTAACCGCCATTGTAATTGTCAGTCATCACTGTGCACGGGTCACGTCATGCCTGCCTCCCGTTTACCGCATCAACACGTCACGTCATGGGACCAACTCCACTCTGTGGCCTTCCGTGTGGCTCCTTGCTGATTGGTCGGTGCGGGTGATACACGGCCACTGCGTGTGGCATGCCCGCAGGACGCGATCCCACTTTCTCCTCGTGGGAGAGGTTAAATAGGGGAGGGGCACATTCCTTGGGTTTTTTCCCATTACCGCACCCCTCTGCCCTTTGCTCTTCTTCTTCGTCTTCCTCGCGACCGCGTCGCCGCCAGTGCTCCCAAGCAGTAGCGCCGCTGCATATTTTCCGCCACATCTCTACATCGTCGCCACTGCTACGCGCCTCCTCCACCACGGGCTGCTGCCAATCTAGGCCTTTGCCCCCCACCCCCGCTAGCGCCAGCGAGGGCAGTGATCATCAGATGACGGAGGAGGAGCTCGTCGGTGCTGAGCAAGAGATGGAGGAGGACTCCGCCGCTGCAGACCGTGGTGCGTGGGCCGGGTCCTGGGTCTGCCAAGATGACCTGGACTGGCTCTATCGGACCATACGCATCCCCGCCGGAGTCATCGCGTGCCTTGCCTCCGCCAAACTCACCCCCTCACCCAATCCGGGTGAGTACGTTGTGTTCTTGTCACACTTCCAACGGGGGTTTGGCTTGCCGGTCAGTGATTTCTTCCATGACTGGTTAAGCACATACGAACTCCAGCCGCACCACCTTCCTGCCAACGCAATCACTTCTCTTTCTGCTTTTGCCTCTACGATCGAGGGCTACGCCGGATTATGGCCCACGAAGGAGCTATGGATCCTGTTTTTTGACCTTCGTCGTAATGTCATTCTGAATATTCAACTCGATTCGGAGGACAAGCAGCTCACTCAATTCGGAGTTGCATCCATCTCACCCCGGAGGCTATCCGTTTTCCCTCGAGTCACCGGGCTGGACTCCTGCAAAGGATGGGCCCAGACTTTCTTTTATGTCCAGAACGAGGGCACTGAAGACTTGATCCGGCTGCTTCCCTATGCTCGGGGTCCACCTAACCTGGAGTTGTGGGACGTTGTCCCCAAGAAGCCCACAGTATTGGCCAACCAGGTCAATGAAAGGTTCAAGGAGCTGAAGCATCTCGGGTTGCGCAACAAGGATGCCATGATCACATTTGTCCGCAACCAGAACTCCTCTCTCCAGAAGCGCACTCACAAGGTGTGCCACATGAGCTTGGGCCGCGACCCCAACCGGACCTCGTCCTTCAAGCTTAGCAACACAGAAATCTACCGCCGGGTCAAGGCGCTCTTCACCACCCACAAGGACTTCTCCTCTGAGTGCACGTGGGGAATTGAGCATTATTACCGGGATAGGCTTCCTCCCGTGGTAAGCTTCATGCCACCAACTCTCTCCGGATTAGATCTTATGTCGGTTGTCGTCTTATTTTTAACTCTGTTGTCTTTTTTCTCCTTCAGCAATTCCTTTAGCAGACCATTAAGGATGGCACCGACCCTACCCTCAAATGCGCGCCTGACCGAGAGAGCTCGGACAAGGAAGAACCGGACCAGGAAATGTTCCTCCCAATGTCCGATGCGACCAAGCAACCCACCATTAAACTCTCTTCTATTAGAGATTGGCCCGACGATGAGGATGACTCGGATATTGAGGTGATGGAAGCTGTTGACGCTGTCACCCTTTCTTATGCTTTTCCGGCATCCGCTAACCCCGGTGGGCAGATCCACGAGGACCCACCCCTTGCCACGGGTGAACCTGTTCCGGCAGCACCAAAGAAGAGGCGTGGAGCTACATCAAGTTCCTCCTCTGGACCTTCTCAGCCCTCCAAAAGGCGAAAGAAGTCCGGAGACAAAACTGCTTCCAAGCCTACAGGTAAGGCCCTAGCACGAAGGGCTCGGAAACCCAAGGACCCCCTGACCTCGGATGCGTAAGCCTCTTTTCCCTCTGCAACTTATTCTTCCTTGCATTGTTTTAGTCTCTCTTCTGACATTGTTTGATTTGGCAGTGCTGCGGAGGATGTTCCCCAGAGTGGATCTAGCATCTCTTCACCGCTCCGACCTAGCCCTTCTCCCCCTCATGATGACGAGTCACGCCCACTGAGCCCTATTCTAGAGGGTTCTGTGGCTGCTCCGGGTTCCAGCCCACCTCGTCAAGAGGGGGGAAACCCTGGAGCGGGGGAGACAGACCCAGCCGAGGCAGCGGCATCCACCACTTTGGCTCCGCCGCAACCAGCAACTACCGAGACTACCTCTGTACCAGCACCAACACCAGCACTAGCGCCAGCACCAATTCCGGCACCAGCACCAACTCCGGCAGCAAGAACATCAGCAGCAGCACCAGCTCCAGCAACAAGGGCACCAGCGCCAAGCTCCTCCGCCTCGTCTGGGTCTTCTCAGTCTTGGCGAGGAAGTACCCAGGCAGCTCCTAAGGGGAAATCTGCCGCAACCACTTCCTCCTCTCAGCAAGCCAAAGGCAAGAAAGCCCCTGACGTCACCAAGGCAGCGTCCACCGGGTCTGGACAGCGCACCCTCGCGTCCATGCTTGCCCAGAAGGCTCTAGCACCGAAGGACGCCCCTGCCGAGCCAACTTGTGCGCAACAACTTGTTCTGCACACCAGTCCGGCCCTTGCTCAGGTTGAGAGGAGAGAGGCACATGCGAGGGGTTTGGTGGCGCCCCACATGCTCAGCGGTGAGCGATATCCTCCGAGCTTGATCGAGTTTATGAACAACTGGAACAAGGCGGAGTTCGTCTATAACGACGATCTCCCGAAGAAGTTCGGTCCCGCCGAATTCCCTACTCAGATGAACACAGCCTCTAAGGCGATTAACCTCGCGGGCCGGATGATGGAGGTACGTTAATTCACCTTTTCCTTAGCATGCACTAGCTATATAACCATTAGTCCCCGAGCCTCCGGGGGAGTAACTTGTTACTCGGCCGGATGCTCCTTAGAAAACTAACGTAGCTCCCTGACAACTTCAAATATGCACACACCTAGAGCCGGGTTAAGTTCCACTTGGCCTGGATATTGCACACTTCGAATATGCACACACCTAGAGCCGGGTTAAATTCCACTTGGCCCGGATCTTGTACACTTCGAATATGCACACACCTAGAGCCGGGTTAAATTCCACTTGGCCCGGATCTTGTACACTTCGAATATACACACACCTAGAGCCGGGTTAAGTTCCACTTGGCCCGGATCTTGTACACTTCAAATATGCACACACCTAGAGCCGGGTTAAGTTCCACTTGGCCCGGATCTTGTACACTTCGAATATGCACACACCTAGAGCCGGGTTAAGTTCCACTTGTCCCGGACCTTGTACACTTCGAATATGCACACACCTAGAGCCGGGTTAAGTTCTACTTGGCTTGGATCTTGTACACTTCGAATATGCACACACCTAGAGACGGGTTAAGTTCCACTTGGCCCCGGATCTTGTACACTTCGAATATGCACACACCTAGAGCCGGGTTAACTTCCACTTGGCCCGGATCTTGTACACTTCGAATATGCACAAGGCTTAAGCCAAATTTTTGTATTCTTTTCAGGTGACCACCAACCGCTGGAGTGCTGAGTTCTAGCGTCTTCTGGATACCCACAAGATGCTGCTCGCAAAGCACAATGCACATCTCGCTGAGCATGAGAAAAGGGGTAAGTTTCTCCCTTGGCGCTTCTCCGTTTTCCTTCATCTTCCTCTGCCGAACTAATCTCATTATTTGGTTTCCGCAGCTGGGGTGGAGGCTGAGAACAAGATTATGCGAAAGAACCTGGAGCAGATCAAGGGTAAGTCCTTTTTGTCCGACCTTGCTTTGCTTTCCATCTTCTTTTCCTCTTGGCTCGGCAAACATTCATACCTCAGCTCTGCTGGGTCAACACGCTATTTCAGCATCTCTTGAAGATAGTGTGCCCGTGCCTGACATGATGCTGCATTTTCTCGAACAAGCAGGGCAGCATCAGGCCGAGCTCAAAAAGAAAGACGATGAGCTTTCCCTCCTCCTAACCAAGAACGACGAGATTGCCAAGCTAAAGGCAGAAATGAAGAAGATGAAGGCGCAGCACAAAACCGAGCTTGAAAAGGCTGGCCAGGACTACACCGAAGAGCGCGAGCGCCTCAACCTCCAAATTGCTAAGGACCGCGAACTTCTCCAGGAGGCTGACGTCAAACTCGAGTCGGCGAACGCTGAACTGGTGCAGCTCCGCCAAAGACGTGATAATTGCATCAATGAATTGACCCGGATCCATAGCCACATTTTACGTAAGTTCCTTTTCCTTATCCGGCATATTTCTTCGGGTTATCTCACATGTCTTTTCATTACTTGCTTCTCTTGTCCTGTTTTTAGGCAAATTTCCATAGGGTACTCCCATTGCAAGCGCCGTTGTTGCCAATTTCCGCCGAGAGAGGGGTACTCCCGTCGCTCCTGACGGTGAGAACATTCCCTTTGACATGGAGGACCTATTGGTCAGCCTGTCATCTCGCGTGGAAATCATCAAGAACTACGGCAAGGATCTCCTCGGCGTTTCAGTCCGAGTCTTCAACACGTTCTGGCCCGGCGAGGACGCTCCGAAGAGAATCGCAATTCTTGCTGAAAAGCTGACGGAGATCAAGACCCAGCTCGACCTTTGGAGGGAATCCGCTGGACGTGCTGCAACTGAGACCGATCTTCACCACATACTCACATGGTATGAGAAGATCGATCTCAGCCTCCTAACGCGCCTGCGCACCGGATCCAAGTGGACCAATGACCCGGAATGGGTAGCTCGGCGCCAGGCTTGCGCCCATAGCCTCATTGAATATGCTCCCATTCACGAATGGACTGAGGGTCTGAGCTTCCTGGAAGCCGCTGGCGATGAAGAGGTCGAGAATGTTGAAGATGGTTCAGACGAGGATGGAGAGGACGATGCCTCGGATACCGAAGAAGGCGAAGATGACGCCGAACTTCCTCCTCCTGCTGCTCCTTAAGTAAAAACACTTGAAAACTTATCAGATCCCCGGTATGCCGGGTGGAATTGTATACCGTACTTATGTGTTATTTTGCTACTAAGTTTGTATGCCGGATTAACTTGGGCGTTGTCCCCGAGTTTCATTTTCTTGTTCGCCCAATGTTCTGGCTCGGTTCATGTCTACCTTGATTCGGTTTTACGACTTACGAATCCGAGCTTCAAAAATTGTTTAACAATACTTAGAAACTTTTAGGCTTAGCTCAAAATAATTTAGCATAATAGTTTGAAAGTAAATACAAGGTTAGTCCAAAAAACAAATGTCGGCTCGATTAAGTTCTTTTCCTTAGTCGTTTTTCATGTGCTACGCAATTCCAAACTTGTTCTCTTGCTTGCCAAGAAGCCAATTCTTGTTGGACAGCAACAAGTCGAAGAGTTGGGTTTTTGGTGCTCACACACTACTAATCCGAGTTAAGTAGAACAACTTACTCCAGCTGATGTAAAAATAATGAAAAACAACAAATATTATTAAGGCTGTCCCCGAGTTACTGCTCGAGATGCCAATATTTCATTCATAAGCTCATTGCCGGCATACATACCGACATATGAGAAGACTCGGATACATACACTTCTCTACTAAGTGTAGAAAGGATGAAGTAGAGCTACATTCCATGGGCGCTTAGATTCCTCGGCGGACCTGTCCGCCTTGTTCTTTTCTTGTGGCTTTGCATCTACAAGATAATAATGAAGGAAATATGCCCTGAGAGGCAATAATAAAGTTGTTATTATGTATTCCTTGTATATGATAGATGTTTATTTTGCATGCTATAATTGTATTGATAGGAAACATCAATACATGTGTGTTTAATAAACAAAAAGGGTTCCTAGTTATGCCTCTCTTATAGACTAGCTTGTTGATTAACAAGATGATCAAGGTTTCCTGATCATGGACATTAGATGTTGTTAATAACAAGGTCACAGCATTTGTGAAATGATGTGATGAACATTCATCCGAAGTATAGCATTACGATCAAGTCATTATGTTTATATTGCTATAACATCATATGAAGTAATCTTTATCCTTAGACCATGAGATCATGTTAATTGCTAACACCGGAAGAGTATCTTGATAACATCAAACGTCACACCGTAACAGGGTGACTATAAAGATGGGTTCAGTACTACGAAGGTGTTATGTTGAGGCTCATGGATCAAAGAGTGGAATTTGTCAATCCAGATGACGGATAGATATACTCTGGGCCCTCTCGGTGATATCACATTAGGATAGCTTGCAAGCAAGTGATGTGATCACTAGAATGTTATATCACGGGAACGAGAAAAGAGTGCATGTCGGTAACGAGATCAAACTAGGTATGGAGATACCGATGATCGAATCTCGGACATGTAATATATCGAGAGACAAAGGGATTTAGTTACAAGCGTTAAAGGTTCTCACGATCACAGGAGTCATCGTTGAATGTGTAGGAGTCAGTACGGATCTCCAGGTCCCGCTGCTGATTATTGATCGGAGAAGGGTCTCGATCATGTCTGCATTATTCGCGAACCGTAGGGTGGCACACTTAAGAGTTACCGGACACCATTTTGGAGCACATATGTTTCAGACGAAAGAATTGCAAAGCGCAGAATTGTTTCAATAGAAACCGGAAATTGTTTCGGGTGAAATTGCAGAAGGTGGTTCTGCATGTGATATTGAAATATTGCAAGGGGCTATATGTGAATGTTTGTTAATTAAAGTAATTAACAAAATTCTGAATAAATTTAATAAAAAGAGTTTTATTAAATGAGAGAGCATTAAATTTGGAGAAATTTAATGCATTTAAAGTGGAGACTTTAAAAGGGAATGTGAAGAGGCATTTTAATGTGGAGGGGTTACCACCACATGAATGGGGGAGGTGAGGGGTCACCCCCCCATGCGCCGGCCATGGAGAGAGGGGGCACCCCCCTCCTCCTATAAAAGGCCACCCATTCCCTCCTTCATCCTCACACCTCCTTGTGAAGGATCTCTCTCCCCCTCTAGAATTATTCCCCCATGGTCTCGGATTAGCGAGATACATGTTCCCGATGGCATTTAAATGCGGAAGGAGTTCGCTTTGCTGGATCGCTGGAGCGAGGAGGTGGAGGTTGTCCGGTGGCTTGAACGTGTGTGCGAGTGCGGATGTGCTGCTGAGTTGCGGCGCTCGGACTTCATCATGATCTTGAGATCGGCAAGTGTACGACTACATCAACCACGAGTTCCTACTCGTTAACAAAGCTTGTTGTCTTTGAGGGTAAGTTCTCCATGGATGTATGTCCACCCGTTGCTCTATATCTAGTAGATAGATCTTGGCGTATAGTTCTCATCGTAGGAAATTTTTTGTTTTCTATGCTGCGGACCCAACAGTGGTATCAGAGCCTGATCTATGCGTAGGTGCTTTGCACGGGTAGTACACATAAGTTTATATGTGGGCGATGATGATCATGTTATTGCATCTTCTATGTACTTTGGATATTGGTGGCATAGTGGGATGAAGCGACCCGGACCAACCTTACATGTCATCGTACATGAGACCGGTTCCACGACTGACATGCAACTAGTTTTGCATAAGTGGCTGGCGGGTGTCTGTCTCTCCTACTATAGTCAATATCTGATTTACAACGAGTTGCTAATAACTTGGTTCTCCTTGATGTGGTTCATGTTTGTAGGTTAGACCGGTTCTATATCCGAAAGCCCTAAGCCACGTAAAACTTGCAATTGATAAATTAGAGGCGTCTAGTTTAGATCGTTGCTGGGCTAGTGTTTTGATATGGTATTGTTGTAAGTAGATGTATGATAGATACTCTTACAACTCACTTAACGTGTAAGTTCCATAGACCTTGGCCTTACACACAAAGGAATGATAGAGATCATACCACGATGCAAATGATAGAGATAAAATGCATGGACCATATCATCTCACTTCAGACATTAGATGCTAGCATCTTATATTGCTAGTTTGGCGCTTTTGGTAGCATTATAAGATGATCCCTCATTTAGATATCAAGATAAAATGTGTTCTTCCTTAAGTATGCACCGTTTTGTGGATCGTGTTTTGAGGCATCACGTGATCATTGGGTGTTCTCGACTCTACGCTTTCATACAACGGGTGTAGGACAGTTTTACACACGCAAATACTAAGGTTCTTACTTGACGAGCCTAGCATGTACAGACATGGCCTCGTAACAAGGACCGAAAGGTTAAGCATAAGTCATATAGTTGATATGATGCCCATATAGATGCTCGCATTTGAAGCTACACCGACTCACGTGATGATCGGACTTGGTGTAGTGGATTTGGTTCATGTAATCACCAAAAGGACACGAGGGATGTCGTTTTTGAGTGGGAGTTCATTAGTAATTTGGATTAGTTGAACTCAATCTATCATAAACTTAGTATAAATATACTTTACAAATTCTATTATAGATGGCACCACCTGCTTTTAATTTCAATGTGTTCATGGAGAAAGAGAAACTTGCTGCGAATGGTAGCAACTTCACCAACTGGGCTATGAATTTGAGGATTCTCCTCACTGCTGCACAAAAGAAATATGTGCTAGATGCGCCGCTAGGTCCCCCCGCCAGCTCCTGATGCCCCTGACGAGGAAAAGAATGTCTATGTGACTCGTTAGGAGGACCACAACTTAGTTCATTGCGGCATACTTTATGGGCTAGAGCCAGAACTTCGAAAGCGTTTCAAAAATGGCAATGCTTTTGATACCATGGGAGAATTGAAAATGATTTTCGATACCCATGCTTCCATAGAGAGTTATAATGCTACAGAAAAGTTCTTTAGCTGCATGATAGAGGAAAACAGCTCCGTTAGTGAGCACGTACTCAAAATGTCTGGGTACGCCGATAAGCTTGTGTCCTTGGGAATAACGATTCCCATTGACTTAGGCATACATCGTGTTCTCCAATCTCTGCCACCTAGCTACAAGAGCTTCGTGATGAACTATAATATGCAGGGCATGAAGAAGTCTCTTCCGAGCTTCATCAATGCTTAAGGCTGCGAAGTGGAGATTAGGAAAGAACATCAAGTGTTGATGATCAATAAGACCACTGGTTTCAAGAAGGACAAGAAAGGCAAGCGGAAGGGAAAGAAGGCGGCAAATCATTGCCGCTGAAAAAACCCGAGCTAGCCCTAAGTCGACACAAGTGCTACTATTGCAAGGGACTGGCCATTGGGCGCAAGCGCCCCAAGTATTTGGCGGACAAGAAGGCCGGCAAGGCAAACAAAGGTATATGTGATATACATGTTATTGATGTGTACTTGACTAGTACTCGCAGTAGCACCTAGGTATTTGATACGGGATCGGTTGCTAATATATGTAACTTGGTTCAGGCGCTGCGGAACAAGCGACAACTAGCAAGGGATGAGGTCACGATGCGGGTCGGCAATGGATCAAGAGTTAATGTGATCGCCATCAAAACGCTGCCTCTCCATATGCCGTCGGGATTAGTTATAAACCTGAATAATTGTTATTTGGTGCCTGCACTGAGCATGAACATTGTATCCGCATCGTGTTTGATGCAAAGTGGTTATTCGTTTAAGTCTGGAAACAATGGTTGCTCGATTTATATGAATAATATTTTTTATGGTCATGCACCTGTGTTGAATGGTTTATTTCTGTTGGATCTTGATAGTAGTATTACGCATATTCATAATGTTGATGCTAAAAGGATTAAACTTGATAATGATATATCTACATATATGTGGCACTGCCGTCTAGGTCATATTAGCGTTAAACGCATGAAGAAACTCCATTCTGATGGACTTTTGGAATCACTTGATTTTGAATCATTTGATACATGTGAGCCATGTCTTATGGGCAAGATGACTAGAACGCCGTTTTCCGGTTCAATGGAACGGGCAACAGATTTATTGGAAATCATACATACTGATGTGTGTGGACCAATGAGTGTGTCGGCGCGAGGTGGATATCGTTATTTTGTTACTTTCACGGATGATTTGAGTAGATATGGGTATATCTATTTGATGAAACACAAGCCTGAAACTTTTGAAAAGTTCAAAGAATTTCAGAATGAAGTGGAAAATCATCGTAACACAAAGATCAAAGTTCTGCGGTCCGACCGTGGAGGAGAGTATCTTAGTTACGAGTTTAGCACACATATGAAAGACTGTGGAATAGTTTCACAACTCACGCCTGCCGGAACACCACAATGTAATGGTGTGTCGAGCGTAATGTCGTACTCTATTGGATATGGTTCGATCTATGATGTCTCGACGACTTACACTTGTCATTTTGGGTTTATGCACTTGAAACCGCTGCATTCACTTTAAATAGGGCACCATCTAAATCCGTTGAAAAGACACCGTATGAATTATGGTTTGGAAACAAACCTAAGCTGTCATTTCTTAAAGTTTGGGGATGCGATGTTTATGTGAAGAAACTTCAACCGGATAAACTCGAACCCAAAGTGGAAAATGCGTCTTCATAGGATACCCTAAGGAAACAATTGGGTATACCTTCTATCACAGATCCGAGGTCAAGGTCTTTGTTGCCAAGAATGGATCCTTTCTTGAGAAGGATTTTCTCGCGAAAGGTGTGAGTAGTCGGAAGGTAGAACTCGAAGAGGTTATTGAACCTTCTCTTCATGAAATGGCGAGTAGCGCAACTCCAGAAGTTGTTTCGGAGTTGACTTCACCTAATGAAGAGAGAGCTAATGATATTGATCATGAAACTCCGAAAGAGGACACTACCGAACCTCGGAGGTCAAGCAGGACACGTGCAGCTCCTGAACTGTACGGCAATCCTGTTATGAATTTCATGATTGATGAAATAGATGACCCTGTGATGTATGAAGAAGCAATGATGAGCCCTGATTCCAACAAATGGCTAGAAGCCATGAAATCCGAGATGGAATCCATGTACGAAAACCAGGTTTGGACCTTGGTGGACTTACCTCACGATCGAAAGGCCATTGAGAATAAATGGATTTTCAAAAGAAAAACTGATACTAATGGTAATGTAACCATCTATAAGGCTCGACTTGTCGCAAAGGGGTCGACAAATTTAAGGAATTGACTACGATGAGACATTCTCTCTTGTAGCGATGCTTAAGTCGGTTAGGATCATGTTAGCAATTGCTGCATATTTCGATTATGAAATATGCCAGATGGATGTGAAAACTGCGTTCCTCAATGGTAATATTGAATAAGAGTTGTATATGATACAACCTAAGGGTTTTGTCGATCCTAAGGATGCTAATAAGGTGTGCAAACTTCAGCGATCCATCTATGGACTGAAGCAAGCATCCCGGAGTTGGAATCTCCGCTTTGATGAGGTGATCAAAGAGTTTGGATTTGTCCAAACTTATGGAGAGGCTTGTATTTACAAGAAAGTGAGTGGGAGCAATGTGGAATTTCCGATATTATATGTGGATGACATATTATTGATTAGAAATGATATAGATCTTTTAAACAGTGTTAATAGTTATCTAAACAGCAACTTTTTGATGAAGGACCTTGGTGAAGCTTCATATATATTAGGCATGAAAATCTATAGAGATAGATCAAGACGCCTAATTGGGCTATCGCAGAGTACATACCTTGATAAGATATTAAAGAAGTTTAATATGGACGGAAGTAAGAAGGGGTACTTACCTATGTTGCAAGGCAAGACATTGAGTAAGACTCAAAGTCCTGCCACGGAAGAAAGAGAGATAATGGATAAGATCCCTATGCCTCAGCCATAGGCTCTATAATGTATGCCATGCTATGTACAAGACCGGATGTGGCACATGCTATTAGTTTGACTAGTAGGTATCAATCGATCGAGTTCGAACATGGATAGCGGTCAAGAATATCCTTAAGTACTTGAGAAGAACTAAGGATATGTTTCTTGTATACGGAGGTGAAGAAGAGCTAGTCGCTAAGTGTTATGTTGATGCTAGCTTTGACACTGATCCGGATGACTCTAAGTCTCAATCCGGATATGTATTTCTCTTGAACGGAGCAGCAGTTAGTTGGAGGATCTCCAAACAACCTGTGGTGGCTGGATCAACGACGGAGGTGGAATATGTTGCTGCTTCAGAAGCAGCACAGGAAGCGGTTTAGATGAAGGAGTTCATAACAGAACTAGGTGTGGTTCCTACTGCGTTGGACCCAATGGTGATCTATTGTGACAATAATGGAGCCATAGCCAACGCCAAGGAACCAAGGTCTCACAAGAATTCCAAGCATATGAAGCGTCGGTTTCACTCCATCCGCGAGCATGTCAAGGATGGAGATATAAAGATTTGTAAAGTACACACAGACCTGAATGTAGCAGATCCGTTGACTAAAGTACTCCCTAGGGCAAAACATGATCAACACCAGAACTCCATGGGTGTTAGATTTATCACTATATAAACTAGATTATTGTCTCTAGTGCAAGTGGGAGACTGAAGGAAATATGCCCTGAGAGGCTATAATAAAGTTGTTATTATGTATTCCTTGTATATGATAGATGTTTATTTTGCATGCTATAATTGTATTGATAGGAAACATCAATACATGTGTGTTTAATAAACAAAAAGGGTTCCTAGTTATGCCTCTCTTATAGACGAGCTTGTTGATTAACAAGATGATCAAGGTTTCCTGATCATGGACATTGGATGTTGTTAATAACAAGGTCACAACATTTGTGAAATGATGTGATGAACATTCATCCGCAGTATAGCATTACGATCAAGTCATTATGTTTATATTGCTATAACATCATACGAAGTAATCTTTATCCTTAGACCATGAGATCATGTTAATTGCTAACACCGGAAGAGTATCTTGATAACATCAAACGTCACACCATAACAGGGTGACTATAAAGATGGGTTCAGTACTACGAAGGTGTTATCTTGAGGCTCATGGATCAAGAGTGGAATTTGTCAATCCAGATGACGGATAGATATTCTCTGGGCCCTCTCGGTCATATCACATTAGGATAGCTTGCAAGCAAGTGATGTGATCACTAGAATGTTATATCACGGGAACAAGAAAAGAGTGCATGTCGGTAACGAGATCAAACTAGGTATGGAGATACCGATGATTGAATCTCGGACATGTAATATATCGAGAGACAGAGGGATTTAGTTACAAGCGTTAAAGGTTCTCACGATCACAGGAGTCATCGTTGAATGTGTAGGAGTCAGTACGGATCTCCAGGTCCCGCTACTGATTATTGATCGGAGAAGGGTCTCGATCATGTCTGCATTATTCGCGAACCGTAGGGTGGCACACTTAAGAGTTACCGGACACCATTTTGGAGCACATATGTTTCAGACGAAAGAATTGCAAAGCGCATGAATTGTTTCAATAGAAACCGGAAATTGTTTCGGGTGAAATTGCAGAAGGTGGTTCTGCATGTGATATTGAAATATTGCAAGGGGCTATATGTGAATGTTTGTTAATTAAAGTAATTAACAAAATTCTGAATAAATTTAATATAAAGAGTTTTATTAAATGAGAGAGCATTAAATTTGGAGAAATTTAATGCATTTAAAGTGGAGACTTTAAAAGGGAATGTGAAGAGGCATTTTAATGTGGAGGGGTTACCACCACATGAATGGGGGAGGTGAGGGGTCACCCCCCCATGCGCTGGCCATGGAGAGAGGGGGCACCCCCCTCCTCCTATAAAAGGCCACCCATTCCCTCCTTCATCCTCACACCTCCTTGTGAGGGATCTCTCTCCCCTTCTAGAATTATTCCCCCATGGTCTCGGATTAGCGAGATACATGTTTCCGGTGGCATTTCGTCTTGAAGGAGTTGTTGCTTCCACTGGATCGCTGGAGCGAGGAGGTGGAGGTTGTCCGGTGGCTTGAACGTGTGTGCGAGTGCGGATGCGCTGCTGAGTTGGGGCGCTCGGACTTCCTCAAGATCTTGAGATCGGCAAGTGTACGACTACATCAACTACGAATTCCTACTCGTTAACAAAGCTCGTTGTCTTCGAGGGTAAGTTCTCCATGGATGTATGTCCACCCGTTGCTCTGTATCTAGTAGATAGATCTTGGCGTATAGTTCTCATCGTAGGAAAATTTTTGTTTCCTATGCTGCGGACCCAACAAATAAGAGTCATTGTGCAATGCTTTGCTCACGATGAACGGCCCTTCCCATGGGGGGGGATAATTTATGCATGCCGGCAGTACGCTGTACCAACCGGAGCACCAGATCGCCTTCCCGAAAGACTCAGGGGCTTACTTTCCGGCTATGATAGTGTCGGAGATTTTGCTGATATATGGCGGATCTGGACAATGCCAGTTCTCTCGCTTCTTCCAGTAGATCAACATCATTTTGCCGGGCTTCTTGCACTTCGGCTTCTGTGTATTGGGCGACCCTAGGCGAATCATGCTCTATGTCGGCTGGTAATACAGCTTCTGCCCCATATACCATAAAAATGGCATATAGCCTGTTGATCGATTCGGAGTTGTTCTTAAACTCCATAGTACCGCTGGTAGTTCTTCTATCCAGCACCCCGCTGATCTTTGCAGCGGCTCAATGAGCCAGTGCTTTATCCCGGATAACACTAATCCGTTGGATCTTTCCACCTGTCCGTTTGATGCGGGGTGGGCTACCGAGGCAATGTCCAGCCGGATCTTCTTATCCCGGCAGAAACGCGCGAATGCTCCTTCAGCAAAATTTGTTCCATTATCAGTTATGATACTGTGAGGATAACCGTATCTCAAGATAATGACTTTGAGAAATGTTACAGCTGTAGCTCCATCACATTTTCTTATAGGCTTTACTTCAATCCATTTTGTAAATTTATCCACCATGACCAAAATGTGAGTCATATTTCCCCTTGCTGGTTTAAACGGGCCGACCATATCTAAGCACCATACGGCGAATGGCCATGTAATTGGTATGGTCTTGAGTTCCGACATTGGCATATGCGTCTTGGTAGCATACCTCTGACAACCATTGCATTTTCTCACCAGATCTTCTGCTTGTTCTAAGCCACTTGGCCAGTAGAATCCATGCCGGAAAGCTTTTGCTACCAAGGCTCGGGACGAGGCATGATGCCCGCACTCTCCTTGATGTATATATCGGAGGATGTCAAGGCCTTCTTCCGGGTCAACGCATCGCTGGAGGACATTGGTCACACTCTGTTTGTACAGCTCGGAATTGATAATTGTGTATGCCTTTGCTCTCCTCTGAGTTTTTCTGGATAACACCTCCTCAGTGGGTAACGTTCCATCTTTCAGGAATTGAAATATAGGCAGTGCCCAAGCTGACATTGCTCGTACAGGGAACACATCCTCATCAATTTCCATCTGATCCACCGGCATAACTTCAACCGGATCACGCTGAGCAGTCCTCGGGTCCTGCGAGGTAGTCCCTGGGTTCGCTGAGATAGTCCCCGGGTTTGCTGATGCAGTCCCCGGGTTTCGCGCACCACCTCCCATGTCAATGTCCATGGGCTCAGCTCCGGATTCTGTATTTTCCGGGACATAGATTGAGTCGGTTCCTAGGGACGGCCCGATAGACGGTTTTCTGAGGTGTTCCAATGCTACATCCGGTGGAATTGCTTGTCGGGTTGATCCGAGCTTCGACAGTATGTCGGCAGCCTCATTTTCCACCCAGGGTACATGGTGAAATTCACACCCCTCAAAGTAACCAGATATCTTCTGCACATGAAATCTGTACAGAGCCATGTTTGGATCTAGGGCGACCCACAACCCCGACACTTGCTGTATTACCAAATCCGAGTCGCCAAAGCATAGTATCCGACGTATCCCAACCTCTTTTGCCACTTTGATCCCATGCACAAGTGCTTCATACTCGGCGACATTGTTCGATGCCGCAAAATGGATTTGCAGCACATATTTCAGCTGGTCCTTCTTTGTCGAGGTAAGCACAACTCTGGCGCCTAGCCCGGTTTTTGTTTTTGACCCATCAAAGTGCATCCTCCAGTAGTTCAGATCTGGTGGGGGTGCTTCGTATTGTACCTCGGCCCAATCCACAAAAAAGTACGCCACAGCTTGAGACTTGATTGCTTATCTTCTGTCATATTGTGGCGCATAAGGAGCTAGTTCGATTGCCCATTTTGCGATTCGACCACTTTCATCCTTATTACTCATTATCTTAGATATGGGAGCTGCACATATTACTTTGATGGGGTGCTCCTCAAAGTAATGCTTTAACTTCTTAGCTACCATATAGACACCATATGCCACCTTTTGATAGTGCAGGTAGTTCTGTTTTGAGGCGGATAACACCTCGCTCAAGTAATACACTGGCCTCTGCACTGACTTACCCTCTTCGTCGCGCTCTACCACAATCACTACACTTACAACTCGGTTGGTTGCGGCTATGTAGAGCAACATTGGCTCCTTTGATAGTGGAGAGGCTAACACTGGTGCAGTGGCTAACATCTTTTTTAAGTGGGCAAAGGCTTCATCGGCCTGTGGCGTCCAAACGAACTTATCCGACTTTTTCATGAGTTGGTAGAGAGGCAATGCCTTTTCTCCCAACCGACATACAAACCGACTTAACAATGCCAGGCAACCCATGAACTTCTGGACATCGTTAAGACACTTCGGCAGTTCCATTCGTTCGATGGCCCAGATTTTAGTTGGATTAACTTCGATACCTCGGTTGGAGACGAGAAATCCGAGTAACTTTCTAGCCGGGACACCGAAGGTACATTTTTCTGGGTTAAGCTTCATTCGGAACCTTCTTAAGTTCGTGAATGTCTGCCTGATGTCGTCAAGGAGCATTTTGCTTTCCTTGGTCTTGATAACCACATCATCCACATACACTTGTACATTTTGGCCTATTTGGTTGTGCAAACATTTTTGCATACATCTTTGGTACGTTGCACCTGCATTACGTAAACCAAACGACATGCTGCGATAGCAATAAGCCCCATACGGGGTGATAAATCCGGTCTTTATTTGATCATCCGGATTCAGAGGTATCTGGTGGAAACCAAAATATGCATCAATGAATGACAACAGTTCACATCCCGTGGTTGAGTCTATGACCTGATCTATCCTCGGCAGTGGAAATGGATCTTTTGGACACGCCTTGTTCAGGTTCATGTAATCGATACACATACGCCAAACCACTGCCACGTTCGGGTCATCCTTATTCTTCTCCACCAGCACCGGATTAGAGAGCCAATCCGGATAGAGTACTTCCATGATAAATCCTGCTGCTAGCAACCGAGCTATCTCGTCTCCAATGACTTTTCTCCTATCCTCGGCG
The DNA here is from genome assembly GCA_023614405.1 of Avena insularis. Classification (NCBI taxonomy): domain Eukaryota; kingdom Viridiplantae; phylum Streptophyta; class Magnoliopsida; order Poales; family Poaceae; genus Avena; species Avena insularis. The sequence continues at coordinate 276,661,690 of CM042692.1, forward strand.
AAGCGGCGGAGAGGTTGCTTCATCGGCCTTGCTCCGGGTCTCACGTTCAAAGAGTGCTCGGCCAACTCTCTCGGAACACCTTGCAAGTCCTGTGTAGACCAAGCAAAAATATCCCGATTCTCACGGAGGAAGTTGACGATCTCGCTTTCCAATTTATCATTCAACCCGGCACCAATTGTTACGGTGTGCTCTGGGAACATATCATCAACAGGCACTTTCTTAGTATCCTTTGCGGCTTGGAACGAAATGCTACCATGCGGGTTACTCAACACCGGCATATACTGCTGCACGGAATGAGCTAATGCCGCCACCTCTTGGATTTTTCTTTTCTCTTGCGCAATCACGAGTGACTTGGCTAGGTTAGACCCGGTTGAGGCAGACTCAATGGAACGTCGGAAGTCTCCAGCAATGGTAATCACTCCATTTGGCCCGGGCAACTTCATCTTCCGATAACTGATGTGGAAGCTTGCCATGAACTTGTTCAATGCTGGTCTTCCGAGTAACGCATGATACGTACTTTCCAAGTTCACCACCTCAAACTCTAGATTCTCAGTTCGGCAATTATCTCTCGTGCCGAATAACACGTCAACCCGGACTTTGCCTATGGGCTCAGAAGAAATGCCTGGTACAATACCATGGAAAGTTGTCCTTGTAGCCTGGAGCATGTTCTCCGAGATACCCAACTTGCACATTGTATCGGCATACATGATGTTAATGTTACTGCCATTGTCAATCAGTACCTTGGAGAACCTCACATTGATGTTAGGCCCAGTGAATGTCGGGTCCAGCACTAACGCATACGAACCAGGACTCAGCATAAGCTTGGGGTGGTCTTTGATGTTCCAGGTGATTTCCTGGTCCGATCAAGGCATGTACCTCGTCACCGCTGGCATTACCGCATTGACCTCCATATGTCGGTGCTGCAAGCTTTTCCTATCTGTTTCCTCGGTGGTAAATACACAGTAACTCTGATGATGCTCCCTGTACTCATTCCTCCCCTCATTTCCGGGATACCTTTGATCCGGCTGATGCTGGATTTCTACTTGATGCACTGCATCCCTTCTCTCATGGTTATCATACCTCGGCGGAGGGGGAGGCAACACTAGCTGTTGTGTGTTTGCTCTAGAGAGCAATTGCTGCCGGGGTAACTCCTGCCGAGGTTGATCATTCCGGGGTGCCTGAGCATTCCCCAAACCACCTTGTTCTATCTTACGCATCCACTCACATTGCCTCGTTGTATGACCCGCTGGGTTACTCGGATTTGGCGTGTGAAATTTACACGGCTGATCCAACATCGACTCATAAGTGTACCTCGGACGGTCCTTCTTTTCTTGCCACTGTTTCATCTGTTCTGGCGTCCATGTTTTCTTGCCATCATTCCTTGGTGTCCATTGTTGCCCTCCAGTTTTCTGACGTTCATTGCTCCTTGTTCCGGGCTGATCTTGATTCACAGCTGCAACTTGTTGCGAACTGTACCAGTGATCCCGTCTATCATCTCTCCTTTTACCTCTGTAATCATTCCTCCGGGATGATCCGGCTCCATCTCTCTGGTAGTACTCCTCATTCGACTCGTTGGACCTGAGCCTAGGTTGAGTTGGATCACCCAAGGCATACGAATCAACAATCTGGAACATCTGTGCCAACGTAGTTGGCATTTTCCTTTGCAACTTTTGCCACAGTTCGCTTGCATATCTGCATCCTTGCGCAAACCATGCTATGGCCTGTGAATTTATCACGCTCTCACACGAGTTTCTCACGGTACACCACCGGGTCAAAAACTCTCGATCCGTATCCTTCGGTCTTTGCTTGCACATAGCTAAGGTCTGTGGCCTATTTGGCCTCTGATATGTACTCGAGAAATTGCTGATGAACATTTCCTCAAAATCGATCCAGCAGTTAATACTTTTGGGCGCCAAATTGTTCAACCATACCCTTGCTGGCCCCTCCAACATCTAGGGTACGTATATCACAGCCCATCGCAATTTACCTGTAGCAATTTTCACAGCCGTAGCATAATTTATCAACCAATCCTCCAGCTTAGTGCTGCCGTCATACGTCTTCGTACCTCTGGGTAATTGGAAGTTAGGTACCGGTGGCTCTTTCATGATCCGGGGTCCAAAACACGCAGGACCTGGAGGACCTTGACTTTCCATCTGCTCCGACCTATACAGTCGATCCAGTTTCAACCTGGCATCATCCGACATCAAATCCCTGCTTCCCAATCTCGACCCTATCACATGATAGTCCGGCCTTCGGTATCCTGCATTTACCATTTCCGAATCTCCATCGTTGTACCGGTCTCGCTCTCGTGGCGCACCTCTCTGTTGCATAACTCGGCCGACACTCTGCTCTTGCCTTGGTATATTCTTCGCGGTTGTTGTCTCAGAGAGTTGCTGTCCGGCATTGCCGTTAACAGCGTTTCCTTGACCGGCATTGCCTTGGTCACGGTTACCTCGGCCAGCTTCACCTCGGCTTACACTCCGTCGATCGTCGTTTCTTTGTACCTCTTTTGCCTTTCCTGCCCTTGTCGGGTCATACGGAACAATCTGCTCGTTTCTCCTGGCCGAGGTTACTACCTCCTCTCTCCTTGGGCCACCATGAGGAGACGATGCGGCTCCAGCAGATTTCTCCGGGTTACCCACCGCCGAATGAACGATCTTGGAGGCCCCAGCTCTCTCCGGGTTTGCCCTAAGTAGTTCCTCATTTTGCCTATTCGCGATCCGAACCAACTCATTGACCCGATCTTGCTGTCTCTGACGGGCTTCACCCGTCAGACCCTCTAGCTCGGATGCTTGCATCCGCTCTCGAGGTTTTTCGGCATCAGATTTGGCAGCCCCACGGACAAACAGTTTTCTGACTCCTCAATCCGAGTATCACCTTCTTTGTTCATTTCACTCATGATATTTCTCCCCTTCACTTTTACAGCATCTACTTTATTTGCCTTTGCGTACTCACGCAGCATCATGTTCAACGACTGCTGAGCCACAGCAATCTTTTTCGCTCCCTCTAGAATTTTCTGCCTAGTTTCCTCTAGCTCGGCCTGTGCCTGAGTCGGATCTACCACTGCTGCTACCGGGTTTGCCAAGCTATCCATAGCTTCCCTCAGTACATTCTCAGGCCTCTCTAGTGGAGGTCCTCTACCTTTCCTCGGTGCCTTAGGTGTTACCTCCGGATCTGGTGTCGGATCCTTGCTTACGCCTGCACCTGGCGCAGTCACCATTGATTCAGCACGGTCTGGGGAGCGAGTGATACGCGCCCCGTGAACCACGCTAAGGGGTGGTTCCCCTGCCTCGACGACGTGCCGCGGATGAACGCATGATATGTCCACAGCAACGTAGACCTTGTGTGCACCCAACTTGACGAAGAGGCCGTTGCGCGGAAGTGGGCGCGTGCCGAAGCAGCCAGCGTTGTCGCTGACGAAGTCTAGCACTCCAAAGCGCTGAACGAGCCCAGAGACGATGCGTTCGCCGGTGCCGATGAGGTTTCCCGTCCGGATCTTGACCCTTGCTAGCACGGCTAGCCCCACGGTGGGCGCCAACTGTCGTGGTGGTGTCACGGCAAATGCCATGGACAGGCTAAAGGTGGGGACTAATACACGCTAGGGGAATCTAGGGAGGGATAGTGAAGTGATTCTCCACACAGAAGTTTATATTCGCTTTGCCTCCAAGGTTACAAGTTCTCCTAGAGCTGTATTGGCGAGAGGAGGAAGAAGGAGCTCTCTTACTCTCACTCACAGTTCACACTTAAAACCCTAGCCAAATCAGAAAAATCGGAACCCCCTCTACAGAAGCCCTAGCCCTCCTTATATAAGGGGGGGGGGGCTAGGTCTCCACTTAGGGCATACGTAGAGGCATATTCCTAAGAATATGCCATCTCTCAAAGTAGTAAGCCAACCGGGTTACTTTTCCCTCGCGTCACACATGCAGAGGCTACGTGAGCCTCATGCGCTAACCACCGACATGGGTATCGTCACCCTTGTCGGCCATGCCTCGGTGGTCCTGCCCTTGTCTGCTTTGCTCAGGTAGTGCTGCATCGGGGCTTCATTTGACCAGCGAGATTCCTTCCTTCTCCTAGAAGCTAGATGTGACGCGGATCATAGTTGATCCGGCCACACCTATTCCTGGATACAAGTTAAACATGCATTTCCGACTTACTGCTCAAGTCGGTTGAGGCTTAGTTAGGCGAACGCCCCTGGTCCGGGTTACCCCGTCATTCGGTCTGCCTTGAGGTGACCCGGCCAGCATCCGCTTTGGCCTTGCCGAACCTAGGCTAACTCGGCCTTTATACCCCAGTGTGACCCTACCCGGTGGTATCCCCCCGACACAAAGTAAGTGCATAAAGATAGAAGGTGGAGACTCAATATAATGGTGGAAGAAAGGCCTTTATAAAAGGAAGTAGGGATTCAAGTCTCATAAAGAGCTTCCAAAAATTATGGTACTTATAGCTTTGAGCTCTCATTCCCCCTATCATAAGCATCTTGAAGTGATTAAGGTTAAAGTGAACAAACTATGGTGTATATGCTTGACAAAGTATAAGTCAGAAATCTCATGTCCCTTGTATACGAGGGCCGCTCCTCATGCTACTCAAGTTTAGTCACCGGTAAGTTCTCGTCATCGTAAGTACATGTGTATCATAGAGAACCGCCAACGGGGTACCCCTTGCCCGATGATACGGAAGAATCCCCATATCAAAATGACAAGGCAAGCAGACAACGAGCATCTCAACAAACTTCTTATTTACCGTGGGAATATGGTGCTTTTTTTCTCTCTTTCCTCTTTTCATAATCTTTTTTTTTCTTTTTCTCTTTTTTTTTCAGTATAGGACTCTTTTTTTATTATAAGAAGAATGCTTCATAGACAGCTCATTATGGTTACTCTGCAGGTTTCCACCATGTCAGCATGGATTAGACCAGCGGCCCAGGCGTTTCTCTAACACATATACATAACTGCATGGACTTACAAGCTCCCCTTTCATTTCACACCGACGACATCCATATACAAAAGAGCATGATATCAACTAGGTACAAGTACCAAGTGCAATGTTGAAAGCGTTCCCCATGAAAGCATGGTTCTGCTAATTCCCAACAAATAAGTGCAAGCATATACAACATAGACGACGCAATGGTTCAAGTTTATTAAGGGCAAGAAAAGTAAAGTGTGCCATCAAGTTCGTGAGAGCTTTAATCACTAGTTTTCTCATAACAAGTTTAATTTGGAAGGTAAACAAAAGCATGAATATACTTGGAATAGCATAAGCTAGTAGGTAGGTATGGTGGACTCTTTGGAATAACTTGGTTTAGGGAGTTGGATGCATGAGTGGAACTCATACTTGGTTGTGGAGGCTACCAAAAGACTGGGAGTGACAAACTAAGAGAGCAATAATGGCCATAATCATGCAGAGAGACAAAACATCATTGATCAAAGCATAAAGTGATACTACAAGTTGAAAACTAAGGGATCATAAAGGCTTATGGTGACTTGAGATAGTCATAACATGGTGTGAGCATGCGCCAAGTCAACCCAAATAAAGCATCAAAGGGGAATACCACTATAGTATGCTTTAATATGCTAAAACAACGCATGATTCATCCAAGGCACATTAAGCAATCTCAATTGTTTATAACAAGTCATGCTACAGCAAAGAATACTAAGCATAAAGCCAAAACAATATCAAGCATGGCATGACAAAGCACAGGCCACAGTCAAAAACGAGCTCTTTTTACCACATAAGCATGAACTTTCCTACTCTTTTCCAAACCAAACCAAACTATTTGAAAACCAATGTATGAAAGAGGGGGTCCAACCAATTTATTCAGCAAACTAAAAAAACCAAGCAAACGAAAAACCAAAACAAAAACGAAAAAGAAGACGCTCCAAGAACAACACATCTGTGCATGAAACAATAAAAATGAAGCGTTTGAAAGAAATCTGGGATTTTTATTGATGAAGAGGGGGATGCCTTGCGAATCCCCAAGATTTGAGGCTTGTACTTCTTGTATATTTCTTGGGGTGACACGCGTGGCATCCCTAATCTTGGTCTTTAGTCCATCCTTCATCTCATTACTCATTCCTTCTATACACCTGAAATTTTTCCTTCATACAAAACATTACACAATCTTTATTAGTAACATTAGTGCACTCAAGATAATAAGTCTTAAGGTTCAGTTCTAACACCAAATAAACTTTCATTAGAACACTATCTATTGTAGCACTTCCCTCAAAAAGCTCAATTCCCCAAAAGAACTCAAAAAGGAACCAACAAGAAGCAAATGTAGAAAATGGCAGAAATCTGTCAAAAGAGACCAGTAGGTAAAGACGAATTTTTTCGAAGACCTTGTGTTGCTCAAATCAAAAAGTGTTGAACTAACGAAAGTTATATAACAACCTGGGGCCGAATCACAAAAATTCACGCCTCAAAAATACATTCAGAGATTTTACACGAATTTTTACGGTGAAGCACAGAAATCTGTTTCGGGACAACAACTTTCCCAATCATTACTTCTCTCTCATTAGAGGTTATCTTGGCACAAAAAGCAAATAAAAAGGATAAGGACCGGTTATTACTGAAGTAATAAATTCCAAGACTCATCTAAAACTTTTGGGTTATCTCCCAATAAGTACTTTTCTTTAACGCCTTTAAGTTAGGCATAAGAAGCAAGAAAAAGAATCAAGTGTTCTCAAATGAAGAAGCATTAAGACCAAATTTCTTGCCCTTACCTCTCTTACTTTTATTCTTAACCTTGGGGAAATATGATTGTTTGGTGGAGAAGAAAGGTGCATGGTCCCCTTTCCCACATCTATTATTGCTCCAAGATGTTCTAATAGGGACCTTCCAAGTGTAATTTGTCCTTTTCCTGCACATTCAATAACAAGATAATCAGTAGAAATCATTTTCCCAAGGATCTTTGTAAACACTCCTTCAGCTATTCCAATAGGTAATATGGTAGCATTATTAGCAATAGATATTTCTTTTCCTCCTTCAGTAAGCACCCAAAGATTCAAAGATTCATAAATATCTTTGGGCATAAGACAAAATTCAGACATGATATCACAGCGAGCTTGAAAAGTTTTAGCGTTTATCTCAATCTTTATTGTAGGGAGCCACTTTGATGGTTCAGAATTTATTGGGACATAATTGTGATGCTCCCTAAGCGTATTATAGGAATCTTTTAATCTAGTAGTGCTAGTCTCAAGAGTGTTCAATCTAGCAAATATTCTTGCGAAAGAAATATCAGTTTGGCTTGGCAAGTTGTAAGTGAGGATCAATTTCTTTATAGCATTTATAGCATCATCCTCATTACATTGGAGGAAATCTCCTCCCACAACAGCATCTAAAGCATATCTATAGCAAAGAGCAATTCCAAGGTAAAAACTGCTAAGGAACAAGCTTTGAGTCATTTTAGGCTCAGTTTTTTCATGTAGATCAGGGATTCTAGACCAAGGTTCCTTAAAACTTTTCTCAATTCCTTGTTTAAAAGTGAAAATCATTTCCTCGGGTGACATAGTGACTGGAGCATGGCTAGACATAATGGCAACTTAAGATAGGAACTAATTTCTTTTTGTGTTTTCAAATAAGAAAGCAAACTCGTAAGACTAATTTTTTCGTGTTTTTGATAACAAAACAAGCAAACAAAGCAAACCAAAAATAACAAAGTAAAGAGATTGGTTATGACAGACACCCCTTGTGAAGATGTCCTTGACTCCCCGGCAACGGCGCCAGAAAAATGCTTGATGGCTCAGTGTTAATGTAGAGCTCGTTGGGAACCCCAAGAGGAAGGTATGATGAGCACATCAACAAGTTTCCCTCGGTTATGAAACCAAGGTTTAATCGAACCAGTAGGAGCAAGGAAACACCCCAAAGGTGTTGCTAGCTGAGCCTTGGAAGGGCGCACTACCGGTGCTAGTAGCAACGTGGAGACCTACACAACACAACCACGGAACTCTGTCCCCAACTTGCGATGAGGTTGTCAATCTCACCGGTTTTGCTGAAAACAAAGGATTAAACGTATCGAATGGAAGGAAGTAATAGTTTGCAGAAAGTAAACACAAAGCAGTAAACATTTTATAGATTATATGTAAAAGAAAAGGACCGGGATCCATAGTTCACTAGAGGTGGCTCTCCTTAAGATAGATAACATGCTGGGTGAACAAATTACAGCGGGGCAATTGACAAACATAGAGAAAGCAATACATGCATATAGTAATCATCTTGACTCCTTTTGAACTTGATTGGGCATTACAACATTATACATAGACCACCATCCAACTGCATCTATGACTAATAATCCACCTTCAGGTTATCATCTGAACCCCCTCCAGTATTAAGTTGCAAGCAATGTTATTGCTTTACAATTGCGTGTAATGTAAACAATACGATTGTTCTATGAACAAAGGATTGTTGTTTTCGCTAGTAGCAACACATCTATTACCTTAGAGATTTTGTCACTTCCCAGTTACGGAGGCATGAACCCACTATCGAGCATAAATACTAACTCTTGGAGTTGCTAGCATCTACTTGGCCAAGATAGCTACTAACAACGGAAAGCATGCAAGATCACAAATAACAAAGACATGATAGAATGAATAATCAATCTGAAATAGCATCTCAATATCGATCGGATCCCCGCAAACACAACATGCAGAATCACAAATAGATGATCTTGATCATGAGAGCTCACAAGATCTAGACATGAAAGCACAAAGGAGGAGAACCAGCCATCTAGCTACTACATGGATCCGTAGTCCAAGGATGAACTACTCACGCATCACACCGGAGGCTTGCATGATGATGAAGAAGGCCTCCAGGGTGAATTCCCCTCTCCGGCAGGGTGCCAGGAAGAGCTTCAGATCCCTCCCGATCTAGGGATGGAGATGACGGCGGCTATAGATTCTTTCGTGGATACTTAGGGTTTTCTTCCCGAGGGCATCTTATAGGCGAAAGGAGAGGCCGAGGGGGTGTTGGGGTCGGCCAGACCACCCTTGGCACTGGCCAGGCCTGGCCAGCTGCAGTGGTGTGGCTGACCCCAGCCCTTCTCCGTCTCGTATTCTGGCATCTGATGACTTCCGAAATAATAGGCACTTTGGCTTTTGTCCCGTCCAATTCCGAGAATATTCATTTTCTAACTTTCCTGGAACCAAAAACAGCAGAAAATAGGCAGCTAGCACTGTGTCTCTTGTTAATAGGTTAGTCCAAGAAATCATATGAAAAGTACTCCAAAGTGTGGACAAAACACAGGAAAGTGGATAAAACCAAGCATGGAACATCAAAAATTATAGATACATTTGCAATGTATCAGATCCATAGGTGGACTATGAAAAGAAGACACATGCAATGACTTTGGTTGTTGTTAGTAGAAAGAACACACATGCAATGACACTGGTGGATCCATGTGTGGTCTCTGAAGAGAACACACATTTCAATGACAGTAGTGGATCCATATGTGGTATGTGAAAAGAATAGTCATGAAATGACTCAAGTTGTTGTTAGTAAAAAGAACACATGCAATGACACTGGTGGATCCAGAGACCACGCATGCAATGACTCTAGTTGTGGTTAATGAGAAGAACACACATGCAATGACATTGGTGGATCCAGAGACAACACATGCAATTACTCTAGTTGTGGTTAATGAGAAGAACACACATGCAATGACATTGGTTGTTGTTACTAAAAAGGGCACACATGCAAGGACACTAGTGGATCCATGTATGGTCTCTGAAGAAAACACACATTTCAATGACACAGGTTAATCCATATGTGGTATGTGAAAAGAACACACATTCAATGACTGCAGTTGTTGTTGGTAAAAATAACACACATGCAATGACACTGGTGGATCCATGTGTGGTCTCTGAAGAGAACACACATGCAATCACTCTAGCTGTGTTTAATGAGAAGAACACACATTTCAATGACACTGGTGGATCCATATGTGGTATGTGAAAAGAATAGTCATGAAATGACACTGGTTGTTGTTAGTAAAAAGAACACACATGCAATGGCACTGGTGGATCCATGTGTGGTCTCTGAAGAGAACACAAATGCAATGACTCTAGTTGTGGTTAATGAGAAGAACACACATGCAATGACACTAGTTGTTGTTAGTAAAAAGAGCACACATGCAATGACACTTGTGGATCCATGTGTGGTCTCTGAAGAGAACACACATTTCAATGACACTGGTGGATCCATATGTGGTATGTGAAAAGAACACACATGCAATGACTCCAGTTGTTGTTAGTAAAAAGAACACAGACGCAATGACACTCGTGGATCCATGTGTGGTCTCTGAAGAGAACACACATGCAATGACTCTAGCTGTGGTTAGTGAGAAGAACCCACATTTCAATGACACAGGTGGATCCATATGTGGTATGTGAAAAGAACACACATGCAATGAATCTAGTTGTTGTTAGTAAAAAGTGCACACATACAATTACACTGGTGGATCCATGTGTGGTCTCTGGAGAGAAGACACATGCAATGAATCTAGCTATGGTTAATGAGAAGAACACACATGCAATGACACTGGTTGTTGTTAGTAAAAAGATCACACTTGCAATGACACTGGTGGATCCATATGTGGTCTCTGAAGAGAACACACGTTTCAATGACACTGGTGGATCCATATGTGGTGTGTGAAAAGAACACACATGCAATGACTCTAACTGTGGTTAATGAGAAGAACACACATGCAATGACATTAGTGGATCTAGAGACCACACATGCAATGACTCTAGCTGTGGTTAATGAGAAGAACACACCTACAATGACATTGGTTGTTGTTACTAAAAAGGGCACACATGCAATGACACTAGTGGATCCATGTGTGGTCTCTGAAGAGAACACACATTTCAATGACACTGGTTAATCCATATGTGGTATGTGAAAAGAACACACATTCAATGATTCCAGTTATTGTTAGTAAAAATAACACACATGCAATGACACTGGTGGATCCATGTGTGGTCTCTGAAGAGAACACACATGCAATGACTCTAGATGTGGTTAATGAGGAGAACACACATTTCAATGACACTGGTGGATCCATATGTGGTATGTGAAATGACTCCAGTTGTTGTTAGTAAAAAGAACACACATGCAATGGCACTGGTGGAACCATGTGTGGTCTCTGAAGAGAACACAAATGCAATGACTCTAGTTGTGGTTAATGAGAAGAACACACATGCAATGACACTAGTTGAGGTTAGTAAAAAGAGCACACATGCAATGACACTTGTGGATCCATGTGTTGTCTCTGAAGAGAACACACATTTCAATGACACTGGTGGATCCATATGTGGTATGTGAAATGAAACACGCATTCAATGACTCCAGTTGTTGTTAGTAAAAAGAACACACATGCAATGACACTCGTGGATCCATGTGTGGTCTCTGAAGAGAACACACATGCAATGACTCTAGATGTGGTTAGTGAGAAGAACCCACATTTCAATGACACAGGTGGATCCATATGTGGTATGTGAAAATAACACACATGCAATGACTCTAGTTGTTGTTAGTAAAAAGAGCACACATGCAATTACACTGGTGGATCCATGTGTGGTCTCTGAAGAGAACACACAAGCAATGAATCTAGATATGGTTAATGAGAAGAACACACATGCAATGACACTGGTTGTTGTTAGTAAAAAGAGCACACATGCAATGACACTGGTGGATCCATGTGTGGTCTTTGAAGAGAACACACGTTTCAATGACACTGGTGGATCCATATGTGGTGTGTGAAAAAAACACGCATGCAATGACTCTAGCTATGGTTAATGAGAAGAACACAAATGTAATGACATTAGTGGATCTAGAGACCACACATGCAATGACTCTAGCTGTGGTTAATGAGAAGAACACACATGCAATGACACTAGTTGAGGTTAGTAAAAAGAGCACACATGCAATGACACTTGTGGATCCATGTGTTGTCTCTGAAGAGAACACACATTTCAATGACACTGGTGGATCCATATGTGGTATTTGAAATGAAACACGCATTCAATGACTCCAGTTGTTGTTAGTAAAAAGAACACACATGCAATGACACTCGTGGATCCATGTGTGGTCTCTGAAGAGAACACACATGCAATGACTCTAGATGTGGTTAGTGAGAAGAACCCACATTTCAATGACACAGGTGGATCCATATGTGGTATGTGAAAAGAACACACATGCAATGACTCTAGTTGTTGTTAGTAAAAAGAGCACACATGCAATTACACTGGTGGATCCATGTGTGGTCTCTGAAGAGAACACACATGCAATGAATCTAGATATGGTTAATGAGAAGAACACACATGCAATGACACTGGTTGTTGTTAGTAAAAAGAGCACACATGCAATGACACTGGTGGATCCATGTGTGGTCTTTGAAGAGAACACACGTTTCAATGACACTGGTGGATCCATATGTGGTGTGTGAAAAAAACACGCATGCAATGACTCTAGCTATGGTTAATGAGAAGAACACACATGTAATGACATTAGTGGATCTAGAGACCACACATGCAATGACTCTAGCTGTGGTTAATGAGAAGAACACACATGCAATAACATTGGTTGTTGTTACTAAAAAGGGCACACATGCAATGACACTAGTGGATCCATGTGTGGTCTCTGAAGAGAACACACATTTCAATGACACTGGTTAATCCATATGTGGTATGTGAAAAGAACACACATTCAATGATTCCAGTTATTGTTAGTAAAAATAACACACATGCAAAGACACTGGTGGATCCATGTGTGGTCTCTGAAGAGAACACACATGCAATGACTCTAGCTGTGGTTAATGAGAAGAACACACATTTCAATGACACAGGTGGATCCATATGTGGTATGTGAAAAGAACACACATTCGATGAATCTAGTTGTTGTTAGTAAAAAGTGCACACATGCAATTACACTGGTGGATCCATGTGTGGTCTCTGAAGAGAAGACACATGCAATGAATCTAGCTATGGTTAATGAGAAGAACACACATGCAATGACATTGGTTGTTGTTAGTAAAAAGATCACACATGCAATGACACTGGTGGATCCATATGTGGTCTCTGAAGAGAACACACGTTTCAATGACACTGGTGGATCCATATGTGGTGTGTGAAAAGAACACACATGCAATGACTCTAACCGTGGTTAATGAGAAGAACACACATGCAATGACATTAGTGGATCTAGAGACCACACATTCAATGACTCTAGCTGTGGTTAATGAGAAGAACACACCTGCAATGACATTGGTTGTTGTTACTAAAAAGGGCACACATGCAATGACACTAGTGGATCCATGTGTGGTCTCTGAAGAGAACACACATTTCAATGACACTGGTTAATCCATATGTGGTATGTGAAAAGAACACACATTCAATGATTCCAGTTATTGTTAGTAAAAATAACACACATGCAATGACACTGGTGGATCCATGTGTGGTCTCTGAAGAGAACACACATGCAATGACTCTAGCTGTGGTTAATGAGAAGAACACACATTTCAATGACACTGGTGGATCCATATGTGGTATGTGAAAAGAATAGTCATGAAATGACTCCAGTTGTTGTTAGTAAAAAGAACACACATGCAATGGCACTGGTGGATCCATGTGTGGTCTCTGAAGAGAACACAAATGCAATGACTCTAGTTGTGGTTAATGAGAAGAACACACATGCAATGACACTAGTTGTTGTTAGTAAAAAGAGCACACATGCAATGACACTTGTGGATCCATGTGTGGTCTCTGAAGAGAACACACATTTCAATGACACTGGTGGATCCATATGTGGTATGTGAAAAGAACACACATGCAATGAATCCAGTTGTTATTAGTAAAAAGAACACAGATGCAATGACACTCGTGGATACATGTGTGGTCTCTGAAGAGAACACACATGCAATGACTCTAGCTGTGGTTAGTGAGAAGAACCCACATTTCAATGACACAGGTGGATCCATATGTGGTATGTGAAAAGAACACACATGCAATGAATCTAGTTGTTGTTAGTAAAAAGTGCACACATACAATTAAACTGGTGGATCCATGTGTGGTCTCTGGAGAGAAAACACATGCAATGAATCTAGCTATGGTTAATGAGAAGAACACACATGCAATGACACTGGTTGTTGTTAGTAAAAAGATCACACTTGCAATGACACTGGTGGATCCATATGTGGTCTCTGAAGAGAACACACGTTTCAATGACACTGGTGGATCCATATGTGGTGTGTGAAAAGAACACACATGCAATGACTCTAACTGTGGTTAATGAGAAGAACACACATGCAATGACATTAGTGGACCTAGAGACCACACATGCAATGACTCTAGCTGTGGTTAATGAGAAGAACACACCTGCAATGACATTGGTTGTTGTTACTAAAAAGGGCACACATGCAATGACACTAGTGGATCCATGTGTGGTCTCTGAAGAGAACACACATTTCAATGACACTGGTTAATCCATATGTGGTATGTGAAAAGAACACACATTCAATGATTCCAGTTATTGTTAGTAAAAATAACACACATGCAATGACACTGGTGGATCCATGTGTGGTCTCTGAAGATAACACACATGCAATGACTATAGATGTGGTTAATGAGAAGAACACACATTTCAATGACACTGGTGGATCCATATGTGGTATGTGAAATGACTCCAGTTGTTGTTAGTAAAAAGAACACACATGCAATGGCACTGGTGGATCCATGTGGTCTCTGAAGAGAACACAAATGCAATGACTCTAGTTGTGGTTCATGAGAAGAACACATGCAATGACACTAGTTGAGGTTAGTAAAAAGATCACACATGCAATGACACTTGTGGATCCATGTGTTGTCTCTGAAGAGAACACACATTTCAATGACACTGGTGGATCCATATGTGGTATGTGAAATGAAACACGCATTCAATGACTCCAGTTGTTGTTAGTAAAAAGAACACACATGCAATGACACTCGTGGATCCAAGTGTGGTCTCTGAAGAGAACACACATGCAATGACTCTAGATGTGGTTAGTGAGAAGAACCCACATATCAATGACACAGGTGGATCCATATGTGGTATGTGAAAAGAACACACATGCAATGACTCTAGTTGTTGTTAGTAAAAAGAGCACACATGCAATTACACTGGTGGATCCATGTGTGGTCTCTGAAGAGAACACACATGCAATGAATCTAGCTATGGTTAATGAGAAGAACACACATGCAATGACACTGGTTGTTGTTAGTAAAAAGAGCACACATGCAATGACACTGGTGGATCCATGTGTGGTCTTTGAAGAGAACACACGTTTCAATGAAACTGGTGGATCCATATGTGGTGTGTGAAAAAACACACATGCAATGACTCTAGCTATGGTTAATGAGAAGAACACACATGTAATGACATTAGTGGATCTAGAGACCACACATGCAATGACTCTAGCTGTGGTTAATGAGAAGAACACACATGCAATGACATTGGTTGTTGTTACTAAAAAGGGCACACATGCAATGACAC
Source organism: Avena insularis (assembly GCA_023614405.1). NCBI lineage: Eukaryota > Viridiplantae > Streptophyta > Magnoliopsida > Poales > Poaceae > Avena > Avena insularis. Next base: position 276,677,203 of record CM042692.1, read on the forward strand.
TAGTGGATCCATGTGTGGTCTCTGAAGAGAACACACATTTCAATGACACTGGTTAATCCATATGTGGTATGTGAAAAGAACACACATTCAATGATTCCAGTTATTGTTACTAAAAATAACACACATGCGATGACACTGGTGGATCCATGTGTGGTCTATGAAGAGAACACACATGCAATGACTCTAGCTGTGGTTAATGAGAAGAACACACATTTCAATGACACTAGTGGATCCATATGTGGTATGTGAAAAGAATAGTCATGAAATGACTCCAGTTGTTGTTAGTAAAAAGAACACACATGCAATGGCACTGGTGGATCCATGTGTGGTCTCTGAAGAGAACACAAATGCAATGACTCTAGTTGTGGTTAATGAGAAGAACACACATGCAATGACACTAGTTGTTGTTAGTAAAAAGAGCACACATGCAATGACACTTGTGGATCCATGTGTGGTCTCTGAAGAGAACACACATTTCAATGACACTGGTGGATCCATATGTGGTATGTGAAAAGAAACACGCATGCAATGACACTCGTGCAATGACACTCCTGTTGTTGTTAGTAAAAATAACACACATGCGATGACACTGGTGGATCCATGTGTGGTCTCTGAAGAGAACACACATGCAATGACTCTAGCTGTGGTTAATGAGAAGAACACACATTTCAATGACACAGGTGGATCCATATGTGGTATGTGAAAAGAACACACATGCAATGAATCTAGTTGTTGTTAGTAAAAAGTGCACACATGCAATTACACTGGTGGATCCATGTGTGGTCTCTGAAGAGAAGACACATGCAATGAATCTAGCTATGGTTAATGAGAAGAACACACATGCAATGACATTGGTTGTTGTTAGTAAAAAGATCACACATGCAATGACACTGGTGGATCCATATGTGGTCTCTGAAGAGAACACACGTTTCAATGACACTGGTGGATCCATATGTGGTGTGTGAAAAGAACACACATGCAATGACTCTAACCGTGGTTAATGAGAAGAACACACATGCAATGACATTAGTGGATCTAGAGACCACACATTCAATGACTCTAGCTGTGGTTAATGAGAAGAACACACCTGCAATGACATTGGTTGTTGTTACTAAAAAGGGCACACATGCAATGACACTAGTGGATCCATGTTTGGTCTCTGAAGAGAACACACATTTCAATGACACTGGTTAATCCATATGTGGTATGTGAAAAGAACACACATTCAATGATTCCAGTTATTGTTAGTAAAAATAACACACATGCAATGACACTGGTGGATCCATGTGTGGTCTCTAAAGAGAACACACATGCAATGACTCTAGCTGTGGTTAATGAGAAGAACACACATTTAAATGACACTGGTGGATCCATATGTGGTATGTGAAAAGAATAGTCATGAAATGACTCCAGTTGTTGTTAGTAAAAAGAACACACATGCAATGGCACTAGTGGATCCATGTGTGGTCTCTGAAGAGAACACAAATGCAATGACTCTAGTTGTGGTTAATGAGAAGAACACACATGCAATGACACTAGTTGTTGTTAGTAAAAAGAGCACACATGCAATGACACTTGTGGATCCATGTGTGGTCTCTGAAGAGAACACACATTTCAATGACACTGGTGGATCCATATGTGGTATGTGAAAAGAACACACATGCAATGAATCCAGTTGTTATTAGTAAAAAGAACACAGATGCAATGACACTCGTGGATCCATGTGTGGTCTCTGAAGAGAACACACATGCAATGACTCTAGCTGTGGTTAGTGAGAAGAACCCACAATTCAATGACACAGGTGGATCCATATGTGGTATGTGAAAAGAACACACATGCAATGAATCTAGTTGTTGTTAGTAAAAAGTGCACACATACAATTAAACTGGTGGATCCATGTGTGGTCTCTGGAGAGAAAACACATGCAATGAATCTAGCTATGGTTAATGAGAAGAACACACATGCAATGACACTGGTTGTTGTTAGTAAAAAGATCACACTTGCAATGACACTGGTGGATCCATATGTGGTCTCTGAAGAGAACACACGTTTCAATGACACTGGTGGATCCATATGTGGTGTGTGAAAAGAACACACATGCAATGACTCTAACTGTGGTTAATGAGAAGAACACACATGCAATGACATTAGTGGACCTAGAGACCACACATGCAATGACTCTAGCTGTGGTTAATGAGAAGAACACACCTGCAATGACATTGGTTGTTGTTACTAAAAAGGGCACACATGCAATGACACTAGTGGATCCATGTGTGGTCTCTGAAGAGAACACACATTTCAATGACACTGGTTAATCCATATGTGGTATGTGAAAAGAACACACATTCAATGATTCCAGTTATTGTTAGTAAAAATAACACACATGCAATGACACTGGTGGATCCATGTGTGGTCTCTGAAGATAACACACATGCAATGACTATAGATGTGGTTAATGAGAAGAACACACATTTCAATGACACTGGTGGATCCATATGTGGTATGTGAAATGACTCCAGTTGTTGTTAGTAAAAAGAACACACATGCAATGGCACTGGTGGATCCATGTGTGGTCTCTGAAGAGAACACAAATGCAATGACTCTAGTTGTGGTTCATGAGAAGAACACACATGCAATGACACTAGTTGAGGTTAGTAAAAAGATCACACATGCAATGACACTTGTGGATCCATGTGTTGTCTCTGAAGAGAACACACATTTCAATGACACTGGTGGATCCATATGTGGTATGTGAAATGAAACACGCATTCAATGACTCAGTTGTTGTAAAAAGAACACACATGCAATGACACTCGTGGATCCAAGTGTGGTCTCTGAAGAGAACACACATGCAATGACTCTAGATGTGGTTAGTGAGAAGAACCCACATATCAATGACACAGGTGGATCCATATGTGGTATGTGAAAAGAACACACATGCAATGACTCTAGTTGTTGTTAGTAAAAAGAGCACACATGCAATTACACTGGTGGATCCATGTGTGGTCTCTGAAGAGAACACACATGCAATGAATCTAGCTATGGTTAATGAGAAGAACACACATGCAATGACACTGGTTGTTGTTAGTAAAAAGAGCACACATGCAATGACACTGGTGGATCCATGTGTGGTCTTTGAAGAGAACACACGTTTCAATGAAACTGGTGGATCCATATGTGGTGTGTGAAAAAACACACATGCAATGACTCTAGCTATGGTTAATGAGAAGAACACACATGTAATGACATTAGTGGATCTAGAGACCACACATGCAATGACTCTAGCTGTGGTTAATGAGAAGAACACACATGCAATGACATTGGTTGTTGTTACTAAAAAGGGCACACATGCAATGACACTAGTGGATCCATGTGTGGTCTCTGAAGAGAACACACATTTCAATGACACTGGTTAATCCATATGTGGTATGTGAAAAGAACACACATTCAATGATTCCAGTTATTGTTACTAAAAATAACACACATGCGATGACACTGGTGGATCCATGTGTGGTCTATGAAGAGAACACACATGCAATGACTCTAGCTGTGGTTAATGAGAAGAACACACATTTCAATGACACTGGTGGATCCATATGTGGTATGTGAAAAGAATAGTCATGAAATGACTCCAGTTGTTGTTAGTAAAAAGAACACACATGCAATGGCACTGTTGGATCCATGTGGTCTCTGAAGAGAACACAAATGCAATGACTCTAGTTGTGGTTAATGAGAAGAACACACATGCAATGACACTAGTTGTTGTTAGTAAAAAGAGCACACATGCAATGACACTTGTGGATCCATGTGTGGTCTCTGAAGAGAACACACATTTCAATGACACTGGTGGATCCATATGTGGTATGTGAAAAGAAACACGCATGCAATGACTCCAGTTGTTGTTAGTAAAAAGAACACACATGCAATGACACTCGTGGATCCACGTGTGGTCTCTGAAGAGAACACACATGCAATGACTCTAGCTGTGGTTAGTGAGAAGAACCCACATTTCAATGACACAGGTGGATCCATATGTGGTATGTGAAAAGAACACACATGCAATGACTCTAGTTGTTGTTAGTAAAAGGAGCACACATGCAATTACACTGGTGGATCCATGTGTGGTCTCTGAAGAGAACACACATGCAATGAATCTAGCTATGGTTAATGAGAAGAACACACATGCAATGACACTGGTTGTTGTTAGTAAAAAGAGCACACATGCAATGACACTGGTGGATCCATGTGTGGTCTCTGAAGAGAACACACGTTTCAATGACACTGGTGGATCCATATGTGGTGTGTGAAAAGAACACACATGCAATGACTCTAGCTGTGGTTAATGAGAAGAAAACACATGCAATGACATTAGTGGATCTAGAGACCACACATGCAATGACTCTAGCTGTGGTTAATGAGAAGAACACACATGCAATGACATTGGTTGTTGTTACTAAAAAGGGCACACATGCAATGACACTAGTGGATCCATGTGTGGTCTCTAAAGAGAACACACATTTCAATGACACTGGTTAATCCATATGCGGTATGTGAAAAGAACACACATTCAATGATTCCAACTATTGTTAGTAAAAATAACACACATGCAATGACACTGGTGGATCCATGTGTGGTCTATTAAGAGAACACACATGCAATGACTCTAGCTGTGGTTAATGAGAAGAACACACATTTGAATGACACTAGTGGATCCATATGTGGTATGTGAAAAGAATAGTCATGAAATGACTCCAATTGTTGTTAGTAAAAAGAACACACATGCAATGGCACTGGTGGATCCATGTGTGGTCTCTGAAGAGAACACAAATGCAATGACTCTAGTTGTGGTTAATGAGAAGAACACACATGCAATGACACTAGTTGTTGTTAGTAAAAAGAGCACACATGCAATGACACTTGTGGATCCATGTGTGGTCTCTGAAAAGAACACACATTTCAATGACACCGGTGGATCCATATGTGGTATGTGAAAAGAAACACGCATGCAATGACTCCAGTTGTTGTTAATAAAAAGAACACACATGCAATGACACTCGTGGATCCATGTGTGGTCTCTGAAGAGAACACACATGCAATGACTCTAGCTATGGTTAGTGAGAAGAACCCACATTTCAATGACACAGGTGGATCCATATGTGGTATGTGAAAAGAACACACATGCAATGACTCTAGTTGTTGTTAGTAAAAAGAGCACACATGCAATTACACTGGTGGATCCATGTGTGGTCTCTGAAGAGAACACACATGCAATGAATCTAGCTATGGTTAATGAGAAGAACGCACATGCAATGACACTGGTTGTTGTTAGTAAAAAGAGCACACATGCAATGACACTGGTGGATCCATGTTTGGTCTCTGAAGAGAACACACGTTTCAATGACACTGGTGGATCCATATGTGGTGTGTGAAAAGAACACACATGCAATGACTCTAGTTGGTGTTAGTAAAAAGAACACACATACAATGACACTGGTGGATCCATGTGTGGTCTCTGAAGAGAACACACATGCAATGACTCTAGTTGTGGTTACTGAAGAGAACACACATTTCAATGACACTGGTGGATCCATGTGTGGTCTCTGAAGAGAACACACGTTTCAATGACACTGGTGGATCCATATGTGGTGTGTGAAAAGAACACACATGCAATGACTCTAACTGTGGTTAATGAGAAGAACACACATGCAATGACATTAGTGGACCTAGAGACCACACATGCAATGACTCTAGCTGTGGTTAATGAGAAGAACACACCTGCAATGACATTGGTTGTTGTTACTAAAAAGGGCACACATGCAATGACACTAGTGGATCCATGTGTGGTCTCTGAAGAGAACACACATTTCAATGACACTGGTTAATCCATATGTGGTATGTGAAAAGAACACACATTCAATGATTCCAGTTATTGTTAGTAAAAATAACACACATGCAATGACACTGGTGGATCCATGTGTGGTCTCTGAAGATAACACACATGCAATGACTATAGATGTGGTTAATGAGAAGAACACACATTTCAATGACACTGGTGGATCCATATGTGGTATGTGAAATGACTCCAGTTGTTGTTAGTAAAAAGAACACACATGCAATGGCACTGGTGGATCCATGTGTGGTCTCTGAAGAGAACACAAATGCAATGACTCTAGTTGTGGTTCATGAGAAGAACACACATGCAATGACACTAGTTGAGGTTAGTAAAAAGATCACACATGCAATGACACTTGTGGATCCATGTGTTGTCTCTGAAGAGAACACACATTTCAATGACACTGGTGGATCCATATGTGGTATGTGAAATGAAACACGCATTCAATGACTCCAGTTGTTGTTAGTAAAAAGAACACACATGCAATGACACTCGTGGATCCAAGTGTGGTCTCTGAAGAGAACACACATGCAATGACTCTAGATGTGGTTAGTGAGAAGAACCCACATATCAATGACACAGGTGGATCCATATGTGGTATGTGAAAAGAACACACATGCAATGACTCTAGTTGTTGTTAGTAAAAAGAGCACACATGCAATTACATCAGGATCCATGTGTGGTCTCTGAAGAGAACACACATGCAATGAATCTAGCTATGGTTAATGAGAAGAACACACATGCAATGACACTGGTTGTTGTTAGTAAAAAGAGCACACATGCAATGACACTGGTGGATCCATGTGTGGTCTTTGAAGAGAACACACGTTTCAATGAAACTGGTGGATCCATATGTGGTGTGTGAAAAAACACACATGCAATGACTCTAGCTATGGTTAATGAGAAGAACACACATGTAATGACATTAGTGGATCTAGAGACCACACATGCAATGACTCTAGCTGTGGTTAATGAGAAGAACACACATGCAATGACATTGGTTGTTGTTACTAAAAAGGGCACACATGCAATGACACTAGTGGATCCATGTGTGGTCTCTGAAGAGAACACACATTTCAATGACACTGGTTAATCCATATGTGGTATGTGAAAAGAACACACATTCAATGATTCCAGTTATTGTTACTAAAAATAACACACATGCGATGACACTGGTGGATCCATGTGTGGTCTATGAAGAGAACACACATGCAATGACTCTAGCTGTGGTTAATGAGAAGAACACACATTTCAATGACACTGGTGGATCCATATGTGGTATGTGAAAAGAATAGTCATGAAATGACTCCAGTTGTTGTTAGTAAAAAGAACACACATGCAATGGCACTGGTGGATCCATGTGTGGTCTCTGAAGAGAACACAAATGCAATGACTCTAGTTGTGGTTAATGAGAAGAACACACATGCAATGACACTAGTTGTTGTTAGTAAAAAGAGCACACATGCAATGACACTTGTGGATCCATGTGTGGTCTCTGAAGAGAACACACATTTCAATGACACTGGTGGATCCATATGTGGTATGTGAAAAGAAACACGCATGCAATGACTCCAGTTGTTGTTAGTAAAAAGAACACACATGCAATGACACTCGTGGATCCACGTGTGGTCTCTGAAGAGAACACACATGCAATGACTCTAGCTGTGGTTAGTGAGAAGAACCCACATTTCAATGACACAGGTGGATCCATATGTGGTATGTGAAAAGAACACACATGCAATGACTCTAGTTGTTGTTAGTAAAAGGAGCACACATGCAATTACACTGGTGGATCCATGTGTGGTCTCTGAAGAGAACACACATGCAATGAATCTAGCTATGGTTAATGAGAAGAACACACATGCAATGACACTGGTTGTTGTTAGTAAAAAGAGCACACATGCAATGACACTGGTGGATCCATGTGTGGTCTCTGAAGAGAACACACTTTTCAATGACACTGGTGGATCCATATGTGGTGTGTGAAAAGAACACACATGCAATGACTCTAGCTGTGGTTAATGAGAAGAAAACACATGCAATGACATTAGTGGATCTAGAGACCACACATGCAATGACTCTAGCTGTGGTTAATGAGAAGTACACACATGCGATGACAGTGGTTGTTGTTACTAAAAGGGCACACATGCAATGACACTAGTGGATCCATGTGTGGTCTCTAAAGAGAACACACATTTCAATGACACTGGTTAATCCATATGCGGTATGTGAAAAGAACACACATTCAATGATTCCAACTATTGTTAGTAAAAATAACACACATGCAATGACACTGGTGGATCCATGTGTGGTCTATTAAGAGAACACACATGCAATGACTCTAGCTGTGGTTAATGAGAAGAACACACATTTGAATGACACTAGTGGATCCATATGTGGTATGTGAAAAGAATAGTCATGAAATGACTCCAATTGTTGTTAGTAAAAGAGCACACATGCAATGGCACTGGTGGATCCATGTGTGGTCTCTGAAGAGAACACAAATGCAATGACTCTAGTTGTGGTTAATGAGAAGAACACACATGCAATGACACTAGTTGTTGTTAGTAAAAAGAGCACACATGCAATGACACTTGTGGATCCATGTGTGGTCTCTGAAAAGAACACACATTTCAATGACACCGGTGGATCCATATGTGGTATGTGAAAAGAAACACGCATGCAATGACTCCAGTTGTTGTTAATAAAAAGAACACACATGCAATGACACTCGTGGATCCATGTGTGGTCTCTGAAGAGAACACACATGCAATGACTCTAGCTATGGTTAGTGAGAAGAACCCACATTTCAATGACACAGGTGGATCCATATGTGGTATGTGAAAAGAACACACATGCAATGACTCTAGTTGTTGTTAGTAAAAAGAGCACACATGCAATTACATCAGGATCCATGTGTGGTCTCTGAAGAGAACACACATGCAATGAATCTAGCTATGGTTAATGAGAAGAACGCACATGCAATGACACTGGTTGTTGTTAGTAAAAAGAGCACACATGCAATGACACTGGTGGATCCATGTTTGGTCTCTGAAGAGAACACACGTTTCAATGACACTGGTGGATCCATATGTGGTGTGTGAAAAGAACACACATGCAATGACTCTAGTTGGTGTTAGTAAAAAGAACACACATACAATGACACTGGTGGATCCATGTGTGGTCTCTGAAGAGAACACACATGCAATGACTCTAGTTGTGGTTACTGAAGAGAACACACATTTCAATGACACTGGTGGATCCATGTGTGGTCTCTGAAGAGAACACACGTTTCAATGACTCTAGTTGTGGTTAATGAGAAGAACACACATGCAATGACACTAGTTGTTGTTAGTAAAAAGAGCACACATGCAATGACACTTGTGGATCCATGTGTGGTCTCTGAAGAGAACACACATTTCAATGACACTGGTGGATCCATATGTGGTATGTGAAAAGAAACACGCATGCAATGACTCCAGTTGTTGTTAGTAAAAAGAACACACATGCAATGACACTCGTGGATCCACGTGTGGTCTCTGAAGAGAACACACATGCAATGACTCTAGCTGTGGTTAGTGAGAAGAACCCACATTTCAATGACACAGGTGGATCCATATGTGGTATGTGAAAAGAACACACATGCAATGACTCTAGTTGTTGTTAGTAAAAGGAGCACACATGCAATTACACTGGTGGATCCATGTGTGGTCTCTGAAGAGAACACACATGCAATGAATCTAGCTATGGTTAATGAGAAGAACACACATGCAATGACACTGGTTGTTGTTAGTAAAAGAGCACACATGCAATGACACTGGTGGATCCATGTGGTCTCTGAAGAGAACACACGTTTCAATGACACTGGTGGATCCATATGTGGTGTGTGAAAAGAACACACATGCAATGACTCTAGCTGTGGTTAATGAGAAGAAAACACATGCAATGACATTAGTGGATCTAGAGACCACACATGCAATGACTCTAGCTGTGGTTAATGAGAAGAACACACATGCAATGACATTGGTTGTTGTTACTAAAAAGGGCACACATGCAATGACACTAGTGGATCCATGTGTGGTCTCTAAAGAGAACACACATTTCAATGACACTGGTTAATCCATATGCGGTATGTGAAAAGAACACACATTCAATGATTCCAACTATTGTTAGTAAAAATAACACACATGCAATGACACTGGTGGATCCATGTGTGGTCTATTAAGAGAACACACATGCAATGACTCTAGATGTGGTTAATGAGAAGAACACATTTGAATGAAACTAGTGGATCCATATGTGGTATGTGAAAAGAATAGTCATGAAATGACTCCAATTGTTGTTAGTAAAAAGAACACACATGCAATGGCACTGGTGGATCCATGTGTGGTCTCTGAAGAGAACACAAATGCAATGACTCTAGTTGTGGTTAATGAGAAGAACACATGCAATGACACTAGTTGTTGTTAGTAAAAAGAGCACACATGCAATGACACTTGTGGATCCATGTGTGGTCTCTGAAAAGAACACACATTTCAATGACACCGGTGGATCCATATGTGGTATGTGAAAAGAAACACGCATGCAATGACTCCAGTTGTTGTTAATAAAAAGAACACACATGCAATGACACTCGTGGATCCATGTGTGGTCTCTGAAGAGAACACACATGCAATGACTCTAGCTATGGTTAGTGAGAAGAACCCACATTTCAATGACACAGGTGGATCCATATGTGGTATGTGAAAAGAACACACATGCAATGACTCTAGTTGTTGTTAGTAAAAAGAGCACACATGCAATTACACTGGTGGATCCATGTGTGGTCTCTGAAGAGAACACACATGCAATGAATCTAGCTATGGTTAATGAGAAGAACGCACATGCAATGACACTGGTTGTTGTTAGTAAAAAGAGCACACATGCAATGACACTGGTGGATCCATGTTTGGTCTCTGAAGAGAACACACGTTTCAATGACACTGGTGGATCCATATGTGGTGTGTGAAAAGAACACACATGCAATGACTCTAGTTGGTGTTAGTAAAAAGAACACACATACAATGACACTGGTGGATCCATGTGTGGTCTCTGAAGAGAACACACATGCAATGACTCTAGTTGTGGTTACTGAAGAGAACACACATTTCAATGACACTGGTGGATCCATATGTGGTATGTGAAAAGAACACACATGAAATGACTCCAGTTATTATTAGTAAAAAGAACACACATGCAATGACACTGGTGGATCCATGTTTAGTCTCTGAAGAGAACACACATTTCAATGAAACTGGTGGATCCATATGTGGTATGTGAAAAGAATAGTCATGAAATGACTCTAGTTGTTGTTAGTAAAAAGAACACACATGCAATGACACTGGTGGATCCATGTGTGGTCTCTGAAGAGAACACACATGCCATGACTCTCGCTGTGGTTAATGAGAAGAACACACATTTCAATGACACAGGTGGATCCATATGTGGTATGTGAAAATAACACACATGCAATGACTCTAGTTGTTGTTAGTAAAAAGAACACACATGCAATGACACTGCTGGATCCATGTGTAGTCTCTGAAGAGAACACACATTTCAATGACACTAGTGGATCCATATGTGGTATGTGAAAAGAATAGTCATGAAATGATTCCAGTTGTTGTTAGTAAAAAGAACACACATGCAATGACACTAGTGGATCCATGTGTGGTCTCTGAAGATAATACACATGCAATGACTCTAGCTGTGGTTGATGATAAGAACACACATTTCAATGACACTGGTGGATCCATATGTGGTATGTGAAAAGAATAGTCATGAAATGACTCTAGTTGTTGTTAGTAAAAAGAATAGACATGCAATGGCACTGGTGGATCCATGTGTGGTCTCTGAAGAGAACACAAATGCAATGACTCTAGCTGTGGTTAATGAGAAAACACACATGCAATGACATTGGTTGTTGTTAGTAAAAAGAGCACACATGCAATGACACTTGTGGATCCATTTTGATGGGTTCGTAGCATGGAAAACAAAAAATTTCTACCGCAAGAACGAACAAAACCCAGAGCTAATCTAGATAAAAGCCAAGATCTAATCTACTAGACATGAGCAACGAGATAGATCGGTACTAACCCTCGTAGAACCGAAAGCGTTAACGAGATTAGATCTCGTGGATGATGTAGTCGATCACATGCCGATCTCAAGATCGTGTGACGATCTTCCGGGCGCGCGTTCGCAGCCGCTTCATGACGGTCACGCGAGGAGTCGGGCAGACCTTCCTCTCTCCGCTCTAGCAAGCCGGAGGTAGTAGATCTTCCACGGAATCCCAGCGACGACGGCGTGGTGGTGGTGGCGGAGATGAGAAATCTGCAGGGCTTCGCCTATGCCTGTGCAGAAGAAACGTGGAGGAGAGAGGCGGCTGTGATTGGGAGTTATGAGACCAGGTGCAAGAGGGGGCGCCCCCTCCCTTCTATTTAAAGGAGGGAGGCGCGCCTGGGGAGGGGGAGTCCTAGTAGGACTCCCTCCTCCTTGGGTCGGGGTTGGGGAGGAGTCCTCCTCCCCACGAATCCGTGTTCTTACCCCACTTGGTTTCTTTGATCCCTTTCTTGGTTTTCAAGCAAACTCCAAGAAATCCTCTAGAACCTTCCGAACATTCGAAACCTTCTAGAATCTCCATACAAACATTCCTAACATTTCCTAACTTAGAAAATGATCCCCAATATATGAATCTCATTCTCCGGACCATTCCGGATCTCCTCGTGATGTCCGGACCCATTCCGAGACTCAACAACATTCGGTCTCCAACGCAAATTCCATATCTACTTCAAACAACTTCAAACCTTATGTGTGTCACCCTACGGTTCGTGAATATGCGTACATGATGAAGACACCTCTCCCATCAATAACCATCAAGGATCCGGAGATCCATAACGGCTCCCACATACTCAACGATTACTTCGTGATCAATTGAACCAATTAACATCTGAAACCAATTCCCTTTGTCTCACGATATTCTACTTATCCGAGGTTTGATCGTGGTATCTTCATACCTAGTTCTTCCTCGCATCGATAAGTACTCTTTACTCATTCCATGTTATGTCATCCCTTGTGACCCACCACATGCTTGCAAGCTATCTAGATGACATTCCACCGAGAGGGCCCAGAGTATATCTATCTGTCATATGGATGGACAAATCCCAATCTTGGTCTATGCGCTCCAACACATACTTTCAGAATACCCAATGACACCTTTATAACCGCCCAGTTATGAAGCGGCGTTTGATGTCATCAAAGTACCCATCCGGTGATGGTGATTAACATAACCTCATGGTCGAAGGATTAGGTTACTATGTATTTCAAAGCTTACAGCAATACGAACTTAACGACTTGATCTTATGCTACGCTTACTATGGGTGTGTGTCCATCACATCATTCTCCTAATGATATAACCTTGTTATTAATCACATCCAATGTCCATGATCAGGAAACCATGATCATCAATTAATCAACAAGCTAGTTTAACAAGAGGCTTACTAGGGACTCTTTTATGTTTACAAAACACACAAGTATTAGTGTTTCCTAATAATACAATTATAGCATGGGATGTAAACATTCATCATAAACACAAAGATATAATAATAACCTCTTTTATTATTGCCTCTTGGGCATATCTCCAACACATGTGTGGTCTCTTAAGAGAACACACATTTCAATGACACTGGTGGATCCATATGTGGTATGTGAAAAGAACACACATGCAATGACTCTAGTTGTTTTTAGTAAAAAGAACACACATGCAATGACACTGGTGGATCCATGTGTGGTCTCTAAAGAGAACACACATGCAATGACTCTAGCTGTGGTTAATGAGAAGAACACACATTTCAATGACACTGGTGGATCCATATGTGGTATGTGAAAAGAATAGTCATGAAATGACTCCAGTTGTTGTTAGTAAAAAGAACACACAGGCAATGGCACTGGTGGATCCATGTGTGGTCTCTAAAGAGAACACAAATGCAATGACTCTAGCTGTGGTTAATGAGAAGAACACACATGCAATGACACTAGTTGTTGTTAGTAAAAAGAGCACACATGCAATGACACTTGTGGATCCATGTGTGGTCTCTGAAGAGAACACACATTTCAATGACACTGGTGGATCCATATGTGGTATGTGAAATGAACACACATGCAATGACTCCAGTTGTTGTTAGTAAAAAGAACACACATGCAATGACACTGGTGGATCCATGTGTGGTCTCTGTAGAGAACACACATGCAATGACTATAGCTGTGGTTAATGAGAAGAACACACATTTCAATGACACAGGTGGATCCATATGTGGTATGTGAAAAGAACACGCATGCAATGACTCCAGTTGTTGTTAGTAAAAAGAACACACGTGCAATGACACTGGTGGATCCATGTATGGTCTCTGAAGAGAACACACATGCAGTGACTCTAGCTGTGGTTAATGAGAATAACACACATTTCAATGACACAAGTTGATCCATATGTGGTATGTGAAAAGAACACACACGCAATGACTCTCGTTGTTGTTAGTAAAAAGAGCACACATGCAATTACACTGGTGGATCCATGTCTGGACTCTGAAGAGAACACACATGCAATGAATCTAGCTGTGGTTAATGAAAATAACACACATTTCAATGACACAGGTGGATCCATATGTGGTATGTGAAAAGAACACACATGCAAATGACTCTAATTGTTGTTAGTAAAAAGAGCACACATGCAATTACACTGGTGGATCCATGTGTGGTCTCTGAAGAGAACACACATTTCAATGAAAGTGGTGGATCCATATGTGGTATGTGAAAAGAATAGTCATGAAATGACTCTAGTTGTTGTTAGTCAAAAGAACACACATGCAATGACATTGGTGGATCCATGTGTGGTCAATTACTCTCGCTGTGGTTAATGAGAAGAACACACATTTCAATGACACAGGTGGATCCATATGTGGTATGTGAAAAGAACACACATGCAATGACTCTAGTTGTTGTTTGTAAAAAGAACACACATTAAATGACACTGGTGGATCCATGTGTGGTCTCTGAAGAGAACACACATTTCAATGACACTGGTGGATCCATATGTGGTATGTGAAAAGAATAGTCATGAAATGACTCCAGTTGTTGTTAGTAAAAAGAACACACATGCAATGACACTAGTGGATCCATGTGTGGTCTCTGAAGAGAATACAGATGCAATGACTCTAGCTGTGGTTAATGATAAGAAGACACATTTCAATGACACTGGTGGATCCATATGTGGTATGTGAAAAGAATAGTCATGAAATGACTCCAGTTGTTGTTAGTAAAAAGAACAGACATGCAATGGCACTGGTGGATCCATGTGTGGTCTCTGAAGAGAACACAAATGCAATGACTCTAACTGTGGTTAATGAGAAGAACACACATGCAATGACATTGGTTGTTGTTAGTAAAAAGAGCACACATGCAATGACACTTGTGGATCCATGTGTGGTGTAGAGGCCTCAACCTGATAAGGTTGATCCCTCCTGTGTTTACAATGCTAGTCCCTGGATCAATAGCTAGCATCCACAGTTAAGATGTAATATCAAGAAACAAAGGTCATAATAGAACTTTATAACCAGGAATAACATAAGTTTATTACATCAAACATAGCTCATTTGGCTATTACATTACATTGCAGCGGAATAACTATAAGCATGGAGTCCTTCATCTTCAAAGTTCCACAGGCAGATGTTGGTTGTAGACTTTGTAATCCTAATCAATCAATCTTCTCTAAAACAATCAAACCTGCAACATTACAAGTTACATCCACAAGGGTCAATACATTTGAATTGTATTGGCAAGTGATACTATAATAGTATGGTGGAGTCTATCATCTATATGCATTTGGCTAAGTGGAGTTGAGGCTTGCATTGCTCAAAATAGATTTTTCCTTAACCTTTGAAAATACTAAGTTTTTGCTTTGATAAAATCATTTTCCTCAATCAAAGATTGAAGATCCTTTACAAGGCATCTCTCAATCAAAGATTGAAGATTTCAAACAACCCTTGTTCAAACCACAAGATTTTATTTATAAGTTGGAGTGATGAGATTCTTGATTGCTTCCATGTCTTGATGCTAAAATTGTCCTTTACCAGGGACATGGCTAAGTACTTAGATTTTACACTCTGCAGAGGTGGTGCACTTTCCCCACAAGACTTGGTTTCCCAAGACAAGATCTTTCAGAAGCCTTCCCTTAGACCAACATGGACGTTGCTCCCACCTATCAAACACTACCACCCACTGTCCATTTGGCTAAGTTCTTGCAACCTATATGATCATGGCAGAGCCCATATTGCCAAGTGGTTGCACTTGAAGCTTCTCAACATTTGACATCTCAAATCTCTTTGTTCCTGGGTGGCCATCCACAAGTGCGATACACAAGGTCAACCATAAACATGGGCCTTGTGAACCACTCAACCAAAAACCACCAAGCAAGTGCCATTCCACCCAGGTGATTCATTAACTTAGTTGTTTTGTTAAACAAAACATAAGTCCTCAGACTTAGAGATTTTTCCATAGTGTGAATATATTTTCCTCCCATGTTTTCTATTAGCTAGGCTAAGCTTGATAGTAGTAGGAATCTTAACTTAGGAAAATCCTACTAAGGATTCATCTACTAGGTTTTCCTATAGCAAGGTTTATACTTAGCAAAATAAAATCCATGCAAGTTTTACTTAGAGAAATCACTAATGCATAGTGAAAGTAATGGGACAAAAGTATGAAGCATCACTTGCCTTTTTGGTAGGGAATGGTGGTTCACTCCTTGATCTTGCTAGTCTCACACTTCTCTAACTTCACTACAAGTTAATCAAGCAAACACAAAATCAACTAACATTCCAAACCAATAACCACTCAAACAAATTCATACACACAAGACAATGGAAACTAATTCATGCTTGGGAGCATGCACAAGATAGTTTTATTTTTGCAAAGAGGGTCTCTATTGGATTTCTAAACTTTGTATGATCCAAATTGGTCATTTACCAAAGTGGCAAAGTCATTTGCAAAGAGGTTTCACTTCAAAACCATTTTCAAAACAAAGTATCATTTTATGTGGTGTAGAAAATATTTTTACTAAGGCATTAACCTATAGGGTTCACCAAATATGTTTTCAAATCACAAAACTTGGTGTTTAGGGTCAGAGGTTTTAAGACAAAACACTTCCCAAAAAGTTTTCTTCAAAAACCATTTTTAATAATTAAACCACATTTCTATTTGACTAGAAATGGTTTTAATTCAAAGAATCATATTTTTATTTCACCAAATACATTTTTGGGTCCACAAAGTGTTTCCTAGGGTCAGTAGGTTTGGTCCAAAATATTTTCCCAAAGTTGTCCATTCAAAACCATTTTCATAAACAAATCAATAGTTTTATTTAGCTAGAAATGAACTAAACCAATTAATCCATTCTAAACTTTTCCAAATTCATTTTCCAAAACATGGGTTGGTTCCTAGGGTCAGTAAGGTCACAACAATCCATTTTGCAAAGGTTTTAACCCTAAAATCATTTTTAAATAATTTTTATACTATAAACAAGCTCACAAAAGAATCTGCAAAAACAAGCAAACTAACAGATACTATTTGCTAAACTAAGGGCAGGGTTGGTTAGGTCTTGCTCTCCTGAATCCAACGACATAAAATTTGTAATTTTTGGACGTGTGGATCCAAAGTTACAAGGGTTTGAAAATTACAAACAAATCTGTTTTTAAACAGAACAGTGACACGCGGCGCTTCGCTATTCGCGGGTACCGGTTCGGCCAGATCGGCAACACGGTGCGTTGGATCTAACTAGATCGTGTGGTCCAGAGAGCGTA
Source organism: Avena insularis (assembly GCA_023614405.1). NCBI lineage: Eukaryota > Viridiplantae > Streptophyta > Magnoliopsida > Poales > Poaceae > Avena > Avena insularis. The sequence goes on from CM042692.1 coordinate 276,694,975, forward strand.
CCTCTTCGCGACTTAAGTGATCTATCGTAATCGTTCGATCCAGATCCTACGGGCCTAAACAATTTGCCATTAACTGGCGGCTGTCTTGGCGGCATGGCAGCGGCGATGGTGAAATAGGAAACGAGGGAGGAGGGAAAAGTGATCACCACATTCGCAAGGGCCTGAGGAAGCTCGACGTGGTCTCCTAGGGTCAAGGGCGCTCGGGGTCCGCTGCAATTCCTCGCCGGAGTGGGGCTGCGCCTCGGCCAAGCTCAGTCGTTGTCGAGGACGGCGCTAGGGATCACCCGGAGACAAACAAAACACACAGTCAGGAGCGCAAGGACACGGCGAAGGTGTGTGCATGAACGAGAGGGGTCGGGGTAGTCTGGTTTACCAGAGAGGTTCCGCCGGAGAAGAACCAGTCGCGGCGGCGTTTAGAAGCTGGTCGTTCTGGGCGCCCAGCCCGGTTGAGAGGAGGATGCTGGGAGATGCGTCTAGGAGTGGGGAAGCTGCCAGCGTGCTCAGGGAGGCTCGGGACGGTGTCGAGTCGCCGGAATCGGCACCGGACTTCGTCGGAACAGAGGGTGCTCGGGGAGGAAATTGGGGAGGTCTAAGGCGTGCCAGCGCGGGGTGTCAGAGGGGAAATATAGGGGAGACATGGGCGTTTCAACCTACGTGATCAAGGCGAGGTAAAGGCGCAGCATTAAGGCATATTGATCGCGCGGATTGAAGGCAGCAACGGCAGCGAGGAGAGGGCGTGGTCGTCGTGGGGGTTGAAGACGATGGCTAGCGAAGTGGGACCGTTGTGTCAGCGAGGAGAGAGAGGAGGAGTGGGTCCCGGTTGTCTGTGACTGAGTGGGTTTCTTTTTCGGTGAATAACGGTTCACTTCGTGAGAGAGAGAGGTGGGCTGGACTGGGCCTTCTGGGTCTTTGGGCTGGGTCAGTCCAAGCTATATTTTTTTTCCTTCTGTAATCTTTTCTTTTTCTAAATCTAATTTCTGTTTTGAATTTCAAACTATCAAACAACATTCAAATTGATTCAAACAATCACCAAACTTCACAACTTTGAACTTGGTTCTGTTTATCAACATAAACCAAATTCTAAAAATAAAATAATATTTTTTTATTCTTTTTAGGATCCATTCTTTAATTAAATAAAATGGATCTTTAGTTTATTAATAAAATAGGGTTTGATTTAATTAATAAAATCTTCATTTGAAATCCAAATATTTTCAAAACCAAATCAGTAGGTTTTATTTGAAAATAAAGAATACTTGGAAAGCTTGTTTAAAACAAAATAACATTTTTGCTATAGGGTCCATTAATAATTAAATAATATGGACCTTAGTTAATAAATCAAATAGGATTGGTTTTATTTAAATCTTTATTTTGAAATCTAGAATAAAACCAAAACACTTCGGTAGGTTTTATTTTGAGAATATAAAATACTTGGAAAACTTATTTTAAATAAATAAATAAGTTTTGATGTTTTGGAAATAGTAAAACCTTTATTAATAAAACTTGGATATTTAAATCCTTTTTATTTTATTTTAAATAAACCTCTACTATTTTAATCAAAGCAAAACCTTTTGTTTCAAAGTCTTGGCCAAGGTTTAATTTGGCTTTATAAAATAATCTTTATTTATAAATCCACCTTTTCTTTTGAAAACCAAAACTCTTTATTTAAAGATCCAAAATAGTGTTTCCAAAATATTTTATTTTCCTTTAATAAATGTTTTAACTTTTTAAATCCCTTTAGGTTTTAATTGTTCAAAATAGGTTTGAAGATTCCCATTGGATTTCAAAAAGTTTCAAGCAGGCCCTGAAAATCACCAAAGTTTTATTTTATTCATTTATTTTTCACATTACAAGATTTGGAAAATCTTGGGATGTGACAGGCTACCACCCTTAAAAGAAATCTCGTCCCGAGATTTGGGAAGGTTAGGGTTACAAGTTGGCTCAATACAACTAGGGTACTACCACCCTTAAAAATTTTTAAACAAAATTTACATAAGGCTGGTTTGGAGTCTTGGGCAACTTCTAGGGAACCATCTGCATTGGGTCCTTTGTTTCCACTCTGGGCTCATGGGCCAAGGTTGAGTTTCTCCATAGGCTTGTTCAACTTGTTCTTCATCTTTTCTGGGCAGTTGCTTGCATAATGCCCTGGGTTTTTGCAATTGAAACAGTGGATGTCTTCAAGTTCCTTGCGTAGCTCTTGTGGACAAGTGGCTACATAGTGGCCTAGCTCTTTGCAGTTGTTGCACATCACTTGGTTAATTCCCTTATTTTTCTGGTTCTCTGGGCACTCACTGGAGAAGTGTCCCATTTCCTTACATTTACGACATTGCACAAGGTTCATGTCTGGTCTTGGTTTCTTGGGTTTCTTTAGTCCTGTGAATTGGGTTGTCTTGTTTGGAGGTATAAGTGGTCCTTTTCCTTTGCCATCAACATTCTTGGCATACATGGATCCTTCTTGTTTCCTTTGTTCAACAATGGCATAGATGGGGCATTGGATAGGGACATGGTCGTTTCCTTCACAAAGGTAACAAGTAGCTTGAGAGGTAGGACATTGTCCAATAGGATTTCTCTTCACAGTTAGGGCATTGATCTTCATGCTCCTTGGAAGTATGGTCCTTGTCTCCACAAATATTGCATGCTTGGGTTCCTTCTAGAATAACATCTTTGTCATCCTTGTTGTCACAAACTCCTTGGGAAGAGTTGTCTCCCATGTTGATCATTTGGGTGACCATCTCTTGCAACAATTGGGATTGAAGTTTCAAAATCCTTTGTATGGCTGGGTCTAGTCCATTGTTGTTGGCTAAAAGCTGAGTTGTCTCTTGGCTCAACTGGTTTTGGGTTGCTATAAGTTCTCTCATGTTGTCCTCTTGGTTGTTGTTGTTGTCATCAACCTTGATGTTGGAGTCTCTTGGAGAAGTCATCTGTTTGGGTTGGATTGGGATTAGAATAGGCAAAATATTTCTAGGGAAATAATTCTAATCACACACATCACAATTCACACAAGCAATGTGCAAGCAATCACAAACAAACATTCCACTCAAACAACAAAGTTTTCAAGCATATTTTTAGGCAACCAAAAATATTTTTGTTACACCACATAAGTTGGTGTGTTTGATTTTAACTATAAATGGTGGTCCATTTACATGGTTCATTTGTGATCTTTCCATCCTTCTTGGTTGATTCTTCTTTGCATGAGATCATGGTTTCCTTGTAAAAAAAATTCTTGGTCACAAAACTTCAAGGTAATGTTGATTCCTTCTAAGTTGTGTTTCCTTAGTCTTCAAGTCTTGGGCAAAATTTCTTGTATCATTTGTAGTCCTTAGGAATATCTAAGGTTGAAGTCCTTGTTGAATATGCTGAAGATGTTGAAGAAGTTGAAGTCATTAGAGTTGATGGAGTCCTTTGCACATGGTGAAGTCTTTGGTCATGGGGTAGGCTTTTCCATTAAGTTTGAAGTGGAAGAGATGTAGTGTTGAAATCAAAATGGTTGAGGAAAGAGTTTACAAGATTGTTTGTAAATAAGTTTTTGTAACAAACACAACTCCTATTTTCTAAGGGGTTTTGTCCAATCCTAGGTTTACAAATCCTACAGGCAACACAATGCTCTGATACCATCTTGTAGAGGCCTCAACCTGATAAGGTTGATCCCTCCTGTGTTTACAATGCTAGTCCCTGGATCAATAGCTAGCATCCACAGTTAAGATGTAATATCAAGAAACAAAGGTCATAATATAACTTTATAACCAGGAATAACATAAGTTTATTACATCAAACATAGCTCATTTGGCTATTACATTACATTGCAGCGGAATAACTATAAGCATGGAGTCCTTCATCTTCAAAGTGCCACAGGCAGATGTTGGTTGTAGACTTTGTAATCCTAATCAATCAATCTTCTCTAAAACAATCAAACCTGCAACATTACAAGTTACAGCCACAAGGGTCAATACATTTGAATTGTATTGGCAAGTGATACTATAATAGTATGGTGGAGTCTATCATCTATATGCATTTGGCTAAGTGGAGTTGAGTCTTGCATTGCTCAAAATAGATTTTTCCTTAACCTTTGAAAATACTAAGTTTTTGCTTTGATAAAATCATTTTCCTCAATCAAAGATTGAAGATCCTTTACAAGGCATCTCTCAATCAAAGATTGAAGATTTCAAACAACCCTTGTTCAAACCACAAGATTTTATTTATAAGTTGGAGTGATGAGATTCTTGATTGCTTCCATGTCTTGATGCTCAAATTGTCCTTTACCAGGGACATGGCTAAGTACTTAGATTTTACACTCTGCAGAGGTGGTGCACTTTCCCCACAAGACTTGGTTTCCCAAGACAAGATCTTTCAGAAGCCTTCCCTTAGACCAACATGGACGCGTTCCCACCTATCAAACACTACCACCCACTGTCCATTTGGCTAAGTTCTTGCAACCTATATGATCATGGCAGAGCCCATATTGCCAAGTGGTTGCACTTGAAGCTTCTCAACATTTGACATCTCAAATCTCTTTGTTCCTGGGTGGCCATCCACAAGTGAGATACACAAGGTCAACCATAAACATGGGCCTTGTGAACCACTCAACCAAAAACCACCAAGCAAGTCCCATTCCACACACGTGATTCATTAACTTAGTTGTTTTGTTAAACAAAACATAAGTCCTCAGACTTAGAGATTTTTCCATAGTGTGAATATATTTTCCTCCCATGTTTTCTATTAGCTAGGCTAAGCTTGATAGTAGTAGGAATCTTAACTTAGGAAAATCCTACTAAGGATTCATCTACTAGGTTTTCCTATAGCAAGGTTTATACTTAGCAAAATAAAATCCATGCAAGTTTTACTTAGAGAAATCACTAATGCATAGTGAAAGTAATGGGACAAAAGTATGAAGCATCACTTGCCTTTTTGGTAGGGAATGGTGGTTCACTCCTTGATCTTTCTAGTCTCACACTTCTCTAACTTCACTACAAGTCAATCAAGCAAACACAAAATCAACTAACATTCCAAACCAATAACCACTCAAACAAATTCATACACACAAGACAATGGAAACTAATTCATGCTTGGGAGCATGCACAAGATAGTTTTAGTTTTGCAAATAGGGTCTCTATTGGATTTCTAAACTTTGTATGATCCAAATTGGTCATTTACCAAAGTGGCAAAGTCATTTGCAAAGAGGTTTCACTTCAAAACCATTTTCAAAACAAAGTATCATTTTATGTGGTGTAGAAAATATTTTTACTAAGGCATTAACCTATAGGGTTCACCAAATATGTTTTCAAATCACAAAACTTGGTGTTTAGGGTCAGAGGTTTTAAGACAAAACACTTCCCAAAAAGTTTTCTTCAAAAACCATTTTTAATAATTAAACCACATTTCTATTTGACTAGAAATGGTTTTAATTCAAAGAATCATATTTTTATTTCACCAAATACATTTTTGAGTCCACAAAGTGTTTCCTAGGGTCAGTAGGTTTGGTCCAAAATATTTTCCCAAAGTTTTCCATTCAAAACCATTTTCATAAACAAATCAATAGTTTTATTTAGCTAGAAATGAACTAAACCAATTAATCCATTCTAAACTTTTTCAAATTCATTTTCCAAAACATGGGTTGGTTCCTAGGGTCAGTAAGGTCACAACAATCCATTTTGCAAAGGTTTTAACCCTAAAATCATTTTTAAATAATTTTTATACTCTAAACAAGCTCACAAAAGAATCTGCAAAAACAAGCAAACTAACAGATACTATTTGCTAAACTAAGGGCAGGGCTGTTTAGGTCTTTCTCTCCTGAATCCAACGACATAAAATTTGTAATTTTTGGACGTGTGGATCCAAAGTTAAAAGGGTTTGAAAATTACAAACAAATCTGTTTTCAAATCTGTTTTTAAACAGAACAGTGACGCTGTAACCGCTATTCATGGTACCGGTTCGGCCGGATCGGCAACGCGGTGTGTTGGATCTAACTAGATCGTGTGGTCCAGAGAGCGTACCTCTTCGCGACTTAAGTGATCTATCGTAATCGTTCGATCCAGATCCTACGGGCCTAAACAATTGGCCATTAACTGGCGGCGCTGCGCGGCTGTGCGCGGCGGCGACGGGCAGACGGCGGCGGCGATGGTGAAATAGGAAACGAGGGAGGAGGGAAAAGTGCTCACCACGTTCGCAAGGGCCTGAGGAAGCTCGACGTGGTCTCCTAGGGTCAAGGGCGCTCGGGGTCCGCTGCAATTCCTCGCTAGAGTGGGGCTACGCCTCGGCCAAGCTCAGTCGTCGTCGAGGACGGCGCTAGGGATCACCCGGAGACACACAAAACACATAGTCAGGAGCGCAAGGACACGGCGAAGGTGTGTGCGTGAACGAGAGGGGTCGGGGTAGTCTGGTTTACCAGAGAGGTTCCGCCGGAGAAGAACCAGTCGCGGCGGCGTTTAGAAGCTGGTCGTTGCCGACGCTCTGGGGCGCCCATGTTGAGAGGAGGATCTTTGGGAGATGTGTGCAGGAGTGGGGAAGCAGGCGTGCTCGAGGGGGAGGCTCGGGACTGTCGAGTCGCGGAATCGGCACCGGACCGTCGGAGCGAGGTGCTCGGGGAGGAAATTGGGGAGGTCTAAGGCGTGCCAGCGCGGGGTGTCAGAGGGGAAATATAGGGGAGACATGGGCGTTTCAACCTGCGTGATCAAGGCGAGGTAAAGGCGCGGCATTAAGGCGTATTGATCGCGCGGATTGGGAGGAGAGGGCGTGGTCGTCGTGGGGGTTAAAGACGATGGCTAGCGAAGTGGGACCGTTGCGTCAGCGAGGAGAGAGAGGAGGAGTGGGTCCCGGTTGTCTGTGACTGAGTGGGTTTCGTTTTTGGTGAATAACGGTTCGCTTCGTGAGAGAGAGAGGTGGGCTGGACTGGGCCTTAGTGGGCTGCTGGGCTGGGTCAGGTCCGAAGCTATATTTTTTTTCATTCTGTAATCTTTTCTTTTTCTAAATCTAATTTCTGTTTTGAATTTCAAACTATCAAAAAACATTCAAATTGATTCAAACAATCACCAAACTTATCAACATAAACCAAATTCTAAAAATAAAATAATATTTTTTTATTCTTTTTAGGATCCATTCTTTAATTAAATAAAATGGATCTTTAGTTTATTAATAAAATAGGGTTTGATTTAATTAATAAAATCTTCATTTGAAATCCAAATATTTTCAAAACCAAATCAGTAGGTTTTATTTGAAAATAAAGAATACTTGGAAAGCGTGTTTAAAACAAAATAACATTTTTGCTATAGGGTCCATTAATAATTAAATAATATGGACCTTAGTTAATAAATCAAATAGGATTGGTTTTATTTAAATCTTTATTTTGAAATCTAGAATAAAACCAAAACACTTCGGTAGGTTTTATTTTGATAATATAAAATACTTGGAAAACTTATTTTAAATAAATAAATAAGTTTTGATGTTTTGGAAATAGTAAAACCTTTATTAATAAAACTTGGATATTTAAATCCTTTTTATTTTATTTTAAATAAACCTCTACTATTTTAATCAAAGCAAAACCTTTTGTTTCAAAGTCTTGGCCAAGGTTTAATTTGGCTTTATAAAATAATCTTTATTTATAAATCCACCTTTTCTTTTGAAAACCAAAACTCTTTATTTAAAGATCCAAAATAGTGTTTCCAAAATATTTTATTTTCCTTTAATAAATGTTTTAACTTTTTAAATCCCTTTAGGTTTTAATTGTTCAAAATAGGTTTGAAGATTCCCATTGGATTTCAAAAAGTTTCAAGCAGGCCCTGAAAATCACCAAAGTTTTATTTTATTCATTTATTTTTCACATTACAAGATTTGGAAAATCTTGGGATGTGACATGTGGTCTCTGAAGAGAACACACATTTCAATGACACTGGTGGATCCATATGTGGTATGTGAAAAGAACACACATGCAATGACTCCAGTTGTTGTTAGTAAAAAGAACACACATGCAATGACACTGGTGGATCCATGTGTGGTCTCTGAAGAGAACACACATGCAATGACTCTAGCTGTGGTTAATGAGAAGAACACACATTTCAATGACACGGGTGGATCCATATGTGGTATGTGAAAAGAACACGCATGCAATGACTCCAGTTGTTGTTAGTAAAAAGAACACACGTGCAATGACACTGGTGGATCCATGTATGGTCTCTGAAGAGAACACACATGCAGTGACTCTAGATGTGGTTAATGAGAATAACACACATTTCAATGACACAAGTGGATCCATATGTGGTATGTGAAAAGAACACACATGCAATGACTCTCGTTGTTGTTAGTAAAAAGAGCACACATGCAATTACACTGGTGGATCCATGTGTGGACTCTAAAGAGAACACACATGCAATGAATCTAGCTGTGGTTAATAACAATAACACACATTTCAATGACACAGGTGGATCCATATGTGGTATGTGAAAAGAACACACATGCAATGACTCTAATTGTTGTTAGTAAAAAGAGCACACCTGCAATTACACTGGTGGATCCATGTGTGGTCTCTGAGGAGAACACACATTTCAATGAAAGTGGTGGATCCATATGTGGCATGTGAAAAGAATAGTCATGAAATGACTCTAGTTGTTGTTAGTAAAAAGAACACACATGCAATGACACTGGTGGATCCATGTGTGGTCAATGACTCTCGCTGTGGTTAATGAGAAGAACACACATTTCAATGACAGAGGTGGATCCATATGTGGTATGTGAAAAGAACACACATGCAATGACTCTAGTTGTTGTTTGTAAAAAGAACACACATTAAATGACACTGCTGGATCCATGTGTGGTCTCTGAAGAGAACACACATTTCAATGACACTGGTGGATCCATATGTGGTATGTGAAAAGAATAGTCATGAAATGACTCTAGTTGTTGTTAGTAAAAAGAACACACATGCAATGACACTAGTGGATCCATGTGTGGTCTCTGAAGAGAATACAGATGCAATGACTCTAGTTGTGGTTAATGATAAGAAGACACATTTCAATGACACTGGTGGATCCATATGTGGTATGTGAAAAGAACACACATGCAATGACTCTAGCTGTGGTTAATGAGAAGAACACACATGTAATGACATTAGTGGATCTAGAGACCACACATGCAATGACTCTCGCTGTTGTTAATGAGAAGAACGCACATGCAATGACATTGGTTGTTGTTACTAAAAAGGGCACACATGCAATGACACTAGTGGATCCATGTGTGGTCTCTGAAGAGAACACACATTTCAATGACACTGGTTAATCCATATGTGGTATGTGAAAAGAACACACATTCAATGATTCCAGTTATTGTTAGTAAAAATAACACACATGCAATGACACTGGTGGATCCATGTGTGGTCTCTGAAGAGAACACACATGCAATGACTCTAGTTGTGGTTTATGAGAAGAACACACATTTCAATCACACTGGTGGATCCATATGTGGTATGTGAAAAGAATAGTCATGAAATGACTCCAGTTGTTGTTAGTAAAAAGAACACACAGGCAATGGCACTGGTGGATCCATATGTGGTATGTGAAAAGAATAGTCATGAAATGACTCCAGTTGTTGTTAGTAAAAAGAACACACATGCAATGGCACTGGTGGATCCATGTGTGGTCTCTGAAGAGAACGCAAATGCAATGACTCTAGTTGCTGTTAGTAAAAAGAGCACATATGCAATGACACTTGTGGATCCATGTGTGGTCTCTGAAAAGAACACACATTTCAATGACACTGGTGGATCCATATGTTGTATGTGAAAAGAAACACGCATGCAATGACTCCAGTTGTTGTTAGTAAAAAGAACACACATGCAATGACACTCGTGGATCCATGTGTGGTCTCTGAAGAGAACACACATGCAATGACTCTAGCTATGGTTAGGAGAAGAACCCACATTTGAATGACACAGGTGGATCCATATGTGGTATGTGAAAAGAACACACATGCAATGACTCTAGTTGTTGTTAGTAAAAAGAGCACACATGCAATTACACTGGTGGATCCATGTGTGGTCTCTGAAGAGAACACACAAGCAATGAATCTAGCCATGGTTAATGAGAAGAACACACATGCAATGACACTGGTTGTTGTTAGTAAAAAGAGCACACATGCAATGACACTGGTGGATCCATGTGTGGTCTCTGAAGAGAACACACGTTTCAATGACACTGGTGGATCCATATGTGGTGTGTGAAAAGAACACACATGCAATGACTCTAGCTGTGGTTAATGAGAAGAACACACATGCAATGACATTAGTGGATCTGGAGACCACACATGCAATGACTCTAGCTGTGGTTAATGAGAAGAACACACATGCAATGACATTGGTTGTTGTTACTAAAAAGGGCACACATGCAATGACACTAGTGGATCCATGTGTGGTCTCTGAAGAGAACACACATTTCAATGACACTGGTTAATCCATATGTGGTATGTGAAAAGAACACACATTCAATGATTCCAGTTATTGTTAGTAAAAATAACACACATGCAATGACACTGGTGGATCCATGTGTGGTCTCTGAAGAGAACACACATGCAATGACTCTAGCTGTGGTTAATGAGAAGAACACACATTTCAATGACACTGGTGGATCCATATGTGGTATGTGAAAAGAATAGTCATGAAATGACTCCAGTTGTTGTTAGTAAAAAGAACACACATGCAATGGCACTGGTGGATCCATGTGTGGTCTCTGAAGAGAACACAAATGCAATGACTCTAGTTGTGGTAAATGAGAAGAACACACATGCAATGACACTAGTTGTTGTTAGTAAAAAGAGCACACATGCAATGACACTTGTGGATCCATGTGTGGTCTCTGAAAAGAACACACATTTCAATGACACTGGTGGATCCATATGTGGTATGTGAAAAGAAAGACATGCAATGACTCCAGTTGTTGTTAGTAAAAAGAACACACATGCAATGACACTCGTGGATCCATGTGTGGTCTCTGAAGAGAACACACATGCAATGACTCTAGCTGTGGTTAGTGAGAAGAACCCACATTTCAATGACACAGGTGGATCCATATGTAGTATGTGAAAAGAACACACGTGCAATGACTCTAGTTCTTGTTAGTAAAAAGAGCACACATGCAATTACACTGGTGGATCCATGTGTGGTCTCTGAAGAACTCACATGCAATGAATCTAGCTATGGTTAATGAGAAGAACACACAAGCAATGACACTGGTTGTTGTTAGTAAAAAGAGCAGGCATGCAATGACACTGGTGGATCCATGTGTGGTCTCTAAGAGAACACACGTTTCAATGACACTGGTGGATCCATATGTGGTGTGTGAAAAGAACACACATGCCATGAATCTAGTTGGTGTTAGTAAAAAGAACACACATACAATGACACTGGTGGATCCATGTGTGGTCTCTGAAGAGAACACACATGCAATGACTCTAGTTGTGGTTACTGAAGAGAACACACATTTCAATGACACTGGTGGATCCATATGTGGTATGTGAAAAGAACACACATGAAATGACTCCAGTTATAATTAGTAAAAAGAACACACATGAAATGACACTGGTGGATCCATGTTTGGTCTCTGAAGAGAACACACATTTCAATGAAAGTGGTGGATCCATATGTGGTATGTGAAAAGAATAGTCATGAAATGACTCCAGTTGTTGTTAGTAAAAAGAACACACATGCAATGGCACTGGTGGATCCATGTGTGGTCTCTGAAGAGAACGCAAATGCAATGACTCTAGTTGCTGTTAGTAAAAAGAGCACATATGCAATGACACTTGTGGATCCATGTGTGGTCTCTGAAAAGAACACACATTTCAATGACACTGGTGGATCCATATGTTGTATGTGAAAAGAAACACGCATGCAATGACTCCAGTTGTTGTTAGTAAAAAGAACACACATGCAATGACACTCGTGGATCCATGTGTGGTCTCTGAAGAGAACACACATGCAATGACTCTAGCTATGGTTAGGAGAAGAACCCACATTTGAATGACACAGGTGGATCCATATGTGGTATGTGAAAAGAACACACATGCAATGACTCTAGTTGTTGTTAGTAAAAAGAGCACACATGCAATTACACTGGTGGATCCATGTGTGGTCTCTGAAGAGAACACACAAGCAATGAATCTAGCCATGGTTAATGAGAAGAACACACATGCAATGACACTGGTTGTTGTTAGTAAAAGAGCACACATGCAATGACATCAGGTGGATCCATGTGGTCTCTGAAGAACACACTGCGTTTCAAGGACACTGGTGGATCCATATGTGGTGTGTGAAAAGAACACACATGCAATGACTCTAGCTGTGGTTAATGAGAAGAACACACATGCAATGACATTAGTGGATCTGGAGACCACACATGCAATGACTCTAGCTGTGGTTAATGAGAAGAACACACATGCAATGACATTGGTTGTTGTTACTAAAAAGAACACACATGCAATGACACTAGTGGATCCATGTGTGGTCTCTGAAGAGAACACACATTTCAATGACACTGGTTAATCCATATGTGGTATGTGAAAAGAACACACATTCAATGATTCCAGTTATTGTTAGTAAAAATAACACACATGCAATGACACTGGTGGATCCATGTGTGGTCTCTGAAGAGAACACACATGCAATGACTCTAGCTGTGGTTAATGAGAAGAACACACATTTCAATGACACTGGTGGATCCATATGTGGTATGTGAAAAGAATAGTCATGAAATGACTCCAGTTGTTGTTAGTAAAAAGACACACATGCAATGTGGTGGATCCATGTGGTCTCTGAAGAGAACACAAATGCAATGACTCTAGTTGTGGTAAATGAGAAGAACACACATGCAATGACACTAGTTGTTGTTAGTAAAAAGAGCACACATGCAATGACACTTGTGGATCCATGTGTGGTCTCTGAAAAGAACACACATTTCAATGACACTGGTGGATCCATATGTGGTATGTGAAAAGAAACACGCATGCAATGACTACAGTTGTTGTTAGTAAAAAGAACACACATGCAATGACACTCGTGGATCCATGTGTGGTCTCTGAAGAGAACACACATGCAATGACTCTAGCTGTGGTTAGTGAGAAGAACCCACATTTCAATGACACAGGTGGATCCATATGTAGTATGTGAAAAGAACACACGTGCAATGACTCTAGTTCTTGTTAGTAAAAAGAGCACACATGCAATTACACTGGTGGATCCATGTGTGGTCTCTGAAGAGAACTCACATGCAATGAATCTAGCTATGGTTAATGAGAAGAACACACAAGCAATGACACTGGTTGTTGTTAGTAAAAAGAGCAGGCATGCAATGACACTGGTGGATCCATGTGTGGTCTCTAAGAGAACACACGTTTCAATGACACTGGTGGATCCATATGTGGTGTGTGAAAAGAACACACATGCCATGAATCTAGTTGGTGTTAGTAAAAAGAACACATACAATGACATTTGGTGGATCCATGTGTGGTCTCTGAAGAGAACACATGCAATGTCTCTAGTTGTGGTTACTGAAGAGAACACACATTTCAATGACACTGGTGGATCCATATGTGGTATGTGAAAAGAACACACATGAAATGACTCCAGTTATAATTAGTAAAAAGAACACACATGAAATGACACTGGTGGATCCATGTTTGGTCTCTGAAGAGAACACACATTTCAATGAAAGTGGTGGATCCATATGTGGTATGTGAAAAGAATAGTCATGAAATGACTCCAGTTGTTGTTAGTAAAAAGAACACACATGCAATGGCACTGGTGGATCCATGTGTGGTCTCTGAAGAGAACGCAAATGCAATGACTCTAGTTGCTGTTAGTAAAAAGAGCACATATGCAATGACACTTGTGGATCCATGTGTGGTCTCTGAAAAGAACACACATTTCAATGACACTGGTGGATCCATATGTTGTATGTGAAAAGAAACACGCATGCAATGACTCCAGTTGTTGTTAGTAAAAAGAACACACATGCAATGACTCGTGGATCCATGTGTGGTCTCTGAAGAACACACATGCAATGACTCTAGCTATGGTTAGGAGAAGAACCCACATTTGAATGACAGAGGTGGATCCATATGTGGTATGTGAAAAGAACACACATGCAATGACTCTAGTTGTTGTTAGTAAAAAGAGCACACATGCAATTACACTGGTGGATCCATGTGTGGTCTCTGAAGAGAACACACAAGCAATGAATCTAGCTATGGTTAATGAGAAGAACACACATGCAATGACACTGGTTATTGTTAGTAAAAAAAGCACACATGCAATGACACTGGTGGATCCAGGTGTGGTCTCTAAAGAGAACACACATTTCAATGACACTGGTGGATCCATATGTGGTGTGTGAAAAGAACACACATGCAATGACTCTAGCTGTGGTTAATGAGAAGAACACACATGCAATGACATTAGTGGATCTGGAGACCACACATGCAATGACTCTAGCTGTGGTTAATGAGAAGAACACACATGCAATGACATTGGTTGTTGTTACTAAAAAGGGCACACATGCAATGACACTAGTGGATCCATGTGTGGTCTCTGAAGAGAACACACATTTCAATGACACTGGTTAATCCATATGTGGTATGTGAAAAGAAAAAACATTCAATGATTCAGTTATTGTTAGTAAAATAACACACATGCAATGACATCAGGATCCATGTGTGGTCTCTGAAGAGAACACACATGCAATGACTCTAGATGTGGTTAATGAGAAGAACACACATTTCAATGACACTGGTGGATCCATATGTGGTATGTGAAAAGAATAGTCATGAAATGACTCCAGTTGTTGTTAGTAAAAAGAACACACATGCAATGGCACTGGTGGATCCATGTGTGGTCTCTGAAGAGAACACAAATGCAATGACTCTAGTTGTGGTAAATGAGAAGAACACACATGCAATGACACTAGTTGTTGTTAGTAAAAAGAGCACACATGCAATGACACTTGTGGATCCATGTGTGGTCTCTGAAAAGAACACACATTTCAATGACACTGGTGGATCCATATGTGGTATGTGAAAAGAAACACGCATGCAATGACTACAGTTGTTGTTAGTAAAAAGAACACACATGCAATGACACTCGTGGATCCATGTGTGGTCTCTGAAGAGAACACACATGCAATGACTCTAGCTGTGGTTAGTGAGAAGAACCCACTTTTCAATGACACAGGTGGATCCATATGTAGTATGTGAAAAGAACACACGTGCAATGACTCTAGTTCTTGTTAGTAAAAAGAGCACACATGCAATTACACTGGTGGATCCATGTGTGGTCTCTGAAGAGAACTCACATGCAATGAATCTAGCTATGGTTAATGAGAAGAACACACAAGCAATGACACTGGTTGTTGTTAGTAAAAAGAGCAGGCATGCAATGACACTGGTGGATCCATGTGTGGTCTCTAAGAGAACACACGTTTCAATGACACTGGTGGATCCATATGTGGTGTGTGAAAAGAACACACATGCCATGAATCTAGTTGGTGTTAGTAAAAAGAACACACATACAATGACACTGGTGGATCCATGTGTGGTCTCTGAAGAGAACACACATGCAATGACTCTAGTTGTGGTTACTGAAGAGAACACACATTTCAATGACACTGGTGGATCCATATGTGGTATGTGAAAAGAACACACATGAAATGACTCCAGTTATAATTAGTAAAAAGAACACACATGAAATGACACTGGTGGATCCATGTTTGGTCTCTGAAGAGAACACACATTTCAATGAAAGTGGTGGATCCATATGTGGTATGTGAAAAGAATAGTCATGAAATGACTCTAGTTGTTGTTAGTAAAAAGAACAGACATGCAATGGCACTGGTGGATCCATGTGTGGTCTCTGAAGAGAACACAAATGCAATGACTCTAGCTGTGGTTAATGAGAAGAACACACATGCAATGACATTGGTTGTTGTTAGTAAAAAGAGCACACATGCAATGACACTTGTGGATCCATGTGTGGTCTCTTAAGAGAACACACATTTCAATGACACTAGTGGATCCATATGTGGTATGTGAAAAGAACACACATGCAATGACTCTAGTTGTTGTTAGTAAAAAGAACACACATGCAATGACACTGGTGGATCCATGTGTGGTCTCTGAAGAGAACACACATGCAATGACTCTAGCGGTGGTTAATGAGAAGAAAACATATTTCAATGACACCGGTGGATCCATATGTGGTATGTGAAAAGAATAGTCATGAAATGACTCCAGTTATTGTTAGTAAAAAGAACACATAGGCAATGGCACTGGTGGATCCATGTGTGGTCTCTGAAGAGAACACAAATGCAATGACTCTAACTGTGGTTAATGAGAAGAACACACATGCAATGACACTAGTTGTTGTTAGTAAAAAGAGCACACATGCAATGACACTTGTGGATCCATGTGTGGTCTCTGAAGAGAACACACATGTAATGACTCTAGTTGTGGTTACTGAAGAGAACACACATTTCAATAACACTGGTGGATCCATATGTGGTATGTGAAAAGAACACACATGAAATGACTCCAGTTATAATTAGTAAAAAGAACACACATGCAATGACACTGGTGTATCCATGTTTGGTCTCTGAAGAGAACACACATTTCAATGAAAGTGGTGGATCCATATGTGGTATGTGAAAAGAATAGTCATGAAATGACTCTAGTTGTTGTTAGTAAAAAGAACACACATGCAATGACACTGGTGGATCCATGTGTGGTCTCTGAAGAGAACACACATGCAATGACTCTCGCTGTGGTTAATGAGAAGAACAGGCATTTCAATGACACAGGTGGATCCATATGTGGTATGTGAAAAGAACACACATGCAATGACTCTAGTTGTTGTTAGTAAAAAGAACACACATGCAATGACACTGCTGGATCCATGTGTGGTCTCTGAAGAGAACACACATTTCAATGACACTGGTGGATCCATATGTGGTATGTGAAAAGAGTAGTCATCAAATGACTCCAGTTGTTGTTAGTAAAAAGAACACACATGCAATGACACTAGTGGATCAATGAGTGGTCTCTGAAGAGAATACACATGCAATGACTCTAGCTGTGGTTAATGATAAGAACACACATTTCAATGACACTGGTGGATCCATATGTGGTATGTGAAAAGAATAGTCATTAAATGACTCTAGTTGTTGTTAGTAAAAAGAACAGACATGCAATGGCACTGGTGGATCCATGTGTGGTCTCTGAAGAGAACACAAATGCAATGACTCTAGCTGTGGTTAATGAGAAGAACACACATGCAATGACACTGGTGGATCCATGTGTGGTCTCTGAAGAGAACACACATGCAATGACTATAGCTGTGGTTAATGAGAAGAACACACATTTCAATGACACAGGTGGATCCATATGTGGTATGTGAAAAGAACACTCATGCAATGACTCCAGTTGTTGTTAGTAAAAAGAACACAGTGCAATGCCACTGGTGGATCCATGTATGGTCTCTGAAGAGAACACACATGCAGTGACTCTAGCTGTGGTTAATGAGAATAACACACATTTCAATGACATAGGTGGATCCATATGTGGTATGTGAAAAGAACACACATACAATGACTCTCGTTGTTGTTAGTAAAAAGAGCACACATGCAATTACACTGGTGGATCCATGTGTGGTCTCTGAAGAGAACACACATGCAATGAATCTAGCTGTGGTTAATGAGAATAACACACATTTCAATGACACAGGTGGATCCATATGTGGTATGTGAAAAGAACACACATGCAATGACTCTAGTTGTTGTTAGTAAAAAGAGCACACATGCAATTACACTGGTGGATCCATGTGTGGTCTCTGAAGAGAACACAAATTTCAATGAAAGTGGTGGATCCATATGTGGCATGTTAAAAGAATAGTCATGAAATGACTCTAGTTGTTGTTAGTAAAAAGAACACACAGGCAATGACACTGGTGGATCCATGTGTGGTCAATGACTCTCGCTGTGGTTAATGAGAAGAACACACATTTCAATGACACAGGTGGATCCATATGTGGTATGTGAAAAGAACACACATGCAATGACATTGGTTGTTGTTAGTAAAAGAACACACATTAAATGACACTTGTGGATCCATGTGTGGTCTCTGAAGAGAACACACATTTCAATGACACTGGTGGATCCATATGTGGTATGTGAAAAGAACACACATGCAATGACTCCAGTTGTTGTTAGTAAAAAGAACACACATGCATTGACACTGGTGGATCCATGTGTGGTCTCTGAAGAGAACACACATGCAATGACTCTAGCTGTGGTTAATGAGAAGAACACATATTTCAATGACACTAGTGGATCCATATGTGGTATGTGAAAAGAATAGTCATGAAATGACTCTAGTTGTTGTTAGTAAAAAGAACACACAGGCAATGGCACTGGTGGATCCATGTGTGGTATCTGAAGAGAACACAAATGCAATGACTCTAGATGTGGTTAATGAGAAGAACACACATGCAATGACACTAGTTGTTGTTAGTAAAAAGAGCACACATGCAATGACACTTGTGGATCCATGTGTGGTCTCTGAAGAGAACACACATTTCAATGACACTGGTGGATCCATATGTGGTATGTGAAAAGAACACACATGCAATGACTCCAGTTGTTGTTAGTAAAAAGAACACACATGCAATGACACTGGTGGATCCTTGTGTGGTCTCTGAAGAGAACACACATGCAATGACTATAGTTGTGGTTAATGAGAAGAACACACATTTCAATAACACAGGTGGATCCATATGTGGTATGTGAAAAGAACACGCATGCAATGACTCCAGTTGTTGTTAGTAAAAAGAACACACATGCAATGACACTGGTGGATCCATGTATGGTCTCTGAAGAGAACACACATGCAGTGACTCTAGCTGTGGTTAATGAGAATAACATACATTTCAATGACACAGGTGGATCCATATGTGGTATGTGAAAAGAACACACATGCCATGACTCTAGTTGTTGTTAGTAAAAAGAGCACACATGCAATTACACTGGTGGATCCATGTGTGGTCTATGAAGAGAACACACATGCAATGAATCTAGCTGTGGTTATTAAGAATAACACACATTTCAATGACACATGTGGATCCATATGTGGTATGTGAAACGAACACACATGCAATGACTCTAGTTGTTGTTAGTAAAAAGAGCACACATACAATTACACTAGTGGATCCATGTGTGGTCTCTGAAGAGAACACACATTTCAATGAAAGTGGTGGATCCATATGTGGTATGTGAAAAGAATAGTCATGAAATGACTCTAGTTGTTGTTAGTCAAAAGAACACACATGCAATGACATTGGTGGATCCATGTGTGGTCAATTACTCTCGCTGTGGTTAATGAGAAGAACACACATTTCAATGACACAGGTGGATCCATATGTGGTGTGTGAAAAGAACACACATGCAATGACTCTAGTTGTTGTTAGTAAAAAGAACACACATGCAATGACACTGCTGGATCCATGTCTGGTCTCTGAAGAGAACACACATTTCAATGACACTAGTGGATCCATATGTGGTATGTGAAAAGAATAGTCATGAAATGACTCCAGTTGTTGTTAGTAAAAAGAACAGACATGCAATGGCACTGGTGGATCCATGTGTGGTCTCTGAAGAGAACACAAATGCAATGACTGTAGCTGTGGTTAATGAGAAGAACACACATGCAATGACATTGGTTGTTGTTAGTAAAAAGAGCACACATGCAATGACACTTGTGGATCCATGTGTGCTCTCTGAAGAGAACGCACATTTCAATGACACTGGTGGATCCATATGTGGTATGTGAAAAGAACACACATGCAATGACTCCAGTTGTTGTTAGTAAAAAGAACACACATGCGATGACACTGGTGGATCCATGTGTGGTCTCTGAAGAGAACACGTATGCAATGACTCTAGCCGTGGTTAATGAGAAGAACACACATTTCAATGAAAGTGGTGGATCCATATGTGGTATGTGAAAAGAATAGTCATGAAATGACTCCAGTTGTTGTAAGTAAAAAGAACACATAGGCAATGGCACTGGTGGATCCATGTGTGGTCTCTGAAGAGAACACAAATGCAATGACTCTAGCTGTGGTTAATGAGAAGA
The DNA here is from genome assembly GCA_023614405.1 of Avena insularis. Taxonomy (NCBI): domain Eukaryota; kingdom Viridiplantae; phylum Streptophyta; class Magnoliopsida; order Poales; family Poaceae; genus Avena; species Avena insularis. Next base: position 276,715,123 of record CM042692.1, read on the forward strand.
ACCCACATGCAATGACACTAGTTGTTGTTAGTAAAAAGAGAACACATGCAATGACACTTGTGGATCCATGTGTGGTCTCTGAAGAGAACACACATTTCAATGACACTGGTGGATCCATATGTGGTATGTGATAAGAACACACATGCAATGACTCCAGTTGTTGTTAGTAAAAAGAACACACATGCAATGACACTGGTGGATCCACGTGTGGTCTTTGAAGAGAACACACATGCAATGACTATAGCAGTGGTTAATGAGAAGACCACACATTTCAATGACATAGGTGGATCCATATGTGGTAGGTGAAAAGAACATGCATGCAATGACTCCAGTTGTTCTTAGTAAAAAGAACACACATGCAATGACACTGGTGGATCCATGTATCGTCTCTGAAGAGAACACACATGCAGTGACTCTAGCTGTGGTTAATGAGAATAACACACATTTCAATGACACAGGTGGATCCATATGTGGTATGTGAAAAGAACACACATGCAATAACTCTAGTTGTTGTTAGTAAAAAGAGCACACATGCAATTACACTGGTGGATCAATGTGTGTTCTCTGAAGAGAACACACATGCAATGACTCTAGCTGTGGTTAATGAGAAGAACACACATTTCAATGACACAGGTGGATCCATATGTGGTATGTGAAAAGAACACACATGCAATGACTCTAGTTGTTGTTAGTGAAAAGAGCACACATGCAATTACACTGGTGGATAAATGTGTGGTCTCTAAAGAGAACACACATGCAATGACTCTAGCTGTCGTTACTGAAGAGAACACACATTGCAATGACACTGGTGGATCCATATGTGGTATGTGAAAAGAACACACATGAAATGACTCCAGTTGTTGTTAGTAAAAAGAACACACATGCAATGACACTGGTGGATCCATGTGTGGTCTCTGGACACATTTAAATGAAAGTGGTGGATCCATATGTAGTATGTGAAAAGAATAGTTATGAAATGACTCCAGTTGTTGTTAGTAAAAAGAACACACAGGCAATGGCACTGGTGGATCCATGTGTGGTCTCTAAAGAGAACACAAATGCAATGACTCTAGCTGTGGTTAATGAGAAGAACACACATGCAATGACACTAGTTGTTGTTAGTAAAAAGAGAACACATGCAATGACACTTGTGGATCCATGTGTGGTCTCCGAAGAGAACACACATTTCAATGACACTGGTGGATCCATATGTGGTATGTGAAAAGAACACACATGGAATGACTCCAGTTGTTGTTAGTAAAAAGAACACACATGCAATGACACTGGTGGATCCATGTTTGGTCTTTGAAGAGAACACACATGCAATGACTATAGCTATGGTTAATGAGAAGAACACACATTTCAATGACACATGTGGATCCATATGTGGTAGGTGAAAAGAACACGCATGCAACGACTCCAGTTGTTGTTAGTAAAAAGAACACATGCAATGACACTGGTGGATCCATGTATGGTCTCTGAAGAGAACACACATGCAGTGACTCTAGCTGTGGTTAATGAGAATAACACACATTTCAATGACACAGGTGGATCCATATGTGGTATGTGAAAAGAACACACATGCAATGACTCTAGTTGTTGTTAGTAAAAAGAGCACACATGCAATTACACTAGTGGATCCATGTGTGGTCTCTGAAGAGAACACACATGCAATGACTCTAGCTGTGGTTAATAAGAAGAACACACATTTCAATGACACAGGTGGATCCATATGTGGTATGTGAAAAGAACACACATGCAATGACTCTAGTTGTTGTTAGTAAAAAGAGCACACATGCAATTACACTGGTGGATCCATGTCTGGTCTCTAAAGAGAACACACATGCAATGACTCTAGCTAGCGTTACTGAAGAGAACACACATTGCAATGACACTGGTGGATCCATATGTGGTATGTGAAAAGAACACACATGAAATGACTCCAGTTGATGTTAGTAAAAAGAACACACATGCAATGACACTGGTGGATCCATGTGTGGTCTCTGAACACATTTCAATGAAAGTGGTGGATCCATATGTGGTATGTGAAAAGAATAGTCATGAAATGACTCTAGTTGTTGTTAGTAAAAAGAACACACATGCAATGACACTGGTGGATCCTTGTGTGGTCTCTGAAGAGAACACACATGCAATGACTCTAGCTGTGGTTAATGAGAAGAACACAACATTTCAATGACATAGGTGGATCCATATGTGGAATGTCAAAAGAACAGACATGCAATGACACTGCTGGATCCATGTGTGGTCTCTGAAGAGAACACACATTTCAATGACACTGGTGGATCCATATGTGGTATGTGAAAAGAATAGTCATGAAATGACTCCAGTTGTTGTTAGTAAAAAGAACACACATGCAATGACACTAGTGGATCCATGTGTGGTCTCTGAAGAGAATACACCTGCAATGACACTAGCTGTGGTTAATGATAAGAACACACATTTCAATGACATAGGTGGATCCATATGTGGTATGTCAAAAGAACACACATGCAATGACACTGCTGGATCCATGTGTGGTCTCTGAAGAGAACACACATTTCAATGACACTGGTGGATCCATATGTGGTATGTGAAAAGAATAGTCATGAAATGACTCCAGTTGTTGTTAGTAAAAAGAACACACATGCAATGACACTAGTGGATCCATGTGTGGTCTCTGAAGAGAATACACATGCAATGACACTAGCTGTGGTTAATGATAAGAACACACATTTCAATGACACTGGTGGATCCATATGTGGTATGTGAAAAGAATAGTCTTGAAATAACTCGAGTTGTTGTTAGTAAAAAGAACAGACATTCAATGGCACTGGTGGATCCATGTGTGGTCTCTGAAGAGAACACAAATGCAATGACTGTAGCTGTGGTTAATGAGAAGAACACACATGCAATGACATTGGTTGTTGTTAGTAAAAAGAGCACACATGCAATGACACTTGTGGATCCATGTGTGCTCTTTGAGGAGAACACACATTTCAGTGACACTGGTGGATCCATATGTGGTATGTGAAAAGAACACACATGCAATGACTCCAGTTGTTGTTAGTAAAAAGAACACACATGCAATGACACTGGTGGATCCATGTGTGGTCTCTGAAGAGAACACACATGCAATGACTCTAGTTGTGGTTAATGAGAAGAACACATATTTCAATGACACTGGTGGATCCATATGTGGTATGTGAAAAGAATAGTCATGAAATGACTCCAGTTGTTGTTAGTAAAAAGAACACACAGGCAATGGCACTGGTGGATCCATGTGTGGTCTCTCAAGAGAACACAAATGCAATGACTCTAGCTATGGTTAATGAGAAGAACACACATGCAATGACACTAGTTGTTGTTAGTAAAAAGAGAACACATGCAATGACACTTGTGGATCCATGTGTGGTCTCTGAAGAGAACACACATTTCAATGACACTGCTGGATCCATATGTAGTATGTGAAAAGAACACACATGCAATGACTCCAGTGGTTGTTAGTAAAAAGAACACACATGCAATGACACTGATGGATCCATGTGTGGTCTTTGAAGAGAACACACATGCAATGACTATAGCTGTGGTTAATGAGAAGAACACACATTTCAATGACACAGGTGGATCCATATGTGGTAGGTGAAAAGAACACACATGGAAGGACTCTAGTTGTTGTTAGTAAAAAGAACACACATGCAATGACACTGGTGGATCCATGTATGGTCTCTGAAGAGAACACACATGCAGTGACTGTAGCTGTCGTTACTGAAGAGAACACACATTGCAATGAAACTTGTGGATCCATATGTGGTATGTGAAAAGAACACACATGAAATGACTCTAGTTGTTGTTAGTAAAAAGAACACACACGCAATGACACTGGTGGATCCATGTGTGGTCTCTGAAGAGAACACACATGCAATGACTCTAGCTGTGGTTAATGAGAAGAACACACATTTCAATGACACAGGTGGATCCATATGTGGTATGTGAAAAGAACACACATGCAATGACTCTAGTTGTTGTTAGTAAAAAGATCACACACGTAATTACACTGGTGGATCCATGTGTGGTCTCTGAAGAGAACACACATGCAATGACTCTAGCTGTCATTACTGAAGAGAACACACATTGCAATGACACTTGTGGATCCATATGTGGTATGTGAAAAGAACACACATGAAATGACTCTAGTTGTTTTTAGTAAAAAGAACACACATGCAATGACACTGGTGGATCCATGTGTGGTCTCTGAAGAGAACACACATGCAATGACTCTAGCTGTGGTTAATGAGAAGAACACACATTTCAATGACACAGGTGGATCCATATGTCGTATGTCGAAAGAACACACATGCAATGAAACTGCTGGATCCATGTGTGGTCTCTGAAGAGAACACACATTTCAATGACACTCGTGGATCCATATGTGGTATGTGAAAAGAATAGTCATGAAATGACTCCAGTTGTTGTTAGTAAAAAGAAGACACATGCAATGACACTAGTGGATCCATGTGTGGTCTCTGAAGAGAACACACATGCAATGACTCTGGCTATGGTTAATGAGAAGAACACACATGCGATGACACTGGTGGTTCCATAGGTGGATTGTGAAAAGAACACACGTGCAATGACTCTGGTTGTTGTTAGTAAAAATAACACACATGCAATGACACTAGTGCATCCATGTGTGGTCTCTGAACACATTTCAATGAAAGTGGTGGATCCATATGTGGTATGTGAAAAGAATAGTCATGAAATGACTCTAGTTGTTGTTAGTAAAAAGAACACACATGCAATGACACTGGTGGATCCATGTGTGGTCTCTGAAGAGAACACACATGCAATGACTCTAGCTGTGGTTAATGAGAAGAACACAACATTTCAATGACATAGGTGGATCCATATGTGGAATGTCAAAAGAACAGACATGCAATGACACTGCTCGATCCATGTGTGGTCTCTGAAGAGGACACACATTTCAATGACACTAGTGGATCCATATGTGGTATGTGAAAAGAATAGTCGTGAAATGACTCCAGTTGTTGTTAGTAAAAAGAACACACATGCAATGACACTAGTGGATCCATGTGTGGTCTCTGAAGAGAATACACCTGCAATGACACTAGCTGTGGTTAATGATAAGAACACACATTTCAATGACATAGGTGGATCCATATGTGGTATGTCAAAAGAACACACATGCAATGACACTGCTGGATCCATGTGTGGTCTCTGAAGAGAACACACATTTCAATGACACTGGTGGATCCATATGTGGTATGTGAAAAGAATAGTCATGAAATGACTCCGGTTGTTGTTAGTAAAAAGAACACATGCAATGACACTAGTGGATCCATGTGTGGTCTCTGAAGAGAATACACATGCAATGACACTAGCTGTGGTTAATGATAAGAACACACATTTCAATGACACTGGTGGATCCATATGTGGTATGTGAAAAGAATAGTCTTGAAATAACTCGAGTTGTTGTTAGTAAAAAGAACAGACATTCAATGGCACTGGTGGATCCATGTGTGGTCTCTGAAGAGAACACAAATGCAATGACTGTAGCTGTGGTTAATGAGAAGAACACACATGCAATGACATTGGTTGTTGTTAGTAAAAAGAGCACACATGCAATGACACTTGTGGATCCATGTGTGCTCTTTGAGGAGAACACACATTTCAGTGACACTGGTGGATCCATATGTGGTATGTGAAAAGAACACACATGCAATGACTCCAGTTGTTGTTAGTAAAAAGAACACACATGCAATGACACTGGTGGATCCATGTGTGGTCTCTGAAGAGAACACACATGCAATGACTCTAGTTGTGGTTAATGAGAAGAACACATATTTCAATGACACTGGTGGATCCATATGTGGTATGTGAAAAGAATAGTCATGAAATGACTCCAGTTGTTGTTAGTAAAAAGAACACACAGGCAATGGCACTGGTGGATCCATGTGTGGTCTCTCAAGAGAACACAAATGCAATGACTCTAGCTATGGTTAATGAGAAGAACACACATGCAATGACACTAGTTGTTGTTAGTAAAAAGAGAACACATGCAATGACACTTGTGGATCCATGTGTGGTCTCTGAAGAGAACACACATTTCAATGACACTGCTGGATCCATATGTGGTATGTGAAAAGAACACACATGCAATGACTCCAGTGGTTGTTAGTAAAAAGAACACACATGCAATGACACTGATGGATCCATGTGTGGTCTTTGAAGAGAACACACATGCAATGACTATAGCTGTGGTTAATGAGAAGAACACACATTTCAATGACACAGGTGGATCCATATGTGGTAGGTGAAAAGAACACACATGGAAGGACTCTAGTTGTTGTTAGTAAAAAGAACACACATGCAATGACACTGGTGGATCCATGTATGGTCTCTGAAGAGAACACACATGCAGTGTTGCTGTCGATTCTTGAAGAGAACACATTGCAATGAAACTTGTGGATCCATATGTGGTATGTGAAAAGAACACACATGAAATGACTCTAGTTGTTGTTAGTAAAAAGAACACACACGCAATGACACTGGTGGATCCATGTGTGGTCTCTGAAGAGAACACACATGCAATGACTCTAGCTGTGGTTAATGAGAAGAACACACATTTCAATGACACAGGTGGATCCATATGTGGTATGTGAAAAGAACACACATGCAATAACTCTAGTTGTTGTTAGTAAAAAGATCACACACGTAATTACACTGGTGGATCCATGTGTGGTCTCTGAAGAGAACACACATGCAATGACTCTAGCTGTCGTTACTGAAGAGAACACACATTGCAATGACACTTGTGGATCCATATGTGGTATGTGAAAAGAACACACATGAAATGACTCTAGTTGTTTTTAGTAAAAAGAACACACATGCAATGACACTGGTGGATCCATGTGTGGTCTCTGAAGAGAACACACATGCAATGACTCTAGCTGTGGTTAATGAGAAGAACACACATTTCAATGACACAGGTGGATCCATATGTCGTATGTCAAAAGAACACACATGCAATGAAACTGCTGGATCCATGTGTGGTCTCTGAAGAGAACACACATTTCAATGACACTCGTGGATCCATATGTGGTATGTGAAAAGAATAGTCATGAAATGACTCCAGTTGTTGTTAGTAAAAAGAAGACACATGCAATGACACTAGTGGATCCATGTGTGGTCTCTGAAGAGAACACACATGCAATGACTCTGGCTATGGTTAATGAGAAGAACACACATGCGATGACACTGGTGGTTCCATAGGTGGATTGTGAAAAGAACACACGTGCAATGACTCTGGTTGTTGTTAGTAAAAATAACACACATGCAATGACACTAGTGCATCCATGTGTGGTGTCTGAAGAGAACACACATTTAAAGTGACACTGGTGGATCCATATGTGGTATGTGAAAAGAATAGTCATGAAATGGCTCTAGTTGTTGTTAGTAAAAAGAACACACATGCAATGACACTGGTGGATCCATGTGTGGTCTCTGAAGAGAACACACATGCAATGACTCTAGCTGTGGTTAATGAGAAGAACACACATTTCAATGATACAGGTGGATCCATATGTGGTATCTGAAAAGAACACACATGCAATGACTCTAGTTGTTGTTAGTAAAAATAACACACATGCAATGACACTACTGGATCCATGTGTGGTATCTGAAGAGAACACACATTTCAATGACACTGGTGGATCCATATGTGGTATGTGAAAAGAACACACATGCAATGACTCCAATTGTTATTAGTAAAAAGAACACACATGCAATGACACTGGTGGATCCTTGTGTGGTCTATGAAGAGAACACACATGCAATGACTCTAGCTGTGGTTAATGAGAAGAACACACATTTCAATGACATAGGTGGATCCATATGTGGTATGTGAAAAGAACACACATGCAATGACTCTAGTTGTTGTTAGTAAAAAGAACACACATGCAATGACACTGGTGGATCCATGTATGTTCTCTGAAGAGAACACACATGCAGTGACTCTAGCTGTGGTTAATGAGAATAACACACATTTCAATGACAAAGGTGGATCCATATGTGGTATGTGAAAAGAACACACATGCAATGACTCTAGTTGTTGTTAGTAAAAAGACCACACATGCAATTACACTGGTGGATCCATGTGTGGTCTCTGAAGAGAACACACATGCAATGAATCTAGCTGTGGTTAAGGAGAAGAACACACATGCAATGACACTGCTTGTTGTTAGTAAAAAGAGCACATATGCAATGACACTGGTGTATCCATGTGTGGTCTCTGAATAGAACACACGTTTCAATGACACTGGTGGATCCGTATGTGGTGTGTGAAAAGAGCACACATGCAATGACTCCAGTTGGTGTTAGTAAAAAGAACACACATACAATGACACTGGTGGATCCAAGTGTGGTCTCTGAAGAGAACACACATGCAATGACTCTAGTTGTGGTTACTGAAGACAACACACATTTCAATGACACTGGTGGATCCATATGCGGTATGTGAAAAGAACACACACGAAATGACTCCAGTTGTTGTTAGTAAAAAGAACACACATGCAATGACACTGGTGGATCCATGTGTGGTCTCTGAAGAGAACACACATTTCAATGAAAGTGGTGGATCCATATGTGGAATGTGAACAGAATAGTCATGAAAGGACTCTAGTTGTTGTTAGTAAAAAGAACACACATGCAATAACACTGGTGGATCCATGTGTGGTCTCTTAAGAGAACACACATGCAATGACTCTAGCTGTGGTTAATGAGAAAACACACATTTCAATGACACAGGTGGATCCATATGTGGTAGGTGAAAAGAACACACATGCAATGACTCTAGTTGTTGTTAGTAAAAAGAACACACATGCAATGACACTGATGGATCCATGTATGGTCTCTAAAGAGAACACACATTTCAATGACACTAGTGGATCCATATGTGGTATGTGAAAAGAATAGTCATGAAATGACTCTAGTTGTTGTTAGTTAAAAGAACACACATGCAATGAAACTGGTGGATGCATGTGTGGTCTCTCAAGAGAACACACATGCAATAAATCTAGTTGTGGTCAATGAGAAGAACACACATGCAATGACACTGGTTGTTAGTAAAAAGAGCACACATGCAATGACACTGGTGGATCCATGTGTGGTCTCTGAAGAGAACACACGTTTCAATGACACTGGTGGATCCATATGTGGTATGTGAAAAGAACACACATGCAATGACTCCAGTTGTTATTAGTAAAAAGAACACACATGCAATGACACTTTTGGATCCATGTGTGGTCTCTGAAGAGAACACACATGTAATACTCTAGTTGTGGTTAATGAGAAGAACACACATTTCCATGACACTGGTGGATCCATATGTGGTATGTGAAAAGAACACACATTTCAATGACATAGGTGGATCCATATGTGGTATGTGAAAAGAACACACATGCAATGACTCTAGTTGTTGTTAGTAAAAAGAACACACATAGATTACACTGGTGGATCCATGTGTGGTCTCTGAATAGAACACACATTTCAATGACACTGGTGGATCCATATGTGGTATGTGAAAAGAATAGTCATGAAATGACTCCAGTTGTTGTTAGTGAAAAGAACACACATGCAATGACACTGGTGGATCCATGTGTGGTCTATGAAGAGAACACACATGCAATGACTCTAGCTGTGGTTAATAAGAATAACACACATTTCAATGACACTGGTGGATCCATAGGTGGATTGTGAAAAGAAGACACATGCAATGACTCTGGTTGTTGTTAGTAAAAAGAAGACACATGCAATGACACTGGTGGATCCATGTGTGGTCTCTGAAGAGAACACACATGCAATGACTCTGGCTATGGTTAATGAAAAGAATACACATGCGATTACACTGGTGGATCTATAGGTGGATTGTGAAAACAACACACATGCAATGACTCTGGTTGTTGTTAGTAAAAAGAACACACATGGAATGACACTGGTGCATCCATGTGTGGTGTCTGAAGAGAACACACATTTCAATGATACTGGTGGAACCATATGTGGTATGTGAAAAGAATAGTCATGAAATGACTCTAGTTGTTGTTAGTAAAAAGAACACACATGCAATGACACTGGTGGATCCATGTGTGGTCTCTGAAGAGAACACACATGCAATGACTCTAGCTGTGGTTAATGAGAAGAACACACACACAATGACAAATGTTGTTGTTAGTAAAAAGAGCTCACATGCAATTACACTGATGGATCCATGTGTGGTCTCAGAAGAGAACACACGTTTCAATGACACTGGTGGATCCATATGTGGTGTGTGAAAAGAACAAACATGCAATGACTCTAGTTGGTGTTAGTAAAAAGAACACACATACAATGACATTGGTGGATCCACGTGTGGTCTCTTAAGAGAACACACATGCAATGACTCTAGCTGTGGTTACTGAAGACAACACACATTTCAATGACACTGGTGGATCCATATGTGGTATGTGAAAAGAACACACATGAAATGACTCCAGTTGTTGTTAGTACAAAGAACACACATACAATGACACTGGTGGATCCATGTGTGGACTCTAAAGAGAACACACATTTCAATGAAACTGGTGGATCCATATGTGGTATGTGAAAAGAATAGTCATGAAATGACTCTAGTTGTTGTTACTAAAAAGAACACACATGCAATGACACTAGTGGATCCATGTGTGGTCTCTGAAGAGAACACACATGCAATGACTCTAGCTGTGGTTAATGAGAAGAATACACATTTCAATGACACGGATGGATCCATATGTGATATGTGAAAAGAACACACATGCAATGACTCTAGTTGTTGTTAGTAAAAAGAACACACATGCAATGACACTGCTAGATACATGTGTGGTGTCTGAAGCGAACACACATTTCAATGACACTAGTGGATCCATATATGGTATGTGAAAAGAATAGTCATGAAATGACTCTAGTTGTTGTTAGTAAAAAGAACACACATGCAATGACACTGGTGGATCCATGTGTGGTCTCTGAAGAGAACACACAGGCAAGGACTCTAGCTGTGGTTAATGAGAAGAACACACATGCAATGACACTGGTTGTTGTTAGTAAAAAGAGCACACATGCAAGGACACTGGTGGATCCATGTGTGGTCTCTGAAGAGAACACACATTTAATTGACACTGGTGGATCCATATGTGGTATGTGAAAAGAACACACATGCAATGACTCCAGTTGTTGTTAGTAAAAAGAACACACATGCAATGACACTGGTGGATCCATGTGTGGTCTCTGAAGAGAACACACATGCAATGACTCTAGCTGTGGTTAATGAGAAGAACACACATTTCAATGACACAGGTGGATCCATATGTGATATGTGAAAAGAACACGCATGCAATGACTCTAGTTGTTGTTAGTAAAAAGAACACACATGCAATGACAATGGTGGATCCATGTGTGGTCTCTGAAGAAAACACACATGCAGTGACTCTAGCAGTGGTTAATGAGAATAACACACATTTCAATGACACAGGTGGATCCATATGTGGTATGTGAAAAGAACACACATGCAATGACTCTAGTTGTTGTTAGTAAAAAGAGCGGACATGCAATTACACTGGTGGATCCATGTGTGCTCTCTGAAGATAACACACATGCAATGAATCTAGCCGTGGTTAATGAGAAGAACACACATGCAATGACACAGGTTGTTGTTAGTAAAAAGAGCACACATGCAATGACACTGGTGGATCCATGTGTGGTCTCTAAATAGAACACACGTTTCAATGACACTAGTGGATCCATATGTGGCGTGTGAAAAGAACGCACATGCAATGGCTCCAGTTGGTGTTAGTAAAAAGAACACACATACAATGACACTAGTGGATCCATGTGTGGTCTCTGAAGAGAACACACATGCAATGACTCTAGCTGTGGTTACTGAAGAGAACACACATTTCAATGACACTGGTGGATCCATATGTGGTATGTGAAAAGAACACACATGAAATGACTCCAGTTGTTGTTAGTAAAAGTAACACACAAGCAATGACACTGGTGGATCCATGTGTGGTCTCTAAAGAGAACATACATTTCAATGAAAGTGATGGATCCATATGTGGTATGTGAAAAGAATAGTCATGAAATGACTCTAGTTGTTGTTAGTAAAAAGAACACACATGCAATGACACTGGTGGATCCATGTGTGGTCTCTGAAGAGAACACAAATGCAATGACTCTAGCTGTGGTTAATGAGAAGAACACACATTTCAATGACATAGGTGGATCCATATGTGGTATGTGAAAAGAACACACATGCAATGACTCTAGTTGTTGTTAGTAAAAACAACACACATGCAATGATACTGCTGGATCCATGTGTGGTCTCTGAAAAGAACACACATTTCAATGACATAGGTGGATCCATATGTGGTATGTGAAAAGAACACACATGAAATGACTCTAGTTGTTGTTAGTAAAAAGATCACACATGCAATGACACTGGTGGATCCATGTGTGGTCTCTGAAGAGAACACACATTTCAATGAAACTGGTGGAACCATATGTGGTATGTGAAAAGAATAGTCATGAAATGACTCCAGTTGTTGTTAGTAAAAAGAACACACATGCAATGAAACTGGTGGATCCATGTGTGGTCTCTGAAGAGAACACACATGCAATGACTCTAGCTGTGGTTAATGAGAAGAACACACATGCAATGCCACTGGTTGTTGTTAGTAAAAAGAGCACACATGCAATGACACTAGTGGATCCATGTGTGATCTCTGAAGAGAACACACATTTCAATGACACTGGTAGATCCATATGTGGTATGTGAAAAGAACACACATGCAATGACTCCAGTTGTTTTTAATAAAAAGAACACACATGCAATGACACTGGTGGATCCATGTGTGGTCTCTGAAGATACCACACATGCAATGACTCTAACTGTGGTTAATCAGAAGAACACACATTTCAATGACACAGGTGGATCCATATGTGGTATGTGAAAAGAACACACATGCAATGACTCTAGTTGTTGTTAGTAAAAAGAACACACATGCAATGACACTGGTGGATCCATGTGTGGTCTCTGAAGAGAACACACATGCAGTGACTCTAACCATGGTTAATGAGAATAACACACATTTCAATGACTCAGGTGGATCCATATGTGATATGTGAAAAGAACACACATTCAATGACTCTAGTTGTTGTTTGTAAAAAGAGCACACATGCAATTACACTGGTGGATCCATGTGTGGTCTCTGAAGAGAAGACATATGTAATGAATCTAGTTGTGGTTAATGAGAAGAACACACATGCAATGACACTCGTTGTTGTTAGTAAAAAGAGCACACATGCAATGACACTGGTGGATCCATGTGTGGTCTATGAAGAGAACACACATTTCAATGACACTGGTGGATCCATATGTGGTGTGTGAAAAGAATACACATGCAATGACTACACTTGGTGTTAGTAAAAAGAACACACATATAATGACACTGGTGGATCCATGTGTGGTCTCTGAAGAGAACACACATGAAGTGACTCTAGTTGTGGTTACTGAAGAGAACACACATTTCAATGACAGCGGTGGATCCATATGTGGTATGTGAAAAGAACACACATGAAATGACTCCAGTTGTTGTTAGTAAGAAGAACACACATGCAATGACACTGGTGGATCCATGTGTGGTCTCCGAAGAGAACACACATTTCAATAAAAGTGGTGGATCCATATGTGGTATGTGAAAAGAATAGTCATGAAATGACTCAGGTTGTTGTTACTAAAAAGAACACACATGCAATGACACTGGTGGATCCATGTGTGGTCTCTGAAGAGAACACAAATGCAATGACTCTAGCTGTGGTTAATGAGAAGAACAGACATTTCAATGACATTGGTGTATCCATATGTGGTATGTGAAAAGAACACAAATACAATGACTCTAGTTGTTGTTAGTAAAAAGAACACACATGCAATGACACTGCTAGATCCATGTGTGGTCTCTGAAAAGAACACACATTTCAATGACACTGGTGGATCCATATGTGGTATGTGAAAAGAATAGTCATGAAATGACTCTAGTTCTTGTTAGTAAAAAGAACACACATGCAATGACACTGATGGATCCATGTGTGGTCTCTGAAGAGAACACACATGCAATGACTCTAGCTGTGGTTAATGAGAAGAACACACATGCAATGACACACATGCAATGACACTGGTTGTTGTTAGTAAAAAGACCACACATGCAATGACACTAGTGGATCCATGTGTGTTGGATCCATGTGTCATTGCATGTGTGTTCTTTTCACAATCCACCTATGGATCCACCAGTGTCATTGAAATGTGTGTTCTTCTCATTAACCACAGCTAGAGTCATTGCATGTGTATTCTCTTCAGAGACCACACACTGATCCACCAGTGTAATTGCATGTGTGCTCTTTTTACTAACAACAACTAGAGTCATTTCATGAGTAATCTTTTCACATACCACATATGGATCCACCAGTGTCATTGAAATGTGTGTTCTCTTCAGAGACCACACATGGATCCACCAGTGTCATTGCATGTGTGCTCTTTTTACTAACAAGAACAAGTGTCATTGCATGTGTGTTCTTCTCATTAACCACAGCTAGATTCATTGCATGTGTGTTCTCTTCAGATGCCACACATGGATCCACCTGTGTCATTGCATGTGTGTTCTTTTTACTAACAACAACTAGAGTCATTTCATGACTATTCTTTTCACATACCACATATGGATCCACTAGTGTCATTGAAATGTGTGTTCTCTTCAGACACCACACATGGATCCACCAGTGTCATTACATGTGTATTATTTTTACTAACAATAACTAGAGTCATTGCATGTGTGTTGTTTTCACATGCCACATATGGATGCACCCGTGTCATTGAAATGTGTGTTCTTCTCATTAACCACATCTAGAGTCATTGCATGTGTGTTCTCTTCAAATACCACATATGGATCCACTCATGTCATTGCATGTGTGTTCTTTTTATTAAGAACAACTAGAGGCATTGCATGTGTGTTCTTTTCACAATGCACCTATGGATCCACTAGTGTCATTGCATGTGTGTTCTATTCATTGACAATATCTAGAATCATTGCATGTGTGTTCTATTCATTAACCATATCTAGAATCATTGCATGTGTGTTCTATTCATTAACCATATCTAGAATCATTACATGTGTGATCTCTTTTTACTAACCACAACTGGAGTCATTTCATGACTGTTCTTTTCACATACCACATATGGATCCACCAGTGTCATTGAAATGTGTGTTCTCTTCAGAGACCACACATGGTTCCACCAGTGTCATTGTATGTGTGTTCTTTTCACATACCACAAGGGTCATTGAAATGTGTGTTCTCTTGAAAGACCACACATGGATCCACCAGTGTCAGTGAATGTGTGTTCCTCTCATTAACCATAGCTAGAGTCATTGCATGTGTGTTCTCTTCAAAGACCACACATGGATCCACCAGCGTAATTGCATGTGTGCTCTTTTTACTAACAACAACTGGAGTCATTTCATGACTAATCTTTTCACATACCACATATGGATCCACCAGTGTCATTGAAATGTGTGTTCTCTTCAGATACCACACATGGATCCACCAGTGTCATTGCATGTGTGTTCTTTTTACTAACAACAACCAGAGTCATTGCATGTGTGTTCTTTTCACAATCCACCTATGGATCCACTGGTATCATTGAAATGTGTATTGTTCTCATTAACCACAGCTAGAGTCATTGCATTTGTGTTCTCTTCAGAGACCACACTTGGATCCACTAGTTGTTGGGTCCGCAGCATAGAAAATAAAAATTTTCCTACGATGAGAACGATACGCCAAGATCTATCTACTAGATACAGAGCAACGGGTGGACATACATCCATGGAGAACTTACCCTCGAAGACAACGAGCTTTGTTAACGAGTAGGAACTCGTGGTTGATGTAGTCGTACACTTGCCGATCTCAAGATCGTTTGGAAGTCCGAGCGCCGCAACTCAGCAGCGCATCCGGACTCGCACACACGTTCAAGCCACCGGACAACCTCCACCTCCTCGCTCCAGCGATCCAGTGGAAGAAGCAACTCCTTCCAGACGAAATGCCACCGAGAACATGTATCTCGCTAATCTGAGACCATGAGGGAATAATTCTAGAGGGGGAGAGAGATCCTTCACAAGGAGGTGTGTGGATGAAGGAGGGAATGGGTGGCCTTTTATAGGAGGAGGGGGGGTGCCCCCTCTCTCCATGTCCAGCGCATGGGGTGGTGACCCCTCACCTCCCCCATTCATGTGGTGGTAACCCCTCCACATTAAAATGCCTCTTCACATTCCCTTTTAAAGTCTCACTTTAAATGCATTAAATTTCTCCAAATTTAATGCTCTCTCATTTAATAAAACTCTTTATATTAAATTTATTCAGAATTTTGTTAATTACTTTAATTAACAAACATTCACATATATTACTGCAATATTTCAATATCACATGCAGAACCACCTTACGCAATTTCACCGAAACAATTTCTGGTTTCTATTGAAACAATTCCTGCGCTTTGCAATTCTTTTCTGAAACATATGTGCTCCAAAATGTTGTCCGTAACTCTTAAGTGCCACCCTACGGTTCGCGAATAATGCAGACATGATCGAGACCCTTCTCCGATCAATAATCAGCGTGGGACACGGAGATCCGTACTGACTCCTACACATTCAACGATGACTCCTGTGATCGTGAGAACCTTTAACGCTTGTAACTAAATCCCTTTGTCTCTCGATATATTACATGTCCGAGATTCGATCATCGGTATCTCCATACCAAGTTTGATCTCGTTATCGACATGCACTCTTTTCTCGTTCCCGTGATATAACATTCTAGTGATCACATCACTTGCTTGCAAGCTATCCTAATGTGATATCACCGAGAGGGCCCAGAGTATATCTATCCGTCATCTGGATTGAAAAATTCCACTCTTTGATCCATGAGCCTCAACATAACACCTTCGTAGTACTGAACCCATCTTTATAGTCACCCAGTTACGGTGTGACGTTTGATGTTATCAAGATACTCTTCCGGTGTTAGCAATTAACATGATCTCATGGTCTAAGGATAAAGATTACTTCATATGATGTTATAGCAATATAAACATAATGACTTGATCGTAATGCTATACTTCGGATGAATGTTCATCACATCATTTCACAAATGCTATGACCTTGTTATTAACAACATCCAATGTCCATGATCAGGAAACCTTGATCATCTTGTTAATCAACAAGCTAGTCTATAAGAGAGGCATAACTAGGAACCCTTTTTGTTTATTAAACACACATGTATTGATGTTTCCTATCAATACAATTATAGCATGCAAAATAAACATCTATCATATACAAGGAATACATAATAACAACTTTATTATTGCCTCTCAGGGCATATTTCCTTCAGTCTCCCACTTGCACTAGAGACAATCATCTAGTTTATATAGTGATAAATCTAACACCCATGGAGTTCTGGTGTTGATCATGTTTTGCCCTAGGGAGTACTTTATTCAACGGATCTGCTACATTCAGGTCCGTGTGTACTTTACAAATCTTTATATCTCCATCCTTGACATGCTCGCGGATGGAGTGAAACCGGCGCTTAATATGCTTGGAATTCTTGTGAGACCTTGGTCCTTTGCGTTGGCTATGGCTCCATTATTGTCACAATAGATCACCATTGGGTCCAACGCACTAGGAACCACACCTAGTTACGTTATGAACTCCTTCATCCAAACCTCTTCCTGCGCTGCTTCTGAAGCAGCAACATATTCCGCCTCCGTCGTTGATCCAGCCACCACAGGTTGTTTGGAGGTCCTCCAACGAACTGCTGCTCCGTTCAAGAGAAATACGTATCCGGATTGAGACTTAGAGTCATCCGGATCAGTGTCAAAGCTAGCATCGACATAACACTTAGCGACTAGCTCTTATTCACCTCCGTATACAAGAAACATATCCTTAGTTCTTCTCAAGTACTTAAGGATATTCTTGACCGTTATCGATGTTCGAACTGGATCAGATTGGTACCTACTAGTCAAACTAATAGCATGTGCCACATCCGGTCTTGTACATAGCATGGCATACATTATAGAGCCTATGGCTGAGGCATAGGGGATCTTATCCATTATCTCTCTTTCTTCCGCCGTAGCCGGACTTTGAGTCTTACTCAATGTCTTGCCTTGCAACATAGGTAAGTACCCCTTCTTACTTCCGTCCATATTAAACTTCTTTTATATCTTATCAAGGTATGTACTCTGCGATAGCCCAATTAGGCGTCTTGATCTATCTCTATAGATTTTAATGCCTAATATATATGAAGCTTCACCAAGGTCCTTCATCGAAAATTTGCTATTTAGATAACTTTTAACACTGTTTAAAAGATCTATATCATTTCCAATCAATAATATGTCATCCACATATAATATCAGAAATGCCACATTGCTCCCACTCACTTTCTTGTAAATACAAGCCTCTCCATAAGTTTGGACAAATCCAAACTCTTTGATCACTTCATCAAAGCGGAGATTCCAACTCCGGGATGCTTGCTTCAGGCCATAGATGGATCGCTGAAGTTTACACACCTTATTAGCATCCTTAGGATCGACAAAACCCTTAGGTTGTATCATATACAACTCTTCTTCAATATTACCATTGAGGAACGCAGTTTTGACATCCATCTGCCATATTTCATAATCGAAATATGCAGCAATTGCTAACATAATCCTAACCGACTTAAGCATCACTACGGGAGAGAATGTCTCATCGTAGTCAATTCCTTGAATTTGTCGAAACCCCTTTGCGACAAGTCGAGCCTTATAGATGGTTACATTACCATCAACATCAGTTTTTCTTTTGAAAATCCATTTATTCTCAATGGCCTTTCGATCGTGAGGTAAGTCCACCAAGGTCCAAACCTGGTTTTCATGCATGGATTCCATCTCGGATTTCATGGCTTCTAGCCATTTGTTGGAATCAGGGCTCATCATCGCTTCTTCATACGTCGCAAGATTATCTATTTCATCAATCATGAAATTCATAACAGGATTGCCATACAGTTCAGGAGCTGCGTGTCACCTTGACTGCGAGGTTCGATAGTGTCCTCTTTCGGAGTTTCATGATCAATATCATTAGCTCTCTCTTCATTAGGTGAAGTCAACTCCGAAACAACTTCTGGAGCTGCGCTACTCGCCATTTCATGAAGAGAAGGTTCAATAACCTCTTCGAGTTCTACCTTCCGACTACTCACACCTTTCACGAGAAACTCCTTCTCAAGAAAGGATCCATTCTTGGCAACAAAGACCTTGCCTTCGGATCTGTGATAGAAGGTAGACCCAATCGTTTCCTTAGGGTATCCTATGAAGACGCATTTTTCCACTTTGGGTTCGAGTTTATCCGGTTGAAGTTTCTTCACATAAACATCGCATCCCCAAACTTTAAGAAATGACAGCTTAGGTTTGTTTCCAAACCATAATTCATACGGTGTCTTTTCAACGGATTTAGATGGCGCCCTATTTAAAGTGAATGCAGCAGTTTCCAGTGCATAACCCCAAAATGACAGTGGCAAGCCAGTCAGAGACATCATAGATCGAACCATATCCAATAAAGTACGATTACGACGTTCTGACACACCATTACGTTGTGGTGTTCGTGAGCGTGAGTTGTGAAACTATTCCACAGTCTTTCATATGTGTGCTAAACTCGTAACTAAGATACTCTCCTCCACGGTCGGACCGCAGAAATTTGATGTTTCTATTATGATGATTTTCCACTTCATTCTGAAATTCTTTGAACTTTTCAAAAGTTTCAGACTTGTGTTTCATCAAATAGATATACCCATATCTACTCAAATCACCCGTGAAAGTAACAAAATAACGATATCCACCTCGCGCCGACACACTCATTGGTCCACACACATCAATATGTATGATTTCCAATAAATCTGTCGCCTGTTCCATTGAACCGGAAAATGGCGTTCTAGTCATCGTGCCCATAAGGGATGGCTCACATGTATCAAATGATTCAAAATCAAGTGATTCCAAAAGTCCATCAGAATGGAGTTTCTTCATGCGTTTAACGCTAATATGACCTAGACGGCAGTACCACATATATGTAGATATATCATTATCAAGTTTAATCCTTTTAGCATCAACATTATGAATATGCGTAATACTACTATCGAGATCCAACAGAAATAAACCATTCAACACAGGTGCATGACCATAAAAGATATTATTCATATAAATCGAACAAGCATTGTTTTCAGACTTAAACGAATAACCACTTTGCATCAAACACGATCTGGATACAATGTTCATGCTCAATGCAGGCACCAAATAACAATTATTCAGGTTTATAACTAATCCCGACGGCATATGGAGAGGCAGCGTTCTGACAGTGATCACATCAACTCTTGATCCATTGCCGACCCGCATCGTGACCTCATCCCTTGCTAGTTGTCGCTTGTTCCGCAGCCCCTGAACCGAGTTACATATATTAGCAACCGATCCCGTATCAAATACCCGGTGCTCTGCGAGTACTAGTCAAGTACACATCAATAACATGTATATCACATATACCTTTGTTTTCCTTGCGGCCTTCTTGTCCACCAAATACTTGGGGCGATTCTTCAATGGCGATCCTTGCAATAGTAGCACTCGGTGTCGGACTTAGGGCCAGCTCGGGGTTTCTTTTCGGTAGCAGCAGATTTGCCGCCCTTCTTTCCCTTCTGCTTGCCTTTCTTGTCCTTCTTGAAACCGGTGGTCTTATTGATCATCAACACTTGATGTTCTTTCCTAATCTCCACTTCTGCAGTCTTAAGCATTGACAGAAGCTCGGGAAGAGACTACTTCATGCCCTGCATATTATAGTTCATCACGAAGCTCTTGTAGCTAGGTGGCAGAGATTGGAGAACACGATGTATGCCTAACTCGATGGGAATCGTTATTCCCAAGGACACAAGCTTATCGGCGTACCCAGACATTTTGAGTACGTGCTCACTAACGGAGCTGTTTTCCTCCATCATGCAGCTAAAGAACTTTTCCGTAGCATTATAACTCTCTACGGCAGCATCGGTATCGAAAATCATTTTCAATTCTCCCATGGTATCAAAGGCATTGCCATTTTCGAAACGCTTTCGAAGTTCTGGCTCTAGCCCATACAGTATGCCGCAATGAACTAAGTTGTGGTCCTCCTGACGAGTCACATAGACATTCTTTTCCTCGTCAGGGGCATTAGGAGATGGTGGGGGGCCTAGCGGCGCATCTAGCACATATTGCTTTTGTGCAGCAGTGAGGAGAATTCTCAAATTCATAGCCCAGTTGGTGAAGTTGCTACCATTCGCAGCAAGTTTCTCTTTCTCCATGAACACATTGAAATTAAAAGCAGGTGGTGCCATCTACAACAGAATTTGTAAAGTATATTTAGATTAAGTTTATGATAGATTGGGTTCAACTAATCCAAATTACTAATGAACTCCCACTCAAAAACGACATCCCTCATGTCCTTTTGGTGATTACATGAACCAAATCCACTACACCAAGTTCGATCGTCACGTGAGTCAGTGTAGCTTCAAAGGCGAGCATCTATATGGGCATCATATCAACTATATGACTCATGCTTAACCTTTCGGTCCATGTTCCGAGGCCATGTCTGTACATGCTAGGCTCGCCAAGTAAGAACCTTAGTATTTGCGTGTGTAAAACTATCTTACACCCGTTGTATGAAAGCGTAGAGTCGAGAACACCGATCATTACGTGATGCCTCAAAACACGATCCACAAAACGGTGAATACTTAAGGAAGAACACATTTGATCTTGATATCTAAATGAGGGATCATCTTATAATGCTACCAAAAGCACCAAACTAGCAATACAAGATGCTAATGTGTGAAGTGAGGTGATATGGTCCATGCATTTGATCTCTATGATTTGCATCGTGGTATGATCTCTATCATTCCTTTGTGTGTAAGGCCAAGGTCTATGGAACATACACGTTAAGTGAGTTGTAAGAGTATCTATCATACATCTACTTACAACAATACCATATCAAAACACTAGCCCAACAATGATCTAAACTAGACGCCTCTAATTTATCAATTGCAAGTTTTACGTGGCTTAGGGCTTTCGGAGATAGAACCGGTCTAACCTACGAACATGAACCTAGCGAGGATAACCAAGTTATTAGCAACTCGTTGTAAATCAGATATTGACTATAGTAGGAGAGACAGACACCCGCCAGCCACTTATGCAAAACTAGTTGCATGTCAGTCGTGGAACCGGTCTCATGTACGATGACATGTAAGGTTGGTTCGGGCCGCTTCATCCCACTATGCCACCAATATCCAATGTACATAGAAGATGCAATAACATGATCATCATCGCTCACATATAAACATATGTGTACTACCCGTGCAAAGCACCTACGCATAGACCAGGCTCTGATACCACTGTTGGGTCCGCAGCATAGAAAATAAAAATTTTCCTACGATGAGAACTATACGCCAAGATCTATCTACTAGATACAGAGCAACGGGTGGACATACATCCATGGAGAACTTACCCTCGAAGACAACGAGCTTTGTTAACGAGTAGGAACTCGTGGTTGATGTAGTCGTACACTTGCCGATCTCAAGATCGTGAGGAAGTCCGAGCGCCACAAC
This sequence comes from Avena insularis, assembly GCA_023614405.1. Taxonomy (NCBI): domain Eukaryota; kingdom Viridiplantae; phylum Streptophyta; class Magnoliopsida; order Poales; family Poaceae; genus Avena; species Avena insularis. Next base: position 276,737,884 of record CM042692.1, read on the forward strand.
TCAGCAGCGCATCCGCACTCACACACACGTTCAAGCCACCAAACAAACTCCACCTCCTCGCTCCAGCACGTCCATCAGATCCAGCTCCAGCACCACCAAGTCCAACACCGCAAAGCAGCAGCGCATCCATGATCGCACACACGTCCGGTACCCCGACAACCTCAGTCCCTTGCTCCAGCAAAGCAGCGAAAGCAGCAACTCCTTTCCAGATAAAGCCACCAGGAACATGTATCTCGCTAATCCGAGACCATCGGGAAATAATACTAGAGGGGGAGAGAGATCCTTCACAAGGAGGTGTGTGGATGAAGGAGGGAATGGGTGGCCTTTTATAGGAGGAGGGGGTGCCCCCTCTCTCCATGGCCGGCGCATGGGGGGTGACCCCTCACCTCCCCCATTCATGTGGTGGTAACCCCTCCACATTAAAATGCCTCTTCACATTCCCTTTTAAAGTCTCCACTTTAAATGCATTAAATTTCTCCAAATTTATTGATCTCTCATTTAATAAAACTCTTTATATTAAATTTATTCAGAATTTTGTTAATTACTTTAATTAACAAACATTCACATATAGCCCCTTGCAATATTTCAATATCACATGCAGAACCACCTTCTGCAATTTCACCCGAAACAATTTCCGGTTTCTATTGAAACAATTCCTGCGCTTTGCAATTCTTTCGTCTGAAACATATGTTCTCCAAAATGGTGTCCGGTAACTCTTAAGTGTGCCACCCTATGGTTCACGAATAATGCAGACATGATCGAGACCCTTCTCCGATCAATAATCAGCAGCGGGACCTAGAGATCCGTACTGACTCCTACACATTCGACGATGACTCCTGTGATCGTGAGAACCTTTAACGCTTGTAACTAAATCCCTTTTTCTCTCGATATATTACATGTCCGATATTCGATCATCATTATCTCCATACCTAGTTTGATCTCGTTACCGACATGCACTCTTTTCTCGTTCCCGTGATATAACATTCTAGTGATCACATCACTTGCTTGCAAGCTATCCCAATGTGATATCACCGAGAGGGCCCAGAGAATATCTATCCATCATCTGGATTGACAAATTCCGCTCTTGATCCATGAGCCTCAACATAACACCTTCGTAGTACTGAACCCATCTTTATAGTCACCCTGTTACGGTGTGACGTTTGATGTTATCAAGATACTCTTTCGGTGTTAGCAATTAACATGATCTCATGGTCTAAGGATAAAGATTACTTCGTATGATGTTATAGCAATATAAACATAATGACTTGATCGTAATGCTATACTTCGGATGAATGTTCATCACATCATTTCACAAATGCTGTGACCTTGTTATTAACAACATCCAATGTCCATGATCAGGAAACCTTGATCATCTTGTTAATCAACAAGCTAGTCTATAAGAGAGGCATAACTAGGAACCCTTTTTGTTTATTAAACACACATGTATTGATGTTTCCTATCAACACAATTATAGCATGCAAAATAAACATCTATCATATACAAGGAATACATAATAACAACTTTATTATTGCCTCGGAGGGCACATTTCCTTCACTAGTGTCATTGAAATGTGTGTTCTCTTTAGAGACCACAAATGGATCCACCAGTGTCATTGCATGTGTGCTCTTTTTACTAACAACAACCAGTGTCATTGCATGTGTGCTCTTTTTACTAACAACAACCAGATTCATTGCATGTGTGTTCTCTTCAGAGACCACACATGGATCCACCAGTGTCACTGCATGTTTGTTCTTTTTACTAACAACAACTGGAGTCATTTCATGACTATTCTTTTCAAATACCACATATGGATCCACCAGTGTCATTGAAATGTGTGTTCTCTTCAGAGACCCAACATGGAGCCACCACTGTCATTGCATGTGTGTTCTTTTTAGTAACAACAACTAGAGTCATTGCATGTGTGTTCTTTTCACATACCACATCTGGATCCACCTGTGTCATTGAAATGTGTGTTCTTCTCATTAACCACAGCTATAGTCATTGCATGTGTGTTCTCTTCAGATACCACACATGGATCCACCTGTGTCATTGCATGTGTGTTCTTTTTACTAACAAAAACTAGAGTCATTGCATGTGTGTTCTTTTCACAATCCACCTATGGATCCACCAGTGTCATTGCATGTGTGTTCTTCTCATTAACCATATCTAGAATCATTGCATGTGTGTTCTTCTCACTAACCATATCTAGAATCATTGCATGTGTGCTCTCTTCAGAGACCACACATGGATCCACCAGTGTAATTACATGTGTGCTCTTTTTACTAACCACAACTGGAGTCATTTCATGACTGTTCTTTTCACATACCACATATGGATCCACCAGTGTCATTGCATGTGTGTTGTTCTTACTAACAACAACCAGAGTCATTGCATGTGTGTTCTTTTCACAATCCACCTATAGATCCACCAGTGTCATCGCATGTGTGTTCTTCTCATTAACCATAGCCAGAGTCATTGCATGTGTGTTCTCTTCAGAGACCACACATGGATCCACTAGTGTCATTGTATGTGTGTTCTTTTTACTAACGACAACTGGAGTCATTTCATGACTATTCTTTTCACATACCACATATGGATCCACCAGTGTCATTGAAATGTGTGTTCTCTCCAGGGACCACACATGGATCCAGCAGTGTCATTGCATATGTGTTCTTTTTAATAACAACAACTACAGTCATTGCATGTGTGTTCTTTTCACATACCACATATGGATCCACCTGTGTCATTGAAATGTGTGTTCTTCTCACTAACCATAGCTAGAGTCATTGCATGTGTGTTTTCTTCAGAGACCACACATGGATCCACCAGTGTCATTGCATGTGTGTTCTTTTTACTAACAACAACTGGAGTCATTTCATGACTATTCTTTTCACATACCACATATGGATCCACCACTTTCATCGAAATGTGTGTTCTCTTTAGAGACCACACATCATTCCACCAGTGTCATTGCATGTGTGTTCTTTTTACTAACAACAACTAGAGTCATTGCATGTGTGTTCTTTTCACATACCACATATGGATCCACCAGTGTTATTGAAATGTGTGTTGTAATCATTAACCATAGCTAGAGTCATTACATGTGTGTTCTCTTCAGAGACCACACATGGATCCACCAGTGTCATTGCATGTGTGTTCTTTTTACTAATAACAACTGGAGTCATTGCATGTGGGTTCTTTTCACATACTACGTATGGATCCACCAATGTCATTGAACTGTGTGTTCTCTTCAGAGACCACACGTGGATCCACCAGTGTAATTTCATGTGTGCTCTTTTTACTAACAACAACCAGTGTCATTGCATGTGTGTTCTTCTCATTAACCATAGCCAGAGTCATTGCATGTGTGTTCTCTTCAGAGACCACACATGGATCCACTAGTGTCATTGTATGTGTGTTCTTTTTACTAACGACAACTGGAGTCATTTCATGACTATTCTTTTCACATACCACATATGGATCCAGCAGTGTCATTGAAATGTGTGTTCTCTCCAGGGACCACACATGGATCCAGCAGTGTCATTGCATGTGTTCTTTTTAATAACAACAACTACAGTCATTGCATGTGTGTTCTTTTCACATACCACATATGGATCCACCTGTGTCATTGAAATGTGTGTTCTTCTCACTAACCACAGCTAGAGTCATTGCATGTGTGTTTTCTTCAGAGACCACACATGGATCCACCAGTGTCATTGCATGTGTGTTCTTTTTACTAACAACAACTGGAGTCATTTGATGACTATTCTTTTCACATACCACATATGGATCCACCACTTTCATCGAAATGTGTGTTCTCTTTAGAGACCACACATCATTCCACCAGTGTCATTGCATGTGTGTTCTTTTTACTAACAACAACTAGAGTCATTGCATGTGTGTTCTTTTCACATACCACATATGGATCCACCAGTGTTATTGAAATGTGTGTTGTAATCATTAACCATAGCTAGAGTCATTACATGTGTGTTCTCTTCAGAGACCACACATGGATCCACCAGTGTCATTGCATGTGTGTTCTTTTTACTAATAACAACTGGAGTCATTGCATGTGGGTTCTTTTCACATACTACGTATGGATCCACCAATGTCATTGAACTGTGTGTTCTCTTCAGAGACCACACGTGGATCCACCAGTGTCATTTCATGTGTGCTCTTTTTACTAACAACAACCAGTGTCATTGCATGTGTGTTCTTCTCATTAACCATAGCCAGAGTCATTGCATGTGTGTTCTCTTCAGAGACCACACATGGATCCACTAGTGTCATTGTATGTGTGTTCTTTTTACTAACGACAACTAGAGTCATTTCATGACTATTCTTTTCACATACCACATATGGATCCACCAGTGTCATTGAAATGTGTGTTCTCTCCAAGGACCACACATGGATCCAGCAGTGTCATTGCATATGTGTTCTTTTTAATAACAACAACTACAGTCATTGCATGTGTGTTCTTTTCACATACCACATATGGATCCACCTGTGTCATTGAAATGTGTGTTCTTCTCACTAACCACAGCTAGAGTCATTGCATGTGTGTTTTCTTCAGAGACCACACATGGATCCACCAGTGTCATTGCATGTGTGTTCTTTTTACTAACAACAACTGGAGTCATTTGATGACTATTCTTTTCACATACCACATATGGATCCACCACTTTCATCGAAATGTGTGTTCTCTTTAGAGACCACACATCATTCCACCAGTGTCATTGCATGTGTGTTCTTTTTACTAACAACAACTAGAGTCATTGCATGTGTGTTCTTTTCACATACCACATATGGATCCACCAGTGTTATTGAAATGTGTGTTGTAATCATTAACCATAGCTAGAGTCATTACATGTGTGTTCTCTTCAGAGACCACACATGGATCCACCAGTGTCATTGCATGTGTGTTCTTTTTACTAATAACAACTGGAGTCATTGCATGTGGGTTCTTTTCACATACTACGTATGGATCCACCAATGTCATTGAACTGTGTGTTCTCTTCAGAGACCACACGTGGATCCACCAGTGTAATTTCATGTGTGCTCTTTTTACTAACAACAACCAGTGTCATTGCATGTGTGTTCTTCTCATTAACCACAGCTAGAGTCATTGCATGTGTGTTCTCTTCAGAGACCACACATGGTTCCACCAGTGTCATTGCATGTGTGTTCTTTTTACCAACAACAACTGGAGTCATTTCATGACTATTCTTTTCACATACCACATATGGATCCACCAGTGTCATTGAAATGTGTGTTCTCTCCAGGGACCACACATGGATCCAACAGTGTCATTGCATGTGTGTTCTTTTTACTAACAACAACTAGAGTCATTGCAAGTGTGTTCTTTTCACATACCACATATGGATCCACCTGTGTCATTGAAATGTGTGTTCTTCTCACTAACCACAGGTAGAGTCATTGCATGTGTGTTTTCTTCAGAGACCACACATGGATCCACCAGTGTCATTGCATGTGTGTTCTTTTTACTAACAACAACTGGAGTCATTTCATGACTATTCTTTTCACATACCACATATGGATCCACCACTTTCATTAAAATCTGTGTTCTCTTTAGAGACCACACATGCATCCACCAGTTTCATTGCATGTGTGTTCTTTTTACTAACAACAACTGGAGTCATTTCATGTGTGTTCTTTTCACATACCACATATGGATCCACCAGTATCATTGAAATGTGTGTTGTCTTCAGTAACCACGGCTAGAGTCATTGCATGTGTGTTCTCTTCAGAGACCAGACATGGATCCACCAGTGTCATTGTATGTGTGTTATTTTTACTATCACCAACTGGAGTCATTGCATGTGTGTTCTTTTCACACACCACATATGGATCCACTAGTGTCATTGAAACGTGTGCTCTCTTCAGAGACCACACATGGATCCACCAGTGTCATTGCATGTGTTTTATTTTTATTAACAACAACCAGAGTCATTGCATGTGTGTTCTTTTCACAATCCACCTATGGATCCACCTGTGTCATTGAAATGTGTGTTCTTCTCATTAACCACAACTAGAGTCATTGCATGTGTGTTCTCTTCAGAGACCACACATGGATCCACCAGTGTCATTGCATGTGTTTTCTTTTTACTAACAACAACTAGAGTCATTGCATGTGTGTTCTTTTCACATACCACATATGGATCCACCAGTGTCATTGAAATGTGTGTTCTCTTCAGAGACCACACATGGATGCACCGGTGTCATTGCATGTGTGCTCTTTTTACTAACAACAACCAGTGTCATTGCATGTGTTTTCTTCTCATTAACCACAACTAGAGTCATTGCATGTGTGTTCTCTTCAGAGACCACACATGGATCCACCATTGTCATTGCATGAGATAAGATAGGGACGGGGCAGAGGCGTCGTGGAGGACTTATCCTCGCCCAGATCGGCGGCAAGGCGGGCATCTTGGCACGATGGAGATCGACGGCGAGCGCACTGGCATGCAGCATCTTGTCCGTCGGTGGGGAATACGATAGAGGGAAAGGGCTGAAGGGGTACGGGCCGGAAGCAGGCCGCACATGGGCCAGCTTGGGCTGCGAGAAAGAAAGAGAAGAGGGAAAGCTTATTGGGCTGCGTCCTGCTGAGCTGGGATCTCTATTTTTTTCTGTAAAACCTTTTTCCAAAATCTGTTTTCATTTTCCCTTTTGTATATTTAAGTTCAACACTATTTTGAATATTCAAAAAATACAAGAGGATGTTTAAATAGTTTTTGGAACACATAGGGGCCCTCTATACTGTTTGGGCTCCACTATTTTGGTGGTTTTCAAAATATTCAAACCTATTTTGAATTGCTTTTAGAGAGATCGGGAAAATAGCTAGGGTTTAGGGTTTTGCATTATTTCCTTGAATGCACTTTTAAGGAATCATGCTCATGAATGCACAAACAAACCCTAATATAAGATTAACTAAAACTGGTGCGTTACAGCTCTATCCCCCTTACGAGAATCTCGACCCGAGATTCCAAAGGTAGGAAGAAAGAAGGAGAAACAGGGTCACTCTAAGGGTAAGAGGGAACACACCTAGCAACACACCGAGTATCTCATGGTCAGCTCATGAAAGGAGTGTTCATAAACGATTATGAGATGATGACATGAAACACATCAAGGTAACAGAGGAAATAAGAGGAGATAGGTTTCAAATTGTTAGATAGGTGGTCTTCATAAGGATTGAGACCATGGAGATTCAGAAGGGTTTAGGCTTCTGAAAAGGAAAGCTTACAACAGGAAGAACATGACCACAGACTTCGAGAAATAGAACTCTACTAGACGGCTTAAGCAGAGCTTCATTGATATAGAGATATGAATATCCAAGCCATTGAACTACTTTTGATATAGAAGGATCACTCTTCATTCAACAGAAGGTTAATACAGAAAGGTGTTTTGTGGGGAGGACTCGTAAGAGTCACAAGGAACATGTAATAAGAGAAACTTCTGATTACCAAAATCATAGTCACTCTATGAACATGTTAGAGGAAACAAGGGAAAATCTTTATTCATCCAGGAGTATCAAAATCTTTGCCAAAGATCGTGATATCACTTTACACCACCAGATGGATAGGTAAGAAGATTCCTGATGACACGAGGAAAAAGAAACTTCACTCTTAGACTTTAATTACTTGCACAATAGGATGCTTGCCAACATTTAATGGTTTGGAGGATCGACCGAGAGACATTTAGCAATGCTACTTTAAATGTTCTCCTTGATGTTCGAGGAAACAAACTTCAAGTAAAGGTCAGACTTCAGATACAGAGGAAGCCATAAAGACAACTCCTATAATTAACTCATAGAAGGTGCTTCATGAAGAGTGGTTGTTATTTGCTGATTCAAGAGAATTTGACAACAGGCTTTCCGACTAGTTGTGTCAACCATTACAACAATCTTGTCGGATTTACAAATAGGCCTATGACAACACCTTGAGAAACACCCACCATAGTATCTGCTTGAGATTTAGATTTGGTTAAGTGGAAAGATAATTTAGACTCAGCATGTCCGAATAGATAGTTTGCAACATTTACCGTAAAGTTAAAGTCACTAGATTCTCAAGACATGGACTACAGTGTTAAAGCTCCAATAGATTGAGCTAGATTGCTAGACCTATGTACTAACAAATTGTGAAAAGACAACTGCTCATACATCAAGTACTTGCAACAAAGTACACATGTGTCCTTAAGGGACAATTATAACTCTACTCAAATCCACAGTGACATGTTTCAGCAATTTCCCATGAATCAGAGAAGGTTACTTCCAACATACAAAATGCATACCTCGAGATGATCCAAAGACGGTTCTTAGCAAGTTTTCCAACATTAATGCCAACTGTTCCATATGAATCTATTCTAGCTTGAAGAATATAAGGATGTTACCGATAGGCTCAACAACAAACTTATCTGGATACTCTAGGGAGATGAACTCATATGTTGCATAAACAAGGCATACGTATTGGTCAGATCGACGGACATGAGGATGTACTCAAGTGAAACATCACGAGTAGCAACATCATCAAGATAGTCCTTGGAACTGAGTTTGATTTGACGATAACCCAAATCAAATCAAAAGCAAGGAAGATAACATATCCACGAAGGAGATACTATCTTTCTTCAGCACGAGCTATACTAGAAAACCCTTTAAGATGAACTAAGTCAGATAGAGCCTTTTGTCTTACAACTCTCAAAGTTGTTGTTTAAGCTCAACCAACTAGTTCAGGGGCATCCAGTACGGATCCTTGGAGAAAGGAGCAGTTCAGAGAACTTGCTTGCTCAAGAACTTGACAACACGGTCATGTGGCAACATGGTAATACTTCTAGTAGACATCTAGAATATCACGAACCACCGATATGTCACTTAGTTCGAGAGGAAACTTGCTTAGTAATGCAAGAAGACGTAATCTCAGAGCTTTGGCACAAGCCTAACTCTTTGACTGGGAAGAGTGTACCAAAGTAACGGACTTGGTAACACAATCATCCTTTGCTTAGTGATAGGGTTAACCAATCATGCTAAGAATGACTCAAATGTCCTTGGAGTTTCAAAGCATCATTAACTACTAAGAGTCTCAGATAACCACATTATTACGCACGTGCATCACTCGTGAGCGCAAACATCTCAAAGGAAGGGTGGATAAAAATGTGTAAGAGCACCACTTCATTAACAAGGTTATGAACTTCAACATAACCTCTATAAAAGAGTGTGATACTCTTAGGTAGAATAGATAGAAGCTAATCAATGCCTCTTGATCTGCAGATTACAACACTTTGACCTGGTCCTGGATATGACAAGGTACTAGAGTTTGTTTCTCTTGACATCCCGAAATGGTTTGTCTTGGTGGACCACAAGAGTATCTTGCATCGGAAGACACCAATGCACTTTACTACTTGGCTACCAACTGGTAAACAAAGGTCAAAAAACAACAAGGGAACAAGGAACATGCTCAGGATAGAATCCCGAGATGTGGATGCATAGATTAACAATCTTCCGAAAACCCATGCAAAGAAGGTAGGGTGTGGCAGAGTCACAAATATCAATGTGAGACTCTCGAGGAGTACCCTTGTCGTGACCTATTTCGTTCCATTAAAGAACATCTGCCATAGCTAGTGGTAGGGGAAGTCCTCAATTGTCGAAATTCAATCGCGACAATATCCACAAGCTTGAAGGCTAGAATTGTAGTACTAGCCATCCTGAGGTAATATTTGAACATTAACCACAGGGGTCGAAGGAATGGATCTTGGGTTAAAGATCAGCTTGATGTACAAGATTCATGACACCAGAATCCAGTACAATCCGGGATCTTCAGTTCAAGTCCAAGAGTTAAAACCTGAGAAAGAAGTAAGTACTACTTGAGGGACACAGCGTACACTTCAAGATAGTAATCACGAGGTAGCTTCCAAGTGAAGAAAGAACTTCTGAAGTACCCAAACAAATAAAAAGGAGGCTCACGAGGCGAAAGGAGACCTCGAAGCCTAGAACAGAACACTATGGATCCTACAATATCATATTGTGGGCCCAAAAGACAGAGAGATCATGATGGAAAGGAAGCTCTTGATTGAATCAGAGCAAGGGGAAACAAGGAATTCACAACACACTCAACTCTAGAGAACTCTACACTAGGTCAACTAGCTGAGAAATGACCTGCCCAGAAGGCACCTAAGCTTTGAAGGACTAGGAGAGATATCAAAACTTTTCCCAAATCAACACAAGGTAAGATGACCCAGAGTTAAGAGCGAGACCAGATAAGGAGAAAAAGATGCATACTAGAGTTTTCACAAATAATTTTCATCTTTAAAGTAGTTTTCACAAACACTAGACTCAACATCGACCAATAGCAAGGTTTTCCTACGGTCGGTACTGCTCTAATACCAATAACTGTGACACCCCCGGGATCAGGGTTCAAGAAATCTAGACCTTAGCCTAACATAAGCTTAACCTAGAGCTCGAGGATATCAAGTGAGAAATCAGCAACACAACAGTAACCCTGCGACACAAAAATTATTACAGCAAGCTCATAACTGAGCGAAGAACCTAAATATTACAAGCAGAGGTCACTGACCACAAACATCAAACAACGGAAGGCAAATTATGCTATTAAGTATAGAAAACTTAACAAATGGCCTAATAGGCCTGAAGCATAACGATGCTGTCCCAGCCCATAGATTCCAGGCTTCCAGCCGGGAACCCCAAGCTACTCGTCGGTGTCGATGTCGTACAGCTGGAACTTGTCTTAATGAGAACACTTATTCTTCTACAAAAGTATCAACAAAGCAAGGGTGAGTACAGGGTGTACTCCACAAGACTTTTGGCTGCTTGGGTTATTTTGCATAAAGCCATCTTTGTTGTAAAACAAGAGGGAGAGAAGAAGCCCGTCTAATTAGAGTATTTTAAAAGGGGATAAGAGAGCGACATCTCCAAAGAATTGATCATCATCTTGAAATCCACCAAAGTAATCCTCATCTCACAACTAGGATCACCCCCTCGTACCCCTGAGGAAGCATCCTTAAGAACATGTTGAACTACCAAGTTTTACGATTAGGTTATAGTTCTCTATGATCTTAGAATTCGGTCACCAAGCGTTCATAACCGTGAACACGGCCTTTCGAAAATATTTAACCCAGCAGGGGTGTACAACTTTACCCACACGTACCAACGAACTCTTAGCACCACTTGACACACTTTCTTGGTGTGCTGACAGAGGGTGATTGGACATGACCATTTTACCTTGCTTCGTCGAGACCATGAGTCACGCCCTAAGGATGGTTCTGCCGTAATGGGTCAAATCCCGAAGCCGGTCCCTAGAGATGTGAGTCGGAGTTGGTTTACCAGGGGCTCCATCCACCCCAAGCAACCCCGACCACGCTTACCTACCTATATGAATGCACCTCCTTCACCGCCTTCGAGAACAACCAGAATGCATATGTCGAATGGAACGCCCGAACTATGTGACTCATGGAATCTACTAAGAAAGTTAGTTAATCGTGAGGTCCCCATAAACTCCGTGTGGCTGTACGGTCGTCTTGGTCCAAAGGCAAGAACTCGGTTCCTAGTGGTGGCGATCATGGGACTACAAAAACGACATCCCACTGTGGCCTCCCATATAAGCCTTAGCATGTTTAACCTTTACCACTGATCTCATCTCATCACATTCTCCTGTCATACTAGATTCCCTGCATCTGATACATCATATGGATGGACTAGCATTGACAGCTAAGCATGGCTAAGCAAGACACAGATAAAAGCTCTAGTAGTGCACACAAGCCAAACCTAGATATGCTAGGAGCAGTGGATCAGGTAATATAAGCTCAAGGGAGTAATGCAATAGATAGGATACTCTATCTATCGATAGAAGTCCACAGTTGAATCATATGCATCATGGCAAGAATGAAATACTTTCAAAATCATAGGATTCTTTTATGTGTGGGGCTATGCTTGCCTTGTTTGTTGATACCCAAACATAGATCTTCGGAAGCCTTGTGTTTGACTTGATTGTAGTTGGTCAAGTATTGTTCGTCGATCTTCGATGGTGTTGATCTCGGTCTTCGATCTCGATCTCGATATCATATTCTACCGGGAAGAAGCAAACACTGGAAAGAAAGGGGGAAGAACAATCAACACATGGCATCGATGCAATGCTCAATAAATGATGATGATATGACAAGTTAATTAGTATTGTAATGAACCCTAAGAACATGCTTCACAATATAAGCGGGATCCGAAGGGTCCAAACCCTAAAACAGGAGAGACCCCGTAATCACCTGCGGGGGTTCATTCAGTTCTCTAATTAAACTTGTCTTGAAAGTTGTTGAACAATGCATGATATTGATGCTAAAGTGTAAAACTTGTTTTTTTGAACATTTTGATATATTATACACATTTTTCTGACTTATAAATAATTAGATATTGAATTTATAAGATTATATCAATTTCTGAAATTATTAAAGCAATTTAAAAGGTTTATTGCGTCATAGTGACACAAGGGTGACATCACACGAGGTGAGGGTCATTTGCTACCAGGGCTGGGTCTACCCACTGCGGCTGACCGACGGGAGCCAGTGCCACATCAGCTACCACATCGACAGGTGGGACCCGAGGCTGACCGCGTGCGCTGGCGTCATGATGATGTCGGCACAACGTCATGCCGGCGACCACCTCACAGTGAACAGCGGGGATAGCGGAGCGAGGCACGCGGGACTGTGGGGAATAGCGCATTCGAACAAGCGGAGCAAGGGGAGGCTAATGGTGGTCGCACCACCATTTATTGGTCATCGGAGCGTCGTGTGCGATGGTGTCCAACAGCGGCAGACGGTGAGCTTCGGAGAGAGCAAGCAAAAGATCGGGAGGAAGAGAAAGGAGGGGTCCAGGAGGACCACCAACTCACCACGGATGCAAGGTAGGGGTCAGCTCGGCTAGGCGAGCTCGGACACGGCCGGAATCGATGACGGTGGCTACAGCGGCTGACGGGAACAAGGTGGCGATTGGGGCGACCACGGGCACTCTGGCTTCCATGGAATGGCTAAGTACAACAAGGACGGTGAGGGGAGCTCGACGGTAACCTCGGCTTTACTTGGGGCGGCCAGAGATGGCGGCACGACAAGGCGGCCGTCAGCTAGGGTTCGTCGGCCAGGGAGAGGAGCACGAGAGAGGGGTCGTCTAAGAGGGAGATAAGATAGGGAAAGGGCAGAGGCGTCGTGGAGGACTTATCCTCGCCCAGATCGGCAGTGGGGAGGTCATCTTGGCGCGATGGAGAACGACGGCAAACGCACTGACACGCAGCAGGTTATCCGTCGGTGGGGAAGATGACAGAGGGAAGGGCTGAAGGGGTACGGGCCGGAAGCAGGCCGCACATGGGCCGTCTTGGGCTGTGAGAAAGAAAGAGAAGAGGGAAAGCTTGCTGGGCTGCATCCTGCTGAGCTGGGATCTTTATTTTTTTCTATAAAACCTTTTTCCAAAATCTATTTTTATTTTCCCTTTTGTATATTTAAGTTCAACACTATTTTGAATATTCCAAAAATACAAGAGGATGTTTAAATAGTTTTGGGAACACATAGGGGCCATCTATACTGTTTGGGCTTCACTATTTTGGTGGTTTTCGAAATATTCAAACCTATTTTGAATTGCTTTTAGAGAGATAGGGGAAATAGCTAGGGTTTAGGGTTTTGCATTATTTCTTTGGATGCGCTTTTAAGGAATGATGCTCATGAATGCACAAACAAACCCTAATATAAGATTAACTAAAACCGGGGCGTTACAAGAGAGGGATGCGTCACGAGGACCCCCTATCACCTCTGCTGTTAAACTTTATCTACGAGGCTCTCTCTACTATTCTCGAGTCAGCGTGCGCGTCATGCCATATTCAAGGTGTAGTCCCTTACCTGATTCCAGGGGGAATCACTCATCTGCAGTACGCTGACAACACACTCATCATGAAACAACAAGATGAACAAGCACCGGTCAACCTTAAGTTTCTTCTAATGTGCTTTGAAGACATGTCAAGTCTGAAAATTAATTACCATGGAAGTGAAGTGATTGTCATGGGACAACCCATTGAAGAGTAGCAGCACATCGCCAACATGCTCAACTGCAAATTGGGGGGATTCCCATTTGTGTATCTTGGGTTGCTGATCTCTGATAGGAAAATTACGATGGAGCAATGGTTATTTCTGGTTCAGAAGATTGGGGCAGAATTGAACCATGGCTAAGTCGATTTCTCTCCTTGGGTGGGAGACTAATCCTGATTAATTTGTGCCTTGACAATCTTCCCCTGTTTGTAATGGGGATATTCCTCCTCCAAGACGGGATTCACGAGAAGATGGACTCGTTGACACTACAAGAATTTCCATGACGATCTAATTTTGTCGTGGATGAGGGGCAACACGTCATAGATGGACATCTGCAATGAATTATGCGATGAAAAAAATGTCATGAACCTCACATCATAATTTGATCCATGATCTTTTTCCTGTCTGAAAACATCATGCATGACCGTGATTTTCCAGTAATTTTGTCTCGGCCAACTGGACCATCCTAGCCCAGGCCCGATCGTTTGTGACATTTTTTTTCATCATGATCTATGCCACGTAGCAGACGGCACCGCGAGCAGCCGTTAATGATGTTTTCTAATGTCATGGTCCCCGTCTATGACGTCATCGACGTCCTGACTTTTTTTTGTCATGACCTGATTCTGTTGTCTCCACATCTGTGACGTCATCCAACCCGTGCATGACGGTACCCATCCCATTTATGCCGTCACACGGGCTGTGAAGAATTTTTTCATTGGAACCTTTTGACGTCCTGCTGACACGTGGATGGTTGGCAGGGTCAAGCTTGCATCAATCAGACGATGCCACGTGGACCAATCTTAGAACGACACTTGGGGAAATTAGAGTGGGGCATGTATCCCCTACTAATGAAGAACTCTATGTAATGACGACATAGTTGGCCGTGACATTGCTATTTCATCTAGATGGGTTGCCAATGAAAGGTGGCCACGTCAGCGTTTACCTATGATTGAAATGTTTCGTCAAGAACAACAGAGACAATTTTGTTTTCGTAACAAATGTGTGCTGGAGTCACCGTGAGATCAGGGGGGCATTTGTGCACGTAATGCTAGCGTGTAAATTTCTACTCGACCTAATCATTTTTGACCCATTTCACACCACATGCATCAAATAACAGAATTTGACAATAAATTTCAAGAAAAGTTTCCACATAAATTTCCATAGTAGTTTTTGAGCAACAATCCTCACATGCTCTGACCGCCAAAAACTTTACAAAACATTTTATGAGCCAAAAGCTTCACAAGTTTCCTTGCCCAAAAAACTCACATGTTTCAACACCAGTTAACTTTCCTAGCCTAGGAACTCACAAGTGTCAACCATAAGTTCACTTAACTTCCAACAGTTGAAGTTGTTGTTGCTGCTGCTGCTTTTGCTGAGTTATCTGAGACAATACTTGCTGAAGTAAATCATTTTTATGGTTTTTTATCCTGCATCTCTTCTTGCTTCTTCTGCATTTCTCTCCTGTCTTTAGCATACTGTAGCCTCTCTGCCTTGGAAGCTTCTTTCGTTCTCTGCAATTCCTCTATGGTACAACGCAGTTTGTCACTCCCTGCTCTCTCAACCAAAAGTTCCGCTTCAAGGCCAAACATGTTTCGTATTGAAGTACTTGTATGGAGGCCAATGTTCTTCAGGAACGTTAGCTTTCTGCTGTACAACGAGAGTGCAAAGTGCACATCCTCAGTGGAACAAAGTGGTTCTTCCTTAGTGCCATCTCGAGCCATCTTATTTTCAATGATTACCTTAAATATTAGGAATATAAGTGAACATTCAAAAAAATAGCAAGCAAATTACAATCACATTGTATACATTTCATATATGAAGAGAGCATTGAATTTTACGAAGATAAAAAGTATTCTAGAGGACTTACAATTGCTTCCTTCACATTATTAGTGTAGCCATTTTTCGGGCCGCAGTGCATCTTTTTGAAGAGTTTGAAGGCATTGTCCTCCCCATTACACACAACCTCATAACTAGGAGAACCTGTGGCAGCAGGGTACAAAACTTCGATCACCTTGGTTTTATACAAGTACTCTACACAAGCAGAAACCATACAGTATAAGAGGCCGTTCAGTTAAACAATTCAAACACAGGAAGTAATAGTATAAGAGTAAACAAAAAGTAACCTGTTTCCCGGGGTCAGACCAAGTATCGACAACCTTGCACCACTGCTCGTCGGTGATGCATGTAAAATGCATACATGAACTTCGTAGTTTGTTAACATGTTTTCCCACATATTAGCATCATATATAATGTTAGATCCCTGTTTCACATTGATTTTTGGGGATTTACCAAAGATCACCTTTATTTTTGCTATAACCCTATAGGGCAGAAAAACCATTTTTTCAATGTTTTTGATGTTTCAGGACCTATACAAAGTAAAATGGACCTGAACTTTTGGTGATGCCAGTATTTATCCACGAGAAGCTTCTAGAGCACGAAAACCTCACCTGGAGGGCTAGGGGGCCAAAAGAGAATGGGTGGCGCGGCCATCCTGGGTGGGCGCCACCTACCCTATTTTCATCCTCGACTGTCCGATCGCCTTGATTCTTTTGCCCGCGGAGTTCTCATCACCTAAAAACTCCTATATATGGATACCACGGGGAGTCCTCGATAGAGAGGAGGTAGAGATAGAAAACACCAAGAACAGAGAGTCTGTTGGGCACCGCTGGAGGAAGATTGGAGGGGGAACCACTGCCGAAATCACCTCCGATCACGTCTCCTCCTTCACCAAAGCCTCCTCATCACTCTCCATGATGAGAGGGGAGTAGTCCACCACCTGGACACTTGGGTTTATGTTGGTAACTTGATCTAATCTCTCTATGTATGATCATTGTTGAAGTCCATATGATGTGCCTTGAATTACTATGGATCTATATATGTAATCCCATGGTGGATATTGTGTTATGAGATAGTACTCGTTATTCATTTACCGTTGTGTTGGATCTTGTATGGTTTGTCATACTTTGGGAATATTCTAGGATGCATGTAATGGTTTAGATCTATACATAATGCATTGTTTATCCGTATCATGAGGTGATTGACACCACCAAGTGGTGGTAGATGAGAGAGATGTGATAATGCTAACAACATATCACAACATATGAATCATTGCGCTAGTGTTTATAATGTTTTCCATTAAGAAGTATGATGTATGTAGGTAATGGGTGGCCAAGTGAAAACGGCATATGTATTGAGTGACATCAATGCAATCCAACATCCTTTATCTAGGGGTAAAAAGGGAGAAGTATGATGTGTGGCGTGACACAAACCAAATGCTAGCCTTATTGCAAGGGTGACCTAGCAACACAAAGGAGTACTTCTTTCACCTATGTGTTTTACAACATGTAGCCACCATAAAAGAACCAGTATAGCATTGAAATTGTGTGTACCTTTACTATCCATAACATGATAGATGGAGAAGAGAGGATTAAGTGAACCCATGAACCCAAGTCCATTATTCCCATAATAGAAAACCCCTTGTCTTGTCCTCTTGCATTAAACAGGATTGGGACACTTTTATATTCTTGTTTTGTTACATTAAACTTCCAACCATTAAAACAACCATCTTATTCATTAAAACTTGTTTAGTGCATAATCAACTAAAACTTGTGACACTTTAGTTGTAGAGGATAGATAGCTTTTCCTTCTTTCTCCCGCGGATCGATACCCTACTTCCACATTGAGAGGTACTACGGTGATCCCCTCCACATAGGGGTTATCAAGATACTTTTTTGGCGTAGTTGTCGGGGATCATAGTGCTTAAGTTTCTATTCATGTGTGCACTCCACTTTTTATTTGTTTTAATTTGTTTTATACCTTGCAATCATCTAAGGTTGGGGAGGTTTATTTAACTTGTTTGGTTGTAAGTTTCTCATTAGATTTACTTTAAGTTTATACTTTCCTTATATCAAAAACACATAAAAATTATTATAAATTTTACTATGGATGATAAAGATGAACAAGTTAATGAAAAAGATATTGCAACTAGTTCTAAAGAGACGCCTAGTGAAGAGGATATTTCTTTCACTAAAGCTTTTGAGTCTTCATCTAGATGACTTGGATAAATTTGAAGAAACCTTGAATACCCTTTTCTCTAGGAAAACTATTTCTTGTTGCTAGTAAATGCAATGAACCTACAATATTCATTAAAGATAAGGATTATGATTTTGAAGTCAACCTGAAAGAGTTGAAGCATCTAAGTTCTATAGTAAATAATAAGAATTTCCTTATGAGCACTTAATGAATCTAGAAGATACTGCTTGCCTATATGGAAAAACTAAGATACGACAACACTATTATTTCTTAAAACTGTTCCCCTTCTCTTTAGGAGGAGATGCAAAAACTTGGTACAAAGCATGTAACTACCTCGGTGAATTACGCTCCTAGTTACAAGCCTGGATGAGCAGAAATGGTTGAAATAGTATGGTGGGGCCCAAATGCCACTCACAGGTAGACCTTTCGGCCGTCCCAACCATTTCCAAACATCGGGACAAGAACGGGCGGCATAATCGGCAGGCGAAGGGATCAACTACATACACAAATGAGTATGTATGCAAGCCACCATACAATAGTACATCAGAGCCATTCCATCTAAAAAGAAAGGAATATATAGCATACGGCAAGATCCAATTATCCTAGATAGATATAATAGTTTAGGATATCTCCTCATACATCAAACATCAGAGTATCAAGCGGAAGCGGAAGACAAAATCCGAGTATGGATAAGAAGAAAATCGGCATAAGATGCCCCATAAATAAGCACATCCATACAGATCTCACGGATCCTGCTCCCTAATCTCTACACCGAATGATCGTTGCCCACATCGTCCATCTCTTCCACCCAAAGATCCATCTTAGTGTAAATTGCTCATCTCGAACCAATAATTTATCGTGGAGACCCTAGGGTAGTCAAGAAGTCTTTATGCCTCTAAAGGGACACAACCTGGGTGACGCAATTGCAGCAAAAGATAAACCCTAACAATTCTATAGATACTGCTAACCATCCACCTAACCAGAGATAGAGCGGATGTCCGTGAATTAGTAACAACAGTTATAACAGCTTATAATGGTAATCTTAAGATCCATCCTCCTCCTCGCCATCGACGAGGAAGCGGAACAACCCCCCATCCGTTGGCAGTTTTATTATCCATTCCATGAGCGTTGCACTATTTACTAGTCAGGTACCTAGTCTAGTCAAGTTAAAAGCGATACTTTAGTTATGCTTGTCTATGATCGAGAAACTGTGCTACAAGTCGTCCATAACCGCGACACGGCTTTGAAAGTTTTACCCTGCAGGGTGCACAAATAGCAACACACACTCGATATGCCTCGAAAACCAAATCAAAACCCAACAAGGCGACAAAGCAATTATAGGATTCAGAAATATTTCAGGGGGCCACCCCATTAAGCTACCCGCAACGAAGCTGGCCGGCTCCGAGACGGACTCAAGGTTTGCGTCAATGGCTGTGAATGACTGGGAACCCGAAAATGTGACTGGGCTTGTCGACACCGCGAAAACACTCCGCTTTCCTAAAAGACAAAGGTGCAAAGACTGCACAATTTAAATAAAGCGATAAAGCATGGCATAAGTACAGGATAGTAAATAAAACCTCAAACTAGTTTGTGGCCCCAAGAAATAAGAATGAATCAAGCTCGCTCGGGGGTTCATAAGCCTGGATGTGGATAGCGCGAATATTCAAGGAACAGGAATCAAGTACTCGGGGTCCTACGGGACACAAGTGAGCCTGAAAAACCAAATAGCGAATATGGCTCACCGATGCCACTTTCATTAGTTATCCCATTACTACTCAGGTTAAGTTGTTTAGGTACCTCGTTATCCATTAGACACTCACATACCCTACACATGCTGTTCTACGACTCGCATGGCTCAAACAACTCCTGTAGTAATGGCTCATGGGATGGAGGAACAAGATTCGGTGGGGTTTAAAAGTAAAGGCTATGCAATACTTGGGATTCAATTTAATGCAATCGCGACTCAATGATGCAAGAATAAGATAGAGGCAATAGGTACTATATGTATGCAAGCATGTGGTAGTGCTTGCCTGGCAGCTCAGTTGAAGCAAGGGATGGATCTGGGTAGTGCTCCGGGTTCTCTTGATATATCCCCTGCTCAGCGTCTATTCGAAGAAGAACCAAACAAACAAGGGCCAACATAAATAAGGTGCACAAGCATATGAATTAAATGCGACAAGCAAACAATCATGCCATGATGAATGATGCACAGTTTGCATGGCAATAAAGTAGCATGGCATGGGTGAGGGGTGGAATACAAGAATAAACATTTTTATTGTATTTTAATCACATTTTAACCTCAATTAAGTTGCTGTACACATTATATTTATATGATGCATGCTTCAAATCAGTCCATGGAATGCATAAACAGAAAGGTCTCGTCGAGCTAAACATTTTAGACATATTATTTGTTAAATTTGGAGTTATAAAACAAAAGTTATTAATTAATTAAGGAAAAAGGGCATTTATTTGTAATTTAAAACAACTTGGAATTTTAAAGTGTTCAAAATATATTTTGGATGGCATATTTGAATTCCTCATATTTTTCTGATTTGAAAACATATATTATTTGTATTATTTGGGTTTATATTTTAAAAGATATGTAAAAACAGAATTAAATTTGAATTTGAATTAATTTTGAAAGATTTGAATTATAAACAGAAATCCAGAAAACCTTTTTATACCTGACAGATCCGCATACGCCATCGACGGTGGGGTCACTGGCTGACTCAGCAGCTCACTGCGCAAAAAGGTTCTTACACCGCGGGTGCTGCCAGACGCAGAGAATGACAGGTGGGGCCTGGGCGTCCTCGGGGCCACACGCGGGCGCGCCAGCGGGGGCGTGCCACGTGGGGAAGCCAGGGAGTGCGGGTTGAAGAGTACAAAACTCCGGGACCCTTTTTGCAAAAACACCACGGAAGCCGACAAGTGGGACTAGCGGAGCGCGGGTTGATGCAACAAAAGTGCAGGGGGTTAAGCGTAAAGTGGCGACGCTACTGTACTTCTTCTCTGCTCGCTGACGACAGGTCGGTGCTCGTCTGGCGCGGGCGCGGCGCGCGGGGCTCGATCCTGGGACCTAGCGTGCGCGCGCGAAGGCGGCGACCACTGAGCTAGGCGGGGGTTGGTGCAGGGTGAACGCGACAAGGCTAGGTGAGGTTCCGCGACGCGCGAGCGTGCAGACGCCAGAGTGCAGCGGCGCGCAGAGTCCGTTCGACGAAACGTCCGGCGCGGCTAGGGCGACACGGCGAAGGGGACCATGTCAGGGGGGTAGAGGAGATCACCGCGAGGCTGCTGACGGGCTCGGATCGGGCAGGCGAGCAGTCGATCGGCGACGAGGCAGACGCCGGGCGGATTAGGGTTTCGCTTCGGCCGGCTGGCATCATGCCTCTGGGGCGCCTCCTTCTCGGCTCCGGGTATAGGGGCGTCGCTGGACATCGTCGTGGTCTTCCCCAACGTCCAGTCACCGCGCCCTCCTTCTGCTACGGTGGTGGCAGGATGATGCCGACGGTGGCCGGCTAGGGGGTAGGTGTGGTGGAGAAGAAGGGAGGATGCCAGGGCGCCTCGGCCAGATCTGGAGAGGCCAGAGGAGAGCCGTGTGGTTAAGGAGAAAAGGGGGAGGGAGGATGGTGTGGGCGCGGGGTAGATGGATAAAGGTGGCCTCGGGTGCCACCTTTTCCTCCTCCTCGCTCACGTGCTCGGCAGGGCAGGACAAGGGCAGGGAGCTGGCATGTGGGGCCAAGGTGAGGCCAAGGAGGCAGGGGCAGGCTCGGGTGGTGGGGTCCTCAGGCAGAGAGAAAAGAGAGGGAGGTAGGAGCTCGGGTTGGAGCTAGGTTTGGAGCTAGGGTAGTGGCTCGGTTAGGGTTTGTCTAGGGTTGGAGAGGGGTAGGCAGCTGGGTGGGGTTTGATCCTGGTGGGGCCAGCTAGATAGAGAGAAGAGAGAGGCCGAGAGAGAGAGAGAGGGGTGGCATGGGCAGGTCATGGTGGGGTTTAGGAGAGAGGGGGTTATGGTGATGAAGGGTAGATGATATGAGTGGCACCTAGATAGAGGATAAGAGAGAAGGGGTGGCATGGTGAAGATGGGGTAGGTGATGGTCTAGGTATTAGAGAGATAGATGGAGTGGCTTTATTTGACAAGACCAAGCTAGAACATGACAAGCTCCAACAAGATCAAGACAAGAAAAGAGAGGGATGGAGTGCTAGGGTTTAAGCAAGATCAACATAGATCAAGCCAAAAGGAAGGGATATAGATAGAGAGAGAGAGATGATGATTCACTCAAGATTCAAATAAAAACCAAATACTAGAAAAGGTGGCACTTGCATGGCCCATGCAAAATATTTAATACCATGTTGATTCTTGTGAAAACAATAATATTAAACATGGCATTGTTCATTTGCATTTCCAAAGGTGGAATAAAGCCAAGCAAAAGAAATGAAAGGAGGCCCCATGTGGAGTAGTTGGAGATGGCCATGTTTGGGTAGAATTGGGACTTGCTAGTGTATATATACCACTAGATGCTTAATAGTCCCCAAATATCCCAACATGAGCATAAACCCATAATAATCCATATGGAAGCTAGGAGAAAGGGTCCCACTCACAAGGCATGCAAAGGTGGCCATGTGGCTCTCATATATCCATGGTGTGAAAACAACATGATGCTAAGATGAGAGCATGGGGAAAAAGACTTGGATCCATCCCAACCCACATGAGCTAGAAGTAAAACCCAAATAAAGTGCAAAGCTCATATTTAGTTGGATGGTGGAATTATAAGGTGGTGAAAGAAAAGGTGGTGGAGTTAATAAAAGATATGCCCCCAACTCAACTTGGGCATTTAAACAATATATCAAGAACCAAATACAATATCAAGAGGCAAATACAATTTACAATGCATATGAGATAAGAACCAAATGAAAAGGGTTTTATATGCTGCTCAAATGCAAGGTGGCATGATGACATGAGCATGATATAATTATGATACAACAATTATATGTATGAAAGTAGCATGTATATAGACTAGGCTAGTAGCATTGCAATTGTTAGACAATTGGGATGCTACAACTCTCCCCCACTAAACAAGAATCTCGCCTCGAGATTCCTAGGAAAATGAAAACAACACAAGGAGAGGAGGGTGTTAGAACGAAGGTGACCCTCACATCCCCAAGATGATGAAGAACGGAATGGTGCGACCACTACACCTTGCAAAACTTGCTAGACTTGTTTAGTCTTATGCTTTTGCTTCAAGAACAACGGATTAGAAGAATTGAAGGATCATCGTGAGACAAGAAGGATAGGATGAACATAGCTCCGGTTTTCTCAAGAAACAAGATAAAAGAAAAAACCACTTGTGAGAGAAAAGGAAAGATGATGTAACATGGATAAAGAAAGACACGCCGTTAAGATTAAAGATTTACCGATACTAGAGAGGATGGATCTTTGTGTCGCCGGAAGCAAAGAGCTAGATTGGGGAGGGTTTGAACCACTTTGACAATAGCATCGTATATTCTCTCAGATTTGAGAAATGAAGTACGGAAACAATATTGCCTTCAAACAATAGAGTCCTTTGATATCAACAGAAAGATTTGGTTAGACATCGTCGGATTAGATTCTTCTTGCACCGGTAAGACCCAAAGGATCACGCAATTGAGGTGCGCGGATATAACTCCCAGAGACGGATGTGAAGCCAGATCATGGTGGAATCCTGAGAAGCAACGGATATGGAGGATCTGGAGTTTATTGTAGAGATACTTATTGCTTTCTTTGGCCTTGAAGCTAACGCAATAGATTTGCGGCTGATGGCATCAACCATAATTGGCTTTACCACAGAAAAAGAATTGATGAAACAACAAGGGATAGTTTCCTTTCATCTTGTTTGGGGATGTCGAGCACCGGTAGAAAGACGAGGACCGAAGGAGTTTGCGTTTGTTTCCACCAGATAATTGAAGATTTTTCTTCGTGTAGATGCGGCCACCAACAAGAGATCAAGGATTACCTTCTTCGAGAGAGCACTCCGGAAAAACAAGGACGGAAGTAAAAGTATCAAGGGATAAAAGCCACTTCTAACTTCCGCGGAATGAGTGAGATCACATTAATTCACCAATTCAATGTACAAGAGCGAATGATAAGAGTAGTGGTATGGTAGCTACTCCATCCCGCACTCAAAGTATTACTCCGCACATGAATAGGAAAACTAAGCAACCCAACTACCAAAACAGACTGAAGATCTTGACAAAACTCATGGAACTTCGTAAGAAAACAAAGATAGATGCAAACGATTCGCCGGATTCAAGATAGATAAGGGTGATGATGTTGTCGTCCTATCATAAGTACCAAGCCACCGGAAAGATATGAAGGAAGATTACGGAGACAACTGCAAGATTCAACAGCTACAGAAAAGATAGCACCAACTGCACATAAGGATTACGAAAGATCTGAAAAGTCTTCACGGCCTCCGGTGGATTGAGCATAGATGATAGAGCGAGAGGGTTCAAAAGATCACTTAACGAGATAGAGGTGAAAGAACTCCATGTTCTCCTTGAAAAGATTGAGAAGGGTTTAGCAGCCTTGAGGAAATCTTCGGCGGAACGACGATGATAACTTGCCAACAAGGAACAACTCCGGATTGGTTGAAGATGGAAGATGGAATTAACAACGGACTTGCTAATTCCAGAATTGAAGCAATGTATTTAGCAGAAGGACGTGGTCGAGATAGGTGACTTCAAAAAGTCAGGATTCACGCTTTGAGATTTTGCACACAGGCAGTGCTCACGAAGCTTGAGAGAAAGAGATATAGATGATCTTCCATGTCCTTCCATTGATATGGAATAGGCAAGCATATTATCAACATATGCCACTATGGATGAACAGGATATTCCTAGAATATCAAGTTCGAGAGGCGGGAGAAACAAACCAATGCTCGAAACACTTTCTGAGCTCAAGGCTCTTGAAAGATCAATATTAAGAGCACGGGTTCGTGTTGAAGAAGATGCACTGGAAGAATAGATTATCTGGTCCTTCGGAAAAGAAGAGATGTCACCTGGTTCACATTGTCGATTGGACCACCGGTTACAAAGATAAAGAGACCTTGGATAAGAACCGATGATATAGCTTTGCTTATGGTGTGAGCTATCAGAGACGAAAAAGATGTGCAGATATGGAGTTCAAAAAGATGCGCAGCATGATGGACAAATGATAGACCGCCGTAGTGCCTAGAGAAACTCCGGATTGCCAAAGATGCTTGAATATGCATAGATATGATCACGGTGTACTCAAATTCACAGGAGATAACCTTATCCTCCAGATGGTGACGGTTGATAGCATTTTTCCATATTCCAATCGACACTTATCATGACTGGAATATAGCTATGCCGAGAGCCAAATTACAATCATCAGCATCGGATCGACACATGTTATGTAATTAGCCCAAGAGAATGGAGATGAGATAAAACTCCAGGATTAAGCGCCGGTGACAAAAGAATGAGTTAGCTTGGACACGCTGATAAAAGAGAGATAGATAATGTTTCACACACGACTGAAAAGGAGTGTGGAAACACAGATGTATCAAAGAAAAATTTTCCGCATTTTTCGGCATTAAAATACCAATAGATGCGCAAAATCACTGATCAGGTAGAGATTAGCACTGATGGT
This sequence comes from Avena insularis, assembly GCA_023614405.1. Taxonomy (NCBI): domain Eukaryota; kingdom Viridiplantae; phylum Streptophyta; class Magnoliopsida; order Poales; family Poaceae; genus Avena; species Avena insularis. The sequence continues at coordinate 276,763,643 of CM042692.1, forward strand.
TGCACAAAAAGAGGAGTTGCTAGAAGAAGGACACCCTTAAGAAGATGGCACCGGTTAACAAGGAGTCAGATAGATCGCGCCGGTTTGCAAAAAGCCTGTCAGTATGGAATGTACCAACAGTTGATAACCAAGGCAGATTGTGACAACATGTTGGATGCAACAGATAGACAAGGAACTACACACACACACACACACTTTCTATGGTACTACGGAAACCCAGAACACGTGAATCCTAGTTTGAATTTTAAGAAGAGGATTGAAAACGTTACACTTCCTTACCAGAAAAGGGTGGTTGGTTGGGTAAGAAGAAAAGTGGAAGCAGTCCTACTCTCACGTTTTGTTTTTCCCTAGTATACATAACTACCAAAAATATTTGCTAGACAGACAACGACCATTTGGCTGAGACCCTGAAGGGCGGGATGGCTCTGATACCAATTGTAACTACCTCGGTGAATTACGCTCCTAGTTACAAGCCTGGATGAGCAGAAATGGTTGAAATAGTACGATGGGGCCCAAATGCCACTCACAGGTAGACCTTTCGGCCGTCCCAACCATTTCCAAACATCGGGACAAGAACGGGCGGCGTAATCGGCAGGCGAAGGGATCAACTACATACACAAATGAGTATGTATGCAAGCCACCATACAATAGTACATCAGAGCCATTCCATCTAAAAAGAAAGGAAATATAGCAACGCCATACGGCAAGATCCAATTATCCTAGATAGATATAATAGTTTAGGATATCTCCTCATACATCAAACATCAGAGTATCAAGGGGAAGCGGAAGACAAAATCCGAGTACGGATAAGAAGCAAATCGGCATAAGATGCCCCATAAATAAGCACATCCCGCCCACAAATCTCACGGATCCCCGTTCCCGGAATCTCTACACCGAATGATCGTTGCCCACATCGTCCGTCTCTTCCACCCAGTATCCATCTTGCGAGTGTACCTGTTCATCTGAACCAATAATTTATCGTGTGAGACCCTAGGGGTACTCAGCAAGTCTTTATGCCTCTAAAGGGGACACAACCTGGGGTGACGCAATTGCAGCAAAATATAAACCCTAACAATTCTATAGATACTCGCTAACCATCCGCCTAACCAAAGATAGACGGATGTCCGTGAATTAGTAACAATAGTTATAACAGTTATAATGGTAATCTTAACAGATCCACCCTCCTCCTCGCTTACCGACGAGGAAGCGGACAAACAACCCCCCATCCGTTGGCAGTTTTATTATTCATTCCATGAGTGTTGCACTATTTACTAGTCAGGTACCTAGTCTAGTCAAGTTAAAAGCGGTACTTTAGTTATGCTTGTCTATGATCGAGAAATGCTCAAGTCGTCCATAACCGCGGACACGGCTTTGGAAAGTTTTACCTTAGGGTGCACAAATAGCAACACACTCGATATGCCTTGGAAAACCAAATCAAAACCCAACGAGCTACCACGACAAAGCAATTACAGGATTGAAATATTTCAGGGGCCACCCCATTAAGCTACCCGCGAATTTGGCCGGCTCGAGACGGAGTCAAGGTTTGCGCCAATGGCTGTGAACATTTGGGAACCCGAAAATGTGATGGGCTTGTCGACACCGAAAACACTCCGCTTTCCTAAATAAAGATAGTGTGCGACCTCGCACAATTTAAATAAAGTAGTAAAGCATGGCATAAGTACAGGATAGTAAATAAAACCTCAAACTAGTTTGTGGCCCCAAGAAATAAGAATGAATCAAGCTCGCTCGGGGGGTTCATAAGCCTCCGGATGTGGATAGCGAATATTCAAGGAACAGGAATCAAGTACTGGGGTCCTACGGACACAAGTGAGCCTGAAAACCAAATAGCGAATATGGCTCACCGATGCCACTTTCATTAGTTATCCCATTACTACTCAGGTTAAGTTGTTTAGGTACCTCGTTATCCATCGACACTCACATACCCTACACATGTGTTCTCGACTCGCATGGCTCAAACAACTCCTAGTAATGGCTCATGGGATGGAGGAACAAGCTTCGGTGGGGTTTAAAAGTAAAGGCTATGCAATACTTGGGATTCAATTTAATGCAATCGCGACTCAATGATGCAAGAATAAGATAGAGGCAATAGGTACTATATGTATGCAAACATGTGGTAGTGCTTGCCTGGCAGCTCAGTTGAAGCAAGGGATGGATCTGGTAGTGCTCGGGTTCTCTTGATATATCCCACCGTCAGCGTCTATTCGAAGAAGAACCAAACAAACAAGGGCCAACATAAATAAGGTGCACAAGCATATGAATTAAATGCGACAAGCAAACAATCATGCCATGATGAATGATGCACAGTTTGCATGGCAATAAAGTAGCATGGCATGGGTGAGGGGTGGAATACAAGAATAAACATTTTTATGGGGTTTTAATCACATTTTAACCTCAATTAAGTTGCTGTACACATTATATTTATATGATGCATGCTTCAAATCAGTCCATGGAATGCATAAACAGAAAGGTCTCGTCGAGCTAAACATTTTAGACATATTATTTGTTAAATTTGGAGTTATAAAACAAAAGTTATTAATTAATTAAGGAAAAAGGGCATTTATTTGTAATTTAAAACAACTTGGAATTTTAAATTGTTCAAAATATATTTTGGATGGCATATTTGAATTCCTCATATTTTTCTGATTTGAAAACATATATTATTTATATTATTTGGGTTTATATTTTAAAAGATATTTAAAAACAGAATTAAATTTGAATTTGAATTAATTTTGAAAGATTTGAATTATAAACAGAAATCCAGAAAACCTTTTTATACCCAGACAGATCCAGACACAGTCACTGACGGGTGGGGTCACTGGCTGACTCAGCAGCTCACTGCGCAGAAAAGGTTCTTACACCGCGGGTGCTGCCAGACACAGAGAATGACAGGTGGGGCCTGGGCGTCCTCGGGGCCACACGCGGGCGCGCCAGCGGGGGCGTGCCACGTGGGGAAGCCAGGGAGTGCGGGTTGAAGAGTACAAAACTCCGGGACCCTTTTTGCAAAAACGCCACGGAAGCCGACAAGTGGGACTAGCGGAGCGCGGGTTGATGCAACAAAAGTGCAGGGGGTTAAGCGTAAAGTGGCGACGCTACTGTACTTCTTCTCTGCTCGCTGACGACAGGTCGGTGCTCGTCTGGCGCGGGCGCGGCGCGCGGGGCTCGATCCTGGGACCTAGCGTGCGCGCGCGAAGGCGGCGACCACTGAGCTAGGCGGGGGTTGGTGCAGGGTGAACGCGACAAGGCTAGGTGAGGTTCCGCGACGCGCGAGCGTGCAGACGCCAGAGTGCAGCGGCGCGCAGAGTCCGTTCGACGAAACGTCCGGCGCGGCTAGGGCGACACGGCGAAGGGGACCATGTCAGGGGGGTAGAGGAGCTCACCGCGAGGCTGCTGACGGGCTCGGATCGGGCAGGCGAGCAGTCGATCGGCGACGAGGCAGACGCCGGGCGGATTAGGGTTTCGCTTCGGCCGGCGCTGGTACTGGCGGTTCTGGGGCGCCTCCTTCTCGGCTCCGGGTACAGGGGCGTCGCTGGAGATCGTCGTGGTCTTCCCCAACGTCCAGTCACCGCGCCCTCCTTCTGCTACGGTGGTGGCAGGATGATGCCGACGGTGGCCGGCTAGGGGGGTAGCTGGTGGCGGTGGAGAAGAAGGGAGGATGCCAGGGCGCCTCGGCCAGATCTGGAGAGGCCAGAGGAGAGCCGTGTGGTTAAGGAGAAAAGGGGGGAGGGAGGATGCTGTGGGCGCGGGGTAGATGGATAAAGGTGGCCTCGGGTGCCACCTTTTCCTCCTCCTCGCTCACGTGCTCGGCAGGGCAGGACCAGGGCAGGGAGCTGGCATGTGGGGCCAGGGTGAGGCCAAGGAGGCAGGGGCAGGCTCGGGTGGTGGGGTCCTCAGGCAGAGAGAAAAGAGAGGGAGGGAGGAGATCGGGTTGGAGCTAGGTTTGGAGCTAGGGTAGTGGCTCGGTTAGGGTTTGTCTAGGGTTGGAGAGGGGTAGGCAGCTGGGTGGGGTTTGATCCTGGTGGGGCCAGCTAGATAGAGAGAAGAGAGAGGCCGAGAGAGAGAGAGAGAGGGGTGGCATGGGCAGGTCATGGTGAGGTTTAGGAGAGAGGGGGGTTATGGTGATGAAGGGTAGATGATATGAGTGGCACCTAGATAGAGGATAAGAGAGAAGGGGTGGCATGGTGAAGATGGGGTAGGTGATGGTTTAGGGATTAGAGAGATAGATGGAGTGGCTTTATTTGACAAGACCAAGCTAGAACATGACAAGCTCCAACAAGATCAAGACAAGAAAAGAGAGGGATGGAGTGCTAGGATTTAAGCAAGATCAACATAGATCAAGCCAAAAGGAAGGGATATAGATAGAGAGAGAGATGATGATCCACTCAAGATTCAAATAAAAACCAAATACTAGAAAAGGTGGCACTTGCATGGCCCATGCAAAATATTTAATACCATGTTGATTCTTGTGAAAACAATAATATTAAACATGGCATTGTTCATTTGCATTTCCAAAGGTGGAATAAATCCAAGAAAAAGAAATGAAAGGAGGCCCCATGTGGAGTAGTTGGAGATGGCCATGTTTGGGTAGAATTGGGACTTGCTAGTGTATATATACCACTAGATGCTTAATAGTCCCCAAATTATCCCAACATGAGCATAAACCCATAATAATCCATATGGAAGCTAGGAGAAAGGGTCCCACTCACAAGGCATGCAAAGGTGGCCATGTGGCTCTCATATATCCATGGTGTGAAAACAACATGATGCTAAGATGAGAGCATGGGGAAAAAGACTTGGATCCATCCCAACCCACATGAGCTAGAAGTAAAACCCAAATAAAGTGCAAAGCTCATATTTAGTTGGATGGTGGAATTATAAGGCGGTGAAAGAAAAGGTGGTGGAGTTAATAAAAGATATGCTGCTCAAATGCAAGGTGGCATGATGACATGAGCATGATATAATTATGATGCAACAATTATATGTATGAAAGTAGCATGTATATAGACTAGGCTAGTAGCATTGCAATTGTTAGACAATTGGGATGCTACAAAGCATTAGCTCCTAAGTCCATTACTAGTAAGAAAGCATGCGTGTACGTTTTTTCCATAAGTATATCTCTGATAATAAAATACATACTATGAAAATTCAAGTAAGTAGATTTATACAAAACAAAGAAGAAAGTATCCCCCAAGCTTGGGGAAGATTTTTTCCCATTGGAAGGAGAATTCCTACGCATGGTTTTAAGGATAATGAATTTCTTGATGCGTTTTACAATGGACTAACTGAAAGTTCTAGAACCTATCTAGACAGTGTTGAAGGAAATATTTTTAGGGACATGAATATTGAGGAATATAAGTAATTATTAAATATTATTACTCAAAATTGTCATGATTGGTATATTGAAGAAGAGGTGAAGAATGAATAAGAAGAAGAAGATATGGTCCAACCTATTCTTGGGGGTGTATGGGAACCTCTCAAAAATGATAATAACACTCAAACTCAAAACTCATTTGTCATTTATGAGAACCCATGCTATTTTGATGAACTAATAACGCTCCTTCACTTTCTAATAATGCTACTACTAAAATTATTGATGGTAATGAGGAATTTTTTCTAGACATGCTATATGATAATGCTTTAGATGATGGACATATGTCTATTAACAACCCTCCATGTATAATACATGAGGATGAGTATGACATACTTGTTTTCCATGATGATACTCTTGTTAGCAAGAGTCCTATAATATTCTTGAACTCTCGTATGTAAACCATAGAGGAGAAATATGCACTTGCTAGAACCTTTATATGTGGTTTGCAATTACCTTATGTTGAAAATCATCATTGCAACCATGATATTAAAAATGAAACTAATACTAGCAACTATTTTGAAAGATCAAAACATCCAAATGAATTCCATGATACGTATAATTATCCTCTTCACATGAAAAATTCTATGAACATGCTTGCTTTGGATGCTTACAATGCTAGAATTACTTATAGTAAATGCAACTATTATGAAAGAGGAGGTGATATGTGCCCTCATTATGCTTCCATTTATTATATGCTGTGTCCACCTACTAAAAATATGCAAAGGTATGCATCTACTTTTTGTTATTTAGTCATATATAAAATACCAATCCATAGGAAAAAGGTGAGACTTCGTTTTTAATGTTTCCATATCTTGTGTTGCTTCTTACCATGTTTTAACTTGAACATTATTTTGACTGGCATGAGCACACCATGGGACCCTAGTATAATGGATGGAACACTTTCCAAGGAAAAAGGAGGTACCAAAGGAACACAAGTTATCCCATGAATTCCACATCACCTAAACCAAGCAAGTAAAGTCTAGCTATATGGCTATAAAGAAAGCGCTTTGCGGGAGGCAACATGGTAATTTTCTTTTGGATTTTTTGTTTTTGAACTCCTGATAGAGCATGATAGTTTTCTTTTAGTTTGTTTTCTAGATTTCTTAATAAAGTACCAAGTGGAATCCATTTTGGATGTTAAAAGGTTATTAAAACATATCGAGTACCAAATCCCTGCAGAATAGTTTTTAGTGCAAGAATTTTCTATTTTTAACACCGATTGCACTCAAATTCATACAGAATTTACAACTTTTCATCCTCTTTATGCATAAAGAAATTGGCTAAAATTCCTGACATGTCTAAGTGGGCGAAAAAATTCATTTTGTTGGTGCTGAAAATCTGGACAGATTCTGCCATGTTTTGTTTTAACCATTCCCTAGTATCTTAAAATGATTTCTATTAGTAATATTATATGCTGGGGATATGTAGGGACATTATATGCTTGCTGTAGTATTTAGAAAGAATTTTGTATTTGATATGTAGCAACTATTATACTCTTGTGCCACTAATATAACCACTTAGAAAATAGATGGGAGAAAAAGTTTTGTGTTGAAGTTTTTTTGACAGGGAATAGAGGAACATCACACCAAGAGCAATCCAAGGATGGTGAAAACCATAATCTTGGGGATTCCAAATGCACCCCACCAGACTTACTCAACTCTCGGTTTGCAAACCCCTAAACTTTGTTTATTTAGCAACATAGAACTATCTTAGAAAACTTCGAGCGTCTGTTTTGTCATTTTACTTTATTTGTTTTGCATTAAAAAGACCACCACCACCATTATTATAATTTTTTATGATCAGCTACTGAAAATAGACTCTATCTCAATGATATTAAAACTGAAATAGAATGTCATGGAATAAAAGAAAAGGGGAGATAAAAACAAAAGCAGAAATTCATGTTGTGTCTAGTTCTTAAGCTCACGCACTTTATATGAAACATGATATGTTTTATGCCTATTAATTTGTATCATTTTCTTGTGCATATTTATGTTAAACATTAAGAAGCAATGTGATAAAATAAATGTTGACATTATAAACTAGATGGCACACTCTTTAGATCTCCTTTTGCTAAGCCTTTTCTACATAAGCTAAGACTTGTTCCAAGCCCCTTAAAACTAGACTAGGAATATCCACCTACTTGTGGAAAAATCTACTTTAAAGTTTAGTATGTATTTTAATCCTCCACACATTCTTAAAAACACCCATTTTCATGTATTTTAAAGCTCATAAGAAACTAAGGCTTGGGGTCATGCCACTATGGAAATTTTTGTGCTTCACATCTTATTAGTGGTTGATAGCTAAACCATGACTGGCATGCACAAAGATTTCAATGTTAAATGTTGAATATTAATCATGTTTAAGTTCTACCTATGTATTGCAACAATGTGAAATGAAGTGTGCACACTGGAGTAGGCCTGTTAGTAGAAAACGCTACTGAACCTCTAGCCAAAGCCATGCATGACATGGTGGAAACTTACATCATGATGATTCCTGTTGATATGATTCATATGACTTTTTTTCTTGTTCTTTTGGAGTATAGATACTTCCCCTCCCACCTTGAACACAACCAAGGAATTATATTATATTTTATGTTGAATGAATGAATAAATAAGAAAATAAATACCAAAAGGGGGGCATATAGCTACACTGGGGCAATAGGTACTTCAGTGATGCGGTTTCATGGACCAACATGTGTATACAATGATAGGCCTAAGTTGACTAGCATGAGGAGTGCAACGTCATAGACTAGGTGCATGAAACAAAAAACTTCTAAGATGTTTAGCACATAAACCATATGAATCTTTAAAACAAAGTGAAATAAAAAAGATACTTGGAACCCCATCCTTATTAGTATTGTTAACATGAAATACATAGCTCAAAATTCAATTTTTATTCTTTACGGATGATTAACATATGTATTCAATGCTTACTTTCAGTACAGGATGCAAAACATCTCAATAGAAGACATAAAACTAAGAAGTGAGTCTTCTCGTCAAGGGCATGAAACTAAGAAGTACCCCAAAAATAAAGGCATGAAAACACCAATGCCAATAATGGAAAGAGTCTCTAATTCTATAGGTTCATCAACGTGTGCTTGAAGGCTTCTTTTGTTCATTATTTGTTTTATCACACCATCACTTATTGTTTAGCATATTTATAGATGTGTAAAATATACAACTTGATAGTACACTTGTATATTATGCTTCATTGAAAGGAATTGACCCTATGAACTCTACATGATAATGAATGAAGCAAAGGTAACAAACTCCAAAGTCCATGTTTAGTTTTATCACCTTCATGCTCTAGGACGAGCATAGGTTAAGCTTGGGGATGTTGATGCATGTAAAATGCATACATGAACTTTGTAGTTTGTTAACATGTTTTCCCACATATTTGCATCATATATAATGTTATATCCCTATTTTACATTGATTTTTGGGGATTTACCAATGATCCCCTTTATTTTGGCTATAACCCTGCAGGTAGAAAAACCCTGTTTTCAATGTTTTTGATGTTTCAGGACATATACAATGTCAAATGGACCTGAACTTTTTGGGAATGCCAATATTTATCCACGAGAAGCTTCTAGAGCATGAGAACCTCACTTGGAGGGACATGGGGCTGAAAAGAGACTAGGTGGCGTGCCCAACCTAGGTGGTCGTGCCACCTACCCTTTGTTCCTCATTGTCCGTCCGATCGCCTTGATTCTTTCTCCCACAGAGTCTCTTGACATAAAAACCGCTATATAAGGATCCCTCTGGGATTCCTCGATAGAGAGGACATGGAGATAAAAACACCAAGAACAAAGAGTCTGTTGGGCGCCACCAGAGGAATATTGGAGGGGGAACTGCTGCCAGAATTGACTCTAGTCGTGTCTCCTCCTTTACCCACGCCTCCTCGTCACTCTCCATGATGAGAGGGGAGTAGTCCACCCCTTGGACTTTGGGTTTATGGTGGTAACTTGATCTAATCTCTCTATGTATGATCATTCTTGAAGTCCATATGATGTGCCTTGCATGAGTATGGATCTACCTATGTAATCCCTATGGTGGATATTGTATTATGATATAGTACTTGTTATTCATTTACCGTTGTGTTGGATCTTGTATGGTTTTTCATACTTTGGGTATATTCTATGATTGTGGTTTAGATTTATACGTATTGCCTTGTTTATCCATATCATGAGGTGATTGACACCACCAAGTGGGGGTAGATGAGAGAGATGTGATAATACAAACAACATATCACAACATATGAATCATTGCACTAGTTATTAGAATGTTTGAGTCACAACATATGTATTGAGTGACAAGGGCATATGTATTGATTGACAACAATACAACCCAACATCCTTTATCTAGGGGTAAAAAGGGAGAAGTATGATGTGTGGCATGACACAAGCCAAATGCTAGCCTTATTGCAAGGGTGACCTAGCAACACAAAGGAGTACTTCTTTCACCTATGTGATTTATGACATGTAGCCACCATAAAAGTACCATTAAATCATTGCATAACATGATAATCACCATAGATGGAGAAGAGACGATTAAGTGAACCCATGAACCCATGTCCATTATTCCCATAATAGAAAACCCCTAGTCTTGTCATCTTGCATTAAAGACGATTGGGACACTTTTATATTCTTGTTTTGTTACATTAAACTTTCTACCATTATAACAACCATATTATTCATTAAAACTTTTTTAGTGCATAATCAACTAAAACTTGTGACACTTTAGTTATAGAGAATAGATAGCTTTTCCTTCTTGATCATGCGAATCGATACCCTACTTCCACATTGAGAGGTACTACGGTGATTCCCTACACTTGAGGGTTATGAATTGGTCATGTGTTTCACTTCATCAGGACATTTCCTTATAACTTATTTCATAGGGTAGGGATTAAAATACTTCTTATTAGAACATGTTGTTAATTCCTTGCATGCCTCATAAACTGATTTTTGCAAGCCTTCTACACGTCAGGCTGAGTGTGTCCATGGCAAACTTTTTCTAAAATAAAACATGGAGCATCAGCCTTTGCATGAACACAGAAACGGAAAGGCAAAGAACAGCTAAGTCATAGAACATATAGAAACTTTTGCTATGAAGTCTGCTTTGACATCATCCCTCCCCTTGTACTCTTTCTAGTGGGAGAAGATAGGCATGCTAGTCCTGATTGTTACTGAATACTCACTTGCAAACTTGGCAGCAATGTCCGTCTTGTCTGGTCTAGTTCTTCCTAGAAGAACTTTAAGTGAAATCCTCCCTCCTTTGGACATCTTGTCAAGGCTCTTCCCCATGTTTCCCCCCTCAATACTAGTGCTTAACTATTATGCATAACTATATCTTTAGAATTCTGCGTTTCAGTATCTTTAGAACAAGGTGCATCAAAGTCTTGAGACAGCTGGTAGCCATCATCATGTATTGGAATATAATGTGTGATTTAGTGTTCGACACGAATATGATTGGATTAAATAGATTACTATAGAGCAAGCAATCGGTTTAATGCATTACCACGTTGATACCAGTCACTCTAGTCTTGGCGCGGTACTTCATGACTAGGAGATCAAATTCCCCATATTCGGTAGATGACTCATCATATTGTGTAGTTGACCCGTGACCCTCAAATAGGGTACTAGAGTCCTCACCGTCGGTAGCTGAACCCAAATGTTGGGTAGCTAATGCATCGCCTTGGGTACCTAACCCATCGATTTGGGATGGTGCACGGTTGCTTTGGGGAGGTGCCTGTAGACAGCTGGGAGGTGGCTTCTGGCTTTGGAGAGGTGGAAAGTCATCTTTGGGAGATGGCCGTGGGTGGAAGGATGCGGACTTCATCATTTGGGAAGGTGGCTTCTTGATTTGTAGAGGTGGCAGGTTGGCTTTGGGAGGTGCCAGAGGACGGCAGGATGTGGGTTGGGGTTCCTGACTTCGGTAGGTGGCGACTGGCTATAGGGAGGTGGATGCTGGCTTTGGGGGTGGATGCTGGTTTTGGGGGGTAGATGTTGTGACATGGGTATACCCTACAGAAGAACATTTTGACTACTTTAGTCCTTACTCGAGTCTTCGAATCAACCAAGCACTCGGGGGCTACTCCTAACAGGAGCGCCGGCCGCGCACCCAAAAGAATTTTTATGCAGGTGTATAAGCTTCACGAAAACCCATCACTCGAATCAACGATCCGATTGTGAACTACGGGTTACTCCCATAGGGAGCGCTGGAAGCACATTCGACTGAAACAAGCAAAAAAAGACGACAGCAATCGCAAATGTTTTTTAGTCCCCACTCGAGTCTACGACTCCAATAGGCACTCGGGGGCTACTCCCATAGGAGCGTTGGTCGCGCACCCTATGATTATTTGTACATCGTACTGTGTGTTGATAACATCCATACTCGAATACTATGGCGACTCCGTCTCATATTTTCCCTACAAAGAGATTACGTCTCCTGGGCCACCCGAATCATCTCCGCAATGACAAAAATTCGGATGTCGCGCTTATAGCGTGAAGATAAGACCTAAATAAGTCCTGGCAATGCATCTGCTGCGCACTACTAGAAATATATCCGTACCCACAGGTACGATGAACATGCCTTGACGGATGCGTCGAGTGCTCACATTTATACACTGGAATTCGACTCCTGTAAGACCACTATGGCCTGAGTTGAATTATGCCAGCACTTTTCCGAATTCGAGTCCGAGGACTCGAGTTTGAGTAGATTGCATTGTTTTGCCCTAAGGCAGTTAACTGATACCGATACATCAGATAAATCAAGCACGTATATCAACAATCCCTATGACATGGACATAACAGTCGAAAATATTCAGTCATGCACTCGAAAGACTTCATAAAGTCTCTAGTCGAATCTATGATTCCACTAGATAGTTGGGGGCTTCTAACATGGGTATACCCTACAGGTACTCGATTTTGGCATATACGGTCCAGATACGGTAGAAGCCCACGGCGTTGACAAGGACCAATACAGGATTCGGGTGACCCATGGAGACTCCGATTACTTGCAACACAAGAAGAAGCTTAAGATAGAAAGTTCAAAGGGACGAACCCTAATCTGTAACCGACTCGACTGCTACTCGAGACCTAGCCTATCTATATAAAGGCTAGGAGTGGGCGGCGAGGAGGACAATCACAACCCTAGCTTCTACAACCATCGGAAGATTGCATTTTCGCACCCCTGTAACTTTCGTCGCCCTTGATAATTCCAAGAGCAAACAAGCAGGAGTAGGGACCTCTACGAGGCTTGAACCTAGGTAAACCTTGCGTCCCTGTGTGCTTGTTTGCTAGCCGATTGATGCCTCCAGCGCTCCCTCCTTCTCCAAAACCCAAGTCCATAAAATTGGGCATTGACGAATTAAACCCTCGTCAATTGGCGCCGTTTGTGGGAATTGAGAGTGCTGATGTCTCAGCTTCTTCGGCCCCATCAACAGCGATCTACAACTCTACATCAATGGAGATTCACCAGCTCTTCGGCACTTTCGACTTCACCGTCCACACGTCGGCCACTCGCCCGGCTTTCGAGTCCGTGGGCGATGGGATCAGCAAGGCGATCGGGAGCTTCTGCTTCTAGGTCGGTCAACTAGGCACGCTTTGCATGCCTGACCAGCCGACAGCACCCGCGATTACTCTAGCATCATGGTTCCGCCACCAATCGGCACCCTCAGTGAGCTCAACACCCCGACAACAGCTGGGAGCACGGATAGCGACAGCAGTCGCGGATCCGATCTGGGTGCCCTTGCCACAGAAGATGGAGCATATGGCTTCGGATCTAAAAGTTGTGGGAGCAGCAGCTTCCCCAATCACTTCATGTGCGCCGTCATCAACACGGGCGACACCGGCACCAGAGCTGGACCGGCCAATGGAGGTATACCAGTCACAAACGGTGGCCCCACCAATAGCGGCCCTACAAACGGTCTGCCCACCAACAATGGGACGGGAGGAGCATCGCATCTCATGACGAATGAGAACACCAGCGAGCGCGTGCAGATCCACCTCAACGACAACGAGTGGGCCCGCTGTCCAGAAGCTGTACGGGGCAATCCTCTACCTCCTATCTCACCGCAGGAGATGCTGATGGGATACCATTGGCTGCTGAAGGAAGAATTCAAACGCCAGCAGCAGGTGATCGCGCAACTCAACGCACGCAGAAAGGCGGCGGATGAGTCGATCCGTCGACGAGCTCAACTCTCCTCCCACGGAGGATCCTCCTCCAAGGGCAACGAGTACCTGGCCAACAAAAGACGATCTCGACTGGCCCACCTCACCGACCAAGAGCGCGTAGAAGCCACGAAAGTCCTCGACTTCGGCTCTATGATGGTGGATAAGTGGGGCAACGTGCTCCCGAAGACGCCGCAAGCTGTAGTGACAACAACCACAATGTACCTCCTCAACAACCAGCCACCAGCTGGAGATCCGTGAGCTGCCATGCACCGATCTACGATCATGGGCCTGGGGCTAATCGAGGCCGCCCTCAATAAAGAGCCAACACTAGAGCCGAAGAAAAGCAAGGCTCTGGCCAAATACTACTACTCGTACTCCTCCAGCGATGTAGCCAAGATCTATCACGGCGACATCGCTCACGGCGGCATGACCACGACTACGACGCGCATGATGACATCACGCAGCGCAAGTTCGACAAGATGCGGGCAAGGCGCGCTCGCTCGATTGATTCGGAAGAAGATGGAACAGAGCTCTGCGGCGCCAGATGCTTCAGTAGGGCCATCAGGCAAAAGAGAATGCCTAAAGGGTTCAAACTCCCGTCGGAGGACCCAAAATTTGACGGCCTGCATGACCCAAAAATCTGGCTGGAGGATCACATTTCCTCCGTCAGGCAACACGGCGGAAGCTCAAGCACGGCAATGCAATGCCTGCAGCTACAACTGCAAGGCGCCGCCCACAATTGGCTCAACAACCTCCCGCGCGGATCAATTCGCAGTTGGGAAGAGCTGGTCTACAGCTTCGTGCACAACTTCAAGGGCACTTACAAAAGGCCCGCATCAATCGAAGAACTAAGAGGTTGCCACCAAAGGTCTGGCGAGTCGCTGCGCTCATACATCCAGAGGTGGTCCATCATTAAGAACTCCGAAGAAAACATCTTGGAGGACCGCACAATCGACGCATTCAACGGCGGCGTTTGCCGTATGGAGCTCAGGGAGGAGCTGGGCCGCTTGAAGCCCAAAACGATCGACCACCTAATGGAAATCGCGAATCGGTGGGCGGACGGAGAAGATTCGGTAAAAACTGCACCTACTCCGATGATTAGGATGACCTTAGGCGCAGACGCAACCGCCGAGGAAAATGTTGAATACGTGTCTACAAGGACAGTGACGAAGTCAACATGGTCGCGGCTGGCTACATCGACAAACGTGAAGACAACCGCAATAGCAGATATCGAAGCGGGGGATACTGTGATGCTGGGAAAACCATGCAAGTGTGGCAACACAGCATTCGCGAAGAGGCACCCGCAACACCCATCTAGGAAAAACTGTCCGGACCATGCAACGTGCACTTCTACATCGACAAGCATGACAGCAAGAAAAAATCCAGCCGTCTTCTAAAGGATTGCCGCGAGTTCCTCAAACTCCACGAGGGCCAATCCCAAATGAATCGCGACGCAATGTACCGGGGCTATGGAGCTGCCCCAGGCACTGTGGCACATCGAGCTCCACCACCACTGCCTGGGCCACCACCACCTGCGGCTGCGCCAGTCCAGCATCATGGAGGTGAGCCATACCCGCGAGCTGTGGGAAACATGGGGATGATCCAAAAAGGGTGCCCCTCCAATCGAATGCAGAAGGAAATCACTCGCCAAGTGAATTTGGCGATAAACTCTCCACCTTCCACCACTGAGTATCTTAGTGGAAGCGAGTCCTGTATCACCTTCGACAAGCGTGACCATCCGTGCCAAGTTCCTCGACCAGGTGATGACCCACAAGAATAGGGGGTGTATCGCAGTATTTTTGATAAGTAAGAGTGTCGAACCCAATGAGGAATAGAAGGTGCTGGCTAAAGGTATGGATCAGAAATTCTCTGCAAATACTTAGCAAACAGATTTTTAAGGGTTTTTGATAAAGCAAGTAAACAAAGTACGGGTAAATAAAAGATAGTAGGAATAAATGCAGCAAGTGTCCCAATCCTTTATGCAGCAAAGGACAAGCCGGTTGTATTACTTAAGATGACCAAACGTTCTCGAGGACACATGGGAAGACTGTCAAGTGCTTTCGCTTCGTATAGTTGATTAATCTTCTTTAGCTTGCTAAGTGTTGTGTGGGTGAACCTGTGCTAATGTATCGACCTTCCTAGGACAATACATAATTGTGATTATACCCCTTGCAAACATCCATAAGTACAAGAAAGTAATTAAGGTAGAAACCTAACCACAGCTTTAAACTCTAAGACCCTTACGTCGCTTGTGCAATGGTTTCCTAACGGGGGTTCAGTTTTCTGTCACTCCGGCAACCCCTACCATTAGTAGCCAAATACACAATGCATTCCCCTAGGACCATATAGGTGAAGTTTCATGTAGTCGATGTTCACATGACACCACTAGAAGAAGGACACCACAACTTAAATATCAAACTATTGAATCTTTCTCAACACAATTCCACTACTAACAACATGACTTCTCCCATGTCCTCAAGAACAAAACGAACTACTCACAAGACATCATATGGATCATGATCAGAGATGAAATAATGATGTATAACAATCTAAACATAAACAATAATTCAATGGTTCACTCAATAGAATCAACTACAAAGAGTAATCAACACCGGGAAAGTTTCCCCTATGAACAATGCAAGATTCAACCCAATTGTTATAGCAATATGGAGATGGTGATGAGGGTGCTGATGGTGATGATGGTGGTGATGATGATGATGATGATCCCGATGAAGTCTAGCTTGATGGTCGTGTTGATGGCGACGATCTACCCTCTCCGGGAAGGAATTCCCCCGGCAGAAATCTGTCTGCCAGAGAGGTATTTCTCTCTCGGTGTTTTCCGCCCCATAGAGGCGGCGGAATCTTTCTGTGGTCACTCCCCGAGTCTTAGGGTTTCAGGAGGATAATATACGCCAGAGGGGAGAGCCAGGGGTGGACCAGGGCGGCCACACCACCTGGTGGCACGGCCTAGGCTGGCCCACGCCAGGGGGTGGTGTGGGCCCCCTGCGGCCCATCTCCAGACCCCCTTCTAGCTTCCTTCGTCTTCTGGAAAAATAGGATTTTCCATGTATTTTCCCGGATTTTCTGATCTTCGCGAATTTTGCCTCCAAACAACACCTTTTCCATCAGAATCCTGACTGCAGCGGTCCATGTTCTAAAAGTCATCAACCATGCAGAAACAGATGAAATAACATAAGTATCACCCCTCAATATGAAATATATCAATGAATAACAGTGAATTATGACATAGAATAGTGATGCAAAATGGACGTATCAAATCCCCCCAAGCTTAGACTTCGCTTGTCCCCAAGCAAAACTGAGCTCAATAAACATGGCCTCAGGTTTATGGAGTGAAGAGTGGATAAAAGAATATGGACAAGAAGCATCACATTCATCAATACATAGATCATAATAGAAGACAATTCACTATTATATAACTTACTTGCAATAAGCAAAGGAAACACAATAAAGATACATAAAGTAAATCATAATTGGTAATGGCAAACTTGGCTCTTGGTCGAAGAATAGTTGATAAATTGCTGAAGTTCACAAATAACTAGTTTCAATGATAGCTTTCAAAGTAGTAGACATCAAGATAAGAGCAATGTGCAAAACAAGGAACATAAGAAACATGATTGAATAAATCATCATATGAATGAATGAAACACAACAACTCAAAATACTTGCTAAGATAGAGGGGAATAAGTCTACTAACTCAGCTACAAAGTAAAAGAAAGGCCCTTCGCAGAGGGAAGCAAGGATTGCAAGTCTCATAAAGAGCTCCCAAAAATTATGATACTTATTAGCTTTCAGCTCTCATTGCCCTTATCATAGGCATCTTTAGGTGATTAATGTTAAAGCGATCAAATATGAGGATATGCATTAACAAGTTGTAAATTGAGAATCTCATGTCCCTTGAATACGAGGGCCGCTCCTCATGCTACTCAAGTTTAGTCACCGGTAAGTTCTTGTCATTGTAAGCATATGTGTATCATAGAGAACCGCCAACTGGGTACCCCTTGCCCGATGATACAGAAGAATCCCCATATCAAAATGACAAGGCAAGCAGACAACAAGCATCTCAGCAATCTTCTTATTTACCATGGGAATATGGTGCTTTTTTCTCTCTTTCCTCTTTTCATAATCTCTTTTTTCGTTTTCTCTTTTTTCTCAATATCAGACTCTTTTTTTATAAGAAGAATGCTTCATAGATGCTCGTTATGGTTACGCTGCAGGTTTCCACCATGTCATAGTGGCACGATGGACGCCGTCTGTCGTCGTAAATCGACTTGGGCCACTGTTCCTGTGTCATCCCCGCAAAGTCTTCGGTATGGCCGAGTAGTTGCCAGTCTTGTCATCGTACAGGACGTACCGTGCACTGATCTGCACGTCGTCCTGTCTCCTTGATTGGTTCCGGCTACGGTGCCGTAGCCGGCTGCTTCTCGCTGATCCGGCTACCATGCGGTAGCTGGCCCGACCTGCCTTGTCTGGCTGCCTCTGGCCAGCCGGACGCGATCCGACTGCCCTGTTTCTTGTCCGGTTGGGATATCTAGGGATCATCCCCCCGACACTAGCCCCCGAGCACGTGTGGATTCCGCCCTTAGGCGAAATGTGCACACGCTCCCTCTTTGCTTTTGAATTTGTGACCGGCTACGCCTGGCGGTTGCGCTACCCGTGACGTCAGTGCTAACGCCGGCCACGCGCGCACGCGCCATCATTACTCTGCAGTGGGCAGCGTAATGTCCCATCGCACATCGCCTCGGGAAACTGCCGCCTGGCGCTTCGGTTCCCGCTCCCGGATCTTCTGTGCGTCATGTGTCTGCACACGGGATCTAGGCGGCGGTTGGGGTGGGGGTCACCTGGATGGGTGCCACATGGCGTCGTGGATGGTTTCTCTTCCGGCCCTTTAAAGGGACGTCGCGGGGGGAGTAGTTCCTTTCCTCCGCTCCCCTGCTTCCAGTTGCCCTCTTCCCTTCTGCGCTCCTGCCCTCTGTGCCCTTCCTTCGCTGCCGTTGTAGCCCGCTGCGCCGCCCATTCGTCGTCGGCGGCGATACGGGCCACCGCCGCTCCTCCGCCGTCGCGTCTTCCCGCGAGCTGGAGATGGCAGCCGAGCGCGGAGCCTGGTGTGGCTCCTCCGTCACGGAGGACCACATCCAGAAGTACCGCGCCACCCGCGTCCTTCCGCAGGAGGAGGAAGTAGAGGTGCGGCTAGCGCCGGCGGGAGAAGTGTCGCCGCATCCGGCAGAGGGAGAGCGGGTAATCTTCCTTTCACATCTGGCGCGCGGGTTCATGCTGCCGGTGCACCCGTTCTTCCTCACGTTCCTTGCTTTCTTTGACCTCCGCCTCCACCATCTCGGCGCCAACACAATCGGAACACTGGCGCACTTCATGGCGTTCTGCGAGAGCTATCTCGGGAACCAGCCGGATCTCGGGCTCTTTTGCCGGCTCTTCCGAGTCCGGCCACAGGTGCAGTTTAAGAAGGGGCTGCTAGTCGTCTGTGGTGGTGCCTCCATCTACCCCCGCGCGCAGACCGCCTACCCGAAGTTCCGGCTGCATGACACGGTACGATTGTGGCAGCAGTCATACTTCTACATCAAGAACGTCGCCAACGTGGACCAGATCAACCTTCCGGCGTTCCAGGATATCGAGTCCAACTGGCAACACTAGGAATTGAAGATTTATGGCGACAAGGCGGAGTCGGACGTGATGCTTCAGCGCATGCGCTCCCTTGTCACCTGCCGGCTGACCGGCCTGGACATCACCCTCAGCTGGATGTCCCGGCTGATGATGCCGTTGCAGCAGCGAGCGCACAAGATGTGCTTCTACTCCGGTCGGCTGGACCTGACCCGGTTGTCACGCTGCGATCCCCGCTACCACAACCTGAAGGAGTGGGTGTGGACGATCACCAAGGAGCGGTTGCCGGAAGGCTGGACCTTCAGCCTGGCGCCATACAACCGGGACAACCGCGAGCCCCGGGTAGGTCCTTTTAGCCGGAATTTTCTTTCATATCTCCTGCCCTTCTTGTTGTTTTATCTGACTAATCTCTTGTATTCGGCAGATCTTCCCTTGCATTCTTCGTGAGGAGGGCGAGGCCCCCCACGAGATGTTCACGCCTGACTTGCCCGAGCCGCGTGCTCGGTGGTCTGGCGAGGAGTTAGATGGGGATGGGGATGCCTTCCCCAGCCGGAACGACGAACCGGACGCTGACCCCCACGTGGAGGTTGACGAGGAGGAAGAGGCCGTGTCGGCCTCTGATCCGGCGCAACGCCTTGCGACGGACGGTGACTCCATCCAGGCTAGCGCTGGCGGGAGCGGCTCCATCCGTTCCAGCACCAGCCGACCTGCCGCAGAGGAGCCGACCCCCAAGAGGAGCCGGACCAGCACCCTTCCGCCAAGTCGCCTTGGCCAGAAGAAGGGGCCGCCTCCGGTGGTGCAGGGGTTCGTCTTTCTTCCTTTTTCTTTCACCATCTTCTATTTCTTTCTTTTCCTCCCTTTCTGCCTTTGGCTTATTTGCTTTTCTTTCCTTCTTCTCTTCTTCTGTCTTCTTAGCACGCTGGTCTCCTTTGGAGCCGCGAGCCCGGCGTGAGTGCCGACCGGGTCGCCACCCTGCGCCCCGAGCACGTCTGCCAGCTCCCCTCCTTCTTCCGAGGCACCACCTCCGCCGCCACCTCAAGCTGAACCGGCTGCCTCAGCCGGACGTGGTGGCCCAGCCAGGGGCGGAGGGTCCTCAGCCGGGTGGCTCTTCCACGGGCGCGCGGGGGACCACAACCGGCAAGGAGCTCGTGGTTGTTGGCAACGACAACTCCGACGACGAGCTGGGAGAGGAGTGGAGGGCAGCGGTGGTTGCCGCGAAGGAGTCCCTGACCGTCAACACCGTGGATGATGACGCCTCCTCGCTGCCTCGCTGACACATCTCACTGCCACCCTCAAACTAGCGGTGAAGGAGATCCGGCTGCTGGAGTCCGCAGCCGGCGGGAACCGGTCCTTGGAGCAGAAGCTTGCTGCCGCCAATGGAACCTCCCAGAGTAAGTTTGCTTCATCCGGCTTTGTCGTAGCTATCCTCAGCGCGAGATCGATCGCTTGAAGAAAGCGAACGACCGGTTGAGCAAGTCCAACTCCACTCTACGGCTGCAGAACAAGGATTGGCACGCGAAGGTAGACGGTCTGGAGGCCACCATCAAGGAGCGTGACGCCTCGCTCGGCAGCCAGATCGATGCCTTCAACCTTCTCGAGGCCCAGAACAAGGACCAAGAGAAGGAGATCAAGCGGCTGGCGACAAAAGAGAAGGCTCTGGTGGAGGAGCTGATGCAAGTTGGCCACATGGCTAAGCGTAAGTTCCCTTTTTCCGTCTCCCTGTTTTTCCGAATCTGGTTGCCGGATCTGACTATCTTTTTTCTGACAGCGTTTTATCCCGGCATAAAACTGCTGGCGTACAACCGGCTGCAGGAGAACTGGCCAGGAGCGCAGCCGATAGCCCAGGAGCTCATCGTCCTTCTTGGCGAGGAGGCTGCCAGGCTTCGTCAAGCGGCGCGGGACATCTTCTCGTTTCTGTGGCCGGACGCTCCGGTTCCGGAGACAATGGCGCAGCTGGCTGCGATGGTGGGAGAGGTGCCGGCTGCGGTGGACCGGCTATCGGACTTGGCGGCGCGAGCCGGAGCGGAGATGGCTCTGGCCCTCATGCTTTCCTGGTACAAGGACGCCCGTGTCGAGAAGATCGACGGAGGCTTCCGCGCCGGCGCCAACCTTGCCGCCATCCGCCAGGCTCACCCAGAGCTCCGGGGCTCCGCCATCAAGATCGCCAACTACGTGGACCCTGACGAGGTGCTCACCGACTCGGAGTCCGTCGGTACTCCTGATGCAGAAAGTTCAACGCAGCCGGCTGCGGGCACCGGAACTGGATCGAGCGCCATGCTGCCTCCTCCGCATGGCAAGGGTCCTGCCGCTTAGCTATTGCCCCGGGATGCCGGGTGTATTTGTTTGTCTTACTTTGTCTTGAAACTTGTCCTGTCTGTACCGGCTGCCTCTGGCGCCGGGTAAACTTATGGGAGCTTCGCCTCCTTTTTCCTTTTAATGTTAATTTTGAACTGACCTAGTTTCCCTTCAACTTGTGCACTTTGCATTTTCTTTCAATATTTCGCCGGTTGGCTTTATCCGGCTGACTTCGCCCGGCTACACGCCTTTGGGAGGCTACCTCCAGTGAGGTGCAGTGCACCCAGATTCGTAGTAGCTGGCGTAGCTAGGTGCTTCGAATATTCCTTGTTTTCCCAAATCTTCTAACTTTATCCGACTAGTCTCGTCTTAGTCGGTTGCTTTCGCTGGCTGAACACCTTCAGCCGGGGGAACTAACATTCTAGTGGGGGCGTGGCGCTCACCAGGTGTAGCCGAGATTGAGTAGTGGCGAGCAGTGTCAATCTTCCTTGTAGTCTCTTGCTCCGGCCCTTGCCCGCACCTGGGCTCCGACCGCCCGGCTAAACGCCTTTAGCCGGTCAGGAACTACAAGATTCCACTCAGGCGTGGCGCACCAGTGGGTGTAGCCCAGCGCTGATGAAGGCAAGGACTTCGAATCTTCTTCTCTTATCTTCCTGAATTCCGACTCAAGGTAGTCGTACAAGAATATACATACACATACATTCTCACATGTTAATAGGTTAGTCTGCAAAATCGTAGCTGGAAGGCGGGTTTGTTTTTTGAAAACTAGCTTGCGCCTTTCTGGACACTTGGTCGTTTTATCGTGTGCTCTAATGTTTTCGCTGCGTCCTTGCCGGGCAGCCGGGTTGCGGTCTGCAGCCAGAATCGAAGGGAGGTGACAGTACATCGCGCACGATACTAACGGCTTAGTAACCGGATTGTCTTAAGCTAGTTGCAAGGCCGGGACGCCCGATCTGTCGCGTATCCTCCCTGTTTTTCATGTGGGATGCCTCGGGCTTTTGCTCTTGCTAGCCGGACAGCCAGGTTGCGGTCTGTAGCTGAGACGAAGAGTGGGCCTCTAACACCGTCGCACACTACTCAGTCGGTTTGTTGACTAAGTAGGTCGGGCCAGCCGGCAAGCCCCCGGGTAGGAGTTGCCGGAGCCGGAAAATCAGAACCAAAAAACAGATGCAAAATACATTTCTAGCAGGGAGCCCCCGAGCATCTCGTAGGGGTCCACATTTTCATTCATAGGGTTTGCGGGATACATACACTGCCTGGCGACTAGGTGTAAAATGGGCACAGCAAGGCCGTGTTCCAGGGACGCTCGGTCTCCTCGTCTGATTTGTCCATCTTGTTCTTGCGTGGCTGCTGCGCATCGATGAGGTAGTAGGATTCGTTGGGAAGCGCCCGGCTGATGATGAAGGGGCCCTCCCAAGGTGGCGATAGCTTGTGCATGCCCTTCGTGTCTTGTACCAGCCGGAGGACCAGGTCACCCTCGCGAAACACGACTGGGCGGATCCGGCCTAAATGGTAGCGGTGTAGTCGTTGCTAGTACAAGGCCGACCTAGACAATGCCAGCTCGCGGGCCTCCTCCAGGAGGTCCACACCGTCCTCCCGCGCATCCTGGTTGGCCTTTTCGTCGTAAAGGAGCTTGCAAGGAGAGTCGAACTCGATATCCGCAGAGAGGACGACTTCCGATCCGTAGACCAGGAAGAACAGAGTGTAGCCGGTTGATCTATTCGGCGTGGTGTGGAGGCTACATAGCACAGCCGGAAGCTCCTAGATCCAGCATCTGGGTGACCGCCCCAACGAATCGATGAGGCGCGGCTTGATGCCAGCTAGCACCAAGCCATTTGCCCTTTCGACCTGCCCATTAGACTGCGGGTGCACGACGGAGGCCAGGTCCATCCGTATGCCCTTGTTGCTGCAGAATCGGGCAAAGGCCCCCTGGCAAAGTTTGTGCCATTGTCGGTGATGATGCTATTGGGGTAGCCGAACCGGTTGATGATGTTGGTGAAGAAGGTAACGACTGTCGCCCCGTCTAGCTTCCGGATGGGCTTGGCCTCGATCCACTTTGTAAACTTGTCCACCGCCACCAGCAGAGGGGTCATGCCCGTGCGTGCTCGCTTGAAGGGACCGACCATGTCGAGGCCCCAAACCGTGAAGGGCCAGGTAATCGGTATGGTCTTGAGCACCGAAGTCGGCATGTGCCTGAGCTGCCCGAAGCGCTAGCACCCATTGCACGCGTGGACCAGCTATTCAGCATCCTCGAGGGCGGTTGGCCAATAGAAGCTGTGGAGAAACGCCTTGGCAACTATCGCCCTTGATGAAGCGTGATGCCCGCACTCGCCCTAGTGGATGTCCTTGAGTAGCCGGTAGCCCGTGTCTACATCGACACACCTTTGGAAGATGTCGGATACGCTGCGCTTGTACAGTTTGCTGTTGATGATGGTGTACGTGTGTGTGCGGCGCCGGATTTGCCTGGCTTCCACCTCGTCATCCGGAAGTTCCCCATTGGTGATATAGTTCATGAAGGGCTGCGCCCAGGATGGCACTTCCCGAATGACGAGGATGCTCCCGCTCTCCGGTTGATGGTTCTCGGGGGGTCGTCCGGATGAAGTACCCAGGACGGCAGCCCCCGAGCCGCTTGACGAGCCGGTAGCCGCCGGGTCTTGCGAACCGGAGGGCACTGCCTTACCGGAGTTGGTGCGGGTCTTTTTTTTGGAGGCTCTGCCGACTCTTCTTCCGTCGCTCCGTCAGCCGGAGCGCTCCCTGCCCATATGATGGAATCTGACTCAGGTAGCGGTTTGATGGAGGGCTTGCACAGGTGCTCCAAGGAGACCTCGGGTGGGATCGCTTGCCTGGTGGATACGATTCGGGCGAGCAAATCGGCTGCCTCGTTGTTGACGCGGGGGACGTGATGGAATTCGCATCCGTCGAAGGAGGCACTGAGCTTCTGGATGTGGAACCGGTAGAGGGCCATGTTTGCATCTTTGGCGTCCCATTCTCCAGATACTTGCTGCACCACTAGATCCGAATCGTCGAAGCAAAGGATCCAGTTGACACCAATCTCCTTGGCTAGCCGGAGTCCGTGCGCCAGTGCCTCGTATTCGGCTACGTTGTTGGAGGCCTTGATGTGGATCTGCAGCACATACTCCAGCCGGTCTCCCTTGGGCGAGGTGAGCATGATGCTGGCTCCCAACCCCCCGAGCATCTTCGACCCGTCGAAGTGCATCTTCCAGTGGTCCAAATCCGGAACCGGTGGGAGGTACTGGGTCTCGGCCCAGTCGACGAGGAAGTCCGCCAACGCCTGCGACTTGATCGTGAGCTAGGGCTTGTACTGGATGGAGTAGGCGGCGAGCTCGATGGCCTACTTGGCGACTCGGCCGATGGCGTCCTTGTTGCCGATGATTTCCGAAAGGGGTGCGGCGCACATGACCTTAATCAGATGTTCCTGGAAGTAGTGATTGAGCTTCTTGCATGCCAGGTACACGTCGTAGCACATCTTCTGGTACTGGGGGTAGTTCTGCTTGGAGAGGGAGAGAACCTCGCTGAGGTATTAGACGGGCCTCTGAACCGGCTGAGCCTTGCCTTCCTCGGGGCACTCCACCACCAGGATGACGCTGACGACCCGGCTGATGGCTGCTATATAGAGCAACATCGGCTCCTTGCTAGCCGGCGTGGCTAGAACCGACGCTGTGGATAGCATGCACTTGAGGTCGTGAAATGCGGCGTCGGCTTGCGAAGTCTAGGAGAACTTGTCCGTCTTCTTCATCAGCTGGTACAATGGGAGTGCCTTCTCCCCCAGCCGGCTGACGAAACGACTGAGGGAGGCTAGGCATCTTGTGAACTTTTGGACTCCAAGCAGGCTCCTGGGCGGCTGCATCCTCTCGATGGCCGTGATCTTCTCCGGATTTGCCTCGATGCCTCGTTGAGATACGAGGAAACCGAGTAGCTGACCGGATGGCACTCCAAAGACGCACTTCTCCGGGTTCAGCTTCATCTGGTACTGGCGGAGGTTGCCAAATGTATCTCCTAGATCTTCGAGGAGGGTGCGATTCTCCTTGGTCTTGATGACCACATCGTCCACATAAGCATGCATGTTTCGACCTATCTGCGAGTGCAAGCACTTCTGCATGCAGCGCTGATAGGTAGCGCCTGCATTCTTCAGACCGAAAGGCATGGTTACGTAGCAGAAAGCCCCGTAGGGGATGATAAATGATGTCTTAATCTGATCAGCCGGGTTTAACGGGATCTGATTGTAACCGGAATAGCAATCTAGAAAAGACAACAAATCACAGCCGGCCATGGAATCGATGACTTGATCGATACGGGGCAAGGCGAAGGGGTATTTCGGGAACGCCTTGTTCAAGCTAGTGTAGTCGATACACATGCGCCAGGTCTTGTTCTTCTTCAGCACCAGGACTGGGTTCGCCAACCAGTTCGGGTGGTAAACTTCCATGATGAACCCGGCTGCAAGGAGCCGGGTGATCTCGTCACCGATTATCTTCCTCTTCTGCTCTACGAACCGGCATAGAGGTTGCTTGACCGGCTTGGCATCTGGCCGCACATGAAGTGAGTGCTCAGCGAACTCCTGCGGTACACCTGGCATGTCCTTGGGTGACCATGCAAAGATGTCCCGATTCTCACGGAGGAAGTCGATGAGCGCGCCTTCCTATTTTCTATCCAAGTTGGCACCAATGGTGACAAACTTGGTCTGGTTAGAGGGGTCGAGCAGGATCCTCTTCGTCTCCTTTCCCGGCTGGAAGGCTCCTTCTCCAGCCGGTTTGCTGCTAGCCGGTATGTCCTGCTGGCCCATGGCCACATTGTGCATGATTATGCGCTTCTCCTCGGCTATGATGAGGGCCTCTGCCAGTTTGGAACCGGCTCAGGCGCACTCCATCGACCGCCTGAAGTTGCCGGCAACGGTGATCACGCCGTTGGGTCCCGGCATCTTCGTCTTGAGGTATGCATAGTGGGGGATGGCCATGAACTTGGAGAGGGAGGGGCGCCCGAGGAGAGAATGATAGGAGCTCGTCAGGTTTACCACCTCGAACAAGATCGGTTCACGGCGGAAGTTCTCCTCGGTCCCGAAGATGACATCCAGCTGGATTTTACCCAGCGGGGCGCAAGCTGGCCCTAGCAGCACGCCGTGGAATGCTGTGGTAGTCGGGCGCAGGTCAGATTCGCGAATGGCTAGCTTTTCCAGCGAGGACAGATAAAGGAGGTTGAGCCTGCTGCCTCCATCGATGAGGACGCGCAAGAAACGACAGGTACGCACGTTGGAGATGATGAGGGGGTCGAGCACCATGGCGTAGCCCCCGGGAGTCGGCAGCTGCTCCGGCTGGTCTTCACGGCTCCAGGTGATGAGGGTTTCCGACCAGTTCAGGTACTGGGGGACCGGAGAGACAATGGCGTTGACCTCCTTGGAGCGTCGCCTACGGTTGTGCTTGTCATCCAGCTCCGTCTCGAAGATGTGGTAGGCGGCGTGTAGCTGGGGGTAGCCGTTGTTGTTGTTGCTGCCATTGCCGCCATTGCCGGCGTTGCCATCATTGCCGAATCCCCTAGCCGGTGGTGGTGGTCCACCAGGAGGGGGCGAGGGGAGATGTGTTTGGCCACCCTAGTCTTTTAGCTGGCGAGTCCAGCTGCAATTCCGGGTGGTATGCGTAGCCGGTTTGAAGGGACCGCGGTGCCACTTGCACGGGCCGTCAAACATCTGGTCGAAGGTAAGCCGTGGCTTCTGCCTCCTTGCATCGTTAGCCGGTGCGTCGGGCGCGCCCTCCACAGCATTCACCTGCCGCGCGTGGTAGCGGGGCTTCTGTTGACCGGCTTGGTGGTCCCCATGGAACTGGTTGTCGTTGTCGTGGTGTCTGGAGTATCCGGCTTCCCCAGCCGGATTGCTCGGACGGTCGCGAGCCGGCTCCATAGGAGTCCGACGCCCGTCAACATTTACTCGGAGGGGATTCTTTATGGCGGCATCCGCCATGGCGTACTGGTCCACAACCGTCATGAGCTCCGCCATGGTTTTCGGCTCGTCACACAGTAGCCAGTGGCGAAGCATGGTGCATTCTCGGCAACCCTCGATGAAGAAGCTGATGGCCTGGCTCTCCAGGATGCCCTCGCAAGTGTTGCACAGCTCCGTCCACTTGGCGAGGTACTCGCGATCGGTCTCGCGGTCACCCTGGATGCACAAGGCCAGGTCGCGTGGGCGTACCGGATGCTTGTACGTGCCATTGAAGTTGCGGACGAACACCTTCTCGAAGTCCGTCCAGGCGTTGATGCTATTGGGCGCAAGGCTATTCAGCCACGTCCTTGCCGACCCGGTTAGCATAAGAGGGACATAGCGCACGGCTGTGCGCTTGTTCCCATGGGCGATGCTGACTGCCGTAGCATAGTCGGTCAGCCAGTCTTCCGGCTTCATACTGCTGTCGTACTTGGGGGTGTCCCTGGGCAGGGTGAACTTATCCAGAAACGGCTCGTTCCGGATGGAGGCTCCGAAACAAACCGGTCCGGTGGAGTCTTCTTCCTCCGTGACGCGCGCTTGAGCGAGGAGCTCGATGCGGTCACGGGCATCCAGACGATCCGGGTTGGGCGCTCCCATCTGGCCCGAGAGACGGGAACCGGCGGGTCTAGGTGCTCCGGTTGGTGGAGGGGGAGGCGGTGGGTTGTTGTTCACTGTTTGCTCCAGGCGCGGCTGGCCCATGTTGCCAGAGCTGCGATGCCTGCTGCGGGATTTAGCTGGCTGAGGGGGGACGCTTGTTGGGTGTCGCAGGGCGCGCCCTTGCTGTTGACAGGCAGCTTGCTCCTCCTGGAGTAGCTGGGGTCCTCCTGCATCTGCCGGTTGGCATCCTCCTGCTCATCCCCGATGTGGAGGAGCTCCTGCACGCGAGCGTGCTGGCGGGCTCGCTCCTCGCCCTCCAGGTTGGGCAGTTATTCTGCCGCGGCTCACGCCGCACGCAGGTTCTTGATGGGCGTGCTGTAGGTGGGCCGAATGAGGGCAGGTGCAGGATCCGGCTCCCCATCCATTTCCAACCTTCCCCCCAGCTCGCCGCCCTGGCACCGCACCTGGCCGTGTCGGCTCGGCTCCGTGGTAGCCGGAGTGAAGCCGTGCGCGCGGTCGTACTCGTGCCGGGTGATCTCGAGTTTCTTGCGGGTTGCCGCCAGCTCCATGGCCTCTTGGAGGAGGATCTGTCTCTCCATGGCGAAGTTGGCTTCCGCTTCCTCTGGGTTATCCCCGAGGTTAACCGATGTCAGGAGCCGATCAATGGCCTCCTCCATCGGATTCCAAGGCTGCGAAGGCGCGGAAGTTCCACCCTCGTCCGTGCCTCGCTCCCGCGGTTGGCGAGGGTGAGAGCTGGAGCCAGCCATCATGACCTCCACGCCGCAGGAAGCGACGGAGGCGCTACCGCCCGGATGCGGTAGCTCCGTGAGAGAGACGATCTCCCTAGGGAAACGCTCCAGAACGGTGGCGATGTAGACGAGGACGTCGCCGAAGAGCAGGATGGAGCCGTTCGCCGGGAAGGAGGTTCCGGCGAAGCAGGAAGCGTTGTCGATGACGCAGTCGAACTTGCCGAGTGTGAGCACCAGGCCGGAGGCCACGCGATCACCGACTGAGGTGCGGGGTCCCATGCGGAACGTGACTCCGGTCGAAGCTATCTGCCCCACGGTAGGCGCCAACTATCGTTGTATTGGGAATGGCAGTACCTAAGAAGGTTAGACAGAGGTGTGGGGACTAGCAGGGAAGCTATCGACGGTGTCCGTAGGCGGGATTGGATACAAGCAAGCGTAGCTGGACGCAGGAAGTAAACAGGTTCGGAGCCCTCGTGATGAGGTAAAACTCCTACTCCTGCCGGATCTGACTATGAGGGAATGCGATATACAAGTGCTCCTCGAGCTGTATTCTCTAGCTACTCCCTTAAATGCACTGATACCAACCCTTTCTACTGAGGCCTTGCCTCTCCTCATATAGGCAGAGAGGCAACGGTCTCACTAGCCAGTCCGACTGGCCAGTCCGACTGGCGGGTCCCAGCCGGCTGGTCATCTACAGTATCCGGTACGACATGTCCCATCGGAGTATGAGCGGTATGGCTGCCGTATTCACAGTGGACGCCGTGCGAGCCTGTCGGCAGCACTGGGCCACTGTTCCTGCGTCATCCCCGCAAAGTCTTCGGTATGGCCGAGTAGTTGCCAGTCTTGTTGTCGTATAGGACGTACCGTGCACTGATCTGCACGTCGTCCTGTCTCCTTGATTGGTTCTGGTTGCAACCGTAATGCTTCTCGCCAATCCGCTACCATATGTAGCTTACCCGGCCTTCCTTGTCCGGCTGCTCGCCAGCCAGACGCGATCCGCCGCCTGTTTCTTGTCCGGTTGGGGTATCTGGGGATCATCCCCCCGATAGGTGAGCACAATGGTTCAAGTTTATTAAGTGCAAGAAAGTAAAGTGTGCCATCAAGTTCGTGAGAGCTTTAATAACTAATTTTCACATAACAAGTTTAATTTGGGAGGTAGATAAAACAAGAATTTACTTGGAATAGCAATAGTGCTAATAGGTACGTATGGTGGACACAAATGGCAAAGGTTTTGGGTTTAAAGGAGTGGATGCATGAGAAGAATTCCCTCTCAGTACAGGTTTTTGGCTACCAAGGTTGGGTAGCAAGTACAAGAGTTGAAGGAAACAAAAAACATACAAGTGATAAAGACAAACATGCAATCTTCCTTTGAAGCACAAAAGATCTTAACTAGAGAATACTAGACTAATGAGAAAATCAAGATAGAAAGATGATGAAATTATTTTTCTTTAGAGTACTTTTGTCTTTTTCAGTCAACTCTTCAAAAATAGTGTTGCTACTGACCGAGCCAGGTTTGCCAAAACCAACTAAATTAACTCAATGATCCCAATGTGCTACCAATACTAACAACAAGATCAATCATATAACCACGAATTGAAAACTAATATAAGCTATGCAAAAGAGTAAACGAAAGAACTTCTCATTAATATTCCATAACGGCAACTCACTCCAAGGGATACATATCTAATGAGAGAGGGGACACTTCCAAAATGCAAACCATCCTACATAATAACTTCTCTATTCATGATATGACTCTACT
The DNA here is from genome assembly GCA_023614405.1 of Avena insularis. Taxonomy (NCBI): domain Eukaryota; kingdom Viridiplantae; phylum Streptophyta; class Magnoliopsida; order Poales; family Poaceae; genus Avena; species Avena insularis. Next base: position 276,794,225 of record CM042692.1, read on the forward strand.
AATAAGTTAAAAAGATAGAAGATAGTGATGTGATACCGCGGTGCTCCCCCAAGCTTGGAACAAACCAAGGGGATGCCAAACCTGATGACGAATTACTCCTTTGGTGGTGGTGGTAATATTTTCTTAGTTGTCATGAGGAAATCTTCCAGCATCTTGCGAAGCCTATTGTTATCCCATTGAAGTACTTATCACAGAACTCCTTAGTGACTCGTAGGGCTTCCGTTGATGCAGGGCAAGTGACTAAAGGTACCAGCCCCTGCTTGGGGTCTTAGAGGTTCTCCTCCATAGGCTCCTTCCCTTTATCCTTGGCGGACACCATTATGCTTCAAAGCTTCAAGAATAGTTCCTGGCAGAAACAGATCGAAACAAAAACACGACCAAAATACGATATACGAACCTTGGGAGATCCGGGAGGGTTATATATTACGAAGTTTCAAAGCAAAAGGAAGGTACTGGGAGAAAACGAGACGAAGGCAAAGTCCGGAGTGGCCACACCACATGGTGGAGCGGCTAGGGGTGGGCCCGCACCACAGGGTGGTGTGAGCCACCCTGGCTCCATTTCTGTCCCTTTTTTGCTTCGTAACTATCCTTATTGACTAAAAACTGCAAAAGTATAGTTGGATAGTATTTTCACGGAACTTTTCTTACCAGAATTGTTACCTATTTGAAAATGGAGTATGCAGGTCTCTGAATTTGGTATCTAATAGATTCTTCCGGAGTCACCACTTGAATAACATCAATATCTTCATCTTCATACACTTATTACTTGAGTCATAAAACCTTTCACTTCCTTATTACACCATTATCTCCACTACTTGGAAATTTCTTTCACACAAAACTTCACACAATTCTCATTAGCAACATTAGTATATATGAAGTGATAAAACCTTTTGAGTCCAACTTCAACTGAAAACCATCAAAACATAAGCTACTGTAACAACCCTTCCGAAAACACAAAAATAATGCAAAAAGGAAATCGAATAAAGAAGCAAATGCAAGAGTGGCAAAATCTGTCAAAACAGACCAGCAGGTAAAGATCAATTTTTTAGAAAATCTTCTGTTGCTCAAATAAAAAAGTGCAATACTAACGAAAGTTAAATAACAACCTGGCGCAGAAGCACAAACAATTATAGCTCAATCCGACATACAGAGATCTCTCACGAATTTTTACGGTGAAGCACAAAAATCTGTTTCGGGACAGGAACTTCGCCAAATCTTACTTCTCTCTCATGAGAGGTTGATCTTGACACAAAAACCAAACAAAACGGATAAGGAGCGGTTATTACCGAAGTAATAACTTCCAAGACTCAAAGAAGCAAAAAAAAAACTGAAAGTAAAAACAAATTGGGTTGTCTCCCAAAAAGCTCTTTCTTTATAGCCATTAAGATGGGCATGATAATTTTGATGATGCTCACTTAGAAGTATGAATTGAAGTGAAAGGGAGCATTAAGAAGCAAAAATACACACGTTTAAGTCTAGCCCACATCCTATGCAAGGGAATTTTTTAAACAAACAAGTTGTTGAAACCAAAAGCTACTTGCATAGGAAGGCAAAAGAAGTGCAACATAAAAACTTTCAGCATAAAACGAGGAAACTTGATATTATTGAGATGCATAAGAATACTTTTCCCTCTCTCATAGTAACTTTTACTATCATGCATAAACTTAACAATATAACTATCACAAGAACCATCATAGCAATGATCACTTATTCTAACAGAAAACACAGGAATACTAGCTCTCATAACACTACTATGTGAAACAATATTAGAAGTATCCTTACAAAGGATAGGGTGTCCCTCTTCTTCATATTTAGTAAAAAAGTCTTTCACATTTGCTATTATGGGTTCATCAACCATTTGTTTATCAGGTTTAATAGCTTTATGTGTGCTTTCATTAACCATACAAGATATCATAGATTGTTCCTTTATCTTAACTAGGAAAGGCATTATTAGCAGTATAAACTTCAGTTTTTCTTGTAGGAACACTCTTAGCAACATCTTTATAAGGTTCATGATACTTATTCCACTTCCTTTTAGGAACTTCAATATAGGAAGCAAAAGCCTTAAAATAAGAAGCAATAGCTTGAGAGTCTAGACCATAAGCATTTTTAATATTTTGAAAGTCATCAGTTCCCATAAAAGATTCAATGCATTCATAATCATAATTTATATACCTGACTTTCTACCTTTGTCATTATCCCAAGCTTCAGCATTGTCTTGAATACGTTCCAGAAGATCCCATTTAGCTTCTTCTCCCATGCGAGTGAATGATCCAGCACAAGAAGTATCCAATAATCCTTATCATGTAGAGGGAGTCTTGCATAAAAGTTATTGATAATAATCTTGTTGGGGAGCTCATGAATGGGACATTTGAGCATTAGTAACTTCAATCTCTCCCAAGCTTGAGTTGTACTCTCTCCATCAAGAGGCCAAAAGTTATATATTTTATTCCGATCTTTATGAATCTCACTACGAGGATAAAACTTTGAATAAAAGAGAGGCACTATTTCCTCCCATTCCAGAGCTTGACCATTCTTCAGTAGCTTATACCATTCCTTAGCTCTTCCTTTCAGCGATAATGAGAATAACTTCTTCTTAACTTGATCTATAGTAATACCTGCACACTTGAACAACCCGCATAATTCATGTATAAAGAGTAAATGATCACTGGGATGGACAGTTCCATTCCCAACATAGTAGTTATCCATAACACGATCAATAATTTTTGTAGGTATTTTAAAAACATCATTCTCAATAGGTGGTGGTTTATCTACTACCTTAGCAGTGGTAGTAGCATTACCAAATAAGAAACTTAGCGAATTATCCATAATGAAAATAAAGCAACTAACAGAAGTATACAATACTTAGAGTAGAAGTTTCATTTACCAGTTCCACTCTCTAATAGCACTTCACTCCCCGGCAACAACGCCAGAAAATAGTCTTGATGACCCACAAGTATTGGAGGTGTATCGCAGTATTTTCGATAAGTAAGAGTGTCGAACCCAACGAGGAGCAGAAGGTGCTGGCTAGTGGTATGGATCAGGAATTCTCTGCAAATACTTAGCAAACGGATTTTTAGGGGTTTTTGATAAAGCAAGTAAACAAAGTACGAGTAAATAAAAGACACTAGGAATAAATGCAGCAAGTGGCCCAATCCTTTATGCAGCAAAGGACAAGCCGGTTGTATTACTTAAGATGACCAAACATTCTCGAGGACACATGGGAAGACTTTCAAGTGCTTTCACTTCGTATAGTTGATTAATCTTCTTTAGCTATCTAAGTGTTGTGTGGGTGAACCTGTGCTAATGTACCGACCTTCCTAGGACTAATACATACTTGTGATTATACCCCTTGCAAACATCTGTAAGTGCAATGGTTTCCTAACGGGGGTTCAGGTTTCGGTCACTCTAGCAACCCCTACGATTAGTAGCCAAATACGCAATGCCTTCCCCTAGGCCCATATAGGTGAAGTGTCATGTAGTCAACCTTCACATGACACCATTAGAAGAAGTACACCACAACTTAAATATCAAACTATTGAATCTTTCTCAACACATTTCCACTACTAACAACATGACTTCTCCCATGTCCTCAAGAACAAAACGAACTACTCACAAGACATCATATGGATCATGATTAGAGATGGAATAATGATGTATAACAATCTAAACATAAACAATAATTCAATGGTTCACTCAATAGCATCAACTACAAAGAGTAATTAACACCGGGAAAGTTTCCCCTATGAGCTATGCAAGATTCAACCCAATTGTTACAGCAATATGGAGATGGTGATGAGGGTGCTGATGGTGATGATGGTGTTGGTGATGATGATGATGATCTCGATGAAGTCTAGCTTGATGGTGGTGTTGATGGCGACGATCTCCCCTCTCCGTGAAGGAATTCGCCTGGCAGAAATCTGTCTGCCGAAGAGATCTTTCTCTCTCGGTGTTTTCTGCCCCGTAGAGGCGGCAGAATCTTTCTGTGGTCGCTCCCCGAGTCTTAGGCTTTCGGGAGGATAATATATGCCAGAGGGGAGTGCCAGGGGTGGACCAGGGCGGCCACACCACCTGGTGGCATGGCCTAGGCTGGCCCGTGCCAGGGGGTGGTGTGGGCCCCCTATGGCCCATCTCCAGCCCCCCTTCTGGCTTCCTTCGTCTTCTGGAAAAATAGGATTTTCCATGTATTTTCCCGGATTTTCTGATCTTCGTGAATTTTTCCTCCAAACAGCACCTTTTCCATCAGAATCCTGACTGCAGCGGTCCATGCTCTAAAAGTCAACAACCGTGCAAAAACAGATGAAATAACATAAGTATCACCCTTCAATACGAAATATATCAATGAATAACAGTGAATTATGACATAGAATAGTGATGCAAAATGGACGTATCACCAGGCCATTATCCCCTCGTACTCGAGGTATAGATCAGGGGCTTCGATATGAGTCACATCTTCATGGACGGCAGGAGCGGCATCAACCTCATGTTCGCAAGTACCTTGCGCACGATGAGGATCCCTCTGACATACCAAGAAGTTTTAGACACGACGTTCCACGGCATCGTCCCATGGAAGGGCGTATACCCCCTGTGCAAAATCAACCTCGACGTCATCTTCGGCACGCTGTAAATTTTTCGGCTAGAGCGCATTGACTTTGAAGTCGTCGACTGGCCCTCACAATACCATTGCATCCTCGGACGTATCGCGTTCGTGAGGTTCATGGCAGTACCACACTACGCCTATCTACAGATGAAGGTGCCAATCCAAAACGGCATCATCACAATCAACGGAAGCTTCGAGAGGTCCGACAGCTGTTATAGGGAATTCAACAGAATGTCCCAGTCCTTTGGCATGCAAGAGGAACTCGCAAAACTGAAGGATTCAACAGACAACAGTCTGCCTCCCCTGAGCAGGCCAAGTTGACCCGACTTGTACTTCGACTCATCGGTGCACACAAAGAAAGTCCAGGTCCACCCAACGGACCCAACCAAGAAGGCCCTCATCGCCAACAACTTGAGTCTCGCATAGGAACTCGCGCTCGTCGAATTCCTCCATGAGCACTGGGAAATCTTCGCCTGGTGTCCAGCGGACATGCCAGGGGTTCCTAGGGAATTCACATAGCACTCACTCAACGTGAATCCAGACGCAAGGCCAGTTAAGTAGACAATACGGCGACTGTCTAAACCAAGAGAAAAAGCAGCCGGTACGGAGATCAACAAACTCCTCGACGCAAAATCCATACGCGAGATCAAGGAAAGCACTTGGCTCACTAACACAGTGCTTGTGCCTAAAAAAGACACGGATATCCTGCGGATGTGCGTCGACTTCACCTCCTTGAATAAAAACTGCCCAAAAGATCACTTCCTATTGCCACTGATCGATCAAATAATCAACTCCACTTCGGGATGTGAGCGTCTCTACTTCCTCGACACCTACTCAGGCTACAATCAGATTCGAATGAAGGAGGAAGACCACGAGAAAACTGCTACACCATGATGCCTTTCGGGCTAAAAAACGCAGGAGCCACCTATCAGCGGTGCATGCAGGCTTGCCTCAAGAAACAACTTGGTCGCAATATCCAAGTCTACATTGACGACATCGTCATCAAAACCAAAGAGGAAGCCACGTTAATCGACGATCTCCGCGAGCCCTTCGCTAATCTCTACCGCTACTGGATCAAGATCAATACGGACAAATGCGCCTTCGGCGTGCCATCTGGGAAACTACTCGGGTATCTCATCTCTGCAAGGGGGATCGAGGCAAACCCAAAGAAAATAAAGGCCATACTGGCCATGGAGAAGCCAAAGAACATAAAAGGAATCCAACAACTGGCTGGACGAATCACGGTGCTCAGTTGATTCATCAGTCCAATGGGTGAAAAGGCACTGCCCTTCTACCAACTCCTCCGCAAAGCTGACAAGTTCGAGTGGACAGACGAGGCACAAGAAGCATTCGAAAACCTCAAGTGTCTGCTATCCACCTCGCTAGTACAGGTGACACCTCGCGAAAAGGAACCACTGCTTCTCTACATCTCCGCCACCAACAAGGTGGTTAGCACGGTGCTCATGGTGGAACGATCCGAAGAAAATAAGGTCCACGTGGTCTAGCTTCTAGTAAACTACCTCAGCGAGGTGCTCACGCTAACAAAGCAGTGGTACCCGCACTACTAGAAGCTGGCGTATGGTGTCTTCATGACAGCCAGACGACTGCGCCACTACTTCCAGGAGCACCCAATCATGGTGGTAAACGACGCCCCACTCGGGCATATACTCAATAATCCTGACGCCACCGGACGAGTCGCGCTCTGGGAATCTAACTGTCTCCATAAGACATCACATATGAAAAGCGCGACGCGATCAAGTCACAAGTTCTCCCGGACTTTCTTGTGGACTGGATGGAGAACCAGCTCCTCGACAAGCCAGATATGTCCTACCTTTGGACAATGCACTTCGACGAGTCCAAGCGAAAGGACGGAGCTGGCACAGGTGTCATACTAACATCGCCCCAAGGAGACAAGATGAAATATATTCTATGAATGCAGTTCATTGCTTCCAATAACGAAGCCGAGTATGAGGCCTTAATCCACGGGATGCGGATGGCGAAAGCCTGCGGCGCCAAGAGGCTCATCATCTACGGAGACTCCAAGATGGTGGTCAACCGAACGATGCACAAGTGCGACGCACTAAGCGACAACATGATCGCCTATCGCGACCTCTATGACACACTCGAGGGAGACTTTGATGGCTACGAGCTGTGACATGTAGGCCACGAAAGCAACGAAGAGGTGGATCTACTCACCAACATCGGCTCCACCTGCACCCCCATTCCACCTAGAATATTCCTCGAGCGCATCTGCAAGCGCTCCATCAAGCCCAAGGCTCCAGAGAAGAAAGCAAGCAGGTCAACGGACTCGGGGGGCTACGGAACCCAACAAGCCAATGGCACTCGACGACATGGAGCTTGGTACGGGAATCGAAGGTCCAATGGAGGTCATGATGATTGAGCCATCTTGGACACATCCGTACATCACATATCTACTCAGCAAGAGGCTGCCAGATGACCCGACTGATGCGTGACACATCGCACGACGATCCAAGGCATTCGCCCTCATCAACGGCGAACTGTACAAGCGCAGCATCATAGGGGTACTTCAATGGTGCGTCTCCAACAGGGATGGAAGGGCCATCTTCCTCGACATACATGAAGGCACTTGCGGACATCATGCTGGCAGTCCCGCCCTTGTCGCCAAAGCTCTGTGAGCTGGATTCTCCTGGCCCATGGCCATGCGCGACGCCCAAGGACATCGTCCAGTGCTGCAATGCTTGCAAGCGATTCGTGGACAAACCATACGCACCAGGCGCGGAACTCATGCCAATACCATTGGCTTGGCCCTTCGCATAGTGGGGACTCAACATGGTCGGCGAGCTCCCAAAGTCCTCACAAGGAGGTTACGTTTACCTTCTCATCGTAGTCGACAAATTCACCAAGTGGATCGAGGCCATGCCGGTGATGAATCAATCAGAAGCCAGTGCTGTCAAGTTCTTCGAGTCCATCGTCTACCGTTTTGGAGTGCCACATAGCATCATCACGAACAACGGGACGAAGTTCACCTCCAAGGAGTTCCAGGAATTCTGCGAAAACCTAGGAATCAACGTTAGCGACGCCTCGGTGGCTCACCCTCAGACCAATGGTCAAGTCGAAAAGTCCAACGGTATCGTCTGCGGCGGAATCAAGAAACGACTCCTTTGGCCACTCGAACAAGCCGCCGGATGCTGGCTAGACGAACTGCAATCCGTACTTTGGAGCTTACGCACAACTCCAAACAGCACCCTGGGCTACACCCTGTTCTTCATGGTGCATGGTACTGAGTCGTGCTACCCGCAGAAGTGCGCTACAAAGCTCCACGAGTGGTTGCTTATAGCGAGCAGGAGTCAACGCTCGCACTCGAGGACTCCGACGACCTCCTCGATGAAGCACGCGAGATCGCAGCAGAGAGATCAACGATCTATCAGCAAAACCTCCGCAACTACCTTAGCGGAAGGCTACACCCTAGATCCTTCGTTGAAGGAGATCTGGTCATATGACTGAAGCAGCAAGGTCACCTCAAACTCGAGTCCCCCTGGGAAGGACCTTATGTGATTACTGAAGTAATCCCAGGTGGTGCCTATCGCCTCAAAGACCTAGCAAGCGGAGTCGCATACTCCAAACCCTGGAACATAGCGCAGCTACGCCGTTTCTACCCCTAGTCGTTTTTACATTACAAATAAGGCTACTTAGCCACACATTGTACCTCGTACTAATCTGCGAACAAATAAAGATAAGTGCCCCAAACCTTTGTGTCTTTTCCTATTTTCTTGCAATTTCATCACTCGGGGGCTGCGCCACCCTTTACACTTTCGTTCTACGAGCAAATCGCGGTATCTTGAGTAGCTGACACACTACCAATCGAACCCTTGATAAACACCAACCCAGTTGCAACACACCTAACATGTTGGCAAGGTGCTAAGATAAACACATGTCAGGCTAATGAAAAGGAACTGCAGAGTACAATACACTTGAAAAATATACAAGCTAGCAAGCTCTTCAAATATCAATGGCTATTAAATACACCCAACCCAATCATACGAACTTTACAACACTTATACACCTATGTGCAGGATACAAAATTACGCTACTGATGCAAAAGATGCACATTTGTCTGCTCTTCAAAGAAGTCGACGATGTCCTCCGCTAGCCGTTCAACTGCCTGGTAGTTCGGCACCATGTTCCAGGTCATCTCTTCTGGCGGAGGCGGCGGTCTAGCAGCAACAAACGCTATGTCCACATCTAGTCGATGTAGTCGCACCAGCAACAGAGCAGCCTTGGCACCAGCGACCAGCTGCTGCTGCATGCACTCGCGTACCGCGCTTAAATCTTGAAACTTTGCCAGAAGAGCCAACAGGCTTGAAGGGATGGCGTCCAGCAGAAACATCATCTGATAAATGTGCCTAAGACAGAATTGCACCTTCTTCAAGCATTGAAGCACTCCATAAGAACGATCCTGCAGGGTCGCCAACAAGACTGCACAGTCGTAGTCCACCCAAAAATACCCACTCTCCTGCAGCTGCTCATGGGTCAGGTTATTCATTCGAATGGCCACCCGGTCCTTCTCATCCTGCGGATAACGAGCGCTAACAACTACATCAAGCAAAGAAACAAAGTGTAAGGACAAAGCATTGCCGCGACTGACTAAAAGAAAAGATGAGAAGACAGAGAGCTAACATTTAAACTGCTCATTCAATTGCGCCACTTCCTCTAAGAGATACTTCTCGCGGGCGGTGGCCTTCTCAGCTTTCGACTTCCACACATCCGTGTTACCGTGGACGATGGGCAACTCCCGCTCCAACTGCTTAATACGGTCACGTAGTCGAGAAAGCAATGACAATTCCTCCACCTTTGAACGCGGCTGCGCCATGGTTTCATCGGTGGGAGGAGAATCATGAGGACCACTCGAATAACCACTTGAAAGACCCTAGGTACAATCAAGCAAGAGGCACATGACACTAATCATACATCGATAAAATATAGGACTGCATTCAAATTTGATAAAAGTGTCAAGGGGCACCCCCCACAAAATACAAACCAACAAAAAAAGCTACACCTATTACAAAGGGTAACTATAGAGCAATCTGCTTCTTCGACTTAGACTTAGACTTCGGGGGCTTCATCGCATCCGTGGCAGTCTCCGACGCCACGGACTTTCCAGCGGTAGCCTAGATGCCACGGTCTTCGCTGCCTTCGCTCGCCGCAGCTCCTCAGAGTATTTTGCGACTGTCTCGATAAGCTGAGGCCCATATTTACCACAGCTACTAGCGAAAGGAGCAAACACTACCTACTAGCCCCCGGTGTTGACAGCCATCGCCTCAAAGATTGCGGCGGGATCCAACTCCACGCCATGTGCTTGCGCCATTGCTAGTGCCATGGTGGCACCGACAGATCGCTTGGAGTTCTTGAAGTCCATTGGAATACCTCCAGCGAAGGATTCCACCAGGTCATCAAGATTGTCGATTAGGCTAGCCTTGGGAGTCAGATCCTCCGGGAGGCGACTCAGCACACCCTTGGCCTTCCCCAACGTCTCTTGGAGGGAGACACCATGGTCTTCGACTACGGCTACAGTGCTAGCAAGAGCATCCTCGTGATGCAAGGCTTGGGCGTCGAAGCTGAGGCTAGCGGCATCTGAAGAGTACAAGGTGTTAGCACAAGAACAAGAAAACCAAGATAAGAAAAACACAAGGGAAAGCAAATTAAGTACCTGAGAGCGACTTCGTAGTCGAGAAAAGTTGTTCCGTGAATTAGGAGAACCTCACCTTGTTTTTATACAAGTACTCTACACAAGCATAAACCATACAGTATAAGAGGCAGTTTAGTTAAACAATTCAAACACAAGAAGTAACAGTATAAGAGTAAACGAAAAGTAACCTGTTTCCCGGGGTCAGACCAAGTATCGACAACCTTGCACCACTGCTCATCGGTGATGCATGTAAAATGCATACATGAACTTCGTAGTTTGTTAACATGTTTTCCCACATATTAGCATCATATATAATGTTAGATCCCTGTTTTACATTGATTTTTGGGGATTTACCAAAGATCACCTTTATTTTTGCTATAACCCTGTAGGGCAGAAAAACCATGTGTTCAATGTTTTTGATGTTTTAGGACCTATACGAAGTAAAATGGACCTGAACTTTTTGTAATGCCAATATTTATACACGAGAATCTTCTAGAGCATGAAAACCTCACCTGGAGGGCCAGGGGGGCAAAAGAGAATGGGTGGCACGGCCATCCCGGGTGGGCGCCACCTACCCTATTTTCATCCTCGAATGTCCGATCGCCTTGATTCTTTCGCCCGCGGAGTTCTCATCACCTAAAAACTCCTATATAAGTATACCTCGGGGAGTCCTCGATAGAGAGGAGGCAGAGATAGAAAACACCAAGAATAGAGAGTCTGTTGGGCACCGCTGGAGGAAGATTGGAGGGGGAACCGCTGCCGAAATCTCCTCTGATCGCGTCTCCTCCTTCACCAACGCCTCCTCATCACTCTCCATGATGAGAGGGGAGTAGTCCACCACCTGGACTTTGGGTTTATGTTGGTAACTTGATCTAATCTCTCTATGTATGATCATTGTTGAAGTCCATATGATGTGCCTTGCGTTACTATGGATCTATATATGTAATCCCTATGGTGGATATTGTGTTATGAGATAGTACTTGTTATTCATTTACCGTTGTGTTGGATCTGGTATGGTTTGTCATACTTTGGGAATATTCTATGATGCATGTAATGGTTTAGATCTATACATAATGCATTGTTTATCCATATCATGAGGTGATTGACACCACCAAGTGGGGGTAGATGAGAGAGATGTGATAATACTAACAACATATCACAACATATGAATCATTGCGCTAGTGTTTATAATGTTTTCCATTAAGAAGTATGATGTATGTAGGTAATGGGTGGCCAAGTGAAAACGGCATATGTATTGAGTGACAGCAATGCAACCCAACATCCTTTATCTAGGGGTAAAAAGGGAGAAGTATGATGTGTGGCGTGACACAAACCAAATGCTAGCCTTATTGCAAGGGTGACCTAGCAACACAAAGGAGTACTTCTTTCACCTATGTGTTTTACAACATGTAGCCACCATAAAAGAACCAGTATAGCATTGCCATTGTGTGTACCTTTACTATCCATAACATGATAGATGGAGAAGAGAGGATTAAGTGAACCCATGAACCCATGTCCATTATTCCCATAATAGAAAACCCCTTGTCTTGTCCTCTTGCATTAAACAGGATTGGGACACTTTTATATTCTTGTTTTGTTACATTAAACTTCCAACCATTAAAACAACCATCTTATTAATTAAAACTTGTTTAGTGCATAATCAACTAAAACTTGTGACACTTTAGTTGTAGAGGATAGATAGCTTTTCCTTCTTGCTCCCGCGGATCGATACCCTACTTCCACATTGATAGGTACTACGGTGATCCCCTCCACTTAGGGGTTATCAAGATACTTTTTTGGCGTAGTTGCCGGGGATCGTAGTGCTTAAGTTTCTATTCATGTGTGCACTACACTTTTTATTTGTTTTAGTTTGTTTTATACCTTGCAATCATCTAAGGTTGGGGAGGTTTATTTAACTTGTTTGGTTGTAAGTTTCTCATTAGATTTACTTTCAGTTTTTACTTTCCTTATATCAAAAACACATAAAAATTACTATAAATTTTACTATGGATGATAAAGATGAAGATGTTAATGAAAAATATATTGCAACTAGTTCTAAAGAGATGCCTAGTGAAGAGGGTATTTCTTTCACTGAAGCTTTTGAGTCTTGATCTAGATGACTTGGATAATTTTGAAGAAACCTTGAATACACTTTTCTCTAGGAAAACTATTTCTCGTTGCTAGTAAATGCAATGAACCTACAATATTCATTAAAGGTAAGGATTATGATTTTGAAGTTAACCTGAAAGAGTTGAAGCATCTAAGTTCTATAGTAAATAATAAGAATTTCCCTATGAGCACTTAATGAATCTAGAAGATACTGCTTGCCTATATGGAAAAACTAAGATACGACAACACTATTATTTCTTAAAAATGTTACCCTTCTCTTTAGGAGGAGATGCAACAACTTGGTACAAATCATTGGCTCCTAAGTCCATTACTAGTAAGAAAGCATGCGTGTATTTGTTTTCCATAAGTATATCTCTGATAATAAAATACATACTATGAAAATTGAAGTTAGTAGCTTTACACAAAACAAAGAAGAAAGTATCCCCCAAGCTTGGGGAAGATTTTTTCCCATTGTAAGCAGAATTCCTACGCATGGTTTTAAGGATAATGAATTTCTTGATGCGTTTTATAATGGACTAACTGAATGTTCTAGAACCTATCTAGACAGTGTTGAAGGAAATATTTTCAGGGACATGAATATTGAGGAATATAAGTAATTATTAAATATTATTACTCAAAATTGTCATGATTGGCATATTGAAGAAGAGGTGAAGAATGAATAAGAAGAAGAAGATATGGTCCAACCTATTCTTGGGGGTGTATGGGAACCTCTCAAAAATGATAATAACACTCAAACTCAAAACTCATTTGTCATTTATGAGAACCCATGCTATTGTGATGAACTAATAACGCTCCTTCACTTTCTAATAATGCTACTACTAAAATTATTGATGGTAATGAGGAATTTTTTCTAGACATGCTATATGATAATGCTTTGGATGATGGACCTATGTCTATTAACAACCCTCCATGTATTATACATGAGGATGAGTATGACATACTTGTTGTCCATGATGATACTCTTGTTAGAAAGAGTCCTATGATATTCTTATCTCTCGTATGTAAACCATAGAGGAGAAATATGCACTTGCTAGAACCTTTATATGTGGTTTGCAATTACCTTATGTTGAAAATCATCATTGCAACCATGATATTAAAAATGAAAATAATACTAGCAACTATTTTGAAAGAGCAAAACATCCAAATGAATTCCATGATACTTATAATTATCCTCTTCACATGAAAAATTCTATGAACATGCTTGCTTTGGATGCTTACAATGCTAGAATTACTTCTACTAAATGCAACTATTATGAAAGAGGAGGTGATAGGTGCCCTCATTATGCTTCTATTTATTATATGTTGTGTCCACCTACTGAAAATATGCAAAGGTATGCATCTACTTTTTGTTATTTAGTCATATATAAAATACCAATGCATAGGAAAAAGGTGAGACTTTGTTTTTAATGTTTCCATATCTTGTGTTGCTTCTTACCATGTTTTAACTTGAACATTATTTTGACTGGCATGAGCACACTATGGGACCCTACTATAATGGATGGAACACTTTCCAAGAAAAAAGGAGGTACCAAAGGAACACAAGTTATCCCATGAATTCCACATCACCTAAACCAAGCAAGTAAAGCCTAGCTATATGGCTATAAAGAAAGCGCTTTGCGGGAGACAACATGGTAATTTTCTTTTGCATTTTTTGTTTTTGAACTCCTGATAGAGCATGATAGTTTTCTTTTAGTTTGTTTTCTAGAGTTCTTAATAAAGTACCAAGTGAAATAGAATGTCATGGAATAAAAGAAAAGGGGAGATAAAAACAAAAGCAGAAATTCATGTTGTGTCTAGTTCTTAAGCTCACGCAGTTTATATGAAACATGATCTGTTTTATGCCTATTAATTTGTATCATTTGCTTGTGCATATTTATGTTAAACATTAAGAAGCAATGTGAGAAAATAAATGTTCACATTATAAACTAGATGGCACACTCTTTAGATCTCCTTTTGCTAAGCCTTTTCTACATAAGCTAAGACTTATTCCAAGCCCCTTAAAACTAGACTAGGAATATCCACCTACTTGTGGAAAAATCTACTTTCAAGTATAGTATCTATTTTAATCCTCCACACATTCTTAAAAACACCCATTTTCATGTATTTTAAAGCTCATAAGAAACTAAGGCTTGGGGTCATGCCACTATGGAAATTTTTGTGCTTCACATCTTATTAGTGGTTGTTAGCTAAACAATGACTGGCATGCACAGAGTTTTCAATGTTAAATGTTGAATATTAATCATGTTTAAGTTCTACCTATGTATTGCAACAATGTGAAATGAAGTGTGCACACTGGAGTAGGCCTGTTGGTAGAAAACACTACTAAACCGCTAGCCAAAGCCATGCATGACATGGTGGAAACTTACATCATGATGATCCCTGTTGATATGATTCATATGTCTATTTTTCTTGTTCTTTTGGAGTACAGATACTGCCCCCTCCCACCTTGAACACAACCAAGGAATTATATTATATTTTATGTTGAATGAATGAATAAATAAGAAAATAAATACCAAAAGGGGTGCGTACAGCTACACTGTGGCAATAGGTACTTCAGTCATGCGGTTTCATGAACCAACATGCATATACAATGATAGGCCTAAGTTGAATAGCATGAGGAGTGCAAGGTCATAGACTAGGTGCATGAAACAAAAAACTTCTAAGATGTTTAGCACATAAACCATATGAATCTTTAAAACAAAGTGAAATAAAAAAGATACTTGGAACCCCATCCTTATTAGTATTGTTGACATGAATCACATAGCTCAAAATTCAATTTTTATTATTTATGGATGATTAACATATGTATTCAATGCTTACTTTCAGTACAGGTTGCAAAACATCTCAATAGAAGACATAAAACTAAGAAGTGAGTCTTCCAGTCAAGGGCATGAAACTAAGAAGTAACCCAAAAATAAAGGCATGAAAACACGAATGCCAATAATGAAAAGAGTCTCTAATTCTATAGGTTCATCAATGTGTGCTTGAAGGCTTATTTTGTTCATTATTAGTTTTATCACACCATCACTTATTGTTTAGCATATTTATAGATGTGTAAAAGATACAACTTGATAGTACACTTGCATATTATGTTTCATTGAAAGGAATTGACCCTATGAACTCTACATGATAATGAAGGAAGCAAAGGTAACAAACTCCAAAGTCCATGTTTAGGTTTATCACCTTCATGCTCTAGGACGAGCATAGGTTAAGCTTGGGGATGTTGATGCATGTAAAATGCATACATGAACTTTGTAGTTTGTTAACATGTTTTCCCAAATATTTGCATCATATATAATGTTATATCCCTGTTTTACATTGATTTTTGGGGATTTACCAATGATCCCCTTTATCTTGGTTATAACCCTGCAGGGTAGAAAAACCCTGTTTTCAATGTTTTTGATGTTTCTGGACATATACAACGTCAAATGGACCTGAACTTTTTGGGAATGCTAATATTTATCCACGAGAAGCTTCTGGAGCATGAGAACCTCACTTGGAGGGACATGGGGCCAAAAAGAGACTAGTTGGCATGCCCAACCTAGGTGGGCATGCCACCTACCCTCTGTTCCTCCTCGTCCATCCGATCACCTTGATTCTTTCTCCCATGGAGTCTCTTGACATAAAAACCCCTATATAAGGATCCCTTTGGGATTGCTCGATAGAGAGGACGTGGAGATAAAAACACCAAGAACAAAGAGTCTGTTGGGCGCCACCAGAGGAAGATTGGAGGGGGAACTGCTGCCGGAATTGCCTCTGGTCATGTCTCCTCCTTTACCCACGCCTCCTCGTCACTCTCCATGATGAGAGGGGAGTAGTCCACCCCTTGGACTTTGGGTTTATGGTGGTAACTTGATCTAATCTCTCTATGTATGATCATTCTTGAAGTCAATATGATGTGCCTTGCATGAGTATGGATCTATCTATGTAATCCCTATGGTGGATATTGTATTATGAGATAGTACTGTTATTCATTTACCGTTGTGTTGGATCTTGTATGGTTTTTCATAATTTGGGTATATTCTATTATTGTGGTTTAGATTTATAAGTATTTCCTTGTTTATCCATACCATGAGGTGATTGACACCACCAAGTGGGGGTAGATGAGAGAGATGTCATAATACAAACAACATATCACAACATATGAATCATTCCACTAGTTATTAGAATGTTTGAGTCACAACATATGTATTGAGTGACAGCGGCATATGTATAGAGTGACAACAATAAAACCCAACATCCTTTATCTAGGGGTAAAAAGGGAGAAGTATGATGTGTGGCATGACACAAGCCAAATGCTAGCCTTATTGCAAGGGTGACCTAGCAACACAAAGGATTACTTCTTTCACCTATGTGATTTATGACATGTAGCCACCATAAAAGTACCATTAAATCATTGCAATTGTTTGTAGCTTTACTATCGATAACATGATAATCACCATAGATGGAGAAGAGAGGATTAAGTGAACCCATGAACCCATGTCCATTATTCCCATAATAGAAAACCCCTAGTCTTGTCATCTTGCATTAAAGACGATTGAGACACTTTTATATTCTTGTTTTGTTACATTAAACTTTCTACCATTATAACAACCATATTATTCATTAAAACTTGTTTAGTGCATAATCAACTAAAACTTGTGACACTTTAGTTATACAGAATAGATAGCTTTTCCTTCTTGATCATGCGAATCAATACCCTACTTCCACATTGAGAGGTACTACGGTGATCCCCTGCACTTGAGGGTTATCAATTAGTCATGTGTTTCACTTCATCAGGACATTTCCTTATAACTTGGTTCAGAGGGTAGGTATTAAAATACTTCTTATTAGAACATGTTGTTGATTCCTTCCATGCCTCATAAACTGATTTTCGCAAGCCTTCTGCACGTCAGGCTGAGTTGTGTCCATGGCAAACTTTATCTAAAATAAAACATGGAGCATCAGCCTTTGCATGAACACAGAAATGGAAAGGCAAAGAATAGCTAATTCATAGAACATATAGAAACTTTTCCTATGAAGTCTGCTTTGACATCAGCCCTCCCCTTGTACTCTTTCTAGTGGGAGAAGATAGGCATGCTAGTCCTGACTGTTACTGAATACTCACTTGCAAACTTGGCAGCAATGTCCAGCTCGTCTGGTCTAGTTCTTACTGGAAGAACTATAAGTGAATTCCTCCCTCCTTTGGACATATTGTCAAGGCTCTTCCCCATGTTTCCCCCCTCAATACTAGTGCTTAACTATTATGCATGCCTATATCTTTAGAATTCCGCGTTTGAGTGTCTTCAGAACAAGGTGCATCAAAGTCTTGAGACAGCTGGTAGCGATCATCATGTATTCGAATATAATGTGTGATTTAGTGTTCCACACGAATATGATTGGATTAAATAGATTACTATATGATTACCACGTTGATACTAGTCACTCTAGTCTTGGTGTGGTACTTCGTGACTAGGAGATCAGATTCCCCATATTGGGTAGCTGACTCATCATATTGGGTAGCTGACCCCTGACCCTCAAATAGGGTACTAGAGTCCTCATCGTCGGCAGCTGAACCCAAATGTTGGGTAGCTAATGCATCGCCTTGGGTACCTAACCCATCGGTTTGGGATGGTGCACGGTTTCTTTGGGGAGGTGCCTGTAGACAGCTGGGAGGTGGCTTCTGGCTTTGGAGAGGTGGAAATTCATCTTTGGGAGATGGCCGTGGGTGGAAGGATGCGGACTTCATCACTTGGGAAGGTGGCTTCTTGATTTGTAGAGGTGGCAGGTTGGCTTTGGGAGGTGCCAGAGGACGGCAGGATGTGGGTTAGGGTTCCTGACTTCGGTAGGTGGCGGCTGGCTATAGGGAGGTGGATGTTGGCTTTGGGGGTGGATGCTGGTTTTGGGGGGTAGATGTTGTGACATGGGTATACCCTACAGAAGAACATTTTGACTACTTTAGTCCTTACTCGAGTCTTCGACTCAACCAAGCACTCGGGGGCTACTCCTAACAGGAGCGCCGGCCGCGCACCCAAAAGAATTTTTATGCAGGTGTATAAGCTTCACGAAAACCCATCACTCGAATCAACGATCCGATTGTGAACTACGGGTTACTCCCATAGGGAGCGCTGGAAGCACATTCGACTGAAACAAGCAAAAAAAGACGACAGCAGTCGCAAATGTTTTTTAGTCCCCACTCGAGTCTACGACTCCAATAGGCACTCGGGGGCTACTCCCATAGGGAGCGCTGGCCGCGCACCCTATGATTATTTGTACATCGTACTGTGTGTTGATAAAATCCATACTCGAATACTATGGCGACTCCATCTCATATTTTCCCTACAAAGAGATTACGTCTCCTGGGCCACCCGAATCATCTCCGCGATGACAAAAATTCGGATGTCGCGCTTATAGCATGAAGATAAGACCTAAATAAGGCCTGGCAATGCATCTGCTGTGCACTACTAGAAATATATCCGTACCTATAGGTACGATGAACATGACTTGACGGACGTGTCGAGTGCTCACATTTATACACTAGAATTCGACTCCTGTAAGACCACTGCGGCCTAAGTTGAATTACGCCAGCACTTTTCCGAATTCGAGTCCGTGGACTCTAGTTTGAGTAGATTGCATTGTTTTGCCCTAAGGTAGTTAAATGATACCGATACATCGGATAAATCAGGCACGTATATCAACAATCCCTATGACGTGGACAGAACACTCGAAAATATCCAGTCATGCACTCGAAAGACTTCATAAAGTCTCCAGTCAAATCTATGATTCCACTGGACACTTGGGGGCTACTAACATGGGTATACCCTACAGGTACTCGAGTTTGGCATATACGGTCTAGATACGGCAGAAGCCCACGGCGTTGACAAGGACCAATACAGGATTCGGGTGACCCACGGAGACTCCGATTACTTGCAACGCAAGAAGAAGCTTAAGATAGAAAGTTCAAACGGACGAACCCTAATCTGTAACCGACTCGACCAGCTACTCGAGACCTAGCCTATCTATATAAAGGCTAGGAGGGGGCGGCGAGGAGGACGATCACAACCCTAGCTTCTACAACCATCGCAAGATTGCATTTGCGCACCCCTGTAACTTTCGACTCCCTCGATAATTCCAAGAGCAAACAAGCAGGAGTAGGGACCTCTACGAGGCCTGAACCTAGGTAAACCTTGCGTCCCTGTGTGCTTGTTTACTAGACGATTGATGCCTCCAGCGCTCCCTCCTTATCCAAAACCCAAGTCCATAAAATTGGGCATTGACGAGTTAAACCCTCGTCAATTGGTGCCGTCTGTGGGAATTGGGAGTGCTGATGTCGCGGCTTCTTCGGCCCCATCAACCGCGATCGACAACTCTACAACAGCGGAGATTCACCAGCTCTTCGGCACTTTCGACTTCACCGTCCACATGTCGGCCACTCGCCCGGCTTTCGAGTCCGTGGGCGATGGGATCAACCTGGCGATTAGGAGCTTCTGCTTCCAGGTCGGTCAACTGGGCACGCTTCGCATGCCCGACCAGCCGACAGCACCCGCGATTGCTCCAGCATCATGGTTCCGCCACCAATAAGCACCCTCAGCGAGCTCAACACCCAGGCAACAGCTGGGAGCACAGACAGCGACAATAGTCACGGATCAGATTTGGGTGCCCTTGCCACAGAAGATGGAGCCTATGGCTCCGGATCTGAAAGTTGTGGGAGCAGCAGCTTCCCCAATCATTTCATGTGCACCGTCATCAACACGGGCGACATCGGCACTAGCACTGGACCGGCCAACGGCAGTATACCAGTCACAAACGGTGGCCCCACCAACAGCGGCCCTACCAACGGTCCGCCCACGAACAATGGGACAGGAGGAGCATCGCATCTCATGACGAATGAGAACACCGGCGAGCGCGTGCAGATCCACCTCAACGACAATGAGTGGGCCTGCTATCGAGAAGCTCTACGGGGCAATCCTCTACCTCCTAACTCACCGTAGGAGATGCTGATGGGCTACCATTGGCTGCTAAAGGAAGAATTCAAACGCCAGCAGCAGGTGATCGTGCAACTCAACGCACGCAGAAAGGCGGCGGATGAGTCGAGCCTTCGACGAGCTCAACTCTCCTCCCACGGAGGATCCTCCTCCAAGGGCAACGAGTACCTGGCCAACAAAAGATGATCTCGACTGGCCCACCTCACCGACCAAGAGCGCGTAGAAGCCGCGAAAGTCCTCGACTTCGGCTCTATGACGGTGGATACGTGGGGCAGCGTGCTCCCGAAGACGCCGCAAGCTGTGGTGACAACAGCCACCATGTACCTCCTCAACAACCATCCACCAGCTGGAGATCCGCGAGCTGCCATGCACCAATCTACGATCGTGGGCCTGGGGCTAATCGAGGCCGCCCTCAATAAAGAGCTAACACCAAAGCCGAAGAAAAGCAAGGCTCTGGCCAAATACTACTACTCGTACTCCTCCAGCGATGTAGCCAAGATCTATCACGGCGACGTCGCTCACGGAGGCATGACCACGACTACGACGCGCGTGATGACATCACGCAGCGCAAGTTCAACAAGATGCGGGCAAGGCGCGCTCACTCGACTGATTCGGAAGAAGATGGAACGAAGCTCTCTAGTGCCAGATGCTTCAGTAGGGCCATCAGGCAGAAGCGAATGCCTAAAGGGTTCAAACTCTCGTCGGAGAACCCAAAATTTGACGGCCTGCAGGACCCAAAAATCTGGCTGGAGGATCACATTTCCTCTGTCAGGCTACACGGCGGAAGATCAAGCACGACAATGCAATGCCTACAGCTACAGCTGCAAGGCGCCGCCCGCGGATGGCTCAACAACCTCCCGCGCGGATCAATTCGCAGTTGGGAAGAGTTGGTCTACAGCTTCGTGAGCAACTTCAAGGGCACTTACAAAAGGCCCGCATCAATCGAAGAACTAAGAGGTTTCCACCAAAGGTATAGCGAGTCGCTGCGCTCATACATCCAGAGGTGGTCCATCATCAAGAACACCGAAGAAAACATCTCGGAGGACCGCACAATCGACGCATTCAACAGCAGAGTTTGCTGTATAGAGCTCAGGGAGGAGCTGGGCCACTTGAAGCCCAAAACGATCAACCACCTAATGGAAATTGCGAATCAGTGGACGACCTTGGGCGCAGACGCAACCGCTAAGGAAAATGTGGAATATGCGTCTACAAGGACAGCGACGAAGTCCACATGGTCGCGGCTGGCTACATCGACAAACGCAAAGACAACCGCAATAGCGGATATCGAAGCGGGGGATACTGCGATGCTGGGAAAACCACGCAAGTGTGGCAACGCCACATTCGCGAAGAGGCACCCACAACATCCATCCAGGACAAACTGTCCGGACCATGCAACGTGGCACATCGACAAGCATGACAGCAAGAAAAAATCCAGCCATCTTCTAAAGGATTGTCGCGAGTTCCTCAAACTCCACGAGGGTCTGTCCTAGATGAATCGTGACGCGATATACCGGGGCTATGGAGCTGCCCCAGGCACTGTGGCACATCGAGCTCCACCATCGCCTGGGCCACCACCACCTGCGGCTACGCCAGTCCAGCATCATGGAGGTGAGCCATACCCGTGAGTTGTGGGAAACATGGGGCTGATCTAAAAAGGGCACCCCTCCAATCGAATGCAGAAGGCAATCACTCGCCAAGTCAATTTGGCGATAAACTCTCCACCTTCCACCACTAAGTACCTCAGTGGAAGCGACTCCTGTATCACCTTCGAAAAGCGTGACCATCCATGCCAAGTTCCTCGACCAGGTGAAGACCCACAAGTATAGGGGGTGTATCGCAGTATTTTCGGTAAGTAAGAGTGTCGAACCCAACGAGGAACAGAATGTGTTGGCTAGTGGTATGGATCAGGAATTCTCTGCAAATACTTCGCAAACAGATTTTTAGGGGTTTTTGATAAAGCAAGTAAACAAAGTATGAATAAATAAAAGACAGTAGGAATAAATGCAGCAAGTGGCCAAATCCTTTATGCAGCAAAGGACAAGCCGGTTGTATTACTTAAGATGACCAACCGTTCTCGAGGACACATGGGAAGACTGTCAAGTGCTTTCGTGTTGTATAGTTGATTAATCTTCTTTAGCTTGCTAAGTGTTGTGTGGGTGAACCTGTGCTAATGTACCGACCTTCCTAGGACTAATACATAATTGTGATTATACACCTTACAAACATCCGTAAGTACAAGAAAGTAATTAAGGTAGAAACCTAACCATAGCTTTAAACTCTAAGACCCTTACGTCTCTTGTGCAATGGTTTCCTAACGAGGGTTCAGTTTTCTGTCACTCTGGCAACCCCTATGATTAGTAGCCAGTGTCATGTATTCGACGTTCACATGACCCCACTAGAAGAAGTACACCACAACTTAAATATCAAACTATTGAATCTTTCCCA
This sequence comes from Avena insularis, assembly GCA_023614405.1. Lineage (NCBI taxonomy): Eukaryota > Viridiplantae > Streptophyta > Magnoliopsida > Poales > Poaceae > Avena > Avena insularis. Next base: position 276,817,032 of record CM042692.1, read on the forward strand.
ACACAATTCCACTACTAACAACATGACTTCTCCCATGTCCTCAAGAACAAAACGAACTACTCACAAGACATCATATGGATCATGATCAGAGATGGAATAATGATGTATAACAATCTAAACATAAACAATAATTCAATGGTTCACTCAATAGCATCAACTACAAAGAGTAATCAACACCGGGAAAGTTTCCCCTATGAACTATGCAAGATTCAACCCAATTGTTACAGCAATATGGAGATGGTGATGAGGGTGCTGATGGTGATGATGGTGGTGATGATGTTGTTGATGATCCCGATGAAGTCCATCTTGATGGTGGTGTTGTCTCCCCTCTCCGGGAAGGAATTCCCCCGGCAGAAATCTGTCTGCCAGAGAGTTCTTTCTCTCTCGGTGTTTTCCGCCCCGCAGAGGCGACGGAATCTTTCTGTGGCTGCTCCCCAAGTCTTAGGGTTTCGGGAGGATAATATACACCAGAGGGGAGTGCCAAGGGTGGACCAGTATGCCACACCACCACCGGTGGCACCTAGGTGGCTGGCCAGGGGGTGGTGTGGGCCCCCTATGGCCCATCTCCAGCCCCTCTTCTGGCTTCCTTCATCTTCTGGAAAAATAGGATTTTCCATGTATTTTCCCGGATTTTTTGATCTTCGCGAATTTTGCCTCCAAACAACACCTTTTCCATCAGAATCCTGACTGCAGCTGTCCATGCTCTAAAAGTCATCAACCATGCAAAAACAGATGAAATGACATAAGTATCACCCCTCAATACGAAATATATCAATGAATAACAGTGAATTATGACATAGAATAGTGATGCAAAATGAACGTATCAACACCCCCTAACCTTAGACTTCGCTTGTCCCCAAGCGAAACTGAGCTCAATAAACATGGCCCCAGGTTTATGGAGTGAAGAGTGGATAAAGGAATACGGACAAGAAGCATCACATTCATCAATACATAGATCATAATAGAAGACAACTCACTATTATATAACTTACTTGCAATAAGCAAAGGAAACACAATAAAGATACATAAAGTAAATCATAATTGGTAATGGCAAACTTAGCTCTTGGTCGAAGAATAGTTGATAAATTGCTGGAGTTCACAAATAACAGGTTTCAATGATAGCTTTCAAAGTAGTAAACATCAAGATAAGAGCAATGTGCAAAACAAGGAACATAAGAAACATGATTGAATAAATCATCATATGAATGAATGAAACACAACAACTCAAAATACTTGCTGAGATAGAGGGGAATAAGTTTACTGACTCAGCTACAAAGTAAAAGAAAGGCCCTTCGTAGAGGGAAGCAGGGATTGCAAGTCTCATAAAGAGCTCCCAAAGATTATGATACTTATTAGCTTGCAGCTCTCATTGCCCCTATCATAGGCATCTTTAGGTGATTAAGGTGAAAGCGATCAAATATGAGGATATGCATTGACAAGTTGTAAATTGAGAATCTCATGTCCCTTGAATACGAGGTTCGCTCCTCATGCTACTCAAGTTTAGTCACCGCTAAGTTTTTGTCATTGTAAGCATATGTGTATCATAGAGAACCGCCAACGGGGTACCCCTTGCCTGATGATACGGAAGAATCCCCATATCAAAATGACAAGGCAAGCAGACAACAAGCATCTCAGCAATCTTCTTATTTACCATGGGAATATGGTGCTTTTTTCTCTATTTCTTCTTTTCATAATCTCTTTTTTATTTTTCTCTTTTTTCTCAATATCAGACTCTTTTTTTATAAGAAGAATGCTTCATAGATGCTCATTATGGGTATGCTGCAGGTTTCCACCATGTCAGCATGGATTAGACCAGCGGCCCAGGCATTTCTCTAACACACATGCATAACTCCATGGACTTACAAGCTCCCCTTTCATTTCCCACTAACGACATCCATAGACAAAAGAACATGATATCAACTAGGTCGGTACTACCAGTGCAATGTTGAAAGCGTTCCCCATAACAGCATGGTTCTGCTAATTCACAACTTACAAAGAGCAAGCATATACACAACATAGGTGATGTCGTTGTATTGGGAACGGCAGTACCAAAGAAGGTTAGATAGAGGTGTGGGGACCAGCAGGGAAGCTATCTACGGCGTCCTCAGGCGGGATTGGATACAAGCAAGCATAGACGCAGAAGTACCTGTGTTGAGCCCTCATGATGAGGTAAAATAAATTAACTCAATGATCCCATACCAATACTAACAACAAGATCAATCATATAACCAACAAAAGAGTGAATGATAGAACTTCTCATTAATATTCCATATCTCACACCAAGGGATACATATTCTAACGAGAGAGGGACACTTCCATAATGCAAACCATACTACATAATAACTATTCATGATATGTCATTATAAGATGGAACCCTTCCAAACTTCAGAGTAACTTTCCAGACGCATTCAAGTTTTCCCGCTGACTCGCTGGAGAGGGGAATTTCACCACCTTCTGTTCACTAATGCAAGCCTCCTGTGCGGATGCGTGAGTAGTTCATCCTTTCGACCACGGATCCATGTAGTAGCTAGATGGCTGGAGGTTTCTTCCTCCTTTGTGCTCCTTCATGTTTATCCTTGTGAGTCTGCTCATTGATCAAGATCAAAGAGTCTATTTGTCCTACGTTGTGTGATCAAACAAAAAACATCCATGGAAAACATTTCAGATTGATTATTGATTATCATGTCTTTGGGGTTTGAGATATTGCATGTTTCATATCAAAAGGAAGGTATCTTGGAAGTAGATGCGAGTAACCCAAGAGGGTCCGTATGCTCACTATGGTGGCGCTCTAGGAGGGCCTCTCGTAACTGGGGTGGTGACAAATCTCTAAGGTACTAGACCCCTTTTACGCTAGGAGAAACTTTCCTTATTGGAAAAACTCGCAAAAATATAGTTGATTGTATTACTTTTAACTTTTCTACCCTAACTGCTACCTAGTTAATAGGACTCGAGGTCTCGGATGATTTGGTATCAAGGTGAGATTTCTTCCAGTCATCTTGAACATCAATATCTTATATCTTCATATTAATACTTCAAAGGAGTCATAAACCCTTTCTCTTCCTTATTACACCATTATTGCTTTCTCGGAAATTTCTGTCACACAAACTTCACGCTGTAATTTGTTAGCAACATTAGTATAAGTGAATTAGTGAACTTTTGGATCCCACTTCAACTGAAAACCATCAAAACATATGCTTTGTAGCAAACTTTTAAAACCCAAAAGGAATTCGACAAGTAAATCCTTTTGTTTTCCGGCTAAATCTGCAAAACAGACCAGCAGTAAAGGGGATCAATTTTTTCAAAAATCTTCTGTTGCTCAAATCCAAAAGTGCTACTAACGAAAGTTAAATAACAAGGGGCAGAAGCACAAAAATTACAGCTCAATCCGACATTTGAGATCTACTCGATTAAACCTTGGTTTCATAAGAGGGAAAAATCTGTTTCGGGACAGCAACTTCACTCAAATCTACTTCCTCTTAGAGGTTGATCTTGACACAAAACCAAAAAAACGGATAAGGAGCGTTATTACCGAAGTAATAACTTTTCCAAGACTCAAAGAAACAAGGACATCTACAAAGCAAAACAAATTTGTTGTTTTGTCTCCATAAAGTTTTTCTTTATAGCCATTAAGATGGGCATGATTTTTGAAGAAGTTCTCATAGGGATATAAGGAATTGAAGGAAAAGAGCAGCTCATTTAAGATTAAAACCACACTATTCATTTAAGTCTAACCCATTTCCTATGCAAGGAATTTTGCAAACAAGTTGTTGAAACCAAGAGGCAACTTTGCATAAGAAGAAAAGAAGTGCAACATAAAAACTTCAGCATAAACGAGGAAACTTGATATTATTGAGATGCATAAGAACACTTTTCCCTCTCTCATAGTAACTTTCAGTATCATGCATAAACTTAACCAATATAGCTATCACAAGACCATCATAGGAATGATCACTTATTCTAATAGAAAACACGAATACTAGCCTATAACACTACTTTATGAAACAATATTATTAGAGGTATCCTTACAAAGATAGTGTGTCCTCTTTTCATATTTATGACAAAGTTTTTCTACACTTGCTATTATAGGTTCATCAACCATTTTTTATCAGGTTCAATAGCTTTATTCATACTTTCATTAACCATACTAGCTATCATAGAATGTTCCTTTACCTTAACTGGAAAAAGGTATTTTCTCAATATAAGGTTCAGGTAAAGACATGATTAGCATAGATAAACTCAAGATTTCCTGCAGAACACTTTAGCAACATCTTTATAAGGTTCATGGATACTTAATTCCACTTCTTTTTAGGCACTTCAATATAGGAAGCAAAAGCTTAAAATGAAGAAGCAATAGCTTGAGAGTCTAGTAACCCATAAGCATTTTTAATATTTTGAAAGTCATTACCTCATATAAAAGATTCAATGTATTCATAATCATAATTTGTTTAATTTCTACCTTATCATTCTCCCAAGCTTCAAAGATTGTCTTGAATAATGGCTTAGAAACAGATCCCATTTAGCTTCTTCTTCCATCTTAGTGAATGATCCAAGACAAGAAGCATCCAATAAATCTTTATCATGTAGAGGAGTATATAAAAGTTGTTGATAATATTTTGTTTGAGCTCATGAATGGGACATTTGAGCATTAGTAATCTTCAATTCCCCAAGCTTGAGTCTGTACTCTCTCCATCAAGAGGCCAAAAGTTGTATATTTGATTCCGATCTTTATGAATCTCACTAGAGGATAAAGCTTTTGAATAAAAGAGAGGTACTATTTCCTCCCATTCTAAGCTTGACCATTCTTTAGTTTTCAGCAGCTTATACCATTCCTCAGACTTATTCTTTTAGTGATAATGAGAATAACTTCTTCTTAACTTGATATGTAGGAATACATGTACACTTGAACAACGATAATTCAGTATAAAGAGTAATGATCACGGATTGGGGATTCCATCCCCAACATAGTAGTTATCCATAACACCATCAATAATTTTGTAGGTATTTTGAAAATATCATTCTCAAGGTGGTTTATCTACTACCTTAGCAAATTGGTTTCTTCCAAATTCTCATAATTATCCATAAAATAAAGCAAATTCTTTAGAAGTAAACAATACTCACAAGAAGTTTCCTTGGTTGCTTAGTTTTCTGAATAGCTTTCACTTCGCAACTCTTTAAAATAGTTTGGTTGATGACCCACAAGATAGGGGTGTATCGCAGTATTTTATAAGTAAGAGTGTCGAACCCAACGAGGAGCGTATGTTGGATAGTGGTATGGATCAGGAATTCGTAGCAAATACTTAGCAAAACGGATTTTAGGGTTTTGATAAAGCAAGTAAACAAAGTACGAGTAAATAAAAGCATGAGTAGGAATAAATGCAAAGTGGCCCAACTTTATGCGCACATGCTATTACTATGTTAAGATGACCAACGTTTCGAGGACACATGGAAGACCTTTATGCTTTCGCTCATATAGCTGATTAATCTCTCTAGCTTGCTAAGTGTTGTGTGGTGAACCTCAGCAATGTCGCCCCCATCCAAGACTAATACATACTTGTGATTATACCCCTTGCAAACATCCGTAAGTACAAGAAAGTAATTACAGAAAGGAAACCCAACTACGCCTTTAAACTCTAAGACCCACGTCCTCAGTAATGGTTTCCTAACGGGGTTCAGGTTTCACATCCGCAACCCACGTATTAGTAGCCAAATACACAATGCATTCCCCTAGGCCCATATAGTGAAGTGTCATGTAGTCGAATTTCACATGACACCACCAGAAGAAGTACACCACAACTTAAATAACAATCTATTGAATCTTTCTCAACACAACTCCACTACTAACAACAAGACTTCTCCCATGTCCTCAAGAACAAAACTAACTACTCACAAGACATCATATGGATCATGATCAGAGATGGAATAATGATGTATAACAATCTGAACATAAACACAATAATTCAATGGTTCACCAATAGCATCAACTACAAAGAGTAATCAACACCGAAAGTTTCCCCTATGAACTATATGCAAGATTCAACGCAATTGTTACAAAAATGGAGATGGTGATGAGGGTGCAGATGGTGATGATGGTGGTGATGATGATGATGATAAGTCCAGACATGGTGTCGACATGGCGACGATCTCCCCTCTCCCGAAGGAATTCAAAATCTGTTTGCCGGAGAGAGATCTTTCTTTTTCGGTGCTTCGAGGCGGCTCAATATGTCTTGTGGTCTTCCCCAGTCTTAGGGTTTCTGGGAGGTACGCCAGAGGGAGAGGTCGAGGCCAGGGTACACCACCACAGTGCTGCCTTAGGCTTCCGCTCCATGGTGGTGTGGCCCATCTCCACTCCACTCTTCTCGGCATCCTTAGTCTTCTAGAAAATAGGATTTTCCAATATATTTTCCGCGATTTTCTGATCTTCAATTTTTGCCTCCAAACAGCACCTTTCCATCGTCGACTCCATGTCATCTCATGCAATAATTCATGCTCTCAATACTATCATCAAAAAATAGTGAATGAAATAACATATATCAATACAAATATATCAATGAATAATAGTGACTATAGATAGAAATATATGAATTATGGACTGATAGACTCTTAACCCAAGCTTAAACGATGCTTCAATCTTGCTCGCTTGTCAAAGCTCAATAAACATGGCCTCGTGTTTATGGAGGAAGAGTCGATAAAAGAATAATGACAAGAAGCATCACATTCATCAAATACATAGATCATAATAGAAGACAACTCACTATTATATAACTTCTTGCAATGAGTAAAGGAAACACAATAAAGATACATAAAGTGAATCATAATTGGTAATGGCAAACTTAGCTCTTGGTCAAGAATAGTTGATATCATGGAGTTCACAATATTTTTTCAATGACTAAGCTTTCAAGTAGTAAACATCAAGATAAGAGCAATGTGCAAACATAAGAAAACATGATTGAATAAATCATCATGAATGAATGAAACACAACAACTCAAAATACTTTGCTGAGATAGAAGGGAATAGGGTTTACCGACCTAACCATACAAAAAGAAAGGCCCTTCAAAGCAGGGAAGCAGGGATTGTGTCTCATAAAGAGCTCCCAAAAATTATGATACTTACTACTAGCTTTCAGCCTCATTGCCCCTATCATAGGCATCTTTTAGGTGATTAAGGTTAAAGTGATCAAATATGAGGATATGTCGACAAGTTGTAAGTTGATCAATCCCATGTCCCTTGAATACAGGGCTCTTGCCCTCTACTGCTTATATGGGGTCCCAGCCGGCTGGTCATCTACAGTATCCGGTACGACATGTCCCATCGGAGTATGAGCGGTATGGCTGCCGTATTCACAGTGGACGCCGTGCGAGCCTGTCGGCAGCACTGGGCCACTGTTCCTGCGTCATCCCCGCAAAGTCTTCGGTATGGCCGAGTAGTTGCCAGTCTTTTTGTCTTATAGGACGTACCGTGCACTGATCTGCACGTCGTCCTGTCTCCTTGATTGGTTCCAGCTATGTTGCCGTAGCCGTCTGCTTCTCGCCGATCCGGCTACCATGCGGTAGCCGGCCCGACCTGCCTTGTCCGGCTGGCTCTGGCCAGCCGTACGCGATCCGACTGCCCTGTTTCTTGTCCGGTTGGGGTATCTGGGGATCATCCCCCCGACAGGTGAGCACAATGGTTCAAGTTTATTAAGTGCAAGAAAGTAAAGTGTGCCATCAAGTTCATGAGAGCTTTGATCACTAATTTTCACATAACAAGTTTAATTTGGGAGGTAGATAAAACAAGAATTTACTTGGAATAGCAATTGTGCTAATAGATACGTATGGTGGACACAAATGGCAAAGGTTTTGGGTTTAAAGGAGTGGATGCATGAGAAGAATTCTCTCTCAGTACAGGTTTTTGGCTAGCAAGGTTGGGTAGCAAGTACAAGAGTTGAAGGAAACAAACAAACATACAAGTGATAAAGACAAACATGCAATCTTCCTTGGAAGCACAAAAGATCTTAACTAGAGAATACTAGACTAATGAGCAAATCAAGAAAGAAAGATGATGAAATTATTTTTCTTTAGAGTACTTTTGTCTTTTTCCTTCAACTCTTCAAAAATAGTGTCGCTACTGACCGAGCCAGGTTTGCCAAAACCAACTACATTAACTCAATGATCCCAGAGTGCTACCAATACTAACAACAAGATCAATCATATAACCACGAATTGAAAACTAATATAAGCTATGCAAAAGAGTAAATGATAGAACTTCTCATTAATATTCCATAACGGCAACTCACCCCAAGGGATACATATCTAACGAGAGAGGGGACACTTCCAAAATGCAAACCATCCTACATAATAACTTCTCTATTCATGATATGACTCTACTAATAAGGTAAAAAGATAGAAGATAGTGATGTGATACCGTGGAACTCCCCCAAGCTTGGAACAAACCAAGGGGATGCCAAACCTGATGACAAATTACTGCTTTGGTGGTGGTGGTAATATTTTCTTAGTTGTCATGAGGAAATCTTCCAGCATCTTGCGAAGCCTATTGTTATCCCATTGAAGTACTTATCACAGAACTCCTTAGTGACTCGTAGGGCCTCCGTTGATGCAGGGCAAGCGACTAAAGGTACCAGCCCATGCTTGGGGTCTTGGAGGTCCTCCTCCATAGGCTCCTTCCCTTTATCCTTGGCAGACACCATTGTGCTTCAAAGCTTCAAGAATAGTTCCCAAGTAAGCATCAAACAAAACACGATTTAAAACACGATATACGAACCTTGGGAGATCCGAGGGGTTATATATTACGAAGTTTCAAAGCAAAAGGAAGGTACTGGGAGAAAACGAGCCGAAGGCGGAGTCCGGAGTGGCCACACCACCTGGTGGCGCGTCTAGGGGTGGGCCCACGCCACAAGGTGGTGTGAGCCACCCTGGCTCCGTTTCCGTCCCTTTTTTGCTTCGTAACTTTCCTTATTGACTAAAAACTGCAAAAATATAGTTCGATAGTATTTTCGCGGAACTTTTCTTACCAGAACTGTTACCTATTTGAAAATGGAGTCTGCAGGTCTCTGAATTTGGTATCTAATAGATTCTTCCGGAGTCACCACTTGAATAACATCAACATCTTCATCTTCATACACTTATTACTTGAGTCATAAAACCTTTCACTTCCTTATTACACCATTATCTCCACTACTTGGAAATTTCTTTCACACAAAACTTCACACAGTTCTCATTAGCAACATTAGTATATATGAAGTGATAAAAACTTTTGAGTCCAACTTCAACTGAAAACCATCAAAACATAAGCTACTGTAACAACCCTTCCGAAAACCCAAAAATAATGCAAAAAGGAAATCGAATAAAGAAGCAAATGCAAGAGTGGCAAAATCTGTCAAAACAGACCAGCAGGTAAAGATCAATTTTTTCGAAAATCTTCTGTTGCTCAAATCAAAAAGTGCGAAACTAACGAAAGTTAAATAACAATCTGGGGCAGAAGCACAAAAAATTACAGCTCAATCCAACATACAGAGATCTCCCACAAATTTTTACGGTGAAGCACAAAAATCTATTTCGGCACAGCAAGTTCCCCAAATCTTACTTCTCTCTCATTAGAGGTTGATCTTGACACAAAAACCAAACAAAACGGATAAGGAGCGGTTATTACCGAAGTAATAACTTCCAAGACTCAAAGAAGCAAAAACAAACTGAAAGCAAAAACAAATTGGGTTGTCTCCCAAAATGCTCTTTCTTTATAGCCATTAAGATGGGCATGGTAATTTTGATGATGCTCACTTAGGAGTATGAATTGAGGTGAAAGGGAGCATGAAGAAGCAAAAATACACACGTTTAAGTCTAACCCACTTCCTATGCAAGGGAATTTTGTAAACAAACAAGTTGTTGAAACCAGAAGCTACTTGCATAGGAAGGCAAAAGAAGTGCAACATAAAAACTTTCCGCATAAAACGAGGAAACTTGATATTATTGAGATGCATAAGAACACTTTTCCCTCTCTCATAGTAACTTTCAGTATCATGCATAAACTTAACAATATAACTATCACAAGAACCATCATAGCAAGGATCACTTATTCTAACAGAAAACACAGGAATACTAGCTCTGATAACACTACTATGTGAAACAATATTAGAGGTATCCTTACAAAGGATAGGGTGCCCTCTTCTTTATATTTAGTAAAAAAGTCTTTCACATTTGCTATTATGGTTTCATCAACCATTTGTTTATCAGGTTCAATAGCTTTATGTGTACTTTCATTAACCATACTAGCTATCATAGAATGTTCCTTTATCTTAACTGGGAAAGGCATTTTCTCAATGTAAGGTTCAGGCAAAACATGATTAGCAGTATAAACTTCAGTTTTTCTTGCAGGAACACTCTTAGCAACATCTTTATAAGGTTCATGATACTTATTCCACTTCTTTTTAGGCACTTCAATATAGGAAGCAAAAGCCTTAAAATATGAAGCAATAGCTTGAGAGTCTAGACCATAAGCATTTTTAATATTTTGAAAGTCATCAGTTCCCATAAAAGATTCAATGCATTCATAATCATAATTTATACCTGACTTTCTACCTTTGTCATTCTCCCAAGCTTCAGCATTGTCTTGAATACGGTCCAGAAGATCCCATTTAGCTTCTTCTCCCATGCGAGTGAATGATCCAGCACAAGAAGCATCCAATAAATCATTATCATGTAAAGGGAGTCTTGCATAAAAGATATTGATAATAATATTGTTGGGGAGCTCATGAATGGGACATTTGAGCATTAGTAACTTCAATCTCCCCCAAGCTTGAGCTGTACTCTCTCCATCAAGAGGCCAAAAGTCATATATTTGATTCCAATCTTTACGAATCTCACTACGAGGATAAAACTTTGAATAAAAGAGAGGCACTATTTCCTCCCATTCTAGAGCTTGACCATTCTTCAGTAGCTTATACCATTCCTCAGCTCTTCCTCTCAGTGATAATGAGAATAACTTCTTCTTAACTTGATCTGTAGTAATACCTGCACACTTGAGCAACCGGCATAATTCGTGTATAAAGAGTAAATGATCACCAGGATGGACAGTTCCATCCCCAACATAGTAGTTATCCATAACACGATCAATAATTCTTGTAGGTATTTTAAAAATATCATTCTCAGCAGATGGTGGTTTATCTACTACCTTAGCAGTGGTAGTAGCATTACCAAATAAGAAACTCAGCGAATTATCCATAATGAAAATAAAGCAACTAACAGAAGTAAACAATACTTAGAGTAGAAGTTTCCTTACCAGTTCCACTCTCCAATAGCGCTTCACTCCCCGGCAATAGCGCCAGAAAATAGTCTTGATGACCCACAAGTATAGGGGGTGTATCGCAGTATTTTCGATAAGTAAGAGTGTCGAACCCAACGAGGAGCACAAGGTGCTGGCTAGTGGTATGGATCAGGAATTCTCTGCAAATACTTAGCAAACGGATTTTTACGGGTTTTTGATAAAGCAAGTAAACAAAGTACGAGTAAATAAAAGACAGTAGGAATAATTGCAGCAAGTGGCCCAATCCTTTATGCAGCAAAGGACAAGCCGGTTGTATTACTTAAGATGACCAAACATTCTCGAGGACACATGGGAAGACCGTCAAGTGCTTTCACTTCGTATAGTTGATTAATCTTCTTTAGCTTGCTAAGTGTTGTGTGGGTGAACCTGTGCTAATGTACCGACCTTCCTAGGACTAATACATACTTGTGATTATACCCCTTGTAAACATCCGTAAGTACAAGAAAGTAATTAAGGTAGAAACCTAACCATAGCTTTAAACTCTAAGACCCTTACGTCCCTTGTGCAATGGTTCCTAACAGGGGTTCAGGTTTCTGTCACTCCAGCAACCCCTACGATTAGTAGCCAAATACACAATGCATTCCCCTAGGCCCATATAGGTGAAGTGTCATGTAGTCGACGTTCACATGACCCCACTAGAAGAAGTACACCACAACTTAAATATCAAACTATTGAATCTTTCTCAACACAATTCCACTACTAACAACATGACTTCTCCCATGTCCTCAAGAACAAAATGAACTACTCACAAGACATCATATGGATCATGATCAGAGATGGAATAATGATGTAAAACAATCTGAACATAAACAATAATTCAATGGTTCACTCAATAGCATCAACTACAAAGAGTAATCAACACCGGGAAAGTTTCCCCTATGAGCTATGCAAGATTCAACCCAATTGTTACAGCACTATGGAGATGGTGATGAGGGTGCTGATGGTGATGATGGTGGTGATCTCGATGAAGTCCATCTTGATGGTGGTGTTGATGGCGACGATCTCCCCTCTCCGGGAAGGAATTCCCCCAGCAGAAATCTGTCTGCTGGAGAAATCTTTCTCTCTCGGTGTTTTCCTCCCCTAGGCTGGCCCGTGCCAGGGGTGGTGTGGGCCCCCTGTGGCCCATCTCCAGCCCCCCTTCTGGCTTCCTTCGTCCTCTGGAAAAATAGGATTTTCCATGTATTTTCCCGGATTTTCTGATCTTCGCAAATTTTGCCTCCAAACAGCATCTTTTCCATCAGAATCTTGATTGCAGTGGTCCATGCTCTAAAAGTCATCAACCATGCAAAAACAGATGAAATAACATAAGTATCACCCCTCGATACGAAATATATCAATGAATAACCATGAATTATGACATAGAATAGTGATGCAAAATGGACGTATCACCAGGCCACTATCCCCTCATACTCGAGGCGCAGATCAGGGGCTGCTTCTTCATGGACGACGGGAGCGGCATCAACCTCATGTTCGCAAGTACCTTGCACGCGATGAGGATCCCTCTGACATACCAAGAAGTTTCAGACATAACGTTCCACGGCATCGTCCCAGGGAAGGGCGTATACCCCCTGGGCAAAATCAACCTTGATGTCATCTTCGGCACGCCGTAAATTTTTCGGCTAGAGCACATTGACTTTGAAGTCGTCGACTGGCCCTCACAATACCATTGCATCCTCGGACGTGTCGCGTTCGTGAGGTTCACGGCAGTACCACACTACACCTATCTACAGATGAAGATGTCAGGCCCAAACGTCATCATCACAATCAACGGAAGCTTCGAGAGGTCCGACAGCTGTTATAGGGAATTCAATAGAATCTCCTAGTCCTTTGGCATACAAGAGGAACTCGCAAAACTGAAGGAGTCAACAGACAACAGTCTGCCTCCCCTGAGCAGGCCAAGTTGACCCGACCTGTACTTCGACTCGTCGGTGCACACAAAGAAAGTCCAGGTCCACCCACCGGACCCGACCAAGAAGGCCCTCATCGCCAACAACTTGAGTCTCGCATAGGAACTCGCGCACGTCGAATTTCTCCATGAGCACTGGGAAATCTTCGCCTGGTGTCCAGCGGACATGCCAGGGGTTCCCAGGGAATTCACCGAGCACTCACTCAACGTGAATCCAGACGCAATGCCAGTTAAGTAGACAATACGGTGACTGTCTAAACCAAGAGAAAAAGCAGTCGGTACGGAGATCAATAGACTCCTCGACGCAAAATCCATAGGCGTGATAAAGGAAAGCACTTGGCTCACTAACATAGTGCTTGTGCCTAAAAAAGACACGGATATCCTGCGGATGTGTGTGGACTTCACCTCCTTGATTAAGAACTGCCCAAAAGATCCTTCCTATTGCCACTGATCGATCAAATAATCGACTCCACTGCGGGATGTGAGCGCCTCTACTTCCTCGACACCTACTCAGGCTACAATCAGATTCGAATGAAGGAGGAAGACCAGGAGAAAACGGCGTTTACAACGCCCTTTGGTGTGTTTTGCTACACCATGATGCCTTTCGGGCTAAAAAACGCAGGAGCCACCTATCAACGGTGCATGCAGGCTTGGCTCAAGAAACAACTTGGTTGCAATATCCAAGTCTACATTGACGATATCGTCATCAAAACCAAAGCGGAAGCCACGTTAATTGACGATCTCTGCGAGCCCTTCGCTAACCTCGACCGCTACTGGATCAAGCTCTGTCCGGACAAATGCGCCTTCGGCGTGCCATCTAGGAAACTACTCAGGTATCTCATCTCTGCAAGGGGGATAGAGGCAAACCCAAAGAAAATAAAGGCCATACTGGCCATGGAGAAGCCAAAGAACGTAAAAGGAATCCAACAGCTGGCTGGACGAATCATGGTGCTCAGTTGATTCATCAGTCAAATGGGTGAAAAGGCACTGCCCTTCTACCAACTCCTCCGCAAAGCTGACAAGTTCGAGTGGACAAACGAGGCACAAGAAGCATTCGAAAACCTCAAGTGTCTACTATCCACCTCGCTAGTACAGGTGACGCCTCGCGAAAAGGAACCACTTCTTCTCTATATCTCCGCCACCAACAAGGTGGTTAGCACGGTACTCGTGGTGGAAAGATACGAAGAAAATAACGTCCACAGGGTCTAGCGTCCAGTAATCTACCTCAGCAAGGTGCTCACGCTAACAAAGAAGCGATACCCACACTACTAGAAGCTGGCGTATGGCATCTTCATGACAGCCAGGCGACTGCGCCACTACTTCCAGGAGCACCCAATCGTGGTGGTAAACGACGCCCCGCTTGAGCATATACTCAATAATCCTGACGCCATCGGACGAGTCGCGCTCTGGGAATCGAACTGTCTCCACGAGACATCACATATGAAAAGCGCGACGCGATCAAGTCACAAGTTCTCTCGGACTTTCTTTTGCACTAGATGGAGAACCAGCTCCTCGACAAGCCAAATATGTCCTACCTTTGAACAATGCACTTCGACGGGTCCAAGCGAAAGGACAGAGCTGGCACAGGTGTCATACTAACATCGCCCCAAGGAGACAAGATGAAATATATTCTATGAATGCAGTTCATTGCCTCGAATAACGAAGCCGAGTATGAGGCCTTAATCCACGGGTTGCGGATGGTGAAAGCATGCGGCTCCAAGAGGCTCATCATCTACGGAAACTCCAAGCTGGTGGTCAACCAAATGATGCACAAGTGCGACGCACTAAGCGACAACATGATCGCCTATCGCGACCTCTATGACACACTTGAGGGAGACTTCGACGGCTATGAGCTGCGACACGTAGGCCGCGAAAGCAACGAAGAGGGGACTGGATCTACTCACCAACTTCGGCTCCACCTGCACCCCCATACCACCTAGAATATTCCTCGAGCGCATATGCGATCGCTCCATAAAGCCCAAGGCTCCAGAGAAGAAAGCAAGCACGTCAACAGACTCGGGGGCTACGCCACCCAACGAGCCAATGGCACTCGACGACATGGAGCTTGGTACGGGAATCGAACGACGTACATCACATATCTACTCAGCAAGAGGCTGCCAGATGACCCGACTGATGCGCGACACATCGCACGACGATCCAAGGCATTCGCCCACATCAACGGCGAACTGTACAAGCGCAGCATCACAGGGGTACTTCAACGGTGCGTCTCCAACGGGGATGGAAGGGCCATCTTCCTCGACATACATGAAGGCACTTGCGGACATCATGCTGGCAGTCGCGGCCTCGTCGCCAAAGCTCTGCGAGCTGGATTCTACTGTCCCATGGCCATGCGCGATACCAAGGACATCATCCAGCACTGCAATGCTTGCCAGCGATTCGTGGACAAACCACACGCACCAGGCACGGAACTCATGCCAATACCATTGGCTTGGCCCTTCGCATAGTGGGGACTCGACATGGTCGGCAAGCTCCAAAAGTCCTCACAAGGAGGTTACGTTTACCTTCTCATCGTAGGCGACAAATTCACCAAGTGGATCGAGGCCATGCCGGTGATGAATCAATCAGAAGCCAGCGCTGTCATGTTCTTCGAGTCCATCGTCTACCGTTTTAGACTGCCACATAGCATCATCACGAACAACGGTACAAACTTCACCTCCATGGAGTTCCAGGAATTCTACAAAAACCTGGGAATCAACGTTAGCGACGCCTCGGTGGCTCACCCTCAGACCAACAGTCAAGTCGAAAAGGCCAACGGCCTCGTTTGCGGTGGAATCAAGAAACGACTCCTTTGGCCACTCGAACAAGCCGCTGGATGCTGGCCAGACGAACTGCAATCCGTACTTTGGAGCTTACGCACAACTCCAAACAGCACCACGGGCTACACCCTGTTCTTCATGGTGTACGGTGTTGAGGGGGTGCTACCCACAGAAGTGCGCTACAAAGCTCCACGAGTGTTTGCTTACAGCGAGCAGGAGTCAACGCTCGGACTCGAGGACTCCGTCGACCTCCTCGATGAAGCACGCGAGATCGCAGCTGAGAGATCAACGATCTATCAGCAAAACCTCCGCAACTACCATAGAAAAAGGCTACACCCTAGATCCTTCGTTGAAGGAGATCTGGTCCTACGACTGAAGAAGCAAGGGCACCTCAAACTCGAGTCCCCCTGGGAAGGACCTTATGTGATTACTGAAGTAATCCTAGGTGGTGCCTATCGCCTCAAAGACCTAGCAAGCGGAGTCGCATACTCCAAACCCTGGAACATAGCGCAGCTGTGCCGTTTCTACCCCTAGTCGTTTTTACATTACAAATAAGGCTATTCAGCCAGGCTACTTAGCCACACATTGTACATCGTACTAATCTGCGGAACGAATAAAGCTAAGTGCCCCAAACCTTTGTGTCTATTCCTATTTTCTTGCAATTTCATCACTCGGGGGCTGCACCACCCTCTACACTTTTGTTCTATGAACAAATCACGGTATCTTGAGTAGCTGACACACTACCAATCGAACCCTTGATAAACACCAACCCAATTGCAATGCACCTAACATGTTGGCAAGGTGCTGAGATAAACACATGTCAGGCTAATGAAAAGGAACTGCAGAGTACAATACACTCGAAAAATATACAAGCTAGCAAGCTCTTCAAATATCAATGGGTATTAAATACACCCAACCCAATCATACGAACTTTACAACACTTATACACCTATGTGCAGGATACAAAATTTCGATGCTGTTGCAAAAGATGCACATTTGTCTGCTCTTCAAAGAAGTCGACGATGTCCTCCACTGGCCGATCAACTGCCTGGTAGTTCGGCACCATGTTTCAGGTCATCCCTTCTGGCGGAGGCGGCGGTCTAGCAGCAACAGACTCTATGTCCACATCTGGTCGATGCAGTCGCACTAGTGACAGAGCAGCCTTGGCACCAGCAACTAGCTGCTGTCGCACGCACTCGCGTACCGCGCTTAAATCTTGAAACTTTGCCACAAGAGCCAACAGGATTGAAGGGATGGCGTCCAGCGGAAACATCGTCTGATAAATGTGCCTAAGACACGATTTCACCTTCTTCAGGCATTGAAGCACTCCATAAGAACGATCCTGCAGGGTCGCCAACACGACTGCACAGTCATAGTCCACCCAAAAATACCCACTCGCCTGCAGCTGCTCCTCGGTCAGCTTATTCATTCAAATGGCCACCTGGTCCTTCTCATCCTGCGGATGACGAGCACTAACAACTACACCAAGCAAAGAAACAAAGTGTAAGGACAAAGCATCGCCGCGACTGACTAAAAGAAAAGATGAGAAGACAGAGAGCTAACATTTAAACTGCTCATTCAATTGCGCCACTTCCTCTAAGAGATACTTCTCGCGGGCGGTGGCCTTCTCAGCTTTCGACTTCCACACATCCGTGTTACCGTGGACGATGGGCAACTCCCGCTCCAACTGCTTAATACGGTCACGTAGTCGAGAAAGCAATGACAATTCCTCCACCTTTGAACGCGGCTGCGCCATGGTTTCATCGGTGGGAGGAGAATCATGAGGACCACTCGAATAACCACTTGAAAGACCCTAGGTACAATCAAGAAAGAGGCACATGACACTAATCATACATCGATAAAATATAGGACTGCATTCAAATTTGATAAAAGTGTCAAGGGGGCACCCCCCACAAAATACAATACAACAAAAAAAGCTACACCTATTACAAAGGGTAACTACAGAGCAATCTGCTTCTTCGACTTAGACTTAGACTTCGGGGCTTCATCGCATCCGTGGCAGTCTCCGACGCCACAGACTTTCCAGCGGTAGCCTAGATGCCACGGTCTTCGCTGCCTTCGCTCGCCGCAGCTCCTCAGAGTATTTTGCGATTGTCTCGATAAGCTGAGGCCCATATTTACCGCAGCTACTAGCGAAAGGAGCAAACACTACCTACTAGCCCCCGGTGTTGACAGCCATCGCCTCAAAGATTGCGGCGGGATCCAACTCCACGCCATGTGCTTGCGCCATTGCTAGTGCCATGGTGGCACCGACAGATCGCTTGGAGTTCTTGAAGTCCATGGGAATACCTCCAGCGAAGGATTCCACCAGGTCATCAAGATTGTCGATTAGGCTGGCCTTGGGAGTCAGATCCTCCCGGAGGCGACTCAGCACACCCTTGGCCTTCCCCAACGTCTCTTGGAGGGAGACACCACGGTCCTCGACTGCAGCTACAGTGCTAGCAAGAGCATCCTCGTGACGCAAGGCTTGGGCGTCGAAGCTGAGGCTAGCGGCATCTGAAGAGTACAAGGTGTTAGCACAAGAACAAGAAAACCAAGATAAGAAAAAAACAAGGGAAAGAAAATTAAGTACCTGAGAGCACCTTCGTAGTCGAGAAAAGTTGTTCCGTGAACAACTTCTCCCTCTCAGCTGCGGAAGCGCGTAAGACCTCCTCATGCTTCTGCGACTCCTCCAACGCTGTGAGTGCCTCGTCGTGCTTCTTCTCTGCCGCCACAAGCCCCTTCTCGAGGGAAGTGACACAACGGATAACTTTATTATGTTCACCTGCAACAGGGAGAACACGGCAAAGTATACGAGCCCACAAATCCCAGTGCAAAGGAGATTAAAGAGACAAAGTCAAGAACAAACCTTCAACTGCGTGGTGGCGATTGTCCAGCTGGGCGTGCTGTCGACCCAAAGCAAGGATTTGTTCCACAAGGCGAGCAGATTCCTTCACAATGAGCCACACCAAGAGAAACAAAGACTCGGCATCAGCCAAAAGCACAAATTCGACTACTAAACAGCAAAAAAGACACTCACATGTTCCTCCAGGGACTCCGAAGGTGCCTGTCAGGCAGTCGTTTGTGCAACCATCTGGTGCTCCCCAGCATGTGGGGAACTAGAAGAATTGGCGCCGGAGTGGGCCGCCACTGGAGGAGAAGGAGACCGTGCAGCCACCTCCTTGGTCTTGGAGCCTGCGACTCCGAACTCTTTCACAAATTGGACATCGTCAGTAGACGACGATGCCGTTCAACTGCAAAACATGCCCAACACCACTTCAGAAAATCAACTTCAAGAAAGAGCAAGACGAACTCGCGGATATTAAAAGCTCACCAGTTGAATTTTTCGAGGTCAAAGGAGTCATCCGACGACTCCTTCAGCAACCACAGGTTCTTCCGAGCGGGAGGAGCCATGGCGCGCACAGGCACGGTGGGAATCGGCTCCTCTGAAGCAGCATAGGGACCTTCTAGCATCGTCGGCGAGGTGGCGTCGTAATCTTTGCTGCAGGAACGCTTGTGAGTGTCGTGGACACTAGACTCGGGGGCTTCCTCCTCTTCTTCAATTGGGACGGTCGATTCCGACTCGTCCTCTTCCACCGCTTCACGCGGGATAACCCCTTCAGGCAGAGGAGGGAAGTTGGAAGCCACTTTCTAGTCCTGCAATCATAAGAAACATCAGCACATATTACGCACTTGGCAACCAATCGAAAAAATAAAATACTACTTCACAGGAAAATTCTACCTCAGGCAGAGGGTTGTTCGCATCGAAAGGGGGCATGACTGATTCGCCTGGGAGATCCTCCTTGGTGGTGTACTTGGTCACCAGTCTCAACCTCCTATCTACCTCACCCGCAAAAATGACCTCCGCAGATATGCAAGTGACATCGCCAGCACCGACCCAACGATACATCAGCTGGACTCTAGCCTGCAGAGGCTGGATACGGAGGCGCAACCACGTGCGAATGAGAGCACCGCCACCCTCTTCTTTGCCTATGCAGCCTGCGAGGTTGCAGACATGCTGATACAGCATCTCCATTTCCTCAGACTCACCAGGCATCATGACGTTCTTCCAGGAACGACTCCTCTTGCAAGACGCCACAGGATCGAAGGGCGCGAGTCCGTAGTGCTCTCCGTTAGCCTTCTGGTTGTGGATGTAGAACCACTTATCTCTCCACCCTTACACAGACATGGTGAGCTTGATATCAAAGTAGGTGGAGGAAGAGTCGACGTGGATCCCGCAGCCTCCTACATCATAGACTACCGAACCCGACCCCGACTGACGCTTGAGCTTAAAAATATTCTTGAAGAGACCAAAGTGTGGCTCGATTCCGAGCCAGCACTCTCACAAGGTGATGAAACAGGAAATGTGGAGAATCGAATTTGGGGACAGCTGGTGTAGCTGGAGCCCGTAGAAACAGAAAAGACCCCTGACAAAGGGATGCAGGGGAAGAGAGAGACCGCGGATGATGAACGCAAGGAACATCACCCGGAAACCAGCAGGAGGAACGGGAATTACCTCCTCGCCGGGTACACGGGAGTTGCCTTCCACGGAAGGAAGTGCTCCATCTTGACGGAGATTGAACAGCTCCGCGAGCTTGATAGTGGATGGGCACCAGGAGCCATTGGTGATGCGAGTCCCTGCGCCCTTCTTCTTCCCAACACTAGCAGCGCTGGTGCCCACGGTGGCGGTGCCTTCCTTCTTCCTAGTGGTGGCAATGGTGGTCGCAGATCTAGCAGCAGAACCTCCTTTCTTCTTGCCCATCTTTCGATGGCGATGTGAGCGTAGGAAGTAACTAGGGAAAACACGGAGCTGGTCCAGTGCCACGAAGAGGAAGTGCACAAAGAAGCAGAAAGAGAAACAATGCCGAAGGAGGAACAAGCAAGAAGAGAGATGAGGAAAAATTACCTGCGCTGCTACTTAACCTCCTCGCGGATGTCATCCAATGGCCAGCAGAAACCCTATTGGACACGTGACGCCCATCGCCATCAACGCGTGGTGAAGGTGAATCACGAACCGTCCCCTACTACTCCCATTATGTCGGAAATCGAGGAGACGCAGTTAACACAGAAGATTACGCACGCCCAGTCAAAATCGAAGTTAGAAAGTGGGACCCACCGCTCGTCATGTCCCGTCAAAGCTGCTTACACAGACAACTAAAGTCATCACGTCGTCAGCACTGATGTCATAGTTTCCAGCAGAAGAACATTTTGACTACTTTAGTCCTTGCTCGAGTCTTTGACTCAACCAAGCACTCGGGGGATAGTCCTAACAGGAGCGATGGATGCACACCCGAAAGAATTTTTATGCAGGTGTATAAGATTCACGAAAACCCATCACTCGAATAACGATCCGATTGTGAACTACAGGTTACTTCCATAGGGAGCGCTAGAAGCACATTTGACTGAAACAAGCAACAAAAGACGACAGCAGTCGCAAATGTTTTTTAGTCCCCACTCGAGTCTATGACTCGAATAGGCACTTGGGGGCTACTCTCATAGCGAGCGCTGGTCGCGCACCCTATGATTATTTGTACATCGTACTGTGTGTTGATAACATCCATACTCAAATACTATGGCGACTCCGTCTCATATTTTCCCTACAAAGAGATTACGTCTCTTGGGCCACCTGAATCATCTCCGTGATGACAAAAATTCAGATACCTCGCTTACAGCGTGAAGATAAGACCTGAATAAGGCCTGACAACGCATTTGCTGTGCACTACCAGAAATATATCCGTACCTACAGGTACGTTGAACATGCCTTGACGAACGCGTAGAGTGCTCACATTTATACACTTGAATTCGACTGCTGTAAGACCTCTGTGGCCTGAGTCGAATAACGCCAGCACTTTTCTGAATTCAAGTCCGGGGACTCGAGTTTGAGTAGATTTCCCTAAGGCAGTTAACTGATACCGATACATCGGATAAATCAGTCACATATATCAACAATCCCTATGACATGGATAGAACACTCGAAAATATGTAGTCATGCACTCGAAAGACTTCATAAAGTCTCCAGTCGAATCTATGATTCCACTGGACACTCGGGGGCTACTGACATGGGTATACACTACAGGTACTCGAGTTTGGCATATACGGTCTAGATACGGCAGAAGCCCACGGTGTTGCCAAGGCCCAATACAGGATTCAGGTGGCCTACGTAGACTCTGATTGCTTGCAACGCAAGAAGAAGCTTAAGATAGAAAGTTCAAAGGGATGAACCCTAATCTATAACCGACTCGACTTGTTACCCGAGACCTAGCCTATCTATATAAAGGCTAGGAGGGGGCGGCGAGGAGGACAATCACAACCCTAGATTTACACAACCATCGCCAAATTGCATCTGTGCTCCCCTGTAACTTTTGACTCCCTCGGTAATTCCAAGAGCAGACAAGAAGGAGTATGGACCTCTATGAGGGCTGAACCTGGGTAAACCTTGCATCCCTGTGTGCTGGTTTGCTAGCCGATTGATGCCTCCAGCGCTCCCTCCTTCTCCAAAACCCTAGTCCATAACAATGGGCATTGACGAGTTAAACCCTTGTCATGTTGGCTTTGGGGAGGTGGCTGCTAGCTTTGGGGAGGTAGCGGCAGGCATACCAGCAGGTCAGAGGGAGTGGGTAGCTCGCCTTGGGTAGAGTTCTGCTAATGTTGGGCAGCTGCCAGCTTGTCTTGGGAAGCTGGTTGCTTGCCTTGGGCTGTTGCCTTCCTGGCTTGGGTAGGTGGTAGATTGACGGCTGCTGGCTTCTCTCCTTGGTGGGCGTAAGGAATTGCAGCTTTAACCACTTGGCCAGCATCAGGAACTGCAGCTCTGTCCACTTGGTGTGCATCAGGAACTAAAGGTTTAGCTACTTTCCCGGCATCAGGAACTGTAGATTGGCCACTTGGTTGGCATCAGGAACTACATCATTGGTCACCGGCGGGAAAAAATTAACTGCAGTTGTAGCCACCTCCAGGAAATTAGGAAGTACAACTTTGGTAGTTTGCGCGGCATCAGGAAGTGTGGATTTGGTTGTTTGCCGAGCATCAGGAAGTTCAGCTTTAGCAACATTCTTTGTTGCACTCTAAGTTTCTTGTGAATGGGTAACAAGACTTATCGCTTTTGTTGTTCACCGTCTGGAACCTAGAGGTGGAAGTCCTGCTTTTAGCGGATTCCCCTTGGACCTCGTGTTTCTCTCATTTTCTATATTTGTAAATATTACTGATGCCACATGCGCTTGCGAGATGATCCACCACTAGGAGCCATCCTTTGCCTGGGAGTTGTCTTCTTGAATTTTCTCTACTTAAGCTACACATTTTACATGTAATAGTCAATTGCGGAAAATAAAGATGAACAAAACATATGGCAAAAATAGTAAGCAAACAATTCCACACAAGATGATTTGGCAGCACCTTAATTATGGAGAAATCATGACAAGATGGTGATCTAGCAGGTAAGGGGACTACCTGCAGCCCAGTCTCCTAGGTAACTAGTGTTTCATCACCTAATAGGTCACCTTCACTAACATCCCTCCCTCGGGATCATACTGAGGTCCAAAGGCATCGTTGTTGCTGTTTTTAGGGGAGAATACAATTGGCGATGCAACAACACTAGCTACAAACCTAATACAAAGTCGTTGCATCCGTGGACTCTTTCTCATGATGGTTTTCATCCGACTTTCTTCCATCGGTACTATTTGTGGTTCTAACATGAATAAAGAATTCCAAATAATCTATAAATATAAAACTGGGTGCGATACCAACCTATGTTATATAGTAATCATCATTTAACAGGTGGCCATGAGAAATTTCAACATAAATATCGTAGGCTACTTCTAGGGGAATATTTTTGGCGATGCAACAACATATGCTAAGAACCTAAGAGTATTTACAATCCAAGATGCTTAGAGTAGTTCTTAGCAAAATAAACTGGTTTTTGGTTAAGCAATGGTTCTTATTTATAAAAGGATGATGTCTAAATTGGCACCTCTTGAATACAAATAAGCACTGGTTTTTACAAAAAAGCTTGGATTATTTTTCTAAGAAACACCCCAAGCACCTTCCACTGTACATTTGAGTTTCTAACGTCTGTAGGGAACTCCAAATACGGATCAATATATGAGATATGGTGTAGAACAGTCCACTATGACCAACCTATATGACGAAACAACAGAACAAATGCAACATGGATTGCATGATACTCCTAAAATGGGTAGCCTAGCTGGTATTATACTCTAGTATCGTACATAGAATACTAGTATGTACAAACTTCCCACTATGACCAACCTATATGATGGTGTCTATGTTATAAGATGTGTGGCACTGTTCACTATGGAGATAATATTAAGACCAGTCATAGTGGGGAGTAACATAGCCTAGTAACATGCTATGTTACTCCCCACTATCACCAGAATTAGTATTATACATTGCGATAATAAGCAGGGAAGGACGATTAAACATAAGCAGTACAAGCATCTATCATGCAATTAAATATGCAATTAATAAAAATATAACATATGGTGTTTGTTGTCCTATAGTTACCATCATGTAAAATAGTAAACTATGAACTACTTATACGATGAACATAAGACATATCAGGAAGCAGCCAAAGTAATGCAACAAACAGGATAATGTAACTTTTATATGCCTAATAGTGTACAAGGTGATCTTAAGCCTAATAGTATACAAGCTGGACAATTCACCAATTGGTTGAAATAATAAGGAGGGTAGGACAATTAAACATGAGCAGTATATGCATCTATATCTTGCCACTAAATAGGCAAGTAGATAGAATATAACATATGTTGTTTTTTTCCAATAGTAATCATAAGTGTAAAACAATACACTATGAACAATTTTTATTTATACTCTGATCATAAGACATATGATGAAGAAGCCAAAATAATGCAACCTTTATCTACAACTAACTATATAACCAAAAAGCAGAACAACAAGGTGAGTGTTTCCTTGCCTTCAGGCTGTGGGACCTTTTTCTTACGGCTATTTCTGGCGGAACGCTTTAATCATGGAATCATGGATTGTTAGCGAACCTTGGTAGAAAACCTTGTGGACGAGGTGTACAGCGAGGTCGAACACCTTGTCGACTAGGTAGACGGCGAGGTGCACGGCGAGTAGGCATACCTTGTAGTCGAGGTGCACGTCGAGTGAGCAGACCTTGACCATGAGTAGAAAGACCTTGACGGCGAGGTGAATAGATAGTGGGAATACCTTGTCGGTGAGGTGGGAGACCTTGTCGATGAGGTGCACATGTGTGGTGGCGTACCTTGTCGGCAAGGTGCACGTTGAGTGAGCAGACCTTGACCGCAGGAGGGCAGACCATGGCGTCGAGGGGACAAACCTTGATGGCGAGGTGCATGGCAAGGGGGAGACCTTGATGGAGAGGTGCACGTAGAGGTGGAAGATCATTTTGGTGAGGTTGCAGACATGCGAGCTTGATAGTTGTCACGACATGGTGAAAACTGCGAAGGTGACGACGGGCTAAGGTTTGGGCTACGGATGTCTAGTTATCTACTGGAGGGAAGGACGATGGCTGGTGAGGAGGGGCATAGGGCGGCGAGGGGCGGAGGGAAGGACGTTGGTGACTGGAGGAGGGACAGACGGTGACGAGGGTGTGGGCGAGGGAGGAGGCAGACGACAAGGTGAAAAAAATTGGATCTCATCCACTTTCAGCGAGGGAGGGGATAAGGAGGGTTTCTTTTAGATTACCTAAATGCCCTCTGCAGGAATGATGCGGGGCGCTGTGCTAGAGGGTTGATCGGTCTATCTAGGCGTGAAATTTAACTCCTATGCGTGAAATTTTAGCGTGCTATGTTGGTCAAAAATTCAAATGGCATATCCTGGCCATCTATTGCATGATGAGTGGCTCAAACAAATTAATCATATACTATACTAGTTCAAAAGGGTACCTTTCGAATAAATTTAGCAATTACTAACCAAAACAATCAGGAAAAAATCCATTATGTTGATTTTTTCCAAAATATTAGTATAGGTGAGATCCAAAGTGTGGTTTGAAAATTATCAAGGCCGTATAACTATGGGGACCTTGTCTAGGGTTCGAGTAGGGAA
Organism: Avena insularis; assembly: GCA_023614405.1. NCBI lineage: Eukaryota > Viridiplantae > Streptophyta > Magnoliopsida > Poales > Poaceae > Avena > Avena insularis. The sequence continues at coordinate 276,843,094 of CM042692.1, forward strand.
CACAAGCAAGCCAGAATCTCTTTAAAAATGGGTGAACCAGAGGGGAAAACATGTGGAATCATCAAGGATCAACATTGGACATGCATGTTACTATGAACTAAACTAACAAGAATAAGGGTAAAATTCCATTGGTCAATCGTTGTTTGTGACAGTTCGAAGGGATAGATCTGCGGAGCCCATGCTTTAGGGTTTTTCCTGAAACCGAGAACAGAGTGCCAGAATCCCTCCAAATCTTGCATGTGGTACTACCATATTTATGAAAGTGTGGTGGGATGTTGATATAGGAAGAACCCAACCCCTGGGTGAGACTTTTCACATGCATGCATGATAAATACTGAAAACAACGGACTAGCTAGCTAGCTATCTAACTAAACAGCCAACAAAAGATCATTCTTCGTAGTTACAGATGATCATTTCTTCTATGAAGTACTGACAGTGAGCACGAAACTCATTTCTCATACTGATTTCTAAAATGTCAAAAACAAGAGAAGAGTACATCCATAATTAAATACTTATTTCCAAAATTTTCAACAACAAAAAGAAGAACACATCCTAAAGTCACTGCCACACTAAGCATCATCATGAACCAAGCATGCTTGCATTCCATTTCTTTTCTCATTTTCTTCAGCCTCAATTTACATATCTGCAAGTATGTGTCTCTATAGTCATTGCATGTGTTCTTTTCCAAACCACCTTGATCCACATGGCCACACACACTCCAATGGATGTGGTGATGCAACTTCTGTCACACGGATGCATCATTACATGTGGCAGTTGCATTTCAAGGGATTTTTGGGCCCTTTGACCATGGTTTGACACATGGAGTCTCTAGAGTCATTGCATGTGTTCTTTTCCAAACCACCTTGATCCACATGACTACAAACACACCAATGGATGTGGTGATGCAACTTCTCTCACACTAGTGCATTATTCCATGTGTTAGTTGCATTCCATGGGCTTTTTAGGCTTTGACGATGGTTTGACACATGGAGTTTCTAGATTCATTGCATGTGTTCTTTTCCAAAACACATTGATCCATATGAGCACACACACTCCAATAGATGTGGTGATGCAACTTCTATCACACTGCTAGTGCATCAATCCATGTGGCAGTTGCATTCCTATGTGTTTTTGGGATTTTTGACCATGTTTTAACATATAGAGTCATTGCATGTCTTATTTTGCAAACCACCTTAATCCACATTACCACACACACACCAATGGATGTGGTGATGCAACTTCTGTCACATTGGTGCATCATTCTATGTGGCAGTTGCCTTCTAGGTGCTTTTTGGGATTTTTGACCATGGTTTGACACATGGAGTATCTAGATTCATTGCATGTGTTATTTTCCAAACCACATTGATGCACATGACCACACACAATACAATGGATGTGGTGATGCAACCTCTATCACAGTGGTGCATCATTCCATGTGGCGGTTGCATTTTATGAATGTTTGGGGATTTTTGGCCATGGTTTGACACATGGAGTCTCTAGAGTCATTGCATGTGTTATTTTCGAAACCACCTTGATCCACATGAGAACAAACAATCCAAGTGATGTGGTGATGTGTAATACCTCAACCATACGCTCTAACCACGAGCCTGGATGAACCCAATAGTGGATAAGGGATTCTACCGCGTAGGCCTAAGGCCACCCACATGTAGGCCCGTCGAAGCGGAGCAGGGCACGGTACCCGCCGACCACCCTATCCAGTTTCAAGAACATCGGGACAAGAGCGAGCAGCGTAGTCGACAGGTAAAGCAATCAAAAACATACACAAATGAGTATGTATGTAAGTGACGTACAATAGTCATTAGAGCCACACCATCTAAAAAAAATAGAAATATTGCAACGCCATACGACAAGGTACCAATATCCTAGATAGAGCTAATATTTTAGGATATCTCCTCATACATCACACAACAGAGTATCAAGCAGAAGCGACATACAAGATCCGAGTACGGATAAGGAGCAAATCGGCATAAGATGCCACAGAACGAAGCACATCCCGCCCACAGATCTCTTGGATCTCCATCCCCGGAATCTCTACACCTAATGGTTGTTGCCACCATCATCCGTATCCTCCACCAAGTAACCTTCATGAGAGTATGCTTGTCCATCTGAACCAAATATTTATCGTGTGAGACCCTAGGGGTACTCAACAAGTCTTAATGCATCTAAAGGGAACAACCTGGGTTGACACAATTGTAGCTAAAGATAATAGCTAAATAGTTCTATAGAGACACATTACACATCCGCCCAACCAGAGATGGACGAACGCTCATTAATTAATACCAATAGTTATATAAGCAACATAAATAAACATTGCTCGCCCTTCTTCTCACTTACCGATGAGAAGGCAGAACAACATCCCATCTGTTGGCAATTTTATTAACCATTCCATGAGGGTTGCACTATTTACTAGTCATGTCTTAGTCAAATTAAAGGTTGTACTTTAGTTATACTTGTCTATGATAGAGAAATTGTGCTCCAAGTCGTCCATAACCACGGACATGGCTTTTAGAATGATTTACCCTGCAGGTGTGCACAAATAGCAACAAACACATAATCAACCTCGGGAAAAACCAAATAAAACACAATGAGGCCTCATGACAATGCATTCACATGATTCATAGATTATTTTAGGGGGACACCTCAATAAGCTACCCGCAAAGAAGTTGGTCGGCTCCGAGACGGACCCAAGTTTTGTGACGACGGCAGTAAACGACTGGGAACCCGAAAGTATGACTGGGATTCTCGATACAGCATAAATGTGGCGCGGGGACCTAAACAGTACAGGTGTTCCACGCACAATTGTAAATAAAGCAATAAAGCATGGAATTAGTACAGGATAGTAATAAAGCCCCAAACTAATTTGTGGCCCCAAGAAATAAAGTGTGAATCAAGCTTAGGCGAAGGGGGATCCATAGAGTCTCCCGTATGTGGATAGTGCGAATAGTCAAGAAATGGGAATCAAGTACTCGGGGTCCTATGGGACACAAGTGAGCTTAAAGAACCAAATAACAGATAATGCTCACTGATGCCTCTTTCATTAGTTATCCCATTACTACAAAGTTTAAGTTGTTTAGGTACCTCGTTATCCAAAGACTCGCACAAACCCTACACATGCAATTCTACGACTTGCATGGCTCAATCAACTCCTGTAGTAATGGCTCATGGGATTGATAACCAAAGGCATATTGCGACAACAAGGTTGGATGCAACATATATACAAAGAATTATACACACATCCTATGGTACTACGGAAACCCCAAACACGTGAATCCTAGTTTGAATTTTTAGAAGAGGATAGACAAACGTTACACTTCCTTACTAGAAAAAGGGTGGGTGGGTGGGTAAGAAGAAAAATGGAAGCACTCCTACTCTCACGTTTAGTTTTTCCCTAGTATACATATCTACCAAAATATTTTCTAGACTGACAACAACCATCTTGGCTGAGACCCTGAAGGGCGGAAGGGCTCTGATACCAATTGTAATACCTCGACCCTACGCTCTAAGCACAAGCATGGATGAACCCAAAAGTGGATAAGGGATTCTACTGCAGAGGCCCAAGGCCACCCACGTGTAGGCCTATCGAAGCGAAGCAGGGCACTGTACCAATTTATAGATAAGATGCATGGAAAGAATTACTCCATCTGTCCTAACAAAGATGTCTCATTTTTGTTGAAATTTGGATGTATCTATATATACACTCGAACTTGTATTGATTCATTCAAATTATCTAAAATAATAGAGGGAGTATAATTTTATATAGCACTTAATTTGATCATATGCCTATGCAGACAAATATATTTTTAATGGAATAGTTTGTTCAAAGTTGGTTCAAACTGTGCGCACATGCTAAAATTAATCTCAATAAAAAAACCTTTCCTAGTTTGATCTCATGATTTTGCGGGAGTAATAAAAAATTCATTCACTGACTTCTTCTCTCCAATTGCTAAATTGCAGGAACTACATTCTGATGTTGATCAAAGCATGTGCTCTAGGCACGTAAAAAGCTGCCACATCCTAAAGTGCATGAGGAATGGGCAGTTTCCCTTCCTCCAAAGTCTCAACATGTACAAGTGCTCCTTCTGTGTAAGAAACATTAAGGAAGACCTGAGCAGCTTGCAGGGGCATTGCCCTTGGAGGACATCAATGTGCGCCTCATACGAAGGCCAAGCATGATGCCTTCATCATGTACCTCAGTAAGTATGCCAACCTCGTTCACATCGCTCTAGAGGAATAGAAGGGGCCCTAACTATCTCGCTGCCTACTACCTGTTTCCGCCTCCTGTTGCCTCTGTTGCTGCCTCATATTTTCTCTGTTACCTCCTATTTATGTAATGTGTGTACTATTATGGTTGTGTAATTAAGTACTACTAGTACTATTATATGTAAGCAGTATGTGATGATTGTGGTCGAACCTATTTAATTAGTACCTATATATATCATCAATACCTTTAAGTAGTTAATTACTATTATGATTATTCCTGGTTACACATATTTCCCATCATTCAAAATATTTTTTAGTGTGAATATTTGAGAAATACACATGATTTTTCCTACTTTTGCAACAATATATAAAAGCCATGGTTTTCCTGATTGCAACATGTTTGAAATCAACAGAAGATAAATACACATTACTTGTAACAATGATTTTTCCTAGTTGCAACAAGTTTGGTACAATAAATTAAAGACATATCATGAATACTGAAAACAACTGACTATCTAGCTAGCTATCTAACTAAACAGGCAACAAAAGATCATTCTTTGCAGTTACTGATGATCATTTCTTCTCATAAGTATTAATAGTGAGCATGAAACTCATTTCTCATACTGATCTCTAAAATTTCAGAAACAAGAGAAGAATACATACATAATTCAATACTTATTTCCAAAAATTTCCAACAACAAAAAGAAGAACACATCCTAAAGTCACTGCCACACTAAGCATCATCATGAACCAAACATGCTTGCATTCCATTTCTTTTCTCATTTTCTTCAACCTCAGTTTAGATATCTGCAGATTTATGTCTCTATCTATTAGCCTTAGCTCAATCATCATCTTATCATCTGCCTTATTACATAGCTAGGCAAGCATTCTCTCCATCTGTGTTGGCCATGGGCTCTCCATCAAGTACAAGAAATAGCACACCTCATCTGGATAACCTAAAAAATTTGTACCAATGGTCTCCACCATAGAAGGCAACCTTCTTGGGAGGAACATGGTTGCATTGGCATATCTAACCAGGATCTATCTCATTCCCACCAATCTCTTGATCTATGATGAAAATTCGTAGCTCCCTATCGATTCCAACCTAACTCTACAGAACAAGTCAGGGAAAAACTAAAATTCCCCTAACTGCTAGAACTGTAGCTAGAATAGATCCAGGGAGCAAAACTGAATTTACCTAGTCTAGAACATCACCCTCTCCTGCCATATCACGCATCCCCATGTTAGCCATCTTCCTCCAGTATGGCAGCCAATATGTGGTAGCAACGGCAGTGACAGTGGTGGTGGAGACGATGCGGTGCAGACTAGTGTGGTGTGGTGCGGTGACGCGCAGTGTGGTGCGACGCGGTCTGGCAGTGACTTGTTATGGTGCCACTCGTCAGCTCCAACAAGGGCCCCACTTGTCGTTGGGTGATAGGGGTCCTTAGTTGCTTTCCCTTCCACTCACGCAAATCCACTCATCTCCTAGTGCTGGGAAAACCATCTCCAGCGATGGCCAAATCCCCTCCCCGACCCTCCGTGGTGACAGACAAATCGCCTCCCCGACCTCCCCGGTGACGGAAAAATCCCCTCTCATCCCCGGTGACGACCAAATCCCCTCCCCTCCCCAGCAATAGCCGAATCCCCTCCCCTCACCTTCCTAGCGATGACCAATTACCCTACCCTCCCCGGCGATAACCAACTACCCTCCCACCCCGGCGACGATGGTTGCAACATAAGTTCTCCTCGACCTAATTTCCTTCACTGCGTCACCTCCTCGTTCTAGGTCACCGGCGATGGATCTTGGCCTCTGTGTCACCGCCTCGTTCTAGGGAAGCACATCGGTGTTGTTGTCTATGTCACTAGATGATCTTGAAGTAGTTACCAAATTAAAGACCCAAATTGATTTTTTTCATAACTATATTAGTGATAATGGAAAATCTTATGATATTAACTGTTTACAACTGGCCAATGATGAAGATGTGGCACTTAGCATGTTGATGGGATGATCTGCATCTACTTAGTGGCTTTGTACAACCACTATGGTTCTACATCTCCTTGGTAGATACATGTTCATCTCACTGACTTGTGTGTGCTATCTTACTATGGAGACCACATTATATATTGATGTAGGTCATTGTCTTCTTCACATGCATTTGACCAATCATTAAAGTGTGGCACTATCTATGTCCATGGGATAATGTGCATATAACATGTGTTCTGTACAAACACATTTGTTGTGCATGCTTCTTGCTATATGGTCGATTATCTCATAGACTTATGTGTGCTTTTTTAGTGTGAGGCCCAAATTGTTGTTTTTCATAGCTATGTTAGTGCTAATGGATAATATTATGATATTAAATATTTACAACTGGCCAACAATGAAGATCTGGTACTTAGCATGTTGATGGGATGATCTGCATCTACTTAGTGTCTTTGTACAACCACTATGGTTCTACATCTCCTTGGTAGATACAGATTCAGCTTATTGACTTATGTGTGATATCTTACTATGGAGCCAACATTATATAATGATGTTGGTAATTGTCTTATTCACATGAATTTGTCCAATTATTAAAGTGTGGCATTATCTATGTCCATGGGATAATGTGCATATAGCACGTGTTCTATACAAACACATTTGTTGTGCATGGTTCTTGCTATATGTTCAGTTATCTCATTGACTTATGTGTGATTTGTTAGTACGAGGCCCTAATTGATGTTTTCATAGCTATTTTAGTGCTAAGGGATAATCTTATGATTTTCACTATTTACAACTAGTCAATGATGAAAATGTGGCACTTTGAGTATTGATGGGATGATAGGAATCTACTTACTATTTTTGTATGGCCACTATGGTTGTACATGATCCTTGGTAGATAAGATTCATCTCATCGGATGATGTTTGTAGTTGTGAACAAACCATATGATTTTAAATTTGATTCTTGTAGTTCATTAATTATTATTTGATTCTTCTAGTTAGCAAGCCTATAAATGGATGGACTATCAAGGGCAGAATTAGAAAGAAGCATCTATAGGAATTGTGAATACTATAAAATTGAAGGGTTGATGCAGAAGGAGCATATTGTATATCATAGCATCGAATTTTAGGTTTTAAAATTGGTGCTACTAACTCTAAGATAGTAGTTAAACCTACTACACAACATCAACACAAAACATTCTAATTACTGCAATGTCTATTTAGATTTCTAAAACCAACAGATGATGATGATGATGATGGTGATGGTGATTATTATGATGTGAAGCAACATGTAGTCAAGATACCTAATAAACTAAGGTTCAGAGCTTCTCACGATGTGGTGAAGCAACTTGTAGTCAAGAGACCTAAGAAAGTGAGGTTTAGAGCATCTGATGCTATTGTTAGAGTCAACAAAGCTAAGAAAACTAGGATCACAACTCATGTGTTTAAATTATAATTCATTTAATATATATACAATCTATTACTTTTGAGATTTTAGTTCCATATAGCATTTAGGCATTCATAATTTTTGCCTAATAGGATATGGCATCGTGTCTTCTATTCAAGAGCAATTGCGAATCCAGGTTGTCATCGAGCATGTCCCTTTGTATCTACTTGTCAAAGTTAGAGGGGTTCTAGAACTCAGTGGTAAGTGGTAACAAATAATTTTCTTTCAAACTACACTATAAGTTTGTAACCATTTGGTTAATGTCTAATTCTTTTGTTTTTGGTGCATAGACTGTGCCATGCCATTCAAAGTTCATGTTCAATGTAGCCATAGCTGAATGTTAGAGTGTTCCCTTCAAGGTGCTTTGGCGCACCTACAAGATTGTCCTCGAGAAAAGAAAGAACAGGACTATCATGGGAGGTGAAGGATGGAAGTAATTCATTACATAGAACGATCTTAGAGGGGAAGAAATGTTATGTTTTTCTTTGATAGGACCCATGCCGAGGATAACTGTTCTCTCTATCTTTGGTCTTGGTGGCGAGGAAGACATATATGAATCTATGAATGTCACCCAAATACGCCACCTTAGAAATGATGAGATAGAACACCTCCTAGATACCCTACCGCGAATTAACACCTTCATCGAGGTTCCATTTGTGACCCATTTGACAAGGAAAAATCTTGTCCAACATACTTTGGTATAACAACTACCTTTGTTTGATCCTTATTTGGCTATAACTTGTGGTGGTCTTATGACATGATTACTTTTTTCGTTTTTATCCATGGTGCGGCATCGCAGAGATTACCTATGAAAGTGGTTTCCTCCATTATCGTGGTGGTGGCATGGCAGATTCCATGGATAGGCTAAAGATGGGGCCAATGTGCACTAGAGGAATCCAAGGAGGGATAGTGTGGTGATTCCACACACATATGTTTGTAGTTCTCTCTTGTTGGATGTAGATTACAAGGGCTCCTTGAGCTGTTGGTGAGAAGGAGACTAGTTCTCTTACTCCCCACTACAAAGCCCTAGATTTCTTCCTTCATAGAATGATTGATCCCCTGCTATGGAGGCCCTGGTGCCCCTTATATAGGGGAGCCCTGGTTACAAAATTAGGGCACACGTGGAAGCATATTCCCTGAATATGCCCTTTGGTAAAAGCTAGATGCCTCTTTATTCACTTTAAACGGCTAGTCCGGACCTTGGACGTAATCCGCTGTGAGCTCCTTGGCTTTTGGAGTCACCAGACATAGATCACATCAGCTGACACTGCCTACGTCACCTTTGTCAGCCACGCCCCACTGGTCCTTCCCTCTTCTCGCTTCGCTCATGCTACAGTGGAAAGAGGCCAACTTTTGACCAGCGGGAGATTCCATCCTTCTCTTGGAAGCCAAGTGGTGAGCTGGCTAGCACTTGGCTAACACGGCTACGGCGGTACCTGCACATATGGTAAATCAAGCAAAGCCGTCATAAGATTAATGTTGGCCAGGTTAGTGTTAGGTGAACACCTGCCACTCCGGGTTACCCCGTAAGTCGGCCTATGATGTCTACGCACTTCTATTCTTGTAGACAGTTGTTGGGCCGCCAAGTGTAGAGGTTTGTAGAACAGTAGCAAGTTTTCCCTTAAGTGGATCACCCAACGTTTAGCGAACTCAGGGAGGAAGTGGTCAAAGGTATCCCCTCTCAAGCAACCCTGCAATCAAGATACAAGAAGTCTCTTGTGTCCCCAACACACCCAATACACTTGTCAGGTGTATAGGTGCACTAGTTCGGCGAAGAGATAGTGAAATACAAGTGGTATAGATAATTATAAGTGGTAACGGTGATAGAAAATAGCTTGTTGGCCTGTGGTTGACGTGGGAAAAGACTAAAGTAAAACTGAAATAAAGATAGAAGCAGGCAAACATGTAACATATCTAGTTGCAAACGGTGTTTCAATGCTTAGAAACAAGGCCTAGGTATCATACTTTCACTCGTGAACACTCTCATATAAATATCTTCTCTTTATGATACTACTCTGAACTACTCTCCAGTTGGACACTCTAATCCATGGTAGGGCTATAACAGCACTCCTCAAAGTTCGCTTTCCCCATCTAGATAACCCCACACTGTCACCTTGAGCACTTGATGGTTCCAACAAACACCACAATTTCATAGAAACATCCAACTCCAAATATAACTCATAACATGTATTTGCAATCTCTAGCCTAAGTGCCACCATGGTGTGCACGCTGTCACTTTCACACACATGGGGAGAGCAGACGTCTATTAAAGCACTTGAGTAGCAAAGTAGATCTACTTGATTACAAAGCTCATGATCACAATATGATCATGCATAGAGAGAGAGATGAACACATAGCTACCGGTAAAACCCTTAGCCTCGAGAGAGAACTAGTCCCTCCTCATCATGGGAATCAGCAACGGTGATGGAGATGGCGGTGGAGATTGATGGATATGGCTCCAGGATCACTTCCCCGTCCCAGCAGGGTGCCGGAACAGAGACATTATGTCCCCCGAATCTCCCCTTCGGTGGCGGCGGTGCTGCGGAACTTTTCGTGGCTGGAGGGTTGACTATTTAGGGTTTTTGCATCAGGGGTGATATATAGGCGAAAGAGGCAAGGTCGGTGGGCGGCCAGGGGGCCCACACCATGCCCTGGCGCGGCCAGGGGGCCCGTGCCTAGGGGTGGTGTGGCCACCCTATGGCCCCTCTCCGACTCTCCTTCTGGCTCCGTGAGTCTTCCGGGGAAATAACAACTTTGGCTTTTGTCCGGTCCAATTCCGAGAATATTGATTTTCTGACTTTCTAGAACCAAAAACAGCACAAAACAGGCAACTGGCACTGTGGCTCTTGTTAATAGGTTAGTCCAAGAAATCATATGAAAAGTACTCCAAAGTGTGGATAAAAGACAAGAAAGTAGATAAAACCAAGCATAGAACATAAAAACTTATAGATACATTTGCAATGTATCAACATCCCCAAGCTTAACTCCTGCTCGTCCTCGAGTAGGTAACTGATAAAAAGAAAGAATAATTTTTGAGGTGACATGCACCATCATAAACTTGATCAAAGTATTTGTAGAACATTGATAGCTGGGATCATAGTACTTCAACATAGCATGAAAGACAAAGTTCTAGCAATAAGACAAAGAAACTATGTTGCAACATGAAAAGGCACAAACAAAAGATTCATGAATAACAATGCTTTGCAAGACGTTTGTTTGTTTCACATAAAGAAAACATAGCATAGTGGCATTCAGCTTGTCCCTCATAGAGTAGCAAACATAAATGCATAGGACACCTTCAAAGTTCATAAGAGTGACTAGATACAAATAGTTTAAAACAAGCAATATCAAAGGTATGCATCAATCAACAAGTCTTGGGACAATGCACATAGAACTAAGAATGGCCACTATGCTCTCAAAGTAGGTGCATAAAGATAGAAGGTGGAGACTAAACATAAAAGTAAAAGAAAGGCCTTCATAGAAGGAAGTAGGGATTCAAGTTTCTTAAAGAGCTTCCAAAAATTATGGTACTTAATAGCTTTCAGCTCTCATTGCCCCTATCATAAGCATCTTGAAGTGATTAAGGTTGAAGTGAACAAACTATGGTGTAAATGCTTGACAAAGTATAAGTTGGAAATCTCATGTCCCTTGAATACAAGGGCCGCTCCTCATGCTACTCAAGTTTAGTCACCGGTAAGTTCTTGTCATTGTAAGTACATGTGTATCATAGAGAACCACCAACAGGGTACCCCTTGCCCGATGATATGGAAGAATCCCCATATCCAAATGACAAGGCAAGAAGATGACGAGCATCTCAACAATCTTCTTATTTACCATGGGAATATGGTGCTTTTTTTTCTCTCTTTCCTCTTTTCATAATCTCTTTTTTTCTCTTTTTTATCAATATAGGACTCTTTTTTTATAAGAAGAAAGCTTCATAGACAGCTCATTATGGTTATGCTGCAGGTTTCCACCATGGCAGCATGGATTAGACCAATGCCCGTGCTTTCTCTAACACATATACATAACTCCATGGACTTACAAGCTCCCCTTTCATTTCACACCGACGACATCCATAGACAAAAGAGCATGATATCAACTAGGTACAAAGTACCCGTGCAATGTTGAAAGCGTTCCCCATGATAGCATGGTTCTGCTAATCCCCAACAAATAAGTGCAAGCATATACAACATAGACGACACAATGGTTCAAGTTTATTAAGGGCAAGAAAAGTAAAGTGTGCCATCAAGTTCGTGAGAGCTTTAATCACTAGTTTTCTCATAACAAGTTTAATTTGGAAGGTAAACAAAAACATGAATATACTTGGAATAGCATAAGCTAGTAGGTAGGTATGGTGGACTCTTTGGAATAACTTGGTTTAAGGAGTTGGATGCATGAGTGGAACTCATACTTGGTTGTGGAGGCTAGCAAAAGACTAGGAGCGACAAACTAAGAGAGCAATAATGGTCATAATCATGCAGAGCGACAAAACATCATTGATCAAAGCATAAAGTGATACTACAAGTTGAAAACTAAAGGATCATAAAGGTTATGGTGAATTTGGATAGTCATAACATGGTGTGAGCATGCGCCAAGTCAACCCAAATAAAGCATCAAAGGAGAATACCACAATACTATGCTTTAATATGCTAAAACAACCCATGATTCTTCAAAGGCACATTAAGGAATCTCAATTGTTTATAACAATTCATGCTACAGCAAATAATACTAAGCATAAATCCAAAACAATATCGAGCGTGGCATGACAAAGCATAGGCCACAGTCAAAAACAAGCTCTCCTTACCACTTAAGCATGAACTTTCCTACTCTTTTCCAATCCAAACCAAACTAATTTGAAAACCAATGTATGAAAGAGGGGGTCCAACCAATTTATTCAGCAAACTAAGCAAACCAAGCAAATGAAAAACCAAAACTAAAACGAAAAATAAGACGCTCCAAGAACAACACAACTGTGCATGAAATAATACAAATGAAGCGTTTGGAAGAAACCTGGAATTTTTATTGATGAAGAAGGGGATGCCTTGGGCATCCCCAAGCTTTGAAGCTTGTACTTCTTGGATATTTCTTGGAGTGACACGCGTGGCATCCCCAAGCTTGAGTTTTAGTAAATCCTTCATCTTATTACTCATTTCTTCCATACACCTGAAATTTTTCCTTCATACAAAACTTCACACAATCTTTATTAGCAACATTAGTGCACTCAAGATAATAAGTCTTAGGTTCAGTTCCAACACCAATAAAACTTCCATTAAAACACAAGCTACTGTAGCACTTCCCTCAAAATTCTCAATTCCCCAAAAGAACTCAAAAAGGAACCAACAAGAAGCAAATGCAAATAATGGCAGAAATCTGTCAAAACAGACCAGCAGGTAAAGATGAATTTTTTCGAAGACCTTCTATTGATCAAATCGAAAAGTGTTGAACTAACGAAAGTTAGAAAACAACCTGGGTCAGAAGCACAAAACATCACGCCTCAAAAGGACGTACAGAGATTTTACACGAATTTTTATGGTGAAGCATAGAAATCTGTTTCGGGACAGCAACTTTGCCAATCATTACTTCTCTCTCATTAGAGGTTACTCTTGGCACAAAAAGCAAGTAAAAAGGATAAGGAGAGGTTATCACTGAAGTAATAACCTCCAAGACTCAACTAAAACTTTTGGATTATCTCCCAATAAGTACTTTTCTTTAACGCCTTTAACTTAGGCATGATAGTTTGAGAAGATGCTCACATAAGATATATGAATTGAAGTAAAAAGAGAGCATCAAGAAGCAAATTCAAAGCACGTTTGTCTAACCCACTTCCTATGCATAGGAATATTGTAAAGAAACAAGTCATGAAAGCGCAACAAGCATAGGAAAGCAAAACAAGTGCAACTTCAAAATTTTCAACATAAAGAGGGGAAACTTAATATTGTTGAGACACATAAAACCATGTTTCCCTCTCTCATAATAACTTTTAGTAGCATCATGAATAAAAGTAACAATATAACTATCACAAGAAACATTCTTATCATGAGCAACATGCATCAAAGAATTAATACTCCCCACATAAACATAGTCATTCTTATTAATTGTAGTGGAAGCAAATTCAACAAAATAGCTATCATTATTATTTTCATCACCATAATCATCAAATATAGGAGGCATATTCTAATCATAATTAATTTTATCCTCAATAGTAGGTGGACTGAAAATATCATATTCATCATTGTAATCATCATATATTGGTGGTTTGGTATCATCATAAGCAATAGAATAGCTATCTTCCAAAGATGGGGAACTAAAAAGATCATTTTCATAAAAACTAGCTTCCCCAAGCTTAGACTTTTCCATAGCATTAGCAATAATGGTGTCCAAAGAATTCATACTGACAACATTGTTATTAGCATGAAAATAAAGTTCCATAGGTTTTTTAATTTTCTCTTCAAACACTTCATGTCCTAACTCAAGATAAATACTAAGCTCTCTACTTCTGTTGTTGTTTTCCATTAAGCCTAACTAGTGAAAACAAGAAACAAAAAGACAAAATTGCAGAACCAAGTGTAGAGGTTTGTAGAACAGCATCAAGTTTTCCCTTAAGTGGATCACCCAAGGTTTATCGAACTCAGGTAGGAAGTGGTCAAAGGTATCCCCTCTAAAGCAACCCTCAATCAAGATACAAGAAGTCTCTTGTGTCCCCAACACACCCAATACACTTGTCAGGTGTATAGGTGCACTAGTTCGGCAAAGAGATAGTGAAATACAAGTGGTATAGATAATTCTAAGTGGTAACGGTGATAGAAAATAGCTTGCTGGCGTGTGGTTGACGTGGGAAAAGACTAAAGTAAAACTGAAATAAAGATAGAAGCAGGCAAACATGTAACAGATCTAGTTGCAAATGGTGTTTCAATGCTTAGAAACAAGGCCTAGGTATCATACTTTCACTCGTGAACACTCTCATATAAATATCTTCTCTTTATGATACTACTCTGAACTACTCTCCAGTTGGACACTCTAATCCATGGTAGGGCTATAACAGCACTCCTCAAAGTTCGCTTTCCCCATCTAGATAACCCCACACTGTCACCTTGAGCACTTGATGGTTCCAACAAACACCACAATTTCATAGAAACATCCAACTCCAAATATAACTCATAACATGTATTTGCAATCTCTAGCCTAAGTGCCACCATGGTGTGCACGCTGTCACTTTCACACACATGGGGAGAGCAGACGTCTATTAAAGCACTTGAGTAGCAAAGTAGATCTACTTGATTACAAAGCTCATGATCACAATATGATCATGCATAGAGAGAGAGAGAGATGAACACATAGCTACTGGTAAAACCCTTAGCCTCGAGAGAGAACTACTCCCCACTCATCATGGGAATCAGCAATGGTGGTGAAGATAGCAGTGGAGATGGCTCCGGGATCACTTCCCCGTCCCGGCAGGGTGCCGGAACAGAGACTTTCTGTCCCCTGAATCTCCCCTTCGGTGGCGGCGGCGCTACAGAACTTTTCATGGCTGGAGGCTTGACTATTTAGGGTTTTTTGATCGGGGGTGATATATAGGCGAAAGAGGCAAGGTCGGTGGGCGGCTAGGGGGCGCACACCATGCCCTGGCGCCGCCAGGGGGACCCGCACTTAGGGGTGTGGTGGCCACCCTGTGGCCCCTCTCCGACTCTCCTTCTGGCTCCGTGAGTCTTCCGGCAAAATAACAACTTTGGATTTTGTCTGGTCCAATTCCGAGAATATTGATTTTCTGACTTTCTGGAACCAAAAACAGCAGAAAACAGGCAACTGGGACTGTGGCTCTTGTTAATAGGTTAGTCCAAGAAATCATATGAAAAGTACTCCAAAGTGTGGACAAAACATAAGAAAGTAGATAAAACCAAGCATGGAACATCAAAAATTATAGATACATTTGCAATGTATCAGCCTACCTTGAGGAGACCCGGCCAGCATTCGCCTTGACCGTGCCGTACCTCGGCTAACTCAGCCTTTATACCCTGGTGTGACCCTACCCTAGGGTATTCCCCCAACATTAGTCCTCGAAGCGGGTGCGGTGTTAGCAACTTCAGCTGATAAGGCCACAACAGGTTCCATTTATCAAGATCTGCACTTCCTTTGCTGAGTTATGCCGTAACCCGGTCTCTTTGGTTTGACATTCCCTTGGCTCTATCAGAGTTACTTCTCGTTGGCCGGGTCATTGTCCATGTATCCGGGTTATTTTTCCTACTCTCATACGCTTCCCCACGTCCCACGTGGAGTGTAATCATCACTTTTCCTCATTTAAGGGTCGCGCTAGTTTACTGTGCTGGTTATTGTATTGATTGTCAGGAATAACTGCTGCACACGTCACGTTGTGGCAGCCCCCTCGTTAACTGTATCATAACATCGCGTCATGGGATCCCCTGCTCCATGTGGCCCTTGTTGTGGCGCGAACCTGATTGGTGGGTTTGGAAAATACACGGCCACATCGTGTGGTCTTGCCTTAGCGGTTGACCCCACTACGCGCCCCTGAGGTGCGGTTACATAGGGGACAGGGGCGGCTCTTGGGAAAGTTCCCCCACTTCACACGCGTCCCTTCCCTCTTCTTCTTCTCCACAACGATGCCACTGGCGCCGCCACTTCTGCTTTAGTGTAGGGCCGCTGCTGCCATGCCTCGCTGCTCTTTTCACTTCCATGCCGCTGATTTCTCGCGGGCTCTTAGCCATGGGTCCTTGTAGCTCCAAACCGCCACTCCCACTGCAGATTGGCCTCTGGAAGATTTTGATTTGGAGATGACAGAAGAGGAAATCATCGCTGCTGAGGAGGAGGAAGAAGCTCCTGAGCGCGGCGCTTGGGCGGGCACGTTTGTCTGCCAAGATGACATCAATTGTCTCTACGTGACCCGCCGCATCCCTGCAGGCGTCACGTGCCGCCTCGCTGCCAAGAAGATGGCTCCTTTTCCAAACATAGGTGAGTTCGTCGTGTTCTTGTCTCACTTCCAGCACGGCTTTGGCCTCTCAATGTATGACTTTTTCCACGATTTCATCACCACCTACCAGCTTCCGCCGCACCACCTTCCTGCCAACGCTATCACTTCCCTTTCCTCTTTCGCCTCCGGCATAGAGGGATATGTCGGCCTCTGGCCCACCAAAGAACTATGGATCAAGTTATTTGGTCTCCATAATAATGTTATCCCGGATCCTCATCTTGCCCCAGCCGACAAACACTTGACCCAGTGCAGTGGAGCCTCAATCTCTCCTTGGAAAAACTTCGCTTTTCCCTAGGTCAGTGGCCTTGAATCTTGCAAATGCTGGGCTCGAACCTTCTGCTATATTAGGAATAACTCGGAGGAGGACCTGATCCGGCTGCTCCCCTTCAATATGGGTGTCCTGTACACCTCCTTGTGGGAGCAGATCTCGAAGCGGCCTACTACAATGGCGAATCAGGTAGATAGGAGGATTAAGGAGCTTGTCAAGCTGGGGCTGCACACCGAGGACGTCATGATTACTTTCGTGCGCAGCCGGATCTCCCCCTGTAGAAACGATCACACAAGATTATCCACTTGAGTGGTCCTGTTGACCCCAACCACACCTCCTCTTTCGAGCTCTCCAACTCCGACATATTCGGCCGGGTTAAAGCTATCTATAAGATAGATAAGGAGTTCACCGAGGCATGGAAGTGGGTGTTCGAGCACTTCACCCGAGCCAACTTGCCACCTAAGGTATGACATCTCCTGGCATTCTTTTTGAATCTCGCTATATGTCGGATTGTATCGTAATTTTGACCCTTTAGTATTTTCGCTCTCAGTTGTTTCTCTAGCAGACAATTGTGGATGGCAAGGAGCCAGCCCTCAAATGGGTGGAGAACGCTCAGTGCCGAACATGGAGGAGCCCTATTCAGAGAGATTTTTGCCTACTCTAGATAGCACCAAGCGAACCTCTGGTAAGGCCTCTTCTTTAAGGGATCGGCCGGATGATGACGACTCTGATGTTGAGGTTATGGAGGTACTTGATCCGGTGCCCATTTCTTACGCGTTTCCGGTTACCTCCGAATCTTCAGCAAACCCGGCCGGTCAGGTCCACGAGGTTCCTCCTATAGCCACGGATGATCCGGATCCTTCCCCTTCCAAGAAGTGTCCAGTAACCTCGGTCTCAGCTTCGGAGGTACCCCGCCCAAGAGGAGGCAGAAGAAATCCGGGGTTAAGGGTGCGAGCAAGCCTGTGCCCAAGAGCACCCAAGCCTCGGGAGCCTCCAACCTCGGTCGAGTAAGTCTCTTTTCCTTTGTTGCTCATTTCCGAGTCTTGCTTCGTCATTTCTGCATGTCACTTGTTCTATTTCTCTTTGTAACTTGTTGTTTGTTGTTTTGTTCGGCAGCGCTCCTAGGGTGATCCCCCAAAGTGGCCCCAGCATCTCTTCTCCTATCTAGAGTGCTTCATCTCCCTCCTGTGACGATGATGTTCGCCCGTTGAGCCCTATCCAAGAGGGCTCCACGGCCACGCCGGATCTGAGCCCTCCTTGTTACGAAGAGGGTAATGTTGGTGCGGGGGGGGGGGGGGGGTAGTGGGACCACCAAGGATACAGCGATGCTGGATCTTCCTAGTTCATCAGCTCCGCCGCAACCTGCAGCTTCCGAGGTGCCAGCTTCATCGGCACCGCTCCAGACTATTCCTTCTTCAGTTCTAGTTTCTCCAGTAGCATCAGCACCAGCACCAGCAATAGCACTAGCAGGGCCAGCATCAGCAACAACAACACCAAAGCCAGCCTCCAAGAAAAAACCTCAAGTTGTTGCCTCCGGATCAACTGAGTCCATTAAGGACATATTTTAGCCGGCCCCTCAAGCTTACTCCAGAGCGGAAGCCTCAGCTCTTCTGTAGCGGCCAAAATCTGCCAGCAAAAGCAAGAAGGCCACCAAGACAGCCAAAGATCCATCCTTCGGCCCTTTTGCTGCCGGATCAGAGGGCAGCAAATAGCTGACCTTGCATACTATCCCGGCTGCTGCTCAATCCGTGAGGCGGGAAGCCCATGCTAAGGGCTTGGTGACGAGCCAGTCGCTTAGTAGGGAGAATTATACTCCGGCGCTCATCGAGTACATGAACAACTGGAACAATGCCGAATTTATAAACCCACAGGATGATCTCCTGGAGAAGTTTTGTCCAGCGGAGTTCAGTGCTTAGATGAACACCGCTACTAGGGCCATCTCCTATGCTGGTCGGATGATGGAGGTAAACCCCTTTTTAATGCTATGCAAACACTTAGAGATATACCCACTAGTCCACGAGCCTCTGGGGGAGTAATTCATTACTCGGTCGGATGCTCTTAGAGAATTAGTACAAGTCCTTAGTATTTTCAAATATCCACACTCCTAGACCTAGGATAGGTTCCACTTGGCCCGGATCTTGCAATCTTCGAATACCCACATATCTAGAGCTGGGTTAAGTTCCACTTGGCCCGGATCTTGCAAACGAGGGTCCGAGCTTCCTCGACGTAGTTGATGACACCTATGTTTCATATGGTGTTGAGGGAAAAGAAGATGAAGAAGAAGCCTCTGAGCTTGGCGATGATACTGATGACCCGGAGGATGAGGAGGCTAACCCTGAAGATGAGGCAGGGACTAGTGCCCCGCCTACTGATGCTGAAGTACCTCCTCCCTCAACCAATGATCTGTCTCCAGCTGCTGCTCCATGAGCTATAAACACTTAATGATATTCATCAGATCCCCGGTATGCTGGGTGAAGTTGTATTTATGCACAATGGTTCGTTTTGCTACAGTTTCTTATGTTTTTGTACTAAGTTATTAATGCCGGTTTAAATTGGGCAAAGTCCCCGAGTTTCCTTTTCTTGTTTCTCTAATTTTTGATTTGGCTTGCATCTACCTTGATTCGGTTTGTGACTTACGAGTCCGAAGTTCTAAAAATTAGCTTAACAATACTCGGAACTTTGAGATTAGATCAAAATAATTCAACATAACATAAATAAAATAAGTGCAGGGTTAGTCCGAATAAAAAATGTCGGCTCGATTACGTTCCTTTCCTTTGTCGTTTTTCATGTACCTTGCAATTCCAAACTTGTTCTCTTGCTTGCCATGAAGCCAATTCTTGTTGGACAATAGCAAAGTAAGAGTTGGGCTTTTGGTTCTTACACACTACTCATCTGGCTAAGGTGTAAGTAGTTTAATCCAGCTGACATACATAAAGTAAATACAGGAAAGACAATTATTTAGGCAGTCCCCAAGTTTCTGCCAGGGGTGTCGAAGTTTCACTGATATGCTCATTGCCGACATACATAACGACATATGAGTAACTCAGATACATTCACCTCTTTGCTAGGTGTAAAATGGACGAAGTAGAGCTACATTCCATGGACACTTAGAATCCTCGCCGGACCTGTCTGCCTTGTTTTTCTCCTGTGGCTATGCATCGATAAGATAGTAGGAGTCATTGTGCAAAGCTTTTCTTATAATGAAAGGTCCTTCCCATGGAGGGGATAACTTATGCATGCCAGCAGTGTGCTGCACCAGCCGAAGTACGAGATCACCTTCCTAGAAGACTCGGGGGTTTACTTTCCGGCTATGGTAGCATCAGAGGTTTTCCTGATATATGGCGGATCTGGAGAAGGCTAGTTCTCTCGCTTCTTCCAGCAGATCAACATCATTTTGCTGGGCTTCGCACACTTTAGCTTCTGTGTATTGGGTTACCCTTGGCGAATCATGCTCTATGTCGGCTGGTACTACATCTTCTGCCCCATATACCAGAAAAATGGCGTATAGCCTGTTGATCGATTCGGAGTTGTTCTCAAACTCCATAGTTCTGCTGGCACTTCTTCTATCCAGCACCCCGCTGATATTTGTAGCGGCTCAATGAGTCGGTGTTTAATGCCGGACAATACTAGTTCGTTAGATCTTTCCACTTGTCCGTTCGATCCCGGGTGAGCTATAGAGGCAACATCTAGCCGAATCTTCTTCTCTCGGCAGAACTTCAGAAATGCTCCTTCAGCAAAATTTGTGCCATTGTTAGTTATGATACTGTGGGGATAGCCATATCTCAAGATTATATCCTTGAGGAATTCCATAGCTGTTGCCCCATCACATTTCCTGATTGGTTTCACTTTAATCCACTTGGTGAACTTGTCCACCATCACCAAGATATGATTCATGTTTCCCTCTGCCGGCTTAAATGGTCCTACCATATCCAAACACCATACTTAAAATGGCCAAGTGGTAGGTATAGTTTTTAATTCCGACATTGGCATATGTGTCTTGGTGGCGTACTGATACATTGCAAATGTATCTATAATTTTTGATGTTCCATGCTTGGTTTTATCCACTTTCTTGTGTTTTGTTCCAACTTTGGAGTACTTTTCATATGATTTCTTGGACTAACCTATTAACAAGAGTCACAGTGCCAGGTGCCTATTTTCTGCTATTTTTGGTTCCAGGAAAGTTAGAAAATGAATATTCTCGGAATTGGACGGGACAAAAGCCAAAGTGCCTATTTTTCGGAAGGGATCAAGTGCCAGAATACGAGATGGAGAGGGCTGGGGCAGCCACACCTGGCCGTGCGGCCAGGCCTGGCCCGCACCAGGGGGTGGTGTGGTGGCTCCTGGCACCCCCTCGGCCTCTCCTTCCGCCTATAAGTTGCCCTCAGGACGAAAACCCTAAGGACCCGATCAAAAATCCAGGAAAGAGTCTGTAGTCGCCGTTATCTCCATCCCTAGATCGGGAGGGATCTGAAGCTCTTCCTAGCACCCTGCCGGAGAGGGGAATTCACCCTAGAGGCCTTCTTCATAACCATGCAAGCCTCCGGTGTGATGCGTGAGTAGTTCATCCTTGGACTACGGATCCATGTAGTAGCTAGATGGCTACTTTCCGTTGTTAGTAGCTATCTTGGCCAAGTAGATGCTAGCAACTCCAAGAGTTAGTATTTATGCTCGAAAGTGGGTTCATGCCTCTGGTAATCTGGGGAAGTGACACAAATCTCTAAGGTACTAGATGTGCTGTTGCTACTAGGGAGAAAACAACAATCCTCTGTTCATAGAACAATCGTATTGTTTACTTTACACGCAGTTCGTAAAGCAATAATCTGTTGCTTGCAACATAATACTGGAGGGGGTTCGGATGATAACCTGAAGGTGGATTATTAGTCATAGATGCAGTTGGATGGCGGTCCATGTATTATGTTGTAATGCCCAATCAAGTCTCAAAGGAGTCAAGATGATTATTATATGCATGTATTGCTTTTTTGGTGTTTGTCAATTGCCCCGCTATAATTTGTTTACCTAGCATGTTATCTATCTAAGGAGAGCCACCTCTAGTGAACTATGGATGCCGGTCCTTTTATTTACGTACAATCTACAATCTTTTACTGCTTTGTGTTTACTTTCTGCAAACTTTTACTTCTTTCCATTCGATACGTTTAATCCTTTGTTTTCCACAAAACACGGTGAGATTGACAACCTCATCGCAAGTTGGGGACAAAGTTCTGTGGTTGTGTTGTGCAGGTCTCCACGTTGCTACTAGCACCGGTGGTGCGCCCTGCCAAAGCTCAGCTAGTAACACCTTTGGGGTGTTTCCTTGCTCCTATTGGTTCGATTAAACCTTGGTTTCATAACTGAGGGAAACTTGCTGCTGTGCTCATCATACCTTCCTCTTGGGGTTCCCAACGATCTCTACATCAACCACGAGCCATCAACACTTTTCTGGGCAGCCGTGCATTGAGCCATCACGTACCTCTGACATCCATTGCATTTCCTCACAAGATCCTCTACTTGCTCTGATTCACTGGGCCAATAAAATCCATGACGGAAAGCTTTTTCCACTAATGCTCTGGAGAATGTGTGATGACCACACTCTCCTTGATGGATATCTCGGAGGATGTCAAGCCCTTCTTCCGGGTCTACGCATTGCTGTAGCACTGCAGTGACACACCTTTTGTAATTCGGCATTGATAATTGTGTATGCCTTTGCTCTTCTCTGGATTTGCTTTCAGAGTACCTCATCATCGGGAAAAGTTCCTTCCTTTAGGAATTCAAATATTAGCTTTACCCATGCAGGTATAGCTCGGATGGGGAAAAGCTCCTCGTCAATTTCCATTGCATCCACCGACATAACTCTAGCCGGATCAAGCTGAACAGTCCTAGGGTCTTGCGCGGCAGTCCCCGGGTCTACTGGAACATTCCTCGGGTTTGCTTTCTGCAAACTTTTACTTCTTTCCATTCGATACGTTTAATCCGTTGTTTTCCGCAAAACACGGTGAGATTGACAACCTCAATTCAAGTTGGGGACAAAGTTCTGTGGTTGTGTTGTGCAGGTCTCCACGTTGCTACTAGCACCGGTAGTGCGCCCTGCCAAAGCTCAGCTAGTAACACCTTTGGGGTGTTTCCTTGTTCCTACTGGTTTGATTAAACCTTGGTTTCATAACTGAGGGAAACTTGTTGTTGTGCTCATCATACCTTCCTCTTGGGGTTCCCAACGAGCTCTACATCAACCACGGGCCATCAACACTTTTCTGGGCGCCGTGCATTGAGCCATCAAGCATTTTTCTGGCGCCGTTGGCGGGGAGTCAAGGACATCTTCACAACGGGAGTCCCTCATAACCAATCTCTTTACTTTGTTGTTTTTGTTTTGCTTAGTTTCATTTTGCCTTGTTTGCTTGTTTTGTTCTTCGAAAACACAAAAAATTAGTTTTACTTGTTTGCTTTCTTATTTGAAAACCCAAAAAAAATTAAGTCTCCTTTAGTTGTCACCCCTTCCTTAGCTCACCATGTTGATCCCTATTTTCACCTTTGAAAGACCTTTCAATTGGTAGTGGTTCTATAATTGGGAAAGATAATATTGAAGAATTCTTTAATCATGTTAGCAAACATGAAGATACTGAGGATAGATCCCTTGTAGAATTTGCTCCAAATTTTGAGATTGCTACAGCTTCTTTAATTCGCATGTTAGAAGCTAGGTTTGTTAACCTCAACCCCTTAATGGAAGTAATGTTTCTTAAGCTTAAAGAAATTGAAGACCCTGAAAAGAGGGATTTTATTCTAGAAACTTTGTTTAAGGAGTTCTATGATGTTGCCAAAGAAGCTAGAAAAGTTTTTGAACGTTTCAATATGCTAGGCTCATGTGTAGATGTGGTTGGTATACGATAAAAGATGAACAAAATCGAACCTAATAGGGAGGAACCTAAGATACCAATACCCTTCAAACTAGTAGCAATACATGATGCCATAGAAAAGAATCTTGATTGGATTGTTCCTAAGAGAATTGAGAAAGGATCCTCTAGAACTTACTTGGATGATATACCTTGCCTTGTTGAAAATATTTCTGGTATTGATCTTAATGCTTCTTCATTTGAGAACACTTGATTCTTTCTTTGCTTCTTATGCCTAACTTAAAGGCGTTAAAGAAAAGTACTTGTTGGGAGATAACCCAAGAGTTTTAGATGAGTCTTGGAAGTTATTACCTCTGTAATAACCTCTCCTTATCCTTTTTATTTGCTTTTTGTGCCAAGAGTAACCTCTAATGAGAGAGAAGTAATGATTGGGAAAGTTGCTGTCCCGAAACAGATTTTTGTGCTTCACCGTAAAAATTCCAGAGAGAGATCTGTATGTCGGATTGAGCTGTAATATTTTGCGCTTCTGACCCAGGTTGTTATGTAACTTTCGTTAGTTCAACACTTTTTGATTTGAGCAATAGAAGGTCTTCGAAAAAATTCGTCTTTACCTGCTGGTCTGTTTTGACAGATTTCTGCCATTTTCTGCATTTGCTTCTTGTTAGTTCCTTCTTGAGTTCCTTTGGGGAATTGAGCTTTTTGAGGGAAGTGCTACAGTATCTAGTGTTCTAATGGAAGTTTATTTGGTGTTAGAACTGAACCTTGAGACTTATTTATCTTAAGTGCACTAATGTTGCTAATGAGATTGTGTGAAGTTTTGTATGAAGGAAAAATTTCAGGTGTATAGAAGGAATGAGTAATGAGATGAAGGATGGACTAAAGCTCAAGCTTGGGGATGCCCCGCGTGTCACCCCAAGAAATATCCAAGAAGTACAAGCGTCAAAGCTTGGGGATGCCCAAGGCATTCCCCTTCTTCATCAATAAAAATTCTAGGTATCTTCCAAACGCTTCATTTTTATTGTTTCATGCACAGTTGTGTTTTTCTTGGAGCGTCTTCTTTTTTTGTTTTTGTTTTGGTTTTTAGTTTGCTTGGTTTGTTAGTTTTCTGAATAAGTTGGTTGGACCCCCTCTTTCACACTTTGGTTTGCAAATAGTTTGGTTTGGTTTGGAAAAGAGTAGGAAAGTTCATACTTATGTAGTAAAAAGAGCTCGTTTTTGACTGTCGCCTATGCTTTGTCATGCCATGCTTGATATTGTTTTGGCTTTATGCTTAGTATTCTTTGCTGTAGCATGACTTGTTATAAACAATTGAGATTGCTTAATGTGCCTTGGATGAATCATGCGTTGTTTTAGCATATTAAAGCATAGTATAGTGGTATTCTCCTTTGATGCTTTATTTGGGTTGACTTGGCACATGCTCACACCATGTTATGACTATCACAAGTCACCATAAGCCTTTATGATCCTTTAGTTTTCAACTTGTAGTATCACTTTATGCTTTGATCAATGATGTTTTGTCGCTCTACATGATTATGGCCATTATTGCTCTCTTAGTTTGTCGCTCCCAGTCTTTTGCTAGCCTCCACAACCAAGTATGAGTTCCACTCATGCATCCAACTCCCTAAACCAAGTTATTCCAAAGAGTCCACCATACCTACCTACTAGCTTATGCTATTCCAAGTATATTCATGCTTTTGTTTACCTTCCACTTGTTATGAGAAAACTAGTGATTAAAGCTCTCACGAACTTGATGGCACACTTTACTTTACTTGCCCTTAATAAACTTGAACCATTGTGTCATCTATGTTGTATATGCTTGCACTTATTTGTTGGGAATTAGCAGAACCATGCTTTCATGGCGAACGCTTTCAACATTGCACTTGGTACTTGTACCTAGTTGATATCATGCTCTTTTGTATATGGATGTCATCATTGTGAAATGAAAGGGGAGCTTGTAAGTCCATGGAGTTATGTATATGTGTTAGAGAAACGCCTGGGCCGCTGGTCTAATCCATGCTGACATGGTGGAAACCTGCAGCGTAACCATAATGAGCTGTCTATGAAGCATTCTTCTTATAAAAAGAGTCCTATATTGAGAAAAAGAGAAAGAAAAAAAGATACTATGAAAAGAGGAAAGAGAGAAAAAAGCACCATATTCCCATGGTAAATAAGAAGAATGCTAAGATGCTCGTTGTCTGCTTGCCTTGTCATTTTGATATGGGGATTCTTCCGTATCATCGGTCAAGGGGTACCCTGTTGGCGGTTCTCAATGATACACATGTACTTACAATGACAAGAACTTACCGGTGACTAAACTTGAGTAGCATGAGGAGAGACCCTCGTATACAAGGGACATGAGATTTCTGACTTATACTTTGTCAAGCATGTACACCATAGTTTGTTCACTTTAACCTTAATCACTTCAAGATGCTTATGATAGGGGCAATGAGAGCTGAAAGCTATTAAGTACCATAATTTTTGGAAGCTCTTTATGAGACTTGAATACCTACTTCCTTTTACAAAAGGCCTTTCTTCCACCATTATATTGAGTCTCCACCTTCTATCTTTATGCACCTACTTTGAGAGCATAGTGGCCATTCTTAGTTCTATGTGCATTGTCCCAAGACTAGTTGATTGATGCATAACTTGTTATTGCTTATTTGAAACTATTGTATCTAGTCACTCTGATGAACTTTGAAGGTGTCCTATGCATTTATATTTGCTACTCTATTTGAGGGACAAGCTGAATACTATTATGCTATGTTTTCTTTATGTGAAACAAACAAATATCTTGCAAAGCATGTTATTCATGAATCTTTTGTTTGTGCCTTTTCATGTTGCATCATAGTTTCTTTGCTTATTGCTAGAACTTTGTCTTTCATGTTATGATTGAAGTACTATGATCCCAGCCTTGAATGTTTTGCAAATACTTTGATCAAGTCTTTGATGGTGCATGTCACCTCAAAAATTATTTCTTTTTATCACTTACCTACTCGAGGACGAGTAGGAGTTAAGCTTGGGGATGTTGATACATTACAAATGTATCTATAATTTTTGATGTTCCATGCTTAGTTTTATCCACTTTCTTGTGTTTTGTTCCAACTTTGGAGTACTTTTCATATGATTTCTTGGACTAACCTATTAACAAGAGTCACAGTGCCAGCTGCATGATTTCTGCTGTTTTTGGTTCCAGGAAAGTCAGAAAATGAATATTCTCGGAATTGGACGAGACAAAAGCCAAAGTGCCTATTTTTCCAGAAGGGATCAAGTTCCAGAATATGAGACGGAGAGGGGCCAGGGGCCGGACACACCACCTGGCCACGTGGCCAGGCTTGGCCCGCGCCAGGGGGTGGTGTGGTGGCTCCCGGCACCCCCTCGGCCTCTCCGTCCTCCTATAAGTTGCCCTCGAGACGAAAACCCTAAGGACCCGATCAAAAATCCACGAAAGAGTCTGTAGCCGCTGTCATCTCCATCCCTAGATCGGGAGGGATCTGAAGCTCTTCTCGGCACCCTGCCGGAGAGGGGAATTCACCCTGGAGGCCTTCTTCATCACCATGCAAGCCTCCGGTGTGATGCGTGAGTAGTTCATTCTTGGACTACGGATCCATGTAGTATCTAGATGGCTGGTTTCTCCTCCTTTGTGCTTTCATGTTTAGATCTTGTGAGCTCCGTTCATGATCAAGATCATCTATTTGTAATTCATACATGTTGTGTTTGCGGGGATCCGATGGATATTGAGATGCTATTTCATATTGATTATTGAGATCTTGCATGCTTTCCATTGTTAGTAGCTATCTTGGCCAAGTAGATGCTAGCAACTCCAAGAGTTAGTATTTATGCTCGATAGTGGGTTCATGCCTCTCGTAATCTGGGGAAGTGACAGAAATCGCTAAGGTACTAGATGTGCTGTTGCTACTAGGGAGAAAACAACAATCCTTTGTTCATAGAACAATCGTATTGTTTACTTTGCTTGATTAAATAAGCGATAATCTGTTGCTTCCAACTTAATACTGGAGGGGGGTCGGATGATAACCTGAAGGTGGATTATTAGTCATAGATGCAGTTGGATGGCGGTCCATGTATTATGTTGTAATGCCCAATCAAGTCTCAAAGGAGTCAAGATGATTATTATATGCATGTATTGCTTTTTTGGTGTTTGTCAATTGCCCCGCTATAATTTGTTTACCTAGCATGTTATCTATCTAAGGAGAGCCACCTCTAGTGAACTATGGATGCCGGTCCTTTTCTTTACGTACAATCTACAATCTTTTACTGCTTTGTGTTTACTTTCTGCAAACTTTTACTTCTTTCCATTCGATACGTTTAATCCTTTGTTTTCCACAAAACACGGTGAGATTGACAACCTCATCGCAAGTTGGGGACAAAGTTCTGTGGTTGTGTTGTGCAGGTCTCCACGTTGCTACTAGCACCGGTGGTGCGCCCTGCCAAAGCTCAGCTAGTAACACCTTTGGGGTGTTTCCTTGCTCCTATTGGTTCGATTAAACCTTGGTTTCATAACTGAGGGAAACTTGCTGATGTGCTCATCATACCTTCCTCTTGGGGTTCCCAACGAGCTCTACATCAACCACGATCCATCAACACTTTTCTGGGCAGCCGTGCATTGAGCCATCACATACCTCTGACATCCATTGCATTTCCTCACAAGATCCTCTACTTGCTCTGATTCACTGGGCCAATAAAATCCATGACGGAAAGCTTTTTCCACTAATGCTCTGGAGGATGTGTGATGACCACACTCTCCTTGATGGATATCTCGGAGGATGTCAAGCCCTTCTTCCGGGTCTACGCATCACTGTAGCACTGCAGTGACACACCTTTTGTAATTCGGCATTGATAATTGTGTATGCCTTTGCTCTTCTCTGGATTTGCTTTCAGAGTACCTCATCATCGGGAAAAGTTCCTTCCTTTAGGAATTCAAATATTGGATTTACCCATGCAGGTATAACTCGGATGGGGAAAAGCTCCTCATCAATTTCCATTGCATCCACCGACATAACTCTAGTCGGATCAAGCTGAACAGTCCTAGGGTCTTGCACGGCAGTCCTCGGGTCTACTGGAACATTCCTCGGGTTTGCCGTAGCAGTCCCCGGGTTTGCTGAGGTGCTTCCCCAGTCTATTTCCATATGAGTAGCTTTTGATCCGGAGAGGGTCGGGATATAAATTGATTTGGATTCTGGTCATGGTGTAATGGATGGTTTTCTCAAGTCTTCCAATGCAATGCCTGGCGGGATTGGCCGCCGGGATGACCCCAACTTGGATAATACATCAGTTGCCTCATTTTGATCCAAGGTACGTGATGGAATTCACACCCCTCGAAGAAACCACTTATCTTCTGGACATAAAATATGTAAAGTGCCATGTTTGCGTCCAGAGCATCCCAGTTGCCAGACACTTGATGTACCACCAAATCCGAGTCTCCAAAACACAATATCCGACGTATGCCTACCATCTTTGCTACTTTGAGTCCATGCACAAGTGCTTTGTATTCAGCCACACTGTTTGATGCGCTAAAATGGATCTGGAGGACGTATTTTAGCTGGTCCTTCTTGGGTGAGGTAAGCACTAATCCACCCCCAAGTCCTTCCTTTCGCTTTGACCCATCAAAGTGCATTCGCCAGTAATTTGAGTCTGGCAGAGGTAGTTCGTATTGCATCTCAGCCCAATCCACGAAGAAATCTGCCATAGCTTGTGATTTGATCGCATCCCTTCTATCAAACTGCGGCGCATATGGGGCTAACTCAATTTCCCATTTTGCAATACGATCGTTAGCATCTTTGTTACCCATAATCTCGGATATGGGTGCTTAACACACCACTTTGATGGGGTGTTCCTTAAAGTAATGCTTAAGTTTTTTGGCTGCCATGTACAAACCATATGCCATCTTCTGGTAGTGAGGGTAATTCTGTTTTGAAGATGACAATACTTCACTTAGGTAATATATCGGTTGATGTCTATGCACTTTTGTTCTTGTAGACAGTTGTTGGGCCTCCAAGTGCAGAGGTTTGTAGAACAGCAGCAAGTTTTCCCTTAAGTGGATCACCCAAGGTTTATCGAACTCAGGGAGGTAGTGGTCAAAGGTATCCCTCTCAAGCAACCCTGCAATCAAGATACAAGAAGTCTCTTGTGTCACCAACACACCCAATACACTTGTCAGGTGTATAGGCGCACTAGTTCAGCGAAGAGATAGTGAAATAAAAGTGGTATGGATATAAGACAGCGGTGCGAGAAAATAGCTTGATGGCGTGGAAGAGACTAAAGGCAAACTGAAATAAAGATGGAAGCAATCAAACATGTAAGAGATCTAGTTGCAAATGGTGTTTCAATGCTTAGAAACAAAGCCTAGGGATCATACTTTCACAAGTGAACACTCTAATATAAATACCTTCTCTTTATGATATTACTCTTAACTAATCTCTGGTTGGACACTCTAATCCATGGTACGGGTATAACAGCACACCCCAAAGTTCGCTTTGCCCATCTAGATAACCCCACACTGTCACCTTGATCTCTAGATGGTTCCAACAAACACCACAATTTCATAGAAACATCCAACACCAAATATAACTCATAACAAGTATTTGTAATCTCTAGCCTAAGTGCAACCATGGTGTGCACGCTGTCACTTTCACACACATGGGGAGAGCAGAGATCTATTAAAGCACTTGAGTAGCAGGGTAGATCTACTTGATTACAAGGCTCATGATCACAATATGATCATGCATAGAGAGAGATGAACACATAGCTACCGGTAGAACCCTTAGCCTCGAGAGAGAATTACTCCCTCCTCCTCATGGGAGTCAGCAACGGGGGAGATCGATGGAGATGGCTCCGGGGGCACTTCCCCATCCTGGCAGGGTGCCGAAACAGAGACTTATGTCCCCTGAATCTCCCCTTAGGTGGCGTCGACGCTGCGGAACTTTTCGTGGCTGGAGGCTATTCGATTTAGGGTTTTCATCCCAGGGGCTTCTTATAGGCGAAGGGGCAAGATCGATGGCCAGCCAGGGGTCCCACACCATGCCCTGGCATGTCCTAGGGCTTCCCACGCCAAGGGGTGGTGTGGCTGCCCTGTGGCCCCCCTTCGTCTCTCCTTCGGACACCATGTGTCTTCTTGTAAAATATCGACTTTGGCTTTTGTCCCGTCCAATTCCGATAATATTGATTTTCTGCCTTTTCTGAACCAAAAATAGAAGAAAACAAGCAATCGGCACTGTGGTATCTTGTTAATAGGTTAGTCCCAGAAAATGCATAAAATTATCTCAAAGTATGAACAAAACATAAGAAAAGTTGATACCAAACAAGCATGGAACATAAAAAATAATAGATACGTTAGCAACATATCAACATCCCCAAGCTTAACTCCTGCTCGTCCTTGATTAAGTAAGTGATAAAAAGAAATAATAATTTTTGAGGTGACATGCACCATCATAAACTTATCAAAGTATTTGTAAAACATTGATAGCTGGGATCATAGTACTTCAACATAGCATGAAAGATATAGTTCTAACAATAATACATACCAACTATGTTGTAACATGAAAAGGCACAAACAAAAGATTCATGAATAACAATGCTTTGCAAGACGTTTGTTTGTTTCACATAAATAAAACATAGCATAGTGTCATTCAGCTTGTCCCTCATAGAGTAGCAAACGTAAATGCATAGGACACCTTCAAAGTTTATATGGGTGACCAGATACAAATAGTTTAAGAACAAGCATTATCAAAGTTATGCATCAATCAACAAGTCTTGGGACAGTGCACATAGAACTAAGAATGGACACTATACTCTCTCAATAGGTGCATAATGATAGAAGGTGGAGACTCAACATAAAAGTAAAAGAAAGGCCTTCGTAGAAGGAATCAGGGATTCAAGTTTCATAAAGAGCTTCCAAAAATTATGGTACTTATTAGCTTTCAGCTCTCATTTCCCCTATCATAAGCATCTTTAGGTGATTAAGGTTAAAGTGAACAAACTATGGAGTATATGCTTGACAAAGTATAAGTTGGCAATCTCATGTCCCTTGAATACGAGGGCCGCTCCTCATGCTACTCAAGTTTAGTTACCGATAAGTTCTTGTCATAGTAAGTACATGTGTAACATAGAGAACCGCCAACGGGGTACCCCTTGCCCGATGATACGGAAGAATCCCCATATAAAAATGACAAGGTGAGCAGACAACGAGCATCTCAGCAATCTTCTTATTTACCATGGGAAAATGGTGCTTTTTTCTCTCTTTCTTCTTTTCTCATCTCCTTTTTTATTTTTTTCTCAATCTCTATCTCTTTTTTTATAAGAAGAATGCTTCACAGATTTCTCATTATGGTTACGTTGCAGGTTTCCACCATGATTAGGCATGGATTAGACCGGAGGCCCAGGCGTTTCTCTAACACACATACATAACTCCATGGACTTACAAGCTCCCATTTCATTTCACAGCGATGACATTCATAGACAAAAGAGCATGATATCAACTAGGTACAATGTACGAGTACAATGTTGAAGGCCTTCCCCATGACAGCATGGTTCTACTAATCCCCAACATATAAGTGCAAGCATATACAACATATATGACACAATGGTTCAAGTTTATTAGGGCAAGAAAAGTAAAGTGTGCCATCAAGTTCATGAGAGCTTTAATCACTAGTTTTCTCATAACAAGTTTAATTCGGAAGGTAGATAAAAACATGAATATACTTGCAATAGCAAATGCTAATGGGTAGGTATGGTGTACTCTTTGGAATAACTTGGTTTTATTTGGAGTTGGATGCATGAGTGGAACTCATACTTGGTTGTGGAGGCTAGCAAAAGAGTGGGAGCGAACAACTAAGAGAGCAATAATGGCCATAATCATGCAAAGCGACAAAACATCATTAATTAAAGCATAAGTTGATATTACAAATCGAAAACTAAAGGATCATAGAGGCTATGGTGGCTTGGGATAGTCTTAACATGGTGTGAGCATGCGCCAAGTCAACCCAAATAAAGCATCAAAGGATAATACCACAATACTATGCTTTAATATGCTAAAACAACGCATCATTCTTTCAAGGCACATTAAGCAATCTCAATTGTTTTTAACAAGTCAAGCTACAGCAATAATCACTAAGCATAAAGTCAAAACAATATCAAGCATGACATGACAAAGCCTAGGCCATAGTCAAAAACAAGCTCCTTTTGTACCACTATAAGCATGAAACTTCCTACTCTTTTCCAATCCAAACCAACTTATTTGAAAACTAATGTATGAATGAGGGGGTCCAACCAATTTATTCAAGCAAACTAAGCAAACTAAGCAAATGAAAACCAACAACCAAAAACGAAGACGCTCCAAGAAAAACACAATTGTGCATGAAACAATAAAAATGAAGTGTCTAAAAAGACCTGAGATTTTTATTGGCTTGAGCTTTTGTCCATCCTTCATCTCATTACATCATTCTTTCCATACACCTAAAAGTTTTCCTTCATACAAAACTTCACACAATCTTCATTAGCAACGTTAGTGCATTCAAAAGATAATAAGTCTTTAGGTTCAGTTTCAACACCAATAAAACTTCCATTAAAACACAAGCTACTGAAGCACTTCCCTTGAAAAGCCAAATTCCCCAAAGAGGACCCAAAAAGGAACCAACAAGAAGCAAATGCAAATAATGGCAGAAATCTGTCAAAACAGACCAGCAGGTAAAAACCAATTTTTTCGAAGACCTTCTATTGCTCAAATAAAAAAGTGTTGAACTAACGAAAGTTAGATAACAACCTGGGGCAGAAGCACAAAAATGCAAGACTCAAAACGACATACATAGATTTTACACGAATTTTTACGGTGAAGCACAAAAATCTGTTTCGGAACAGCAACTTTCCCAAATCTTACTTCTCTCTCATTAGAGGTTATTCTTGGCACAAAAATCAAACAAAAAGGATAAGGAGAGGTTATTACAGAGGTAATAACTTCCAAGACTCAACTAAAACTTTTTGGTTATCTCCCAATAAGTACTTTTCTTTAACGCCTTTATGTTAAGCATGATAGTTTGAGAAGATGCTCACATAAGAAATATGAATTGAAGTAAAGGAGAGCATCAAGAAGCATATTCAAAGAACATTTAAGTCTAACCCACTTCCTATGCATAGGAATCTTGTAAATAAACAAGTCATGAAAGCACAAAGCAACAAGCATAGAAAATCAAAATAAGTGCAACTTTAAGACTTTCAACATAAAGAGGGGAAACTTAATAATTTTAAGATACATAAGACCATGTTTCCCTCTCTCATAATAACTTTTAGTAGCAACATGAATAAATTAACAGTATAAAAATCACATAAAAACATTCTTATCATGAGCCACATCCATAAAAGAATTAATACTCTCCACATAAACATAGTCATTCTTATTAATTGTAGTGGGAGCAAATTCAACAAAATAGTTATCATTATTATTCTCATCACCATAATCATCAAATATAGGAGGCATATTGTAATCATTAATTTTCTCCTCAATAGTAGGTGGACTGAAAATATCATATTCATCATTGTAATCATCATATATTGGAGGTTTGGTATCATCATAAGCAATAGAATAGCTATCTTCCAAAGCTAGGGAACTAAAAAAGATCATTTTCATAAAAACTAGCTTCCCCAAGCTTAGACTTTTCCATAGCATTAGCAATAATGGTGTCCAAAGAATTCATACTGACAACATTGTTATTAGCATGCAAATAAAGTTCCATAGGTTTTTTAATTTTCTCTTCAAACACTTCATGTCCTAACTCAAGATAAATACTATAAAGCTCCCTAATTGTTTTGTTGTTTTCCATTAAGCCTAACTAGTGAAAATAAAAACAAGAAAAGAAAAGATATAATTGCAGAATCTAAAGGAAATAACTTCAAGCACTCATACCAGAGGATGTGAGTACCTTTTACCTTACCTCCCCGGCAACGGAGCCAGAAAATAGCTTGATGTCTACACACTTCTATCCTTGTAGACAGTTGTTGGGCCTCCAAGTGCAGAGGTTTGTAGAACAGCATCAAGTTTTCCCTTAAGTGGATCACCCAAGGTTTATCGAACTCAGGGAGGAAGTGGTCAAAGGTATCCCACTCAATCAACCCTCAATCAAGATACAAGAAGTCTCTTGTGTCCCCAACACACCCAATACACTTGTCAGGTGTATAGGCGTACTAGTTCGGTGAAGAGATTGTGAAATACAAGTGGTATGGATATAAGACAACGGTGCTAGAAAATAGCTTGATGGCATGGAAGAGACTAAAGGCAAACTAAAAAAAGATGGAAGCAAGCAAACATGTAAGAGATCTAGTTGCAAATGGTGTTTCAATGCTTTGAAACAAGGCATAGGGATCATAATTTCACTAGTGAACACTCTCATATAAATATCTTCTCTTTATGATACTACTCTTAACTACTCTCCGATTGGACACTCTAATCCATGGTAGGGCTATAACAGGACACCTCAAAGTTCGCTTTCCCCATCTAGATAACCCCACACTGTCACCTTGAGCTCTAGATGGTTCCAACAAACACCACAATTTCATAGAAACATCCAACTCCAAATATAACTCATAACAAGTATTTCTAATCTCTAGCCTAAGTGCCACCATGGTGTGCACGCTATCACTTCCACACACATGGGGAGAGCAGAGATCTATTAAAGCACTTGAGTAGCAAGGTATATCTACTTGATTACAAAGCTCATGATCACAATATGATCATGCATAGAGAGAGAGAGAGATAAACACATAGCTACCGGTAGAACCCTTAGCCTCGAGAGAGAACTACTCCCTCCTCATCATGGGAGTCAGCAACAGCGATGGAGATTGTGGCGGAGATTGATGGAGATGGCTACAGGGGCACTTCCCTGTCCCGGCAAGGTGCTGGAATAGAGACTTCTGCCCCCGAATCTCCCCTTTGGTGGCGGCAGCGCTGCGGAACTTTTCGTGACTAGAGGCTGTTCGATTTAGGGTTTTCGTCCCAGGGGCTTCTTATAGGCGAAGGGGCAAGGTCAGTGGCCGACCAGGGGGCCCACACCATGCCCTGGAGCGGCCTAGGGCTGCCCGCGCCAAGGGGTGGTGTGGCTGCCGTGTGGGCCCCCTCCGTCTCTCCTTCGGACTCCATGTGTCTTCTGGTAAAATATTGACTTTGGCTTTTGTCCCGTGCAATTCTGAGAATATTGATTTTCTTCCTTTTCTAGGACCAAAAACAGAAGAAAACAGGCAACTGGCACTGTGGCATCTTGTTAATAGGTTAGTCCCAAAAAATGCATAAAAGTATCTCAAAGTATGAACAAAACATAAGAAAGTAGATACTAAACAAGCATGGAACATCAAAAATTATAGATACGTTAGCAAGGTATCACCGGTCTCTTCATCGACTTTCCTTCCACATCGCGTTCCACCACTATGACTGCACTTACGACTCGGTTGGTCACGGCTATATAGAGTAATATTGGCTCCTTGGGTAGTGGCGCGGCTAATATTGGTGTAGAGGACAACATCTTTTTCAACTCTCAGAACGCGCTATCAGCTTGCGGTGTCCACGTAAATTTATCTACCTTTTTCATTAACTGGTATAGGGGCAATACCTTCTCTCCCAGCCGACTCACAAACCGACTTAAGGATGCCAGGAAACCCGTAAACTTCTGCACATCATTAAGACACTTCGGCAGCTCAATTTTCTTGATGGCTCGGATTTTCGTGGGATTGGTTTCGATACCTCGGCTGGATACAAGGAAACTGAGTAAT
Organism: Avena insularis; assembly: GCA_023614405.1. Lineage (NCBI taxonomy): Eukaryota > Viridiplantae > Streptophyta > Magnoliopsida > Poales > Poaceae > Avena > Avena insularis. The sequence continues at coordinate 276,879,604 of CM042692.1, forward strand.
TTCCCTGTGGGAACACTAAAGGTAATTTTTCCGGGTTAAGCTTCATCCGGAACCTCCTTACATTCACGAATGTTTGCCGGATATCATCAAGGAGCGTTTTGCTTTCCTTGGTTTTTATCACCACATACTCCACATAAACTTGCACATTCCGACCTATTTGGTCATGTAGACATTTTTGCATGCATCGTTGATACGTTGCTCCTGCATTACATAATCCAAACGGGATAGTACGATAGCAATAATCCCCATACAGGGTCATAAATGCAGTCTTTATTTGATCACCCAGATTCAGAGGTATCTGGTGGAAACCAGAATATGCATCTATGAATGACAACAACTCACACCCAACAGTTGAATCTATGACCTGATCTATCCTTGGAAGTGGAAATGGATCTTTTGGACACGCCTTATTTAGGTTCGTGTAATCGATACACATGCGCTATACCACTTCCATATTAGGATCATCCTTCTTTTTCTCCACAAGCACTGGATTAGAGAGCCAATTCGGGTAAAGCACCTCCATGATAAATCTGGCTGCAAGGAGCTGAGCTATCTCATCTCAAATGGCTTTTCTCCTGTCTTCGGCAAAGCGGTGGAGAGGTTGCTTCACTGGCTTTGCTTCGGGTCTCACATTCAAAGAGTGCTCGGCCAACTCCCCTGGCACACCTTGCGGGTCATGTGTAGACCAAGCAAACATGTCCCGATTCTCACGGAGGAAGTTGACGAGCTCGCTTTCCAATTTGTCACTTAACCTGGCACCAATAGTCACGGTGCGCTCCAGGAACTGATCGTCAACATGCACTTTCTTTGTATCTTTCATCGCTTGAAATGAAACACTCCCATGCGGGTTACTTAGAGTCGACATATGCTGTTGCGCAGACAGAGCTAGTGCAGCCACTTCTAGAATTTTCCTCTTCTCTTGAGCAATCACGATTGACTCGGCCAGGTTTGATCTGGCGGATGCACATTCAATAGAATGCCTGAAGTCCCCAGCTATGGTGATCACCCCCTTGGTCCGGTCAATTTCATCTTCAAATAACTGATGTGAGTACTTGCCATAGATTTGTTCAGAGGAGGCCTGCCGAGTAAAAAGTTCTCAGTCCGGCAATTGTCCCTTGTGCCGAATAACACATCAACCCGAACTTTACAATTGGCTCACAGGAGATACCTGGCACAATGTCGTGGAAGGTGGTCCTCGTTGCTTCGAGCATATTCTCCGATATTTTCAACTTGTGCATGGTATCCTTGTACATGATATTAATGCTACTGCCATTGTCTATCAGCACTTTGGAAAACCTTACATTGATATTCGACCCAATGAATGTCGGATCCAACTCCAGCGCCTAGGTCCTAGGACTTTGCATAAGCTTTGGGTCGTCCTTGATGCTCCAAATAATCTCTTGATCCGACCAAGGCATATACCTCACCACTGTCGGCATTACCGCATTTACCTCCATATGCCGGTGTTGCAAACTCTTTCTGTCAGTCTGTTCTGTGGTAAACACACAGTAACTTTGATGATGCTCTTTGTACTCATTTCTCCCCTCATTATCGTGATACCCTTGGTCCTATTGTTGCTGGTTATTCACTTGATGCACAACATCCCTCATTTCCTGATTCTCATACCTCGGTGGAGGTGGAGGCCACATTAGTTGCTGTCCATTCCCCCAGTGAGAAGTTGCTGCCGAGGTGCTTCATTCTGAGGTCCATCATGCCAAGGTGCATTGTGATGAGGTGCCTAAGCATTCCCCGAGCTACCTTGCTCTAGTTTCCTCATCCATTCACATTGCCGGGTCGTATGGTTCGCCGGACTATTTGGACTTGGCGTATGGAACTTGCATGGTTGATCCAGCATAGACTCCAATGTGTATCTCGGATGGTCTTTTCTTTCCTGTCAGTGTTTCTTCTATTCCGGGGTCCAAGGCTTTTTACCCTCACACTTTTGTTTCCATTGTTGCCCTCTAGTTTTCTGGCGCTGGCTCGCACCGGCATTGGGCTGATCCCAGTCCACAGCGGCCACTTGCTGAGAGCTGTACCGGTAATTCGGATAATCATCCCTTCTTTTACGTCGGAAATCATTCCTCTTGGATGATCCAGAACCATCTCTATTGTAGTATTTCTCATTCGACTCGCTTGACATTAGCCAAGGTTGTGTTGGGTCTCCCAAGGCATATGAATCTACGATCTGGATCGTCTCATCCAGGGTAGTTGGCATATCTTGCTGCAACCTCTGCCACAACATACTTCCATACCTATAGCCTTGGGCGAACCACGCAATTGCTTGTGATACAATTACTCCTTCACACGAGTTCTGCATGTTGCACCACCGAGTCAGGAACTCTTGATCCGACTCATTTGGTCTCTGCTTGGATAATGCCAAGGTCTATGGCATGTTCAGACTCTTGTAGGTGCTTGAGAAGTTGCTGATGAACAGCTCCTCGAAATCCATCCAACAATTGATACTCCCTGGTGGCAAGTTTTTTAGCCAAACCCTTGCTGGTCCTTCCAACATCTGTGGTACATATCTCACAACCCATCTCAAATTACCCGTTGCAATGTTTACCGCAGTTGCGCAATCAATGAGCCAGGCATCCGTCTTTGTATTGCCATCATATGTCTTTGTTACTCTGGCCAACTAAAAATTCAGCACAGGTGGTTCTCTCATGATCCGAGGTCCAAAGCATGTCGGACCCGGTGGTCCTTGTACCTCAATCATCTCCGATCTATAGATCTGGTCTAGCTTCAGCCTAGCGTCATCCAGCTGCAAGTTCCTGTTTCCCAATCTTGATCCGACCACATGGTGTTCTGGCCTAGGGAATCTGGCATTGGCCATCACCGAGTAACCATCATTGTATCAACCTAAATCTGGGCGAGCATTTTGTTGTTGCATCGCTGGACCATCACTTCTCTCCTACTGAGGTGCGTACTGCTGCTGCTGTTGCCGAGGTGCATTTTGCCCAGTTTCCACCGAATTATGTTGTCTGGCATTGCCGTTGACTACGTTCCTCTGACCGGCATTGCCTTGGTCACGGTTACCATGGCCAGCTTCTCCTCGGCTGGCACTTTGATGATCCTCATCGACTTGCACTGATTTTCCTTTTCCCGCCTTCATCGGGTCATAAGGGACCAACTATTTGTCTCGTCTCCCCGAGGTTAGCACTTCCTCTCTCCTAGGGCCGTGACCTGGGGACGACGTGGCTTCAGCATATTTTGCCGGGTTATTCCTCACCGAATGAACTACGTGAGATGCTCTGGGCTGTGCCAGGTTTGCCTTGTTTATTTCCTCATTCTGCTGACATGCCGCCCTTAAAAAGTGGTTAACTCTTTCCTGTTGCCTCTCTCGGGCTTCTCCGGTTAAGCCTTCTAACTCGAAGGCAGCTGCATTGGCAGCCCTAAGGGTCTTAGCCGGGGTACTGTATCTCTCAAGTCCTGCAGTTGCTATCATATCTGTCTGGCCCGGCCTAGGCACATACTCCCTATCAATCTCAGTAATCAGGTTTCTACCTAGGATTTTTACTCCATCTATGCGGTTTTCCTTTGCATACTCCCGTAGAGTGATGTTCCGTGACTGCTGCAACTCAGCTACTTTTTCCGCACCAGCTAATATCTTCTGCCTAGTTTCCTATAACTCGGCATGTGCCTGAGCCGGATCTACTACTGGTGCTATGGGTATTGCTATGCTATCTATTGCTTGCTGCAATACATTCTCTAGCCTCTCTAGTGGAGGAAATCTGGACCTTGCCTGCTTTGGCATTTCCTCTGGCTCTAGCGCAGGATCCTTGCTTGCTCCTGCGTCTGATGTTGTCATCATGACCTCAACGCAGCTTGCGTGGTGGGTTATATGCACTCCGCGAGCCACGCTGAGAGGTGGTTCGCCTCCCTCGACGATGTGTCGTAGGTGTATGCAGGACTCGTCGATGCCGACGTAGATCTTGTGCGTGCCAAGCTTGATAAAGAGGTTGTTGCATGGAGGAGGGTTCCTTCCGAAGCTCCCCGCGTTATCCCTGACGTAGTCCAACACTCCAAAGCACAGAACGAGCCCGGAGACGACGCACTCGCCGGTGCTGAAGATGTTTCTCGTCCGGATTTTTATCCCTGCTAGCACCGCGAGCCCCACGGTGGGCCCCAACTGTCGTGGTGGTGCCATGGCAGATGCCATGGATAGGCTAAAGATGGGGCCAATGTGCACTAGAGGAATCCAGGGAGGGATAGTGTGGTGATTCCACACAAAGATGTTTGTATTTCTCTCTTGTTGAATGTAGATTACAAGGGCTCCTTCAGCTGTTGGTGATAAGGAGACTAGTTCTCTTACTCCCCACTACAAAGCCCAAGAGTTCTTCCTTCATAGAATGATCGACCCCCTACTATGGAGGCCCTGGTGCCCCTTATATAGGGGAGCCCTGGTTACAAAATTAGGGCACACGTGGAAGCATATTCCCCGAATATTCCCTTTGGTAAAAGCTAGATGCCTCTTTATTCACTTTAAATGGCTAGTCCGGACCTTGGACATAATCCACTGTGAGCTCCTTGGCTTTTGGCGTCACTAGACATGGATCACATCAGCCGACACTTCCTGCATCACCTTTGTCGGCCACGCCCCGCTAGTCCTTCCCTCTACTCGCTTCGCTCATGCTATAATGGACAAAGGCCACCTTTTTACAAGTGGGAGATTCCTTCCTTCTCTTGGAAGCCAAGTGGTGACCCGGCTAGTGGTTGGTTAACCCGGCTATGGTGGTACTGCACATATGGTAAATCAAGCATAGCGAACATACATTTTATGTCGTTGGGTTAGTGTTAGGTGAACAGCCGCCAGGCCAGGTTACCTCGTAAGTCGGCCTGCCTTGAGGAGACCCGGCTAGCATTCTCCTTGACTGTGTCATACCTTGGCTAACTCAGCCTTTATACCCCGGCGTGACCCTACCCGGGGTATCCCCCCAACATCCATGGACATCCCTGATGATGGCATGGCTGGAGTATAGCTAGGAGAATTTGACATCACCCCAATTGCATACAAGACTGACCCAGATGGTCGTATAGTCTTTAGCAATCAGGGGTGGAAGAAATTCCACCAGAGTGAAGATGATCTAAAGGTTTAACAAGAAGTGCTAATCACTGGCAGGAACGCCACATAAGAGATGTTGGATGTGCAGCTTGTGTTCGAGACCATCTAGAGTAGTTATGTTTGAGAACTGTTACGTTCAACTAGTATGACATAGTCTAGAACTAGTTAATTAGTTGTTTGAATATATAATTTATTTGCATGTTAGTCTACTTTTGGAAGATTTTTATGGGTATGGATATGATTGTGTGAAATAGAAGCCACTACAAAGAATTATGGAAGCTACTACAAAGAATTATGGAAGCTTTCCTATCCACATGCATTAATATTCCTGTCCATGCTTATAATAATAAGGTTCATATATGCTTTCCTATCAACATGTATACAGACAGTGGTCTATATGTTGTTCGCGAGAAGGTCCCTGGTTGCTACACTCTATGATTTTTTTGAATCAGTAACTACAACTTGAGTGCTATATGATTAAAGCTGAAAGATAGTACTTACACATAATTTTGAAAGCTACTACAAAGAATTCTTAAATATACCACACATAATTATAAAAGCTACCATACACTAGATTCTGAAAGTACTAAAAATAAATACATTATAATTTTCTACTTCGAATACATCTGAAGACGCTAGCTAGCTTTGAAATCCCCTCGTTTGAAGTGTGCTGCTAGTATCTGGTCTAGACGATAAGGCCTCGATAAACTTTCCAGATCATAATGACCAAATCCATGTACAAGTGTTGGTTCCTCATCCCAGGCCTTAAGATCATGGTTTTACACTCTAATATAAGACAAATCTGCGTACATGATGTCTCCATTCTCAAGTACTACATACACTTCACCACAGAACGGGGTCATGCAGTTCACAAGTACATCTTGTGATGGATAAATTCCTTCTCCAAATACTTCATCGAAATACCCTATTGGGGTGCTCTCATTGTCACAAGCAATAGCCCCCGAATATTTTGCCGAAACGAACACCATCATGGGGGACTTTGTGACGGCGACAAATTTTATAATATATGACGGTATATGTGCATGAAAATCAGCATTGGACTTATGAATGAGTGGGTTCAGAGGACGAATCTTTTGCGTCTCATCCCTCTGAGCAAGAATGATGATGCCACGATAAACACCGTCGAAGTATAAGATTTTGATGAAGAGAATAGTTAGCCCTAAGATATCTTTACAATGGAAAATATAAATAAAGGAAAGTTATATCAGATGAATGTGAACATGCGTTGAATGTCCATTAGATTCGTCATGAAGCAATGGCCTATGGGGGGGTTGAGGAACGTGAAGTCACCGACGTCTGGACGTGTGAGATATATCAGGATCCAGTTGTTAAGCTGGAGCTCGGGTTCTTTTAAGGTGCGGCACCAATCATCGCAGACTTCTCGACAATAAGCGTAGGCATCGACACACTCCTCATTCTCTTGGAAGGAGTCAGTGATCTTGTAAAATGGTCCATCGACCAGGAGATCGGACCATTTCACCTTCATCCGGCTGCTGGCCATGGCTAACTTTGGGAAGGGTTCCTATATCAAGCAATCAAAAAGAACAGGATAACAAGGAGACGAAAAGGGAATAGAGGACAGAAAGCGGAACTACCACTTCGCTGATCAACTATTTTTACCTTATGAGCTAGTGCATAAATTACTACGACCTGACGGACAAATTTTGGTGATCCAGCGGTTGGAGGTGTGCTCTACACAAGGGGACTTCGTGGGTTTGATTCCGTCCAACCGGTATTTCCCAAAACGACTTTTATCTCATTTAATTTCTTCTATCAAACATACTAACATGTCGGACTGGCCAAAAACCACCGTGAAGTACTACCGTGCAAACTGCACTGGCAGGTGGGGTTAGTTCACGGATGACGCGTTCATTGAAAAAATGAGTCAAACATGGCCCATAATGAAATTCATGATGATTATACGCGAGACGAAATGGATAACCGGGATTCAGGGCCAAGGACAAAATCCACGACGATTTCGCCATGATGAAATCCAAAAACATCATGAATGACTAGGCTGGAGATCCTCCGATCCCCTCTCGACGAAAAAACTAGAAAGTCACGGATCCGCGACGTTTTTATGTAGCATCATGAAAAAAACATCATGGATCGTCCAGATTCTGGTAGTGTGAGGTCAAAATTCTTCTGGGAGGGGACGGTCCCCAAAAGCAAGTATCATCTCTTAAATTGGCCAGGGATCTGCCGTCCCAAGGACCAGGGTGGGCTGGGCCTTACCAACACTAGGAAGATGAACATTACACTGATGTTGAAGTGGATCTGGAAGCTATACCAGGGAGACGACTCTATTTGGGCCACCATTGTGCAAGCTAAGTATGGAGATTCCAATGAATTTTTTTTTGGCTCGGGACAAGGGGGTTCCCAATTCTAGAAAAGCCTCCATAAAATCAAACACCATTTTAAGGCAGGGGCTAAATACTTGGTGAATGACAGGGCTCGTACCCTATTTTGGCTTGATTGGTGGTTCTGTAATGGCCCCATCAGTGAACAATACCTGGAGTTGTTTGCCATTTGTGAAATCCCTCTTGTCTCAGTGGCAGAGGTATGTTTACATACCAACATCCACCTAACTTTTAGGAGGGCTCTCGACCAAGAGGGTGTCACGGCCTGGCTCGCCCTTGTTGAAGAGCTAGAATCGGTTACCTTGCGCACTGGTAGGGATAAAATCATGTAGCACCGTGAACCTTCAGGTGAGTTCTCAGTTAAGTTGATGTATAGATTGCTAACCCAAAGTGTGTCCGTGCTGCACTTCAAAGATATCTAGGGAGCAAAAATTCCTCTCAAGGACAAGATTATGTCCTAGCAACTTGCTCTTGATCGCATGCCTTCGAATTTGATTATGGCGGCAAGACACAGCCCTTCCAACGGCTCTTGCATGCTTTGTGGGGCGCGGGAAAATGCCTCACACATCATCTTCTCTTATTCCATGGCCAAGTTTTCTTCAGGTGCGACTAGACAAATCCTAGGGTGCAACTGGCATGCCACCAGTTTTGCACACTTCTAATCGATTCTCTCTGGGTTCTCAAGGCAACCTAGGTGCCTACTCTTGATAGTATTTGTCGTGCAATCTTGGTCACTATGGCTAATTCGAAACAAACTGACAATCGAGTATAAGGTGCTTCACCATCCAACTGACTGGCTCTACAAAATGATCATCACTTTGCATCTTTGGAAACTAAATAAAAAAGGCGAGGGACAAGGAGGGCCTCGAGTGGATGGCAAACAAACTAAGGCTCCTATACCTCAAGATGGCTCTAGGAAGCGGTGATCCGCAGTGAGGCAGTAGTGCTCAGTCTTCGGCCTGTTTTGGGGAGGGCGACCCCATAGCACTTCTTAAGTTAGTTTCTCTTGGCTAAGCTCTAGGCCTCTGCATGTTTATTTGTTTGAATGTGGTTTTGGCTATGAACTCATGGCTTTATTAATTTAAAGCTGGGCACTTTGTGCCTATTATCTAAAAAAGGCTAGAGCCAGAAGCAGGTTGTCCACATGATCCACCTTGGCCACCATGCATGTCAAAGACTCATGTAACTATGCGAAGATGATTTAGATTATCCTCCTTGCATTCACATGCCATAATGGGACCCATGTGTTACATAGTTAGTATCTTCTCCTAGTTAGACTTGTATCGCGAGTTGTACAGCTGTATCCGGATGTATAAGGATACGGTTAGATCTAGCAAACTTGGTTGTAATCCTGTAATCTACCTCACGATGGTTGTTGGTTAATCGCATATATACACACGGAATGGTGGCCCTTAATAGGGTACAATGCCTTACACCAAACCTGGTATCATCACATGGTATCAGAGCAAACCTCCACAAATCTCCACATCTATATCGATCCCATCTCACCACCGATGGCAACCAACTCCTCCTCGTCCACCATGACCTTGCCATTCCATCAAGGCGTGTCAGAGAATCTTGGGAAGGGCAACTTCCCCTATGGAAGGCCCAGGTGCTGCCAGCGATCCGTGGCGCACAGATGGTGGGCTACATCGATGGCTCCACCAAGGTTCCGGCAAAGGATCTCACTGTCGGCAAAGGAGACGCTGGCAAGAAGGTGCCTAACGCTGACTATAACTAGTGGGCAGCCAAGGACAACAGGTATATGGGTTCATGTTTAACTCGCTATCACGCAAAGTCAAGGCTCACATGCTCAACACCAACACCGCACAAGAGCTATATGAGGCCATCGTCACCATGTTTGGCACGCGCACACGTGCGCGTATGGTCAACACCCCCATCGCCCTGGCAACCACCAAAAAGTTGTTGATGCAGCCCGTCCTATGGATGCTACTACATCTACACCAACAAGTCCCCCAAGTGGACCCATGACTCGTGCCCGAGCCAAGCTCCTACAAGCTTAGGCGAACTCGCTCCTCTCCTCGTGTCAATTTGATACCTCCTTGGATGGTGTGCTACTTCATGCAACTACTCTATGCATCATCAGGTACGAAGCCCCAACACATCACCAAGCACCCAAGGATGGAGAACTAGGAGCAGAGCGTGAAGCAGAAGTCGCTGAATCTGCTCAGACCGGAGTCTCCGGTCTGCGCACACCGGAGTCTCCGGCCGGCCAAAGTCTCCGGCCTGAAGACCCCGGAGACTCTGGCCCCTCCTCTGGTCTGACCCCCTGCACCAGGCTCCGGGACAATCTGAATGCCCCTCCAGAGGTTGGTCCGGAGGCTCCACCTGATTCTCCGACCTAGACTGGAGTCTCCAGCCTGCACACCAGAGTATCCGGTCCGACCGACGCCATGCATGTAAAAGGCCTTTGGGCCTTCAACCCATGTACCCCTTAGTCCATCCAGAACTTGTCTTTTATTCCTAAAGTACCCCTATTTAAGTGGCTAGCCTATATATATTCCCCACCTCCATTGTAAACCCTAGGCATGATATTTGGAATTAGTGGAAACCCCTATGGATTTATCTAGTTCTTGCCTCATGCTCCTTTGACAAAGGAGCGCCAAATATCCCAAACCTCGTTGGAGTTTGCATCATGCCTCCGCGTTGTACAAGGCCGAGGCATCAGAGTCCCTTTGCCTAGACGTCAAGATCTCACCGAGTCTCCCATCTCGTCGTGCCGTATCGAGAGAGAGTCCTCCGCCCGTCGCCGATCCTAGGGATTGCGCCAGACCGGTCACCACCGGCGTGAGCTATTGGTGTGTATCGTGGTTTTGCGTGTGTGTGTTCATCGCTTTCTTCGTGCGTGAGTTCGTCGTGTTCATCCTCTCCTCCTTCCCCGCACTCCACCCTCGATTTGAGTGGGATTCGTGAAAGATCGGTCCACCCTAGAGGTTTGCCCTCAACATATTGGTATCAGAGTTTCGTTGCTTACGAATTCCCCCACAAAATTTTCTTCTATCCACCAAAGATTCGAAAATCCCCAAAAAACAGCCCAAATTTGCCTTTGGATCGATCTCTTGATTTCGAGTGTTATTTGTGGTTTTGATCCGACCAAACCTTGTCTTAGGAGTTGGTCCAGCTTTATCCTGTGTTTTCCCAGCCCAATTTGGCCAATTTTTCGCGGATTTGAGGACCCAAGGCATGGATTTCCACTCAAGAACACGAGCAGTTCGCGATCTGACTCGAGACCGGAGTCTCCAGCCTATCCACACCGGAGTCTCCGGCCTATCCACACTGGAGGATCCGGCCTAGAACGGAGTTTCCGGCCTGAAAGCCCGGAGTCTCCAGCCCTGACGCCTTATTTTGACAGTTTTGCCTCTAATCTTGCATTGGCTAATTTCCTCTTGTTTGTTTGTGCCCGTGTGCGTGTCGTCAACTAACAGCAAGCTTCCGCATCGACAACTCCCGCGCTCATCGACACCACGGCCCACAACCATCATCCCGCACCACCGACGCCAAGTTCATCATCCCCAACGAAGGTATAACTTGCGTCACCTTGTTAACCCCTATCTTCCTTTGTGTGTACCTATCCCACGAGAGTGACTCATCTTGTGTTTGCTTGAGCATTGTGCACTTTTCCTTGGATAGTGAGAGTGTAAAAGCAATAGCAAGAGTGACTTGGTAGCATCAAGGGAGAGCAAAAAAAGAGAGAAAGAAAAAGATACAAAGCAAAATAAAAAGAAAAACAGTCTCCCATAGCAAAAGAGAGTCTCAAAGGTTGTAATCAAGAGAGAAAGAAGGACGCCCAAGGCAAGTGCACAAATCCGTTGCTCATTTTTCTTCTTTGCAAACAAGCCACGGTCTCTCCTTGCATTGGCACGACAACAATCTTAGTCTTTGTTAGGACATTTTGTTTGCTCATTTTCATAGTCGTGTCAATCCCAATTATCTCCACGTGTGTGTATATAGTCGTAGGTTCCCGTCACCCCTTTTGAGTTGTTGACCTTTGCCTTTGACTTGAGTATTGTTGGATTTTACCCACTTTTGACTATCCCTTTTTCTTTTGGTTGGTTCTTTGGCATTCCACAGCCCTAACCCCACCACCAACAAGCTTTTGAGAGTTAGTTCTTTCTTTAGTGTGAGTTTTCTTTGCAATTCCACTTTGCATGCTTATAACTCTCACTTGTGGTTTATAGTTTGGTGCAATCCCCAAGGTGAGGTACAAGGCTAACACCACCATATTCCACTTCCATATACAATACTGGTGTGTTTTGCTTGATGGATAGGCACGGTGAGTCGAGCCAACCACCTTCCCAAGAAGAAGATCAAGGACCATACATGACGCGCTCAAGTCACTTCATTGTTCGACAAGAGTTCCGTCAACGTTGCGAAGCCCTTGAGACGTGACAAGATGAACAATTTGGAGAGATGCAAGCCGAGTTCAAGAACATCGACAACCGCTTCGACCGCCTCGAACGACAAATGCATGCAATGCATCACAACTTCGGCCACCAAAATGAAGTGCTTCAACACTCCATCACCGAAAGAAATGAAAATCTTTGATGCCTCATCGACGGAATGGCAAGACCGTGTTCACATGCATCAAGCTCTTCGCATCGTCAAGCTCCTCCTCAACAAAATCTTCATCAAAGTGCTCCAAGACGCAATGATGCCCCCTTGGTTGAAGATGGAAGTTCTTTGAACTATGTACCCTTCCCCACGGCACACCGTAACGTCAAGCTATGATGGTGATTTCTCTTCAAGGCTACGAGCAAGGAAAGAAGCACACCGTCATCACGCAAGGGCATTAGTGATCCAACAAGAGCAACCACAAGAAGAACCACAAGTACAACCGCAAGTATACCACCATCACCCACGACACATACTTGACACAACAAGTGATGACTCCAATTTGGAGAACCAAGCTCGTCATCGACGTGAAGCTCTCCAACATCATCCTCCTCGTCCTCATCATCATCAATGTCCACACCGACACCATGGTAATCACGAGGCGCCTCCTCCACCACAAAAAAACATGGAGCGTCAAGTGGTACAAGTTGAGCGACGCCCACCACGTCAAGAGGCTCAAGACCATGATCTTCCCTGTGAGGCCCATGTGCCTAATCAACATCACCAACCAAGGAATGAGCCTCCTCTTCGTCATCAACCACATCATGAGGCTCCACATCCTCAACACCCTCATGAGGCCCAAGTTCCCCAATGTCGTCAACAACCGCGCCAAGAGCAAGAGAAAGCGCCTCAACAACAATATCAAGAGCAAGCTCCACAATAAGGTCGCGAGAACCAAGTTCAACACTCCTCAACCACAAGATCATCAACAAGGTCACCAAGCTTGTTGCAATGACCTCAACAATGAAGAAACTTTCGGCAAGGTCAAGTTCACAATGCCAAAGTTCACCAGAACCAATGACCCCGAAGAATACCTCTCGTGGGAACTCAAGGTCGACAAGATCTTCTATAGGAACAAGAAGATGGTTGCCATGGCTTTGCTTGAGTTTGATGATTACGCCAACCTTTGGTGGGAACAAGTTCAAGTTGCTCGTGATGCAAGACAAGAACCGCCAATCACAACTTGGCATGACATGAAGGCTCATATGAGATCTCGCTTTGTCCCCGTGCACTACACGCGTGACCTCTTCAACAACCTTCAATCGCTTCATCAAGGGACGAAGACCGTGGAAGAGTACTTCAAGGAAATGGAACTCAACTTGATCCGCGCCAACATTGATGAGCGCATGGAGCAAACTATGGCATGTTTCCTTATTGGCTTGAATCACCCAATCAAGCGCATCGTCGAGTTCCAAACATACAATACCATGGTTGAGGTAGTGCACATTGCAACAAAGGCCAAACGTCAAGTGCAAGAGGACATCAAGTACAACAAGCCCAAGACGTATTTCACTTATAAACAAGCTTCAACCGCTATGCCAACAACATTCAATGGAAGCTCCTCAAGTACCCCCAAGCCTTCCTTCAAGCCCACACTTCCTCAAGGAAAAATGCCCCCAAGTGGCAAACAAGCAAAGAGTGATACACCTTTCAACGGTGAATGCTACAAGTGTGGAGGCAAAGGACACAAGTCGACCGAATGTGGAAACAAGAAGGTATTGTTCATCCATGACAATGGCGACGAAGAGTACTTGAGTGAAGATGAATTTGATGCCCGAGTCAAGGAAGCAATGGTAAGGCAATGAGTAGAAGATGACCAAGAACTCTTCATGTGTGAACATGACGCAAGTCCATCACTTGTGGTCACAAGGATCTTGATCACTCAAGCACAAGAGCATGAATACCAACACTCCAATATCTTCCAAACACGATCCGACATCAATGGCAAATCTATCAAAGTGATCATCAATGGAGGGAGTTGGTAGAACCTTGCTAGCACCGTGTGAGAAGCTCAACCTCACCCTCCATCCGCACAAGCACCCCTACCATGTGCAATGGATAAGTGACCAAGGATCCGTGAAGATCAAGCATATCGTATCGGTCTCCTTCGCCATTGGTCCTTACAAAGACACTGTGGAGTGTGATGTGGGTCCTATGACAGTTTTCCACATGCTTCTTGGTCGACCATGGCAATTTAACAAGGCTGCTCTACATGTATACACCTTCAAATGGCTCAACAAAACATGTGTTTTGCAACCAATGACTCCTAGCAAAATAATTGCAGATAATGCAAAGGCTTTAGAGAGGGTGCAAAGCACAACACCTACTTGTGAGAAGAGTGGTGAGAGAGAGAACCACCTCATAGTGAGTGAGAGCCACAAGCCAAACTCGAGTGGAAAAACTAAGAGTGTGCTCCTTGCCACCAAAAGTGAGATGAGAGATGTTCAAAACAACCCATCCATCTTGCACTATGTCCTCCTTTGTAAGGGACTAGCGAGGAACTAATGAATTAACCAATGTTCCTCCATCTTTGATGATTGTTTTGCAGGAATTCAAGGATGTGTTTCCCGAAGAGCTTCTACATGGATTACCTCCTCTTCGCGGCATCGAACATAGCATTCACCTCATTCTCGGCGCACCACTTCCCAACCGTGCCGCCTACCGCATGAACCCGGAGGATACAATGGAAATTGAACGTCAAATCAGACAACTCGTCTCCAAAGGTTTGATCCAAGTTAGCACTAGTCCAAGTGTCATACCCGTGATACTTGTTCCAAAATTGGATGATACGTTACGGTTATGCATGGAATGCCGTCCAATCAATGCTATCACCGTGCTTTATCGACATCCCATACCACATCTCGATGACATGCTTGATGAATCATGTGGAGCCACTATTTTTTCGAAAATTGATCTTCGTAGTGGTTACCATCAACTACGCATGGCTGAAGGTGATGAGTGGAAAACTGCCTTCAAGACCAAACTTGGTCTCTATGAATGGTTGGTTATGCCCTTTGGTTTATCTAATGCCACATCTACCTTCATGCGCCTTATGAAAAATATCTTGCGTTCTCTCATTGGAAAAAGTGTGGTTGTCTATTTCGATGAGATACTTGTTTATAGCAAGTCACTTGAGGACCATATTACACATGTCAAGGAAGTTTTGCAAATTTTTCGACATGAAAAGCTTTATGCTAATCTTCCCAAGTGCACTTTTGCTAAATACAAGTTGATTTTTCTTGGATTTTTCGTTTCCTCGAAGGGCATTGAAGTTTATGTTTCCAAGGTTAAGGACATACGAGATTGGCCCATCCCAACAAATGTGAGTGAACTCCGAAGTTTTCATGGGTTGGCCAGTTTCTATCGTCGCTTTGTGAAAGACTTTTCGACCATTGCTTGTCCCCTCAATGAGTTGATGAAAAAGAATGTCACCCTCGTATGGGGCAAAGCACAACAAAAAGCTTTTGATGAACTCAAAAAGAGGCTCACCGAAGCACCTCTCCTTGTGTTACCATATTTCACAAAAACTTTTGAGATAGAGTGTGATGCTAGTGGCATTGGCATTGGAGGAGTCCTTATGCAAAATGGGCGTCATATAGCCTACCATAGCGAGAAACTTGATGGTTCTCGCCTTAATTATCCGATTTATGACAAAGAGCTTTTTGCCTTAGTTCGTGTCCTTCAAGTTTGGCAACACTACCTATGGCCCAAAGAATTTATCATACATTCTGACCATGAGTCGTTGAAATATCTCAAAGGCCAAGCTAACTTCAGTAAGAGACACGCTAAGTGGGTTGAGTTCATGGAGTCTTTTCCGTACATTGTAAAGTATAAGAAGGGCAAAGATAATGTAGTTGCAGACGCTTTGTCTCGCAAACACACAAGCCTTCTTACGAGACTTGAAATCAACGTGTTGGGTCTTGAGGAAATAAAATCTTTATATGCTTCCGACCCTTTCTTTGAATCAATTTTCGCAAAGTGCTCCATTGATAAAGGAGTTGATGATTTCTATTTGCATAAGGGTTTTCTCTTTAAACAAAACAAGCTTTGCATTCCGAAATCGTCACTCCAACTTTCTCAAAGAATCTCATGGTGGAGGCCTTATGGGTCACTTTGACCGACAAGACATTGGACATGCCGTCCAATGACTATTTTTTTCCCAAGATGACGTACGACGTGGAGTGCTACGTTCAATGATGCACGACATGTGTTCAAGCTAAGTCGCAAGCTAACCCTTATGGTATTTATATGCCATTGCCTATTCCTCATACACCTTGGTCCGACATTAGCATGGATTTTGTGTTAGGATTGCCTAGATCTAAGCATGGTCATGATTCTAGCTTTGTTTTCGTGCTTTTCCAAAAAGGCACACTTCATACCGTGCCATAAGACCGACGATGCTTCACATGTTGCAAATCTATTTTTCAGGGAAATCGTCCGTCTTCATGGTGTGCCAAGAACAATCGTCTCCGACCGTGACGTCAAATTCATGAGCTACTTATGGAAGACCCTCATGGCCAAGCACGGTGTCAAGCTCCTCTTTTCATCTGCATCGCATCCTCAAACTGATGGCCAAACCAAAGTTGTCAACCGAAGCCTCGGAACTCTTCTACGTGTGTTGATCAAGAAGAACTTGAAGGATTGGGAGGAATGTATTCCACACCCTACAACCGTGCCAAGCACTCGACAACCAAGATGATTCCCTTCATGATCGTCTATGGTTTCGAGCCCCTAACCGCGCTCGACATCCTACCACTACCTTTTCATGAGCGCACCAACATGGACGTCGAGAAGGGCACACAAGCTATGAAGAAGCTTCATGAAGAATTAAGAGCTAATATCGAGCAACAAGTCCTTCGCCAAGCTTTAAGGTTAAAAAAGGACAAGAAGGAGATGATCTTTGAAGAAGGTGACCTTGTATGGATACACTTTAGCAAAGAACGCTTTCACAAGGAATGAGATTCCAAGCTGAAACCAAGAGGAGATGGACCCTTCAAGGTCCGCAAGAGAATCAACAACAACTCCTACATCATCGACATTCCAGTCTCAAAGTACCTTGCAAGCAACACATTCCATGTAAAGGACCTCTCACACTACCATGGAGATGTTCAAGATGATACCCATGAAGAGTCAAGGATGACTCTTTCCCAAGGGGGGAGCTGATGCAGCCCATCCTGCAGACGCTACTACATCTACACCAGCAAGTCCCCCAAGTGGACCCATGACTCGTGCTCGAGCCAAGATCCTACAAGCTAAGTTGAACTCACTCCTCTCCTCGTGCCAATTTGATACCTCCTTGGATGGTGTGCTACTTCATGCAACTACTCTATGCATCATCAGGTACGAAGCCCCAACACATCACCAAGCACCCAAGGATGGAGAACTAGGAGCAGAGCGTGAAGCAAAAGTCGCTGAAGCTGCTTAGACCAGAGTCTCCGGTTTATGCACACCGGAGTCTCCGGCCTGCCAAAGACTCCGGCCTGAAGACCCCGGAGACTCTGGCCCCTCCTCCGGTTTGACTCCCTGTACCAGGCTCCAAGACAATCTGAATGCCCCTCCGGAGGTTGGTCCGGAGGCTCCACCGGATTCTCCGGCCTAAACCGAAGTCTCCGGCATGCACACCGGAGTCTCCGGTCTGACCGACGCTAGGCATGTAAAAGGCCTTTGGGCCTTCGGCCCATGTATCCCTTAGTCTGTCCAGAACTTGTCTTTTATTCCTAAAGTACCCTTGTTTAAGTTGCTGGCCTATATATAGTCTCCCACCTCCATTGTAAACCCTAGGCATGATATTTGGAATTAGTGGAAACCCCGTGTGGATCTATCTAGTTCTTGCCTCATGCTCCTTTGAAACCTCATTGGAGTTTGCATCGTGCCTCTGCGTTGTACAAGGCCTAGGCATCGAAGTCCCTTTTCCTAGACGTCAAGATCTCACCGAGTCTCCCATCTCGCTGGGCCGGTTTGAGAGAGTCCTTCCCCCGTCGCTGATCCTAGGGATTGCGCCGGACAGGTCACCGCTGGCGTGAGCTATTGGTGTGTATCGTGGTTTTCCGTTTGTGTGTTCATCGCTTTCTTCGTTCGTGAGTTCTTGTGTTCATCCTCCCCTCCTTCCCCCGCACTCCATCCTCGATTTTAGTGGGATTCGTGAAAGATCGGGCAACCCTAGAGGTTTGCCCTCAACAGTTTCCCAACATGACCATGGCCGAGTACGTTGCCAAGATCAAGGGCTATGGCAACGAGATGATGTCCACCGCTAAAACCCTCGATGACGAGGACATGGTCTCGTACATCATCGCTGACCTCGACCAGAAGTACGACGTTCTGGTTGCTTCCATCCTTGCTAGGGAGACGCCCATCTCTGTAAGTGTTGTACTCTCAGCTTGTCAATTTTTAAAGCCACCAGCACCTACTTCATGGCAGCGGATCTTCACAATCCTCTTCCAACACCGCGACTCATGGTGGACATGGTGGCTTCAACCGTGGAGGTGGCCGCGGTAACTGCAACAACGATGGCCGCAGATGCGGAAATGGCAACCCGAACCAGGGTGGCCAAAAAAGTGGCGGTTACCAAGGAGGCGGTCACGGCAGCTACAATAACTCTGGCCGAGACCATGACAATCATTAGGGTGGTGATGTCCACCCTCGGTTCCAGCTCTGCAATGTCACTAGACATGTTGTAAAAGATTGCTGGTACTGCTATGACGAGAACTTAATCCCACGTGAGTGCTTTGTCTCTACTGCCTGCAACACCAACAATGGCAACGGAGAAAGCAATGAATAGGTCTACACTGCTAATGGCGGAGGTAAGGATCGGGCTCTCTTTATTCCTCAAGCCATAAAAAATCTAATCTCTGCCCATAGGTTAACTTATGACAACAATATATTCATTGAGGTTCACCCTTTTGTTCTTTCTTATAAAGGGTCGGGACACGAAGAGGCTTCTTCTTAGAGGACCATGTAGGAATGGCCTCTATCCAATTCCTAGCAACATCAAGCAAGCCCACATTGTTGTGAAGCCATCATCGTCAAGATGGCACTACCGTTTATCCATCCAGCTCTCACCATTGTTTAGAGAGTTGTGAGTCAAAATAAATTACCTTGCTTGAGTGATCTAAATAAAGAAGTCGTGTGTGATGCATGCCAACAAGGCAAACATCATTAGCTTCCCTATCCAAAGTCTATTAGAAAATCAAGTGTTCCTTTAGAACTTGTATTCTATGATGTATGGGGACCTGCTCCTGATTTTGTTGGGAGAAAGAACTATTATGTTAGTTTCCTTGATGATTTCAACAAATTTACATGGATTTATTTTCTTAAATATAGATCTGAAGTGTTTGATATCTTTCATTAATTCCAAGCTCTTGTTGAGAGACGCCTAGGTGTTGGGGATATACTTTCCGGGTATCCTCACTGTGCCTCACTGACCAGGGTGGCCCACTTCGGGTTAGAACTTTGCTTCACGGGCGGCCCAGTCAAGGAGAAGAGACAGAGTCTAGTCCGGCTACGGGAAGGCCCAAAAGACTTACCGACATAGCCATGTAGTGTTAATTATAGTTCAAGATGTACTCTGTAACCCACTCTTAATCGTAGCCGGATAGGTCTCAACTGTAAACCCTAGGCCAGAAATCTATATAAGGCGTCCTAGGGACCAGACTTTAAGGCACCCCACAATATTCTACAATCTCAACTCGCACAGGAGAAACCCTTGTAACCCATATTCTGGCTCTACCGTATTACTGGATTGCTAGCAGGAGTAGGATCCATCCAAAGCCGGCGGATTCAAACTTGGGTAAACTTGTGTGCTCGCTGTCCTGGAACACCATACATATCACACCCCTTTCTTCCACACACCTCGAGAAGCCCCTCATGGAATACTTGTCCTTAATCCGATGACAGTTGGTGCCCACCGTGGGCCAAGTGAGCTTCGGATCTATGTTCCGAGTGGAATCTGCAAGAATCGGAATCGGCGAGACAATCGGCGTTGGTCGTGTCCTCTACGCCAGCGACATCCCTCTCACCTTTCTCGACGAGACCTGGATTCCGGCTAGGGAGGCCGTGACTACCTACACCATCTTGTCATTCAGTGAGATCGATGTTTACATTGGTTTCACTAAGCCAGCAACACCCACCCTAGTGGTGATGACAGAGGTAAAAGATGCTTCTGGGTCCAGTTTTTCCACGAAGGCAGCAGAGTTCCGGATCCCGGAAAACCCTAATCCCACCCAGCCCGCACCTAACGTGGAGATTGTGGAGAAAGCTAAGCCTGAAGCAGATCTTACTTTTAACGTCAAATCTGGAGTGGATCTCCTTAGCAAGGTCGAATCCTTGATCGATCTTCCCAGCGAGGTCGAAACCTAGGAGGAACAAAGCAACAACAACAACTCTGGTTATGGCTCTGTCAACGGTGAAACGGAGCAACCGTTCCCGAGGCACACGTTGAGGCGTATGATGCTGCATGACGCTAGCGTGGATGAGATTCTCGAGACCATTAGGTGTTTCGAGGAAGCCCACGAGGAAAGCCACAATTACCTCAGGACGCACGCATCGCACTTTGTCGGATATGTTGGATCCGGATATGGCTCTGCTGATGCTGGAGGTAACAAAGACTCGGTGCCAGAGGCGATCAGAACAATCACCGACTTACCGGCATCTTCGGATGATTTGGTGACGTCGGCGGATTTCTAAAAGTTCTTTGAGGAAAACAAAGAGGAGTTTAACTCCAAAGCTGTAGAAGAAACAGAAGCCATGGACGAAGGATCCGGAGAAAAATCTCCCAAAGCGCAGGATGATATGGATCTTGGAGACAACCCCGACGTCCAGATGTCCGAAAGTACTAATTAGAACTTGACTCTAGGAAACTGACCCAAAGCTGTCTTTGCTACCGACACTGCCAAGAAGGCAAAGAAGAAGAAGAAGACTCCAGCAAAGGACCCTCCGGCTGAGGAGGTAATTGCCGAAGAATATGAGGAAGACTCAGATGGAGCTTTAATCCCAAACAAGCCAAAAGAAACTCCAGTGGATGGACACGTGGTTACCCCTAGTGCCCATAAACTCACCGGAGACGCGCTGACTATGCCAATCCCTACTGTTGCCAATATTACACCTACAGAATTTGAAGATAGGGCCCAAGCCCTAGAAGTGCATCGCCAAGTACTCCTCGATGAAGCTACCAATCTCCTTGAGGAGAAAAGGCGTATTGCGGCTGTAGGACAGTTAAACTCCCTATAGCACCATAAGACCCAGAATGGCCCTGTACGGAAGTCCACAAGACCCTCTTTAAGGGAGATGACATCGTCAAGGGAGAACCTCGGCTTGATAGTAAAGGAGATCCAGTGTCACCAGTGGAAAACACTACTACAACTCGTGATATCCTAGCGAACAATCCAAACCCATATCAAATCCGGTTGGGTGTAAAGCTACTTACCAAGAGTCTGGAGCAGCAGAAGGCCGTGAAATCCGGGAGCGGAAAACTGGTCTCCAAATCTGACCAATGTTGCACGGATCCAGCCTAGCATGACATAAGGCCCTAATGGGACCCAAAACAGAATCATCATCCCGACTGTCGAGAGGATAATTACTCAAGAACCGGATCTTCAGGGCAACGACACAAAACGACACGTGGCTGGAGTAATGTTGCTCCAGCCGCAGAGCGAAACGCAATTGCAGCACTTGTTCCAAGGCAGCCTCCCCGACGATAGTCGAATAATCACAGGGAAGATGAATAAGAGCAACGTCGGGAGGAGTACCGACAAAGGATGCCACCTCCTAGACACATAAGCCGTCTGGTTGAACCTCATCACAATGGTGGAAACGACATACGAAGGAATGAGAAACACCATGCTGAGTCAAGCTAGAAGGGTGCTCGTCGTAATCAAGACCCTTCCCAGAGCAGGAATAACGATGCTCCGGACAGAGGCCAGCGCTCAGCTAGAAACAATCAACCAGCACCACCCTCTCCACGAAGCAGCCATCATAGCGGCTCTCGAGGGGGGCAAGGAGGGTGTCGTGGCGGAGAAGGTGGTGGCAGAAGCAGAAGTCCGGCTCCAAGGCACCACAGCCACAGTGAACAACCAAGACGGCGTTCTCTGTCACCAAGTGACGCGAGACACCGGATCAACTGTAACATAGAGGCGTGGTGCTACAAGTCAAACAATACTTATGTGGGTCCAAAATGCTTTGGACCATGCATTCGACAAACAAACTTCCCGAAAGGATTTTCTATCTCAAGACACATCCAACCCTACGACGGTGTGGCCCGGCCAGACTCTTGGTTTTAGGATTTTTTCTAGGCTTGCTGCATCGCCAAAGGCGGAAATAGCTTGGTCGTGACCCGGTATCTCCCACTTATGATGAGGAAGACGACACGATCCTGGCTCAATGAACTTCCGGAAAACACCATCCACAACTGGTATGACATGAAGAGCGCGTTCTTTCAGAATTTTGAAGGCACATATCAGATGCCCTGTATGGTAGGAGACCTACAGCGTTGCACCCAGAAAGCCGTAGAAACTTGCCAAGATTATCTCGGATGATGGATCGATACCAAGAACTCCTATGAAGGAGTAAACGATCAAACTGCGATTGAAGCTTTCATTCTAGAACTCCCAATTGGTTTACTACATCACCGCTTGAAGTGCGACAAGGTCACTGATCTGGGAGAGATGATAGAGATGGCGAGAAAGTACTACTGAATGTCCAGGCTGTACCATAGTCAGCAAAACAACCTAAGCAACAAACTCAAGAGCGCAATAACACCTCGGAAGAAAATCCCAACGCGGAAACAGTAGTTGTCAATGCTACTTTCGAGTCTGGAGGACAAGGAGGGCGCGGACGCAGCCGTGGACGTGGTCATGGGACATCTAGAGTCCAAGGTAGAGGAGACCAGCAACCTAGCAAAACCTACTCTTGGGCCGACATCGCCAACAATCTATGTGTGCATCACTTAGATGCCAATAGGGGCTCGTCCCACACAAATGCCGAGTGTCGTTTCAATGATGACATCAAGAAAGACGAATCCGCTGGCTATAGGGCCAAGCGAAGAAAAGGAAAGAAAATTCCAAAAAAGAAAAAGAGACCAAGGAAGATTCCGACATGGAGGGAGAAGATCATTCAACTCCCAAGTTGGATGGAAAGAAGAACTTCCCAAAAAAGAAGGAAACTTATGTCACTTTCCTTGAGTCTCAACCAGCTAAGGTCAAGAAGGCAGTTTTGCATCAGCTCAACGCAACTGCTTCGGTTGTCCCTCAGTTTCTGGAGTGGTCAGAAGTGACAAACACCTTTGACCACGCTGATCATCCACCTATGTTACACAGGTGAGGAAAGTACGATATAGTCGTTAACCCACTTATTGACGGCTATGGTTTCTCCAAGACCCTCATGGACGGTGGTAGCAGCATTGATGGGGATATGCCAAAGGGGGTATGCCTAGCAGGACGTTCCGATTGGGCCGAAAGGCCTGTGAGTGCGCCTAGAGGATGGCGACTGGACTACAACGGAAGGAGAGGCCCGACGACTGGCGACTGGAAGCCTAGGAGCGTAACAGAAGCCCAGTCGGATTAGGTCAAAACCTCCGAATCCTTATCTTGTTCGGTTGTAACTTGTAAACCCTAGCGAGGTTCCTCATATATAAACCTCCCTAGGGTATCCTAGAGACTCACGTTCCATCATACACCCCCTCAAGCGACTCACTGCTTAGACGCCGAGCTCGCCACCCCTGTAACTCGCTCTCCAATAATCTAATCTAGCAGGAGTAGGTCTTTACCCTCCGGGGGGCCGAACCTGGGTAAACCCATGTGCATCCGCCCCCATCTCGCACCGCAGATGGCCGCCAACTCTTCCTCATGAAACAATCAATTGCTGCCAATGGCAGCGACTGCCGTGGCCATTTCCACGATAGTGGCGCCCACCGTGGGGCATAGCGGGACTAGCCTGAGTTCTGCGGCGAGACCCTACTCGCCGATCGATCGGCCGCTCGCCACCGGTCGCATGATCGCCATTGGCGGGATCTTACAGATCCTGCCCAGCAGCTACATCCCGGCGTCACGACCGGTCACTCACGGCGCGGTGATGCCGGTCGGCTCCATCAACCTCTTCGTCGGCTTCACCGGCGTGGTCATCCCAGCTGCAATGGTGATCGTCGGCGGATCGCCGCTGTACCGCGATCTGCTTTGGAAGAGCAGGTCCGCTCCATCAGGATCCTCGTCACCGGGTACGACTCGGCCACCAGTGACGCGGTCGAGACTAGTGCCACCACCAACGACGACGCCCTGAACGACGACGCTGACTCCGCGACCCCTGCCTCAGTCAACGGATCCATCACCGCTGCTTCATGAGAGGACTCCATCACGCGAGTCTCCAACTCCGAGGAATTCGAGGACTCCTCCATCCTGGGGATCTTCGACTCCGATTTGGGCTCGGAGTCCCCCAAGGATTTTCGCGCAAGATCCAATTGCTTCAACGCGATCTACATGGCGGGCAGCACGGCCGCCCCGCCAGATCTGTTGGCCACGCCGATCCCGCCGACTGCGACGGTCACGGAGGTGGAGCAAGCCCGCCTGCGGCTCGCGGAGGCACAACGCAACGAACTCGCCAAGCGCGAGAAATACCGCCTCGAACGAGATACGGCGCGGGAGCTTTCGCTCTATCACCAGCTCCGCATCAGGACCCGCCTAAACTCCAACGTCCAGGGCCGTGTCCTGAACTTCAATGACGAGAGCGACCCCGCACGCGCCGCCGAGCGCGAATACTGCGAGAACGTGCCGCCAGGCGGAAGCAACCCCGCGAGACCACCACCTGGTGCACCGCCAACCGGAGCCCCTCCACCACCCATTGGCCGCGCTCCCCCGCCGGACCAACCGCGGATCATTATCTCGCCTCAAGCCCGCGACGCCAAGGGGATACCATTATACTCCACCCCGATGGACAACGTCGTCGTGGCCGATGCCACAATCGCCAACCTCGACGTCCAAGGTGACGGCACGCTACAGATCCAGTACGCCAAGGCCCTACTCGTCAGGGTCGTCGAGCAACAAGCTGCGGGAGTCGACCCGCGGGGACGGATGTACTCCTGCTCATCAGCAAGCAGGGCGGCATCAAGCGGCCACCCCACCGTGGCCAATGCATTAACTTGCCCACCACCGCAGCCCCTGGCAAACCAACCACGGGCCGCCAATCCCGCGCTATCCACCAACGAGACGCGACCGGCGAATAACACAGTCGCCGCCAACGGGCAGCCCCTCGATGCCCATACGAATATCATCAACAACCAGGTGTGGCGGTCGTGCCAGCCCAACGACCTGAGGCACACCCTCACCAACCGCGGCCACCTGGAACCAAGAGGCTCACTCAGTCGAGTCAGGCCGCAATGCTTTGGGCCCATGATTCGCGGGGAAAAATACCCCACCAACTTCAAGGCCCCCAAGGAGATCAAAAAATACGACCCGACATACGATCCCGCTATCTGGCTGGACACATACCTCATGGCAATGGGAATCGCAGGCCACACCGACCTACTCGCCGCTCGCTAACTTCCCCTTATGATGGAGGGTGTGACCCGGCAATGGATCAACATGCTCCCCGCTGACAGCATCGATTCCTAGGAAGAAATGCGGGATGTCTTCGTCAGGCACTTCGAGGGATCCTACACCTGCGCCACCACCATAGAGGACCTGGAGCAATGCATCCAGGGACAACGCGAGTCGACTCGCCGTTCGATCCAAAGATGGCAAGAACTGTGGATAAACGCCTCCGGCATCCACCCAGACATGGCGATACACTGCTTCAAGAATGCGTGCCGGTACGAACCCCTGGTCGCTAAGATCAAGAGGGTCTACCGGACGCTCGACAACATCCCCGACCTCCTCGAGATCGCCAAGTGCTATGCGGAGGAGGACCCCAACCAAGACTCCAACGACGAGTCGGGAGGAAGACGCCGCACCAGCATCCACGACAGCAGGCGCCTATACGACATGCGCTACAGCAACACCCGCATCACTGGCAAGCGCCACACGGACGGGCGAGTCGACTTTGTCGCCAACGCCGGCTTCCGCCAGTGCGACTCCAAGAACTACCGCCGGGACGGAGGAAACTACCACGCCAACAATGCGACAAGGCCGAAATTCGACCCTGCCGCCCTGCTCAATTAGCCTTGCATCTACCATAGCAGGGAGGGAAAACCCGCCACCCACACCACTGCTGATTGCCACTCTCTCAAAGAGATTGAGAAGGCGAGACGAGCAAGGGAGGACCCCAACAACAACCCACCTCAGGACAACAGGAACGGCGGTAGCTTCGGCACCGCCATTGGCTCGCTACACACCTTCACCGGACTCGGCACCAAGCGCGAGAAGAAGGTGCTCTCTCCCGCGGTTGTCGTCAACACGCTGACACATGTCGACATCCCGCGCTTCCTCAACTGGTCCGAGCAGAGCATCACCTGGTGTCGCCCGAACCATGCGCCAAGGATCAAATACCCAGGGCGAGTCGCCCTGGTAGTCAGGCCCAAGGTGGCCGACTACTGGCTTCCCAAGACACTAATGGACGGTGGGAGCTCCATCAACATCTTGTACCTAGACACGTTCAAAAGGATCTAGCTCGTAGAAGCAGCCATTGAGCCAACACTGACGACCTTTCATGGCATCGTCCCCGGTCGGAAGGCATACCCGATCGGGAAACTGACGCTGCCAGTCACCTTCGGCACTCTGGCAAACTACCGCACGGAGAGGATCGTGTTCGACCTGGTGAACTTTCGCAGCCCCTACCACTGCGTCTTAGGTCGCCAGGCATTCGCAAAGTTCATGGCGACCCCACACTACGCCTACATCATGATGGAGCTCCCCGGGCCAAGCGGCATCATCACCGTCCACGGCGACCACGACATGGCCGTGGAATGCGAGGACAAAGGCGCCGAGCTCGCCGACACCGTCATCCCCGCGGAGACCGACCACGCGGAGGAGCTCGCAAAATACGCGGGCAACATCAACAAGGACGACCCCACCATCCTGAAGAAACCAACCACCGCGAACTCCACGTTCGAGGTGACCACGCACACCCGCACCGTAGAGCTCGTCCCAGGCGACTCCAGCCAAACGGTCACCATTGGGGCGCACATGAGCCCCGCATAGGAAAGCGCGCTCATTGAGTTCCTCCATGAGAACCGGGACATCTTCGCATGGAAGCCATCTGACATGCCAGGTGTCCTGAGGGAACTCGCTGAGCACAAACTCAACGCCGACCCCAAAGTGCGACCAGTAAAGCAGTCGCTACGGCCCTTCAATGAAGAGCGCCATCGAGCAATCGCCGAAGAAGTTCAGCGCCTGCTAGCAGGAGGCTTCATCCGGCCAACCAAATAGTCCAAGTGGCTGGCAAACCCAGTCCTGGTTCTAAAAAAGAACAACACATGGAGAATGTGCATCGACTATACCAACCTCAACAGCGCCTGCCCGAAGGAGGAGTTCGTCCTACCGCGTATCGATCAGATCATCGACTCGACCGCGAGATCGGAGTCGCTGTGCTTCCTTGACGCTTACTCTGGTTATAACCAGATCAAGATGGCGGTCGAGGACGAGGAGAAGACGGCGTTCATTACGCCATTCGGTGCATTCTGCTATACGACCATGACGTTCGGCCTCAAGAATGCAGGCGCCACCTACCAGAGATGCATGCAGGAATTCCTAGCGAGCCAAATTGGCCGCAACATTCACGTCTACATCGACGATGTTGTGGTAAAATCCACCCGCCAGGACGACCTGCTCGCCAACCTAGCTGAAACCTTCGCAAATCTGCGGAGGTACAACATCAAACTAAACCCCGGAAAATGCACCTTCGGCGTCCCCACTAGATAGCTCCTGGGATATGTAGTCTCCAAGCGAGGCATCAAAGCCAACCCCACCAAGATCGACACCATCGCGCGGCTCGGGATACCCGAGTGCCTGCGCGACGTCCAGAAGTTGGCAGGGCGACTCACGGCCCTCAGCCGCTTCATCCCCCGACTAGGAGAGAAGGCAATGCTCCTCTACCGCCTGATGCACAAGAACCCCACGTTCCAATGGGACGCGGAGGCCGACGACGCACTCAAAGCGCTCAAAGAAGTGCTACTCGCGGCCCCACTACTCGTTGCTCCACTCGACAAATAGCCAATGCTCGTTTACGTTGCGGCCTCTACTCGCATCGTCAGTGTCGTGATGGTCGTCGAATGACCGGAGGAGGGCAAGGAACGCCCCATCTACTACATCAGTGAAGTCCTAACAGACTCATGATAGTGCTACCCGCAATACCAAAAACTTGTTTACGCGGTATTCTGAGCACAGCGGCGACTCCCACACTACTTCCAGGAGCACCCAATCACGGTGGTCTCCTCCGCGCCGCTGCAAGACATCATACGCAATCGCGAGGCGACCGGGCGAGTCGCCAAGTGGGTTGTCGAAATCGGCGTCCACAACATCAAATACGAGCCCTGCAAAGCGATCAAGTCATAATCCCTGGCTGATTTCCTCGCAGACTGGGAAGAAGCACAGCAGCCAGAAAAGCTCCCGTACCTCCACTACTGGTCGCTCCATTTCGACGGCTCCAAGAACGCCAACGGCGCAGGGGCTGGGGTCATACTGACCTCACCCAAAGGGGACAAGCTCCACTATGTGCTCCACCTCAACCTCAAGCCCTGCACCAACAACATGGCAGAATACGAGGCCCTCCTTCACGGCATGAGAGCCGCTAAGGAGATGAACGTCAACCGCCTACGATGCTATGGCGACTCCAACCTAGTCACCGGCCAAGTCGCCGGGACGTGCGATGCCGTCTCCCCAACAATGATCGTGTACCACCAAGTTGTCGACCAGTTGGGAGGACACTTCGACGGCTACTCCGTCGAGTGGATCGACATGCACAAAAACAAGGAGGCAGACGCCCTCTCCCGCATCAGATCGACCCGACAAGCTCCACTAGTAGGCGTCTTCCTCAGCATCATCCACAAACCATCGGTCAGCCCACCAAAAGAGATCGACGTCGGGATCCCACTTCAACCAGAACCGTACCTAGTCACCATGGTTGTGGAACCTAGCGACTGGACATCACCATACGTCGCCTTCCTGGAACACAAACTCCTACCGAGCAATGAGATGGAGGCGCGAATGATCGTGGGCCGCTGCAAATCCTTCGTCATCATCAACGGCGAGCTCCACAGATGAAGCGTGACCGGCGTGTTCCAGCGCTGCGTACAGCCAGAAGAAGGCCGCAAGATTCTCCAGGACATTCACGCTGGTGACTGCGGCCATCACGCCGGCGCCAAGTCGCTAGTCGCCAAGGCCATGCGACACGGTTTCTACTGGCTCACCGCACACGCTGACGCCACCAACATCATCCAACGATGCGTCGGATGCCAGAAGTACGCCCACCAGACGCACCTCCCTAGCTCGGCACTCAAGACCATACCCATCACATGGCCATTCGCCCTATGGGGCATGGACATGGTAGGCCCGTTCAAGAAGGCCCCGTCTGGCTTCACTCACCTCCTGGTCGCAGTTGACAAGTTCACCAAATGGGTCGAGGCCAAGATGATAAAAAAGTGCGACGGCAAGATGGCCACCAAGTTCCTACACGAACTCATCTACCGGTATGGCTACCCGCATAGCATCATAACAGACAACAGCACCAACATCGCCAAGGGGGCCATGGCGGAATTCTGTGAAGAACATGGCATCCGACTCGACCTCGCATCAGTCGCCCACCCGGAGTCAAAAGTCCAAGCAGAACGTGCCAACCAGAGCATCCTCCACGGGCTCAAGCCACGACTCCAGGTGCCCCTCGAGCGCACCCCAGGATGTTGGGTCGACGAGCTCCTCTCTGTGATATGGGGATTCGCACCTCCGTCAATCGCTCAACCGGGTTCACGCCCTTCTTCATGGTGTATGGCGCCGAGGCCGTAATGCCAACTGACCTAGAGCATGACTCACCTCGAGTCGCCAACTACGTCGAGGCAGCCAATGAGGTTGCCCGCCAAGACAACATCGATCAACTCGACGAGGCACGCGACCTGGTTCGCTCCCGCACCACCATATACCATCAAGGACTCCGCCGCTACCATAGCCGCCCAGTGCGAACTCGCACCTTCCAAGAAGGCGACCTGGTCCTATGACTGGTCCAAGACAAGAAAGGCATGCACAAACTCTCCTCCCATGGGAGGGGCCGTTCGCCATAGGCCGAGTCCTTGGCAATGATACCTACTACCTCATCGACATACGAGGTGACGGCCAATTGGAGGTTGGGAGGCCATGGAATGTAAACCTCCTCAGAAAGTTCTATACTTAGAGCCTCACATTGTACTACGCTGGCATATATAATGAAATTCATTCGGATCGCACAAATTGTGTCCACTCGCCATATTCTTGTGCCACTCGCACTCGTACATATTAGCAATATGCTACCTACGGAAGTCAACCTCTGGTCGAGCGACCGGCGTGGCTAAGTAGTGCGGCACAAGGGCACCGGAAATATTCGGGCCTTGGGTCGTCCATGCAAACGCCAACCCGGAGCCGCCATTGGAGTCGCCTAGCCCGACTGGCCCACCGGGCCAAGACAACCAGTACACGCTTCTCACAGCGACCTGTCCCTCCCATCCTCGTGCAAAGCGACTCGAACGGTTAAAGTACCACGCACGGGGACTCTGCAAAACAGGAACCACCACGTGGATCGGGAACACACCAAGTAAGAGAGCTGCCTTGGACTCGCCAAGCGACTGGCTCTCCGGGACAGGGGAGGAGACGCGTTACAAACAACGCATTCGTAACCTACAACAGGGACATGACCAATATGGTCGATCACCACTCTCGGGGACTCGCCTAAAAACCAGTCCCACTCGCGCTCGGGGACTCGCCACTCTGAAGACGCGAGACATAAAAACAGTGCACAACCAAAACAATACACCAAAGTATACAACCGAGTTATACCCCATTAAAGGGCGGACGCGCTCGGGGACTCGTTCAACCAAAAACAAACACACCACACAATCCTAGTCGCAATACAAGTCGATTGACTCTCCTTGGCATATATTGCAAAATAATTTACAGCAGTCGCCACTTGGCATACATCACAAATTGGACAATTACATTATTTATTCCACAGGCCCTGATGAAGAAGCAGCGCCACCCCCCTTGACACGAACAGAAGGCTGCCACGGGTTCATCGGGTACGTCGTCAGTAACTTCGACAACGATGACCGGAAGGGTTGCTCTGACTTCATGTCGTGATGCTCCAGCTCGGGGTCGCCAGACGCCAACACCGTCTCCTGGTACGGTAGCAGATCCCCCATTGCCAAGACCTGATCGGCATAAGGGGTGGCCTTTGTGGTCAACTTCAGCACCTCTGACATGTCCACTGTGCCGGTCGCCGATGGGTATCCACTCGTCACGTCGTCAAGGTCGAAGTCGTCGGGGAAGTGGGCAAGACCTAAGCTCAACGCTGTGGTGGCCCCGCGCCTGAACGCTGAGCGTGTCATCCACTCCACGACGGTAGGCACCTCCTCTAGATAGTACCACACCTCCATAAGCCCCCAGGAATAACTTCGGTGGGGGACATGCCCTGAAGAGCCGCTTGGACGCATAGCGTCGAAGCTGTGGCCGCGTTCACCACGGCAATCACGCACTGCGAAGCATTGTAGGTCTGCACCACCGGATCGCTTTGGCCTATCACAGCTGCAAAGTCAGGTGTCAGTGAAACTATGAAAGCCCCCAATCAGAGACTCGACAAATGAGTCAGGCAAAGATGGAGACTCACCAAGGAGTTTGCGGCAGTTCTCCGTGACGTGCTTCTCCAAGGCGGTTTGCTCGTTGTGCAGCCCCACGATGATGGAATCTGTGGCTTTGCGTTCTTCCTTAGCTGCAGCAACGGCAGCCTTCGCTCGTTCCTCCGAAGAAACTGAGGCCGCTCTTGCCTCCTCCAAGTCTTGGACCAGGGAGGCTATTCGTCCATTCGCTTTGTCTAGCTCGGCGACTGGGACATACCCCTCGCGGGCCTTGGAAATCACAACCGGGAAACCATCTGCAAGAGAAACCATCATTATGCTGTACACCACTAGTTAACACCCGACAGAGGAAAACAAAGATAAACAGATACTCACCAATAGTTTCCTGAAGCCACTGGTTCGCCTATTGTACTTCATGCAAGTCACGCTCCAAGCGCTCTCTCGTGGCCTGCCGATCGGTCGACTCCCTTTGCAATCCCTGCAAACAAACAACACACCTCAGCATTTGACAAAACAAAAACCCAGTTCCCAGCCGCTGAAATTCAGCGACCAGGACCTCGGGGACTGGAGAAGGAGAAAGAAACTCAATTCCTAGCCGCCGAAATTTAGCGACTAGGAATTCGGAGACTGGAGAGGAGCAAGAAGTTCAATTTCCAGCCGCTGAAATTCAGCGACTCGGAACTCGGGGACTGGACAAACTTGAATAGCAGCGCCAAGCATCCTATGAAGTTCTCCGGCGTTAGTCGACGGGATCGTGAAGGAAGTGCGCCCGCGGCGAGACCCAATGTTCGCATCCATGATCTCTGGACTCCACGAAGACTGGGTGTCCGCCACACCTGGAAACCCCCTCGCCATGAAGCGTGGGAACGTCGTCGGCGCTCTGGCGGGGGCACTGGTTGTCGGGGCCGGCGCTTCCGGCACGGACGCAGCCAAGACTAGTTCCGATCATGCCGCCACCACCTCTTCGGCGACTGACATAGCATCTGGCTCTGCGGCGCTGTCCTTGGCTGCAGCGTCGGCGTCACCCCCTTCTACTTCTTCACGACTTCCGCGGTCGCCACATCTCCATTGGCCTTTCTCTTCTTGGGGAGGTCGCCCTCCCCCGTGGGGGCGGCCGGTGGAATCTTAACCACCGAAGGACGGCCAATCTTCTTGGCCCCTGACCTGCACGAGTTCCCACAATCAATATAGCGACAATACAAAAAGACCGAGGCGAATCAGGATGAAGGAGCAGTACTCACTTAGCGACCGGGAGGACGCGAAGCCCGGTGCTGATGTGGGCGGGCTTGTCCAACTCGGGACCCAACTTGCGGGTAAGCCTCCTCTCGAAGACGTCTGAAGCCCACGAAACCGCGGGCTTCCTCGACGATGAAGCCGCAGTCGCCGGGATCTCCGGCTCCGACGTGGCCGCCCTTGACCGCTGCGGCGATTTGGACGTCATCGCCTCAGCCGCTTCTTGGCCTGGAACCCCCGAGGCCATCGGCGCAATCGCCGCCAGGGGAACCTCTACCACTACCTCCGTGTCCTC
Organism: Avena insularis; assembly: GCA_023614405.1. Lineage (NCBI taxonomy): Eukaryota > Viridiplantae > Streptophyta > Magnoliopsida > Poales > Poaceae > Avena > Avena insularis. The sequence goes on from CM042692.1 coordinate 276,912,720, forward strand.
GCCTACCAACCCCTTTGTCGGGACTGCATCCTTTGGGGCCTTGTGCGAGACTTCGGGGGAACCTTCATCATCGGAGTCGTCATCCGACTCGAACACCACCGCCGATTTGGACGGCGATGCGGGCCTCTTCGCTGGCGACTTGGGCTTGCGTGTGGGCTTCGACGGCGTAGCAGTACGCCGGGATGTGTGCTCCTGCGTGACCTCATCGCCTCTGTCGTGTTCATCCAGGCTGAGGCTCGCCTCGAACTCACATTGTTTCTGCATGCGGGTCTTGCGAGCCAAAGGCGCTGGAGGAGGAACCTCCTCTTCCTCCCCGTCGCTGTCGGAAGAGTCTCCCTTGGAGTCTTCTTCCAGTTCCTGGGGAACCTCCTCATCGAGCGGAGGAAGCCAGCCTTCCAACACCTAAAAAAGCTGAGAACCACCACGAGTAAAACACCAAACGCGGCGACTGAGAACTAAGGTATGGACATAACGACTGGGAAGGAAACTTACTGTGGGGGCTTCATTCTTCACACGAGTATACGGGGAGAGCCCGACCACCACGCCGGTGAACTCTGCATCAGTGATCTTTTTCAAGGCGGCCTTGTAGTCCTCAGCCTCCCATGATTCCTTGCTGGTTCGGGAGGGGTCATGCTTCCCGCTGTATTCATACATCCAGTGCGGCCGAGCCGCCAGCGGAACCAAACGCTGCCCGAGCCAGCAGTTGTAGAAGTTGATCGGAATCAACCCCTGGTCCTTTAGCTTCTGGATCTGGTCCATCATTTCTGCGATGGCCATCCGCTGGTCTTCGGGAAGCTTCTTTGGCACCAACCGGCGAGGCTCGCTCCTCTCGGCGACGACCTCGGGAAGAGCCACCTTGCCGGAGGGAGTGGCTTCTTTGATGTAGAACCAACTTTTCTTCCACTCGCTGGCGGCCTTCTTTGGCAGGAGGAGCTTGAAAAAATTGGCCTTTGGCTTTAGTTGGAATGTGACACCACCTGCGGCCAACATCAAGCCACTGGATGCCTCACGCCCGATGCGGCCGTGGAAGAGCTCTAGCCACAGCGGGAAATACGGCCTACAGCCGAGGTAACATTCGCAGAAGGCGACGAAGATCGCCAGCTGCTCGATGCTATGCGGACCGAGATCCGATGGCTTGATCACGTAATACGCGCAGAAGCGGCGGAAAAAGATTGAAGTGGGGAATCCCAAACCCCTCTCAAGATGGCTGGGGAAACAGATTAATTCGTCGGGTCGCGGCTTCGGCTCGGTCTCGGAGGAGGGAGGAACCCGCCAGTTCCCCTTGCGGAGTACTCCGGCGTCCTCGAAGGATCTAAGCTGGGCTGTGGTACACTTGGATTTTCCCCATGAGCCTTTGGGAGGCGCCATCGAGTAGGATGTGGAATCACACGATGCGGAAAGGACAAGTCGGAAGGATGTAGGCAAGGAGATTGGAGACAGGAAGAGCGAATGAAAGAAGAATGAAGAATGCGGAGAAGGTCTGCAGAGCTGAACCATCACTCCCCTTATATGGGAACACCACCCGCCAAAATCGGGATAGCCGTTACTCACGGTAATTGCGCCGAAGTTACCGTTGGAAATTCCAACGGATAGTTTGACCAGATTTGACGGTCCAACTCCTTTATTTCACCCGCTACCCGCCAGTCTTTTCCACTCGCCCAGACGATGAATTGGCAGCAGTAACATTCATTGGGACAGCGAATGGAAACATGGGGAAATTCTCCTTGGTTCTGATGGAGTCCATCGCCGACTCGACTGGACGCCCAAATTGGGCTCGCCTACTCCGAACGCCAAAAAACGCCTGCGCCTGCATCAACGATGGCCTCGGGGACTACTGATGGGGATATGCCAAAGAGGGTATGCCCAGCAGGACGTTCCGATTGGGTCGAAAGGCCTGTGAGTGCGCCTGGAGGATGGCGACTGGACTACAACGAAAGGAGAGGCCCGGCGACTGGCAACTGGAAGCCCAGGAGCGTAATAGAAGCCTAGTCGGATTAGGTCAAAACCTCCGAATCCTTATCTTGTTCGGTTGTAACTTGTAAACCCTAGTGAGGTGCCTCATATATAAACCTCCCTAGGGTATCCTAGAGACTCACGTTCCATCATACACCCCCTCAAGCGACTCGCTGCTTAGACGCTGAGCTCGCCACCCCTGTAACTCGCTCTCCAATAATCTAATCTAGCAGGAGTAGGTCTTTACCCTCTGGGGGGCGAACCTGGGTAAACCCATGTGCATCCGCCCCCATCTCGCACCGCAGATGGCCGCCAACTTTTCCTGACAAAACAATCAATCAATGCCAATGGCAGCGACTGCCGTGGCCATTTCCATGACAAGCATCAACACCCTTTACGTCGAAAGACTGCGTCGGATGAAGATCTCGGAAACGCAGTTGAATCACAGCTCTGTTATCTTTCATGGAGTTTTCCTAGGAAGACAAGCAAATTCCTTGGGAGAGATCAGTTTGGACGTTACTTTTGGAACTCCAAAGAACTAACGGACGAAAGCACTTTCATTCGAAGTGGTCCCGTTCAAGAGCGCATACCACGCTATCTTCAGAGGTCCGGCTTACTAGACTTTTAAGGCTCGTCCATGTTACATTTACAATATGATGAAAATTCCAGGTCCCAAGGGCATGATCACCATCAGGGGAGAGCCAAAGAAAGCACGAGAGTGTGAGTACGGAAATGCCGCCTTTGCTGCAGCCGTCCGAGATGCCCGTGACGAAGAAGGAGGTGACCAAGCCGACTTCGGAGTTCAAGGCATCGGAAGAGACGAAGACGACGCTGTTGAAGGATGATGACCCCTCCAAGGTGATCCGATAGTTGTAGGTTTAGATAGTGCATAGGAAAGTGCGCTCATCAAGTTCCTCCAAGCCAATCAAGATATCTTTGCATGGCAGCCATCTGACATGACTGTAGTACCTAGGGAACTTGCAAAGCACTCTCTAAATGTACACCTGAATGCCAAACCCGTCAATCAATCCTTACAATGTTTTGGCAATGAAAAGCGAAAGGCAATAGCCAAGGAACTAGCCCGGCTCAAGTTAGCCGGATTCATAGAAGAGGTCATCCACACTGAGTGGTTGGCCAATCCTGTAATGGTCTCTAAAAAGGACACCACTGAATTAAGGATGTGTGTTGATTATACCGCCTTGAACAGGGCTTGTCACAAAGATCTGTTCATTCTGCCTAGAATTGATCAAGTTATCGACTCTACGGCAGGCTCGAAACTCCTATGTTTCTTGACGCATACTCAAGTTATCACCAAATCTGGATGAAGGAAAACTTCATTGATAACCCTCTTCGGAACCTTCTGTTTTGTTACGATGCCTTTTGGGCTCAAAAAGGCAGGAGCTACGTACCAACGCACTAGGCAGTGTTGCCTCCACGATCAAATCGGACGCAATGTACATGCATATGTGGATAACATAGCGGTGATGTCCAAAAATAAGGAAACTTTAGTTTCTGACTTGGAGGATACGTTCACTAATCTACGCAAACACAACATAATGCTTAATCTGAAGAAATGCTTCTTTGGAATACCAGCCGGAAAATTGTTAGGTTTCATCGTTTCTCATAGAGGCATAGAGGTGAACCGGGACAAGATTAAGGTTATACTTAACATTTCTAGGCCGACCCGCCTCAAGGACGTACAAAGGCTAACTGGTTGCATTGCTGCAGTCAGTCGGTTTGTAAGCCAGCTCGGTGAAAGAGTCGCACCACTCTACAAGCTCCTGAGAAACACCAAAAAATTCATTTGGACTAATGAAGCTAAAGCTGCACCACAAGACCTGAAAGCAGTACTCTCGTCCGCTTCTATCCTTGCAGCGCCGGAACCTCACGAACCGATGTTACTCTATCTGGCTATGACAAGTAGAGTTGTCAGCATCGTCATGGTGGTGGAAAGACCAGAGGAAAAATAGGAACACTTGGTGTAGCGTCCGACTTACTACCTCAGTGAAGTCCTAACTGAATCGAAGCAGCGGTATCCGTATTATCAAAAGCCGGCTTATGGTGTGTTTTTTGCATCCAGGAAGCTACGACATTACTTTCAGGAGCACCAAATTACAGTGGTGAGAACAGCTTCCATGAGAGACATAATTAACAACAGTGATACTATAGGACGTGTCGCAAAATGGGGAATAGAGCTATTAGCTTTTGACATTGAGTACAAACCTCGTTCGGCAATCAAATCCCAAAGCCTCACTGACTTTGTCACTGATTGGAAGAGACACCGGAGAATATGACCCTACTAGAGTCAGAATACTGGACCTTGCATTTTTACGGGTCTAAAGCGCTCGGGGGCTCGGGGGCTAGCGTGGTGCTCAAATCACCCCAAGGAGATAAGCTTTTCTATGTATTGCAGATCCACTTCACGGCAACAAACAACATTGTGGAATATGAAGCACTACTGCATGAAATCTAGATTGCCAAGGATATTGGCGTCCGACGACTTATGTGTTATGGAGATTCGAAACTTGTTGCTCAACAAGTGTCGGATCACTGTAATGCAAACAAACACATGGCAGCATATAGGGATGTCGTGGATGAACTATCTAAATCGTTCGAACAGTTTGAGGTTCAACACATCCCTCGAACAGAAAATGAGGAAGCAGATGCATTATCTCGAATAGGATCTTCACGGAAAAAGGTCCTGGTAGGCGCTTTTTTGGAGCACCTCAAAGTTCCCTCTATCATAGGAGTTGATGAGGAATATCTGACAAAATCCGACTCACCTTTAGTAGCAGTTCTGGATGTGATTCCCAGCTGGACAAAACCCCACCTCTATTTCTTGGTAGGCAGAAAATTACCCGACGACGAGGTTCTGAGCCGGCAGATCGTCTGACGAGCAAAAACCTATACAATAATAAATGGTGAGCTCTATAAGCAGAGTGTATCTGGGGTTTTTTAGCGCTGTGTATCTCTGGAATAAGGAGTGGAAATCCTAAGGGAAATTCACGAAGGCGAATGCGGCCATCATGTTGCAGCCAAATCTTTAGTGGCAAAAGCTTTTAGACACGGATTTTTATGGTTTACAACCAAGGCAGATGTCGAACGGCTGGTCAAGACGTGCAAAGGCTGCCAAAAGTATGCCAAACAAGCTCATGTTCTGGCTAATCAGCTGTGAACAATTTCCATAACATGGCCCTTCGCGGTCTGGGGGCTTGACATGGTAGGACCGTTTAAGCGGGCTCCAAGTGGATTTACTCACCTCTTAGTAATGGTGGATAAGTTCATGAAGTGGATTAAGGGTAAACTCGTCACAAGTTGTGATGGAGCAACAACTAGAAGATTTGTCAAAGATGTTAAAATCCGATACGATTATCCAAACAATATTATAACAAACAACGAGAGCAATTTTTCTATGGGAGAACTTGCCGAATTCTGCAACGATGAAAAAATACGGCTTGACATTGCGTCAGTTGCACATCCACAAGCCAACGGACAAGTCAAAAGGGCAAGTGGTTTAATCCTTCAAGGCCTCAAACCAAGACTCGAAGCACCACTTCATCGTGCTACGGGGGCTTGGGCAGAAGAATTGCCGTCTCTCATATGGAGCTTGAGAACAACTCCGAATAGGTCAACCGGATACACACCTTTTTTCTTGGTCTTTGGCGCAGAAGTAGTTCTTCCTAGTGATTTGATTCATACTTCTCCTCAAGTTGTTGCGTATGTCAAAGAGGATGCCAAAAATTCTCTACAAGATGATCTCGATTTAATCGAAGAAGTTCGCATCATTGCTTAGTAGAGATAAATAGCCTATCAGTAGAAGTTACGCAAGTATCATAGCCAAAGAGTCAAAAACCAGTCTTTCAATAAGGGTGATTTGGTTCTCCGGTTCATGCAAAAAGGAAAGCATAAACTTTCCCTAGTTTGGGAAGGGCCCTTTTTAGTTAGCCGAGTATTAAACAATGGTTCTTAATATCTAACTGATATGCAGCCAGTCAAAGAAAGACATGCTACTAAGAAGAGAAAGAGAGCTGGAGGCAGTACAGACCTAGAAGAATTAGACGGACCATGCAATATTGTTCAGCTACGTCCCTTTTATTCTTAATTTTTCTTTCTTTGTAATCGTATATGTGTACATGTTCAATGAGAAATAAAGTATTGGCTGCCTCAATAATTTCTGAGAAGTTTTATATTACCATCTTATTTCCGAATGATCATGTCACAATCGAAAATCTCAGAATACTTGAAATTACTTTATGCTCATGTTTATTCTAGTTAGATTTACGATTCAAAAAATGCTACCTTCGGGTATAAATCTAAAGTTTTTTAGTGTATACTTTGGTCCTTTGTCTGATTGCTGGATGTGGGTATTTTCCGAGGTTAAACTGGTTTAGTAATTGAGCTCCGTTGCTCGGCAAAGTTTATGTGTTGAAGGTTTTCCAACTCACGAAAGGGACAAGGCAGAAAGCCAGATAAGCGATAAGTATAAACAAAATAAAAAGTGCTTATGTAAAATTTCAGCCACGTCAAAGTAAAGCCAAAAAGTGCTAAAAGGGTGTAAAAAACATCAGTTCTTAAAAACTTAGCACTAGCAAAATATTATACTACTTATTACCATCTGATTGTTTTTAGAATAACACATTATTTTTTCTGGTACTCTATGATGCAGGAGAAGAGGTAGGAGCTGCCGGCTCACTAGAGACATCGCCTTTGCCTTGGTATCTTTCCGAGACGGGCAGATCAGATTCGGTTTGCTTATCGTCGGAAACTTTAGTTGTTTCTTCTGGACGCGAAGGAGATGTTTCCACGTGAGTGAAGAATGGAGTGTCGTAGCTGGTCAGATCAGCTATGCGGCACCCATAGTCGGCGCAGGAGTCCATGATATCTTTGATATTTTGCTCCTTGTCATCTTCATCCACAGTCGAATAACCCCTGGTTACTTGCCAAGTTTCCATGCTTCCATGGTGGCTCATAACCATTGTTAGGGCATTCTGTGCTGTGTTTCACGCATCTGACTTGTTCCAATCTTGGACAAGCTGGGGCATCTCCTTTGCCTTGCCCTGCAGCTCAAAGGCTAACATTCTGTTCATGTCGGAAACCTTTAGAGCTTCGCCAATATCCTCCAATGACTGGTGGAAATCGTGAAGCAGATCTCCAACTGAAGTAAGCCGGCTGGTACGAGACTCAGAGGAGGAAGAATCCAGAATATTCAAAGGACCTATGCGTGTAAGGAAAAGTTATAAAATATTTAAATATAAAGTCGGAAACAAGAAAGGTCAGATACGGAAAAACATACTAAAGATGGCATCGTCAACTTTGGTCTTCTTCGCCTGAAGACTATGGAGTTCATCTCAGAGAGATTGGGTGATGACCTTCTTCCTGGCCAACTCGTCTGCGAGATCCGAAATTTTCTTATCCTGGATAGAGATCTTATGATCACGCTCCTCGGTTGCCATATTGGATGATTCAAGAACATTGTTAATACTGCACTCATGATCCACCTTAAGCTCATTCATCTCTCGCCTTAAGTCGGCGTTCTCCACCTCCAGTGTTTTGAAATTCTCGGCCTCTTCAATCATTTTGCATGACTATTTGACTAGTTATGTAAACAAAATAAAACAGTTGAATAAGAATTTGACTATGAAAACAAAAGACCAAGTATGAGGACTAAAATGATTACCTTCAGCTTCATCCTAGGAAATCTTTAGTTGAGCAATTTCAAGGCGAAGAGCTCTTATCTCTCTCCGTTTATTGCAGATATTCTTTAGCAATTCCTGGTTATAAGCATTAACTTTCTATAAGTCAGAATAATACCTAGAGTTAGAAGTCTACTAAAGACTCGGGCTAATATTTTAACTAAGTTAAATATCAGCACGAGCCTTGGGGGCTATACTAGTTCGTCCTTTGGCATCCTATGAAAGCATAAAACTGGATTTCCTATCCAACTTCATGTTTGGGGGTTAGAGGATATGATATGATATGAAATAAAGTAAAGTAAAACACGAGAGTCAAATTCCGACTTACATAATGTTCATGGGTCAGTTTGCTCAGACTCATGTTCACCTCAGAAGAAACCTTCTCAGTGAGAGTCAGAGGGATCACTGGTGCTAGCGGAGCCACGCCAGCCTCCATCTTATCGTCACGAAGACGAACTTGGTCAAGAAGCTCGGAGAGTTTTACGTCCTCGGCTTCTTGCGCCTCTTCTTCGAAAGTGTTGTTCTGGCTCTCCAAGCATTGCCGAGCCAACTTTTGGATCTCCTCTGCAGTTTTCCGAGTAATGCCAAGTTTGGTGATACCCGGATTGCTGAGAAGGTTGTCCGTGAAAACCTCTGCCGAGGGATCATTACCCTTTGAGGGTTCACCCTTATCAGTTACCGAATCACTCATGGTGATGTCGGTCTGCGAGCCAAAGTTCACTGGCTCAGAATGTTGAGTCGGATCTTCTACAATATGACTAGATGAAGAAACCTCCGATGTTGTAGAAGGGCGTTGGTGTAGAAGTCGGAGGCGGAGCAGCAGGCAAAGTCAAATTTAACTTTGACTATCGCAGAGGCTTTGTCGAGATTCCCTCCCCCTTGCGCTTGATGAGCTGTTTACCTCTAAATAAGTGACAGTACAAGATTGTTATGCTTTACAAAGAATAAGGGATAAAATACAAGACATTGTGAGGAAAGTTACCTCTTCACAACAGGCAATTCTTTCGTGCCAATGGAAATAGTCGGAGTTTAGCGCTCTCGAGTAAGCGCCTCCGACAGCACTACAAGTTCTCCTTCCTCCTGAGAAATCTCAGGAGGATGTCCCTCAAGAGGAGCAAGCTCCAACTTAGGGAGGTCAGCAAGCTGAAAGAAGAATCACCTCAGTATTGCGAGCAGCTATAACAAAGTACGGATGAACACATATTCGAGTATAAGAGTAACTGCTGGAAAACTTACTGGTGTCACGGGATCATTAGCCGTATACATGTCCAGAGAGATATCTAGAATCTTCCTCTCAATCCGATCTTTGATTAACCATTTGATCTGGGACTCGTCGTCCTTTTCTGATTATGATTTTGAGAAAATCTGGAGAGAATCCGTCTTGCTCTTGGTGATCGTATGCATGAGCCGGTCACCATGGTGCTGGAGGGGCTGGATCCGGTGTGCTAGCCAGTAGTGAACTAAGTTAGATCCTTTAAAACCCTTGTGCTTCATCAGTTACTCGATTTTTCTCTTGTCAAGAAACAGATCGTCGGTGGGAGCCGGAGCTTCCGCGTCCCAGGACTCTTGAGGTGTGGCAGCGCCATCTACGAAAGCTTGCAAAGTAGTTTCTTTGCCGGGAGTCGGTCTGTCCTTATGATTAAAGAACATGGACGGACATTTCTTCACGGACTCGCTAGCCTTAATTCTATGATAGACTTGCTCTCTCCTAACTGTAAGGCTAAGAGTTCTGGTAATATAAGGATTACCGGAAGTGATGGAATTTCTCTGGGTACTGAAGTAGTACAAGAATAAAACAAGACTTGGCCTATTCCGAGATGCCCCTCATGCAAAGATACATAAGCACTCATTTCTAAGATTGAGTTCAGGGGGAAGTTATGGAGTTGAACTCCTTAGTAATCTACAACGTCATAAAAGAAATCTAAGGGAGGAAAACTCAAACCTCTGTCGAGGTGGGTGCCAACGTGCACTCGCTCATCGGTGTTGGGGGTAGGGACGGTTTGACCATAGCCGCTCCGCCAGTCGCCGGTGCGTAGGAGGCCTTCTTTCTTGACAACTCGGAGCTTGTCGTCATCAAGGATGCAGGGGATCCAGACCCTGTGGAAGTTCTCCTTCTCCACCGTTGTGGAGGTCGTTGCCGTTGTCGCCGCCATGACGGAGGATGCAGCATCATCCATTTTTGGGCGGTGGTGACCTAGGATGGGCGGTGTTGTGCGTCTGGGGGGAGGTAGAAGAGCTTTTGCATGGTAGCATCGAGAGGAAGGTGAAGACACTAGCGATTGGTAAGGAAGAAAGAAGAAATCTTGACCCCTTATATCCCTCGCTTGCGCCAAGATTCGTGCAAAACAAATAGTAACCGTACCACACGTCGTGGAAGGAGTTGGGTAACCTCCTCATGAGGATTACTAGGCCTCGATCTTTGTGCATGCATTAAAACGACGCCTCGGTTCCACAAAAGGCAGACCACCAACGGTCGAGTTGTCAGGAATGTCTGTCAGTGACGTTACTTGACCTTGACTGATGTCAGGTTACGTCAGAGACCAAGTTTCAGCTTAGATTGAAATTCAAGCTAGAAACCCGAATAATGTTCTCATAGGTCCGATTTATTTTTAAGACTCGGATCCTATCCTTTCTTTTGAAGTTTCAGAAACCCTTCAAGATTCTGCAAGTTGAAGATGAATCAAGCTAGACGATGGTGAAATCCAACTCTGGATCTTGGAGGCTTCTAGGGGCTACTGTTGGGGATATACTTTCCAGGTATCCTCACTGTGCCACACTGACTAGGGTGGCCCACTTCGGGTTAGAGATTTGCTTCAAGGGTGGCCCAGTTAGGGAGAAGAGATATCCAGTCCAGCTACAGGAAGGCCTAGAAGACTTATCAACATAGGCATGTAGTGTTACTTGTAGTTCAAGATTTACTCTATAACCGACTCTTATTTGTAGCCGGATAGCTCTCTCCTATAAACTCTAGGCTGGATATCTATATAAGCCGTCCTAGGGACCAGCCTTTAGGGCACCCCACAATAGTCTACAATCTCAACTCGCACACGGGAAACCCTTGTAACCCATATTCCGGCTCTACCGTATTACTAGATTGCTAGCAGGAGTAGGATCCGTCTAAAGTCGGTGGATTTGAACCTAGGTAAACTTATGTGCTCACCATCCCGGAAGATCGTATGTCTCACACCCCTCCCTTCCACACGCCTCGAGGACACTAGGCCACAAAATCATTACCATGCAAACATACTGGGGAGGAAAGTATGAGAAACTTAACTCCTTTTTTAAGAAAATTGGTATTACTCATCATGTATCTTGTCCACATGCCCATAAATAGAATGGGTTGGTAGAAAGAAAACATAGGCAAATTGTCTAAGTTGTCCTCTCCCTACTATCTCATGCATCCATACCCCTCAAATATTGGGATGAGGCATTCATCATAGCCACATACATCATTAATCGACTACCTACAAAGATTCTTGATTATTCCTCTCCCTTAGAAGTTCTCTTTAAAGAACATCCTGACTACATGTCTATTTAAACTTCTGGGTGCGCTTGCTAGCCGAACCTACACCCCTACAACCCTTGAAAACAATAATTCCTTTCTAAACAATGTGCCTTTTGCGATATAGTGTCATGCATAAAGGATTTCGTTGCCTAGACATAGCTTCTGGCCAAATCTATATTTCCAGATTTGTTATATTTGATGAGACAGTTTTTCCCTTTGCTAAACTCAATCCTAGTGTCGGTGCATTGCTCCGGTCTCAAATCCTTCTCCTTCCAAATTATTCACACTTATCAAACGAGGATGAACAAGTTACTATGCCTAATATGGTTAATACTCCTATAATACCTGCCTTGCCTGCTAATCCTGTTGACCAAGAAAATTTCAGCTCATATGATGATATAGATGGTGAAACAACTTCAGAAGAAACTGGTGCAGAAAATCGTTATTTCATGCAATCAAAGGACCATTTGCTACTCCCGGGCACCAGCACAAAAACCAATGGCAACCCGTATGCGGCGCCCCGCTCCCCGACCGATAGCGTAGGAGAATCTGCTTTAGGATCATTGTCTGCCATCATGTAGGATATGGAGTCGATCCCCGCTCTGTCGCACTGCCAACTAGACGTCACCATGTTAGCGGGCCTGTTCATCTGTGGTACCAAAGTTCGCAGGCCAGCGCATGGCGGTACCTAAGTTGCCTAAAATTACCGCGTTTCGAAATGTTGGGCCACCAACTACTGAGAGGAGCCATTTCGAGACAAACTCATCTCACCCCTGCCAAATTCAAACATTCTGTTAAACTGCCACGTGAAGTAGACGGTCGGGACCCTCATGTCGGTCATATGTCCGAGACGCGAGCGCCAACATGGCAAGCTCTTAGGCAAATCGAGTAGCTAAGTGGATTGTATGCATTGACCAATTTCACAAATCCATTCCCACCTTTCCCCTAGCACCGGCGGTGTCGGAATCCACCCTCTAGGAAGGACGATCCCTTTGGACATTTGACTTCCGGTGCCCAGTTGTTGCGCCCAGTCGCTGATCCCGAGCTCCAATGGCACATGTTGTAGCCGCCGTTGCGAGGCTCTAGCTCGCCTCCGCCGCCGACGAGCCGAGCAGCTCGGAGGATGGAAGATCCTGCTACCAAGGAAGAAGAAGTTCTGGCTACAAGCGGGTGAGCGACCCTTCTCTTTGCTATTTGCACTAATTATAACTGCTAGCTAGCTACTGAACCTAAAATTGTTTGTTAGCCCAACCCTGACAAACATATTTTCTCCATAGTTTTCTGTCAAGTGGGATCTCCGTGGACCCCCCCTTACCTGGTTATGGTAGTCCTCTACAGGTACGACTCTAAGGGCAAGTGGTATGGACACCATTGTATCACGATGGAAGAAGCGCCTAGGCAGATCTGCACTATATCTGGTATGGTTGCTGCTCTGCGTAATCATGATGAATTATGGCCGAAGCAGACTGCAAAGTTCAGCTTCATGGATGAACGTGGCATCATGGTTCCTCTAACGTGTGACAGTCAGCTAATTGGGTTGATCAAAACGTATGCTTCGGTTGCCATGTTTGAGCTGAATTGTGATGTACTGGATGTGGAAGCTGTTGTAACTAGGAGTCGCCCTTCTATTCTTGGACAGGGTGGTTGCTTGAACCCAATTAGATCCTGGCAAGCAAAAGTCTCTTGGGGTTCGCATGTTTGTGCTGAATTGTAATTTTTGTTTTATTTACTCTGTAGATATTGGGCAGTTATGCAACAGTCTTGTTTCTTTGACAGGAAGCGCCGCAAGGTTAGAAACATGACTGCCGGGTCAGTCATTTTGTTGCCCGAAGAAATTAAAAACGAGTGGAAAGATGTCATTTTGCTGCCCGAAGAAATTAAAAACGAGTGGAAAGATGATGTTGGACACGATTCTGGTGCCCATTGTCCCGGCGATGCTGAGTACGTGAAGCTAAGAAAATTGGCACCAAGGAAGAGGAAGAAGGCAGGAAATGAAGAAGACTGTGGACGTGAAGGCTTGGCACCTGTGGCGGAAGAAGGTCGGCAATGAAGATGCATAGTAATGTGTTGAACTTGAACCTATATATGTAATTCTGTTAAATTCTGGAGCTCTGTGTGTTACATGTTGTTGGGCGAAACAATCTACCCACGTTCTCTGAGTAAAATGTACCGTGACTTAGGGTTTGGAAACGCCCGAGTCAGTAGTTGAATCCGAAATTGTGATTGTGCCACTGCTATCTGAAAACACGCAGCACCGGTTCCACGATTGCTGAGGGGCAGGAGGTCTCTAAATATGACGGAATGTAAGTGGCACAGAAATAAATTATTTAAGCTGCCACACTCCACAACGACGTGGCAACATAAACAGCAATGGCGACCGATAATGCCTAGATGCTTGAGCCCGTCTATCTCACAGCCTCCCTGCTCATGCATCCCCTACGTCTGGCGAAGCTCCCGGATCTCCATTAACCGGGTGTACGTGCTTCCACTTTATAAATTGTGGTTGTGCCATCTGCATGTGGCACAATCCACGTAGATTACGTTTAAACAAACCACCAATTTCATAATACCACCATGATCAGACAAAAGGAAGTGATGCAGGGTTAAGATAGACTAACGGGAGAGTAATTTTTTCCTCCCAGGACTCCAGGACCACTAGTTCAGACCGCTAGGTCAACAAGTACTACTATTACAACTTAAAAATGCACGGAGCTCAAGCTAAATAGAACTAGTTATCACACATCTCTTTGATCTTCCTAATCTTAGCCCGATGTGCATCTTCCTGCGAGAGCAAGGATCGATTCATCTGCTCCTTCCTTTTAGCATCTTCCTTGCACAGCTTCAATTGTTTCTCTGTATTTTTCCTCATGCACTTGTCAATACTCGTAGTTGTGAACTGCAGGACTTTGGCCTGGTGAAGATCATTCCTTGCTTGAGTCAGTTCTTGCTCTACTTTAGCCTTCAATGCCAACGCCACGTCCCTCTCCTTCTCGACTTTGCTAACCATGTCATGCACCCTCCTGAGATCTCGGTTAAGCTTGGTCGTCTCAACTGGGTCCCATAGCTTCATCTCAGCACTGTCAAGAAGTGAGCTGACTACGGATTCTTTCAACTCAGCAGTCATATCCCATAGTTTGTCCAGCGTTTTCTGCATCGATTTGGGCCACTCTGGGTCTACCCATTTCACAACACCACAACTTCCGCCTTGCATCATTGCATGATGTCCTTGACACCGTAGAAAGCTCCTGCCTGCGTTTCGTCCTTCGAACACTACAAATTTAGCGGGCACATGTCCATGTTTACATAGCAGAGGACTGTCTTCATCCACTAAACCGTGATAGTCGGAGTCATACATCGTCTGGTTGGCCTAACACATCATATGCGCATGAGTAAACAGAGTAGATCTAGCTAAGAAAATAGATAACTGGCCACAGATGATAGAGATAGAGATGAGACGACTCACATCGAAATCACTGTCCCTATCGTCACGACACGTTTCCTCGTCGTCTCCCCTTGAACCCATGGCGAGAGGGGAGGAGGGTGGCTGCCAGAGAGGGGATTGGGCTGGAGGCGCCGTTGGCTTGTGGCTACGGTAGGATGGGAGTGAAGTGGGGAAACTGGCTTCGAGGGGAAGGAAGAGAAGTACGGGGAGGAAGAGAAGTAATGGGGACGTGACACTAGGATATGGCCCACTAAACTCGTGAGTCGTGACACTCGCAACAGGGGAGCGCCCAGTGCTGCCAATTTTTCCAGAGCAAGCGTGGCCAATCATGCCACAGAACAGCCTACTCACGGATCGCTCTCACGAAGACCATCCCAATCGTCCAAGCGTCCAGATCGAACGGTATGAAATATTCGTCAAGCAGAACAACTTTGTTAGGGCGTGCCTTCTAGAAGACTCGGTCTAACGGCCACCCATTGGGGGGCTAAGGTTAGGGCTCTCCTAAGGTTAATTAGGATCCATATGTGGTTTGTGAAAAGAGCAGACATGCAATGACACTGGTGGATCCATACGTGGTTTGTGAAAATAACAAACATGCAATCACACTGGGTGGATGCATGTGTAGTTCATGAGAAGAACACACATGCAATGACACTAGTGGATCCACGTGTGGTTTGTGAGAAGAACACACATCCAATGACACTGGTTGTGGTTCATTAAAAGAACACACATCCAATGGCACTAGGTGTGGTTCATGAAAAGAACACACATCCAATGACACTAGATGTGGTTCATGAAAAGAACATACATGTAATGACACTGGTGGATCCATATGTGGTTTGTGGAAAGAACGGACATGCAATGACTCTAGCTGTGGTTCATGAAAAGAACAGACATGCAATGACACTGGTGGATCCATGTGTGGCTCATGACAAGAACACACATCCAATGACAATGGTGGATCCTTATGTGGTTTGTGAGAAAAACAGACATGCAATGACACTGGCTGTGGTTCATGAGAAGAACAGACATGCAATCACACTAGGTGGATCCATGTGTGGTTTGTGGAAGGAACAGACATGCAATGACACTAGTTGTGGTTCATGAAAAGAACAGACATGCAATGACACTGGTGGATCCATGTGTGGTTCATGAGAAGAACACACATGCAATGACACTGGTGGATCCTTGTGTGGTTTGTGAGAAGAACATACACGCAATGACACTGGCTATGGTTCATGAGAAGATCACACATGCAATGACACTGGTGGATCCATGTGTGGTTTGTGAAAATATTAGACATGCAATCACACTAGGTGGATCCATGTGTGGTTTGTGGAAAGAACAGACTTGCAATAACTCTAGATGTGGTTCATGAAAAGAACACACATGCAATGACACTAGTGGATGCATGTGTGGTTTTTGAAAAGAACAGACATGCAATCACACTAGGTGAATCCATGTGTGGGTTGTTTAGAAGAACACACATGAAATGACTCTGGTTGTGGTTCATGAAAATAACACACATGCAATGACACTGGTGGATCCATGTGTGATTTGTGAAAAGAAAAGACATGCAATTACACTAGGTGGATCCATGTGTGATTTGTTTAGAGGAACAGACATGCAATGACACTGGGTGGATCCATGTGTGGTTTGTTTATAAGAACACACATGCAATGACTCTAGTTGTGGTTCATGAAAAGAACACACGTGCAATGACTGGTGGATCCATGTGTGGTTTGTGAAAAGAACAGACATGCAATCACACTAGGTGGATCCATGTGTGTTTTGTTTAGGGGAACAGACATGCAATGACACAGGGTGGATCCATGTGTGGTTTGTTTAGAAGAACACACATGCAATGACTCTAGTTGTGGTTCATGAAAAGAACACACATGCAATGACACTTGTGGATCCATGTGTGGTTTGTGAAAAGAACAGACATGCAATCACACTAAGTGGATCCATGTGTGGTTTGTCGAAAGAACAGACATGCAATGACTCTAGATGTAGTTCATGAAAAGAACATACATCCATTGACATTGGTGTATCCATGTGTGGTTCATGAAAAGAACACACATGCAATCACACTTGGTGGATCCATGTGTGGTTTGTGAAAAGAACAGACATGCAATCACACTAGGTGGATCCATGTGTGGTTTGTTTAGAGGAACAGACATGCAATGTCACTGGGTGTGGTTAATGAAAAGAACAGACATGCAATGACACTGGTGGATCCATATGTGGTTTGTGAGAAGAACAAACATGCAATTACTCTAGCTGTGGTTCATGAAAAGAACAGACATGCAATGACACTGGTGGATCCATTTGTGGTTCATGAGAAGAAAAAACATGCAATTACTCTAGCTATGGTTCATGAAAAGAACAGACATGCAATGACACTGGTGGATCCATGTGTGGTTCATGAGAAGAACACACATGCAATGACATTGGTGGATCTATGTGTGGTTTGTGAGAAGGACATACATGCAATGACACTGGCTGTAGTTCATGAGAAGAACACACATGCAATGACACTAGTGGATCCATGTGTGGTTTATGAGAAGAACACACATCCAATGACACTGGGTGTGGTTCATTAAAATAACACACATCCAATGGCACTAGGTGTGGTTCATGAAAAGAACACACATCCAATGACACTAGATGTGGTTCATGAAAAGAACATACATGTAATGACACTGGTGGATCCATATGTGGTTTGTGGAAAGAACGGACATGCAATGACTCTAGCTGTGGTTCATGAAAAGAACAGACATGCAATGACACTGGTGGATCCATGTGTGGTTCATGACAAGAACACGCATCCAATGACAATGGTGGATCCTTATGTGGTTTGTGAGAAAAACAGACATGCAATGACACTGGCTGTGGTTCATGAGAAGAACAGACATGCAATCACACTAGGTGGATCCATGTGTAGTTTGTGGAAGGAACAGACATGCAATGACACTAGTTGTGGTTCATGAAAAGAACAGACATGCAATGACACTGGTGGATCCATGTGTGGTTCATGAGAAGAACACACATGCAATGACACTGGTGGATCCTTGTGTGGTTTGTGAGAAGAACATACATGCAATGACACTGGCTATGGTTCATGAGAAGATCACACATGCAATGACACTGGTGGATCCATGTGTGGTTTGTGAAAAGATTAGACATGCAATCACACTAGGTGGATCCATGTGTGGTTTGTGGAAAGAACAGACTTGCAATAACTCTAGATGTGGTTCATGAAAAGAACACACATGCAATGACACTAGTGGATGCATGTGTGGTTTTTGAAAAGAACAGACATGCCATCACACTAGGTGGATCAATGTGTGGGTTGTTTAGAAGAACACACATGCAATGACTCTGGTTGTGGTTCATGAAAATAACACACATGCAATGACACTGGTGGATCCATGTGTGATTTGTGAAAAGAAAAGACATGCAATTACACTAGGTGGATCCATGTGTGATTTGTTTAGAGGAACAGACATGCAATGACACTGGGTGGATCCATGTGTGCTTTGTTTATAAGAACACACATGCAATGACTCTAGTTGTGGTTCATGAAAAGAACACACGTGCAATGACTGGTGGATCCATGTGTGGTTTGTGAAAAGAACAAACATGCAATCACACTAGGTGGATCCATGTGTGTTTTGTTTAGGGGAACAGACATGCAATGACACGGGGTGGATCCATGTGTGGTTTGTTTAGAAGAACACACATGCAATGACTCTAGTTGTGGTTCATGAAAAGAACACACATGCAATGACACTTGTGGATCCATGTGTGGTTTGTGAAAAGAACAGACATGCAATCACACTAAGTGGATCCATGTGTGGTTTGTCGAAAGAACAGACATGCAATGACTCTAGCTGTAGTTCATGAAAATAACATACATCCAATGACATTGGTGTATCCATGTGTGGTTCATGAAAATAACACACATGCAATCACACTTGGTGGATCCATGTGTGGTTTGTGAAAAGAACAGACATGCAATCACACTAGGTGGATCCATGTGTGGTTTGTTTAGAGGAACAGGCATGCAAGAACAGACATGCAATGACACTGGTGGATCCATATGTGGTTTGTGAGAAGAACAAACATGCAATTACTCTAGCTGTGGTTCATGAAAAGAACAGACATGCAATGACACTGGTGGATCCATTTGTGGTTCATGAGAAGAACAAACATGCAATTACTCTAGCTATGGTTCATGAAAAGAATAGACATGCAATGACACTGGTTGATCCATGTGTGGTTCATGAGAAGAACACACATGCAATGACATTGGTGGATCTATGTGTGGTTTGTGAGAAGGACATACATGCAATGACACTGGCTGTAGTTCATGAGAAGAACATACATGCAATGATACTGGTGGATCCATGTGTGGTTTGTGAAAAAACCAGACATGCAATCACACTAGGTGGATCCATATGTGGTTTGTTTAGAGGAACAGACATGCAATGACACTGGGTGTGGTTCATGAAAAGAACAGATATACAAGGACACTGGTGGATCCATATGTGGTTTGTTGTAGCATCCCAATTGTCTAACAATTGTAATGCTACTTGGTCTAGTAATATAATGACTACTTCATATATATAATTGTTGCACCATAAATATATCATGCTCATGTCATCATGCCACCTTGCATTTGAGCATCATATAAAACCCTTTTTGTTTGGTTCTTATCTCATATGCAATATTAATAATATTTGCCTCTTGGTATTGTATTTGGTTATTGATATATTGTTTAAATGCCCAAGTTGAGTTGGGGGCATATCTTTTATTAACTACACCACCTTTCTTGTCATCACCCCATCATTCCACCATTCCACCATATATGAGCATTGCAACTTATTTGGTTTTACCTCTAGCTCATGTGGGTTGGGATGGATCCAATTCTATCCCCACATGCTCTCATATATGCACCATATTGTTTCCACATTATTGGTTTATGAGAGCCACATGGCCACCTTTGCATGCCTTGTGAGTGGAACCTTTTCCTAGCTTCCATATGGGTTGTTTTGGGGTTATTATCATGTTGGGATATTTCTGGGCTTACTAAATACCTAGTGGCACATACACACTAGCAAGTCCCATTTCTATTCAAATATGGTCATCTCCATCTACTCCACATGGGGCATCCCTTTAATTCTTTTTGCTTGGCTTTTATTCCAATTTTGGGAATGCATAATAATAATGCCATGTTAATATTATTGTTCTCACAAAAATAAACATGGCATTAAATATTTTGCATGGGCCATGCAAGTACCACCACATTCTAGTCTTTGGTTTTATTTGAATCTTTGAGTGGATCATCATCTCTCCCTCTCTCTACCACTCTCTTTTGGCTTGATCTAGTCTGGTCTTTCTAAAATCCACCACCACACCTCTATCCCTCTCTTCCTCTCCTTTTGTTGATCTTGTTTGAGTTTGCTAAACCCTACACCTTTCCCACATATTCTTGTTTGATCTAGTTTGGTGCATGCAAGCATCTAAAATTCTAAACCCTAATCCTAGGCCTCACCTCTCCTCTCTCCTAAACCCTAGTTCCTCTCTAACCTAACCCGAGCTCCCTCCCTAGCTAAACCTAGCTACCCACATGCCCTCTCTCTCGGCCTCTCTCCTCTCTCTGCCTTGCAGGCCCCACCTGGCCACCCAGGACCCACCTAGCTACCACCACCCCAAGCCCTAACCGGAGCCACTACCCTACTCCAACCCTAGCTCCATACCGAGCCTCTCTCTCTAGCTCTCTCCCTCTGCTGTGCGACCCCACCAGCCCGAGCCTCCCCCTGCCTGCCGTCCAGCCCGAGCCGTACCTGCCCATCACCTACCCTGCTCCTGCCTGACCCGAGCACGTGAAGGAGAGGAGGAAAAAGGGGCCAAAGCCACCTTTTCTCTACCCCACTCCCCACGGCATCCTCCTCTCCCCCTCTGCTATCTACCACCACCTCCCTGTTCTCCTCTGCCTCTTCCAGATCTACCCAGGCCGCTCCCTTTTTCTCCCTGCCTTCCCCCTACAGCCATCTACCCTATCGCCGGCCACCGTCGGCCTCCACCTCCTCTTCTCTTACCAGCCGGTGGCGTGGCGATTACTGGTGTCGAGGAAGACCGCACGGTACCCCTGCTTCACCTGGACCACGCCAGCGAGGAGGAGGAGGACCAGAGCCACCAGGCCCGATGCCGCTTCGACGAAACCCTAGCTCCGCCCGGCGCCTGCTACGTCGCTGATCGCCAGCTCCTCTGCCCGAACCAACCGCACCAACATCCTCCCGGTGAGCTGCTGAGCCTCCCTGACATCCCCTCCCTCGCTCATACCCTCTGATCGCACCGGTCACTCCGTCGAACGCCCTCGGTGCGCCGGCATCGTGTTCGGTTCCTCTCGTCGTGGCGCCGCAGAAGCATATCTAGCCGCGCGACCCTCTCCTACCAGCAACCTCTCCGAGCCGCGTTGGTCGCTGTCGCTGAGAGATCGGTCATGAAGTTCGATCCCCACCTGTCAGCGCGCTGTCTCTCAGGCTTGTCGAGACGCGTAGAAGAAAATAGTAGCATGTCTTTTCTCGAAAACCCTTCCGTTTTGTTTTCCTCCACCCGCAATCCTTTAGGACCCCACCTATCGGCCTCGGTGGAAGCTTTGCAAAAAGGTACCTAAGTCAGGAATCACAACCGCCTGCAGCTCGCCAAGGTGGCCTCAGCTCGCCACCATCGTCACGTGGACCCCGTGCATTTGGCCCCACCTGTCATTTGCTGTGGCTGGATAAAGCCGCGGTGAGAAACCTTTATCTGCGCGCGGTGGCGCCCAGTCAGCCTGGCCACACTCGTATGTGGCTGTGGCTAGACCTGGGTGAGTAGCAAAAGTTTTTCCGTCTGTCTGTTTAAATTTAAACCTTTTCAAAATTAATTTAAATTCAAATTTCAAATTTGTTTTCAAATAACTTTTAAAACATAAACCCAAATTAAACATGTAATATATGTTTTGAAATTAGAAAAATGTGAGGATTTCAAATATGGCCTTTAAAATATATTTTGAACACTTTAATTTTCAAGTTGATTAAAATTACAATAAAATGCCCTTTTCCTTAATTAATTAATAACTTTTGTTTTATAAATCCAAATTTGACAAATGATATGTCTAAAATGATCAGCTCGACGAGACCTTTCAGTTTATGCATTCCATGTTCTGTTTTGCAGCATGCATCATATAAATATAAAGTATACAGCAACTTAAATGAGGGTAAAATGTGACCAAAACTCAATAAAAGGTTTATTTCTTGTATTCCACACCTCACCCATGCCATGCTACATTATTGCCATGCAAATTGTGCATCATTCATCATGGCATGATTGTTTGCTTGTCGCATTTTATTCATATGCTTGTGCACTTTATTTATGTTGGCCCTTGTTTGTTTGGTTCTTCTTCGAATAGACGCCGAAAGGGTGGGATATATCAAGATACCTGTGAGCACTACCTGATCCTTCTCTCGCTTCAACTGAGCTGCCAGGCAAGCACTACCACATGCTTGCATACATATAGTACCTATTGCCTCTATCTTATTCTTGCATCATTGAGTCGCGATTGCATTAAACTGAATCCCAAGTATTGCATAGCCTTTACTTTTAAACCCCACGGATGCTTGTTCCTCCATCCCATGAGCCATTACTACAGGAGTTGTTTGAGCCATGCGGGTCATAGAACAGCATGTGTAGGGTATGTGAGGGTCTGATGGATAACGATGTACCTAAACAACTTAACCTGAGTAGTAATGGGATAACTAATGAAAGTGGCACCGGTGAGCAATATCTGCTATTTGGTTTTTCATGCTCACTTGTGTCCCGTAGGACCCCGAGTACTTGATTCATGTTCCTTGAATATTCGCGCTATCCACATCCGGGAGGCTTATGAACCCCCCTGAGCTAGAGCTTGATTCATTCTTATTTCTTGGGGCCACAAAGTAGTTTGGGGCTTTATTACTATTCTGTACTTATGCCATGCTTTACTGCTTAATTTAAGATTGTGCGAGGAATGCACTTGTAATGTTTAGGTAAGCGGAGTGTTTTCGCGGTATCGACAAGCCCAGTCACATTTTCGGTTCCCAACGTTTACATACCATTGACGCAAACCTTGAGTCCGTCTCGAGCCGCCAACTTCGCTATGGTAGCTTAATGGGTGGCCCCTGAAATATTTCTGAATCCTGTGATCGCTTTGTCGTGATCGCCTCGTTGGTTTTGATTTGGTTTTTCCGAGGTTGATCGAGTGTGTGTTGCTATTTGTGCACCCTCAGGTAAAACTTTCTCAAAGCCTTGTCCGCGGTTATGGACTACTTGGAGCACAGTTTCTCGATCATAGACAAGTATAACTAAAGTACCGCTTTTAATTTGACTAAGTACCTAACTAGTAAATAGTACAACACTCATGGAATGGATAATAAAACTGCCAACGGACGGGGGGGTTGTTCGTCCGCTTCCTCGTCGGTAAGCGAGGAGGAGGATGGATCTGTTAATATTACCGTTATAACTGTTGTTATTAATTCACGGACATCCGTCTATCTATGGTTAGGCGGATGGTTAGCGTAGTATCTATAGAATTGTTAGGTATTATCTTTTGCTGCAATTGCGTCACCCTGTGTTGTGTCCCTTTAGAGGCATAAAGTCTTCTTGAGTACCCTAGGGTCTCACACGATAAATTGTTTGATTCGATGAGCATGTAAGCTCGCAAGATGGATCTTGGATGGAGGAGACGACGATGTGGGCAACGATCATTCGTGTAGAGATTCCGGAACGGGATCCGTGAGATCTATGGGCGGATGTGTTTATTTATGGGGCATCTTATGCCGATTTGCTTCTTATCCGTACTCAGATCTTGATTTCCGCTCACCGATCGTGTTGTTTGATGTATGAGGAGATATCCTAAACTATTATATCTATCTAGGATATTTGGATCTTGCCGTATATGGCGTAAATATTTCTATTTCTTTTAGATGGAATGGCTCGAGGACTGTTGTATGGTGGCTTGAATACATACTCATTTGTGTATGTAGTTGATCCTTCGCCGATTACGCCTGCGTTCTTGTCCCGATGTTTGGAAATGGTTAGGACGGCCGAAAGGTCTACCTGTGAGTGGCATTTGGGCCCCAATTGCATTATTTTAACCATTTCTGCTCATCCAGGCTTGTAACTAGGAGCGTAATTCACCGAGGTAGTTACAATTGGTATCAGAGCCATCCCGCCCTTCAGGGTCTCAGCCAAATGGTCGTTTTCAGTCTAGCAAATATTTTTGGTAGCTATGTATACTAGGGAAAAACAAAACGCGAGAGTAGGACTGCTTCCACTTTTTCTTACCCACCCACCCACCCTTTTCTGGTAAGGAAGTGTAACGTTTTCAATCCTCTTCTTAAAATTCAAACTAGGATTCACATGTTCTGGGTTTCCGTAGTACCATAGGTTGTGTGTGTGTGTGTGTAATTCCTTGTCTATCTGTTGCATCCAAGATGTTATCTTTATCTGCCTTTGGTTATCAACTGTTGGTACATTCCATACCGACAGGCTTTTGCAAACCGACGCGATCTATCTGATTCGTTGTATACCGCCGCAATCTGTCTTACTCTTTGTTAGCCAACGTTATCTTGTTTGGGGTGTTCGTTTCCGTAGTCACTAATCTTTAGGTTCATCGTGAGAAGAAGGTGTTGGGATATGTGTTTTACTTATTCATGTGCGGAGTAATGATTTGAGTGCGGGATGGAGTCACGACCATACCACTACTTTTATCATTCGCTCTTGTATATTGAATTTGTAGAGACGCTAATCTTGATTCGTTAAGTGATTTTGCGCATCTATTGGTATTTTAATGCCGAAATTTGCGGAAATTTTTTCTTTGATATGTCTGTGTACCACACTCCTTTTCAGTCGTGTGCGATATGCTTAATATCTTCTAGGTGCTTTGAACTTTGTTGATATTTTAATATCATCTTAGTAAATTGTATCCTTTAATCTTGATTAATTCCATCTTGGTACTATTTTGGATTATTATTATTCTCCATTATAGTACTGACTTGTGTTTTACATCAATCACAGGATGGCACCACCACGCCGTTCTGATGAGGACATACAACCTGAACTGGGGGCAGCGTTGTCAAGCATCGCCAATGCCTTGGCAAAGAATGCAAAGAACCAGCAGTGTTTTGAAGAAAGTGTCAGGAGGAATGAGTTTGTTCCGCTACCTCCACCTCCCAAGCGAGGAGACATCAAAAGCTTCCTGAAGTTCAACCCACGCCAATTTGATGTTTCTGATCAACCACTTGATGCTGATGATTGGTTGCGTGAGATGTCAAGGTTACTGCTGACTGCTGATGTTCCTGAGCAAGAATGGGTAAAGTGTGCTACTCACCTTCTAAGGGATATGCAGCTCTGTGGTGGGAAAATTACCTGAAGGCAAACTGCACTGGTTTTCAGCCTACTTGGGGATAGTTCACTGGAGCTTTCAAAGAGCAAGATTCATCGAAATTGTCATGGAGAGGATGAAGGAAGTGTTTCTCAACCTCAAGCAGGGCAATGACAATGTCAATACCTACATCACAAACTTCATGAACCTTTCTCGTTATGGTGGCGATGAGATCTCTCATGACAAGAAGAAGCAAAAGAGGTTCAGGCAAGGGCTCAATGCATCGATTAAGTATGCAATCACACATGGAAGGCCGGCGTCTTTTCTGGAACTTCAGCATACGGCTCTACAGGAAGAGGCAAGTAGGCAAGTGTTTGAGGAGTCAAAGAAACACAACCGCGATGCAGCAAGCTCTTCAGCTATGTCAACTCATTCTAAGCGTCGTGTCTGGGTTCCTAACACCCCACCGTCGCTCCCGGCTCCACCAAGA
Organism: Avena insularis; assembly: GCA_023614405.1. Classification (NCBI taxonomy): domain Eukaryota; kingdom Viridiplantae; phylum Streptophyta; class Magnoliopsida; order Poales; family Poaceae; genus Avena; species Avena insularis. Next base: position 276,938,214 of record CM042692.1, read on the forward strand.
CCTTCAAGCTACGCGGCAAGGCCACCAAACTTCCTCACTTTGCTCCCGGGGCTACAACCACCACTACCTCGAGCGCTCAAGTGAGCCTGGCTACGTTGCTCCACGTCCACCTGGTGCTTGTTACACTTGTGGAAACACTAGGCATCAATACTGGAACTGTCCGATGAAAAACAAAGCTCTTCCTCCACCACCTCCAAGATCTGCGGCAAGCTCTCCTTTGGTTCGTGCACCACCACCTCGGGCTCTCAACATCAACACCAAGCCCGGGTCTACTGTTGCTCGTGCCAACTGTGTCAACGACGCTCAAGCTGAGCATGCACCTGGAGTTGTGATGGGTATGCTATCCGTTAACTCAGTCCCTGCATGAGTTTTGTTTGATTCTGGTGCATCGCATTCTTTTGTTTCTCACAAGTTTGCAAATGAGAATGAGTTAGCTATGGATCCTCTCCTTAAGCGGTTAATGGTCCTTTCTCCTGGAGCAACAATGGCAGCTTCTAAAATCAGCCATGGCAATCAAATTGAGATTGGTGGCTCTTCGTTCTCGGCGTCATTAATTGTTCTGGGCAATTCTGACATTGATGTCATCTTGGGCATGGATTGGTTGACAGCAAATGCAGCTGTGATTGATTGTGCTGAACGCTCAGTTTCTATGAAGATTCCTCAAGGCCATATAGTCTATTCTCCAAGTCTGACTCCTGCTATCCAGCTTTTCTCTTTGGCGGCTCTGAATGATGATGCTGTGGAAGCTATTCAGAGTGTTCCGGTGGTCTGTGAGTTCCCAGATGTCTTTCAAGAGTTGCTGTATGCCTCCGGATCGTGAGGTTGAGTTTGTAATTGAGCTTGAACTGAACGGCTCCTATCTCCAAGCGCCTTATAAAATGGGTCTCGCTGAGTTGGCTGAACTCAAACGTCGCCTTGATGAACAAGAGAAGATGGGTTTCATTCAACACAAGATTTCTTCTTGGGGTAGCCCAACAATCTTTGTGAAGAAGCGAGACAAGATCGATAGACTTTGTGTTGACTATCGGGTCAATGCGAAAACCATCAAGAATAAATATCCCTTCATGATTAATGATCTCTTCGATCAGCTAGCTGGAGCTGTGGTATTCTCTAAGCTTGACTTGAGAAGTGGTTATCACCAAATCAAGATTCGCAAGGAATATGTTCCTAAAACAGCTTTCACCACCCTCTATGGCCTGTATGAGTACACGGTCATGTCTTTCGGTCTCACCAACACACCTGCCACCTTCTCGAGGCTCATGAACTCGGTTTTCATGGAGTATCTTGATAAGTTCGTTGTGGTCTATCTGGATGACATCCTAGTCTATTCTAAGTCACATGAAGAACATGAAGAACACCTTCGGTGTGTCCTAAACAAGCTTCGTGAGAACCGCCTGTATGCAAAGTTCTCCAAGTGTGAGTTTTGGCTGCCTCAAGTAACCTATCTTGGTCACGTCATCTCTGCCAAGGGCATTGCCGTCAACCCGGAAACTGTAAAGACAATTGTTGAATGGCTTCCTCCTGTAAATGTCAAAGAAGTGCGGAGTTTCCTTGGTTTGGCTAGTTATTGCCGTCGCTTCCTTCAGAACTTTTCGAAGATAGCGAAGCCTCTTACCGATCTTCTCAAGAAAGGCAAGAAATATCTTTGGACTCCTGCATGTCAAGCAAGCTTCGAGACACTCAAAGAGAAGCTCACTTCCACACCAGTCTTGGTTCCTCCGGATACATCCAAGCCCTTCCAGATGTTCTGTGACGCCTCTTTGCAAGGATTGGGTGCGGTCCTTATGCAAGAAAAACAAGTTGTTGCTTATGCCTCTCGACAGTTGAAGACGCATGAGATCAACTATCCTACACATGACCTCGATCTCGCAGCAGTTGTCTTTTCTTTGAAAGTATGGAGGCACTACTTGCTTGGCAACCGTTGTGAAATCTTTTCTGATCACAAGAGTTTGAAGTATATCTTCACTCAGCCTGATCTCAACCTTCGTCAGAGGAGATGGATTGAAGCAATCAATGATTTTGATTTGACCATCAACTACACTCCGGGCAAAGCTAATGTCATGGCCGATGCTCTCAGCCGCAAAGCTTATGTCAACAACCTCATGATCGAAGAACAGCAGCCTCTCTTGTGCGAGGAATTCCGTCAGCTCAACCTTGAAATTGTGGAACAAGGGTATCTTCTAAACCTTCTGGCAACCCCTCTCTTGGAAGAAAAGGTTCGCTCCTATCAGCTTGGTGATCCGTACACCAGAAAGATCATCTCCAAACTTCAGCTTCCGAAGTATGAGTCCTTCCACGTCGATGATCAAGGCACGCTTTTCTTTGAACACCGGATGTTTGTTCCGAACTACCCGGGTTTGAGAGAGCAAGTTCTCAAGGAGGCGCATGATTCTGTTCTTTCTATCCACCCTGGCAGCACAAAGATGTACATGGACTTGAAAACACAATATTGGTGGCCGGGATTGAAAACATATTGTGCCAAGTATGTCTCGGAGTGTGATGTCTGCCGCAGAGTGAAAGCTGTCCATCAAAAACCTTCCGGTCTTCTACAGCCATTGAAACCCCCGGAATAGAAATGGGAGAAAGTAGAGATGGATTTCATCACTGGTTTTCCAAGGTCGCAGAAGGGAAACAATGCAATCTTTGTTGTCATTGACAGGCTTTCTAAAGTGGCTCACTTCTTCCCCGTCAAGGAAACAATTTCTGCAATTCAGTTGGCTGAGCTCTATATCAACAGAATTGTCTCTCTGTATGGGGTTCCGCTTGAGATCAGTTCAGACCGTGGAAGCATCTTCACTTCCAAGTTCTGGGAAAGTTTCCAAAATGCTTTGGGAACAAAGTTGAACTTCAGCACAGCTTACCACCCTCAGTCGCAAGGACAAGTTGAAAGGATCAATTAGATTCTGGAGGATATGCTCCGTGCTTGCGTCATCTCGTTCGGCATGAAGTGGGAAGAATGTCTTCCTTATGCTGAATTCTCTTACAACAATAGCTTCCAGAAAAGTCTAAAGATGGCACCATTTGAGGCTCTCTATGGTCGCAAATGCAGAACTCCGATTGGTTGGTAGGGTGCAGGCGAAAGAATATTGTTTGGCCCTGACATTGTAACTCAAGCGGAGGAGAAGGTTCACATCATTCTTGAAAATCTGAAGATTGCTCAAAGTCGCCAGAAGAGCAATTATGATAGGAAGCACACGGACATGGAGTATGTTCCTGGTGATCTCGTTTACCTTCGTGTCACTCCCATGAGAGGCACGCACCGTTTTGGTATCAAAGGAAAGCTGGCTCCTAGATACATCGGTCCCTTCAAAATTCGTGGAAGAAGAGGAGAAGTTTCTTATGCTCTTGAGCTCCCGGAAAAACTCAAAGTCCACGATGTTTTCCACATCTCTCAACTCAAGAAGTGCTTCAAGGATCCCGGCAGGACCGTGGACCATGAGCTTATCAATCTCCAAGAAGACCTGTCTTATCAAGAACACCCCACAAAAATCCTTGAAGTCGCAGAAAGAAGGACTCGCAACAAGTCCATCAAGTTCTGCAAGGTGCAGTGGTCGCACCATTCCGTTGATGAAGCCACTTGGGAACGTGAAGATGAGCTCCGTGCCAAGTATCCTACCCTCTTCGAGTCTTCTTCTTCTTCCTAGAATCTCGGGGCGAGATTCCTGTTTAGTGGGGGAGAGTTGTAGCATCCCAATTGTCTAACAATTGTAATGCTACTTGGTCTAGTAATATAATGACTACTTCATATATATAATTGTTGCACCATAAATATATCATGCTCATGTCATCATGCCACCTTGCATTTGAGCATCATATAAAACCCTTTTTGTTTGGTTCTTATCTCATATGCAATATTAATTGTATTTGCCTCTTGGTATTGTATTTGGTTATTGATATATTGTTTAAATGCCCAAGTTGAGTTGGGGGCATATCTTTTATTAACTCCACCACCTTTCTTGTCATCACCCCATCATTCCACCATTCCACCATATATGAGCATTGCAACTTATTTGGTTTTACCTCTAGCTCATGTGGGTTGGGATGGATCCAATTCTATCCCCACATGCTCTCATATATGCACCATATTGTTTCCACATTATTGGTTTATGAGAGCCACATGGCCACCTTTGCATGCCTTGTGAGTGGAACCTTTTCCTAGCTTCCATATGGGTTGTTTTGGGGTTATTATCATGTTGGGATATTTCTGGGCTTACTAAATACCTAGTGGCACATACACACTAGCAAGTCCCGTTTCTATTCAAATATGGTCATCTCCATCTACTCCACATGGGGCATCCCTTTAATTCTTTTTGCTTGGCTTTTATTCCAATTTTGGGAATGCATAATAATAATGCCATGTTAATATTATTGTTCTCACAAAAATAAACATGGCATTAAATATTTTGCATGGGCCATGCAAGTACCACCACATTCTAGTCTTTGGTTTTATTTGAATCTTTGAGTGGATCATCATCTCTCCCTCTCTCTACCACTCTCTTTTGGCTTGATCTAGTTTGGTCTTGCTAAAATCCACCACCACACCTCTATCCCTCTCTTCCTCTCCTTTTGTTGATCTTGTTTGAGTTTGCTAAACCCTACACCTTTCCCACATATTCTTGTTTGATCTAGTTTGGTGCATGCAAGCATCTAAAATTCTAAACCCTAATCCTAGGCCTCACCTCTCCTCTCTCCTAAACCCTAGTTCCTCTCTAACCTAACCCGAGCTCCCTCCCTAGCTAAACCTAGCTACCCACATGCCCTCTCTCTCGGCCTCTCTCCTCTCTCTGCCTTGCAGGCCCCACCTGGCCACCCTGGACCCACCTAGCTACCACCACCCCAAGCCCTAACCCGAGCCACTACCCTACTCCAACCCTAGCTCCATACCGAGCCTCTCTCTAGCTCTCTCTCCGCTGCGAGCCCCACCCTGCCCATCACCTACCCCACCCCCTCGCTCACCAGAGCACGTGAAGGAGAGGAGGAAAAAGGGGCCGAAGCCACCTTTTCTATACCCCACTCCCCACGGCATCCTCCTCTCCCCCTCTGCTATCTAGCACCACCTCCCTGTTCTCCTCTGCCTCTTCCAGATCTACCCAGGCCGCTCCCTTTTTCTCCCTGCCTTCCCCCTACAACCATCTACCCTATCGCCGGCCACCGTCGGCCTCCACCTCCTCTTCTCTTACCAGCCGGTGGCGTGGCGATTACTGGTGTCGAGGAAGACCGCACGGTACCCCTGCTTCACCTGGACCATGCCAGCGAGGAGGAGGAGGACCAGAGCCACCAGGCCCGACGCTGCTTTGACGAAACCCTAGCTCCGCCCGGCGTTCGCGACTAATCGCTGATCGCCATCTCCTCTGCCCGAACCAACCGCACCAACATCCTCCCGGTGAGCTGCTGAGCCTCCCTGACATCCCCTCCCTCGCTCATACCCTCTGATCGCACCGGTCACTCCGTCGAACGCCCTCGGTGCGCCGGCATCGTGTTCGGTTCCTCTCGTCGTGGCGCCGCAGAAGCATATCTAGCCACGCGACCCTCTCCTACCAGCAACCTCTCCGAGCCGCGTTGGTCGCTGTCGCCTGCGCGCGAGAGATCGGTCGCGAGTTTGATCCCCACCCTGTCAGGCGCTGCCTCGACAGCCAGTTTAGACGCAGCAGAAGAAAAAACAGAGCGTGTCTTTTCTCGTAAAACCCTTCCGCTTTTGTTTTCCTCCACCCGCAATCCTTTAGGACCCCACCGTCTCTCTGGCAGCTTTGCAAAGGTACCGCAAGTCTGGGAATCACAGCCCCCTGCTCTGGCGTGGCCTCATTCCGACCATCACGTGGACCCGTGGTCACGGCCCCACACATCATTTGTGGCTGGATAAAGCATGTGAGAAACCTTATCTGGCACGGTGGCGCCAGTCAACTGGCCCCACTAAATGTGGCAATGGCTAGACCTGGGTGAGCAGCACAAGTTTTTCCGTCTGTCTATTTAAATTTAAACCTTTTCAAAATTAATTTAAATTCAAATTTCAAATCTGTTTTCAAATAACTTTTAAAACATAAACCCAAATTAAACATGTAATATATGTTTTGAAATCAGAAAAATGTGAGGATTTCAAATATGGCCTTTAAAATATATTTTGAACACTTTAATTTTCAAGTTGATTAAAATTACAATAAAATGCCCTTTTCCTTAATTAATTAATAACTTTTGTTTTATAACTCCAAATTTGACAAATGATATGTCTAAAATGATCAGCTCGACGAGACCTTTCTATTTATGCATTCCATGTTCTGTTTTGCAGCATGCATCATATAAATATAAAGTATACAGCAACTTAAATGAGGGTAAAATGTGACCAAAACTCAATAAAAGGTTTATTTCTTGTATTCAACACCTCACCCATGCCATGCTACATTATTGCCATGCAAATTGTGCATCATTCATCATGGCATGATTGTTTGCTTGTCGCATTTCATATGCTTGTGCACTTTATTTATGTTGGCCCTTGTTTGTTTGGTTCTTCTTCGAATAGACGCTGAGCAGGGGATATATCAAGATACCCAGGAGCACTACCCAGATCCTTCTCTCTCTTCAATCGAGCTGCGCCAGCAAGCACTACCACATGCTTGCATACATATAGTACCTATTGCCTCTATCTTATTCTTGCATCATTGAGTCGCGATTGCATTAAACTGAATCCCAAGTATTGCATAGCCTTTACTTTTAAAACCCACCGACGCTTGTTCCTCCATCCCATGAGCCATTACTACAGGAGTTGTTTGAGGCATGCGGGTCGTAGAACAGCATGTGTAGGGTATGTGAGCGTCTGATGGATAACGAGGTACCTAAACAACTTAACCTGAGTAGTAATGGGATAACTAATGAAAGTGGCACCGGTGAGCAATATCTGCTATTTGGTTTTCATGCTCACTTGTGTCCTGAGGACCCCGAGTACTTGATTCCTGTTCCTTGAATATTCGCGCTATCCACATCCGGGAGGCTTATGAACCCCCCTGAGCTAGAGCTTGATTCATTCTTATTTCTTGGGGCCACAAAGTAGTTTGGGGCTTTATTACTATTCTGTACTTATGCCATGCTTTACTGCTTAATTTAAGATTGTGCGAGGAATGCACTTGTAATGTTTAGGTAAGCGGAGTGTTTTCGCGGTATCGACAAGCCTCCACATTTTCGGTTCCGGTCGTTTACAGACCATTGACGCAAACCTTGAGTCCGTCTCGAGCCGCCAACTTCGCTATGGTAGCTTAATGGGGTGGCCCCCTGAAATATTTCTGAATCCTGTGATCGCTTTGTCGTGACTGCCTTGTTGGTTTTGATTTGGTTTTTCCGAGGTTGATCGAGTGTGTGTTGCTATTTGTGCACTCCTGCAGGGTAAAACTTTCTGAAAGCCGTGTCCGCGGTTATGGACTACTTGGAGCACAGTTTCTCGATCATAGACAAGTATAACTAAAGTACCGCTTTTAATTTGACTAAGTACCTGACTAGTAAATAGTACAACACTCATGGAATGGATAATAAAACTGCCAACGGACGGGGGGGTTGTTCGTCCGCTTCCTCGTCGGTAAGCGAGGAGGAGGATGGATCTGTTAATATTACCGTTATAACTGTTGTTATTAATTCACGGACATCCGTCTATCTATGGTTAGGCGGATGGTTAGCGAGTATCTATAGAATTGTTAGGTATTATCTTTTGCTGCAATTGCGTCACCCTAGGTTGTGTCCCCTTTAGAGGTATAAAGTCTTGCTGAGTACCCCTAGGGTCTCACACGATAAATTGTTTGATTCAGATGAACAGGTAAGCTCGCAAGATGGATACTTGATGGAGGAGACGGACGATGTGGGCAACGATCATTCGGTGTAGAGATTCCGGGAACGGGGATCCGTGAGATCTGTGGGCGGGATGTGTTTTTTTATGGGGCATCTTATGCCGATTTGCTTCTTATCCGTACTCGGATCTTGTTTTCCGCTTCCGCCTGATACTCTGTTGTTTGATGTATGAGGAGATATCCTAAACTATTATATCTATCTAGGATATTTGGATCTTGCCGTATGGCGTTGCAATATTTCTATTTCTTTTAGATGGAATGGCTCTGAGGACTGTTGTATGGTGGCTTGCATACATACTCATTTGTGTATGTAGTTGATCCCTTCGCCTGCCGATTACGCCGCCCGTTCTTGTCCCGATGTTTGGAAATGGTTAGGACGGCCGAAAGGTCTACCTATGAGTGGCATTTGGGCCCCACCGTACTATTTTAACCATTTCCGCTCATCCAGGCTTGTAACTAGGAGCGTAATTCACCGAGGTAGTTACATTTGTGGAAGGAGCAGACATGCAATGACTCTAGCTGTGGTTCATGAAAAGAACACAAATGCAATGACACTGGTGGATCCATGTGTGGTTCATGAGAAGAACACACATCCAATGACATTGGTGGATCCATGTGTGGTTTGTAAAAATAACAGACCTGCAATCACACTAGGTGGATCCATGTATGGTTTGTGAAAAGAACAGACATGCAATCACACTAGGTGGATCCATGTGTGGTTTGTTTATAAGAACACACATGCAATGACTCTAGTTGTGGTTCATGAAAAGAACACACATGCAATGACACTGGTGGATCCATGTGTGGTTTGTGAAAAGAACAGACATGCAATCACACTAAGTGGATCCATGTGTGGTTTGTGAAAAGAACAGACTTGCAATCACACTAAGTGGATCCATGTGTGGTTTGCTTAGAGGAACAGACATGCAATGACAGTGGGTGTGGTTCATGAAATGAATAAACAAGCAATGACACTGGTGGATCCATATATGGTTTATGGAAAGCACAGACATGCAATGACTCTAGCTGTGGTTCATGAAAAGAACAAACATGCACTGACACTGGGTGGATCCATGTGTGGTTCATGAGAAGAACACACATCCAATGACACTGGTGGATCCTTATGTGGTTTGTGAGAAGAACATACATGCAATAACACTGGCTGTGGTTCATGAGAAGAACACACATGCAATGACACTGGTGGATCCATGTGTGGTTTGTGAAAAGAAGAGACATGCAATCACAGTAGGTGGATCCATGTGTGGTTTGTTTATAGGGACATACATGCAATGACACTGGGTGTGGTTCTTGAAAAGAACAGACATATAATGACACTGGTGGATCCATATGTAGTTTGTGGAAGGAACAGACATGCAATGACACTAGCTGTGGTTCATGAAAAGAACAGACATGCAATGACACTGGTGGATCCATGTGTGGTTCATGAGAAGAACACACATGCAATGACACTGGTGGATCCTTGTGTGGTTTGTGAGAAGAACATACATGCAATGACACTGGTTGTGGTTCATGAGAAGAACACACATGCAATGAGACTGGTGGATCCATGTGTGGTTTGTGGAAGGAACAGACATGCAATCACAATAGGTGGATCCATGTGTGGTTTGTCGAAAGAACAGACATGCAATGACTCTAGCTGTCGTTCATGAAAAAAATAGACATCCAATTACATTGGTGTATCCATGTGTGGTTCGTGAAAGGAACACACATGCAATCACACTAGGTGGATCCATGTGTGGTTTGTGAAAAGAACAGACATGCAATCACACTAGGTGGATCCATGTGTGGTTTGTTTAGAGGAACAAACATGCAATGACACTGGGTGTGGTTCATGAAAAGAACAGACATGCAATGACACTGGTGGATCCATATGTGGTTTGTGGAAGGAACAGACATGCAATGACTCTAGTTGTGGTTCATGAAAAGAACAGACATGCAATGACACTGGTGGATCCATTTGTGGTTCATGAGAAGAACAAACATGCAATGACTCTAGCTATGGTTCATGAAAAGAACAGACCTAGGTCAATGGGTTCATTGGAGAATTGTGTTACTCTAATAGCGAAGCTATCTATGAAATGCAATACCAAGGTCAATGAAATTGAAAGGCACCTCTGACAACAGAATCAAAAGGGATTTGGCGACTATAGACGACTCGGAGGGGTTTTCATAAAGAGAAGCTTTCGCGCAGTACACCTATTTTTCTATAGAAGTGAATGGCCCCGGTTAGTCTGATCAATCGGCAGGCTCAATGACACTGGTGGATCCATGTGTGGTTCATGAGAAGAACACACATGCAATGACACTGGTGGATCTATGTGTGGTTTGTGAGAAGGACATACATGCAATGACACTGGCTGTAGTTCATGAGAAGAACACACATGCAATGACACTGGTGCATCCATGTGTGGTTTGTGAAAAAACAGACATGCAATCACACTAGGTGGATCCATATGTGGTTTGTTTAGAGGAACAGACATGCAATGACACTAGGTGTGGTTCATGAAAAGAACAGACATACAATAACAATGCTGGATCCATATGTGGTTTGTGGAAGGAACGGACATGCAATGACTCTAGCTGTGGTTCATGAAAAGAACACACATGCAATGACACTGGTGGATCCACGTGTGGTTCATGAGAAGAACACACATCCAATGACACTGGTGGATCCATGTGTGGTTTGTGAGAAGCACAGACATGCAATGACACTGGTGGACACTTATGTGGTTTTTGAGAAGAACAGACATGCAATGACACTGGCTGTGGTTCATGAGAAGAACACACATGCAATGATAGTGGTGGATCCTTGTGTGGTTTGTGAGAATAACATACATGCAATGACACTGACTGTGGTTCATGAGAACAACACACATGGAATGACACTGATGGATCCATGTGTGGTTTGGGAAAGAACAGACATGCAATCACACTAGGTGGATCCATGTGTGGTTTGTGCAAATAACAGACATGTAATGACTCTAGTTGTGGTTCATGAAAAGAACACACATGCAATGACACTGGTGTATCCTTGTGTGGTTCATGAAAATAACACACATGCAATGACATTGGTGGATCCATGTGTGGTTTGTGAAAATAACAGACATGCAATCACACTAGGTGAATCCATGTATGGTTTGTGAAAAGAACAGACATGCAATCATACTAGGTCGATCCATGTGTGGTTTGTTTAGAAGAACACACATGCAATGACTCTAGTTCTGGTTCATGAAAAGAACACACATGCAATGACACTGGTTGATCCATGTGTGGTTTGTGAAAAGAACAGACATGCAATCACACTAAGTGGATCCATGTGTGGTTTGTGAAAAGAACAGACATGCAATCACACAAAGTGGATCCATGTGTGGTTTGCTTAGAGGAACAGACATGCAATGACAGTGGGTGTGGTTCATGAAAAGAACAAACAAGCAATGACACTGGTGGATCCATATGTGGTTTGTGGAAAGCACAGACATGCAATGACTCTAGCTATGGTTCATGAAAAGAACAAACATGCAATGACACTGGGTGGATCCATGTGTGGTTCATGAGAAGAACACACATCCGATGACACTGGTGGATCCTTATGTGGTTTGTGAGAAGAACATACATGCAATAACATTGGTTGTGGTTCATGAGAAGAACACACATGCAATGACACTGGTGGATCCATGTGTGGTTTGTGAAAAGAAGAGACATGCAATCACACTAGGTGGATCCATGTGTGGTTTGTTTATAGGAACAGACATGCAATGTCACTGGGTGTGGTTCTTGAAAAGAACAGACATGTAATGACACTGGTGGATCCATATGTGGTTTGTGGAAGGAACAGACATGCAATGACACTAGCTGTGGTTCATGAAAAGAACAGACATGCAATGACACTGGTGGATCCATGTGTGGTTCATGAGAAGAACACACATGCAATGACACTGGTGGATCCTTGTGTGGTTTGCGAGATGAACTGACATGCAATGACACTGGTGGATACTTATGTGGTTTGTGAGAAGAACCGACATGCAATGACACTTGCTGTGGTTCATGAGAAGAACACACATGCAATGACACTGGTGGATCCTTATGTGGTTTGTGAGAAGAACATACATGCAATGACACTGGCTATCGTTCATGAGAAGAACACACATGCAATGACACTGGTGGATCCATGTGTGGTTTGTGAAAAGAACAGACATGCAATCACACTAGGTGGATCCATGTGTGGTTTGTGGAAAGAACAGACATGCAATGACTCTAGCTGTGGTTCATGAAAAGAACACACATGCAATGACACTGGTGGATCCATGTGTGGTTTGTGAAAAGAACATACATGCAATCACACTAGGTGGATCCATGTGTGGTTTGTTTAGAAGAACACACATGCAATGACTCTAGTTGTGGTTCATGAAAAGAACACACATGCAATGACACTGGTGGATCCATGTGTGGTTCATGACAAGAACACACATGCAATGACACTGGTGGATCCTTTTGTGGTTCATGAGAAGAACAAACATGCAATGAGTCAAGCTGTGGTTCATGAAAAGAACAGACATGCAATGACACTGGAGGATCCATGTGTGGTTCATGAGAAGAACACACATGCAATGACACTGGTGGATCTATGTGTGGTTTGTGAGAAGGACATACATGCAATGACACTGGCTGTAGTTCCTGAGAAGAACACACATGCAATGACACTAGTGGATCCATGTGTGGTTTGTGAAAAAACAGACATGCAATCACACTAGGTGGATCCATATGTGGTTTGTTTAGAGGAACAGACATGCAATGACACTGGGTGTGGTTCATGAAAAGAACAGACATGCAATGACACTGGTGGATCCATATGTGGTTTGTGGAAGGAACATACATGCAATGACTCTAGCTGTGGTTCATGAAAAGAACACACATGCAATGACACTGGTGGATCCATGTGTGGTTCATGAGAATAACACACATCCAATGACAATGGTGGATCCATGTGTGGTTTGTTAGAAGCACAGACATGCAATGACACTGGTGGACACTTATGTGGTTTTTGAGAAGAACAGACATGCAATCACACTGGCTGTGGTTCATGAGAAGAACACACATGAAATGATAGTGGTGGATCCTTGTGTGGTTTGTGAGAAGAACATATATGCAATGACACTGGCTCTGGTTCATGAGAACAACACACATGGAATGATACTGGTGGATCCATGTGTGGTTTGTGAAAGAACAGACATGCAATCACACTAGGTGAATCCATGTGTGGTTTGTGTAAAGAACAGACATGTAATGACTCTAGTTGTGGTTCATGAAAAGAACACACATGCAATGACACTGGTGTATCCTTGTGTGGTTCATGAAAAGAACACACATGCAATGACACTGGTGGATCCATGTGTGGTTTGTAAAAATAACAGACATGCAATCACACTAGGTGGATCCATGTATGGTTTGTGAAAAGAACAGACATGCAATCACACTAGGTGGATCCATGTGTGGTTTGTTTAGAAGAACACACATGCAATGACTCTAGTTGTGGTTCATGAAAAGAACACACATGCAATGACACTGGTGGATCCATGTGTGGTTTGTGAAAAGAACAGACATGCAATCACACTAAGTGGATCCATGTGTGGTTTGTGAAAAGAACAAACTTGCAATCACACTAAGTGGATCCATGTGTGGTTTGCTTAGAGGAACAGACATGCAATGACAGTGGGTGTGGTTCATGAAATGAACAAACAACCAATGACACTGGTGGATCCATATATGGTTTGTGGAAAGCACAGACATGCAATGACTCTAGCTATGGTTCATGAAAAGAACAAACATGCACTGACACTAGGTGGATCCATGTGTGGTTCATGAGAAGAACACACATCCAATGACACTGGTGGATCCTTATGTGGTTTGTGAGAAGAACATACATGCAATAACACTGGCTGTTGTTCATGAGAAGAACACACATGCAATGACACTGGTGGATCCATGTGTGGTTTGTGAAAAGAAGAGACATGCAATCACAGTAGGTGGATCCATGTGTGGTTTGTTTATAGGGACATACATGCAATGACACTGGGTGTGGTTCTTGAAAAGAACAGACATGTAATGACACTGGTGGATCCATATGTAGTTTGTGGAAGGAACAGACATGCAATGACACTAGCTGTGGTTCATGAAAAGAACAGACATGCAATGACACTGGTGGATCCATGTGTGGTTCATGAGAAGAACACACATGCAATGACACTGGTGGATCCTTGTGTGGTTTGTGAGAAGAACATACATGCAATGATACTGGTTGTGGTTCATGAGAAGAACACAGATGCAATGAGACTGGTGGATCCATGTGTGGATTGTGGAAGGAACAGACATGCAATCACACTAGGTGGATCCATGTGTGGTTTGTCGAAAGAACAGACATGCAATGACTCTAGCTGTCGTTCATGAAAAGAACAGACATCCAATGAAATTGGTGTATCCATGTGTGGTTCATGAAAGGAACACACATGCAATCACACTAGGTGGATCCATGTGTGGTTTGTGAAAAGAACAGACATGTAATCACACTAGGTGGATCCATGTGTGGTTTGTTTAGAGGAACAGACATGCAATGACACTGGGTGTGGTTCATGAAAAGAACAGACATGCAATGACACTGGTGGATCCATATGTGGTTTGTGGAAGGAACAGACATGCAATGACTCTAGTTGTGGTTCATGAAAAGAACAGACATGCAATGACACTGGAGGATCCATTTGTGGTTCATGAGAAGAACAAACATGCAATGACTCTAGCTGTGGTTCATGAAAAGAACAGACCTAGGTCAATGGGTTCAATGGAGAATTGCGTTACTGTAATAGTGAAGGTATCTATGAAATGCAATACCAAGGTCAATGAAATTGAAAGGCACCTCTGACAACAGAATCAAAAGGGATTTGGCGGCTATAGACGACTCGGAGGGGTTTTCATAAAGAGAAGCTTTCGCGCAGTACACCTATTTTTCTATAGAAGTGAATGGCCCCGGTTAGTCTGATCAATCGGCAGGCTCAATGACACTGGTGGATCCATGTGTGGTTCATGAGAAGAACACACATGCAATGACACTGGTGGATCTATGTGTGGTTTGTGAGAAGGACATACATGCAATGACACTGGCTGTAGTTCATGAGAAGAACACACATGCAATGACACTAGTGGATCCATGTGTGGTTTGTGAAAAAACAGACATGCAATCACACTAGGTGGATCCATATGTGGTTTGTTTAGAGGAACAGACATGCAATGACACTAGGTGTGGTTCATGAAAAGAACAGACATACAATGACAATGCTGGATCCATATGTGGTTTGTGGAAGGAACGGACATGCAATGACTCTAGCTGTGGTTCATGAAAAGAACACACATGCAATGACACTGGCGGATCCACGTGTGGTTCATGAGAAGAACACACATCCAATGACACTGGTGGATCCATGTGTGGTTTGTGAGAAGCACAGACATGAAATGACACTGGTGGACACTTATGTGGTTTTTGAGAAGAACAGACATGCAATGACACTGGCTGTGGTTCATGAGAAGAACACACATGCAATGACAGTGGTGGATCCTTGTGTGGTTTGTGAGAAGAACATACATGCAATGACACTGACTGTGGTTCATGAGAACAACACACATGGAATGACACTGGTGGATCCATGTGTGGTTTGTGAAAGAACAGACATGCAATCACACTAGGTGGATCCATGTGTGGTTTGTGCAAATAACAGACATGTAATGACTCTAGTTGTGGTTCATGAAAAGAACACACATGCAATGACACTGGTGTATCCTTGTGTGGTTCATGAAAATAACACACATGCAATGACATTGGTGGATCCATGTGTGGTTTGTGAAAATAACAGACATGCAATCACACTAGGTGGATCCATGTATGGTTTGTGAAAAGAACAGACATGCAATCACACTAGGTGGATCCATGTGTGGTTTGTTTAGAAGAACACACATGCAATGACTCTAGTTGTGGTTCATGAAAAGAACACACATGCAATGACACTGGTGGATCCATGTGTGGTTTGTGAAAAGAACAGACATGCAATCACACTAAGTGGATCCATGTGTGGTTTGTGAAAAGAACAGACATGCAATCACACTAAGTGGATCCATGTGTGGTTTGCTCAGAGGAACAGACATGCAATTACAGTGGGTGTGGTTCATGAAAAGAACAAACAAGCAATAACACTGGTGGATCCATATGTAGTTTGTGTAAAGCACAGACATGCAATGACTCTAGCTATGGTTCATGAAAAGAACAAACATGCAATGACACTGGGTGGATCCATGTGTGGTTCATGAGAAGAACACACATCCGATGACACTGGTGGATCCTTATGTGGTTTGTGAGAAGAACATACATGCAATAACATTGGTTGTGGTTCATGAGAAGAACACACATGCAATGACACTGGTGGATCCATGTGTGGTTTGTGAAAAGAAGAGACATGCAATAACACTAGGTGGATCCATGTGTGGACTGTTTATAGGAACAGACATGCAATGTCACTAGGTGTGGTTCTTGAAAAGAACAGACATGTAATGACACTAGTGGATCCATATGTGTTTTGTGGAAGGAACAGACATGCAATGACACTAGCTGTGATTCATGAAAAGAACAGACATGCAATGACACTAGCTGTGATTCATGAAAAGAACAGACATGCAATTACACTAGTGGATCCATGTGTGTTCATGAGAAGAACACACATGCAATGACACTGGTGGATCCTTGTGTGGTTTGCGAGATGAACTGACATGCAATGACACTGGTGGATACTTATGTGGTTTGTGAGAAGAACCGACATGCAATGACACTTGCTGTGGTTCATGAGAAGAACACACATGCAATGACACTGGTGGATCCTTATGTGGTTTGTGAGAAGAACATACATGCAATGACACTGGCTATCGTTCATGAGAAGAACACACATGCAATGACACTGGTGGATCCATGTGTGGTTTGTGAAAAGAACAGACATGCAATCACACTAGGTGGATCCATGTGTGGTTTGTGGAAAGAACAGACATGCAATGACTCTAGCTGTGGTTCATGAAAAGAACACACATGCAATGACACTGGTGGATCCATGTGTGGTTTGTGAAAAGAACATACATGCAATCACACTAGGTGGATCCATGTGTGGTTTGTTTAGGAGAACACACATGCAATGACTCTAGTTGTGGTTCATGAAAAGAACACACATGCAATGACACTGGTGGATCCATGTGTGGTTCATGACAAGAACACACATGCAATGACACTGGTGGATCCTTTTGTGGTTCATGAGAAGAACAAACATGCAATGAGTCAAGCTGTGGTTCATGAAAAGAACAGACATGCAATGACACTGGAGGATCCATGTGTGGTTCATGAGAAGAACACACATGCAATGACACTGGTGGATCTATGTGTGGTTTGTGAGAAGGACATACATGCAATGACACTGGCTGTAGTTCCTGAGAAGAACACACATGCACTGACACTAGTGGATCCATGTGTGGTTTGTGAAAAAACAGACATGCAATCACACTAGGTGGATCCATATGTGGTTTGTTTAGAGGACCAGACATGCAATGCCATTGGGTGGGTTCATGAAAAGAACAGACATGCAATTACACTGGTGGATCCATATGTGGTTTGTGGAAGGAACATACATGCAATGACTCTAGCTGTGGTTCATGAAAAGAACACACATCCAATGACATTGGTGGATCCATGTGTGGTTCATGAGAAGAACACACATCCAATGACACTGGTGGATCCATGTGTGGTTTGTGAGAAGCACAGACATGCAATGACACTGGTGGACACTTATGTGGTTTTTCAGAAGAACAGACATGCAATCACACTGGCTGTGGTTCATGAGAAGAACACACATGAAAGGATAGTGGTGGATCCTTGTGTGGTTTGTGAGAAGAACATATATGCAATGACACTGGCTCAGGTTCATGAGAACAACACACATGGAATGATACTGGTGGATCCATGTGTGGTTTGTGAAAGAACAGACATGCAATCGCACTAGGTGGATCCATGTGTGGTTTGTGGAAAGAACAGACATGTAATGACTCTAGTTGTGGTTCATGAAAAGAACACACATGCAATGACACTGGTGTATCCTTGTGTGGTTCATGAAAAGAACACACATGCAATGACACTGGTGGATCCATGTGTGGTTTGTAAAAATAACAGACATGCAATCACACTAGGTGGATCCATGTATGGTTTGTGAAAAGAACAGACATGCAATCACACTAGGTGGATCCATGTGTGGTTTTTTTAGAAGAACACACATGCAATGACTCTAGTTGTGGTTCATGAAAAGAACACACATGCAATGACACTGGTGGATCCGTGTGTGGTTTGTGAAAAGAACAGACATGCAATCACACTAAGTGGATCCATGTGTGGTTTGTGAAAAGAACAGACTTGCAATCACACTAAGTGGATCCATGTGTGGTTTGCTTAGAGGAACAGACATGTAATGACAGTGGGTGTGGTTCATGAAATGAACAAACAAGCAATGACACTGGTGGATCCATATATGGTTTGTGGAAAGCACAGACATGCAATGACTCTAGCTATGGTTCATGAAAAGAACAAACATGCACTGACACTGGGTGGATCCATGTGTGGTTCATGAGAAGAACACACATCCAATGACACTGGTGGATCCTTATGTGGTTTGTGAGAAGAACATACATGCAATAACACTGGCTGTGGTTCATGAGAAGAACACAGATGCAATGACACTGGTGGATCCATGTGTGGTTTGTGAAAAGAAGAGACATGCAATCACAGTAGGTGGATCCATGTGTGGTTTGTTTATAGGAACATACATGCAATGACACTGGGTGTGGTTCTTGAAAAGAACAGACTTGTAATGACACTGGTGGATCCATATGTAGTTTGTGGAAGGAACAGACATGCAATGACACTAGTTGTGGTTCATGAAAAGAACAGACATGCAATGACACTGGTGGATCCATGTGTGGTTCATGAGAAGAACACACATGCAATGACACTGGTGGATCCTTGTGTGGTTTGTGAGAAGAACATACATGCAATGACACTGGTTGTGGTTCATGAGAAGAACACACATGCAATGAGACTGGTGGATCCATGTGTGGTTTGTGGAAGGAACAGACATGCAATCACACTAGGTGGATCCATGTGTGGTTTGTCGAAAGAACAGACATGCAATGACTCTAGCTGTCGTTCATGAAAAGAACAGACATCCAATGACATTGGTGTATCGATGTGTGGTTCATGAAAGGAACACACATGTAATCACACTAGGTGGATCCATGTGTGGTTTGTGAAAAGAACAGACATGCAATCACACTAGGTGGATCCATGTGTGGTGTGTTTAGAGGAACAGACATGCAATGACACTGGGTGTGGTTCATGAAAAGAACAGACATGCAATGACACTGGTGGATCCATATGTGGTTTGTGGAAGGAACAGACATGCAATGACTCTAGTTGTGGTTCATGAAAAGAATAGACATGCAATGACACTGGTAGATCCATTTGTGGTTCATGAGAAGAACAAACATGCAATGACTCTAGCTGTGGTTCATGAAAAGAACAGACCTAGGTCAATGGGTTCAGTGGAGAATTGCGTTACTGTAATAGCGAAGGTATCTAGAAATGCAATACCAAGGTCAAAGAAATTGAAAGGCACCTCTGACAACAGAATCAAAAGGGATTTGGCGGCTATAGACGACTCGGAGGGGTTTTCATAAAGAGAAGCTTTCGCGCAGTACACCTATTTTTCTATAGAAGTGAATGGCCCCGGTTAGTCTGATCAATCGGCAGGCTCAATGACACTGGTGGATGCATGTGTGGTTCATGAGAAGAACACACATGCAATGACACTGGTGGATCTATGTGTGGTTTGTGAGAAGGACGTACATGCAATGACACTGGCTGTAGTTCATGAGAAGAACACACATGCAAGACACTGGTGGACCCATGTGTGGTTTGTGAAAAAACAGACATGCAATCACACTAGGTGGATCCATATGTGGTTTGTTTAGAGGAACAGACATGCAATGACACTAGGTGTGGTTCATGAAAAGAACAGACGTACAATGACAATGCTGGATCCATATGTGGTTTGTGGAAGGAACGGACATGCAATGACTCTAGCTGTGGTTCATGAAAAGAACACACATGCAATGACACTGGTGGATCCATGTGTGGTTCATGAGAAGAACACACATCCAATGACACTGGTGGATCCATGTGTGGTTTGTGAGAAGCACAGACATGCAATGACAATGGTGGACACTTATGTGGTTTTTGAGAAGAACAGACATGCAATGACACTGGCTGTGGTTCATGAGAAGAACACACATTCAATGACAGTGGTGGATCCTTGAGTGGTTTGTGAGAAGAACATACATGCAATGACACTGACTGTGGTTCATGAGAACAACACACATGGAATGACTGTAGCATCCCAATTGTCTAACAATTGCAATGCTACTAGCCTAGTCTATATAAATGCTACTTCCTACGTATAATTAGTTGCATCATCATTATATCATGCTCATGTCATCATGCCACCTTGCATTTGAGCATCATATAAAACCCTTTTGATTTGGTTCTTCTCTCATATGCATCATTAATTGTATTTGCCTCTTGATATTGTATTTGGTTATTGATATATTGCTTGATGCCCAAGTTGAGTTGGGGGCATATATTTTATTCAATTCCCTCACCTTTACTTGTCACCCCATCATTCCACCATTCCACCATATATGAGCATTGCAACTTATTTGGTTTTACCTCTAGCTCATGTGGGTTGGGATGGATCCAATTCTATTTCCACCTGCTCTCATTTTAGCATCATGTTGTTTTCACATTAGTGATGTGTGGAGCCACCTTTGCATGCCTTGTGAGTGGAACCTTTTTCTAGCTCCCATATGGGGTGTTTTGGGGTTATTCTCATGTTGGGATATTTTTGGGCTTACTAAATACCTAGTGGCACATACACACTAGCATGTCCCATTTTTATTCAAATATGGTCATCTCCATCTAATCCACATGGGGCATCCTTTTAATTCTTTTAGCTTGGCTTATTCCATATTTTTGGAATGCATATGTATAAATGCCATGGATATTTATTTTGTTTTCACAAGATAAAACCTAGCATTAATATTTATGCATGGGCCATGCAACCTCACCACCATGTGTTCTCCTTTGGTTTATTTGATTTTTGAGTGGATCATATTCTCATCTCTCTCTTTCTCTCAATCCTTTCTACCTTGTTTTGTTTCTTGCCTTGTGCCATCAGACCTCATCAACCTCACTTGAGTAGTGCCATGCATGAGCTTGTAAGATCATCACCTTGTCCATCCTTGTCTCTCACTTGATCATGCATACCAACACCCCTCGCCACCTTTTTATCTCTTCCACTCCTTTTGCTTGATCTTATTTGATCTTGCTAAAAGCCACCACCACATCACCCCCTCTCTCTAATCCCTCCTCTCTATCCAAAACCCTAACCCTAATCACCTACCCCACTATCACCATCTACCATACCACCCCCCCCTCTAGCTAAACCGAGCCACCCATCTCTAGCTAACCCTAGCTACCCACACCTCTCTCACCCCTCCCTCTCTCTACCATGCTGACCCCACCTGGCTACCCCCTCTCCCTGGTCCCACACCCCATCTACTCCTCCTAGCCAAGCCCTAGCTAACCCGAGCCTACCCCATCCAACCCTAGCTCCATGCCACCCTCTCTCTCTATCCCTGCCTGGCCGACCCCACCCCGAGCCAGCCACCCTGGCCTCGCCTTGGCTCCACCTACCTTCCCCTGCCCTGCTCAAACCGAGCCAGCCCGAGCCGGCACATGAGGGAGAGGAGAAAGGTGACAACCGAGGCCACCTTTATTCCTAACCCACTCCCCCACGGCACCCCCCTCTCCCTCGCCTTATCTCCACCCTCCCTCTCTTTTCGTACCTACCACAGATCCCCCAGAGTCGTGCCCTACCCCCTCTTCCTCCCCCTTCTACCACACATCCACCTCGTCGGCCACCGTCGGTGCCGATCACCAACTCCTCGAATCAGGCGGCGGGCGCGGTGCTCTGGTTGTCGAGGAAGCGGAGCTGGGCCCCATCGACGTTTCCGCGTGTTCGGACGAGGAGGAGCCGACGACCCGCCAACGCTGTTCATCGTCGCCCTCCGCGAACCCTAGCTCCCCGGCCTCTGCGTCCCCGTCGCTCCGGCGTCTCCCAGCCCGATCCACCTTCTCCGATCTCTCCGGTGTAACCCCTTCTCTCGACACCTTCCGCCACATCCGCCTAGTCCCGCGATTGTTTCGTGAGCGGCCTCGGTCTGGCGGCCGACGTTCGTTCTCCTGCTGCAGCGACCTAGCTAGCTCGTCCACCTCGACACCAAGCCTAAGCCACCGCGGCTATGCCCTCCACAGACGCCCAGATCCCGGTTCGATCCCCGTGTTGCGCTGGCTGGGCCCGTCAGAAAAGAGAGGAAGAGAAACAGTGCACGCGACGTCACTTTGCAATTTCCCTCCCCACCTTTTTGATTCCTCAACCCGCGCTCCTCTCGGTCCCACCTGTCTGCCTCCGCGGGAGTTTTGCAGAAAAGCACCCCTGTTTCTAGGACCTTAACCCGCGCTCCCCATCCTCGCCAAGGCGTGGCAACACCTTGCCCCCCCAGCGGGGCCACTGGTCCGGGTCGCTGCTTGTTATGCTAGCCTTTCCGCCATGTGAGAAAAGCTATTTGCGCGTTGTGTCGCCCAGTCAGCCTGGCCCCACTTGTCTGTGGCTGTGGCTAGATCTGGGTGAGTAGCAAAAGGTTTTCTGTCTTTCTGTTTTAATTTAAACTTTTCAAATTTGTTTTAAATTCAAATTTAAATCTGTTTTCAAATAACTTTTAAAATATAATTCCAAATTAAACATGTAATATATGTTTTGAAATCAGAAAAATGTGAGGATTTCAAATATGCCATTCAAAATATATTTTGGACACTTTAAATTTCGAGTTGATCAAAATTACAATAAAATGCCCTTTTCCTTAATTAATTAATAACTTTTGTTTTATAACTCCGAATTTGACAAATGATATGTCTAAAATGATCAGCTCGACGAGACCTTTCTGTTTATGCATTCCATGTTCTGAATTGCAGCATGCATCATATAAATATAAAGGTTACAGCAACTTATTTGAGGATAAAATGTGACTAAAACTCCATAAAATGCCTTATTCTTGTATTCCACACCTCACCCATGCCATGCTACTTTATTGCCATGCAAATTGTGCATCATTCATCATGGCATGATTGTTTGCTTGTCGCATTTTATTCATATGCTTGTGCACTTTATTTATGTTGGCCCTTGTTTGTTTGGTTCTTCTTCGAATAGACGCTGAGCAGGGGATATATCAAGAAACCCAGGAGCACTACCCAGATCCTTCTCTCGCTACAACTGAGATGCCAGGCAAGCACTACCACATGCTTGCATACATATAGTACCTATTGCCTCTATCTTAATCTTGCATCATTGAGTCGCGATTGCATTAAACTGAATCCCAAGTACTGCATAGCCTTTACTTTTAAAACCCCACCGAAGCTTGTTCCTCCATCCCATGAGCCATTACTACAGGAGTTGTTTGAGCCATGCGGGTCGTAGAATAGCATGTGTAGGGTATGTGAGTGTGTGTTGGATAACGAGGTACCTAGACAACTTAACCTGAGTAGTAATGGGATAACTAATGAAAGTGGCACCGGTGAGCAATATCTGCTATTTGGTTTTTCATGCTCACTTGTGTCCCGTAGGACCCCGAGTACTTGATTCCTGTTCCTTGAATATTCGCGCTATCCACATCCGGGAGGCTTATGATTCCCCCTGAGCCAGAGCTTGATTCATTCTTATTTCTTGGGGCCACAAAGTAGTTTGGGGCTTTATTACTATCCTGTACTTATGCCATGCTTTACTGCTTTATTTAAGATTGTGCGAGGAGCACCTTGCTTTGTTTTGGATGCGGAGTGTTTTAGCAGTATCGACAAGCCAGTCACACTTCGGGTTCCCATCGTTTACAGACCATTGACGCAAACCTTGAGTCCGTCTCGGAGCCGGCCAACTTCGTTATGGGTAGCTTAATGGGGTGGCCCCCTAAAACATTTCTGAATCCTGTGATCGCTTTGTCGTGAATGCCTTGTTGGGTTTTGATTTGGTTTTTCCGAGGTTGATCGAGTGTGTGTTTCTATTTGTGCACCCTCAGGTATAAATCTTCGAAAGCCGTGTCCGCGGTTATGGACGACTTGGAGCGGTTCTCGATCATAGACAAGTATAACTAAAGTACCGCTTTTAATTTGACTAAGTACGACTAGTAAATAGTGCAACACTCATGGAATGGGTAATAAAACTGCCAACGGATGGGGGTTGTTTCCGCTTCCTCGTTGGTAGCGAGGAGGAGGATGGATCTGTTAATATTAATTATAATCTGTTGTTATTAATTCACGGACATCCGCTATCTTTGGTTAGGCGGATGGATAGCAGTATCTATAGAATTCTTAGGTATTATATTTTGCAATTGTGTCACCCAGGTTGTGTCCCTTTAGAGGCATAAAGACTTGCCGAGTACCCTAGGGTCTCACACGATAAATTGTTTGATTCAGATGAGCAGTAAACTCGCAAGATGGATCTGGGTGGAGGAGACAGACGATGTGGGCAACAATCATTCGGTGTAGAGATTAGGAGCGAGGATCCGTGAGATCTGTGGCGGGATGTGTTTATTTATGGGGCATCTTATGCCGATTTGCTTCTTATCCGTACTGGATCTTGTTTTCCGCTTCACTTTGATACTCGATGTTTGATGTATGAGGAGATATCCTAAACTATTATATCTATCTAGGATATTTGGATCTTGCCGTATGGCGTTGCAATATTTCTATTTCTTTTAGATGGAATGGCTCTGAGGACTATTGTATGGTGGCTTGCATACATACTCATTTGTGTATGTAGTTGATCCCTTCTTTGCCGATTACGCTCGTTCTTGTCCGATGTTTGGAAATGGTTAGGACGGCCGAAAGGTCTACTGTGAGAGGCATTTGGCCCCACCGTACTATTTTAACCATTTCCGATCATCCGGCTTGTAACTAAGAGCGTAATTCACGAGGTAGTTACAATTGGTATCGAGCCGTCCGCCCTTGTGGTCTCAGCCAAATGGTCGTTGTCGATCTAGCAAATATTTTGGTAGCTATGTATACTAGGGAAAAACAAAACGTGAGGGTAGGACTGCTTCCACTTTTCTTCTTACCCACCCACCACCCTTTTCTGGTAAGGAAGTGTAACCTTTTCAATCCTCTTCTTAAAATTCAAACTAGGATTCACGTGTTCTGGGTTTCCGTAGTACCATAGAAAGTGTGTGTGTGTGTGTGTGTGTAATTCCTTGTCTATCTGTTGCATCCAATTTGTTATCACAATCTGCCTTTGGTTATCAACTGTTGGTACATTCCATCTTGTGCTTTTGAAAACCGGCGCGATCTATCTGACTCCTTGTTAACCGGTGCCATCTTCTTAAGGGTGTTCTTCCTTCCAGCATGCTTTCACAGAATGTGGAGTTGCTAATCTCTACTTGATAAGTGATTTTGCGCATCTATTGGTATTTTAATGCCGAAAAATGCGGAACAATTTTCTTTGATACATCTGTGTTTCCACACTCCTTTTCAGTCGTGTGTGAAACATTATCTATCTCCCTTTTATCAGCATGTCCATGCTAACGCATTCTTTTGTCACCGGCGCTTAATCCTAGAGTTTCTTTTCATCTCTAATTCTTTTGGGCTAATTACATAACATGTGTCGATCCGATGATGGTGATTGTAATTTGGTTCTCGGCATAGCTATATGACACTTATCATGAGTGGAATATGGAAAATGCTATCAACACTATCCTCCAAAAGGTGACGGTTAACTCCTGTGATTTTGAGTACACCGTGATCATAGCTATGCATATTCAAGCAACTTTGGCAATCCGGAGTTTCTCAGGCACTACGGCGGTCTATCATCTGTCCATCCTGCTGCACATCCTTTTGAACCCCATATCTGCAAAATTCTCTTTCAGACGAGGGAATTGCATCTTTTCGTCTCTGATAGCTTTGCTTAAGATATGATCTATCATCTTTTCTTTATCCAAGATCTCTTTATCTTTGTAACTGGTGATCCGATCGACAATGTGAACCAGGTGGCATTTCCTGTTCTCTTCCGAAGGACCAGATAATCTATTCTTCCAGTGCATCTTCTTCAACACGAACCCGTGCTCTTAATATTGATCTTTCTAAGAGCGTGGAGCTCAGAAAGTGTTTCGAGCATTTGTTCGTTTCTCCCGCCTCTTGAACTTGGTATTCTGGGAATATCCTGTTAATCCATGGTGGTATATGTTGATAATATGCTTGCCTACTCTATATCAATGGAAGGACATGGAAGATCATCTGTGTCTCTTTCTCTCAAGCTTCGTGAGCACTGCCTGTGTGCAAAGTCTCAAAGTGAGAATTCTGACTTTTTGAAGTCACCTATCTCGGCCACGTCCTTCTGCTAAATACATTACTTCAACTCTGGAATCAGCAAGTCCATTGTTAATTCCATCTCCATCTTCAATCAACCCAGAGTTTTCCTTGTTGGCGAGTTATCATCGTCGTTCCGCCGTAGATTTCCTCAAAACTGCTAAACCTCTCTCAATCATTTCAAGAAGAACATGGAGTTCTTTCACCTCAGTCTCGTCGAGTAATCTCTTGAAACCCTCTCGCTCTATCGTCTATGCTCTATCCACCGGAGGCCATGAAGACCTTCCAGATCTTGTATTTCCTTCTGTTCAAGTTGGTGCTATCTTTTCTGTAGCAGTTGAATTTTGCAGTTCTTATCCGTAATCTTCCTTCATATCTTTCTGGTGGCTTGGTACTTCAGACATGACGACAACATCATCATCTTTATCTATCTATGAATCCGGCGAATCGTTTGCATCTATCCTTGTTTTCTAACGGAGTTCCATGAGCTCTTCTTGTCAATACCTTCATCCTGTTTCGGTAGTTGGGTTGCATGGTTTTCTTATTCATGTGCGGAGTAATGCTTTGAGTGCGGGATGGAGTAGCTACCATACCACTACTCTTATCATTCGCTCTTGTACATTGAATTGGTGAATTAATGTGATTTCACTCATTCCACGGAAGTTAGAAGTGGCCTTTATCCCTCGATACTTTTACTTCCGTCCTTGTTTTTCCGGAGTGCTCTCTCGAAGAAAGTAATCAATAATCTCTTGTTGGTGGTCTGTCTATTCTAGATGGAGCAAAATCTTCAATTATCTGGTGGAAACATACGCAAACTCTTTTCTGTCCTTGTCATTCTACCGATGCTCGACATCCCCAAACAAGATGAAAGGAAACTATCTCTCTCTTTGTTTCATCAATTCTTTTTCTGTGGTAAAGCCAATTATGGTTGATGCCATCAGTCATAAATCTATGTTAGCCTCAAGGCTAAAGAAAGCAATAAGTATCTCTACAATAAACTCCAGATCCTCCATATTCTTTGCTTCTCGGGATTCCACCATGATCTGGCTTCACATCCGTCTCTGGAAGTTATATCCGCGCACCTCAATTGCGTGATCCTTGGTTCTTACCGGCGCAACAAGAATCTAATCCGACGATGTCTAACTAAATCTTTCTGTTGATATCAAGGGACTCTATTGTTGAAGGCAATATTGTTTCCGAACTTCATTTCTCAAATCCGAGAGAAGATACGATGCTATTGTCATAGTGGTTCAAAACCTCTCCAATCTAACTCTTTTTCCTCCGGCGAGACAAAGATTTCATCATCTCTAGTATCGGTAAATCTTTAATCTTAATGATGTGTCTTTCTTTATCCATGATACATCATCTTGTCCTTTCTTTCACAAGTGGTTCTATTCTTTTATCATGTTTCTTGAGAAAACCGGAGCTATGTTCATCCTATCCTTCCTGTCTCACGACAATCCTTCAACTCTTCTAACCCGTTGTTTCTCAAGCAAAACGCAAGACTCGCAACAAGTCTAGCAAGTTTTGCAAGGTGTAGTGGTCGCACCATTCCGTTGTTCATCAACTTGGGAACATGAGGGTCACCTTCGTTCCGAACAACCGCCTCTTCTTGTGTTGTTTTCCTTTTCCTAGGAATCTCGGGGCGAGATTCTTGTTTAGTGGGGGAGAGTTGTAGCATCCCAATTGTCTAACAATTGCAATGCTACTAGCCTAGTATATATAAATGCTACTTCCTACATATAATTAGTTGCATCATCATTATATCATGCTCATGTCATCATGCCACCTTGCATTTGAGCATCATATAAAACCCTTTTGATTTGGTTCTTCTCTCATATGCATCATTAATTGTATTTGCCTCTTGATATTGTATTTGGTTATTGATATATTGCTTGATGCCCAAGTTGAGTTGGGGGCATATCTTTTATTCAACTCCATCACCTTTCCTTGTCACCCCATCATTCCACCATTCCACCATATATGAGCATTGCAACTTATTTGGTTTTACCTCTAGCTCATGTGGGTTGGGATGGATCCAATTCTATTTCCACCTGCTCTCATTTTAGCATCATGTTGTTTTAACATTAGTGATGTGTGGAGCCACCTTTGCATGCCTTGTGAGTGGAACCTTTTTCTAGCTCCCATATGGGGTGTTTTGGGGTTATTCTCATGTTGGGATATTTTTGGGCTTACTAAATACCTAGTGGCACATACACACTAGCATGTCCCATTTTTATTCAAATATGGTCATCTCCATCTAATCCACATGGGGCATCCTTTTAATTCTTTTAGCTTGGCTTATTCCATATTTTTGGAATGCATATGTATAAATGCCATGGATATTTATTTTGTTTTCACAAGATAAAACCTAGCATTAATGTTTATGCATGGGCCATGCAACCTCACCACCATGTGTTCTCCTTTGGTTTATTTGATTTTTGAGTGGATCATCTTCTCATCTCTCTCTTTCTCTCAATCCTTTCTACCTTGTTTTGTTTCTTGCCTTGTGCCATCAAACCTCATCAACCTCACTTGAGTAGTGCCATGCATGAGCTTGTAAGATCATCACCTTGTCCATCCTTGTCTCTCACTTGATCATGCATACCAACACCCCTCGCCACCTTTTTATCTCTTCCACTCCTTTTGCTTGATCTTATTTGATCTTGCTAAAAGCCACCACCACATCACCCCCTCTCTCTAATCCCTCCTCTCTATCCAAAACCCTAACCCTAATCACCTACCCCACTATCACCATCTACCATACCACCCCCCTCTAGCTAAACCGAGCCACCCCTCTCTAGCTAACCCTAGCTACCCACACCTCTCTCACCCCTCCCTCTCTCTACCATGCTGACCCCACCTGGCTACCCCCTCTCCCTGGTCCCACACCCCATCTACCCCTCCTGCTAGCCAAGCCCTAGCTAACCCGAGCCTATCCCATCCAACCCTAGCTCCATGCCACCCTCTCTCTCTATCCCTGCCTGGCCGACCCCACCCCGAGCCAGCCACCCTGGCCTCGCCTTGGCTCCACCTACCTTCCCCTGCCCTGCTCAAACCGAGCCAGCCCGAGCCGGCACGTGAGGGAGAGGAGAAAGGTGACAACCGAGGCCACCTTTATCCCTAACCCACTCCCCCACGGCACCCCCCTCTCCCTCGCCTTATCTCCACCCTCCCTCTCTTGTAGTACCTACCACAGATCCCCCAGAGCCGTGCCCTACCCCCTCTTCCTCCCCCTTCTACCACACATCCACCTCGTCGGCCACCGACCAACTCCTCGAATCAGGCGGCGGGCGCGGTGCTCTGGTTGTCGAGGAAGCGGAGCTGGGCCCCGTCGACGTCTCCGCGTGTTCGGACGAGGAGGAGCCGACGACCCGCCAACGCTGTTCATCGTCGCCCTCCGCGAACCCTAGCTCCCCGGCCTCTGCGTCCCCGTCGCTACGGCGTCTCCCAGCCCGATCCACCTTCTCCGATCTCTCCGCGGTAACCCCTTCTCCCTCTCTGACACCTTCCGCCTTGCCGTACCGCCCTAGTCCCGCCAATCGTTTCGTCGAGCGGCCTCGGTGCGCGACGGCCGACGTCGTTCTCCCGTTGCTGCGCCGTGCAGCGACCTAGCTAGCCTGCGTCCACCCTCCTGACACCAAGCCTAAGCCACCGCAGCGGCTATGCCCTCCGCGCGCATGCCCAGATCCCCGGTTCGATCCCTCAGGTTGCACAAGGCCGTCGGCCATGAAAAGAGAGGAAGAGAAGCGATGCGCGACGTCACTTTGCAATTTCCCCCCTTTTGATTCCTCAACCTGCTATTCTCGGTCCCACTGCGCGCCTCCGCTGGAGTTTTGCGAGCACCCTGTTTCAGGACCTTAACCGCGCTCCCCATCCTCGCCAAGCGTGGCAACACTACCCCCTTGCGTGGCGCCGGTCCATTGCTGGGCCGCTTCCCGATTGCGGCCCTTTCAAGGTAGAAAAAGCTAAAAGAAAAGCTATTGTGTGTTGTATGTCGCCTGGCCCACTTGTCTGTGGCTGTGGCTAGATCTGGGTGAGTAGCAAAAGGTTTTCTGTCTTTCTGTTTTAATTTAAACTTTTCAAATTTGTTTTAAATTCAAATTTAAATCTGTTTTCAAATAACTTTTAAAATATAATTCCAAATTAAACATGTAATATATGTTTTGAAATCAGAAAAATGTGAGGATTTCAAATATGCCATTCAAAATATATTTTGGACACTTTAAATTTCGAGTTGATCAAAATTACAATAAAATGCCCTTTTCCTTAATTAATTAATAACTTTTGTTTTATAACTCCGAATTTGACAAATGAGATGTCTAAAATGATCAGCTCGACGAGACCTTTCTGTTTATGCATTCCATGTTCTGAATTGCAGCATGCATCATATAAATATAAAGGTTACAGCAACTTATTTGAGGATAAAATGTGACTAAAACTCCATAAAATGCCTTATTCTTGTATTCCACACCTCACCCATGCCATGCTACTTTATTGCCATGCAAATTGTGCATCATTCATCATGGCATGATTGTTTGCTTGTCGCATTTTATTCATATGCTTGTGCACTTTATTTATGTTGGCCCTTGTTTGTTTGGTTCTTCTTGAATAGGCTGACGGGGGATATATCAAGAAACCCAGGAGCACTACCCAGATCCTTCTCTCGCTACAACTGAGCTGCCAGGCAAGCACTACCACATGCTTGCATACATATAGTACCTATTGCCTCTATCTTAATCTTGCATCATTGAGTCGCGATTGCATTAAACTGAATCCTGGCACTGCATAGCCTTTACTTTTAAACCCCACCAAGCTTGTTCCTCCATCCCATGAGCCATTACTACAGGAGTTGTTTGAGCCATGCGGTCGAGAATAGCATGTGTAGGGTATGTGAGTGTCGTTGGATAACGAGGTACCTAGACAACTTAACTCGAGTAGTAATGGGATAACTAATGAAAGTGGCACCGTGAGCAATATCTATTTGGTTTTCATGCTCACTTGTGTCCGTGGGACCCAGTACTTGATTCCTGTTCCTTGAATATTCGCTATCCACATCCGGAGGCTTATGAACCCCCTGAGCCAGAGCTTGATTCATTCTTATTTCTTGGGGCCACAAAGTAGTTTGGGGCTTTATTACTATCTGTACTTATGCCATGCTTTTCGCTTTATTTAAGATTGTGCGAGGAGCACTGCATGATTTTGGATGCGGAGTGTTTTAGCGGTATCGACAAGCCCAGTCACACTTCGGGTTCCCGTTCATGCCATTGACGCAAACCTTGAGTCCGTCTCGGAGCCGGAAAACTTCGTTGCGGGTAGCTTAATGGGGTGGCCCCCTGAAATATTTCTGAATCCTGTGATCGCTTTGTCGTGAATGCCTCGTTGGGTTTTGATTTGGTTTTTCCGAGGTTGATCGAGTGTGTGTTGCTATTTGTGCACCCCTGCAGGGTAAATCTTTCTGAAAGCCGTGTCCGCGGTTATGGACAACTTGGAGCACAGTTTCTCGATCATAGACAAGTATGACTAGTAAATAGTGCAACACTCATGGAATGGGTAATAAAACTGCCAACGGATGGGGGTTGTTCGTCCGCTTCCTCGTTGGTAAGCGAGGAGGAGGATGGATCTGTTAATATTACTGTAATAACTGTTGTTATTAATTCACGGACATCCGTCTATCTTTGGTTAGGCGGATGGATAGCGAGTATCTATAGAATTGTTAGGTATTATCTTTTGCTGCAATTGCGTCACCCCAGGTTGTGTCCCCTTTAGAGGCATAAAGACTTGCTGAGTACCCATAGGGTCTCACACGATAAATTGTTTGATTCAGATGAACAGGTAAACTCGCAAGATGGATACTGGGTGGAGGAGACGGATGATGTGGGCAACGATCATTCGGTGTAGAGATTCCGGGAACAGGGATCCGTGAGATCTGTGGGCGGGATGTGTTTATTTATGGGGCATCTTATGCTGATTTGCTTCTTATCCGTACTCGGATTTTGTTTTCCGCTTCCGCCTGATACTCTGATGTTTGATGTATGAGGAGATATCCTAAACTAT
Organism: Avena insularis; assembly: GCA_023614405.1. Lineage (NCBI taxonomy): Eukaryota > Viridiplantae > Streptophyta > Magnoliopsida > Poales > Poaceae > Avena > Avena insularis. The sequence goes on from CM042692.1 coordinate 276,970,704, forward strand.
TATATCTATCTAGGATATTTGGATCTTGTCGTATGGCATTGCAATATTTCTATTTCTTTTAGATGGAATGGCTCTGAGGACTGTTGTATGGTGGCTTGCATACATACTCATTTGTGTATGTAGTTGATCCCTTCGCCTGCCGATTACGCCACTCGTTCTTGTCCCGATGTTTGGAAATGGTTAGGACGGCCGAAAGGTCTACCTGTGAGAGGCATTTGGCCCCACCGTACTATTTTAACCATTTCCGCTCTTCCAGGCTTGTAACTAAGAGCGTAATTCACCGAGGTAGTTACAATGACACTGGTGGATCCATGTGTGGTTTGTGAAAGAACAGACATGCAATCACACTAGGTGGATCCATGTGTGGTTTGTGCAAAAACAGACATGTAATGACTCTAGTTGTGGTTCATGAAAAGAACACACATGCAATGACACTGGTGTATCCTTGTGTGGTTCATGAAAATAACACACATGCAATGACATTGGTGGATCCATGTGTGGTTTGTGAAAATATCAGACATGCAATCACACTAGATGGATCCATGTATGGTTTGTGAAAAGAACAGACATGCAATCACACTAGGTGGATCCATGTGTGGTTTGTTTAGAAGAACACACATGCAATGACTCTAGTTGTGGTTCATGAAAAGAACACACATGCAATGACACTGGTGGATCCATGTGTGGTTTGTGAAAAGAACAGACATGCAATCACACTAAGTGGATCCATGTGTGGTTTGTTTAGAGGAACACACATGCAATCACACTAGCTGGATCCCTGTGTGGTTTGTTTCGAAGAACACACATGGAATGACACGGTGGATCCATGTGTGGTTCATGAAAAGAACAAACATGGAATCACACTAGGTGGATCCATGTGGGTTGTTTAGAGGAATAGATGCAATGACAATGTGGATCCAAATGTGGTTTGTGGAAGGAACAAACATGCAACGACTCTAGCTCTGGTTCATGAAAAGAACACACATGCAATGACACTTGTGGATCCATGTGTGGTTCATGAAAAGAACACACATGCAATGACACTGGTGAATCCATGTGTGGTCTGTGAGAAGAACATACATGCAATGACATTGGGTGTGGTTCATGATAAGAACACACATGCAATGACACTGGTGGATCCATGTGTCCTTTGTGAAAAGAACAGACATGCCATCACCAGAGGGGGATCCATGTGTGGTTTGTTTACAGGAACAGACATGCAATGTCACTGGGTGTGGTTCTTGAAAAGAACAGACATGTAATGACACTGGTGGATCCATATGTGGTTTGTGGAAGGAACAGAAATGCAATGACACTAGCTGTTGTTCATGAAAAGAATAGACATGCAATGACACTGGTGGATCCATGTGTGGTTCATGAGAAGAACACACATGCAATGACACTAGGTGGATCCTTATGTGGTTTGTTTAGAAGAACACACATGCAATGACTCGGTGGATACTTGTGGTTTGTGAAAAGAACACACATGCAATGACTCTGTTGGATCCATGTGTGGTTCATGAGAAGAACACACATGCAATGACACTAGTGGATCCTTATGTGGTTTGTGAGAAGAACATACATGCAATGACACTGGCTATCGTTCATGAGAAGAACACACATGCAATGACACTGGTGGATCCATGTGTGGTTTGTGAAAAGAACAGACATGCATTCACACTAAGTGGATCCATGTGTGGTTTGTGAAAAGAATGTACATGCAATGACGTTAATGTGGTTCTTGAAAAGAACACACATGAAATGACACTGGTGGATCCATGTGTGGTTTGTGAAAAGAACATACATGCAATCACATTGGTGGATCCATGTGTGGTTTGTTGAAAAGAACACACATGCAATGACACTAGGTGGATCCATTTGTGGTTCGTGAAAAGAACACACATGCAATCACACTAGGTGGATCCATGTGTGGTTCATGAGAAGAACACACATGCAATGACACTAGTGGATCTTTGTGGTTCATGAAAAGAACACACATGCAATGACAATAGTGGATCAATGTGTGGTTGATGAAAAGAACACACATGCAATGACACTGGTGGATCCTTGTGTGGTTTGTTTAGAAGAACACACATGCAATGACACTAGGTGGATCGATGTGTTGTTTGTTTAGAAGAACACACATGCAATGACTCTAGGTGTGGTTCATGAAAAGAACACACATGCAATGACATTGGTGGATCCTTATGTGGTTTGTGAAAAGAATAGACATGCAATCACACTAGGTGGATCCATGTGTGGTTTGTTTAGAGGAACAGACATGCAATGACACTGGGTGTGGTTCATGAAAATAATAGACATGCAATGACACTGGTGGATCCATATGTGGTTTGTGGAAGGAACAGACATGCAATGACTCTAGTTGTGGTTCATGAAAAGAACAGACATGCAATGACACTGGTGGTTCCATGTGTGGTTCATGAGAAGAACACACATGCAATGACGCTGGTGGATCTATGTGTGCTTTGTGAGAAGGACATACATGCAATGACACTGGCTGTAGTTCATGAGAAGAACACACATGCAATGACACTGGTGGATCCATGTGTGGTTTGTGAAAAGAACAGACATGCAATCACACTAGGTGGATCCATGTGTGGTTTCTTTAGAGGAAGAGACATGCAATGACACTGGTTGTGGTTCATGAAAAGAACAAGCATGCAATGACACTAGAGGATCCATATGTGGTTTGTGGAAGGAACATACATGCAATGACTCTAGTTGTTGTTCATGAAAAGAATAGACATGCAATGACACTGGTGGATCCATGTGTGGTTTGTGAAAAGAACAGACATGCAATCACACTAGGTGGATCCATGTGTGGTTTGTTTAGAAGAACACACATGCAATGACTCTAGTTGTGGTTCATGAAAAGAACACACATGCAATGACACTGGTGGATCCATGTGTGGTTCATGAGAAGAACACACATGCAATGACACTGGTGGATCCATGTGTGGTTTGTGAGAAGAACATACATGCAATGACATTGGTTGTGGTTCATGAGATGAACACACATGCAATGACACTGGTGGATCCATGTGTGGTTTGTGTAAAGAACAGACATGCAATCACACTAGGTGGATCCATATGTGGTTTGTGGAAGGAACATACATGCAATGACTCTAGCTGTGGTTCATGAAAAGAACACACATGCAATGACACTGGTGGATCTATGTGTGGTTCGTCAAAAGACAACACATGCAATGACATTGGTGGATCCATGTGTGGTTTGTGAAAAGAACATACATGCAATCACACTAGGTGGATCCATGTGTGGTTTGTTAAAAGAATAGACATGCAATCACACTAGGTGGATCCATGTGTGGTTTGTTTAGAAGAACACACATGCAATGACTCTAGTTGTGGTTCATGAAAAGAACACACATGCAATGACACTGGTGGATCCATGTGTGGTTCATGACAAGAACACACATGCAATGACACTGGTGGATCCTTTTGTGGTTCATGAGAAGAACAAACATGCAATGAGTCAAGCTGTGGTTCATGAAAAGAACAGACATGCAATGACACTGGAGGATCCATGTGTGGTTCATGAGAAGAACACACATGCAATGACACTGGTGGATCCATGTGTGGTTTGTGAAAAGAACAGACATGCAATCACACTAGGTGGATCCATGTGTGGTTTGTTTAGAAGAACACACATGCAATGACTCTAGTTGTGGTTCATGAAAAGAACACACATGCAATGACACTGGTGGATCCATGTGTGGTTCATGAGAAGAACACACATGCAATGACACTGGTGGATCCTTGTGTGGTTTGTGAGAAGAACATACATGCAATGACATTGGTTGTGGTTCATGAGATGAACACACATGCAATGACACTGGTGGATCCATGTGTGGTTTGTGGAAAGAACAGACATGCAATCACACTAGGTGGATCCATGTGTGGTTTGTGGAAAGAACAGACATGCAATGACGTTAGCTGTGGTTAATGAAAAGAACAGACATCCAATGACACTGGTGTATCCATGTGTGGTTCATGAAAAGAACACACATGCAATGACATTGGTGGATCCATGTGTGGTTTTTGAAAAGAACAAACATGCAATCACACTAGGTGGATCCATTTGTGGTTTGTGAAAAGAATAGACATGCAATCACACTAGGTGGATCCATGTGTGGTTTGTTTAGAAGAACACACATGCAATGACTCTAGTTGTGGTTCATGAAAAGAACACACATGCAATGACAATAGTGGATCCATGTGTGGTTTGTGAAAAGAACAGACATGCAATCACACTAGGTGGATCCATGTGTGGTTTGTTTAGAGGAACACACATGCAATGACACTAGGTGGATCCATGTGTGGTTTGTTTAGAAGAACACACATGCAATGACTCTAGTTGTGGTTCATGAAAAGAACACACATGCAATGACACTGGTGGATCCATGTGTGGTTTCTGAAAAGAACAGACATGGAATCACACTAGGTGGATCCATGTGTGGTTTCTTTAGAGGAATAGACATGCAATGACACTGGGTGTGGTTCATGAAAATAATAGACATGCAATGACACTTGTGGATCCAAATGTGGTTTGTGGAAGGAACAAACATGCAATGACTCTAGTTGTGGTTCATGAAAAGAACATACATGCAATGACACTTGTGGATCCATGTGTGGTTCATGAGAAGAATACACATGCAATGACCCTGGTGAATCCATGTGTGGTTTGTGAGAAGGACATACATGCAATGACACTGGCTGTGGTTTATGAGAATAACACACATGCAATAACACTGGTGGATCCATGTGTGGTTTGTGAAAAGAACAGACATGCAATCACACTAGGTGGATCCATGTGTGGTTTCTTTAGAGGAAGAGACATGCAATGACACTGGTTGTGGTTCATGAAAAGAACAAGCATGCAATGACACTAGAGGATCCATATGTGGTTTGTGGAAGGAACATACATGCAATGACTCTAGTTGTTGTTCATGAAAAGAATAGACATGCAATGACACTGGTGGATCCATGTGTGGTTTGTGAAAAGAACAGACATGCAATCACACTAGGTGGATCCATGTGTGGTTTGTTTAGAAGAACACACATGCAATGACTCTAGTTGTGGTTCATGAAAAGAACACACATGCAATGACACTGGTGGATCCATGTGTGGTTCATGAGAAGAACACACATGCAATGACACTGGTGGATCCTTGTGTGGTTTGTGAGAAGAACATACATGCAATGACATTGGTTGTGGTTCATGAGATGAACACACATGCAATGACACTGGTGGATCCATGTTGGTTTGTGGAAAGAACAGACATGCAATCACACTAGGTGGATCCATGTGTGGTTTGTGGAAAGAACAGACATGCAATGACGTTAGTTGTGGTTAATGAAAAGAACAGACATCCAATGACACTGGTGTATCCATGTGTGGTTCATGAAAAGAACACACATGCAATGACATTGGTGGATCCATGTGTGGTTTTTGAAAAGAACAGACATGCAATCACACCAGGTGGATCCATTTGTGGTTTGTTAAAAGAATAGACATGCAATCACACTAGGTGGATCCATGTGTGGTTTGTTTAGAAGAACACACATGCAATGACTCTAGTTGTGGTTCATGAAAAGAACACACATGCAATGACACTGGTGGATCCATGTGTGGTTCATGACAAGAACACACATGCAATGACACTGGTGGATCCTTTTGTGTTTCATGAGAAGAACAAACATGCAATGAGTCAAGCTGTGTTTCATGAAAAGAACAGACATGCAATGACACTGGAGGATCAATGTGTGGTTCATGAGAAGAACACACATGCAATGACACTGGTGGATCCATGTGTGGTTTGTGAAAAGAACAGACATGCAATCACACTAGGTGGATCCATGTGTGGTTTCTTTAGAGGAAGAGACATGCAATGACACTGGTTGTGGTTCATGAAAAGAACAAGCATGCAATGACACTAGAGGATCCATATGTGGTTTGTGGAAGGAACATACATGCAATGACTCTAGTTGTTGTTCATGAAAAGAATAGACATGCAATGACACTGGTGGATCCATGTGTGGTTTGTGAAAAGAACAGACATGCAATCACACTAGGTGGATCCATGTGTGGTTTGTTTAGAAGAACACACATGCAATGACTCTAGTTGTGGTTCATGAAAAGAACACACATGCAATGACACTGGTGGATCCATGTGTGGTTCATGAGAAGAACACACATGCAATGACACTGGTGGATCCTTGTGTGGTTTGTGAGAAGAACATACATGCAATGACATTGGTTGTGGTTCATGAGATGAACACACATGCAATGACACTGGTGGATCCATGTGTGGTTTGTGGAAAGAACAGACATCCAATCACACTAGGTGGATCCATGTGTGGTTTGTGGAAAGAACAGACATGCAATGACGTTAGCTGTGGTTAATGAAAAGAATAGACATCCAATGACACTGGTGTATCCTTGTGCGGTTTATGAAAAGAACACACATGCAATGACATTGGCGGATCCATGTGTGGTTTTTGAAAAGAACAGACATGCAATCACACTAGGTGGATCCATTTGTGGTTTGTGAAAAGAATAGATATGCAATCACACTAGGTGGATCCATGTGTGGTTTGTTTAGAAGAACACACATGCAATGACTCTAGTTGTGGTTCATGAAAAGAACACACATGCAATGACACTGGTGGATCCATGTGTGGTTTGTGAAAAGAACGGACATACAATCACACTAGGTGGATCCATGTGTGGTTTGTTTAGAGGAACACACATGCAATGACACTAGGTGGATCCATGTGTGGATTGTTTAGAAGAACACACATGCAATGACTCTAGTTGTGGTTCATGAAAAGAACACACATGCAATGATATTGGTGGATCCATGTGTGGTTTGTGAAAAGAACAGTCATGGAATCACACTAGGTGGATCCATGTGTGGTTTGTTTACAGGAATAGACATGCAATGACACTGGGTGTGGTTCATGAAAATAATAGACATGCAATGACACTTGTGGATCCAAATGTGGTTTGTGGAAGGAACAAACATGCAATGACTCTAGTTGTGGTTCATGAAAAGAACAGACATGCAATGACACTGGTGGATCCATGTGTGGTTTGTGAAAAGAACAGACATGCAATCACACTAGGTGGATCCATGTGTGGTTTGTTTAGAGGAACACACATGCAATGACACCAGGTGGATCCATGTGTGGATTGTTTAGAAGAACACACATGCAATGACTCTAGTCGTGGTTCATGAAAAGAACACACATGCAATGACACTGGTGGATCCATGTGTGGTTTGTGAAAAGAACAGACATGGAATCACACTAGGTGGATCCATGTGTGGTTTGTTTAGAGGAATAGACATGCAATGACACTGGGTGTGGTTCATGAAAATAATAGACATGCAATGACACTTGTGGATCCAAATGTGGTTTGTGGAAGGAACAAACATGCAATGACTGTAGTTGTGGTTCATGAAAAGAACAGACATGCAATGACACTTGTGGATCCATGTGTGGTTCATGAGAAGAATACACATGCAATGACCCTGGTGAATCCATGTGTGGTTTGTGAGAAGGACATACATGCAATGACACTGGCAGTGGTTCATGAGAAAAACACACATGCAATAACACTGGTGGATCCATATGTGGTTTGTCAAAAGAACAGACAAGCAATCACACTAGGTGCATCCATGTGTGGTTTCTTTAGAGGAAGAGACATGCAAGGACACTAGTTGTCGTTCATGAAAATAACAAGCATGCAATGACAATAGAGGATCCATATGTGGTTTGTGGAAGGAACATACATGCAATGACTCTAGTTGTTGTTCATGAAAAGAATAGACATGCAATGACACTGGTGGATCCATGTGTGGTTTGTGAAAAGAACAGACATGCAATCACACTAGGTGGATCCATGTGTGGTTTGTTTAGAAGAACACACATGCAATGACTCTAGTTGTGGTTCATGATAATAACACACATGCAATGACACTGGTGGATCCATGTGTGGTTCATGATAAGAACACACATGCAATGACACTGGTGGATCCTTGTGTGGTTTATGAGAAGAACATACATGCAATGACATTGGTTGTGGTTCATGAGATGAACACACATGCAATGACACTGGTGGATCCATGTGTGGTTTGTGGAAAGAACAGACATGCAATCACACTAGGTGGATCCATGTGTGGTTTGTGGAAAGAACAGACATGCAATGACGTTAGTTGTGGTTAATGAAAAGAACAGACATCCAATGACACTGGTGTATCCATGTGTGGTTCATGAAAAGAACACACATGCAATCACATTGGTGGATCCATGTGTGGTTTTTGAAAAGAACAGACATGCAATCACACCAGGTGGATCCATTTGTGGTTTGTTAAAAGAATAGACATGCAATCACACTAGGTGGATCCATGTGTGGTTTGTTTAGAAGAACACACATGCAATGACTCTAGTTGTGGTTCATGAAAAGAACACACATGCAATGACACTGGTGGATCCATGTGTGGTTTGTGAAAAGAACAGACATGCAATCACACTAGGTGGATCCATGTGTGGTTTGTTTAGAGGAACACACATGCAATGACACTAGGTGGATCCATGTGTGGTTTGTTTACAAGAACACACATGCAATGACTCTAGTTGTGGTTCATGAAAAGAACACACATGCAATGACACTGGTGGATCCATGTGTGGTTTCTGAAAAGAACAGACATGGAATCACACTAGGTGGATCCATGTGTGGTTTGTTTTAGAGGAATAGACATGCAATGACACTGGGTGTGGTTCATGAAAATAATAGACATGCAATGACACTTGTGGATCCAAATGTGGTTTGTGGAAGGAACAAACATGCAATGACTCTAGTTGTGGTTCATGAAAAGAACAGACATGCAATGACACTTGTGGATCCATGTGTGGTTCATGAGAAGAATACACATGCAATGACCCTGGTGAATCCATGTGTGGTTTGTGAGAAGGACATACATGCAATGACACTGGCTGTGGTTCATGAGAATAACAAACATGCAATGACACTGGTGGATCCATGTGTCCTTTGTCAAAAGAGCAGACATGCAATCACACTAGGTGGATCCATGTGTGGTTTCTTTAGAGGAAGAGACATGCAATGACACTGGTTGTGGTTCATGAAAAGAACAAGCATGCAATGACACTAGAGGATCCATATGTGGTTTGTGGAAGGAACATACATGCAATGACTCTAGTTGTTGTTCCTGAAAAGAATAGACATGCAATGACACTGGTGGATCCATGTGTGGTTTGTGAAAAGAACAGACATGCAATCACACTAGGTGGATCCATGTGTAGTTTGTTTAGAAGAACACACATGCAATGACTCTAGTTGTGGTTCATGAAAAGAACACACATGCAATGACACTGGTGGATCCATGTGTGGTTCATGAGAAGAACGCACATGCAATGACACTGGTGGATCCTTGTGTGGTTTGTGAGAAGAACATACATGCAATGACATTGGTTGTGGTTCATGAGATGAACACACATGCAATGACACTGGTGGATCCATGTGTGGTTTGTGGAAAGAACAGACATGCAATCACACAAGGTGGATCCATGTGTGGTTTGTGGAAAGAACAGACATGCAATGACGTTAGCTGTGGTTAATGAAAAGAATAGACATCCAATGACACTGGTGTATCCATGTGTGGTTCATGAAAAGAACACACATGCAATGACATTGGTGGATCCATGTGTGGTTTTTGAAAAGAACAGACATGCAATCACACTAGGTGGATCCATTTGTGGTTTGTGAAAAGAATAGATATGCAATCACACTAGGTGGATCCATGTGTGGTTTGTTTAGAAGAACACACATGCAATGACTCTAGTTGTGGTTCATGAAAAGAACACACATGCAATGACACTGGTGGATCCATGTGTGGTTTGTGAAAAGAACAGATATGCAATCACACTAGGTGGATCCATGTGTGGTTTGTTTAGAGGAACACACATGCAATGACACTAGGTGGATCCATGTGTGGATTGTTTAGAAGAACACACATGCAATGACTCTAGTTGTGGTTCATGAAAAGAACACACATGCAATGACACTGGTGGATCCATGTGTGGTTTGTGAAAAGAACAGCCATGGAATCACACTAGGTGGATCCATGTGTGGTTTGTTTAGAGGAATAGACATGCAATGACACTGGGTGTGGTTCATGAAAATAATAGACATGCAATGACACCTGTGGATCCAAATGTGGTTTGTGGAAGGAACAAACATGCAATGACTCTAGTTGTGGTTCATGAAAAGAACAGACATGCAATGACACTTGTGGATCCATGTGTGGTTCATGAGAAGAATACACATGCAATGACCCTGGTAAATCCATGTGTGGTTTGTGAGAAGGACATACATGCAATGACACTAGCTGTAGTTCATGAGAAGAACACACATGCAATGACACTAGTGGATCCATGTGTGGTTTGTGAAAAGAACAGACATGCAATCACACTAGGTGGATCCATGTGTGGTTTGTGGAAAGAACAGACATGCAATGACTCTAGCTGTGGTTCATGAAAAGAACACACATGCAATGACACTGGTGGATCCATGTGTGGTTTGTTTAGAAGAACACACATGCAATGACTCTAGTTGTGGTTCATGAAAAGAACACACATGCAATGACACTGGTGGATCCGTGTGTGGTTCATGACAAGAACACACATGCAATGACACTGGTGGATCCTTGTGTGGTCTGTGAGAAGAACATACATGCAATGACATTGGTTGTGGTTCATGAGATGAACACACATGCAATGATAGTGGTGGATCCATGTGTGGTTTGTGGAAAGAACAGACATGCAATCACACTAGGTGGATCCATGTGTGGTTTGTGGAAAGAACAGACATGCAATGACGTTAGCTGTGGTTAATGAAAAGAATAGACATCCAATGACACTGGTGTATCCATGTGTGGTTCATGAAAAGAACACACATGCAATGACATTGGTGGATCCATGTGTGGTTTTTGAAAAGAACAGACATGCAATCACACTAGTTGGATCCATTTGTGGTTTGTGAAAAGAATAGATATGCAATCACACTAGGTGGATCCATCTGTGGTTTGTTTAGAAGAACACACATGCAATGACTCTAGTTGTGGTTCATGAAAAGAACACACATGCAATGACTCTGGTGGATCCATGTGTGGTTTGTGAAAAGAACAGACATGCAATCACACTAGGTGGATCCATGCGTGGTTTGTTTAGAGGAACACACATGCAATGACACTAGGTGGATCCATGTGTGGATTGTTTAGAAGAACACACATGCAATGACTCTAGTTGTGGTTCATGAAAAGAACACACATGCAATGACACTGGTGGATCCATGTGTGGTTTGTGAAAAGAACAGTCATGGAATCACACTAGGTGGATCCATGTGTGGTTTGTTTAGAGGAATAGACATGCAATGACACTGGGTGTGGTTCATGAAAATAATAGACATGCAATGACACTTGTGGATCCAAATGTGGTTTGTGGAAGGAACAAACATGCAATGACTCTAGTTGTGGTTCATGAAAAGAACAGACATGCAATGACACTTGTGGATCCATGTGTGGTTCATGAGAAGAATACACATGCAATGACCCTAGTGAATCCATGTGTGGTTTGTGAGAAGGACATACATGCAATGACACTGGCTGTGGTTCATGAGAATAACACACATGCAATAACACTGGTGGATCCATGTGTGGTTTGTCAAAAGAACAGACATGCAATCACACTAGGTGCATCCATGTGTGGTTTCTTTAGAGGAAGAGACATGCAAGGACACTGGTTGTCGTTCATGAAAATAACAAGCATGCAAAGACACTGGAGGATCCATATGTGGTTTGTGGAAGGAACATACATGCAATGACTCTAGTTGTTGTTCATGAAAAGAATAGACATGCAATGACAGTGATGGATCCATGTGTGGTTTGTGAAAAGAACAGACATGCAATCACACTAGGTGGATCCATGTGTGGTTTGTTTAGAAGAACACACATGCAATGACTCTAGTTGTGGTTCATGAAAAGAACACACATGCAATGACACTGGTGGATCCATGTGTGGTTCATGAGAAGAACACACATGCAATGACACTGGTGGATCCTTGTGTGGTTTGTGAGAAGAACATACATGCAATGACATTGGTTGTTGTTCATGAGATGAACACACATGCAATGACACTGGTGGATCCATGTGTGGTTTGTGGAAAGAACAAACATGCAATCACACTAGGTGGATCCATGTGTGGTTTGAGGAAAGAACAGACATGCAATGACGTTAGCTGTGGTTAATGAAAAGAACAGACATCCAATGACACTGGTGTATCCATGTGCGGTTCATGAAAAGAACACACATGCAATGACGTTGGTGGATCCATGTGTGGTTTTTCAAAAGAACAGACATGCAATCACACTAGGTGGATCCATTTGTGGTTTGTGAAAAGAATAGACATGCAATCACACTAGCTGGATCCATGTGTGGTTTGTTTAGAAGAACACACATGCAATGACTCTAGTTGTGGTTCATGAAAAGAACACACATGCAATGACACCGGTGGATCCATGTGTGGTTTGTGAAAAGAACAAACATGCAATCACACTAGGTGGATCCATGTGTGGTTTGTCAAAAGAACAGACATGCAATCACACTAGGTGGATCCATGTGTGGTTTCTTTAGAGGAAGAGACATGCAAGGACACTGGTTGTGGTTCATGAAAATAACAAGCATGCAATGACACTGGAGGATCCATATGTGGTTTGTGGAAGGAACATACATGCAATGACTCTAGTTGTTGTTCATGAAAAGAATAGACATGCAATGACAGTGATGGATCCATGTGTGGTTTGTGAAAAGAACAGACATGCAATCACACTAGGTGGATCCATGTGTGGTTTGTTTAGAAGAACACACATGCAATGACTCTAGTTGTGGTTCATGAAAAGAACACACATGCAATGACACTGGTGGATCAATGTGTGGTTCATGAGAAGAACACACATGCAATGACACTGGTGGATCCTTGTGTGGTTTGTGTGAGAAGAACATACATGCAATGACATTGGTTGTTGTTCATGAGATGAACACACATGCAATGACACTGGTGGATCCATGTGTGGTTTGTGGAAAGAACAGACATGCAATCACACTAGGTGGATCCATGTGTGGTTTGTGGAAAGAACAGACATGCAATGACGTTAGTTGTGGTTAATGAAAAGAACAGACATCCAATGACACTGGTGTATCCATGTGTGGTTCATGAAAAGAACACACATGCAATGACATTGGTGGATCCATGTGTGGTTTTTGAAAAGAACAGACATGCAATCACACCAGGTGGATCCATTTGTGGTTTGTGAAAAGAATAGACATGCAATCACACTAGGTGGATCCATGTGTGGTTTGTTTAGAAGAACACACATGCAATGACTCTAGTTGTGGTTCATGAAAAGAACACACATGCAATGACACCGGTGGATCCATGTGTGGTTTGTGAAAAGAACAGACATGCAATCACACTAGGTGGATCCATGTGTGGTTTGTCAAAAGAACAGACATGCAATCACACTAGGTGGATCCATGTGTGGTTTCTTTAGAGGAAGAGACATGCAAGGACACTGGTTGTGGTTCATGAAAATAACAAGCATGCAATGACACTGGAGGATCCATATGTGGTTTGTGGAAGGAACATACATGCAATGACTCTAGTTGTTGTTCATGAAAAGAATAGACATGCAATGACAGTGGTGGATCCATGTGTGGTTTGTGAAAAGAACATACATGCAATCACACTAGGTGGATCCATGTGTGGTTTGTTTAGAAGAACACACATGCAATGACTCTAGTTGTTGTTCATGAAAAGAACACACATGCAATGACACTGGTGGATCCATGTGTGGTTCATGAGAAGAACACACATGCAATGACACTGGTGGATCCTTGTGTGGTTTGTGAGAAGAACATACATGCAATGCCATTGGTTATGGTTCATGAGATGAACACACATGCAATGACATTGGTGGATCCATGTGTGGTTTTTGAAAAGAACAGACATGCAATCACACTAGTTGGATCCATTTGTGGTTTGTGAAAAGAATAGATATGCAATCACACTAGGTGGATCCATCTGTGGTTTGTTTAGAAGAACACACATGCAATGACTCTAGTTGTGGTTCATGAAAAGAACACACATGCAATGACTCTGGTGGATCCATGTGTGGTTTGTGAAAAGAACAGACATGCAATCACACTAGGTGGATCCATGCGTGGTTTGTTTAGAGGAACACACATGCAATGACACTAGGTGGATCCATGTGTGGATTGTTTAGAAGAACACACATGCAATGACTCTAGTTGTGGTTCATGAAAAGAACACACATGCAATGACACTGGTGGATCCATGTGTGGTTTGTGAAAAGAACAGTCATGGAATCACACTAGGTGGATCCATGTGTGGTTTGTTTAGAGGAATAGACATGCAATGACACTGGGTGTGGTTCATGAAAATAATAGACATGCAATGACACTTGTGGATCCAAATGTGGTTTGTGGAAGGAACAAACATGCAATGACTCTAGTTGTGGTTCATGAAAAGAACAGACATGCAATGACACTTGTGGATCCATGTGTGGTTCATGAGAAGAATACACATGCAATGACCCTAGTGAATCCATGTGTGGTTTGTGAGAAGGACATACATGCAATGACACTGGCTGTGGTTCATGAGAATAACACACATGCAATAACACTGGTGGATCCATGTGTGGTTTGTGGAAAGAACAGACATGCAATCACACTAGGTGGATCCATGTGTGGTTTCTTTAGAGGAAGAGACATGCAAGGACACTGGTTGTCGTTCATGAAAATAACAAGCATGCAAAGACACTGGAGGATCCATATGTGGTTTGTGGAAGGAACATACATGCAATGACTCTAGTTGTTGTTCATGAAAAGAATAGACATGCAATGACAGTGATGGATCCATGTGTGGTTTGTGAAAAGAACAGACATGCAATCACACTAGGTGGATCCATGTGTGGTTTGTTTAGAAGAACACACATGAAATGACTCTAGTTGTGGTTCATGAAAAGAACACACATGCAATGACACTGGTGGATCCATGTGTGGTTCATGAGAAGAACACACATGCAATGACACTGTGGATCCTTGTGGTTTGTGAGAAGAACATACATGCAATGACATTGGTTGTTGTTCATGAGATGAACACACATGCAATGACACTGGTGGATCCATGTGTGGTTTGTGGAAAGAACAAACATGCAATCACACTAGGTGGATCCATGTGTGGTTTGTGGAAAGAACAGACATGCAATGACGTTAGCTGTGGTTAATGAAAAGAACAGACATCCAATGACACTGGTGTATCCATGTGTGGTTCATGAAAAGAACACACATGCAATGACATTGGTGGATCCATGTGTGGTTTTTGAAAATAACAGACATGCAATCACACCAGGTGGATCCATTTGTGGTTTGTGAAAAGAATAGACATGCAATCACACTAGGTGGATCCATGTGTGGTTTGTTTAGAAGAACACACATGCAATGACTCTAGTTGTGGTTCATGAAAATAACACACATGCAATGACACCGGTGGATCCATGTGTGGTTTGTGAAAAGAACAAACATGCAATCACACTAGGTGGATCCATGTGTGGTTTGTCAAAAGAACAGACATGCAATCACACTAGGTGGATCCATGTGTGGTTTCTTTAGAGGAAGAGACATGCAAGGACACTGGTTGTGGTTCATGAAAATAACAAGCATGCAATGACACTGGAGGATCCATATGTGGTTTGTGGAAGGAACATACATGCAATGACTCTAGTTGTTGTTCATGAAAAGAATAGACATGCAATGACAGTGATGGATCCATGTGTGGTTTGTGAAAAGAACAGACATGCAATCACACTAGGTGGATCCATGTGTGGTTTGTTTAGAAGAACACACATGCAATGACTCTAGTTGTGGTTCATGAAAAGAACACACATGCAATGACACTGGTGGATCAATGTGTGGTTCATGAGAAGAACACACATGCAATGACACTGGTGGATCCTTGTGTGGTTTGTGAGAAGAACATACATGCAATGACATTGGTTGTTGTTCATGAGATGAACACACATGCAATGACACTGGTGGATCCATGTGTGGTTTGTGGAAAGAACAGACATGCAATCACACTAGGTGGATCCATGTGTGGTTTGTGGAAAGAACAGACATGCAATGACGTTAGTTGTGGTTAATGAAAAGAACAGACATCCAATGACACTGGTGTATCCATGTGTGGTTCATGAAAAGAACACACATGCAATGACATTGGTGGATCCATGTGTGGTTTTTGAAAAGAACAGACATGCAATCACACCAGGTGGATCCATTTGTGGTTTGTGAAAAGAATAGACATGCAATCACACTAGGTGGATCCATGTGTGGTTTGTTTAGAAGAACACACATGCAATGACTCTAGTTGTGGTTCATGAAAAGAACACACATGCAATGACACCGGTGGATCCATGTGTGGTTTGTGAAAAGAACAGACATGCAATCACACTAGGTGGATCCATGTGTGGTTTGTCAAAAGAACAGACATGCAATCACACTAGGTGGATCCATGTGTGGTTTCTTTAGAGGAAGAGACATGCAAGGACACTGGTTGTGGTTCATGAAAATAACAAGCATGCAATGACACTGGAGGATCCATATGTGGTTTGTGGAAGGAACATACATGCAATGACTCTAGTTGTTGTTCATGAAAAGAATAGACATGCAATGACAGTGGTGGATCCATGTGTGGTTTGTGAAAAGAACATACATGCAATCACACTAGGTGGATCCATGTGTGGTTTGTTTAGAAGAACACACATGCAATGACTCTAGTTGTTGTTCATGAAAAGAACACACATGCAATGACACTGGTGGATCCATGTGTGGTTCATGAGAAGAACACACATGCAATGACACTGGTGGATCCTTGTGTGGTTTGTGAGAAGAACATACATGCAATGCCATTGGTTGTGGTTCATGAGATGAACACACATGCAATGACACTGGTGGATCCATGTGTGGTTTGTGGAAAGAACAGACATGCAATCACACTAGGTGGATCCATGTGTGGTTTGTGGAAAGAACAGGCATGCAATGACGTTAGCTGTGGTTAATGAAAAGAACAGACATCCAATGACACTAGTGTATCCATGTGTGCTTCATGAAAAGAACACACATGCAATGACATTGGTGGATCCATGTGTGGTTTTCGAAAAGAACAGACATGCAATCACACCAGGTGGATCCATTTGTGGTTTGTGAAAAGAATAGATATGCAATCACACTAGGTGGATCCATGTGTGGTTTGTTTAGAAGAACACACATGCAATGACTCTAGTTGTGGTTCATGAAAAGAACACACATGCAATGACACTGGTGGATCCATGTGTGGTTTGTGAAAAGAACAGACATGCAATCACACTAGGTGGATCCATGTGGGTTTGTTTAGAGGAACACACATGCAATCACACTAGGTGTATCCATGTGTGGATTGTTTAGAAGAACACACATGCAATGACTCTAGTTGTGGTTCATGAAAGGAACACACATGCAATGACACTGGTGGATCCATGTGTGGTTTGTGAAAAGAACAGTCATGGAATCACACTAGGTGGATCCATGTGTGGTTTGTTTAGAGGAATAGACATTCAATGACACTGGGTGTGGTTCATGAAAATAATAGACATGCAATGACACCTGTGGATCCAAATGTGGTTTGTGGAAGGAACAAACATGCAATGACTCTAGTTGTGGTTCATGAAAAGAACAGACATGCAATGACACTTGTGGATCCATGTGTGGTTCATGAGAAGAATACACATGCAATGACCCTGGTGAATCCATGTGTGGTTTGTGAGAAGGACATACATGCAATGACACTGGCTGTGGATCATGAGAATAACACACATGCAATAACACTAGTGGATCCATGTGTGGTTTGTCAAAAGAACAGACATGCAATCACACTAGGTGGATCCATGTGTGGTTTCTTTAGAGGAAGAGACATGCAAGGACACTGGTTGTGGTTCATGAAAATAACAAGCATGCAATGACACTAGAGGATCCATATGTGGTTTGTGGAAGGAACATACATGCAATGACTCTAGTTGTTGTTCATGAAAAGAATAGACATGCAAAGACACTGGTGGATCCATGTGTGGTTTGTGAAAAGAACAGACATGCAATCACACTAGGTGGATCCATGTGTGGTTTGTTTAGAAGAACACACATGCAATGACTCTAGTTGTGGTTCATGAAAAGAACAAACATGCAATGACACTGGTGGATCCATGTGTGGTTCATAAGAAGAACACACATGCAATGACACTAGTAGATCCTTGTGTGGTTTGTGAGAAGAACATACATGCAATGACATTGGTTGTGGTTCATGAGATGAACACACATGCAATGACACTGGTGGACCCATGTGTGGTTTGTGGAAAGAACAGACATGCAATCACACTAGGTGGATCCATGTGTGGTTTGTTTAGAGGAACAGACATGCAATGACGTTAGCTGTGGTTAATGAAAAGAATAGACATCCAATGACACTGGTGTATCCATGTGTGGTTCATGAAAAGAAGACACATGCAATCAGGGACGGAGCCAGCCATTAGGCTTAGAGTGGGCAGAATCATGTTGGAGGGGGCAAAGTAGCTCAAACTTGCTAAGGACAAGCATGGGTATCAAGTGATTTATGAAGAAAATCAAATTCTTGGGGGTGGCTAAGCCCCTGCTCGTCCCCCTCTTCCTCCGTCCCTGCATGCAATGACATTGGTGGATCCATGTGTGGTTTTTGAAAAGAATAGACATGCAATCACACTAGGTGGATCCATTTGTGGTTTGTGAAAAGAATAGATATGCAATCACACTAGGTGGATCCATGTGTGGTTTATTTAGAAGAACACACATGCAATGACTCTAGTTGTGGTTCATGAAAAGAACACACATGCAATGGCACTGGTGGATCCATGTGTGGTTTGTGAAAAGAACAGACATGCAATCACACTAGGTGGATCCATGTGTGGTTTGTTTAGAGGAACACACATGCAATGACACCAGGTGGATCCATGTGTGGATTGTTTAGAAGAACACACATGCAATGACTCTAGTCGTGGTTCATGAAAAGAACACACATGCAATGGCACTGGTGGATCCATGTGTGGTTTGTGAAAAGAACAGACATGGAATCACACTAGGTGGATCCATGTGTGGTTTGTTTAGAGGAATAGACATGCAATGACACTGGGTGTGGTTCATGAAAATAATAGACATGCAATGACACTTGTGGATCCAAATGTGGTTTGTGGAAGGAACAAACATGCAATGACTCTAGTTGTGGTTCATGAAAAGAACAGACATGCAATGACACTTGTGGATCCATGTGTGGTTCATGAGAAGAATACACATGCAATGACCCTGGTGAATCCATGTGTGGTTTGTGAGAAGGACATACATGCAATGACACTAGCTATGGTTCATGAGAATAACACACATGCAATGACATTGGTGGATCCATGTGTGGTTTGTGAAAAGAATAGACATGCAATCACACTAGGTGGATCCATGTGTGGTTAGTTTAGAGGAAGAGACATGCAAGGACACTGGTTGTCGTTCATGAAAATAACAAGCATGCAATGACACTAGAGGATCCATATGTGGTTTGTGGAAGGAACATACATGCAATGACTCTAGTTGTTGTTCATGAAAAGAATAGACATGCAATGACACTGGTGGATCCATGTGTGGTTCATGAGAAGAACACACATCCAATGACACTGGTGGATCCATGTGTGGTATGTGAGAAGAATAGACATGCAATGACACTGGTGGATCCATGTGTGGTTCATGAGAAGAACACACATCCAATGACACTGGTGGATCCATGTGTGGTATGTGACAAGAATAGACATGCAATGACACTGGTGGATACTTATGTGGTTTGTGAGAAGAATAGACATGCAATAACACTGGCTGTGGTTCATGAGAAGAACACACATGCAATGACACTGGTGCATCCTTGTGTGGTTTGTGTGAAGAACATACATGCAATGACACCGGCTGTCGTTCATGAGAAGAACACACATGCAATCTCACTAGTGGATCCATGTGTGGTTTGTGAAAGAACAGACATGCAATCACACTAGGTGGATCCATGTGTGGTTTGTGGAAAGAACAGACATGCAATGATTCTAGGAGGATCCATGTGTGGTGTATGGAAAGAACAGACATACAATGACTCTAGTTGTGGTTCATGAAAAGAACACACATGAAATGATACTGGTGGGTCCATGTGTGGTATGTGAAAAGAACAGACATGCAATCACACTAGGTGGATCCATGTGTGGTTTGTTTAGAAGAACACACATGCAATGACTCTAGTTGTGGTTCATGAAAAGAACAGACATGCAATTACACTGGTGGATCCATGTGTGGTTCATGAGAAGAACACACATGCAATGACACTGGTGGATCCATGTGTGGTTTGTGAAAAGAACATACATGCAATCACACCAGGTAGATCCATGTGTGGTTTGTTTAGAAGAACACACATGCAATGACTCTAGTTGTGGTTCATGAAAAGAACACACATGCAATGACACTGGTGGATCCATGTGTTGTTTGTGAAAAAAACAGGCATGCAATCACACTAGGTAGATCCATGTGTGGTTTGTTTAGAGGAACAAACATGCAATGACACTGGGTGGATCCATGTGTGGTTTGTTTAGAACCACACATGTAATGACTCTAGTTGTGGTTCATGAAAAGAACACACGTGCAATGACACTGGTGGATCCATGTGTGGTTTTTGAAAAGAACAGACATGCAATGACACTGGGTGGATCCGTGTGTGGTTTGTTTAGAAGAACACACATGCAATGACTCTAGTTGTGGTTCATGAAAAGAACACACATGAAATGACACTGGTGGATCCATGTGTGGTTCATGAGAAGAACACACATGCAATGACACTGGTGGATCGTTGTGTGGTTTGTGAGAAGAACATACATGCAATGACATTGGTTGAGGTTCATGAGATGAACACACATGCAATGACACTGGTGGATCCATGTGTGGTTTGTGGAAGGAACAGACATGCAATCACACTAGGTGGATCCATTTGTGGTTTGTGGAAAGAACATACATGCAATGATGTTAGCTGTGGTTCATGAAAAGAACAGACATCCAATGACACTGGTGTATCCATGTGTGGTTCATGAAAAGAACACACATGCAATGACATTGGTGGATCCATGTGTGGTTTTTGAAAAGAACAGACATGCAATCACACTAGGTGGATCCATTTGTGGTTTGTGAAAAGAAGAGACATGCAATCACACTTGGTGGATCCATGTGTGGTTTGTTTAGAGGAACAGATATGCAATGACACTAGGAGGATCCATGTGTGATTTGTTTAGAAGAACACACATGCAATGACTCTAGTTGTGGTTCATGAAAAGAACACACATGCAATGACACTGGTGGATCCATGTGTGGTTTGTGAAAAGAACAGACTTGGAATCACACTAGGTGGATCCATGTGTGGTTTGTTTAGAGGAATAGACATTGAATGACACTGGGTGTGGTTCATGAAAATAACAGACATGCAATGACACTGGTGGATCCAAATGTGGTTTGTGGAAGGAACAAACATGCAATGACTCTAGTTGTGGTTCAGGAAAAGAACAGACATGCAATGACACTTGTAGATCCATGTGTGGTTCATGAGAAGAATACACATGCAATGACCCTGGTGAATCCATATGTGTGGCTTGTGAGAAGGACATACATGCAATGACACTGGCTGTGGTTCATGAGAATAACACACATGCAATGACACTGGTGGATCCATGTGTGGTTTGTGAAAAGAACAGACATGCAATCACACTAGGCGGATCCATGTGTGGTTTGTTTAGAGGAAGAGACATGCAATGACACTGGTTGTGGTTCATGAGAAGAACACACATGCAATCTCACTAGTGGATCCATGTGTGGTTTGTGAAAGAACAGACATGCAATCACACTAGGTGGATCCATGTGTGGTTTGTGGAAAGAACAGACATGCAATGACTCTAGGAGGATCCATGTGTGGTTTGTGGAAAGAACAGACATGCAATGACTCTAGTTGTGGTTCATGAAAAGAACACACATGCAATGATACTGGTGGATCCATGTGTGGTATGTGAAATGAACAGACATGCAATCACACTAGGTGGATCCATGTGTGGTTTGTTTAGAAGAACACACATGCAATTAGTCTAGTTGTGGTTAATGAAAAGAACAGACATGCAATGACACTGGTGGATCCATTTGTGGTTCATGAGAAGAACAAACATGCAATGACTCTAGCTGTGGTTTATGAAAAGAACAGACATGCAATGACACTGGTGGATCCATGTGTGGTTCATGAGAAGAACACACATGCAATGACACTGGTGGATCCATGTGTGGTTCATGACAAGAACACACATGCAATGACACTGGTGGATCCTTTTGTGGTTCATGAGAAGAACAAACATGCAATGAGTCAAGCTGTGGTTCATGAAAAGAACAGACATGAAATGACACTGGTGGATCCATGTGTGGTTCATGAGAAGAACACACATGCAATGACACTGGTGGATCTATGTGTGGTTTGTGAGAAGGACATACATGCAATGACACTGGCTGTAGTTCATGAGAAGAACACACATGCAATGACACTAGTGGATCCATGTGTGGTTTGTGAAAAAACAGACATGCAATCACACTAGGTGGATCCATATGTGGTTTGTTTAGAGGATATACATGCAATGACACTGGGTGTGGTTCATGAAAAGAACAAACATACAATGACACTGGTGGATCCATATGTGGTTTATGGAAGGAACAGACATGCAATGACTCTAGCTGTGGTTCATGAAAAGAACACACATGCAATGACACTGGTGGATCCATGTGTGGTTCATGAGAAGAACACACATCCAATGACACTGGTGGATCCATGTGTGGTTTGTGAGAAGAACAGACATGCAATGACACTGGTGGATACTTATGTGGTTTTTGAGAAGAACATACATGCAATGACATTAGCTGTGGTTCATGAGAAGAACACACATGCAATGACACTGGTAGATCCTTGTGTGGTTTGTGACAAGAACATACATGCAATGACACTGGCTGTGGTTCATGAGAACAACACACATGGAATGACACTAGTGGATCCATGTGTGGTTTGTGAAAGAACAGACATGCAATCACACTAGGTGGATCCATGGGTGTTTTGTGGAAAGAACAGACATGCAATGACTCTAGCTGTGGTTCATTAAAAGAACACACATGCCATGACACTGGTGTATCCATGTGTGGTTCATGAAAAGAACACACATGCAATGACACTGGTGGATCCATGTGTGGTTTGTGAAAAGAACAGACATGCAATCACACTAGGTGGATCCATGTATGGTATGTGAAAAGAACAGACATGCAATCACACCAGGTGGATCCATGTGTGGTTTGTTTAGAAGAACACACATGCAATGACTCTAGTTGTGGTTCATGAAAAGAACACACATGCAATGACACTGGTGGATCCATGTGTGGTTTGTGAAAAGAACAGGCATGCAATCACACTAAGTGGATCCATGTGTGCTTTGCTTAGAGGAACAGACATGCAATGACACTCGGTGTGGTTCATGAAAAGAACAAACAAGCAATGACACTGGTGGATCCATATGTGGTTTGTGGAAAGCACAGACATGCAATGACTCTAGCTGTGGTTCATGAAAAGGACAAACATGCAATGACACTGGTGGATCCATGTGTGGTTCATGAGAAGAAAACACATCCAATGACACTGGTGGATCCTTATGAGGTTTGTGAGAAGAACATACATGCAATAACACTGGCTGTGGTTCATGAGAAGAACACACATGCAATGACACTGGTGGATCCATGTGTGGTTTGTGAAAAGAAGAGACATGCAATCACACTAGGTGGATCCTTGTGTGGTTTGTTTATAGGAACAGACATGCAATGACACTGGGTGTGGTTCTTGAAAAGAACAGGCATGTAATGACACTGGTGGATCCATATGTGGTTTGTGGAAGGAACATACATGCAATGACCCTAGCTGTGGTTCATGAAAAGAACAGACATTCAATAACACTGGTGCATCCATGTGTGGTTCATGAGAAGAACACACATGCAGTGACACTGGTGGATCGTTGTGTGGTTTGTGAGAAGAACATACATGCAATGACACTGGCTATCGTTCATGAGAAGAACACACATGCAATGACACTGGTGGATGCATGTGTGGTTTGTGAAAAGAACAGACATGCAATCACACTAGGTGGATCCATGTGTGGTTTGTGGAAAGAAAAGACATGCAATGACTCTAGCTGTGGTTCATGAAAAGAACACACATGCAATGACACTGGTGGATCCATGTGTGGTTTGTGAAAAGAACATACATGCAATCACACTAGGTGGATCCATGTGTGGTTTATTTAGAAGAACACACATGCAATGACTCTAGTTGTGGTTCGTGAAAAGAACACACATGCAATGACACTGGTGGATCCTTGTGTGGTTTGTGAGAAGAACATACATGCAATGACACTGGCTATCGTTCATGAGAAGAACACACATGCAATGACACTGGTGGATCCATGTGTGGTTTGTGAAAAGAACAGACATGCAATCACACTGGGTGGATCCATGTGTGGTTTGTGGAAAGAAAAGACATGCAATGACTCTAGCTGTGGTTCGTGAAAAGAACACACATGCAATGACACTGGTGGATCCATGTGTGGTTTGGGAAAAGAACATACATGCAATCACACTAGGTGGATCCATGTGTGGTTTATTTAGAAGAACACACATGCAATGACTCTAGTTGTGGTTCATGAAAAGAACACACATGCAATGACACTGGTGGATCCATGTGTTGTTTGTGAAAAAAACAGATATGCAATCACACTAGGTTGATCAATGTGTGGTTTATTTAGAGGAACAAAATGCAATGACACTAGGTGGATCCATGTGTGGTTTGTGAAAAGAACAGACAAGCAATCACACTAGGTGGATCCATGTGTGGTTTGTTTAGAGGAGGAGACATGCAATGACACTGGTTGTGGTTCATGAAAATAACAAGCATGCAATGACACAGGAGGATCCATATGTGGTTTGTGGAAGGAACATACATGCAATGACTCTAGTTGTTGTTCATGAAAAGAATAGACATGCAATGACACTGGTGGATCCATGTGTGGTATGTGAGAAGAATAGACATGCAATGACACTGGTGAATACTTATGTGGTTTGTGAGAAGAACAGACATGCAATAACACTGGCTGTGGTTCATGAGAAGAACACACATGCAATGACACTGGTGGATCCTTGTGTGGTTTGTGAGAAGAACATACATGCAATGACACTGGTTGTGGTTCATGAGAAGAACACACATGCAATCTCACTGGTGGATCCATGTGTGGTTTGTGAAAGAACAGACATGCAATCACACTAGGTGGATCCATGTGTGGTTTGTGGAAAGAACAGACATGCAATGACTCTAGGAGGATCCATGTGTGGTTTGTGGAAAGAACAGACATGCAATGACTCTAGTTGTGGTTCATGAAAAGAACACACATGCAATGATACTGGTGGATCCATGTGTGGTATGTGAAAAGAACAGACATGCAATCACACTAGGTGGATCCATGTGTGGTTTGTTTAGAAGAACACACATGCAATGAGTCTGGTTGTGGTTCATGAAAAGAACAGACATGCAATGACACTGGTGGATCCATTTGTGGTTCATGAGAAGAACAAACATGCAATGACTCTAGCTGTGGTTCATGAAAAGAACAGACATGCAATGAGACTGGTGGATCCATGTGTGGTTCATGAGAAGAACATGCATGCAATGACACTGGTGGATCCATGTGTGATTCATGACAAGAACACACATGCAATGACACTTGTGGATCCTTTTTTGGTTCATGACAAGAACAAACATGGAATGAGTCAAGCTGTGGTTCATGAAAAGAACAGACATGCAATGACACTAGTGGATCCATGTGTGGTTCATGAGAAGAACACACATGCAATGACACTGGTGGATCTATGTGTGGTTTGTGAGAAGGACATACATGCAATGACACTGGCTATAGTTCATGAGAAGAACACACATGCAATGACACTAGTGGATCCATGTGTGGTTTGTGAAAAAACAGACATGCAATCACACTAGGTGGATCCATATGTGATTTGTTTAGAGGAACAGACATTCAATGACACTAGGTGTGGTTCATGAAAAGAACAGACATACAATGACACTAGTGGATCCATATGTGGTTTGTGGAAGGAACACACATGCAATGACTCTAGTTGTGGTTCATGAAAAGAACACACATGCAATGACACTGGTGGATCCATGTGTGGTTCATGAGAAGAACACACATCAAATGACACTGGTGGATCCATGTGTGGTTTGTGAGAAGAACAGACATGCAATGACACTGGTGGATACTTATGTGGTTTTTGATAAGAACATACATGCAATGACACTGGCTGTGGTTCATGAGAAGAACACACATGCAATGACACTGGTAGATCCTTGTGTGGTTTGTGAGAAGAACAAACATGCAATGACACTGGCTGTGGTTCATGAGAACAACACACATGGAATGACACTGGTGGATCCATGTGTGGTTTGTGAAAGAACAGACATGCAATCACACTAGGTGGATCCATGTGTGGTTTGTGGAAAGAACAGACATGCAATGACTCTAGCTGTTGTTCATGAAAAGAACACACATGCAATGACACTGGTGTATCCATGTGTGGTTCATGAAAAGAACACACATGCAATGACACTGGTGGATCCATGTGTGGTTTGTGAAAAGAACAGACATGCAATCACACTAGGTGGATCCATGTATGGTTTGTGAAAAGAACAGACATGCAATCACACTAGGTGGATCCATGTGTGGTTTGTTTAGAAGAACACACATGCAATGACTCTAGTTGTGGTTCATGAAAAGAACACACATGCAATGACACTGGTGGATCCATGTGTGGTTTGTGAAAAGAACAGACATGCAATCACACTAAGTGGATCCATGTGTGGTTTTCTTAGAGGAACAGACATGCAATGACACTGGGTGTGGTTCATGAAAAGATAAACAAGCAATGACACTGGTGGATCCATATGTGGTTTGTGGAAAGCACATACATGCAATGACTCTAGCTGTGGTTCATGAAAAGAACAAACATGCAATGACACTGGTGGATCCATGTGTGGTTCATGAGAAGAACACACATCCAATGACACTGGTGGATCCTTATGTGGTTTGTGAGAAGAACATACATGCAATAACATTGGTTGTGGTTCATGAGAAGAACACACATGCAATGACACTGGTGGATCCATGTGTGGTTTGTGAAAAGAAGAGACATGCAATCACACTAGGTGGATCCATGTGTGGTTTGTTTACAGGAACAGACATGCAATGTCACTGGGTGTGGTTCTTGAAAAGAACAGACATGTAATGACACTGGTGGATCCATATGTGGTTTGTGGAAGGAACAGACATGCAATGACACTAGCTGTGGTTCATGAAAAGAACATACATTCAATAACACTGGTGCATCCATGTGTGGTTCATGAGAAGAACACACATGCAATGACACTGGTGGATCCTTGTGTGGTTTGCGAGATGAACTGACATGCAATGACACTGGTGGATAGTTATGTGTTTTGTGAGAAGAACCGACATGCAATGACACTTTCTGTGGTTCATGAGAAGAACACACATGCAATGACACTGGTGGATCCTTATGTGGTTTGTGAGAAGAACATACATGCAATGACACTGGCTATCGTTCATGAGAAGAACACACATGCAATGACACTGGTGGATCCATGTGTGGTTTGTGAAAAGAACATACATGCAATCACACTAAGTGGATCCATGTGTGGTTTTCTTAGAGGAACAGACATGCAATGACACTGGGTGTGGTTCATTAAAAGAACAAACAAGCAATGACACTGGTGGATCCATATGTGGTTTGTGGAAGGCACATACATGCAATGACTCTAGCTGTGGTTCATGAAAAGAACAAACATGCAATGACACTGGTGGATCCATGTGTGGTTCATGAGAAGAACACACATCCAATGACACTGGTGGATCCTTATGTGGTTTGTGAGAAGAACATACATGCAATAACACTGGCTGTGGTTCATGAGAAGAACACACATGCAATGACACTGGTGGATCCATGTGTGGTTTGTGAAAAGAAGAGACATGCAATCACACTAGGTGGATCCATGTGTGGTTTATTTATAGGAACAGACATGCAATGACACTGGGTGTGGTTCTTGAAAAGAACAGACATGTAATGACACTGGTGGATCCATATGTGGTTTGTGGAAGGAACATACATGCAATGACACTAGCTGTGGTTCATGAAAAGAACAGACATTCAATAACACTGGTGCATCCATGTGTGGTTCATGAGAAGAACACACATGCAATGACACTGGTGGATCCTTGTGTGGTTTGCGAGATGAACTGACATGCAATGACACTGGTGGATAGTTATGTGTTTTGTGAGAAGAACCGACATGCAATGACACTTTCTGTGGTTCATGAGAAGAACACACATGCAATGACACTGGTGGATCCTTATGTGGTTTGTGAGAAGAACATACATGCAATGACACTGGCTATCGTTCATGAGAAGAACACACACGCAATGACACTGTTGGATCCATGTGTGGTTTGTGAAAAGAACAGACATGCAATCACACTAGGTGGATCCATGTGTGGTTTGTGGAAATAAAAGACATGCAATGACTCTAGCTTTGGTTCATGAAAAGAACACACATGCAATGACACTGGTGGATCCATGTGTGGTTCATGAGAAGAACACACATCAAATGACACTGGTGAATCCATGTGTGGTTTGTGAGAAGAATAGACATGAAATGACACTGGTGGATACTAATGTGGTTTTTGAGAAGAACATACATGCAATGACACTGGTTGTGGTTCATGAGAAGAACACACATGCAATGACAGTGGTGGTTCCTTGTGTGGTTTGTGAGAAGAACATACATGCAATGACACTGGCTGTGGTTCATGAGAACAACACACAGGGAATGACACTGGTGGATCCATGTGTGGTTTGTGAAAGAATAAACATGCAATCACACTAGGTGGATCCATGTGTGGTTTGTGGAAAGAACAGACATGTAATGACCCTAGCTGTGGTTCATGAAAAGAACACACATGCAATGACACTGGTGTATCCATGTGTGGTTCATGCAAAGAACACACATGCAATGACACTGGTGGATCCATGTGTGGTTTGTGAAAAGAACAGACATGCAATTACACTAGGTGGATCCATGTATGGTTTGTGAAAAGAACAGACATGCAATCACACTAGGTGGATCCATGTGTGGTTTGTTTAGAAGAACACACATGCAATGACTCTAGTTGTGGTTCATGAAAAGAACACACATGCCATGACACTGGTGGATCCATGTGTGGTTTGTGAAAAGAACAGACATGCAATCACAGTAAGTGGATCCATGTGCGGTTTGCTTAGAGGAACAGACATGCAATGACACTAGGTGTGGTTCATGAAAATAACAAACAAGCAATGACACTGGTGGATCCATATGTGGTTTGTGGAAAGCACAGACATGCAATGACTCTAGTTGTGGTTCATGAAAAGAACAACATGCAATGACACTGAGTGGATCCATGTGTGGTTCATGAGAAGAACACACATGCAATGACACTGGTCGATCCTTATGTGGTTTGTGAGAAGAACATACATGCAATAACACTGGCTGTGGTTCATGAGAAGAACACACATGCAATGACACTAGTGGATCCATGTGTGGTTTGTGAAAAGAAAAGACATGCAATCACACTAGGTGGATCCATGTGTGGTTTGTTTATAGGAACATACATGCAATGACACTGGGTGTGGTTCTTGAAAAGAACAGACATGTAATGACACTGGTCGATCCATATGTGGTGTGTGGAAGGAATAGACATGCAATGACACTAGCTGTCGTTCATGAAAAGGACAGACATGCAATGACACTGGTGGATCCATGTGTGGTTCATGAGAAGAACACACATGCAATGACACTGGTGGATCCTTGTGTGGTTTGCGAGATGAACTGACATGCAATGACACTGGTGGATACTTATGTGGTTTGTGAGAAGAACCGACATGCAATGACACTTGCTGTGGTTCATGAGAAGAACACACATGCAATGACACTGGTGGATCCTTATGTGGTTTGTGAGAAGAACATACATGCAATGACACTGGCTATCGTTCATGAGAAGAACACACATGCAATGACACTAGTGGATCCATGTGTGGTTTGTGAAAAGAACAGACATGCAATCACACTAAGTGGATCCATGTGTGGTTTGCTTAGAGAAATGGACATGCAATGACACTGGGTGTGGTTCATGAAAAGAACAAACAAGCAATGACACTGGTGGATCCATATGTGGTTTGTGGAAAGCATAGACATGCAATGAGTCTAGCTGTGGTTCATAAAAAGAACAAACATGCAATGACACTGGTGGATCCATGTGTGGTTCATGAGAAGAACACACATCCAATGACACTGGTGGATCCTTATGTGGTTTGTGAGAAGAACATACATGCAATAACACTGGCTGTGGTTCATGAGAAGAACACACATGCAATGACACTGGTGGATCCATGTGTGGTTTGTGAAAAGAAGAGACATGCAATCACACTAGGTGGATCCATGTGTGGTTTATTTATAGGAACAGACATGCAATGACACTGGGTGTGGTTCTTGAAAAGAACAGACATGTAATGACACTGGTGGATCCATATGTGGTTTGTGAAAGGAACATACATGCAATGACACTAGCTGTGGTTCATGAAAAGAACAGACATTCAATAACACTTGTGCATCCATGTGTGGTTCATGAGAAGAACACACATGCAATGACACTGGTGGATCCTTGTGTGGTTTGCGAGATGAACTGACATGCAATGACACTGGTGGATAGTTATGTGTTTTGTGAGAAGAACCGACATGCAATGACACTTTCTGTGGTTCATGAGAAGAACACACATGCAATGACACTGGTGGATCCTTGTGTGGTTTGTGGAAATAAAAGACATGCAATGACTCTAGCTTTGGTTCATGAAAAGAACACACATGCAATGACATTGGTGGATCCATGTGTGGTTTGTGAAAAGAACATACATGCAATCACACTAGGTGGATCCATGTGTGGTTTGTTTAGAAGAACACACATGCAATGACTCTAGTTGTGGTTCATGAAAAGAACACACATGCAATGACACTGGTGGATCCATGTGTTGTTTCTGAAAAAACAGACATGCAATCACACTAGGTGGATCAATGTGTGGTTTGTTTAGAGGAACAAACATGCAATGACACTAGGTGGATCCATGTGTGGTTTGTTTAGAACCACACAAGCAATGACTCTAGTTGTGGTTCATGAAAAGAACACATGTGCAATGACACTGGTGGATCCATGTGTGATTTGTGAAAAGAATAAACATGCAATCACACTAGGTGGATCCATGTGTGGTTTGTTTAGGGGAATAGACATGCAATGATACTGGGTGGATCCATGTGTGGTTTGTTTAGAAGAAGACACATGCAATGACTCTAGTTGTGGTTCATGAAAAGAACACACATGCAATGACACTGGTGGATCCATGTGTGGTTCATGAGAAGAACACACATGCAATAACACTGGTGGATCCATGTGTGGTGCATGAGAAGAACACACATGCAATGACACTGGTGGATCCATGGTTTGTGGAAGGAACAGACATGCAATCACACTAGGTGGGTCCATGTGTGGTTTGTGGAAAGAATAGACATGCAATGACTCTAGCTATAGTTCATGAAAAGATAAGACATCCAATGACACTGGTGTATCCATGTGTGGTTCATGAAAAGAACACACATGCAATGACATTGGTGGATCCATGTGTGGTTTTTGAAAAGAACAGACATGCAATCACACTAGGTGGATCCATTTGTGGTATGTGAAAAGAACAGACATGCAATCCCACTAGGTTAATCCATGTGTGGTTTGTTTAGAAGAACACACATGCAATGACTCTAGTTGTGGTTCATGAAAACAACACACATGCAATGACACTGGTGGATCCATGTGGTTTGTGAAAATAACAGACATGGAATCACACTAGGTGGATCCATGTGTGGTTTGTTTAGAGGAAGAGACATGCAATGACACTGGGTGTGGTTCATGAAAAGAACAAACATGCAATGACACTGGAGGATCCAAATGTGGTTTGTGGAAGGAACATACATGCAATGACTCTAGTTGTTGTTCATGAAAAGAATGGACATGCAATAACACTGGTGGATCCATGTGTGGTTCATGAGAAGAACACACATCCAATGACACTGGTGGATCCATGTGTGGTTTGTGAGAAGAATAGTCATGCAATGACACTGGCTGGGGTTCATGAGAAGAACACACATGCAATGACACTGGTGGATCCATGTATGGTTTGTGAAAAGAAGAGACATGCAATCACACTAGGTGGACCAATGGGAGGTTTGTTTATAGGAAGACATGCAATGACACTAGATGTGGTTCTTGAAAACAATGACAGGTAATGACACTGGTGGATCCATATGTGGTTTCTGGAAGGAACATACATGCAATGGCACTAGCTGTGGTTCATGGAAAGAACAGACATTCAATAACACTGGTGGATCCATGTGTGGTTCATGAGAAGAACACACATGCAATGACACTGGTGGATCCTAGTGTGGTTTGCGAGATGAACTGACATGCAATGACACTGGTGGATACTTATGTGTTTTGTGAGAAGAACCGACTTGCAATGACACTTTCTGTGGTTCATGAGAAGAACACACATGCAATGACACTGGTGGATCCTCATGTGGTTTGTGAGAAGTACATACATGCAATGACACTGGCTATTGTTCATGAGAAGAACACACATGCAATGACACTAGTGGATCCATGTGTGGTTTGTGGAAAGAACAGACATGCAATGACTCTAGCTGTGGTTCATGAAAAGAACACACATGCAATGACACTGGTGGATCCATGTGTGGTTTGTGAAAAGAACATACATGCAATCAAACTAGGTGGATCCATGTGTGGTTTGTTTAGAAGAACACAGATGCAATGACTCTAGTTGTGGTTCATGAAAAGAACACACATACAATGACACTGGTGGATCCATGTGTTGTTTGTGAAAAAAACAGACATGCAATCACACTAGGTGGATCCATGTGTGGTTTGTTTAGAGGAACAAACATGCAATGACACTAGGTGGATCCATGTGTGGTTTGTTTAGAACCACACAAGCAATGACTCTAGTTGTGGTTCATGAAAAGAACACACGTGCAATGGCACTGGTGGATCCATGTGTGGTTTGTGAAAAGAATAAACATGCAATCACACTAGGTGGATCCATGTGTGGTTTGTTTAGGGGAACAGACATGCAATAACACTGGGTGGATCCATGTGTGGTTTGTTTAGAAGAACACACATGCAATGACTCTAGTTGTGGTTCATGAAAAGAACACACATGCAATGACACTGGTGGATCCATGTGTGGTTCATGAAAAGAACACACATGCAATGACACTGGTGGATTTAGCTGTGGTTCATGAAAAGAACACACATGCAATCACAATAGGTGGATCCATGTGTGGTTTGTGAAAATAACAGACATGCAATCACACTAGGTGGATCCATGTGTGGTTTTTTTAGAAGAACACACATGCAATGACTCTAGTTGTGGTTCATGAAAAGAACACACATGCAATGACACTGGTGGATCCATGTGTGGTTTGTGAAAAAATAGACATGCAATCACACTAGGTGGATCCATGTGTGGTTTGTTTAGAGGAACAGACATGCAATGACACTAGGTGTGGTTCATGAAAATAACAGACATGCAATGACACTGGTGCATCCATATGTGGTTTGTGGAAAGCACAGACATGCAATGACTCTAGCTATGGTTCATGAAAAGAACATACATTCAATGACACTAGGTTGATCCATGTGTGGTTCATGAGAAGAACACACATCCAATGAAACTAGTGGATCCTTATGTGGTTTGTGAGAAGAACATACATGCAATGACACTGGTGGATCCATGTGTGGTTCATGAGAAGAACACACATCCAATGACACTGGTGGATGCTTATGTGGTTTGTGAGAAGAACATATATGCAATGACAGTGGCTGTGGTTCATGAGAAGAACACACTTGCAATGACACTGGTGGATCCATGTGTGTATTGTGAAAAGAACAGACATGCAATCACACTAGGTGGATCCATGTGTGGTTTTTTTAGAGGAACAGACATGCAATGACACTGGGTGTGGTTCAAGAAAATAACAGACATGCAATGACCCTGGTGGATCCATATGTGGTTTGTGGAAGGAACAAACATGTAATGATTCTAGTTGTGGTTCATGAAAAGAACAGACATGCAATGACACTGGTGGATCCATGTGTGGTTCATGAGAAGAATACACATGCAATGAACCTAGTGGATCCATGTGTGGTTTGTGAGAAAGACATACATGCAATGACACTAGTTGTGTTTCATGAGAAGAACACACATGCAATGACACTGGTGGATTCATGTGGGGTTTGTGAAAAGAATGGACATGTAATCACACTAGGTGGATCCATGTGTGGTTTGTTTAGAGGAATAGACATGCAATGACACTAGGTGTGGTTCATGAAAAGAACAGACATGCAATGACACTGGAGGACCCATATGTGGTTTGTGGAAGGAACATACATGCAATGACTTTAGCTGTGGTTCATGAAAATAATAGACATGCAATGACACTGGTGGTTCCATGTGTGGTTCATGAGAAGAACACACATCCAATGACACTGGTGGATCCATGTGTGGTTTGTGAGAAGAACATACATGCAATGACACTAGCTGTGGTTCATGAGAAGAACACACATGGAAAGACACTGGTGGATCCTTGTGTGGTTTGTGAGAAGAACATACATGCAATGACGCTGGCTATGGTTCAAGAGAAGAACACACATGCAATGACACTGGTGGATCCATGTGTGGTTTGTGAAAGAATAGACATGCAATCACACTAGGTGGATCCATCTGTGGTTTGTTTAGAGGAACCGACATGCAATGACACTAGGTGTGGTTCATGAAAAGAACATGCAATGACACTAGTGCATCCATATGTGGTTTGTGGAAAGCACAGACATGCAATGACTCTAGCTATGGTTCATGAAAAGAACTGACATGCAATGACACTAGGTTGATCCATGTGTGGTTCATGAGAAGAACACACATCCAATGACACTATTGGATCCTTATGTGGTTTGTGAGAAGAACATACATGCAATGACACTGGTGGATCCATGTGTGCATCATGAGAAGAACACACATCTAATGACACTTGTGGATCCTTATGTGGTTTATGAGAAGAACATACATGCAATGACACTGGCTGTGGTTCATGAGAAGAACACACATGCAATGACACTGGTGGATCCATGTGTGGTTTGTGAAAAGAACAGACATGCAATCACACTAGGTGGATCCATGTGTGGTTTGTTTAGAGGAACGACATGCAATGACACTGGGTGTGGTTCATGAAAATAACAGACATGCAATGACACTGGTGGATCCATATGTGGTTTGTGGAAGGAACAAACATGCAATGACTCTAGTTGTGGTTCATGA
Source organism: Avena insularis (assembly GCA_023614405.1). Lineage (NCBI taxonomy): Eukaryota > Viridiplantae > Streptophyta > Magnoliopsida > Poales > Poaceae > Avena > Avena insularis. The sequence continues at coordinate 277,006,638 of CM042692.1, forward strand.
AAAGAACAGAGATGCAATGACACTGGTGGATCCATGTGTGGTTCATGAGAAGAATACACATGCAATGACCCTGGTGGATCCATGTGTGGTTTGTGAGAAAGACATACATGCAATGACACTGGCTGTGTTTCATGAGAAGAACACACATGCAATGACACTGGTGGATCCATGTGTGGTTTGTTTAGAGGAATAGACATGCAATGACACTAGGTGTGGTTCATGAAAAGAACAGACATGTAATGACACTGGAGGATCCATATGTGGTTTGTGGAAGGAACATACATGCAATGACTCTAGCTGTGGTTCATGAAAAGAACATACATGCAATGACACTGGTGGATCCATGTGTGGTTCATGAGAAGAACACACATCCAATGACACTGGTGTATCCATGTGTGGTTTGTGAGAAGAACATACAAGGAAAGACACTGGTGGATCCATGTGTGGTTCATGAGAAGAACACACATGGAAAGACACTGGTGGATCCTTGTGTGGTTTGTGAGAAGAACATACATGCAATGACACTGGCTATGGTTCAAGAGAAGAACACACATGCAATGACACTGGTGGATCCACGTGTGGTTTGTGAAAGAACAGACATGCAATCACACTAGGTGGATCCATGTGTGGTTTGTGGAAAGAACATACATGCAATGACTCTAGCTGTGGTTCATGAAAAGAACACACATGCAATGACACTGGTGTATCCATGTGTGGTTCGTGAAAAGAACACACATGCAATGACACTGGTGGATCTAGCTGTGGTTCATGAAAAGAACACACATGCAATCACACTAGGTGGATATTTGCGTGGTTTGTGAAAAGAACAGACATGGAATCACACTAGGTGGATCCATGTGTGGTTTGTTTAGAAGAACACACATGCAATGACTCTAGTTGTGGTTCATGAAAAGAACACACATGCAATGACATTGGTGGATCCATGTGTGGTTCGTGAAAAAATAGACATGCAATCACACTAGGTGGATCCATCTGCGGTTTCTTTAGAGGAACAGACATGCAATGACACTAGTTGTGGTTCATGGAGAGAACAGACATGCAATGACACTGGTGCATCCATATGTGGTTTGTGGAAAGCACAAACATGCAATGACTCTAGCTATGGTTCATGAAAAGAACAGACATGCAATGACACTGGGTTGATCCATGTGTGGTTCATGAGAAGAACACACATCCAATGACACTAGTGGATCCTTATGTGGTTCATGAGAAGAACACACATGCAATGACACTGGTGGATCCATGTGTGGTTCATGAAAAGAACACACGTGCAATGACACTGGTGGATCCATGTGTGGTTTGTGAAAAGAACACACATGCAATGACACTGGTGGATCCATGTGTGGTTCATGAGAAGAATACACATGCAATGACCCTGGTGGATCCATGTGTGGTTTGTGAGAAAGACATGCATGCAATGACACTGGCTGTGTTTCATGAGAAGCACACACATGCAATGACACTGATGGATCCATGTGTGGTTTGTGAAAAGAACAGACATGCAATCACACTAGGTGGATCCATGTGTGGTTTGTTTAGAGGAATAGACATGCAATGACACTAGGTGTGGTTCATGAAAAGAACAGACATGCAATGACACTGGAGAATCCATATGTGGTTTGTGGAAGGAACATACATGCAATGACTCTAGCTGTGGTTCATGAAAAGAACATACATGCAATGACACTGGTGGATCCATGTGTGGTTCATGAGAAGAACACACATCCAATGACACTGGTGGATCCATGTGTGGTTTGTGAGAAGAACATACAAGGAAAGACACTGGTGGATCCATGTGTGGTTCATGAGAAGAACACACATGGAAAGACACTAGTGGATCCTTGTGTGGTTTGTGAGAAGAACATACATGCAATGACACTGGCTATGGTTCAAGAGAAGAACACACATGCAATGACACTGGTGGATCCACGTGTGGTTTGTGAAAGAACAGACATGCAATCACACTAGGTGGATCCATGTGTGGTTTGTGGAAATAACATACATGCAATGACTCTAGTTGTGGTTCATGAAAAGAACACACATGCAATGACACTGGTGTATCCATGTGTGGTTCATGAAAAGAACACACATGCAATGACACTGGTGGATCTAGCTGTGGTTCATGAAAAGAACACACATGCAATCACACCGGGTGGATATTTGCGTGGTTTGTGAAAAGAACAGACATGCAATCACACTAGGTGGATCCATGTGTGGTTTGTTTAGAAGAACACACATGCAATGACTCTAGTTGTGGTTCATGAAAAGAACACACATGCAATGACATTGGTGGATCCATGTGTGGTTTGTGAAAAAATAGACATGCAATCACACTAGGCGGATCCATCTGTGGTTTGTTTAGAGGAACAGACATGCAATGACACTAGTTGTGGTTCATGGAGAGAACAGACATGCAATGACACTGGTGCATCCATATGTGGTTTGTGGAAAGCACAGACATGCAATGACTCTAGCTATGGTTCATGAAAAGAACAGACATGCAATGACACTGGGTTGATCCATGTGTGGTTCATGAGAAGAACACACATCCAATGACACTAGTGGATCCTTATGTGGTTCATGAGAAGAACACACATGCAATGACACTGGTGGATCCATGTGTGGTTCATGAAAATAACACACATGCAATGACACTGGTGGATCCATGTGTGGTTTGTGAAAAGAACACACATGCAATGACACCGGTGGATCCTTGTGTGGTTTGTGAGAATAACATACATGCAATGACACTGGTTGTGGTTCATAATAAGAACACACATGCAATGACACTAGTGGATCCATGTATGGTTTGTGGAAGGAACAGACATGCAATCACACTAGGTGGATCCATGTGTGGTTTATGGAAAGAACAGACATGCAATGACTCTAGCTATGTTTCATGAAAAGAACAGACATCCAATGACACTGGTGTATCCATGTGTGGTTCATGAAAAGAACACACATGCAATGACACTGGTGGATCCATGTGTGGTTTGTGAAAAGAACAGACATGCAATCACACTAGGTGGATCCATGTGTGGTTTGTTTAGAAGAACACACATGCAATGACTCTAGTTGTGGTTCATGAAAAGAGCACACTTGCAATGAAACTGGTGGATCCATGTGTGCTTTGTGAAAAGAACAGACATGCAATCACACTAGGTGGATCCATGTGTAGTTTCTTTAGGGGAAGAAACATGCAATGACACTAGGTGGATCCATGTGTGGTTTGTTTAGAAGGACACACATGCAATGACTCTAGTTGTGGTTCATAAAAAGAACACACATGTAATGACACTGGTGGATCCATGTGTGGTTTTTGAAAAGAAGACACATGCAACGACACTGGTGGATCCTTGTGTGGTTTGTGAGAAGAACATACATGCAATGACACTGGTTGTGGTTCATGAGAAGAACACACATGCAATGACATTTGTGGATCCATGTGTGGTTTGTGGAAGGAACAGACATACAATCACACTAGGTGTGGTTCATGAAAAGAACAGACATGCAATGACACTGGTGGATCCATGTGTGGTTCATGAGAAGAACACACATGCAATGACACTGGTGGATACATGTGTGGTTTGTGAGAAGAACATACATGCAATGACACTGGCTGTGGTTCATGAGAAGAACACACATGCAATGACACTGGTGGATCCATGTGTGGTTTGTGAAAAGAACACACATGCAATCACACTAGGTGGATCCACGTTTGGTTTGTTTAGAGGAAAAGACATGCAATGACACTGGGAGTGGTTCATGAAAAGAACAGACATGCAATGACACTGGTGGATCGATATGTGATTTGTGGAAGGAACATACATGCAATGACTCTAGCTGTGGTTCATGAAAAGAACAGACATGCAATGACACTGGTGGATCCATGTGTGGTTCATAAGAAGAACACACATCCAATGACACTGGTGGATCCATGTGTGGTTTGTGAGAAGAACAAACATGCAATGACATTGGTGGATACTTATGTGGTTTGTGAGAAGAACAGACATGCAATGACACTGGCTGTGGTTCATGAGAAGAACACACATGCAATGACACTGGTGGATCCTTGTGTGGTTTGTGAGAAGAACATACATACAATGACACTGGTTGTGGTTCATGAGAAGAAAACACATGCAATGACACTGGTGGATCCATGTGTGGTTTGTGGAAGGAACAGACATGCAATCACACTAGGTGGATCCATGTGTGGTTTGTGGAGAGAACAGACATGCAATCACTCTAGTTGTGGTTCATGAAAAGAACAGACATGCAATCACACTAGGTGGATCCATGCGTGGTTTGTTTAGAGGAACACACATGCAATGACACTGGGTGTGGTTCATGAAAAGAACAGACATCCAATGACCCTGGTGTATCCATATGTGGTTTGTGGAAAGCACAGACATGCAATCCCACTAGGTGTGGTTCATGAAAAGAACACACATGCAATGACACTGGTGTATCCATATGTGGTTTGTGGAAGGAACATACATGCAATGACACTAGCTGTGGTTCATGAAAAGAACAGACATTCAATAACACTGGTGCATCCATGTGTGGTTCAAGAGAAGAACACACATGCAATGACACTGGTGGATCCTTGTGTGGTTTGCGAGATGAACTGACATGCAATGACACTGGTGGATAGTTATGTGTTTTGTGAGAAGAACCGACATGCAATGACACTTTCTGTGGTTCATGAGAAGAACACACATGCAATGACACTGGTGGATCCTTATGTGGTTTGTGAGAAGAACATACATGCAATGACACTGGCTATCGTTCATGAGAAGAACACACATGCAATGACACTAGTGGATCCATGTGTGGTTTGTGAAAAGAACATACATGCAATCACACTAAGTGGATCCATGTGTGGTTTTCTTAGAGGAACAGACATGCAATGACACTGGGTGTGGTTCATGAAAAGAACAAACAAGCAATGACACTGGTGGATCCATATGTGGTTTGTGGAAAGCACATACATGCAATGACTCTAGCTGTGGTTCATGAAAAGAACAAACATGCAATGACACTGGTGGATCCATGTGTGGTTCATGAGAAGAACACACATCCAATGACACTGGTGGATCCTTATGTGGTTTGTGAGAAGAACATACATGCAATAACACTGGCTGTGGTTCAGGAGAAGAACACACATGCAATGACACTGGTGGATCCATGTGTGGTTTGTGAAAAGAAGAGACATGCAATCACACTAGGTGGATCCATGTGTGGTTTATTTATAGGAACAGACATGCAATGACACTGGGTGTGGTTCTTAAAAAGAACAGACATGTAATGACACTGGTGGATCCATATGTGGTTTGTGGAAGGAACATACATGCAATGACACTAGCTGTGGTTCATGAAAAGAACAGACATTCAATAGCACTTGTGCATCCATGTGTGGTTCATGAGAAGAACACACATGCAATGACACTGGTGGATCCTTGTGTGGTTTGCGAGATGAACTGACATGCAATGACACTGGTGGATAGTTATGTGTTTTGTGAGAAGAACCGACATGCAATGACACTTTCTGTGGTTCATGAGAAGAACACACATGCAATGACACTGGTGGATCCTTATGTGGTTTGTGAGAAGAACATACATGCAATGACACTGGCTATCGTTCATGAGAAGAACACACATGCAATGACACTGTTGGATCCATGTGTGGTTTGTGAAAAGAACAGACATGCAATCACACTAGGTGGATCCATGTGTGGTTTGTGGAAATAAAAGACATGCAATGACTCTAGCTTTGGTTCATGAAAAGAACACACATGCAATGACATTGGTGGATCCATGTGTGGTTTGTGAAAACAACATACATGCAATCACACTAGGTGGATCCATGTGTGGTTTGTTTAGAAGAACACACATGCAATGACTCTAGTTGTGGTTCATGAAAAGAACACACATGCAATGACACTGGTGGATCCATGTGTTGTTTCTGAAAAAACAGACATGCAATCACACTAGGTGGATCAATGTGTGGTTTGTTTAGAGGAACAAACATGCAATGACACTAGGTGGATCCATGTGTGGTTTGTTTAGAACCACACAAGCAATGACTCTAGTTGTGGTTCATGAAAAGAACACATGTGCAATGACACTGGTGGATCCATGTGTGATTTGTGAAAAGAATAAACATGCAATCACACTAGGTGGATCCATGTGTGGTTTGTTTAGGGGAATAGACATGCAATGATACTGGGTGGATCCATGTGTGGTTTGTTTAGAAGAAGACATGCAATGACTCTAGTTGTGGTTCATGAAAAGAACACACATGCAATGACACTGGTGGATCCATGTGTGGTTCATGAGAAGAACACACATGCAATAACACTGGTGGATCCATGTGTGGTGCATGAGAAGAACACACATGCAATGACACTGGTGGATCCATGGTTTGTGGAAGGAACAGACATGCAATCACACTAGGTGGGTCCATGTGTGGTTTGTGGAAAGAATAGACATGCAATGACTCTAGCTATAGTTCATGAAAAGATAAGACATCCAATGACACTGGTGTATCCATGTGTGGTTCATGAAAAGAACACACATGCAATGACATTGGTGGATCCATGTGTGGTTTTTGAAAAGAACAGACATGCAATCACACTAGGTGGATCCATTTGTGGTATGTGAAAAGAACAGACATGCAATCCCACTAGGTTAATCCATGTGTGGTTTGTTTAGAAGAACACACATGCAATGACTCTAGTTGTGGTTCATGAAAACAACACACATGCAATGACACTGGTGGATCCATGTGTGGTTTGTGAAAATAACAGACATGGAATCACACTAGGTGGATCCATGTGTGGTTTGTTTAGAGGAAGAGACATGCAATGACACTGGGTGTGGTTCATGAAAAGAACAAACATGCAATGACACTGGAGGATCCAAATGTGGTTTGTGGAAGGAACATACATGCAATGACTCTAGTTGTTGTTCATGAAAAGAATGGACATGCAATAACACTGGTGGATCCATGTGTGGTTCATGAGAAGAACACACATCCAATGACACTGGTGGATCCATGTGTGGTTTGTGAGAAGAATAGTCATGCAATGACACTGGCTGGGGTTCATGAGAAGAACACACATGCAATGACACTGGTGGATCCATGTATGGTTTGTGAAAAGAAGAGACATGCAATCACACTAGGTGGACCCATGTGTGGTTTGTTTATAGGAACAGACATGCAATGACACTGGATGTGGTTCTTGAAAACAACAGACATGTAATGACACTGGTGGATCCATATGTGGTTTCTGGAAGGAACATACATGCAATGGCACTAGCTGTGGTTCATGGAAAGAACAGACATTCAATAACACTGGTGGATCCATGTGTGGTTCATGAGAAGAACACACATGCAATGACACTGGTGGATCCTAGTGTGGTTTGCGAGATGAACTGACATGCAATGACACTGGTGGATACTTATGTGTTTTGTGAGAAGAACCGACTTGCAATGACACTTTCTGTGGTTCATGAGAAGAACACACATGCAATGACACTGGTGGATCCTCATGTGGTTTGTGAGAAGTACATACATGCAATGACACTGGCTATTGTTCATGAGAAGAACACACATGCAATGACACTAGTGGATCCATGTGTGGTTTGTGGAAAGAACAGACATGCAATGACTCTAGCTGTGGTTCGTGAAAAGAACACACATGCAATGACACTGGTGGATCCATGTGTGGTTTGTGAAAAGAACATACATGCAATCACACTAGGTGGATCCATGTGTGGTTTGTTTAGAAGAACACAGATGCAATGACTCTAGTTGTGGTTCATGAAAAGAACACACATGCAATGACACTGGTGGATCCATGTGTTGTTTGTGAAAAAAACAGACATGCAATCACACTAGGTGGATCCATGTGTGGTTTGTTTAGAGGAACAAACATGCAATGACACTAGGTGGATCCATGTGTGGTTTGTTTAGAACCACACAAGCAATGACTCTAGTTGTGGTTCATGAAAAGAACACACGTGCAATGGCACTGGTGGATCCATGTGTGGTTTATGAAAAGAATAAACATGCAATCACACTAGGTGGATCCATGTGTGGTTTGTTTAGGGGAACAGACATGCAATAACACTGGGTGGATCCATGTGTGGTTTGTTTAGAAGAACACACATGCAATGACTCTAGTTGTGGTTCATGAAAAGAACACACATGCAATGACACTGGTGGATCCATGTGTGGTTCATGAAAAGAACACACATGCAATGACACTGGTGGATCTAGCTGTGGTTCATGAAAAGAACACACATGCAATCACAATAGGTGGATCCATGTGTGGTTTGTGAAAATAACAGACATGCAATCACACTAGGTGGATCCATGTGTGGTTTTTTTAGAAGAACACACATGCAATGACTCTAGTTGTGGTTCATGGAAAGAACACACATGCAATTACACTGGTGGATCCATGTGTGGTTTGGGAAAAAATAGACATGCAATCACACTAGGTGGATCCATCTGTGGTTTGTTTAGAGGAACAGACATGCAATGACACTAGGTGTGGTTCATGAAAATAACAGACATGCAATGACACTGGTGCATCCATATGTGGTTTGTGGAAAGCACAGACATGCAATGACTCTAGCTATGGTTCATGAAAAGAACATACATTCAATGACACTAGGTTGATCCATGTGTGGTTCATGAGAAGAACACACATCCAATGAAACTAGTGGATCCTTATGTGGTTTGTGAGAAGAACATACATGCAATGACACTGGTGGATCCATGTGAGGTTCATGAGAAGAACACACATCCAATGACACTGGTGGATGCTTATGTGGTTTGTGAGAAGAACATATATGCAATGACAGTGGCTGTGGTTCATGAGAAGAACACACTTGCAATGACACTGGTGGATCCATGTGTGTATTGTGAAAAGAACAGACATGCAATCACACTAGGTGGATCCATGTGTGGTTTTTTTAGAGGAACAGACATGCAATGACACTGGGTGTGGTTCATGAAAATAACAGACATGCAATGACCCTGGTGGATCCATATGTGGTTTGTGGAAGGAACAAACATGCAATGATTCTAGTTGTGGTTCATGAAAAGAACAGACATGCAATGACACTGGTGGATCCATGTGTGGTTCATGAGAAGAATACACATGCAATGAACCTAGTGGATCCATGTGTGGTTTGTGAGAAAGACATACATGCAATGACACTAGTTGTGTTTCATGAGAAGAACACACATGCAATGACACTGGTGGATTCATGTGTGGTTTGTGAAAAGAATGGACATGCAATCACACTAGGTGGATCCATGTGTGGTTTGTTTAGAGGAATAGACATGCAATGACACTAGGTGTGGTTCATGAAAAGAACAGACATGCAATGACACTGGAGGACCCATATGTGGTTTGTGGAAGGAACATACATGCAATGACTTTAGCTGTGGTTCATGAAAAGAATAGACATGCAATGACACTGGTGGTTCCATGTGTGGTTCATGAGAAGAACACACATCCAATGACACTGGTGGATCCATGTGTGGTTTGTGAGAAGAACATACATGCAATGACACTAGCTGTGGTTCATGAGAAGAACACACATGGAAAGACACTGGTGGATCCTTGTGTGGTTTGTGAGAAGAACATACATGCAATGACGCTGGCTATGGTTCAAGAGAAGAACACACATGCAATGACACTGGTGGATCCATGTGTGGTTTGTGAAAGAATAGACATGCAATCACACTAGGTGGATCCATCTGTGGTTTGTTTAGAGGAACCGACATGCAATGACACTAGGTGTGGTTCATGAAAAGAACAGACATGCAATGACACTAGTGCATCCATATGTGGTTTGTGGAAAGCACAGACATGCAATGACTCTAGCTATGGTTCATGAAAAGAACTGACATGCAATGACACTAGGTTGATCCATGTGTGGTTCATGAGAAGAACACACATCCAATGACACTAGTGGATCCTTATGTGGTTTGTGAGAAGAACATACATGCAATGACACTGGTGGATCCATGTGTGCATCATGAGAAGAACACACATCTAATGACACTTGTGGATCCTTATGTGGTTTATGAGAAGAACATACATGCAATGACACTGGCTGTGGTTCATGAGAAGAACACACATGCAATGAAACTGGTGGATCCATGTGTGGTTTGTGAAAAGAACAGACATGCAATCACACTAGGTGGATCCATGTGTGGTTTGTTTAGAGGAACGACATGCAATGACACTGTGTGTGGTTCATGAAAATAACAGACATGCCATGACACTGGTGGATCCATATGTGGTTTGTGGAAGGAACAAACATGCAATGACTCTAGTTGTGGTTCATGAAAAGAACAGAGATGCAATGACACTGGTGGATCCATGTGTGGTTCATGAGAAGAATACACATGCAATGACCCTGGTGGATCCATGTGTGGTTTGTGAGAAAGACATACATGCAATGACACTGGCTGTGTTTCATGAGAAGAACACACATGCAATGACACTGGTGGATCCATGTGTGGTTTGTGAAAAGAACAGACATGCAATCACACTAGGTGGATCCATGTGTGGTTTGTTTAGAGGAATAGACATGCAATGACACTAGGTGTGGTTCATGAAAAGAACAGACATGTAATGACACTGGAGGATCCATATGTGGTTTGTGGAAGGAACATACATGCAATGACTCTAGCTGTGGTTCATGAAAAGAACATACATGCAATGACACTGGTGGATCCATGTGTGGTTCATGAGAAGAACACACATCCAATGACACTGGTGGATCCATGTGTGGTTTGTGAGAAGAACATACAAGGAAAGACACTGGTGGATCCATGTGTGGTTCATGAGAAGAACAAACATGGAAAGACACTGGTGGATCCTTGTGTGGTTTGTGAGAAGAACATACATGCAATGACACTGGCTATGGTTCAAGAGAAGAACACACATGCAATGACACTGGTGGATCCACGTGTGGTTTGTGAAAGAACAGACATGCAATCACACTAGGTGGATCCATGTGTGGTTTGTGGAAAGAACATACATGCAATGACTCTAGCTGTGGTTCATGAAAAGAACACACATGCAATGACACTGGTGTATCCATGTGTGGTTCGTGAAAAGAACACACATGCAATGACACTGGTGGATCTAGCTGTGGTTCATGAAAAGAACACACATGCAATCACACTAGGTGGATATTTGCGTGGTTTGTGAAAAGAACAGACATGGAATCACACTAGGTGGATCCATGTGTGGTTTGTTTAGAAGAACACACATGCAATGACTCTAGTTGTGGTTCATGAAAAGAACACACATGCAATGACATTGGTGGATCCATGTGTGGTTCGTGAAAAAATAGACATGCAATCACACTAGGTGGATCCATCTGTGGTTTGTTTAGAGGAACAGACATGCAATGACACTAGTTGTGGTTCATGGAGAGAACAGACATGCAATGACACTGGTGCATCCATATGTGGTTTGTGGAAAGCACAAACATGCAATGACTCTAGCTATGGTTCATGAAAAGAACAGACATGCAATGACACTGGGTTGATCCATGTGTGGTTCATGAGAAGAACACACATCCAATGACACTAGTGGATCCTTATGTGGTTCATGAGAAGAACACACATGCAATGACACTGGTGGATCCATGTGTGGTTCATGAAAAGAACACACGTGCAATGACACTGGTGGATCCATGTGTGGTTTGTGAAAAGAACACACATGCAATGACACTGGTGGATCCATGTGTGGTTCATGAGAAGAATACACATGCAATGACCCTGGTGGATCCATGTGTGGTTTGTGAGAAAGACATGCATGCAATGACACTGGCTGTGTTTCATGAGAAGAACACACATGCAATGACACTGATGGATCCATGTGTGGTTTGTGAAAAGAACAGACATGCAATCACACTAGGTGGATCCATGTGTGGTTTGTTTAGAGGAATAGACATGCAATGACACTAGGTGTGGTTCATGAAAAGAACAGACATGCAATGACACTGGAGGATCCATATGTGGTTTGTGGAAGGAACATACATGCAATGACTCTAGCTGTGGTTCATGAAAAGAACATACATGCAATGACACTGGTGGATCCATGTGTGGTTCATGAGAAGAACACACATCCAATGACACTGGTGGATCCATGTGTGGTTTGTGAGAAGAACATACAAGGAAAGACACTGGTGGATCCATGTGTGGTTCATGAGAAGAACACACATGGAAAGACACTAGTGGATCCTTGTGTGGTTTGTGAGAAGAACATACATGCAATGACACTGGCTATGGTTCAAGAGAAGAACACACATGCAATGACACTGGTGGATCCACGTGTGGTTTGTGAAAGAACAGACATGCAATCACACTAGGTGGATCCATGTGTGGTTTGTGGAAATAACATACATGCAATGACACTGGTGGATCTAGCTGTGGTTCATGAAAAGAACACACATGCAATCACACCGGGTGGATATTTGCGTGGTTTGTGAAAAGAACAGACATGCAATCACACTAGGTGGATCCATGTGTGGTTTGTTTAGAAGAACACACATGCAATGACTCTAGTTGTGGTTCATGAAAAGAACACACATGCAATGACATTGGTGGATCCATGTGTGGTTTGTGAAAAAATAGACATGCAATCACACTAGGCGGATCCATCTGTGGTTTGTTTAGAGGAACAGACATGCAATGACACTAGTTGTGGTTCATGGAGAGAACAGACATGCAATGACACTAGTGCATCCATATGTGGTTTGTGGAAAGCACAGACATGCAATGACTCTAGCTATGGTTCATGAAAAGAACAGACATGCAATGACACTGGGTTGATCCATGTGTGGTTCATGAGAAGAACACACATCCAATGACACTAGTGGATCCTTATGTGGTTTATGAGAACAACACACATGCAATGACACTGGTGGATCCATGTGTGGTTCATGAAAAGAACACACATGCAATGACACTGGTGGATCCATGTGTGGTTTGTGAAAAGAACACACATGCAATGACACTGGTGGATCCTTGTGTGGTTTGTGAGAAGAACATACATGCAATGACACTGGTTGTGGTTCATAAGAAGAACACACATGCAATGACACTAGTGGATCCATGTCTGGTTTGTGGAAGGAACAGACATGCAATCACACTAGGTGGATCCATGTGTGGTTTATGGAAAGAACAGACATGCAATGACTCTAGCTATGGTTCATGAAAAGAACAGACATCCAATGACACTGGTGTATCCATGTGTGGTTCATGAAAAGAACACACATGCAATGACACTGGTGGATCCATGTGTGGTTTGTGAAAAGAACAGACATGCAATCACACTAGGTGGATCCATGTGTGGTTTGTTTAGAAGAACACACATGCAATGACTCTAGTTGTGGTTCATGAAAAGAGCACACTTGCAATGAAACTGGTGGATCCATGTGTGCTTTGTGAAAAGAACAGACATGCAATCACACTAGGTGGATCCATGTGTAGTTTCTTTAGGGGAAGAAACATGCAATGACACTAGGTGGATCCATGTGTGGTTTGTTTAGAAGGACACACATGCAATGACTCTAGTTGTGGTTCATAAAAAGAACACACATGTAATGACACTGGTGGATCCATGTGTGGTTTTTGAAAAGAAGACACATGCAACGACACTGGTGGATCCTTGTGTGGTTTGTGAGAAGAACATACATGCAATGACACTGGTTGTGGTTCATGAGAAGAACACACATGCAATGACATTTGTGGATCCATGTGTGGTTTGTGGAAGGAACAGACATACAATCACACTAGGTGTGGTTCATGAAAAGAACAGACATGCAATGACACTGGTGGATCCATGTGTGGTTCATGAGAAGAACACACATGCAATGACACTGGTGGATACATGTGTGGTTTGTGAGAAGAACATACATGCAATGACACTGGCTGTGGTTCATGAGAAGAACACACATGCAATGACACTGGTGGATCCATGTGTGGTTTGTGAAAAGAACACACATGCAATCACACTAGGTGGATCCACGTTTGGTTTGTTTAGAGGAAAAGACATGCAATGACACTGGGTGTGGTTCATGAAAAGAACAGACATGCAATGACACTGGTGGATCAATATGTGATTTGTGGAAGGAACATACATGCAATGACTCTAGCTGTGGTTCATGAAAAGAACAGACATGCAATGACACTGGTGGATCCATGTGTGGTTCATAAGAAGAACACACATCCAATGACACTGGTGGATCCATGTGTGGTTTGTGAGAAGAACAAACATGCAATGACATTGGTGGATACTTATGTGGTTTGTGAGAAGAACAGACATGCAATGACACTGGCTGTGGTTCATGAGAAGAACACACATGCAATGACACTGGTGGATCCTTGTGTGGTTTGTGAGAAGAACATACATACAATGACACTGGTTGTGGTTCATGAGAAGAAAACACATGCAATGACACTGGTGGATCCATGTGTGGTTTGTGGAAGGAACAGACATGCAATCACACTAGGTGGATCCATGTGTGGTTTGTGGAGACAACAGACATGCAATGACTCTAGTTGTGGTTCATGAAAAGAACAGACATGCAATCACACTAGGTGGATCCATGCGTGGTTTGTTTAGAGGAACACACATGCAATGACACTGGGTGTGGTTCATGAAAAGAACAGACATCCAATGACCCTGGTGTATCCATATGTGGTTTGTGGAAAGCACAGACATGCAATCCCACTAGGTGTGGTTCATGAAAAGAACACACATGCAATGACACTGGTGTATCCTTATGTGGTTTGTGAGAAGAACTGACATGCAATGCCATTGGTTGATCCATGTATTTCATTGTACAGGACACTCACTTTCCATTTTTAAACTACTCAGTTTTGCCCTTGGTTTTTTGACACTACTCAGTTTTGCCCCCTCTCTCTATCTTTCACAAAAGCCCAAACCTATGCTCACTCTGTCTGCTACTCCCTGATTGGTTGTCAAAGTTGTCACGCGGATCGTGCGCACCAACCATTGATTCTGTGCGATCCAACAATGATCGTTGCACACGTCGTGCCCTTCATAGTACAACGTGAGACATCACGGACGTCTCCCTCAGCGAGACTTCTACAAGAAGGAACACGAAGCCGTCCATTGAAAAAGTCGTCGAGCGGTCATGTCATGTTTAATCAAGTCTGAAAAGCCTACTGCTGCTACTACTACGCCACAACACATGCGTCATCGAGTGCACGGTCGTCAATGGACAGCTGCAATTTATTGCCACTTGATTTTAATAAGACATATCCCATTTTTACGCAGCGGCTCTCAATCTCACTTCCAACTGGGCCCCACTGTAAGAAGCTTGCATGCGCTAGCCGGAGGCCGAAGAGCTGAGATTGACGAGACCTAACGTCTCCGCCTTCATCGAGTCCCTCGCAGCCATCAACACATCCATCTACCCGATCTAGCACAACCCCACAAATCTCGCCGTACAGCCACCTACCTTCCTCTCTACATTTCCACTTTTAACTATCGCCAATTTTAGGGCCGTGTCAAACTTCATACATAGTAATTGTGTATACGCCCTTTGCATGTGGCTCAATACAGAACTGCCATGCATGGCCCGGGAAAAAAACGTGACGTCATCAGCGTGCACGCGTCTGCAGTAGATCACATGGTGTGCATTGCACGGTGGTGCAAAGAAACGTGCCTTGCTTCCATCCAACTTAACTATAGAGCCCCTCTCCACACACCCACTCTCACTCTCGCTCACTCTGCCCACGCAACCCTCTCCACTGTCCCACCAGCACCCGCAAACTCCCGAGAATACCCCATCTGCACCGGCGATGGCGGAGGAGGATAAGGTGGCCATCGTCGCCTCCGAGGCCGCCGGCGAGGAGGACCCCGTCTCCTTGCCGGTCCCCCTCGATGTGTTGAAAGCAGCCGACGTCCCTGTCTAGGGCCCAGTCGAACCATCGATGGCAGTCGCCGTTCCGTCGTGCCCGTCCCGCTACCGGCCAAGAGGAGGCCCCTTGGCGAAGGAGGCCCCCACCGGTCACAAGCATATCAAGCACTTCTTGGGCACCTACGATCTAGATAAGTACATCGCTCCGCTGAACCCCTACGACACCAGCATCGACGACTCATGGTCGGAGGTAACTAGGGTTTGCTCCCCTCCCCTGGTTCTTCTACTGTTCCCATTGTTGGATGCTCGATCTTGGTTTATTAGGATTCGCTTGTTCGCATTTCGACTGCTTGGTCTTCTTACATCATTTACTCCCCCATTTTCCTTTTCTTCCAATAGGTTTCTGGCAGCAACGTCTGCACCGATGATGATTCCATCCACACCAAGACTCATCAGGTGCTGAGGAGGCTGCGGCTGGCGATCTGGACGCCTTCTTGAGGAGGCTCCGCACGCCTTATACGCAAGGGATCGCCTTCACTGGGTGAGTCTCCGGCGACTTCAACTCCTTCTTGGCATGCGAGGCCCGGGCTCCGGCATCCACGAAGGCGGTGAGGGCGAGACCGTGAACATCAACGCCTAAATCGTTGAACACCGGGCTCTCGGCATTCACCTCTGAAACCTCTAGCGGGTGGCCATCAAAGAGGGTCGCATGCCTCCAATCAGGCCCACGGCCCCCAAGATCAAGGGACTGGGCAGCAAGAAGTGGAGGAAGCACTGGAGGGAGGAGGCGGAGGCGCGGGCGCATGAAGGACGGGTTGGATGTGTCCTTGAATGTATCTGCATCTGCAGTGGCTGCTGCTGCTAAGCAGCTTCTTTAGATTTTCTATATTTTTCTTGCATCCTATTTCTGGCTGAATGCATCGAACCTCCTTAAGCAACCTACTTTCTATCGCTATATCCTAGTTAGCTGCGCACAGCTATATCTACATTTGTTTTGTTTTCTGAATGAATGTATTCTGCCTGGTGTGATTTGCTGCTCTAGATTTGCTACCTGATCCGATGCAAAAATAGGTCCAAAAGGGAACGAATTATCAAAGAGGGAATCTTCTCTACATTTGCTACAAATTTGAGCAAAGTGAAATATATCTGTTTAGCGAGAGAGGAAAAGGGCACTCTTTCAAACTTCCAGTTAACGAGCTACCATCTTGACAAGCTACAAGACACATACATAAACATAACACAAAGAGGGTTAAATTTATTTTACTACTATCACTTGAGGCGCTAGACATCTTGACAAGCTAACTGAGTTCCACAAAACAGAAACATAACACTGAGAAGTAAAATTTAATTCACTTCTTATCAGACCACTTGAGGCGCTTACCATCGTTCCTAGACGACCAACTGCGACCATTCCAGGTACTCCACAGCTCACAAAATGCTTCGTCCCACCTAGGATCTGACTTGGCTTCCCTATCTTCAGCGTCCGGCGACACAATTAGCGGTGCATCACATGCCTGATTGTTGCCGCTAGAAGATGTTGCCTCTCTATTTGCTGCTTCAGCTGCAGCGTCTCTATCAGTTCCTTCTGCTTCATCTGCAAGCTCTCTTTCAGCTGCTTCTGCAGCCTCTCTATCAGCTGCTTCAGATGCAGCCATTTTCTTTGCATATGCAGCTTCAAA
Source organism: Avena insularis (assembly GCA_023614405.1). Lineage (NCBI taxonomy): Eukaryota > Viridiplantae > Streptophyta > Magnoliopsida > Poales > Poaceae > Avena > Avena insularis. The sequence goes on from CM042692.1 coordinate 277,024,271, forward strand.
CTCAGCTATTCTGCATTTTCTACAAAGGGCTCCCCTAAGCTCGTCTTCCCTCTTGCAAATAGGGCAAAACACGAGGTAACATAGAAAAAAATGGATCTTCTTGTACAGCTGGTAGGTCACGTAAGCATCTATGGCTGCATACTTCAGGTTTATATCAGACAACGGCCACTCGTCCGTAGGGAAATCTTCCTTCATTTTGTCGTATGACTCATCGAGGATTCTAGTTGCGAGTGATGCCATTCCATCCTTCCTCGAGCCCCCTAGGATCTTGAGAAGACTCTAAATATCGATCCAGTTGTGCGCAGGAATTATAATTCCCTCTTGATAAAATTTCGAAAAATTAGTTGTTTTGTCGACAATGCAGAAAACAATTCCCTTTTCTACAAGGAACTGGCGCAGCGCCGGACAATTCCTGTCAGTCCTGAAAGTATGTAGTTTGTCATCACCAAAATTTGTAACTACAAATATTTTGTCAATGCAAGATCATCATCTGAATATAATTTTGAAAAGTTTAGTAAATGCAAGATCAAGACTCTCAACATTGTCTTGTCATAATTTATTTGGTCCTAAATAAAATACAGTAGTTGCAAGATGAGCAAGTGGATAAAGAACAAGAGGAGAAAACCCTAAAAGCGGTTAGCTACAGAGAGCAGATCTACAAACCGGGAGAGGTGGTAGACGAGGACGTGTTTCCGCATGGCCAGTTGAATGACGGAGACTTCACTCCCTTCATATGGGTGCTCCGGGGTGTACTCGAGGTCCAATCCCACAAACTTGTCCTCGTCTATCCCAAGCCAACCCTCGTACATCCTCAGGACACGCACCACTGTCTCCTTCTCGTTGGTGTAGACAACGTCTATCTTCTTATTGTCATGGGTAGTGAAGCTTGTCTCTAGAGTGCGACGACCTTCCATGGCAGCAAGGAGAAGACGGGAAGAAGACAGATGACAGGAAGAAGAAGAGTGGTTTCTGCGAGGCAGGAAAATGGTGGAACCGTCAATGCGCTTTTAAGGTAGTGGTTAACGACAGGGACAGAAGTCCAAGGAGAGACACGTGGCGGTGGCCATTCTAGCTTTTGAGTAAACAAAAAATAGTTATAACACCGATACATGTGCCCTATTTTGTCACGTCAATACACTGGGCAGGGGGTGTTCTCCTATCCACTGTGCCAATGCTGCAAGCCTATGTGACAGCCACCCCGCCTAAGCGACGGGAGCGACATAACGACGAGAACTAACAGGGGGGCCAACTTGACGGCCGTTAGCCTGAATTTTTTACTGAAACATAAAGTTGAATTCGTGCCGAAAAATACCCTCCGAGTATTTGGCACACCAACTGTAGTCATCCCGGCTAATTTCAGGGAACTTGGGTACCGCGTTGCCTAGACAGCCCAACTTTCAGGCCGCAAAATGATATTCTCCATGTCAACGCACCCACGCGCCCCTGCTATGGTCCCCGCCATGATGCCTGCTCCGTCGCATGCACTAGGGGATCACGTCGGATCTTCTACGGCTGCTCGTAGCACTGCGTGTGCTACTGCTCTTCACAGAAGATCCCTTGTGGAGCACGAGGGGGATCCATGACAACCTGCGCCACCTACGCCATGGCCTAGTGCTGGAACTTCTCCGACCGCATCTCCTTCGGGATCAGCGCCAATAGGATTAGCACCTGGATCTGCCCCCGGATCCTCTGCATCATTTGGGCGATTGACCACACGTTTACAAACTAGAAAAATTCACCATCATGATTATAAATCGGATCTCAAGCATGGTAATTCCATGGTCAGGTATGGTCTTCTTACAACAACAGGAGAACTAGAAAATCTAGTTGATGCACTTGCAAACAAGAATTGGAAACATGATATGCATAGTGAGTATGATGCCTTAATAAAAAATAAAACTTGGTATTTAGTTCCACCTAGTAATGGTAGGAATATTATAGATTGTAAGTGGGTCTATAAAATTAAGAGCAAGTATGATGGCACAATAGATAGATATAAGCCTAGATTAGTAGCCAAAGTATTTAAGTAAAGATATGGTATTGACTACGAGGACACATTTAGTCTAGTAGTCAAATCTGCAAGGATTCGGCTTGTGTTGTCTATTGCAGTTTCTAAGGGATGGAGCCTTAGGCAACATGATGTACAAAATGCATTTCTTCATTGCGTTCTGGAGGAAGATGTCTATATGAGACAACCACTAGGTTTCGAGGTTAAATTTAAGGCACATCATGTGTGTAAACTGGATAAAGCTTTTTATGGGTTAAAACAGGCTCCGAGAGTATGGTACTCTCAATTAAGCATGAAGCTGCAAAGATTTGGTTTTGTTCCCTCAAAAGCTGATATTTCATTGTTCTTTTATCATAAGTAGAATGTCAGTATCTTTGTACTTATTTATGTTGATGCCATAATAGTTGCAAGCTCGTCATAGGAAGCTACGATGACATTGCTAAGAGATCTAAAAATGGAATTTGCACTCAAGGATTTAGGTGAACTGTTCTATTTCCTTGGTATAGAAGTCCAAAAGATGAATGATGGAATCCTGTTGAAACAAGATAAGTATACTTCGGATATACTCGAGCGCGCTGATATGATGATTGGTAAACCATCAGCCACTCCATTATATACTTCAGAAAAATTGTCAAAACATGAAGGAGAATCATTGAATCTCACTGATTCCACCAACTATAGCAGTGTAGTTAGAGCCTTGAAATATTTGACTTTGTCAAGGATAGATATTGCTTTCTGTGTTAACAAATTATGCCAATAATTACATGCTCCTACTTTTTTTTTGAGGATGAACAGTGAGCAAAATCCCACTGCAATTTTTATATTAAATTATAAGTAGAGTACAAGAATAATTACAGAGGTCTAACTAATAAAGGAAAAAAACTAAGTCTGAGATTGGAGCCAAGCTTTAAAGTTTTCAGCAAGGTCTCTCTTGATTCTAAAGCCAATCCATCTTAGCTCTTCCTTATAAATTGCCTTCCAATTGTTGAAACTTGGTTTTTGATTATTGAAAATCTTATTATTTCTGATAATCCAAATCCCCCAAGCAGGTAGGATGATGATTTCCATAGCGAAGGGTAAATGCAATTTCTCCTTAATATCTTCAATGGCCTCAAACACTGATAAACCCCTGTGTCTTTGCAGGCAAATAAAGTCCCAACAGTTTTCAGCAAAAGGACAATACCAGAATAAATGAGAAAGGGTTTCTTCTTGTGAACATTCCATAACAGCACACGAATAAGACTGGAGTTGCATATTTTTCTTCTAAGGAGATTCCTTGTGTTCGAATGGTCTTGAAGTAGTAGCCAAAAAAAGAATTTATGTTTCGGTTGATAGGGGGTATTCTAGATCCAAGAGAAATGTGAGGGGGTAGGTTGATACCCAATCATGACTTTGTAGGCTTTTCGAGATGTGAACTTGTTGTTTCCCCAAATGTATGACCAATTGTCTTGTCTGCCTTCTTGAATCTTAGCCAAAGCTTGTTGACAAATAACTTCCATCTGTTCAAACTCATTGTAGGCTTGCTGGGATAAGGGTAAGTGAAATAAGTCTTCTAGGAACTCAATTTGTACCACTTCTTTTATAGTGTATCTTGTATTTTTTGCAAATGATAGCAGATGAGGGAATTTTTGGTGAGGACACTACTCCTCCCAAAGATTAGTCCAGAATAAAATTGAGTCCCCATTACCTAGATTTCCTCTAGCCATGGCTTTGTAGGAATCAATTAGTTTTAGATGAGATCTCCACCAGAATGAGCCTTCAGGGTTATGACTAGGGACAGACCCATCCACATAATAAGAGCTTTTCACCAGTTTCACCCAAGGAATGTCATGGTCATTATAGAACTTATCCAAGTTTTTTAGAAGTAAAGCATTATTCTGGATGGTTATATCTAGGACACCCAATCCTCATTGATCCTTTGGCCTACAGATTTTTTCCCAAGCCACCATGGCAGATCCTTTTTCTTGTACTTCAACACTTTGAGAACCTTTTTTTTCTCCATAAGCAATGTCTGAAGTATTTGATTAATTGATTTTTGATGGTTGGTGGAATCTCAAGGCAGCTCATGTAAAACATTTGTAGGGAAGATAACACTGACTTAACCATTTCAAGTTTACCACCAAAATTGAGGAAGTAAGCAATTCCACTTAGCCTCTTCTCCACTCTTTGAACCATTGGTATGAAATATTCTAAAGAGGGCTTGGTAAGGCCAAGAGGTAGACCAAGGTAAGTAAAAGGAAAAGTACCTTTTAGGCAATTTAGTGTTTTTGCAAAGTGGTCCACTCTTTCATTGTCTAGATTGATGGGTATTAGATTTGATTTTTGATAATTGACTTTCAGTCCAGTTGAATCAGAGAAAGTGTTTAGCAGGGATTTTAGACAGATCAATTCTTTGACATCAGCTTTCATGATCAGAAGTGTGTCATCCGCATACTGAATTACAGGAAAATCAGGGCATGCAGGGCAGTTGAGGGGGGCAGAGATTAAATTTAGATTCATTGCCTTATTCAAGATGGATTGGAGTAAATCAGCAGCAAGGACAAACAGAAGTGGTGATAAAGGATCCCCTTGTCTAACTCCTCTTTTACAGTAAAATTTCTTCCCAGGAATACCATTTAGTAGAACAGATGATGTGCCAGAACATAGTAACAGTTGTATCCATTTTATCCACTTTTCTCCAAAACCTCTAGCCTTGAGAATCTCAAGTAATGCAGAATGTTCAATCTTGTCAAAAGCCTTGTCAAAATCTAGTTTTAAAACAAGAATATCCTCCTTTGATTGGTGACATTGGAAAAGATATTCAAATCCCCATCCAAGGCAATCCTATATAGATCTTTGTTGTAGGAATCCATATTGATTTTTATGGACAAGCTTTAAAATAATCTTCTGCAATCTATTTGCCAGGATTTTAGTGATGATCTTTAACACACTATTGAGAAGAGATATGGGTCTGAAATCTGAGGGAGTCTCAGGGCAACTCTTTTTAGGAATCGGAGTAATGAAAGAGGAGTTTATGCTCTCAAGTGAGATTTTCTCATCATAGAAGTCCTGAATCATCTTTCTTATGTCTTTACTAATTATAGGCCAACAACATTTGATGAACTCATTATTAAAACCATCTGGACCAGGGGACTTGTCATTGGGTAGATCCTTCACAACATCATCAATTTCTTTGTCTAAAATAGGGGTTTCCAAACTTTCTCTTAAGTTTGAGCTCATGCCATCTCCAAAAAAATCAGCCAGGTTGAAGTGCATAGTAGTATTGTCAGAAGTGCCCATTCTATTTTTGAAAGCATTCCATAATAAAGCAGCTTTACCCTCATGATTAGAGATTTCATCCTGATTAGCATTCTTGAGAGCAGAAATGTAATTATGTCTGTAGTTGATGGTTGCCTTTGAATGAAAGAACTTTGTGTTACCATCCCCAAGTTTGACCCATTTAATCTTCCCCCTTTGTTTCCAATAGGACTTTTGGTTTTGTAATAAGGTAATGACATGGGATTTCAACATATCTCTTAGGTTCCATTCCCGTATGTTCGAACATCTAAGCTCTTCAAAATTATCTAGGAGTTCAATGACCAGATTAACCTTGTCAATCAGATGTTTGAGGCAAGGAAGTTTTTTTGCCCAAAGTTTTAAGCCTCTTCTCACACTTTTGTACTTAGCATTTACATTCTTTGCACTGTCATGGTAAGCAACTGGAATGTTCCAAGCATTTTGAACAATACCAAGAAAATCACTGTGCTTCAGCCAGTAATTTTCAAATCTAAAAACTTTTGCCTTGGGAATTTTGGTACCAATGTTAATAACACAAGGAGTGTGATCAGATGTAGGTTTGACCAGAGGATAAACAAGTGTTGATGGATAGGAGGAAGTCCAAGAGCTTGAGGTAAAAAACCAATCAAGTCTTTCAAGAAGGGGATCCTTTTGCATACTGCTCCAGGTAAACTGTTTTCCTTTCAGAGGTAACTCAACCAACCCAAGATTACTAATAGCTTCATTGAATAGTAACATATCATTGATATCACCTCCTCCTTTATTTCTATCAGAAGGTTTTTGTAACTACCTCGGTGAATTACGCTCCTAGTTACAAGCCTGGATGAGCAGAAATGGTTGAAATAGTACGGTGGGGCCCAAATGCCACTCACAGGTAGACCTTTCGGCCGTCCCAACCATTTCTAAACATCAGGACAAGAACGGTAGCGTAATCGGCAAAGCGAAGGATCAACTACATACACAAATGAGTATGTATGCAAGCCACCATACAACAGTACATCGAGCCATTCCATCTAAAAAGAAAGGAAATATATAGCAGCATACGGCAAGATCCAAATATCCTAGATAGATATAATAGTTTAGGATATCTCCTCATACATCAAACATCAGAGTATCAAGCGGAAGCGGAAGACAAAATCCGAGTACGGATAAGAAGCAAATTGGCATAAGATGCCCCATAAATAAACACATCCATACAGATCTCACGGATCCCGTTCCGGAATCTCTACACGAATGATCGTTGCCCACATCGTCCGTCTCCTCCACCCAGTATCCATCTTGCGAGTGTACCTGTTCATCTGAATCAAATAATTTATCGTGTGAGACCCTAGGGGTACTCAGCAAGTCTTTATGCCGCTAAAGGGGACACAACCTGGGGTGACGCAATTGCAGCAAAAGATAAACCCTAACAATTCTATAGATACTCGCTAACCATCCGCCTGACCAGAGATACATGGTTGTCCGTGAATTAATAACAACAGTTATAACAGTTAAAACGGTAATATCCACAGATCCATCCTCCTCCTCGCTTACCGACGAGGAAGCGGACGAACAACCCCCCCATCCGTTGGCAGTTTTATTATCCATTCTATGAGTGTTGCACTATTTACTAGTCAGTTACTTAGTCAAATTAAAAGCGATACTTTAGTTATGCTTGTCTATGATCGAGAAACTGTGCTCCAAGTCGTCCATAACCGGACACGACTTTGAAAGTTTTACCTGCAGGGGTGCACAAATAGCAACACACACTCGATATGCCTCGGAAAAACCAAATCAAAACCAACGAGGCGATCCACGACAAAGCGATCATGGATTGAGAAATATTTGAGGCCACCCCATTGAGCTACCATAGCGAAGTTAGCGGACTCGACGACCTCAAGGTTTGTGGAGCCATGTAACGCATCGGGAACCCGAAAGTGTGACTGGGCTTGTCGATACAGCGTAAACGGGTCATGGACCTAAACAGTACAGTGTGCATTACCTCGCACAATTTAAAATAAAGCAGTAAAGCATGGCATAAGTACATGATAGTAAATAAAACCTCAAACTAGTTTGTGGCCCCAAGAAATAAGAATGAATCAAGCTCTGGCTTAGGAGGGTTCATAAGCCTCCCGGATGTGGATAGCGCGAATATTCAAGGAGCAGGAATCAAGTACTCGGGGTCCAACTGGAAACAATTGAGCATCAAAAACCAAATAGCGAATATGGCTCACCGATGCCACTTTCATTAGTTATCCCATTACTACTCAGGTTAAGTTGTTTAGGTACCTCCTCATCCATCAGACACTCACATACCCTACACATGCTGTTCTACGACTCGCATGGCTCAAACAACTCCTGTAGTAATGGCTCATGGGATGGAGGAACAAGCTTCGGTGGGGTTTAAAAGTAAAGGCTATGCCATACTTGGGATTCAATTTAATGCAATCGCGACTCAATGATGCAAGAATAAGATAGAGGCAATAGGTACTATATGTATGAAAGCATGTGGTAGTGCTTGCCTGGCAACTCAGTTGAAGCAAGGGATGGATCTGGGTAGTGCTCTTGGTTCTCTTGGTATATCCCCTGCTCAGCGTCTATTCGAAGAAGAACCAAACAAACAAGGGCCACCATAAATAAAGTGCACAAGCATATGAATAAATGCATCAAGCAACAATCATGCCATGATGAATGATGCACAATTTGCATGGCAATAAGGTAGCATGGCATGGGTGAGGTGTGGAATACAAGAATAAATCATTTAATTGAGTTTTAGCCTCATTTTATCCTCATATTAGTTGCTGTATACTTTATATTTATATGATGCATGCTGCAAAATAGATAATGAAATGCATAAACAGAAAGGTCTCGTCGAGCTAATCATTTTAGACATATTATTTGTTAAATTTGGAGTTATAAAACAAAAGTTATTAATTAATTAAGGAGAAAGGGCATTTTATTGTAATTTTAATCAACTTGTAAAATAAAGTGTTCAAAATATATTTTGAATGGCATAATTGAATTCCTCACATTTTTCTGATTTGAAAACATATATTATTTGTATTATTTGGATTTGTTTTAAAAGTTATTTAAAAACAGAATTTAATTTGAATTTAAAATAATTTGAAAAGATTTGAATTAAAACAGAAAAACAGAAAAGGTTTTTGTTACTCGGCCCAAAGCTAGCCACAACCAATGACCAGTGGGGTCATCTTGTTGGGCAACACAGTGCACTGAAATTCTTACATCACGGCGAGCAGTCCTAGCGAATAGCAGGTGGGGCCCGGCATCCATGAGTCCACATGCAGTGGGCCAGTCTTGAGGCTGCCACAACACGGAGAGGGATCGCGGGTTAAGGTTTACAAAAGGCTAGGGGGTGTTCTGCAAAAGTGCTAGCGCGGCTGGCTAGTGGGCCAGGCGGACCGCGGGTTTAGCCACAAAAAGGTGCAGGGGGTTAAGTGGAAAACGACCATGGCCCGTACTGTTCCTCTTCTCGCTGAGCCGCGGACGGATCAGTGAGCGACATCGCGGGGTGGGGGATCGGTCCTGGGACCTAGGGCTCGCGTGCGGAGGCGGAGCCACTGCGGTGGCCTGGGCTTGGTGACAAGGGGTTGGGGCCTAGATGGGGTCTTCTTGTGGCCTTGGAAGCGGCGGCCTTGGCCTTCGTCACCGAGGGTGTCTGACAGACGTCCCAGGTCTAGGGGCGGTATGGCGAAGGGGCATGTCCAGGGTTAAGTGGCTCACCGTGGGGCTGTCGGCGTGGTCGGTTCGGCCTTGAGGGATCGGCGTCGGCAGACGGCATTTAGACGTCGGGCTTGGCTGGTGACCGCTGCACTCTGGTGCTCCTCCTGCGGCTCCGTGCTCTGAGTGGGCGTAGGGGGAGCTCCACGGCCTTCCTCGACACCAGCGATCATCACGCCACCGGCTGGAAGAGGGGGATCGGAGGAGACCGATAGTGGCCAGCGAGAGAGAGAGGTCAGTGGTGGAGAAGGAGGGGAGGAGCGGCAGGCGCTCTGGGCGGATCTGGGGAAAGCAGAGGGGAGCCAGGGATGGTGGTAGGTAGCAGAGAGAGGGGGAGGTGCCGTGGAGAAGTGGTGGAGGGAAAAGGTGGCCTCGGCCTTTTCTGCCTCTCCTCGAGCACGTGCTCGGTCAGGCGAGGCGAGGCGGGCGGGGGTGGCTTCCAGGTGGGACCAGAGGGCGAGGCCAAGGAGGCAGGGGCAGGCTCGGGCTAGGGGGCCACAAGGCAGGGAGAGAAGAGAGGGAGAGAAGGTAGGCTCGGGTTAGGGTTTTGGGGGAGCCTCGGGTGAGCTAGGCTCGGTTAGGGCTTGGCATGAGGGTAGCTAGGGCAGGGGTGAGGTGGCCAGGGAGAGAGGGTGGCCGGGGAGAGAGGGTGGACGGTGGGGCCAAGCTAGGTGAGAGAGAGAGAGGCCGAGAGAGAGGGAGGTAGGTTTAGGGTTTAGCTTAGAGAGGGGGTATGGTTTAGAGAGGGGGTAGAGAGGAGTGGTATGGTTAAGGGTTTAAAGAGGTGACTAGGTGGAGTGTCCTCTTTTGACAAAGTCAAGCAAGCACATGCCAAGCTTCATCAAAAACAAGACAAGAAAGGGAGGGATGAGGTGATGTGGTTTAAGCATGATCAAATAAGATCAAGCTAAAAGGAGGAAGAGAGAGATGAGGGGAAAAGATTCTCTCAAAAACAAATAAAAACAAAAGAGGACCAAAGAGGGTGATGGTTGCATGGCCCATGCAAATGCATTAAATGCTAGGTTTCCTCTTGTGAGAACAAAAATGAATATCCATAGCATTTATACTTATGCATTCCAAAATGTGGAGTAAGGCCTAAGCAAAGGATTTAAGAGAAAGTTCCAAGTGGAGTAGAGGGAGATGATCACATTTGATTATAATTGGGGCTTGCTAGTGTGTATATGCCACTAGGTATTTAATAAGCCCACAAAAATATCCCAACATGATGATAACCCCAAAACAACACATATGGAAGCTAGAATTAGGGTCCCACCCACAAGGCATGCAAAGGTGGCCATGTGGATCTCATAATCCAAGAATGTGAAAACAATATGGTGCATATATGAGAGCATATGGAGATGGAATGGATCCACACCAACACATATGAGCTAGAGGTAAAACCAAATAAGTTGCAAGGCTCATATATGGTGGAATGGTGGAATTATAAGGCGGTGACAGAGAAAGGTAAAGGAGTCTAATAAAAGATATGCCCCCAACTCAGCTTGGGCATTAAACAATATATCAAGAACCAAATACAATATCAAGAGGCAAATACAATTAACAATGCATATGAGAGAAGAACCAAAACAAAAAGGGTTTTATATGATGCTCAAATTCAAGGAGGCATGCTGACATGGGCATGATATAATGATGATGCAACAATTATATATCTGAAGTAGCCATTATATTACTAGACCAAGTAGCATTACAATTGTTAGACAATTGGGATGCTACAACTCTCCCCCACTAAACAAGAATCTCGCCCCGAGATTCCTAGGAAAAGAAAACAACACAAGGAGAGGCGGGTGTTCGAACGAAGGTGACCCTCATGTTCCCAAGTTGATGAGCAACGGAATGGTGCGACCACTACACCTTGCAAACTTGCTAGACTTGTTGCGAGTCTTGCGTTTTGCTTGAGAAACAACTGGTTAGAAGAATTGAAGGATTGTCGTGAGACAAGACGGATAGGATGGACATAGCTCCGGTTTTCTCAAGAAACATGATTAAAGAATAGAACCACTTGTGAAAGAAAAGGAAGAGATGATGTATCATGGATAAAGAAAGACACACCGTTAAGATTAAAGATTTACCGATACTAGAGAGGATGCATCTTTGTCTCGCCGGAAGAAAAAGAGCTAGATTGGAGAGGTTTTGAACCACTATGACAATAGCATCGTATCTTCTCTCGGATTTGAGAAATGAAGTACGGAAACAATATTGCCTTCAAACAATAGAGTCCCTTGATATGAACAGAAAGATTTAGTTATATATCGTCGGATTAGATTCTTATTGTGCCGGTAAGAACCACAGGATCACGCAATTGAGGTGCGCGGATATAACTTCGAGAGACGGATCATGGTGAAGCTAGATCATGGTGGAATCCCGAGAAGCAAAGAATATGGAGGATCTGGAGTTTATTGTAGAGATACTTTTTGCTTCCTTTAGCCTTGAGGCTAACGCAATAGATTTGCGACTGATGGCCTCAACCATAATTGGCTTTACCACAGAAAAAGAATTGATGAAACAAAGAGAGATAGCTTCCTTTCATCTTGTTTGGGGATGTCGAGCATCGGTAGAATGACGAGGACAGAAAAGAGTTTGCGTTTGTTCCCACCAGATAATTGAGGATTTTTCTCTGTGTGGAAAGGGTGAGATCACCAACAAGAGATTATTGATTACTTTCTTCGAGAGAGCACTCCGGAAAACAAGGACAGAAGTAAAAGTATCAAGGGATAAAGGCCACTTCTAACTTCCGTGGAATGAGTGAAATCACATTAGTTCACCAATTCAATGTACGAGAGCGAATGATAAGAGTAGTGGTATGGTAGCTACTCCATCCCGCACTCAAAGCATTACTCCGCACACGAATAAGAAAACCATGCAACCCACTACGGAAATAGACTGAAGGTATTGATAAGAAGAGCTCGTGGAACTCCGTTAGAAAACAAGGATAGATGCAAACGATTCGCCGGATTCATAGATAGATAAAGATGATGATGTTGTCGTCATGTCTGAAGTACCAAGCCACCAGAAAGATATGAAGGAAGATTACGGATAAGAACTGCAAGATTCAACAGCTACAGAAAAGATAGCACCAACTTGAACAGAAGGAATACAAGATCTGGAAGGTCTTCATGGCCTCCGGTGGATTGAGCCTAGACGACAGAGCGAGAGGGTTTCAAGAGATCACTTGACGAGACTGAGGTGAAAGAACTCGATGTTCTTCTTGAAATGATTGAGAGAGATTTAGCAGTCTTGAGGAAAATCTTGAGCGAAACGCTGATGATAACTTGCCAACAAGGAAAAACTCCGGATTGGTTGAAGATGGAGGATAGAATTAACAATGGACTTGCTAATTCCAGAATTGAAGCAATGTATTTAGCAGAAGGACGTGGTCGAGGTGTGTGACTTCAAGAAGCCAGAATTCACGCTTTGAGAACTTTGCACACAGGCAGTGCTCACAAAGCTTGAGAGAAAGAGACACAGATGGTCTTCCATGTCCTTCCATTGATATCAAATAGGCAAGCATATTATCAACATATACCACCATGGATTAACAGGATATTCCCAGAATATCAAGTTCAAGAGGCGGGAGAAACGAACAAATGCTCGAACACTTCCTGAGCTCAACGCTCTTTGAAAGATCAACGTTACGAGTAAGGATTCGTGTTGAAGAATATGCACTGGAAGAATAGATTATCTGGTCCTTCGGAAGAAAAAGAGATGTCACCTGGTTCACATTGTCGATCGGATCACCGGTTACAAAGATAAAGAGATCTTGGATAAAGAAAAGATGATAGATCATACCTTAAGCAAAGCTATCAGAGACGAAAAGATGCAATTCCCTCGTCTCAAAGAGAATTTTGCAGATATGGAGTTCAAAAAGATGTGCAGCATGATGGACAGATGATAGACCGCCGTAGTGCTTTGAGAAACTCTGGATTGCCAAAGATGCTTGAATATGCATCGGTATGATCACGGGGTACTCAAAATCACAGGAGATAACCGTCACCATTTGGAGGATAGAGTTGATAGCATTTTCCATATTCCAATCGACACTTATCATGAGTGGAATATAGCTATGCCGAGAGCCAAATTACAATCATCAGCATCGGATCGACACATGTTATGTAATTAGCCCAAGAGAAATGTTGATAAAACGAAACTCCAGGATTAAGCGCCGGTGACAAAAGAATGAGTTAGCATGGACATGCTGATAAAAGGGAGATAGATAATGTTTCACACACGACTGAAAAGGAGTGTGGAAACACAGATGTATCAAAGAAAAAATTCCGCATTTTTCGGCATTAAAATACCAATAGATCATAAAATCACTTATCGGTGAGATTAGCTCTGATGGTTTCACAGAATGTGGAGTTGCTAGAAGGAAGGACACCCTTAAGAAGATGGCGCGGTTAACAAGAAGTCGGATAGATCGCGGTTTTCAAAAGTACATCGGTATGGAATGTACCAACAGTTGATAACCAAAAGGCGATTGTGATAACAAGCTGGATGCAACAGATAGACAAGGATTTACACACACACACAAACTTTCTATGGTACTACGAGCCGAACACGTGAATCCTAGTTTGAATTTTAAGAAGAGGATTGAAAACGTTACACTTCCTTACTAGAAAAGGGTGGTGGGTGGGTAAGAAGAAAAGTGGAAGCAGTCCTACTCTCGCGTTTCGTTTTTCCCTAGTATACATAGCTACCAAAATATTTGCTAGACTGACAACGACCATTTGGCTGAGACCCTGAAGGTCGGGATGGCTCTGATACCAATTGTAACTACCTCGGTGAATTACGCTCCTAGTTACAAGCCTGGATGAGCAGAAATGGTTGAAATAGTACGGTGGGGCCCAAATGCCACTCACAGGTAGACCTTTCGGCCGTCCCAACCATTTCTAAACATCGGGACAAGAACGGGTGGCGTAATCGGCAGGCGAAGGGATCAACTACATACACAAATGAGTATGTATGCAAGCCACCATACAACAGTACATCAGATCCATTCCATCTAAAAAGAAAGGAAATATAGCAACGCCATACGGCAAGATCCAAATAACCTAGATAGATATAATAGTTTAGGATATCTCCTCATACATCAAACATCAGAGTATCAAGCGGAAGCGGAAGACAAAATCCGAGTACGGATAAGAAGCAAATCGGCATAAGATGCCCCATAAATAAACACATCCATACAGATCTCACGGATCCCCGTTCCCGGAATCTCTACACCGAATGATCGTTGCCCACATCGTCCGTCTCCTCCACCCAGTATCCATCTTGCGAGTGTACCTGTTCATCTGAATCAAATAATTTATCGTGTGAGACCCTAGGGGTACTCAGCAAGTCTTTATGCCGCTAAAGGGGACACAACCTGGGGTGACGCAATTGCAGCAAAAGATAAACCCTAACAATTCTATAGATACTCGCTAACCATCCGCCTGACCAGAGATAGATGGTTGTCCGTGAATTAATAACAGATTATAACGATTAAAGCGGTAATATCCACAGATCCATCCTCCTCCTAAACACCGGCGAGCGCGGAACAACCCCCCCATTCGTTGGCAGTTTTATTATCCATTCTATGAGTGTTGCACTATTTACTAGTCAGTTACTTAGTCAAATTAAAAGCGATACTTTAGTTATGCTTGTCTATGATCGAGAAACTGTGCTCCAAGTCGTCCATAACCATGACACGGCTTTGAAAGTTTTACCTGCGGTGCACAAATAACAACACACTCGATATGCCTCGGAAAAACCAAATCAAAACCCAGCAGGCGATCCACGACAAAGCAATCACAGGATTCAGAAATATTTGAGGCCACCCATTGAGCTACCATAGCGAAGTTAGCCGACTCGAGGACGGCCTCAAGGTTTGTGGGCCATCAGTAAGCGAGGAACCCGAAAGTGTGGTGGGCTTGTCGATACAAGCAGCGGGTCACGGACCTAAAGATGCGATGTGCATTACCTCGCACAATTTAAAATAAAGCAGTAAAGCATGGCATAAGTACATGATAGTAAATAAAACCTCAAACTAGTTTGTGGCCCCAAGAAATAAGAATGAATCAAGCTACGGCTCGGGGTTCATAAGCCTCCCGGATGTGGATAGCGCGAATATTCAAGGAGCAGGAATCAAGTACTCGGGGTCCTACGGGACACAAGTGAGCCTGAAAAACCAAATAGCGAATATGGCTCACCGATGCCACTTTCATTAGTTATCCCATTACTACTCAGGTTAAGTTGTTTAGGTACCTCCTCATCCATCAGACACTCACATACCCTACACATGCTGTTCTACGACTCGCATGGCTCAAACAACTCCTGTAGTAATGGCTCATGGGATGGAGGAACAAGCTTCGGTGGGGTTTAAAAGTAAAGGCTATGCAATACTTGGGATTCAATTTAATGCAATCGCGACTCAATGATGCAAGAATAAGATAGAGGCAATAGGTACTATATGTATGCAAGCATGTGGTAGTGCTTGCCTGGCAACTCAGTTGAAGCAAGGGATGGATCTGGGTAGTGCTCCTGGTTCTCTTGGTATATCCCCTGCTCAGCGTCTATTCGAAGAAGAACCAAACAAACAAGGGCCACCATAAATAAAGTGCACAAGCATATGAATAAATGCATCAAGCAACAATCATGCCATGATGAATGATGCACAATTTGCATGGCAATAAGGTAGCATGGCATGGGTGAGGTGTGGAATACAAGAATAAATCATTTAATTGAGTTTTAGCCTCATTTTATCCTCATATTAGTTGCTGTATACTTTATATTTATATGATGCATGCTGCAAAACAGATAATGAAATGCATAAACAGAAAGGTCTCGTCGAGCTAATCATTTTAGACATATTATTTGTTAAATTTGGAGTTATAAAACAAAAGTTATTAATTAATTAAGGAGAAAGGGCATTTTATTGTAATTTTAATCAACTTGGAAAATAAATTGTTCAAAATATATTTTGAATGGCATAATTGAATTCCTCACATTTTTCTGATTTGAAAACATATATTATTTGTATTATTTGGATTTGTATTTTAAAAGTTATTTAAAAACATAATTTAATTTGAATTTAAAATAATTTGAAAAGATTTGAATTAAAACAGAAAAATAGAAAAGGTTTTTGTTACTCGGCCCAGAGCTAGCCACAGCCAATGACCAGTGGGGTCATGCTGACTGGGCAACACAGGCGCACAGAAATTCTTCTGTCACCGCGAGCCAGTCCAGCCTAAGCGAATGACAGGTGGGGCCACAGCATCCGCGGGTCCACATGCCAGCGGACGGGTGCGGGGCTGCCACGCGGCACGGCGAGGGAGCGCGGGTTAAGGTTTACAAAAGGCTAGGGGGTGTTCTGCAAAAGTGCTAGCGCGGCTGGCTAGTGGGCCAGGCGGACCGCGGGTTTAGCCACAAAAAGGTGCAGGGGGTTAAGTGGAAAACGACCATGGCCCGTACTGTTCCTCTTCTCGCTGAGCCGCGGACGGATCGGTGAGCGACAGCGCGGGGTGGGGGATCGATCCTGGGACCTAGGGCTCGCGCGCGGAGGCGGAGCCACTGCGGTGGCCTGGGCTTGGTGACAGCAAGGGGGTTGGGGCCTAGATGGGGTCTTGCGCGGCGCGGGAGCGAGCAGGCGCGCGCGCTCGTCGGTGCACCGAGGGTGTACGACGGAACGTCCGGCGGATCTAGGGCGGTACGGCGAGGCGGGGCATGTCCAGGGGGTTAAGTGGCTCACCGTGGGGCTGTCGACGTGGTCGGTTCGGCTCGAGGCGCAGGGGATCGGCGTCGCACGGACCGGGCTAGGGTTTGACGTCGGGCTCGCTGGTACCGGCCTGGGTGCTCCTCTGCTCGGCTCCGTGTCTGAGGTGACGTAGGGGAGCTCCACGGCCTTCCTCGACACCAGCGATCGTCACGCCACCGGCTGGAAGAGGGGGATCGGAGGAGACCGACGGTGGCCGGCGAGAGAGAGAGGTCGGTGGTGGAGAGGGAGGGGAGGAGCGGCAGGCGCTCTGGGCGGATCTGGGGAAAGCAGAGGGGAGCCGGGGATGGTGGTAGGTAGCAGAGAGAGGGGGAGGTGCCGTGGAGAAGTGGTGGAGGGAAAAGGTGGCCTCGGCCTTTTCTGCCTCTCCTCGAGCACGTGCTTTCTCGGATGCAGGGGCGAGGCGGGGGTGGCTTCAGTGGGACCAGAGGGCGAGGCCAAGGAGGCGAGGAGGCAGGCTAGGGGGGCCACAAGGCAGGGAGATAAGAGAGGGAGAGAGGGTAGGCTCGGGTTAGGGTTTTGGGGGAGCCTCGGGTGAGCTAGGCTCGGTTAGGGCTTGGCATGAGGGTAGCTAGGGCAGGGGTGAGGTGGCCAGGGAGAGAGGGTGGCCGGGGAGAGAGGGTGGCCGGTGGGGCCAAGCTAGGTGAGAGAGAGAGAGAGGCCGAGAGAGAGGGAGGTAGGTTTAGGGTTTAGCTTAGAGAGGGGGTATGGTTTAGAGAGGGGGTAGAGAGGAGTGGTATGGTTAAGGGTTTAAAGAGGTGACTAGGTGGAGTGTCCTCTTTTGACAAAGTCAAGCAAGCACATGCCAAGCTTCATCAAAAACAAGACAAGAAAGGGAGGGATGAGGTGATGTGGTTTAAGCATGATCAAATAAGATCAAGCTAAAAGGAGGAAGAGAGAGATGAGGGGAAAAGATTCTCTCAAAAACAAATAAAACCAAAAGAGGACCAAAGAGGGTGATGGTTGCATGGCCCATGCAAATGCATTAAATGCTAGGTTTCCTCTTGTGAGAACAAAAATGAATATCCATAGCATTTATACTTATGCATTCCAAAATGTGGAGTAAGGCCTAAGCAAAGGATTTAAGAGAAAGTTCCAAGTGGAGTAGAGGGAGATGATCACATTTGATTATAATTGGGGCTTGCTAGTGTGTATATGCCACTAGGTATTTAATAAGCCCACAAAAATATCCCAACATGATGATAACCCCAAAACAACACATATGGAAGCTAGAATTAGGGTCCCACCCACAAGGCATGCAAAGGTGGCCATGTGGCTCTCATAATCCAATAATGTGAAAACAATATGGTGCATATATGAGAGCATGTGGAGATGGAATGGATCCACACCAACACATATGTGCTAGAGGTAAAACCAAATAAGTTGCAAGGCTCATATATGGTGGAATGGTGGAATTATAAGGTGGTGACAGAGAAAGGTAAAGGAGTCTAATAAAAGATATGCCCCCAACTCAGCTTGGGCATTAAACAATATATCAAGAACCAAATACAATATCAAGAGGCAAATACAATTAACAATGCATATGAGAGAAGAACCAAAACAAAAAGGGTTTTATATGATGCTCAAATGCAAGGAGGCATGCTGACATGGGCATGATATAATGATGATGCAACAATTATATATCTGAAGTAGCCATTATATTACTAGACCAAGTAGCATTACAATTGTTAGACAATTGGGATGCTACAGTTTTCTTATTAAATTAAAATCCCCCACCACAAGCCAATTCACACCATCATTAAAATCAATATTATGAAACCACTGAATAAAAACAGCTTTTCTATAAGAGTCATAGTGGCCATAGATATTGGTAAGGTACCAGGTCTCATTGGATAAATTGGACTGAAACTTGATGGAGATAGAGAAGTCATTTTTAAATTCCAGGTTCCCAGAGAATAGAGTCCCATTCCAAATGGTGATAATTCCACCACATGCACCAACTGATGGCAAAAACTCAAACTTATTGAATTTTAGTGGACATAATTTCTTTATGTACTCTAGATCAAAGGAATCTCTTTTTGTTTCTTGCAGGCAAATGATATCACATACTGATTCAACAATTTTATCAAATAGGGCTACCCATTTTTTCTCAGAGTTTATCCCTCTAATATTCCAATTCATAACTTTCCAGCTTCTTGTGTTATCCATAAAAAAATGTGTGATGTAGATCTATTTTAGGAAGCAAAGTATACTTCCAGACAGAATAGATGCCAAAGTAGTGAAAAGAACTTTCAGAATATTCAGGGAGCCATCTCATCATCCACAGAAAGTAATAGTGCATTAGAAGGCAAGAGAGACTAGGTCTATTACAGTTCCCATGACAACAAAAGTAGTTCCTGCCACCACCCTAATAAAAGGAGTTGTAAACCATTAAAATCATTTCTTAGGTGGCTTCTTGTGCTGCTGAGAGCCAACTCCAGCAGTAGCATTTCTATTTTCAATGACCTTGTCAGAGTTTGCAGCAAGTTCTTTCCCTCTAACAGCAGTGGATGAAGAAGTTCTTGGTCCTGGTGCCACCTTCACCTTTTCAACAATCTTACTTTTTTAGTAGCCTCTTTTCAATTCCTTCTTCAGCAACCTTGCACAAGGAGGTAGCAAGCTTTTTAACAATTTTTTTTGCTAATATCAGGTGGAACAGCATTACATGTAAGACAGTCTTTGCTAGTACAATGAGCATGACTCTTAAAACCATCATTTAATTCAATGATCCTAGGACTCCTCCTCACCTCATTTTCAACAAGAGTAGAGGTTCCCCTCCTCTTCCTTATGGGGGTAGCAGGTGAGCTGGGTGCTCTCTGATTTTCAGTTCCAAGAATACTTTCCCCCTGAAGAATACAAGTAGGTGCTGATTGAGTGACACAAGTATCAAAAATAGAGAAAGGGATTGTCTGCTCATTTAAACTGGGCTCCTTTAAGATGTCCCACAAATAAGATTGCAAGAAATGATTTGTCCAATCAAATTTTTCAGGTGTCAAGAGTAATAGAGTGATGTAATTGAACCAACTTACAGGGATATCAAAGTTTCTGACCCTGCCATTGACTTTGCAATGAGGAGCAAAAAATATGTCCCATAGGTCTAATCCTTGTTTTGAGAAAGTCAATTTTGCAGCATGGAGATCAGGAATCTGAGCAAAATGAGTATGCACAAACCCAACCTGGAAGTGAGCCAAGTTGGGTGAAAGCATCTCAGAGTCATCCAGGAACACTCCTGGGTTATCCAAAATAATGTTATCACTGTTGTCCACATTCTCAACTTCTTCTGATTCTGAATTGTAAGCATTCATTAGCTGTTCTAAACCTTCTGCACAAACCCAACCTGGAAGTGAGCCAAGTTGGGTGAAAGCATCTCAGAGTCATCCAGGAACCCTCCTGGGTTATCCAAAATAATGTTATCAGTGTTGTCCACATTCTCAACTTCTTCTGATTCTGAGTTGTAAGCATTCATTAGCTGTTCTAAACCTTCTCCAAGTGCTGCATTCAGATTTTCTTGTAAGACCTCATCCTCATCAAGGATAAGATTGTTATTTTGTGACAGACGCCCACTGTTTTCAGAGCCATTGTGAGCATGGACAGAAGAGGAAATGGTAACAGCACTGTTGTCTTGTGGGGGGATGCAGGGGATCCTCAGGTAGGACATCCTCCATAATTGCATCAAAAAGCTGGTTGAAAGCAGCATTTGGTTGATTTTGTTGGTTTTCATTCTGATCATTTCCCATAGCCCAATGTCCCCAACCTTCATCATCATTGTTGTCAACAACCAGAGGATTAACAGGAGGTGGAACAAAATTATTGGCAGCAGGGTTTAAGTTGGGAATTGGGTGTGGGTAAATCCCCTCATCAAGTAATGGATCCTCATCTGGTGGGCCACCACCCAGCATATTCTGCAACAAAACCTCTACAGAGAAGGTCCAGGACTGAGAATCAGGAGCATCACCTTCAGTGAACCTGACACTTTTAGGAATGTCCTGAAGATCAGTGACTCTGACCTTAGCCATGATTCTTCCTTTGTGGTTGGGGATGTTTTCCCACATAATGAGCTTGCCAAAATCAGAGAAAATGGCATCTAGATCCTCGGTATACCAGTGATCAAGAGGTGGACCAACAAGAAGAACCCAAACCTCCCTATTAAACTGAGCCCTTCTCCAATTGATGCCTTCATTGTGCTTGGAAAAGGAGATGTGTACCTCTTCAAACGGAATAGGGCTTTCTCCAATCAACCTGTCTCTGTCACTGGTCAGCGCAAATTTGACATATGCAGACCCAAAAGTACAAGCTTGAATGTCCCTAAAACCCACATGCATCTCATTGGCTAGAAAATCTTGAAGAACCTCCTCAATGTTTGCAAACGGAATCTGACCTGGAGGAACTGGAACAATGGTGGCGATGGCATACTATTCATGAAGCAGTGGTCGGTGGGCCACGACCACCCGCTTGACTCCGACACGGCCAGGTATCTGAAGAATCTCGAAGCCCTGGGGAACGAAAGGCCTAGGATCAATGGGAATGTTCGCCATTGCAGCCGGTGAAGTGGTCGGCGAAGCAGAACCAGGAGGAGAGCAATCAACGGAATTGGGGGTTGTACCAGGCGAAGAAGGCGAGAAGACAGGGTCTTGATTTTCTTTTCCTTTAGAGAAAATAGCGAATTCCCTAAAACTAGAAAACTGCCGGGGTTCTTGGGCTTTCAACCAATTAAAATAGCTATTATTGGGCCAAGCCCGTTTAGGGAATGAAGCATATTCCCGAATAGGCAACTTTTGCTGATTATTCGCCGCCGAATTAACGCCCAGGTTGACCTGGCGTGGCCCATTTAAAGTAGGCGGGAAAGACGCGCTATCCGAATAATTATCATTATCATTGGCATTTAAGCAAATGGCTTGATTGACGTCCTGAGATGAAATCCAATTACATGCTCCTACTTCGTCACATACAATAGCAGTTAATAGAATTCTCAGATATTTAAAGGATACCCTTGGTATGGGGCTGAAAATAAATAAGAGTTCATCTATGCTTGTTAGTGCCTTCTATGATGCAGATTGGGTTGGCTGTCTAGATGATAGAAGATCCAAAGGAGGATTTGCAGTATTCTTTGGTTCTAATTTGATCTCATGAAGTGCAAGAAAATAGCCAATAGTTTCTAGATCAAGTACTGAGGCGAAATATAAGGCAATGGAAAATGCCACTTCTTGAAGAATTAAAGATTGCACATCCAAGGTCAGTAGTTCTATGGTGTGATAACATTGGTGCTACCTATCTTTCTGCAAATCCAGTGTTTCATGCTAGAACCAAGCATATAGAGATAGACTATCACTTTGTCAGAGAAAGAGTAGCTAAGAAGCTAGTTGATATTCAGTTCATTCCAACAGGAGATCAATTGGCATATAGGTTCACAAAACCCCTTACAATTCATCAACTAATAAAATTCACAAACAATCTTAACTTAGATAAGTTAGGATTGAGAGGGAGTGTTAGAAGGTTAGTATCTTCTCCAATTAGACTTGTATCGCAAGTTGTACAACTGTATTCAGATGTATAAGGATACAGATAGATCTAACAAACTTGGTTGTAATCCTGTAATCCACCTCGTGATGGTTGTTGGTTAATAGCCTATATAAACACGGAACGACGGTGCTCAACAGGGTACAATGCCTTATACCAAACCTGGTATCATCACATCATGCACAACATAATAAACTAGGGCCTAATCGAGTCTACACGCATGTAATTTATGAATTACAAACTACATACATACATGAATGCACTTTTCAATACACGGCACACAATTGTTGAACAAATATGAAAGGTTCGTATGAGTTAAACTCTGCAGGACCATTTATACAAAAAATGGGATGCACTACGGGATACTGTCTCTTTGCCATGTGTCCAAACCACATGGCAAAGACGAGATAATGCACGACAAAGCAACTGCCGTGAGTCAGCTCACGACAAAGAGTCCATGGCAGTGTTCATGATGGCAAAGAGGCTTTGCTGTGGGCTTTTATCGAGAAACACGACAAAGACCATTGCCGTGAGTTTTCCTAAAGGCCTGACAAAGTAAAGTAGATAATGGTCAGTTCGTCCCCATACGGCGTCCTTGGTCTTTGCCGTGTGGTACGTCTTTGCCTTGAACTGTTGGCTTTGCCGTGAGCCACATCGTTGTCATGCGGCCCTTCTTTGCCGTTTGTCTGAACGTGTCCGTGAGTTTGCCTTTTCCATGTGCCTTCTTCACAAACCGCATAGCAAAGAGGATCTACAGGCCCTGTTTGATGCACAAATGGCCTCCACGTGGTGTATTTTCCATGTGCATGCACACAACAAAGTTACCAAAAGTCCTTTGCCGTGTGCATACACACAACAAAGGCCCTGTTGCATTTTTTTGATTTTTTCGCTATATTCCTTGCATTTGCAAATTTGAGAAACAAATATATATAAGGCCAACATTTGTGGCACCACAACAGTATATATGCATGCATATAAGCAGAGTTACACCATAGAAATGATGTATTGGCACAAATACATCAAACACACCACAAATAGCTCCACATGTTCGCATAGAGTTCACAAGTTGATCTAGCAATATTACAATTTCACCAAGCTACCTTACAACATAGAAGATCATGTAGCTCCAAATGCAAGTCCACACTCCATAGGAACATATAGTCAACATGTAGGCGACAAACTGTGAAGATCTACATCCTTCATCCACCTCCGGAGTGATTCCTCCTACAAAATCAAAAGAAAATACATGATATTGTCACACCTCTTGTGATCCAACATGGTTTTGCAACATCCAATGACCTAAAAAACAAAAACCAATAGAGAGTTACACCGTGCTACCCCCCTCAGAAGAACGTCTAGGGGGTAGATGATCTGAGGCACAAAGATAAGGGTTTCGTAGGAAACCATGCTCTGAAGCATCAGAACACCTCATGAACTTGCATGTGGCCCTAGCACATGCATGAAAGTGTGGTGCTATGTTGAAACATACAAAACCTAATCCCCATATGCGTGTGTCTCCCTTCGTAGGCATGCACTGTAACCTAAAAGTAAAGGTTCTAGACTCGTATAAGGGGGAAACTCCCTGTTACGGTGAAGCCGGGTAGGATATTGTCACACCTCTTGTGACCCAACATGGTTTTACTTTATCCTATTGCCTAAACAAACAAACACCAAGAGAGATATACATCGGGCGACCCCTCTCAAAAGAACATCTAGGGGGTAGATGATCCGAGGCCCAAATATTGTTGTTTCGCAGGAAACCGTGCTCCGGGGCATCAGAACACCTCAAGAACATGCATGTGGCCGTAGCACATGCATGAAATTTTGGTGTTATGTTGAAACACACAAGACCTAGTCCCCATGTTCATGTGTCTCCATTTGCAGGCATGCGTTCTAACCTAGAAGCGAATGTTCTGGAGTCATATAAGGGGGAAACTCCTCATTCCGATGAAATTTGGTAGAATATTGTCACACCTCTTGTGACCCAACATGATTTTACATCATCTACGACCTAAAAAACAAACACCAAGAGAGAGATACACTGGGCTACCCCTCTCATAAGAAAGTCTAGGGGGTAGACGATCTAAGGCCCAAAGATCAGGGTTTCGCAGGAAACCGTGCTTCGGGGCATCAGAACACCTCAAGAACTTGCATGTGGCCCTAGCACATGCATGGAAGTGCGGTGCTATGTTGAAACATACAAAACCTAGTCCCCATATGCGTGTATCTCCCTTCGCAGGCATGCGCTGTAACCTAAAAGCGAAGGTTCTAGACTCGTATAAGGGGGAAACTCCCCATTACGGTGAAACCGGGTAGGATATTGTCACACCTCTTGTGACCCAACATGGTTTTACATCATACTATGAGCTAAACAAAAAAACTCCAAGATAGAGCTACACCGGGCTATCCCTATCAGAAGAACGTGTAGGGGGTAGACATATCTGAGGCCCAAAGATCTGGGTTTCTCAGAAAACCACGCTCCGGGGCATCAGAACAACTCAAGAACTTGCATGTGGCCCTAGAACATGCATGAAAGCATGGTTCTATGTTGAAACATACAAAACCTAGTCCCCGGGTGCATGTATCTCCCTTCACAGGCATGTGCTGTAACCTAAAAGCGAAAGTTTTGGACTTGTATAAGGGGGAAACTCCCTGTTCCGGTGAAACCGGGTAGGATATTGTCACACTTGTTGTGACCCAACATGCTTTTACATTATACTATGACCCAAGTAAACAAACACAAAGAGAAATATACACCGGGATACCCCTCACAGAAGAACGTCTAGGGGGTAGACGATTCGAGGCCCAAAGATCACGGTTTTGCAGGAAACCGTGCTTCGGGGCATCGGAACACCTCAAGAACATGCATGTGGTCCTATAAAATGCATGAAAGTGTGGTGTTATGTTGAAAAATACAAGACCTAGCCCCTGGGTGCGTGTGTCCCCCTTTGCAGGCATGCGCTGTAACCTAGAAACGAAGGTTCTGGGCTGATATAAGGGGGAAACTCCACATTCCGATGAAACCGGGTAGAATATTTACACACCTCTTGTGACCCAACATGGTTTTACATCATCCTATGACCTAAAAAACAAACACCAAGAGAGAGCTACACCGGGCTACCCATGGCTGAAGAACGTCTACGGGGTAGACGATCTGAGGCCCAAAGATTAGGGTTTCGCAGGAAACCGCGCTCCGGGGAATCAGAACACCTCAAGAACTTGCATGTGTCCCTATCACATGCATGAAAGTGTGGTGCTATGTTGAAACATATAAAACCTAGTCCCGATATGCGTGTGTCTCCCTTCGCAGGCATGTGCAGTAACCTAAAAGCGAAGGTTCTAGACTCGTATAAGGGCGAAACTCCCTGTTACGGTGAAACCATGTAGGATATTGTCACACCTCTTGTGACCCAACATGGTTTTACTTTATCACCAAGAGAGACATACACCGGGATACCCCTCTCAGAAGAACATCTAGGGGGTAGACGATCCGAGGCCCAAATATTGTGGTTTCATAGGAAACCGCGCTCCGGGGCATCGGAACACCTCAAGAACATGCATGTGGCCATAGAACATGCATGAAATTTTGGTGTTATGTGGAAACACACAATACCTAGTCCCCATGTTCATGTGTCCCCATTTTCAGGCATGCGTTGTAACCTATAAGCGAAGGTTCTAGAGTCGTATAAGGGAGAAACTCCCAGTTTCGGTGAAACCGGGTAGGATATTGTCACACCTATTGTGACCCAACATGGTATTACTTCATCCTATGACCTAAATAAACAAAAACCAATAGAGAAATACACCAGGATTCCCTTCACAGAAGCACGTCTAGGGGGTAGACGATCCGAGGCCCCAAGATCGGGGTTTCGTAGGAAACCGCGCTTCGGGGCATCGGAACACCTCAAGAACATGCATGTGGTCCTATCAAATGTATGAAAGTGTGGTGTTATGTTGAAAAAATACAAGACCTAGTCCCTGGGTGCGTCTGTCCCCCTTTGCAGGCATGCGCTGTAATCTAGAAGTGAAGGTTCTGGGCTGATATAAGGGGGAAACTCCACATTCCGATGAAACCGGGTAGAATATTTACACACCTCTTGTCACCCAACATGGTTTTACATCATCCTATGACCTAAAAACACAAGATAGAGCTACACCGGGCTACTCCTATCAGAAGAACGTCTACGGGGTAGACGATCCGAGGCCCAAAGATTAGGGTTTCGCAGGAAACCGCGCTCCGGGGCATCAGAACACCTCAAGAACTTGCATGTGGCCCTAGCACATTCATGAAAGTGTGGCGCTATGTTGAAACATACAAAACCTAGTCCCCATATGCGTGTGTCTCCCTTCGCGGGCATGCGCTCTAACCTAAAAGCAAAGGTTCTAGACTCATATAAGGGGGAAACTCCCCGTTACAGTGAAACCGGGTAGGATATTGTCACACCCCTTGTGACCCAACAAGGTTTTACATCATCCTATGAGCTAAATAAACAAACTCAAAGAGAGAGCTACACCGGGTTATCCCTCTCAGAAGAACGCCTAGGGGGTTGACATATCTGAGGCCCAAAGATTAGGGTTTCGCAGAAAACCACGCTCCAGGGCATCAGAACACCTCAAGAACTTGCATGTTGACCTAGCACATGCATGAAGTGTGGTTTTATGTTGAAACATACAAAACCTAGTTCCCGGGTACATGTGTCTCCCTTCACATGCATGTGCTGTAACCTAAAAGAGAAGGTTTTGGACTCGTATAAGGGGGATACTCCCTGTTCCAGTGAAACCAGGTAGGATATTGTCACACCTGTTGTGATCCAAC
Organism: Avena insularis; assembly: GCA_023614405.1. Lineage (NCBI taxonomy): Eukaryota > Viridiplantae > Streptophyta > Magnoliopsida > Poales > Poaceae > Avena > Avena insularis. The sequence goes on from CM042692.1 coordinate 277,051,376, forward strand.
ATGGTTTTACATTATATTCTGACCTAAGTAAACAAACACCAAGAGAGAGCTACACCGGGCTACCCCTCTTAGAAGAATGTGTAGGGGGGTAGATGTTCCCATGCCCAAAGATTAGGGTTTCATAGGAAACCATGCTCCGGGGCATCGGGACACCTCAAGAACTTGCATGTGGACCTAGCACATGCATTAAAGTGTGGTTCTATGTTGAATCATACAAAACCTAGTCCCCGTGTGCATGTTTCTCCCTTTGCAAGCATGCGTTGTAACCTAAAAGTGAAGGTTCTAGACTCGTATAAGGGGGAAACTCCCTGTTCCGGTGAAACCGGGTAGGATATTCTCACACCTCTTGTGACCCAACATGGTTTTACATCATCCTATTAAATAAAATAAAAGAGTCCAAGAGAGAGCTACACCGGATTACCCCTCTCAGAAGAACGTCTGGGGGGTAGACGATCCGAGGCCCAAAGATCTGGGTTTCACAGGAAACCGCACTCTGGGGCATCAGAACAACTCAAGAACTTGCATGTGGACCTAGAACATGCATGAAAGTGTGGTGCTATGTTGAAACATACAAAACCTAGTCCCCATATGCGTGTGTCTCCCTTCGCAGGCATGCACTGTAACCTAAAAGCAAAGGTTCTAGACTCGTCTAAGGGGAAAACTCCCCGTTAAGGTGAAACCGGGTAGGATATTGTCACACCTCTTGTGACGCAACATGGTTTTACATCATCCTATGAGCTAAACAAACAAACTCCAAGAGAGAGCTACACTGGGTTATCCCTCTCAAAAGAACGTCTAGGTGGTAGACATATCAGAGGCCCAAAGATCAGGGTTTAGCAGAAAACCACGATCCGGGGCATCAGAACACCTCAAGAACTTGCATGTTTCCCTAGCACATGCATGAAAGTGTGGTTCTATGTTGAAACATACAAAACCTATTCCCCGGGTGCATGTGTCTCCCTTCACAGCCATGTGTTGTAACCTAAAAGCGAAGGTTTTGGACTCGTATAATGGGGAAACTCCCCGTTCCGGTGAAACCGGGTAGGATATTGTCACACCTGTTGTGACGCAACATGGTTTTACATTATCCTATGACCTAAGTAAACAAACACCAAGAGAGAGCTACACCGGGCTACCCCTCTTACAAGAATGTCTACGGGGGGTAGATGTTCCCAGGCCCAAAGATCAGGGTTTCATAGGAAACCACGCTCCGGGGCATCAGAACACCTCAAGAACTTGCATGTGGACCTAGCACATGCATGAAAGTGTGGTTCTATGTTGAAACATACAAAACCTAGCCCCCATGTGCATGTTTCTCCCTTTGCAGGCATCCGTTGTAACCTAAAAGTGAAGGTTCTGGACTCGTATAAGGGGGAAACTCCTCGTTCCGGTTAAAACGGATAGGATATTGTCACACCTCTTGTGACCCAACATGGTTTTACATCATCCTATTAAATAAACAAACAAAGTCCAAGAGAGAGCTACACATGACTACCCCTCTCAGAAGAACCTCTAGGAGGTAGACGATCCGAGGCCCAAAGATCAGGGTTTCGCAGGAAACCATGCTCTAGGGCTTCAGAACACCCCAAGAACTTGCATGTGGCCCTAGAACATGCATGATAGTGTGGTGCTATGTTGAAACATACAAAACCTAGTCCCCATATGCGTGTGTCTCCCTTCGCAGGCATGCGCTGTAACCTAAAAGCGAAGGTTCTAGACTCGTATAAGGGGGAAACTCCCCGTTAAGGTGAAACCGGGTAGGATACTGTCACACCTCTTGTGACCCAACATTGTTTTACATCATCCTATGATCTAAACAAACAAACTCCAAGAGAGAGCTACACCGGGTTATCCCTCTCAAAAGAACGTCTAGGGGGTAGACATATCTGAGGCCCAAAGATCAGGGTTTAGCAGAAAACCACGGTCCGGGGCATCAGAACACCTCAAGAATTTGCATGTTTCCCTAGCACATGCATGAAAGTGTGGTTCTATGTTGAAACATACAAAACCTAGTCCCCGGGGTGCATGTTTCTCCCTTCACAGGCATGTGCTGTAACCTAAAAGCGAAGGTTTTGGACTCGTGTAAGGGGAAACTCCCCGTTCCGGTGAAACCGGGTAGGATATTGTCACACCTATTGTGACCCAACATGGTTTTACATTATCCTATGAGCTAAGTAAACAAACACCAAGAGAGAGCTACACCGGGCTACCCCTCTTAGAAGAATGTCTATGGGGGGTAGATGTTCCCAGGCCCAACGATCAGGGTTTCATAGGAAACCACGCTCCGGGGCATTGGAACACCTCAAGAACTTGCATGTGGACCTAGCACATGCATGAAAGTGTGGTTCTATGTTGAAACATACAAAACCTAGTCCCCGTGTGCATGTTTCTTCCTTTGCAGGCATCCATTGTAACCTAAAAGTGAAGGTTCTGGACTCATATAAGGGGGAAACTCCCCGTTCCGGTGAAACCGGGTAGGATATTATCACACCTCTTGTGACCCAACATGGTTTTACATCATCCTATTAAATAAACAAACAAAGTCCAATAGAGAGCTACACTGGACTACCTCTCTCAGAAGAACCTCTAGGGGGTAGATGATCCGAGGCCCAAAGATCAGGGTTTCACAGGAAACCACGCTCTGGGGTATCAGAACACCTCAAGAACTTGCATGTGGCCCTAGGACATGCATGAAAGTGTGGTGCTATGTTGAAACTAAAGGAAATATGCCCTGAGAGGCAATAATAAAGTTGTTATTATGTATCCCTTGTATATGATAGATGTTTATTTTGCATGCTATAATTGTATTGATAGGAAACATCAATACATGTGTGTTTAATAAACAAAAAGGGTTCCTAGTTATGCCTCTCTTATAGACTAGCTTGTTGATTAACAAGATGATCAAGGTTTCCTGATCATGGACATTGGATGTTGTTAATAACAAGGTCACAACATTTGTGAAATGATGTGATGAACATTCATCCGAAGTATAGCATTACGATCAAGTCATTATGTTTATATTGCTATAACCTCATACGGAGTAATATTTATCCTTAGACCATGAGATCATGTTAATTGCTAACACCGGAAGAGTATCTTGATAACATCAAACGTCACACCGTAACAAGGTGACTATAAAGATGGGTTCGGTACTACGAAGGTGTTATGTTGAGGCTCATGGATCAAGCGTGGAATTTGTCTATCCAGATGACGGATAGATATACTCTGGGCCCTCTCGGTGATATCACATTAGGATAGCTTGCAAGCAAGTGATGTGATCAGTAGAATGTTATATCACGGGAACGAGAAAAGAGTGCATGTCGATACTTGAGATCAAACTAGGTATGGAGATACCGATGATCGAATCTCGGACATGTAATATATCGAGACAAAGGGATTTAGTTACAAGCGTTAAAGGTTCTCACGATCACAGAGTCATCGTTGAATGTGTAGGAGTCGATGATCTCCGTGTCCCGCTCGATTATTGATCGGAGAAGGGTCTCGATCATGTCTGCATTATTCACGAACCGTAGGGTGGCACACTTAAGAGTTATCGGACACCATTTTGGAGCACATATGTTTCAGATGAAAGAATTGCAAAGTGCAGGAATTGTTTCAATAGAAACCGGAAATTGTTTCGGGTGAAATTGCAGAAGGTGGTTCTGCATGTGATATTGAAATATTGCAAGGGGCTATATGTGAATGTTTGTTAATTAAAGTAATTAACAAAAATTCTGAATAAATTTAATATAAAGAGTTTTATTAGATGAGAGAGCATTAAATTTGGAGAAATTTAATGCATTTAAAGTGGAGACTTTAAAAGGGAATGTGAAGAGGCATTTTAATGTGGAGGGGTTACCACGACATGAATGGGGGAGGTGAGGGGTCACCCCCCATGCGCGGGCCATGGAGTGAGGGGGCACCCTCTCCTCCTATAAAAGGCCACCCATTCCCTCCTTCATCCTCACACCTCCTTGTGAAGGATCTCTGTCCCCTCTAGAATTATTCCCCCATGGTCTCGGATTAGCGAGATACATGTTCCCGATGGAATTTAAATGCGGAAGGAGTTCTTGCTTCCATTTGGATCGCTAGAGCGAGGAGGTGGAGGTTGTCCGGTGGCTTGAACGTGTGTGCGAGTGCGGATGCGCTACTGAGTTGTGGTGCTCGGACTTCCTCACGATCTTGAGATCGGCAAGTGTACGACTACATGAACCACGAGTTCCTACTCGTTAACAAAGCTCGTTGTCTTCGAGGGTAAGTTCTCCATGGATGTATGTCCACCCGTTGCTCTGTATCTAGTAGATAGATCTTGGCGTATAGTTCTCATCGTAGGAATTTTTTTGTTTTCTATGCTGCGGACCCAACAGTGGTATCAGAGCCTGATCTATGTGTAGGTGCTTTGCACGGGTAGTACACATATGTTTATATGTGGGCGATGATGATCATGTTATTGCATCTTCTATGTACTTTGGATATTGGTGGCATAGTGGGATGAAGCAGCCCGGACCAACCTTACATGTCATCGTACATGAGCCCGGTTCCACGACTGACATGCAACTAGTTTTGCATAAGTGGCTAGCGGGTGTCTGTCTCTCCTACTATAGTCAATATCTGATTTACAACGAGTTGCTAATAACTTGGTTATCCTCGTTGTGGTTCATATTCGTAGGTTTGACTGGTTCTATCTCCGAAAGCCCTAAGCCACGTAAAACTTGCAATTGATAAATTAGAGGCGTCTAGTTTAGATCGTTGCTGGGCTAGTGTTTTAATATGGTATTGTTGTAAGTAGATGTATGATAGATACTCTTACAACTCACTTAACGTGTAAGTTCCATAGACCTTGGCCTTACACACAAAGGAATGATAGAGATCATACCACGATGCAAATGATAGAGATCAAATGCATGGACCATATCATCTCCCTTCACACATTAGATGTTAGCATCTTATATTGCTAGTTTGGCGCTTTTGGTAGCATTATAAGATGATCCCTCATTTAGATATCAAGATAAAATGTGTTCTTCCTTAAGTATGCACCGTTTTGTGGATCGTGTTTTGAGGCATCACGTGATGATCGGGTGTTCTCGACTCTACGCTTTCATACAACGGGTGTAAGACAGTTTTACACACGCAAATACTAAGGTTCTTACTTGGACGAGCCTAGCATGTACAGACATGGCCTCGGAACACGGACCGAAAGGTTAAGCATGAGTCATATAGTTGATATGATGCCCATATAGATGCTCGCCTTTGAAGCTACACCGACTCACGTGATGATCGGACTTGGTGTAGTGGATTTGGTGCATGTAATCACCAAAAGGGCACGAGGGATGTCGTTTTTGAGTGGGAGTTCATTAGTAATTTGGAGTAGTTGAACTCAATCTATCATAAACTTAGTCTAAATATACTTTACAAATTATGTTGTAGATGGCACCACCTGCTTTTAGTTTCAATGTGTTCATGGAGAAAGAGAAACTTGCTGCGAATGGTAGCAACTTCACCAACTGGGCTATGAATTTGAGGATTCTCCTCACTGCTGCACAAAAGCAATATGTGATAGATGCGCCGCTAGGCCCCCCCCACCAGATCCTGATGCCCCTGACGAGGAAAAGAATGTCTATGTGACTCGTCAGGAGGACCACAACTTAGTTCATTGCGGCATACTGTATGGGCTAGAGCCAGAACTTCGAAAGCGTTTCGAAAATGGCAATGCCTTTGATACCATGGGAGAATTGAAAATGATTTTCGATACCCATGCTGCCGTAGAGAGTTATAATGCTACAGAAAAGTTCTTTAGCTGCATGATGGAGGAAAACAGCTCCGTTAGTGAGCACGTACTCAAAATGTCTGGGTACGCCGATAAGTTTGTGTCCTTGGGAATAACGATTCCCATTGACTTAGGCATACATCGTGTTCTCCAATCTCTGCCACCTAGCTACAAGAGCTTCGGTATGAACTATAATATGCAGGGCATGAAGAAGTCTCTTCCCGAGCTTCTGTCAATGCTTAAGACTGTAGAAGTGGAGATTAGGAAAGAACATCAAGTATTGATGATCAATAAGACCACCGGTTTCAAGAAGGACAAGAAAGGCAAGCAGGAAGGAAAGAAGGGCGGCAAATCTATTGAAAAGAAACCCGAGCTGGCCCTAAGTCCGACAAAGTGCTACTATTGCAAGGATCGCCATTGGAAGCCCAACTGCCCCAAGTATTTGGTGGACAAGAAGGCCGCAAGGCAAACAAAGGTATATGTGATATACATGTTATTGATGTGTACTTGACTAGTACTGCAGAGCACCTAGGTATTTGATACGGATCAGTTGGTAATATATGTAACTTCGGTTCGTGGGCTGCGAACAAGTGACAACTAGCAAGGGATGAGGTCACGATGTGGGTCGGCAATGGATCAAGAGTTGATGTGATCGCCGTCAGAACGCTGCCTCTCCATATGCCGCCGGGATTAGTTATAAACCTGAATAATTGTTATTTGGTGCCTGCACTGAGCATGAACATTGTATCCGGATCGTGTTTGATGCAAAGTGGTTATTCGTTTAAGTCTGAAAACAATGGTTGTTCGATTTATATGAATAATATCTTTTATGGTCATGCACCTGTATTGAATGGTTTATTTCTGTTGGATCTCGATAGTAGTATTACGCATATTCATAATGTTGATGCTAAAAGGATTAAACTTGATAATGATATATCTACATATATGTGGCACTGCCGTCTAGGTCATATTGGCGTTAAACGCATGAAGAAACTCCATTCTGATGGACTTTTGGAATCACTTGATTTTGAATCATTTGATACATGTGAGCCATGCCTTATGGGCAAGATGACTAGAACGCCGTTTTCCGGTTCAATGGAGCGGGCAATGATTTATTGGAAATCATACATACTGATGTGTGTGGACCAATGAGTGTGTCGGCGCGAGGTGGATATCGTTATTTTGTTACTTTCACGGATGATTTGAGTAGATATGGGTATATCTATTTGATGAAACACAAGCCTGAAACTTTTGAAAAGCTCAAAGAATTTCAGAATGAAGTGGAAAATAATCGTAACAGAAAAATCAAATTTCTGCGGTCCGACCGTGGAGGAGAGTATCTTAGTTACGAGTTCAACACACATATGAAAGACTGTGGAATAGTTTCACAACTCATGCCTGCCGGAACACCACAACGTAATGGTGTGTCAGAACGTCGTAATCATACTTTATTGGATATGGTTCGATCTATGATGTCTCGATCGACTTGCCACGCTATTTTGGGGTTATGCACTGGAAACCGCTGCATTCACTTTAAATAGGGCACCATCTAAATCCGTTGAAAAGAGACCGTATGAATTATGGTTTGGAAACAAACCTAAGATGTCATTTCTTAAAGTTTGGGGATGCGATGTTTATGTGAAGAAACTTCAACCGGATAAACTCGAATCCAAAGCGGAAAAATGCGTCTTCATAGGATACCCTAAGGAAATGATTGGGTATACCTTCTATCACAGATCCGAGGGCAAGGTCTTTGTTGCCAAGAATGGATCCTTTCTTGAGAAGGAGTTTCTCGCGAAAGGTGTGAGTAGTCAAAAGGTAGAACTCAAAGAGGTTATTGAACCTTCTCTTCATGAAATGGCGAGTAGCGTAGCTCCAGAAGTTGTTTCGGAGTTGACTTCACCTAATGAAGAGAGAGCTAATGATATTGATCATGAAACTCCGAAAGAGGACACCGAACCTCATAGGTCAAGGGACACGTGCAGCTCTGAATCACGGCAATCCTGTTATGAATTTCATGATTGATGAAATAGATGACCCTGCGATGTATGAAGAAGCGATGATGAGCCCTGATTCCAACAAATGGCTAGAAGCCATGAAATCCGAGATGGAATCCATGTACGAAAACCAAGTTTGGACCTTGGTGGACTTACCTCACGATCGAAAGGCCGTTGAAAATAAATGGATTTTCAAAAGAAAAACTAATGCTGATGGTAATGTAACCATCTATAAGGCTCGACTTCTCGCAAAGGGGTTTCAACAAATTCAAGGAGTTGACTATGATGAGACATTCTCTCCCGTAGAAATGCTTAAGTCGGTTAGGATTATGTTAGCAATTGCTGCATATTTCGATTATGAAATATGGCAGATGGATGTCAAAACTGCGTTCCTCAATGGTAATATTGAAGAAGAGTTGTATATGATACAACCTAAGGGTTTTGTCGATCCTAAGGATGCTAATAAGGTGTGCAAACTTCAGCGATCCATCTATGGACCGAAGCAAGCATCCCGGAGTTGGAATCTCCGCTTTGATGAGGTGATCAAAGAGTTTGGATTTGTCCAAACTTATGGAGAGGCTTGTATTTACAAGAAAGTGAGTGGGAACAATGTGGCATTTCTGATATTATATGTGGATGAAATATTATTGATTGGAAATGATATAGACCTTTTAAACAGTGTTAAAAGTTATCTAAACAGCAAATTTTTTATGAAGGACCTTGGTGAAGCTTCATATATATTAGGCATTAAAATCTATAGAGATAGATCAAGATGCCTAATTGGGCTATCGTAGAGTACATACCTTGATAAGATATTAAAGAAGTTTAATATGGACGGAAGTAAGAAGGGGTACTTACCTATGTTGCAAGGCAAGACATTGAGTAAGACTCAAAGTCCGGCTACGGCGGAAGAAAGAGAGATAATGGATAAGATCCCCTATGCCTCAGCCATAGGCTCTATAATGTATGCCATGCTATGTACAAGACCGGATCTGGCACATGCTATTAGTTTGACTAGTAGGTACCAATCTGATCCAGGTTCGGAACACTGGATAACGGTCAAGAATATCCTTAAGTACTTGAGAAGAACTAAGGATATGTTTCTTGTATACGGAGGTGAATAAGAGCTAGTCGCTAAGTGTTATGTCGATGCTAGCTTTGACACTGATCCGGATGACTCTAAGTCTCAATCCGGATACGTATTTCTCTTGAACGGAGCAGCAGTTAGTTGGAGGAGCTCCAAACAACCTGTGGTGGCTGGATCAACGATGGAGGCGGAATATGTTGCTGCTTTAGAAGCAGCGCAGGAAGCGGTTTGGATGAAGGAGTTCATAACGGAACTAGGTGTGGTTCCTAGTGCGTTGGACCCAATGGTGATCTATTGTGACAATAATGGAGCCATAGCCAACGCCAAGGAACCAAGGTCTCACAAGAATTCCAAGCATATTCAGCGTCGGTTTCACTCTATCCGCGGGCATGTCAAGGATGGAGATATAAAGATTTGTAAAGTACACACGGACCTGAATGTAGCAGATCCGTTGACTAAAGTACTCCCTATGGCAAAACATGATCAACAGCAGAACTCCATGGGTGTTAGATTTATCACTATATAAACTAGATTATTGTCTCTAGTGCAAGTGGGAGACTGAAGGAAATATGCCCTGAGAGGCAATAATAAAGTTGTTATTATGTATTCCTTGTATATGATAGATGTTTATTTTGCATGCTATAATTGTATTGATAGGAAACATCAATACATGTGTGTTTAATAAACAAAAAGGGTTCCTAGTTATGCCTCTCTTATAGACTAGCTTGTTGATTAACAAGATGATCAAGGTTTCCTGATCATGGACATTGGATGTTGTTAATAACAAGGTCACAACATTTGTGAAATGATGTGATGAACATTCATCCAAAGTATAGCATTACGATCAAGTCATTATGTTTATATTGCTATAACCTCATACAGAGTAATCTTTATCCTTAGACCATGAGATCATGTTAATTGCTAACACCGGAAGAGTATCTTGATAACATCAAACGTCACACCGTAATAGGGTGACTATAAAGATGGGTTCGGTACTACGAAGGTGTTATGTTGAGGCTCATGGATCAAGAGTAGAATTTGTCTATCCAGATGACGGATATATATACTCTGGGCCCTCTCGGTGATATCACATTAGGATAGCTTGCAAGCAAGTGATGTGATCACTAGAATGTTATATCACGGGAACGAGAAAAGAGTGCATGTCGGTAACGAGATCAAACTAGGTATGGAGATACCGATGATCGAATCTCGGACATGTAATATATCGAGACAAAGGATTTAGTTACAAGCGTTAAAGGTTCTCACGATCACGAGTCATCGTTGAATGTGTAGGAGTCGAGACGGATCTCCGTGTCCGCTGCTGATTATTGATCGGAGAAGGGTCTCGATCATGTCTGCATTATTCACAAACCGTAGGGTGGCACACTTAAGAGTTACCGGACACCATTTTGGAGCACACATGTTTCAGACGAAAGAATTGCAAAGCGCAGGAATTGTTTCAATAGAAACCAGAAATTGTTTCGGGTGAAATTGCAGAAGGTGGTTCTGCATGTGATATTGAAATATTGCAAGGGGATACATGTGAATGTTTGTTAATTAAAGTAATTAACAAAAATTCTGAATAAATTTAATATAAAGAGTTTTATCAAATGAGAGAGCATTAAATTTGGAGAAATTTAATGCATTTTAAGTGGAGACTTTAAAAGGGAATGTGAAGAGGCATTTTAATGTGGAGGGGATACCACCACATGAATGGGGGAGGTGAGGGGTCACCCCATGCATGACCATGGAGAGAGGGGCACCCCTCCTCCTATAAAAGGCCACCCATTCCTCCTTCATCCTCACACCTCCTTGTGAAGGATCTCTCTCCCTTCTAGAATTATTCCCCATGGTCTCGGATTAGCGAGATACATGTTCAGTGGCATTTAAATGCGGAAGGAGTTGCTGCTTCCGCTAGATCGCTGGAGCGAGGAGGTGGAGGTTGTCCGGTGGCTTGAACGTGTGTGTTAGTGCGGATGCGCTGCTGAGTTGCGGCGCTCGGACTTCCTCACGATCTTGAGATCGGCAAGTGTACGACTACATCAACCACGAGTTCCTACTCGTTAACAAAGCTCGTTGTCTTCGAGGGTAAGTTCTCCATGGATGTATGTCCACCGGTTGCTCTGTATCTAGTAGATAGATCTTGGCGTATAGTTCTCATCATAGGAATTTTTTTCGTTTTCTATGCTGCGGACCCAACAGAAACATACAAAACCTAGTCCCCGGGTGCATGTGTCTCCCTTCACAGGTATGCGATGTAACCTAAAAGCCAAGGTTCTAGACTCGTATAAGGGGGAAACTCCCTGTTCCGGTGAAACCGGGTAGGATGTTGTCACACCTCTTGTGACCCAACATGGTTTGACATCATCCTATGATCTAAACAAAAAAAACCAATAGAGATATACACCGGGCTACCCCTCTTAGAAGAACGTTTAGGGGATAGACAATACGAGGCCCAAAGATCAGGGTTTCACTGGAAACCGCGCTCTAGGGCATCATAACACATCAATAACTTGAATGTGGAACTAGCACATCCATGAAGTGTGTTGTTATGTTGAAACATACAAGACCTAGTCCCCGGGTGCATGTGTCCCCTTCGCAGGCATGCTCCGTAACCTAGAAGCGAATGTTCTAGCTCATATAAGGGGGAAACTCCCCATTCCGGTGAAACCGGGTAGGATATGGTCACACCTCTTGTGAACCAACATGGTTTTACATAATCCTATGACCTAAACAAACAAACACCAAGAGAGAGCTACATCGGGCTACCCGTCTCAAAAGAACATCTAGGGTGGTAGACGATCCGAGGCCCAAAGATCAGGGTTTCGCAGGAAACTGTAATCTAAGGCATCGGAACACTGATACGTCCATTTTGCATCACTATTCTATGTCATAATTCACTGTTACTCATTGATATATTTCGTATTGAGAGGTGATACTTATGTTATTTCATCTGTTTTTGCATGGTTGATGACTTTTGGAGCATGGAAACTACAGTCAGGATTCTGATGGAAAAGGTGCTGTTTGGAGGCAAAATTCGCGACGATCAGAATATCCGGGAAAATATACGGAAAATCCTATTTTTCTAGAAGACGAAGGAAGCCAGAAGGGGGGCTAGAGATGGGCCACAGGGGGCCCACACCATCCCCTGGCGCGGGCAGCCCTAGACCGCGCCAGCAGGTGGTGTGGCCACCCTGGCCCACTCCTGGCACTCCCCTCTGGCGTATATTATCCTCCCGAAACCCTAAGACTCGGGGAGCGACCATAGAAAGATTTGGCCGCTGCGGGGCAGAAAACACCGGGAGAGAAAGATCTCTCCGGCAGACAGATTTCTGCCGGGGGAATTCCTTCCCAGAGAGGGGAGATCGTTGCCATCAACACCACCATCAAGCTGGAATTCATTGGGATCATCATCATCACCACCATCATCACCATTAGCACCCTCATCACCATCTACATATTGCTGTAACAATTGTGTTGAATCTTGCATAGTTCATAGGGGAAACTTTCCCGGTGTTGATTACTCTTTGTAGTTGATGCTATTGAGTGAACAATTGAATTATTGTTTATGTTCAGATTGTTATACATGATTATTCCATCTCTGATCATGATCCATATGATGTCTTGTGAGTAGTTCGTTTTGTTCTTGAGAACATGGGAGAAGTCATGTTGTTAGTAGTGGAGTTGTGTTGAGAAAGATTCAATAGTTTGATATTTAAGTTGTGGTGTACTTCTTCTAGTGGTGTCATGTGAACGTTGACTACATGACACTTCACCTATATGGGCCTAGGGGAATGCATTGTGTATTTGGCTACTAATCGTAGGGGTTGCGGATGTGAAACCTGAACCCCCGTTAGGAAACCATTGCACAAGGGACGTAAGGGTCTTAGAGTTTAAAGGTGTGGTTAGGTTTTTACCTTAATTACTTTCTTGTACTTACGGATGTTTGCAAGGGGTATAATCACAAGTATGTATTAGTCCTAGGAAGGTTGGTACATTAGCACAGGTTCACCCACACAACATTTAGCAAGCTAAAGAAGATTAATCAACTATATGAAGCGAAAGCACTTGATAGTCTTTCCATGTGTCCTCGAGAACGTTTGGTCATCTTAAGTAATACAACCGGCTTGTCCTTTGCTGCATAAAGGATTGGGCCACTTGCTGCATTTATTCTCATTCTCTTTTGTTTACTCGTACTTTGTTTACTTGCTTTATCAAAAAACCCTAAATATCTGTTTGCTAAGTATTTGTAGAGAATTCTTGATCCATACCACTAGCTAGCACCTTCTTCTCCTTGTTGGGTTCGACACTCTTACTTATCAAAAATACTGCGATACAGTCCCTATACTTGTGGGTCATCAAGACTATTTTCTGGCACCGTTGACGGGGAGTGAAGCGCTATTGGAGAGTGGAACTGGTAAAGGAAACTTCTACTATGAGTATTGTTTACTTCTGCTAGTTGCTTTATTTTCGTTATGGATAATTCGCTGAGTTTCTTATTTGGTAATGCTACTACCCCTGGTAAGGTAGTAGATAAGCCACCACCTGCCGAGAATGATGTTTTCAAAATACCTACAAGAATTATTAATCGTGTTATGGATAACTACTATGTTGGGGATGGAACTATCCATCCCGGTGATCATTTGCTCTTTATACACGAATTATGCGGGTTGTTCAAGTGTGCAGGTATTACTATAGATCAAGTTAAGAATAAGTTATTCTCATTATCACTGAAAGGAAAAGCTGAGGAATGGTATAAGCTGCTGAAGAATGGTCAAGCTCTGGAATGGGAGGAAATAGTACCTCTCTTTTATTCAAAGTTTTATCCTCCTAGTGAGATTCATAAAGATCGGAATCAAATATACAACTTTTGGCCTCTTGATGGAGAGAGTACAGCCCAAGGTTGGGGGAGATTGAAGTTACTTATGCTCAAATGTCCTATTCATGAGCTCCCCAACAATATTATTATCAATAACTTCTATGCAAGGCTTTCTCTACATGACAAGGATTTATTGGATGCTTCTTGTGTTGGATCATTCACTCGCATGGAAGAAGAAGCTAAATGGGATCTTCTGGACCGTATTCAAGACAATGCTGAAGCTTGGGAGAATGACAAAGGTAGAAAGTTAGGTATAAATTATGATTATGAATGCATTGAATCTTTTATGGGAACTGATGACTTTCAAAATATTAAAAATGCTTACGGTTTAGATTCTCAAGCTATTGCTTCTTATTTTAAGGCTTTTGCTTTCTACATTGAAGTGCCTAAAAAGAAGTGGAATAAGTATCATGAACCTTATAAAGATGTTGCTAAGAGTGTTCCTGCAAGAAATACGGAAGTTTATACTGCTAATCATGTCTTACCTGAATCTTATATTGAGAAAATGCCTTTCCCAGTTATGATAAAGGAACATTCTGTGATAGCTAGTATGGTTGATGAAAGTATGAATAAAGCTGTTGAACCTGATAAACAAATGGTTGATGAACCTATAATAGCAAATGCGAAAGACTTTGTTACTAAATATGAAGAACAAGGACACACTATCCTTTGTAAGGATACCTCTAATATTGTTTCACAAAGTAGTGTTATGAGAGCTAGTATTCCCGTGTTTCTGTTAGAATAAGTGATCATTGCTATGATGGTCCTTGTGATAGTTATGTTGTTAATTTTATACATGATACTGAAAGTTACTATGAGAGAGGGAAAAGTGTTCTTATGTATCTCAATAATATCAAGTTTCCTCGTTTTATGCTGAAAGTCTTTATGTTGCACTTCTTTTGCCTTCTTATGCAAGTAGCCTCTGGTTTCAACAACTTGTTTGTTTACAAAATTCCCTTGCATAGGAAGTGGGTTATACTTAAATGTGTGTGTGTTTTTGCTTCTTAATTCTCTCTTTCACTTCAATTCATATTCCTGAGTGAGCATCTCCAAAATTATCATGCCCATCTTAATGGTTATAAAGAAAGAGCTTTTTAGGAGACAACCCAATTTGTTTTTGCTTTCAGTTTGTTTTTGTTTCTTTGAGTCTTGGAAGTTATTACTTTGGTAATAACCGCTCCTTATCCGTTTTTTTTGGTTTTTGTGTCAAGATCAACCTCTAATGAGAGAGAAGTATGATTTGGGGAAGTTGCTGTCCCGAAACAGATTTTTGTGCTTCACCATAAAAATTCGTGAGAGATCTCTGTATGTCAGATTGAGATGTAATTTTCTGTGCTTCTTCCCCAGGTTGTTATTTAACTTTCATTAGTTTTTCACTTTTTTATTTGAGCAACATAAGATTTTCGAAAAAATTGATCTTTACCTGCTGGTCTGTTTTGACAGATTTTGCCAATCTTGCATTTGCTTCTTTATTCGATTTCCTTTTTGAATTATTTTTGGGTTTTCGGAAGGAGTTGTTATAGTAGCTTATTTTTTGATGGTTTTCAGTTGAAGTTGGACTCAAAAGGTTTTATCAATTCATATATACTAATGTTGCTAATGAGAATTGTGTGAAGTTTTGTGTAAAAGAAATTTCCAGGAAGTGGAGATAATGGTGTAATAAGGAAGAGAAGGGTTTTATGACTCAAGTAATAAGTGTATGAAGATGGAGATATCGATGATATTTAAGTGATGGCTCCGGAAGAATCTACTAGATACCAAATTCAGAGACCTGTAGAGTCTATTTTCAAATAGGTAACAGTTCTGGTAAGAAAAGCTCCGTGAAAATACTATCCAACTATATTTTTGCAGTTTTTAGTTAATAAGGAAAGTTACGAAGCGAAAAAGGGACGAAAACGGAGCCAGGGTGGCTCACATCACCCTGTGGCGCGGGCCCACCCCTGGTCGTGCCACCAGGTGGTGAGTCCACCATAGACGCCGCCTCCGTCTCGTTTTCTCCCAGTACCTTCCTTTTTGATATGAAACTTCGTAATAGATAATCCCCCGGATCTCCCGAGGTTTGTATATCGTGTTTTCGTCGTGTTTTCTTTTCGATATTTCTCTGCCAGGACATACTCTTTGAAGGTTTAGAAGCACAATGGTGTCCGCCAAGGATAAAGGGAAGGATATTATGGAGGAGGATCTCCAAGACCCCAAGCAAGGGCTGGTACCTTTAGTCTCTTGCCCTGCATCAACGGAAGCACTACGAGTCACTAAGGAGTTCTGCGATAAGTACCGAGACTTGCGGAGGAAGGTGGAGATGCTTCAATGGGAGAATAATAGGCTTCGCAAGATGTTGCAAGATTTCCTCACGTCAACTAAGAAAATATTACCAACACCACCAAAGGAGTAATTCGGCATCAGGTTTGGCATCCCCTTGGTTTGTTCCAAGCTTGGGGGAGTGCCGCGGTATCACATCACTATCTTCTATCTTTTTACCTTTTTAGTAGAGTCATATCATGAATAGAGAAGTTATTATGTAGGATGGTTTGCATTATGGAAGTGTCCCCTCTCTCGTTAGATATGTATCCCTTGGTGTGAGTTGCCGTTATGGTTTATTAATGAGAAGTTCTATCATTCACTCTTTTGCATAGCTTATATTAGTTTTCAATTCATGGTTATATGTTGATCTTGTCGTTAGTATTGGTATCACTTTGCGATCATTGAGTTAATTTAGTTGGTTTTGGCAAACCTGGCTTGGTCAGTAGCAACACTATTTTTGAGAGTTGAATGAAAAGATAAAAGTACTCTAAAGAAATATAATTTCATCATCTTTCTTTCTTGATTTGCTCATAAGTTTAGTATTCTCTAGTTAAGATGTTTTGTGCTTCCAAGGAAGATTGCATGTTTGTTTTTTATCACTTGTATGTTTGTTTGTTTCCTTCAACTCTTATACTTGCTACCCAGCATTGCTAGCCAAAAACCTATACTGAGAGGGAATTCTTATCATGCATCCACCTCCTTTAAACCAAAACCTTCGCCATTTGTGTCCACCATACCTACCTAGTAGCATTATTGCTATTCCAAATAAATTCTTGTTTTATCTACCTTCGAAATTAAACTTGTTATGTGAAAATTAGTGATTAAAGCTCTCACGAACTTGATGGCACACTTTACTTTCTTGCATTTAATAAACTTGAACCATTGTGCTCTCCTATGTTGCGTATATGCTTGTGCTTTGTAAGTTGTGAATTAGCAGAACCATGCTGTCATGGGGAACGCTTTCAACATTGCACTGGTACTTTGTAGCAAGTTGATATCATGTTCTTTTGTCTATGGATGTTGTCGGTGTGAAATGAAAGGGGAGCTTGTAAGTCTATGGAGTTATGCATGTGTGTTAGAGAAACGCCTCGGCCGCTGGTCTAATCCATGCTGACATGGTGGAAACCTGCAGCATAACCATAACGAGCATCTATGAAGCATTCTTCTTATAAAAAAAAAGAGTCCGATATTGAGAAAAAAAAGAGAAAAAGAAAAAAGAGATTATGAAAAGAGGAAAGAGAGAAAAAAGCACCATATTCCCATGGTAAATAAGAAGATTGCTGAGATGTTTGTTGTCTGCTTGCCTTGTCATTTTGATATGGGGATTCTTCTATATCATCGGGCAAGGGGTACCCCGTTGGCGGTTCACTATGATACACATATGCTTACAATGACAAGAACTTACCAGTGACTAAACTTGAGTAGCATGAGGAGTGTCCCTTGTATTCAAGGGACATGAGATTCTGAATTTACAACTTGTCAATGCATATCCTCATATTTGATCACTTTAACCTTAATCACCTAAAGATGCCTATGATAGGGGCAATGAGAGTTGAAAGCTAGTAAGTATCATAATTTTTGGGAGCTCTTTATGAGACTTGCAATCCCTGCTTCCCTTTGCGAAGGGCCTTTCTTTTACTTTTTAGTTGAGTCAGTAAACCTACTCCCTTCTATCTCAGCAAGTATTTTGAGTTGTTGTGTTTCATTCATTCATATGATGATTTATTCAATCATGTTTCTTACGTTCCTTGTTTTGCACATTGCTCTTATCTTGATGTTTACTACTTTGAAAGCTATCATTGAAAACCAGTTATTTGTGAACTCCAGCAAATTATCAACTATTCTTCGACCAAGAGCTAAGTTTGCGATTACCAATTATGATTTACTTTATGTATCTTTATTGTGTTTCCTTTACTCATTGCAAGTTGAGTTATATAACGGTGAGTTGTCTTATATTATGATCTATGTATTTGATGAATGTGATGCTTCTTGTCCGTATTCTTTTATCGACTCTTCACTCCATAAACCTGAGGCCATGTTTATTGAGCTCAGTTTCGCTTGTGGACAAGCGAAGTCTAAGCTTGGGGGGAGTTGATACGTCCATTTTGCTTCACTATTCTATGTCATAATTCACTGTTATTCATTGATATATTTCGTATTGAGAGGTGATACTTATGTTATTTCATCTGTTTTTGCATGGTTGATGACTTTTGGAGCATGGACCGCTGCAGTCAGGATTCTGATGGAAAAGGTGCTGTTTGGAGGCAAAATTCGTGAAGATCAGAAAATCCGGGAAAATATACGGAAAATCATATTTTTCCAGAAGACGAAGGAAGCCAGAGGGGGGCTGGAGAAGGGCCACAGGGGGCACACACCACCCCCCAGCGCGGGTAGCCCTAGGTCGCGCCAGCAGGTGGTGTGGACACCCTGGCCCACTCCAGGCACTCCCCTCTGGCGTATATTATCCTCTCAAAACCCTAAGACTCGGGGAGCGACCACAGAAAGATTCTGCTGCCTCTGCGGGGCAGAAAACACCGAGAGAAAAGATCTCTCCGGCAGACAGATTTCTGCCGGGGGAATTCCTTCCCGGAGAGGGGAGATCGTCACCATCAACACCACCATCAAGCTGGACTTCATCGGGATCATCATCATCATCATCATCACCACCATCATCACCATCAACACCCTCATCGCCATCTCCATATTGCTGTAACAATTGTGTTGAATCTTGCATAGTTCATAGGGGAAACTTTCCCGGTGTTGATTACTCTTTGTAGTTGATGCTATTGAGTGAACCATTGAATTATTGTTTATGTTCAGATTGTTATACATCATTATTCCATCTCTAATCATGATCCATATGATGTCTTGTGAGTAGTTCATTTTGTTCTTGAGGACATGGGAGAAGTCATGTTGTTAGTAGTGGAGTTGTGTTGAGAAAGATTCAATAGTTTGATATTTAAGTTGTGGTGTACTTCTTCTAGTGGTATCATGTGAACGTCGACTACATGACACTTCACCTATATGGGCCTAGGGGAATGCATTGTGTATTTGGCTACTAATCGTAGGGGTTGCCGGAGTGACAGAAACCTGAACCCCCGTTAGGAAACCATTGCACAAGGGACGTAAGGGTCTTAGAGTTTAAAGGTGTGGTTAGGTTTTTACCTTAATTACTTTCTTGTACTTACGGATGTTTGCAAGGGGTATAATCACAAGTATGTATTAGTCCTAGGAAGGTCGGTACATTAGCACAGGTTCACCCACACAACATTTAGCAAGCTAAAGAAGATTAATCAACTATATGAAGCGAAAGCACTTGACAATCTTCCCATGTGTCCTCGAGAATGTTTGGTCA
This sequence comes from Avena insularis, assembly GCA_023614405.1. NCBI lineage: Eukaryota > Viridiplantae > Streptophyta > Magnoliopsida > Poales > Poaceae > Avena > Avena insularis. The sequence goes on from CM042692.1 coordinate 277,070,762, forward strand.
TCTTAAGTAATACAACCGGCTTGTCCTTTACTGCATAAAGGATTGGGCCACTTGCTGCATTTATTCTCATTCTATTTTGTTTACTCGTACTTTGTTTACTTGCTTTATCAAAAACCCCTAAAAATCCTTTTGCTAAGTATTTGCAGAGAATTCCTGATCCATACCACTAGCCAGCACCTTCTGCTCCTCGTTGGGTTCGACACTCTTACTTATCAAAAATACTGCGATACACCCCCTATACTTTTGGGTCATCAAACACCTCAAGGACATGCATGAGGCCCTATAACATTCATGAAAGTGTGGTATTATGTTGAAACATACTATACCTAGTCCCCGGGTGCATGTGTCCCCCTTCACAGGCATGTACTATAACCAAGAAGCAAAGGTTCTGGACTCATATAAGGGGGAAAGTCCCCATTCCGATGAAACTGGCTAGAATATTGTCACACCTATTGTGAACCAACATTGTTTTACACCATCCTATGACCTAAACAAACAAAATCCAAGAGAGAGCTACACCTGGTTACCCTTCTCATAAGAACATCTAGGGGAGACGATTTGAGGCCCAAAGATCAGGGTTTCGCAAGAAACTGCGCTACAGGGCATCTGAAGACCTCAAGAACTTGCATGGGGCCCTAGAACATTCATGAAAGTGTGGTTCTATTTTGAAACATACAAAACCTAGTCCCCGGGTGCATGTGTCCCCCTTCGTAGGCATGCGCTATAACCTAAAAGCGAAGGTTCTAGACTCGTATAAGGGGGAACTCCCTGTTTCGGTGAAACCAGGTAGGATATTGTCACACCACTTGTGACCCAACATGGTTTTACATCATCCGATTACCTAAATAAACAAAAACAAATTGAGAGCTACACTAGGCTACCCTCTTAGAAGAACATCTAGGGGCTATACAATCTGAGGCTCAAAAATCAGGGTTTTGCAGGAAACCACGCTCTGGAGCATCATAACATCTCAAGAACTTGCATTTGGCCCTATCACATGCGTGAAGTGTGGTGTTATGTTGAAACATACAAGACCTAGTCTGTAGGTGCATGTGTCCCCCTTCGCAGGTATGCATTGTAACCTAGAAGCGAAGGTTCTGGACTCATATAAGTTGGAAACTCCCCATTCCGGTGAAACCAGGTAGGATATTGTCACACCTATTGTGACCCAACATTGTTTAACATCATTCTATGACCTAAGCAAACAAACACTAAGAGAGAGCTACACCGGGCTACCCCTCTCAGAAGAACGTCTAGGTGGTAGATGATCTAAGGCCCGCAGGTCAGGGTTCCGTAGGAAACCATGCTCCGGGGCATCAGAACACCTCAAGAACTTGCATGTGGGCCTAGAACAGGCATGAAAGTGTGGTGTTATGTTGAAACATACAAGACCTAGTACCCGGGTGCATGTGTCCCCCTTCGTCGGCATGCGTTGTAACCTAGAAGCGAAGGTCCTGGACTCGTATAAGGGGCAAACTCCCTGTTTCGGTGAAATCGGGTAGGATATTGTCACACATCTTATGACCCAACATGGTTTTACATCATCGTATGACCTAACAAACAAAAAACAAGAGAGCTACACCAGGCTACCCCAATCAGAAGAACGTCTAGGGGGTAGATGATCCGAGGCCCGCAGATTAGGGTTCCGCAACAAACCGCACTCTGGGGCATCAGAACACCTCAAGGACTAGCATGTGGCCCTAGCACATGCGTGAAAGTGTGGTGGTATGTTGAAACATACAAAACCTAGTCCCCGGGTGCATGTGTCCCCCTTCGCAGGCATGCGCTATAACCTAAAAGTGAAGGTTCTGGACTCATATAAGGGGGAAATTCCCTGTTCCGGTGAAACCTGGTAGGATATTGTCACACCTTTTGTGACCCAACATGGTTTTACATTATCCTATGACCTAAGTAAACAAACACTAAGAGAGAGCTCCACCGGGTACCCTTCTTAGAAGAATGTCTACGGGGGGTAGACATTCCCAGGCCCAAAGATCAGGGTTTCATAAGAAACCCCGCTCCGGGGCATCGGAACAATCAAGGACTTGCATGTGGACCTAGAACATGCATGAAAGTGTGGTGTGATGTTGAAGAATACAAGACCTAGTCCTCAGGTGCATGTGTCCCCCTTTGTAGGCATGCATTGTAACCTATAACTGAAGGTTCTAGAATCGTATAAGGGCGAAACTCCCCATTCTGGTGAAACTGCGTAGGATATTGTCACACCCTGTGACCCAACATGGTTTTACAACATCCTATGATCTAAACAAACAGAAACAAATAGAGAGCTACATTGGGTTATCCCTCTCTGAAGAACGTATAGCCGGTAGACGATCCGAGACCCAAAGATCATGGTTTCACAGGAAACCACGCTCCAGGGCATCAGAACACCTCAAGAACTTACATGTGGCCCTAGCACATGCATGAAAGTGTGGTGCTATGTTGAAACATACAACACCTAGTCCCCGGGTGCATGTGTCCCCCTTCGCAGGCATGCGCTATAACCTAAAAGCAAAGGTTTTGGACGTGTATAAGGGGGAAACTCCCTGTTCCGGTGAAACCGGGTAGGATATTGTCACACCTTGTGACCCAACATGGTTTTACAACATCCTATGACCTAAACAAATAGAAACCAAGAGAGTGCTTTGATGGCTATGAAATATAGCCATCTACGTCCACATTTAAACTGGATATTATTCATGTTTTTGATGAAATATCTCTCTAAACCCTGCCACTAATGCCTAATGATAAAAGGGGTGTGCAATCCTTTCTTTCTATTTTTACCTTCATAGATAATGACATTTGATGATGGGAATCACAACATTAAAGTCAAAGATACGAGATTTCCAACAACCCGAAGAAACCAGGAGTGTGAAGTGGAGACAAATGCTTTAACGACCAACTATGCGGCGGGAATAAAATTCCGGCCATATAGTTCCGGTCGTATAGTTGCCATCGACACTTCTAGGTCAAACATAACAACTTTCATGAAGGGACCCCTATATAAATAGGCCTCGGGCGACAAGAAACATGAGCTCTTTTTGATCACCAGCCGCCCCCCAGAACTCCATCCACAACACCGAAGAGCCGCCGAGGGAACAGACTTAGATCTAATCTCCAAACCCTTCTCCACCACCATAGCCATATTCCACCACTTGTAATAGTAGATCTCATCTTCAATTGGCGACATTGTAAGACTATTTTCTATCAATCTCATGATTTCCATTGCAATGTTTATGATTGTTGATCTCATCTCTATGCGTGAGTAATTCTCCTTGGGCTAAGGGCTTCGGCCTAGACATGTAGCTTTTGTGCATGTTATTTATCATAGATGGGATCATGTATTAGTTTGTATGACATGATGATTATTGTATCCTCTCTTGCCTCAATCCAAGGACTTGTCAGGTACCCAAGACCCCGAGGATTGAGCTAGGTATAGGGAGTATGAGTAATGAATAATCTGCAGGTTGGGAACCCTAGTGACAGAAGGGGTAGTATGGGTGTATATGAGGGATTTACTTGGGATTAACGGTGACGTCACTATGCATATCATTAGTTCTCTTTCTTCTATGGATGAGACTATTCGGTTATTAATATAAGCGGTTGTAGAGGAAATAGTAATTATGGATGCACTTTCCAGATATAATTTATCTTGCTCTAACAATTACATGCATACTTTATTATTATCTTTTATTCCCATCAGATGTTTCGCACAGCTACATGTGAATCCGAACACCCTAGGCCCTCTCTCTCCATCATTGACAACAACAAAAGACAACAAACTCTTGGTCCGGTAAAACACAAAAATAATTCTAAAACTCCCAAAGGTCTGTTAGAGTAACTTCACTATGCTTTCTGCTTCCTGAGGATTCGATAAACCTAGGTCTACTAGGAAAAAAGAGCTATACTACAGCCGTAATCCGGATCGAAGGTATCAACCCTTTTTCTGGCACCGTTGCTGGGGAAGCAATAGTTACCCTGGTGAGGTTAGTAGGAACCTTGCTAGTTTTAAATCTTGTTTTTAATTTTGTTAGTTTGCTTTCAGTCTTTATTTGAAAAACCAACAAAATTAGTTATCTATAATTTCTTGTTTTTACTATCATAAGTCTTTGTGTAAGAAAAATAAAAAACATAGGAAATATGGCTGAAAAGAAGCTTGGGGAGTTTGTAACTCCCAACAATGATTATTTGCATACTCCTATTACTCAGCCAGCAATTGTTGCTGATGATTATGAAATTAAGCCCCATTATTTAAGTTTGGTTCAACAGAATCAATTTGGAGGCTCTGTTGTTGAGGACGCAGGTATGCACTTGAATACTTTCACTGAAATATGTGATATGATGCGCATACAAGATGTTGACCCCGATGCAGTCAAATTGCGCTTATTTCCTTTCTCTCTTAGTGGAAGAGCAAAAGAATGGTTTCTATCTTTGCCTAGAAATACTATTACATCATGGCTAGAGTGTACTTCTTTATTTATGACTAAATGTTTCCCACCTGCAAAGACTATGCAACTGAGATCTAATATTACTGGTTTTAGACAGGAAGAGTGTGATCCACTAGCACTTGCACGGGATAGGATGAAAGAATGCATGAGAAACTGTCCTAGTCATGGGATGGAAGATCGGCTAATTCTCCATTTATTTTATAATGCTCTTAACCTTGTGTCTAAGTCTATGCTTGATACTGCAGTTGGAGGAACATTTATGGGCAAACATATTACCGAAGCAAAGCAACTGCTAGACAATATGCATGACAACCATGCCCTATGGCATGTGGATAGATCAAACACGAAGAAAGTGAACCCTATCTCACCACAAGAAAATGAAGAATTCAATGCTAAGCTAGATGAGCTCATATTAGACGTAAAAGGTAAGGAAAACCAGGTAAGAGCTATCCTAGAAACAAATATTGAAGAAATAGATTTCATAGCTCGTAATGATTATAACCCTTCTTGGAAGAAGAATTATATCCTAATTTTCAAAAACACTATTATAGTCCTGCAGGTAACTCTAATAATAATATGGGATCAAGTAATGGTAGTCTCCAAGAAACACTTAAGTCCTTTATAGACTCACAAAATGAGCAAAACAATATCCTTGTTAAAATAACGGAGAACCATGATGCTATGCTTGGTAAATTATCTAACCAAGCTGTAAGTTTGAGGAATGATTTGCAGGCCCTTCAAGAAAGAACAAGGATTGTTGAGGCACAACTAGGTAAGATAACCAATAGTCAAACTCTCATTATAGCTAAATTTGCAGGTAAAGCTAAGCCCAATCCTGTTGAAGACCTCAATATGATCAGAATCCAAAGGGAGGAGCCTAAAGAACTTGATTATAGTAATGCTCCTTCACCAAGTTACATTCTTGAAGATCTTGTAAAAAGGATCAACATCAAGATTCCGGTAAGTGAAGGAAATGATGAAGCTATGTATCAACACTTCGTTAATTAGGTAGCAATAAAGGTACGTGAGCTCGAGGAAGAATATAAGAAAATTGCTGAAAAATTACATGTGAAGCTTGATGATATATTTGAGCCTACTATTAAGATTAAAATTGGACCAATGAGATAGCTTCACTTCTTGATCTAGGTGCAAGCGTCTCAACAATTCCGAAAAGTATTTTTAATAAGTTAAATCTTGGCTCTTTGAAATCACCGAGTTAAAATTACATCTTGCAGATTCTACCTACAAACAAGTTGTAGGGATTAAAGAAAATACTTTAGTATACATTAAAGGATGTCCTGCTCTTGTTGATTTTGTTATTGTTGACATGCCTGAAGATGCTACTGCTCCTATTATATTGGGTCATCCATTCTTAAGAACTATTAAGGCTTTGATTAATCTACATGAAGGGAATGTGAAGCTGCAATTGCCTTCACGAGATCCTTTTGTTATTTATTTCCCAGGAAGAAGAAAGCCAAGCATGATGAAAATGAGGCCATCACTTTCAAGGCCAGCTATTTTGGAGTGGGTGTTCCACTCATCTAGCCTAAGTTAGCAACATCAAGGTCAAGCCATTGACCATAAAAGAGCGCCTCATGGGAGGCAACCCATGTGAAATAAAGGTTTGAGTAAAGTATTTAAGTTTTATGTTTAATAAAGAGTGTTAGAAAGCTCTAGTTGAGGAGAAGAAGTTCGGTAGTACTAAAAATCCTGCTTTATACATGCTGTTGTTGGTCGACAATTTTTACTGTCATTTTTCTGTCAAAAACAAGGTGTTTCGCTAAGTTTCAGGAAAAGAAATAATTCTCAAAGAAACAGAATTTTTTTTATGACTATAGAAGGTTTAATAACCAACTATACGGCGCGAATAAAAATTTCGGCCATATAGTTCCGGTCATATAGATATCTTTGCCATCGACAATTTTTCTTTCCCAGGTACTGAAGGTTTAATGACCAACTATACGGCGGGAATAAAAATTCAGGCTGTATAGATATCGATCCCTTCGTAAAAATTCTTTTCCAGGTACAGAAAGTTTGACGACCAACTATACGGCAGGGATGAAAAATCCCGTCCATATAGTTATGGCCGTATAGCTGCACCGCCAGGTGGAAACCCTAAATTTTTTACGGCAGACCATCTATATGACCGGAAAAAAAATTCCGACCGTATAGTTTGGTCGTATAGTTGCCTCTGACCACAAAATCACCACGGAAAGGTATCTCCAACCCCAAAACTTCAATCCTTTTTATCTCTTTTACATCCAAACTCTCTCAAAACTTCAAGAGACCTTTATCTCTACTCAATTTCGTTCGATTTCCTCGCACACAAGTGATCTACGGTATGTTTCTCCTCCGATTCTCCAATTACTTTTTGAAAATTCATCTTCGATCTGTTGTCATTATCAATCTAGGTTGAGACATACTATGAACTAATTGCCATGATTCTCTTGCCTAGATTAATATTTTGAGGGGATTTTTAGTGTGTTATGATGAGGAATATGTTATGCTTATTATTGTTGGATCAAAATGTTTTATTTTTGTATTTCCTTGTTATTTTAGATGATGAATACAAGGAGCCAAACTCATGCTCGTGTCACCGCTAGCGCTTCTCGGGCTGTCGCTCAGGAACACATGGGGATACGATTCAAGGATGAGCCCCAATGTGATCGCTTCAACGGGATCAAGAACTGAGAAGTGAAGGCAACCAAGTGGGCTTGCCCCATTATATTGAATCAACTAGGTATTTCTAATGACTTCAATTTACTTTGCAATAGAGTTGGCTTGCAAAACTTTGTATTCAATGATTTGCCTACTTATCACCGGTTAACTCTTGAATTTCTAAGTTCTTTGCAAAGCACCATTAAAGCATGGAATGGAGAGGACATGATTTCTTTCTGACTTATGAACAACAATTATTCTCTATCACTAGATGAATGGTGTGCATGTTTTAATTTTCCAAACAATAAGGATAATGACTTGCGTGCATCCTTTACTGGCTTAGACCCTTCCCTGGAACAATATTATAATGGAATGAGTTTCAATTCTAGAGTAAGCAAGGGGAAGAATATTCAACATCCTGCAATTCGCTATTTGTTCTATGTTATTGCTAACACTTTGCAGGCATGAAATGAGTTCACGAGACTCAATGAGGAGGACATCTTAGTCGTCGCAAAAGCTCCTTTCAACAACACCAAATTTTCAGTCAACTTGGTCACAATTCTTGTGAGCTACCTGGAGCACCAATCCACCCAAATCCAAGGCCCATACATAGGTGGAGACGTCATCACCTTGCTTTCCATTGCCCTAGGCATCAACCTAGGTGAGTTGCAACCAGTTCTAGGTGAGCGACGTGTTGGTTTCTCTACTTTAAAAGCTTGTGGAATTCTCACTAGGAGAGGTGGTGTTTATTACTTGCATATTGCTAGAGATGGGTGTCTCTACCCTTCTCCTTTGCCTAATGGTCTTTTCTCTATCGAGGAAGGAAGTTTGCTATATGACTTGCAGGTTGAGAAACACCAACCCGAGGAGGAGATTCCGGATGAGGATGAGGACCAAGAAGAGGAGCAGCCACCAACCTGGTTTGCTACATATCAAGACTTCCAAGAACTTGGAGGAACTATGGAGAAAATGCAAAACCTCTCTTTGAACCTCCGAGAAACAACTAGTAATTATCAACTCAATTTGTGAACTGTTGTTACAACTTTTTCCTGCCACCACAATGATTTGAAGGACTTGTAAAAGCCTAAGCTTGGGGAAGTTTCCTCATTATCTTTATTTGGCGTTCATTAGTTTTTATTTATTTCGAGGTTATGTTTTTAATTCGAATTTATAAGCACTCGGTTGGTTTCCCCAACACTTTATCTTTTGTTACTTTTATTTGTTTTCGAGATTTTCTAGCCGAGCTTTGCTGCCAATTTTCTATTCTTTAATTCCCTCTCTTAAAAACAACAAAAAGATTTTTTCCATTTATCTCTATTTTCCCTCTTCCTTCTTTTCTATTCTCCTTGTGGCTTTCAAATATTTGTAGGAGAGTGATTGACTTCGAGTTTCCAAGAAGCAAATCAAAAGGGAAGAGAGAAGTGAAACCAACCATGAGAGGTATGCCTTAAGACTCCCCACTTTTGAAGTTTGAGAAACCCATGCTAGTTAATAGTAAATGATAAGATGTTATATTGGTGGAGTGAGTCTTTGTATTGTAGTAAAATTTTGTTTCCATGGGTATTTAGTTGAGTATGTTTTCCAGCTCCTGTAGTTAACCAAGTCTTGCCTAAAAATTTGCTAAACTATTGTAATTAGAAGAATTCCCACAACTAAGGGCTTCGGTGTTGTAGTGTTTAGTCTTGAAGGCTTATTTCTAGAGACACTCATCACCACGAAAAATAATGATTGATTTAATAGCTCTCTTTAAAAGGATTTGTTTGATTGAATTAATGTTTAGCGGTTTTTGTGAGCATGCCAAAGTTTGACTTGTGAATCATAAGAATGATATAGCTTTATGCGTGTCAAACTTCAGGGGATGCCAACAACTCTGCTAGCCTACGAATGATCTTCATGGAGGAAACTCCTGGATTTTGCCTATGAGTTGATTAAACATACGTAGCACCAATGCTATAATGGGTAAGATTCTTGGCAATCTCGGGTAGCCGTGTTCATGATGGAATCACTCCTCTAGCTGTTATGAGTAATCATTGTACAAAAGGAACAAAACCTTGGTGATGCCACGAGTGTCCATCATAGCCCGATAACTAATTAAAATCTTTGGCATGCTCTCAATTACTTAACAACTGAAATTCTTGATGGACAATGAATATAAAAGTAGTGCTTGAAGAGTCTTGATTTATTGATGTGGGAGAATTTAGATACTCTAGTGTATATGTTTTTCATGACAAACTCTCACACTCTCAATTTTACATGATTATACTTTATTGTTCAAAGGCAAACCTATGAGTTGATTACATGACATGGAATAAGGTTTACTCATTTGAATCATCCATGTTAACAATAATTTTGCTGCGCTATTGATATGTTGCTTATGTATCCATAATTTTTGATGTTCCATGCTTGGTTTTATCTACTTTCTTATGTTTTGTTCCAACTTTGTAGTACTTTTTATACACTTTCTTGGACTAACCTATTAACAAGAGCCACAGTACCAGCTGCCTGTTTTCTGCTGTTTTTGGTTCCAGGAAAGTCAGAAAATGAATATTCTCGGAATTGGACAGGACAAAAGCCAAAGTCAGTTTTTCACCGACAGACACACGAAGCCAGAATACGAGGCGGAGAGGGGCTAGGGGGCCGCCACACCACCTAGCCGTGCGGCCCAGCCTGGCCCACGCCAGGGGTGGTCTGACCGCCTCCGGCACCCCCTCGGCATCCCCTTTCGCCTATTAGATGCCTCCGATACAGAAACCCTAAGTATCCCATCTAAATTCCACGAAAGAGTCTATAGCCGTTGTCATCTCCATCCCTAGATCGGGAGCGATCTGAATCTCTTCCCCGCACCCTGTCGGAGGGGAGAATTCACCCTGGAGGCCTTCTTCATCACCATGCAAGCATCCGGTGTGATGCGTGAGTAGTTCATCTCTGGACTACGGGTCCATGTAGTAGCTAGATGGCTGGTTCTCCTCCATTGTGCTATCATGTTTAGATCTTGTGAGCTCCGTTCATGATCAAGATCATCTATTTGTACTTCCTACATGTTGTGTTTGCGGGGATTCGATGGATATTGAGATGCTATATTAGCTTGATTATTGATTCTATCATGTCTTTGTTATTTGTGATCTTGCATGCTTTCCATTGTTAGTAGCTATCTTGGCCAAGTAGATGCTAGCAACTCCAAGAGTTAGTATTTATGCTCGATAGTGGGTTCATGCCTCTAGTAATCTAAAAAATTCATTAGTTCAATACTTTTCGATTTGAGCAACATAAGGTCTTCTAAAAAATTCATCTTTACCTTATGGTCTGTTTTGATAGATTTCTGCCATTATTTGCATTTGCTTCTTGTTGGTTCCTTTTTGAGTTCTTTTGGGGAATTGAGATTTTTGAGGGAAGTGATACAGTAGCTTGTGTTTTATTGGAAGTTTTATTGGTGTTGGAACTGAACCTAAAGACTTATTATCTTGAGTGCACTAATGTTGCTAATAAAGATTGTGTGAAGTTTTGTATGAAGAAAAATTTCAGGTGTATGGAAGGAATGATGTAATGAGATGAAGAATGGACTAAAGCTCAAGCTTGGGGATGCCACCCCGTGTCACCCCAAGAAATATTCACGAGGTACAAGCGTCAAAGCTTGGGGATGCCCAAGGCATACCCTTCTTTATCAATAAAAATCCCAGGTTTCTTCCAAACACTTCATTTTTATTGTTTCTTGCACAATTGTGTTGTTCTTGGAGCTTATTCGCTTTTTGTTTTTGGTTTTCGTTTGCTTGGTTTGCTTAGTTTTCTGAATAAATTGGTTGGACCCCCTCTTTCATACATTGGTTTTCAAATAGTTTGGTTTGGATTGGAAAAGAGTAGGAAAGTTCATGCTTAAGTGGTAAAGAGAGCTTGTTTTTGACTATGGCCTATGCTTTGTCATGCCATGCTTGATATTGTTTTCGCTTTATGCTTAGTATTCTTTGCTATAGCATGAATTGTTATAAACAATTGAGATTTCTTAATGTGCCTTGGAAGAATCATGTGTTGTTTTAGCATATTAAAGCATAGTATTGTGGTATTCTCCTTTGATGCTTTATTTGGGTTGACTTGGCACATGCTCACACCATGTTATGACTATCCCAAGTCACCATAAGCCTTTATGATCCTTTAGTTTTCAACATGTAGTATCACTTTATGCTTTGATTAATGATGTTTTGTCGCTCTGCATGATTATGGCCATTATTGCTCTCTTAGTTGGTCGCTCCTAGTCTTTTGCTAGCCTCCATAACCAAGTATGACTTCTACTCATGCATCCAACTCCTAAAACCAAGTTATTCCAAAGAGTCCACCATACCTACCTATTAGCATATGCTATTCCAAGTATATTCATGTTTTTATCTACCTTCCGAATTAAACTTGTTATGAGTAAACTAGTGATTAAAGCTCTCACGAACTTGATGGCACACTTTACTTTTCTTGCCCTTAATAAACTTGAACCATTGTGTCGTCTATGTTGTATATGCTTACACTTATATGTTGGGGATTAGCAGAACCATGCTATCACAGGGAGCGCTTCAACATTGCACTTGTACTTTGTACCTAGTTGATATCATGTTGTTTTGTCTATGGATGTCGTCGATGTGAAATGAAAGGGGGGATTGTAAGTCCATGGAGTTATGTATGTGTGTTAGAGAAACGCCTGGGCCGCTAGTCTAATCCATGCTGTCATGGTGGAAACCTGCAGCGTAACCATAATGAGTTGTCTATGAAGCATTCTTCTTATAAAAAAGAGTCAGATATTGAGAAAAAAAAGAGAAAAACAAAAACAAAAGAGATATGAGAAACGAGGAAAGAGAGAAAAGCACAATTTTCCCATGGTAAATAAGAAGATTGCTGAGATGCTCGTTGTCTGCTTGCCTTGTCATTTTGGTATGGGGATTCTTCCGTATCATCGGGCAAGGGGTACCCCGTTGGCGGTTCTCTATGATACACATGTACTTATTATGACAATAACTTACCAGTAACTAAACTTGAGTAGCATGAGGAGCGGCCCTCGTATTCAAGGGACATGAGATTTCCAACTTATACTTCGTCAAGCATATACACCATAGTTTGTTCACTTTAACCTTAATCACTTCAAGATGCTTGTGATAGGGGCAATGAGAGCTGAAAGCTAATAAGTACCATAATTTTTGGAAGCTCTTTATGAAACTTGAATCTCTACTTCCTTCTATGAAGGCCTTTCTTTTACTTTTATGTTGAGTCTCCACCTTCTAACTTTATGCGCCTATTTTGAGATCATAGTGGCCATTCTTAGTTCTACGTGCATTGTCCCAAGACTTGTTGATTGATGCATAGCTTTGATATTCCTTGTTTTAAACTATTTGTATCTAGTCACTCTTATGAACTTTGAAGGTGTCCTATGCATTTATGTTTGCTACTCTATGAGGGACAAGCTGAATGCTACTATGCTATGTTTTCTTTATGTGAAATAAACAAATGTCTTGCAAAGCATTGTTATTCATGAATCTTTTGTTTCTTCCTTTTCATGTTGCAACATAGTTGCTTTGTCTTATTAGAACTTTATCTTTCATGTTATGATTAAAGTACTATGATCCTAGCTATCAATGTTTTACAAATACTTTGATCAAGTTTATGATGGTGCATGTCACCTCAAAAATTATTCTTTCTTTTTATCACTTACCTACTCGAGGATGAGCAGGAGTTAAGCTTGGGGATGATGATACGTTGCTAACGTATCCATAATTTTTGATGGTCCATGCTTGGTTTTATCTACTTTCTTATGTTTTGTTCCAACTTTGGAGTACTTTTTATACACTTTGTTGGGCTAACCTATTAACAAGAGCCACAGCGCCAGCTGCCTGTTTTCTGCTGTTTTTGGTTCCAGGAAAGTCAGAAAATGAATATTCTCGGAATTGGACGGGACAAAAGCCAAAGTCAGTTTTGCACCGAGGGACACACGGAGCCAGAATACGAGACAGAGAGGGGCCAGAGGGCTGCCACACCACCTGACCGCGCGACCCAGCCTAGCCCGTGCTAGGGGGTGGTCTGGCCACTTTCGGCACCCCCTCGGCCTCCCCTTTCGCCTATAAGATGCCTCCGATACAGAAACCCTAAGTACCCAATCAAAATTCCACGAAAGAGTGTGTAGCCGCTATCATCTCCATCCCTAGATCGGGAGGGATCTGAAGCTCTTCCCGGCACCCTGCCGGAGGGGAGAATTCACCCTGGAGGCCTTCTTCATCACCATGCAAGCCTCCGGTGTGATGCATGAGTAGTTCATCTCTGGACTACGGGTCCATGTAGTAGCTAGATGGTTGGTTCTCCTCCATTGTGCTATCATGTTTAGATCTTGTGAGCTCTGTTCATGATCAATATCATCTATTTGTAATTCCTACATGTTGTGTTTGCAGGGATCTGATGGATATTGAGATGCTATTTAAGATTGATTATTGATTCTATCATGTCTTTGTTATTTGTGATCTTGCATGCTTTCCGTTGTTAGTAGCTATCTTGGCCAAGTAGATGCTAGCAACTCCAAGAGTTAGTATTTATGCTCGATAGTGGGTTCATGCCTCTAGTAATCTGGGGAAGTGACAGAAATCTCTAAGGTACTAGATATGCGGTTGGTACTAGGGAGAAAACAACAATCCTTTGTTCATAGAACAATCATATTGTTTACTTTACACGCAATGCGTAATGCAATTATCTGTTGCTTGCAACTTAATACTGGAGGGGGTTCGGATGATAACCAGAAGGTGGATTATTAGTCATAGATGCAGTTGGATTACGGTCTACGTATAATGTTGTAATGCCCAATCAAATCTCAAAGGAGTCAAGATGACTAGTATATGCATGATTGCTTTTTCGATGTTTGTCAATTGCCCCGCTGTAATTTGTTCACCCAACATGTCATCTATCTTAAGGAGAGCCACCACTAGTGAACTATGGACCCCGGTCCTTTCTTTTATCATCAATCTTCAATCAACTGTTTCCTGCTTTCTGTTTACTTTCTGCAAAGTATTACTTTCTTCCACACAATACGTTTAATCCTTTGTTTTCAGCAAAACTGGTGAGATTGACAACCTCACTGTAAGTTGGGGGCAGAGTTCTGTGGTTGTGTTGTGCAGGTTTCCACGTTGCTACTGGCACCGGTAGTGCGCCCTGCCAAAGTTCAGCTAGCAACACCTTGGAGGTGTTTCCTTGCTCCTCCTAGATGGATAACCTTGGTTTCATAACTGAGGGAAAACTTGCTGCTGTGCTCATCATACCTTCCTCTTGGGGTTCCCCAACGAGCTCGATATATTTTGGGCCATCAGCTATAAGGATGCATAAAAACCCGTGTGATATATTTTGGGCTCATCATACTCTTTCTATGCTGAAGTTTTTCATATTTATAAAGTGGAGGAAACTTGAGACTACCAATCATGAGTAAGATCATCATCTCGTTATTTCAGTTTAAATGTTGAATTCCTTTTTTATTTTGGTTTTCTTGCTCGAGGACGGTCAAGTTTAAGCTTAGGGAGGTTGATAGCTGTGAAATATAGCCATCTACGTCTACATTTAAACTGGATATTATTCATATTTTTTATGAAATATCTCTCTAAACCCTGCCACTAATGCCTAATAATCAAAGGGGTATGCAATCCTTTCTTTCTATTTTTCCCTGCGCAGATAATGGCGTTTGATGATGGGAATCACAACATTAAAGTCAAAGATACGAGATTTCCAACAACCCGAAGAAACCTGGACCCATGAAGTGGAGACAGACGCTTTAACAACCAACTGTACGGCGGGAATAAAATTCCGGCCATATAGTTCCGGTCGTATAGTTGCCATCAACACCGCTAGGTCAAACAGAACAACTTTCGTGAAGGGATCCCTATAGAAAGAGGCCTCGGGAGACGAGAAATAGGAGCTCTTTTTTATCACCACCCGCCCCCAGAACTCCATCCACAACACCAAAGAGCCGCCAGAGGAATAGACTTAGATCTAATCTCCAAACCCTTCTCCACCACCATAGCCATATTCCACCACTTGTAATAGTAGATCTCATCTTTGATTGGCGACATTGTAAGACTATTTTCTATCAATCTCATGATTTCCATTGCAATGTTTATGATTGTTGATCTCATCTCTATGCATGAGTAATTCTCCTTGGGCTAAGGGCTTCGGCCTAGCCATGTAGCTTTTGTGCATGTTATTTATCATAGATGAGATCATGTATTAGTTTGTATGACATGATGATTATTGTATCCTCTCTTGCCTCAATCCAAGGACTTTTCAGGTACCCAAGACCCCAAGGATTGAGCCAGGTATAGGGAGTATGAGTAATGACTAATCTGCAGGTTGGGACCCTAGTGACATAAGGGGTAGTACGGCTGTATGTGAGGGATTTACTTGGGATTAACGGTGATGTAACTATGCATATCATTAGTTCTCTTTCTTCTATGGATGAGACTAGTAGGTTATTGCTATAAGCGGTTGCAGAGGCAATAGCAATCATGGATGCACTGCCTACATATAATTTGTCTTGCTCTAACAATTACATGCATACTTTATTATTATCTTTTATTCCCATCAGATGTATTGCATAGCTACAGGTGAAACCGAATGCCCTAGGACCTCTCTCTCCATCATCGACAACAACAAAAGACAACAAACTCTTGGTCCGGTAAAACACAAAAAGAATTCTAAAACTCCCGAAGATCCGTTAAAGTAACTTCACTACGCTTTCTGCTTCCCGAGGATTCGATAAACCTAGGTTTACTAGGGAAAAAGAGCTATACTACATCCATAATCCGGATCGAAGGTATCAACCTACATCGGGCTACCCCTCTCAAAAGAACGTCTAGGGGGGTAGACGATCTGAGGCCCAAAGATAAGGGTTTCACAAGAAACCGCGCTCTAGGGCATAGGTACACCTCAAGAACTTGCATGCGGCCCTAGAACATGCATGAAAGTGTGGTGTTATATTGAAACATACAATACCTAGTCCCCGGGTGCATGTGTCCCCCCTCGCAGGCATGCGCTATAACCTAGAAGTGAAGGTTCTAGACTTGTATAAGGGGGAAACTCCCTGTTCCGGTGAAACCGGGTAGGATATTGTCACACCTTGTGACCCAACATGGTTTTACAGCATCCAATGACCTAAACAAATAGAAACCAAGAGAGATATACAACGGGCTACTATCATCGGATTGAATACATGTACACCGAGAGGGGGTCCTCGAGATGGAATGTGACAGGGGGTGTGAGGTGACGGTATTCTGGGTCTGTGAGCATAGAAGGTTTACCAAGGTTCGAATCCGCCGGCTCTGGGTGGATCCTACTACTGCTAACAATCCAGTAATACGACAGAGACGGAAGTACAAATTACAAAAGAGGTTCGCCTGTGCGAGTTGAGGTTGTAGATTGTGGGTGCCCTAAAGGCTATCCCCTAGGACGCCTTATATAGATATCCGGCCTAGGGTTACTAGAGAGACCTATTCGGATTCGACTAAGAGTCGGTTACAAAATATATCTTGGACTACAAGTAACTAAATAGGCCTAAATCAGTAAGTCTGCTCGGCCTTCCCGTAACAAGATGGAACTCCGTCTTCTCTCCCTGACTGGGCCACCCCCATGAAGCTAATCTCTAACCCAAAGTGGGCCACCATGGTCAGCGAGTCACCGTGGGTATACCTGAAAAGTATATCCCCAACAGTAGCCCTCAAAAGCCTCGAAGATCTAGAATCGGATTCCATCATCTAGCTTGATCTATCTTCGGGTTGCAGAATCTTGAAGGGTTCCTGAAAATCAAAACAAAAGTAGGATCCGAATCTCAAATTGAGTCAGACCTGTAAGTATGTCATTCGGTTTTCCAGCTTGAAATTCAAACTAAGCTAGAACTTGGTCTATGATGTAACCTGACATCAGTCAAGGTCAAGTCATGTCACTGACATACATTCCTGATAGTGTGACTGTTGGTGGGTCCGCTTATCACGGAACCTAGGCGCCATTTTAATGCATGCGTGGAGATCGAGGAGGCATAATCTATCGAGGAGGTTACCTAGCTCCTTCCACAACATGTGGCACATTCACTATTCGTTTCACACGAATTTTGATGCAAGCGAGGCATATAAGGGGTTCGGATCTCCTTATTCTCTCTCACTAGTGCCTATTCCTTGTTCTTCCTCCTAACGACACCATGCCCGTGCTCCCCTTCTCCTTCCCCAAAATCGCACATCACCACCCATCCAAAGTCACCGTTCTCACCCAAATGGCTGACGCGTCTTTATCTAGCATGGCGGCGACCACCATGTAGACCACTGCAGCGGCAGAGAAGGAGAATTTATGTGGATTGTGGATCTCATGCATCCTCGATGACGAGAAGTTGCGCGGCGTTCAGAAGGAAGGTCTCCTCTGCACCGGCGACTGGTAGAGTGGCTTCCATGAGGTCGTCCCTACTCCTCGCCGATCAGAGGGTTTACTTTGGCACTCACCTTGATACAGGTTTGAGCCTTCCCCTCAGAGTTCTTCTTTGAGGTCATAGATCATTATGGAGTTCAACTCCACAACTTCCCCCCAAACACCATTCTAGGGCTTAGCGCTTATGCTTCTTTGTGTGAGGGTTATCTCAGAATAAAACCGAGTCTTATATTGTTCTAGTACTACTTCGGTATCCAGAGAAATTCCATCACTTCCGGTAATCCCTACATTACTACGACTCTTAGCTTGACTCTTAGGAGAGACCGAGTCTACCCCAAGATTAAAGCTAGTGAGTCGGCGAAGAAGTGGGCGTCCACATTCTTTTAGCATAAGACCAAACTGGCTCCCGGCAAAGAATCAGCTTTGCCGGCTTTTATCGATGCTGCCGCCACACCCCAAGAGTCCTAGGATGCGGATTCTCTGGCTCTTACTGATGATTTGATCCACGCCAAGAAGAGGATCGAATATTTGATGAAGCATAAGGGTCTGAAGGGATCCGACCTGATCCATTGATGGCTGGCATGACAGATTCAGCCCTCTAGTACTGTGGTGGCTGGCTTATGCACACAGTCACCAAGAGAAAAAAGGATAGCCTCAGGATCAGCCTGCTCCCAATCTCGGACAAAGAATATGATACCTAGATGAAATGGTTGATCAAGGAGCGTGTTGAGAGGAAAATTCCATATTTCTCTCTAGATATGAATAATGCTGATGAACCTTTAACACTAGTAAGTTTTTCTGGCTGCTTCCTTCATACTCAATTATTTTCTCATTTATACTTTGTTGTTTTTGTTGTTTGCAATACTAAGATAATATATCTTTAAGCTTGCTGACCTCCCCAAGTCAGAGCTTGCTCCTCTAGAGGGATATCTGCCCAAGGATCCGGTTCCTCAGGAGAATGAAGATCTTGAAATTCTACCGGAGGCGCTTATCCAGAGGCGCAAAACTCCAGTTGTCTCTATGGGCACTCAGAAAGTGCCCGTTGTAAAGAGTAAACTTCTTCACAAGGTTTAGAGTATTAATTAGTATTCTCTCTCAATTGCAACAATCTTACTATGTTACTATCCAGGGCTAAAACAATTGCCATGGGTAAGGAAAAAGGAAAACTGGAGAAGACTCAACGCCAACAGAAGTTGACTCTGGCCTCACCTGCTGCCCTGCCTCTGACTCCTACCCCAAAGCCATCATCAGCACCGGAGGTACTTCCTCTCCGCACATTGAAGACATTTCGGCTCATTCTTCAGAGCCAGCAAACCTTGGTTTGCAGACCGACATCACCGTGGGTGACTCGGGACTTGATAAGGGTGAACCCTCAAAGGGTAATGTTCCCTCGGCTAAGACCTTCATGGACAACCTTATGCAGAATCCAGGTATTGCCAAACTTGGCCTTACTCAGAAAACTGCAGAAGGGATCCAGAAACTGCCTCTCCATTGCCTAGAGACCTAGAATATCACAGCGGAGGAGGACACGCAAGAAGTCGAGGACATCAAGCTCGTCAAGCTTCTGGACCAAGTTCGTCTTCGAGATGAGAAGTTGAAGGCTAGTGTGGCCCCGCCACAACCAGTGATTCCTCTTACTCTCGCCGAGAAGGTTTCTTCTTAGTTGAACATAAGCCTCAACAAATTGACTCATGAGAATTATGTAAGTCATAATCCGACTCTTTTTTATTGTATTTCGTATCATATTCTCTAGCCCCCAAAAGGAATCTGGATTTATGCTTTTATAGGATGCCATAGAATGAACTAGTATAGCCCCCCAAGGCTCGTGCTGATATATAACTTAGTTAAAATATCAGCCCGAGTCTTAGTAGACTTCTTACTCTGGTTACCATTCTGACTTACAGAAAGTTAGTGCTTATAACCAGGAATTGTTGAAGAATATTTGCAATAACCAGAGAGAGATCAAAGCTCTCTGACTTAAAAATGCGCAACTTAAAATTGCAAAGGATGAAGCTAAAGGTAAACATTTCAGACCTCATTTTCATAGTCTGTTTTTGATCTGTAGTCGAATACTTATATGACTTTATGTCTTGTTATTGTCAGAACTTGTGAAACAATCCTGTAAAATGATTGAATAAGACAAATATTATAAGGTCTTGGAGGTGGAGAATGCTGACTTGTGTGTAGAGCTAGAAAAACTCAAAATAAATGATGAGACCAGCATCGCTAGTGTTCTTGAATCCAGCAATCATGCTACTGAGGCACGTGAATGCACCATCACCAAACAAACCTGGACTTGCAAAATTCCTTGGACAGGGAGAAGGATACATCCGAAGCTCTTCGTAATGCACTCCGAAGTCTTCGAGAGGAGAAGAACAAATTAGATGATGCTATATTCGGTAAGTTTTTCTATCCCTGAGTTATTGTTTACTGAATTGTTAGACTCAGATATATTGTTGACCTTATTTTATTTCTTATAGGTCCTCTCAACTTTCTTGATTCCTCTTCGTTCAAGCCTCATACCAGCTAGCTTGTCGCCATTTGGGACCTGATTCACGATTTCCGTTAGTCCCTGGAAGAAATTGGTGAATCCATCCAGCTCTCTGGCTTACAAGCAATGTCAGCCTTTGAGCTATGAGACAAGGTGAAGGATATTCCCAAGCTAGTCAAGGACTGGAACATGTCGTATGCACGCACAGCTGCATAGAATGCCTTGACAATGGTAATGAGGCACCATGGAGGCATGGAAATATGGCAAGTTACCAAGGGTTATTCGATTGTCGATGAAGACAGAAATCCACAGAACATCAAAGAGATCTGGGATTCTTGTGCTGGATATGCTTCACGCGTGGACGAGTTGACTAGCTATGATGATCCGTTCTTCACACCCGTTGAAGTGCCACCTCACTCAACAGAAGAAGTTGCTGAAGTTTCTGAAGACGACAAGCAGACTGAGTCTGATATACTCATCTCACAAAGATATCAGGGTGATACGGGTGATGTGTCCAGCGAGTCGGCGACTTCTTCGTCTCCACCTGCATCATAGAATGTGACAGAAAAACAATGTGTTATTCTGAAAACAATCTGATTGTAATAAGTAGATAATTATTTTGCTGGTGTTAAGATTGTAAGAACTTATGCTTTACTCTTTTAGCATTTTTGGCTTTTTTATTTGTTGTGCTCTATAATTACTTAAGCACTTGTTTTGTCTATACTTTTCGTTTATCTGGTTTTTGTCCTCGTCCCTTTCGTGAGCCGGCAAACCTTCAGCACGAAAACCTTGTCGAGCAATGGAGCTCAGTTGATAAACTAGTTTAAACCTGGAATCAAAGCCGGCTTCTGGTACCAACAATTCACTACTCGGAAAATACCCGCATCCAGCAATCAGACAAAAACCTAAGTATAAACTAGAAAATTTAGACTTTTACCCGAAGGTAGCATTTTTAGAATCGGAAATCTAGCCTGTTGGTGATATACTAAATGGGTATCATCATAGCATGTCTCCAATCCGGCTAACCCGGGTGGCCCACAGTTGGTAGCAAGGCCTATGTCCTGCTGGGCAACCCAGTTAGACGGATCCAGAAGGGACGCCCATGCCAGATAAAGGAAGGCTATGCAGGAGTCGCCGACATACTCGGAGCCTTGGAGTGCAAGACACGAAAGACTAGTTCGTATTAGTGTAGGACTCTTTACCTTGTCCAGCAAGGACCTTTCCCTGTAAACCCTAGGTTCTGGTGCCTTTATAAACCGGACATGTGGGAGCCTTTAGGGCACAACCTAGTAGATTGCTATGTACAACGTGCAACACCTCGCACCATTAACCTATCTCTGTAACTTGGTGTATTGTCATTATAGTGATTTATAGCAGGAGTAGAGTTCTTCCACCATTGTGGGACTTGAACCTGGGTAAGCTATGTTACCTCGTACCCGCCAACTCTCCTCCTTACACGAACGTCTCTAAACACGCACTGTGAGGACACCTCCATGGCGTACTCGTTGGCAATACCAACACAGTTGGCGCCCACCATGGGGCAAGAGGTGCTTCGATCTATACACCGTGTGAGGTCCAATCTATTCGCGGGAATCGGTAACACTATACCCATCAGAGGCGTTCTCTTCTCCGGCAACATCTCGATCGTCCCTCCAGATGAGTTCTGGGTGCCGGCGAAGACGAACCCTACGTGCTGCTCCATCATCCCCTTCGGAGACATCCACATCTTCATCGGTGAAACTGACTCGGGTCCTAGCTCCTAGGAAGTCGGAAACTCGTCAAGCCCCACACGGACCGCCTATAGGTAGGACACATTCACGGAAGGATCTGGGTCGTACCTCTCTCTGGAGTATGGTGGCTCAGATCAGGAAAATTCAAGGCCCACCAAAACCACCCCCGTGTAGGATATAAAGGTGGAAGGACCCCGCAAATCCGCTTGGCTTCCCCAAGCGTTAGAGATGCGCAGAACACACTTTGTCAGCGTCATCACCATCTTCGATCTGGCCAGATGCGTTCAAAGGGATGGAGAGCGTCCCCGCGAATACCTTGCCAGATGGATGAGGGTGAGGGAAACCCTAGAGGGTGATCACGTCGACAAGCTCGTATACCACTTTGTGGAAGGGCTCACACCCAGAACACTCCTCCGGCATACCCTCCGAAGGCGGCAGGCTGTGAGTCCTCTCAACCTTGGTGAGATGGTCACAATCATAAATGAATATGCGGACGACAATGAGGAGGCTGAAGCCACTTTCTCCATCGTAGCCGTAAGAGGAAACAACACAATGGCCCGCCTCCACCACCCTCCACATCCGCCGTCAACAACACTGAAGCCAACTCCGACTCCATCCTTGACACGCTATTCTAAACACCCAGATTTTTAAGTCCAGATGCCTGTTATGCCGTACATCACAATCCCAGGATTACCATTTTTGCGAGAAATAGCAGAATTGGTACCATAGTACATCATCCATTACAAACCATAATAGTCTTACAAATATTTTATCTCATTATCAAGTCTTAATACACATCAAAGCAGCGGAAATAAACGTAGTAGACTCCATCTTCATTGTCACAGGCAATGCTGACGATGGGAGATTGTAGCATCCCAATTGTCTAACAATTGCAATGCTACTAGCCTAGTCTATATATATGCTACCTCCTACATATAATTGTTGCATCATAATTATATCATGCTCATGTCATCATGCCACCTTGCATTTGAGCATCATTTAAAACCCTTTTCAATTTGGATCTTCTCTCATATGCATCATTAATTGTATTTGCCACTTGATATTGTATTTGGTTATTGATATATTGTTTAAATGCCCAAGTCGAGTTGGGGGCATATCTTTTATTCTACTCCACCACCCTTTCTTTTCACCACCTTATACTTCCACCATCCCATTATCCATGAGCTTGTATTTTATTTTCTTTTGGTATTTAATCTAGCTCATGGGAGATAGGATGGATCTACTTCTATAAATTCTTTTGTTTGGATTTATTCCACTTCTTGGAAATGCATAAGTATACTGCCTTATTATTATTGTTTTCACAAGATTACCACATGGCATTAAATACTTGCATGGACCATGCAACCATCACCACCATGTGTTCTCCTTTGGTTTTATTTGATTTTTTTGAGTGGATCATCTTCTCATCGCTCTCTTTCTCTCAATCCTTTCTACCTTGCTTTGTTTTCTTGCCTTGTGCCATCAAACATCATCCACCTCACTTGTGTAGTGCCATGCATGATCTTGTAAGATCATCCCCATGATCATCTCCCTAACCTTCATGCTTGCTCATGCTCATGTGGATCACAC
The DNA here is from genome assembly GCA_023614405.1 of Avena insularis. Taxonomy (NCBI): domain Eukaryota; kingdom Viridiplantae; phylum Streptophyta; class Magnoliopsida; order Poales; family Poaceae; genus Avena; species Avena insularis. The sequence goes on from CM042692.1 coordinate 277,094,089, forward strand.
CCATCTCTCTCTCCTCTTTCCTCATCAAAACCCTAATCCACCCTTCCTTCCTCTCTCGACCAGCAAGGGGCCACCACCTCCTCTCTCCACTCCCTAAACCAGCCCTAACCTACCCCAGGCCGAAGCCCTACCCCTAACCAAAACCCTAACCGAGTCTACCCATCTACCCTAGCCCGAGCTACCCCCACTCCTCTCCCTCTTCTCTCTACTGTTGTGCCGGCCCCACCCAGCTGCTACCCCACCTGCAGCCTTCTCCCTACCCTGCCTGGCTACCCAGGTCGAGCCCCAGCTCGACCACGTGCTCGAGGAGAAAAAGGAAAGGGCCGAAGCCACTTTACCCTGAGCCGCTCCCACACGGCAACCCGCCTCCCTCTTCCTCACTTTTCCTCCTCTCGCCTGTCTCCTGGTTCGCCCAGATCCACCCCAGGTCACTGCCTTCCTCTCCCGACGACGCCCAGCTCTGCCGCCAGTCGCAACCGTCTACCGTGTCGCCCCCTTGTTCCAGCCGGCGAGCCGACGTGGAGTTGTTCCAGAAGATCGAGGACGTCCCTCTACCCCGCCCTGTACACGCCGACGCGGAGGAGAAGCCCCAGGAGCGCCAGTACCGCGTCGTCCCGTCGAAACCCTAACCCGCCAGGACGCCTGCAACCCTGACGATCCGCCGCGCCTCGCCTCGATCTGACGCCGGCAACCTCCTCGCGGTAAGCCACTCCACCTCCTAGACAACATCCGCCCTGCCGTAGAGCCCTAGCGCCGCCGTTCATTTCGGCGAGCACCCTCTGTGCGCCAGAGGTCGCCGGTGTCTACAAGCTTCCCGCGCCGCATCGAGCCTTAGCTAGGCCCCAAACCCCCTCCTGTCAACTCCCTCCCTCACAAGGCTACCACCACAGCACAGACGCGCGCGAGTTCGAACCTCACAAGCGCTCCATGGGTCGATAACCGACCTGTCCGCGTTCAGAGGAAACAGATGTACAGTGTGGGCCCGTGGTAGTTTTGCGAAAGCCCCCCCCCCTTTTTTCGCTCTCAACCGCGGTACCTCGTGGCCCACTAGTCAGCCGCCCTGGCAATCTTGCAGGAAAACCCCCCAGATTCCTCGGGTCGTAACCCGCACTCCCTCACCAAGCCGCGTGGCCGACCCTCCCCTCTCGCTGTCATGTGGGCCCGGCCCTACCGACGGACCCACCGGTCAGCGACCTGGGCTAGGTAAAGGCGCGGTGAGAAAAACCTGTTCTGCTGTGTCGCCATGCCACTGGCCCCACTTGTCCTTTGTGGCTAGGCTGGCCTGAGTGACAAAAGGTTTTCTGTTTTTTTCTGTTTTGATTTAAATTTTCAGAAATTGTTTTAAATTCCAATTGAATCTGTTTTATATAACTTGTGAAATATAATCCCAATTCCAACTTATAATATATGTTTTTGAATCAGAAAAATGTGAGGGATTCAAATATGCTATTCAAAACATTGTTTGAACACTTTAAATTTTCGAGTTGATTAAAATTACTAATAAATACCCTTTTCCTTAATTAATTAATAACTTTTGTTTTATAACTCCAAATTTGACAAATAATATGTCTAAATCAATCAGCGCGACGAGCCCGTTCTATCTATGCATTCCATGTTCTGAATTGCAGCATGCATCATACAAATATAAAGTATACAGCAACTTAATTAAGGATAAAAGGTGACTAAAACGCCATAAAATGCTTTCATCTTGTACCCCACACCTCACCCATGCCATGCTACATTATTGCCATGCAATTTGTGCATCATTCATCATGGCATGATTGTTTGCTTGTCGCATTTTAATTATATGCTTGTGCACTCTATTTATGTTGGCCCTTGTTTGTTTGGTTCTTCTTCGAATAGACGCTGAGCAGAGGATATATCAGGAATCCCAGGAGCACTACCCAGATCCGTCCCTCGCTTCAACTAAGCTGCCAGGCAAGCACTACCACATGCTTGCATACATATAATACCTACTGCCTCTATCTTATTCTTGCATCATTGAGTCGCAATTGCATTAAATTGAATCCCAAGTACTGCATAGCCTTTACTTTTAAACCCCACCAAAGCTTGTTCCTCCATCTCATGAGCCATTACTACAGGAGTTGTTTGAGCCATGCGGGTCGTAGAACAGCATGTGTAGGGTATGTGAGAGTCTGGTGGATAACGAGGTACCTAAACAACTTAACCTGAGTAGTAATGGGATAACTAATGAAAGTGGCATCGGTGAGCAATATCTGCTATTTGGTTCTTCATGCTCACTTGTGTCCCGTAGGACCCCGAGTACTGGATTCCTGTTCCTTGACTATTCGCACTATCCTCATCCGGGAGGCCTTATGGACCCCCCTGAGCCAGAGCTTGATTCATTCTTATTTCTTGGGGCCACAAAGTAGTTTGGGGCTTTATTACTATCCTGTACTTATGCCATGCTTTACTGCTTTATTTAAGATTGTGCGTGGAGCACCTGTACTATTTAGGACCGTGACACGTTTTCGCTGTATCGACAAGCCCAGTCACATTTTCGGGTTCCCAGTTGTTTACCGCCGTCCACAATAAACCCTGGGTCCGTTCCGGAGCCGGCCAACTTCGTTGCGGGTAGCTTAGTGGGGTGGCCCCCTGAAACATTTCTGAATCCTGTGATCGCTTTATCGTGAATGCCTCGTTGGGTTTTGATTTGGTTTTTCCGAGGTTGATCGAGTGTGTGTTGCTATTTATGCACCCCTGCAGGGTAAATCTTTCTGAAAGCCGTGTCCGAGGTTATGGATGACTTGGAGCACAGTTTCTCGATCATAGACAAGTATAACTAAAGTACCGCTTTTAATTTGACTAAGTACCTGACTAGTAAATAGTGCAACACTCATGGAATGGATAATAAAACTGCCAACGAATGGGGGCTGTTCGTCCGCTTCCTCGTTGGTAAGAGAGGAGGAGGATGGATCTGTTAATATTACTATTATAACTGTTGTTATTAATTCACGGACATCCGTCTATCTTTGGTTAGGCGGATGGTTAGCGAGTATCTATAGAATTATTAGGTATTATCTTTTTCTACAATTGCGTAACCCCAGGTTGTGTCCCCTTTAGAGGCATAAAGACTTGCTGAGTACCCCTAGGGTCTCACACGATAAATTGTTTGATTCAGATGAACAGGTATACCCGCAAGATGGATACTGGGTGGAGGAGACGGACGATGTTGGCAACGATCACTCGGTGTAGAGATTCCGGGAACAGGGATCCGTGAGATCTGTGGGCGAGATGTGTTTATTTATGTGGCATCTTATGCCGATTTGCTTCTTATCCGTACTCAGATCTTGTTTTCCGCTTCCGCCTGATACTCTAATGTTTGATGTATGAGGAGCTATCCTAAAATATTATCTCTATCTAGGATGTTTGGATCTTGCCGTATGGCGTTGCAATATTTCTATTTCTTTTTAGATGGAGTGGCTCTGAGGACTGTTGTATGTGGTTTGCATACATACTCATTTGTGTATGTAGTTGATCCCTTCGCCTGCCGATTACGCCGCTCGTTCTTGTCCTGATGTTTGGAAACGGTTAGGACGGCCGAAAGGTCTACCTGTGAGTGGAATTTGGCCCCACCGTAGTATTTTAACCATTTCCGCTCATCCAAGCTTGTGACTAAGAGCGTACAATCCTCTTCTAAAAATTCAAACTAGGATTCACGTGTTCTGGGTTTCCGTAGTATCATAGAAAGTGTGTGTGTGTGTGTAATTCCTTGTCTATCTGTTGCATCCAATTTGTTATCACAATCTGCCTTTGGTTATCAACTGTTGGTACATTCCATACTGATAGGCTTTTGAAAATCGGCGCGATCTATCCGACTCCTTGTTAACAGGTGCCATCTTCTTAAGGGTGTTCTTCCTTCCAGCATGCTTTCACAAAATGTGGAGTTGCTAATCTCTACCTGATAAGTGATTTTGCGCATCTATTGGTATTTTAATGCCGAAAAATGCCGAAAAATTTTCTTTGATACATCTGTGTTTCCACACTCCTTTTTAGTCGTGTGTGAAACATTATCTATCTTCCTTTTATCAGCATGTCCATGCTAACTCATTCTTTTGTCACCGGCGCTTAATCCTGGAGTTTCATTTCATCTCCAATTCTCTTGGGCTAATTACATAACATTTGTCGATCCGATGCTGGTGATTGTAATTTGGTTCTCGGCATAGCTATAGGACACTTATCATGAGTGGAATATGGAAAATGCTATCAACACTATCCTCTAAATGGTGACGGTTATCTCCTGTGATTTTGAGTACACCGTGATCATATCTATGCATATTCAAGCATCTTTGGCAATCCGGAGTTTCTCAAAGCACTACGACGGTCTATCATCTGTCCATCGTGCTGCACATCTTTTTGAACTCCATATCTGCAAAATTCTCTTTGAGATGAGGGAATTGCATCTTTTCGTCTCTAATAGCTTTGCTTAAGGTATGAGCAATCATCGTTTCTTATCCAAGATCTCTTTATCTTTGTAACCGGTGATCTGATCGACAATGTGAACCAGGTGGCATTTCCTGTTCTCTTGCGAAGGACCAGATAATCTATTCTACCAGTGCATCTTTCCAACATGAATCCTTACTCGTAACGTTGACTTTCAAAGAGCGTTGAGCTCAGGAAGTGTTCGAGCATTTGTCCGTTTCTCTCGCCTTTTGAACTTGATATTCTGGGAATATCTTGGTAATCTATGGTGGTATATCTTGATGATATGCTTGCCTATTCTATGTCAATGTGTAACTACCTCGGTGAATTACGCTCTTAGTTACAAGCCTGGATGAGCGGAAATGGTTAAAATAGTACGGTGGGGCCAAATGCCACTCACAGGTAGACCTTTCGGCCGTCCTAACCATTTCCAAACATCGGGACAAGAACGAGCGGCGTAATCGGCAGGCGAAGGGATCAACTACATACACAAATGAGTATGTATGCAAGCCACATACAATAGTCCTCAAAGCCATTCCATCTAAAAGAAATAGAAATATGGCAACGCCATACGGCAAGATCCAAATATCCTAGATAGATATAATAGTTTAGGATATCTCCTCATACATCAAACATCAGAGTATCAGGCGGAAGCGGAAAACAAGATCCGAGTACGGATAAGAAGCAAATCGGCATAAGATGCCCATTAAATAAACACATCCCGCCCACAGATCTCACGGATCCCCGTTTCCGGAATCTCTACACTAAGTGATCGTTGCCAACGTCTCCCGTCTCCTCCACCCAGTATCCTTCTTGTGAGTATACCTGTTCATCTGAATCAAACAATTTATCGTGTGAGACCCTAGGGGTACTCAGCAAGTCTTTATGCCTCTAAAGGGGACACAACCTAGGGTGACGCAATTGCAGCAAAAGATAATACCTAACAATTCTATAGATACTCGCTAACCATCTGCCTAACCAAAGATAGACGGATGTCCGTGAATTAATAACAACAGTTATAACAGTAATATTAACAGATCCATCCTCCTCCTCGCTTACCAACGAGGAAGCGGACGAACAACCCCCATCCGTTGGCAGTTTTATTAACCATTCCATGAGTGTTGCACTATTTACTAGTCCGGTACTTAGTCAAATTAAAAGCGGTATTTTAGTTATACTTGTCTATGATCGAGAAACTGTGCTCCAAGTCGTCCATAACCGCGGACACGGCTTTCAGAAAGATTTAACCTACAGGCGTGCACAAATAGCAACACACACTCGATCAACCTCGGAAAAACCAAATCAAAACCCAACGAGGCATTCACGACAAAGCGATCACAGGATTCAGAAATGTTTCAGGGGGCCACCCCATTAAGCTACCCGCAACGAAGTTGGCCGGCTCCAAGACGGACCCAAGGTTTGCGCCAATGGCTGTAAATGTTTGGGAACCCGAAAGTGTGACTGGGCTTGTCGATACCGCGAAAACACTCCGCAATCCTAAACAGTACAGGTGCTCCTCGCACAATCTTAAATAAAGCAGTAAAACATGGCATAAGTACATGATAGTAATAAAGCCCCAAACTACTTTGTGGCCCCAAGAAATAAGAATGAATCAAGGTCTAGCTCAGGGGGGTCCATAAGGCCTCCCGGATGTGGATAGTGCGAATAGTCAAGGAACAGGAATCAAGTACTCTGGGTCCTACGGGACACAAGTGAGCATGAAGAACCAAATAGCAGATATTGCTCACCGGTGCCACTTTCATTAGTTATCCCATTACTACTCAGATTAAGTTGTTTAGGTACCTCATTATCCATTAGACTCTCACATACCCTACACATGCTATTCTACGACCCGCATGGCTCAAACAACTCCTGTAGTAATGGCTCATGGGATGGAGGAACAAGCTTCGGTGGGGTTTAAAAGTAAAGGCTATGCAGTACTTGGGATTCAATTTAATGCAATCGCGACTCAATGATGCAAGAATAAGATAGAGGCAATAGGTACTATATGTATGCAAGCATGTGGTAGTGCTTGCCTGGCAGCTCAGTTGAAGCGAGAGGTGGATCTGGGTAGAACTCCTATGATCCCTGATAATTCTCCTGCTGGGCGTCTATTCGAAGAAGAACCAAACAAACAAGGGCCAACATAAATAAAGTGCACAAGCATATGAACTAAAATGCGACAAGCAAACAAGCATGCCATGATGAATGATGCACAATTTACATCGCATTAAAGTAGCATGGCAAGGGTGAGGTGGGGGGTACAAGAATAAAGCATTTATTGATTTATTTAGTCAAGTTTTATTGCCATAAACAGTTCAGATTTTTAATAATGACATGGTGCATGCTTCAATTCAGAACATGGAATGCATAGATAGAACCGGCTCGCCGCGCTGATCGATTTAGACATATTATTTGTCAAAATTGGAGTGATAAAACAAAAGTTATTAATTAATTAAGAAAAGGGCATTTTATTGTAATTTTAATCACCTCGAAATTTTAAAGTGCTCAAATAATATTTTGAATAGCATATTTGAATTCCTCACATTTTTCTGATTCAAAAACATATATCATTTGTATTATTTGGTTTTATATTCGAAAAGTTATTTAAATCTGATTTGAATTTTGAATTTGAAACACTTTTGGGAAAATTTAGTTAAAACAGACACAGGAAGAAACTTTTGTCACCCAGGCAAACCTAGCCACAGCCGCTGACGGTGGGGCTTCTGTGGCGAGAGACTTGCTAAAACCTTTTTACACCGCGTACTGTCCTAGCCCGTGCGACTTCGAGGTGGGACCAGCCAGCTGAGGCCCACGCGACAGTGGGGTTACCCCCAGAGGCTGACAGGTGGGGCTGGGTCTGGAGCGCAGGTTAAGATAATAACAGGCTGGGTGGTTTCTGAAAGAAGGTCTCGGCGACTGACAGGTGGGGTAGGAAGGACTGAGGTTTGAGCGAGAGTTAAAAAGAGGGGGCTAACTGAAAAGCGACCACGGCCCGGTACTATTCTTCGTTCTCTTCGGCCTGACGGAAAATAGCGCGCAGCGTAGCGCGGGGGATCGAACCCGGGTCGCGGGCGCCCACGCTGAGGGGGCTAGCCAGTGCGGCAGGGCTAGGGGAGTTGACAGGAGGGGGTTTGGGGCCTAGGTAAGGCTCGCCACAACGCGGAAAGCTTGCAGACACCGGCGAGATCTAGCGCACGGAGGGCGTTCCAGAAAGCGGCGCTAGAGCAGACAACAAAGCGGAGGATGTCAGGGAGGGAGTACTGCTCACCGCGGAGGGGACGGTGGAGTTGGATCGGGCGGGGAGGCACCGGAGCGGCGAGGACGCATGCGCTCCCCGGCGTTAGGGTTTCGGACGGCGAGGCGCAGGATCCGGTGGTGATGGGGCTTCTCGTCCACGTCGGTGCATATAGGGAGCAGCAGGGCGGTCTCCTCGGTCTCCCAGGCCACCTCCACGACGTGCACGCCGGCTGGAACAAAGAGGAATAGAGGTAGATGGCAGCGACTGGCGGCAGGAGCTGGCGTCGGCGAGGAAGAAGGGGAAGGCGAGGCAGGCTTTGGAGTGGATCTGGGAGCTTCCAGGAGGCGTGGGGGATGAGGAGAACACGAGGGGGAGAGAGGGGTAGCGTGTGGGCACGACAGAGATAAAGGTGGTCTCGGCCCCTTCTCTCTTTTTCTCCTCGAGCACGTGCAGGTCGGGCTGGGGCAGGGGAGGCTGCAAGTGGACCAGGGTGAGGGGGAGGCGCAGCAGCTGGGGCCAGCATGGCAGGTAGGGAGAAGAGAGAGAGAGGAGAGGGGGTAGCTCGGGCTAGGGTAGATGGGGTAGTCTTAGGTTAGGGTTTTGTTAAGGGTTGGAGAGAGGGGTAGGGTTAGCTGATGTGTGGGTCAGAGAGAGAGGGCCAGGTGGGACCAGCATGTTAGAGAGAGAGGGAGGTGGCTTAGGGTTGATGAGGAAAAGGAGAGAGGGTGGTGTGGTGTTAGAGTGTTAGGGGTAGGGGATTAGGGTTAATCCCTAAGGCAAAGCATGAGGTAGCAAGGTGGTGATGGAGAGAGGGGATAGGGTTTTAGGTTCTTGCCTGCATCAAGCTAGACCACACAAGAATGGGTGGAGTGGTGTTGGGTTTTAGCATGGCCCAAGCTAAGATCAAGGTGATGAGGATTGAGAGAGGAAAAGAGATCTCACAAGAAGGACCCACTCTAAACCAAGGAAAACCAAAGAAAATAAAAGGTGTTGATGGTCGATGCATGGCCCATACAAAAATAATAAATGCCATGATTGATTTTTGTGAAAACAATGATAATATGGCATTATAATTATGCATCCCCCAGAAGTGGAATTAAGGCCAAGCCAAAAGAATTTATAGAAGTAGATCCATCCTATCTCCCATGAGCTAGATTAAATACCAAAAGAAAATAAAATACAATCTCATGGGTAATGGGATGGTGGAATTATAAGGTGGTGAAAAGAAAGGTGGTGGAGATGGATAAAAGATATGCCCCCAACTCAACTTGGGCATTGAAGCAATATATCAATGACCAAATACAATATCAAGAGGCAAATACAATTAATAATGCATATGAGAGAAGAACCAAAGAAAGAGGGTTTTATATGATGCTCAAATGCAAGGTGGCATGATGACATGAGCATGATATAATTATGATGCAACAATTATTGTAGGAAGTAGCATTTATATAGACTAGGCTAGTAGCATTGCAATTGTTAGACAATTTGGATGCTACAACTCTCCCCCACTAAACAAGAATCTCGCCCCGAGATTCCTAGGAAGAAGAAACCAACACAAGGAGAGGCGGGTGTTCGAACGAAGGTGACCCTCACGTTCCCAAGTTGATGAACAACGGAATGGTGCGACCACTACACCTTGCAAAACTTGCTAGACTTGTTGCGAGTCTTGTGTTTTGCTTGAGAAACAACGGTTAGAAGAGTTGAAGGATTGTCGTGAGACAAGAAGGATAGGATGAACATAGCTCCGGTTTTCTCAAGAAACATGATAAAAGAATAGAACCACTTGTGAAAGAAAATTACGATATGATGTATCATGGATAAAGAAAAGACACACCGTTAGGATTAGAGACCAAAAGATTCAAGTGAAGGTGATTCTTTTTTTTCGTCGGGAGAAAAGAGCCACTTTGGGTAAGTATCAACCACTATGAAAATAACATTGTACCTTCCCTCATATTTGCGAAGAGAAGTTCAGAACAATATCGCCTTCAACAATAGAGTTCCTTGATATCAACAGAAAGAGTTAGTTAGACATCATCTGATTAGATTCTTCTTGCGCCGGTAAGAACCAAAGGATCACGCAATTGAGGTGCGCGGATATAACATCCAGAGACGGATGTGAAGCTAGATCATGGTGGAATCCCGAGAAGCAACGAATATGGAGGATCTGGAGTTTATTGTAGAGATACTTATTGCTTTCTTTAGCCTTGAGGCTAATGCAATAGATTCGCGGCTGATGGCATCAACCATAATTGGCTTTACCACAGAAAAAGAATTGATGAAACAAAGAGAGAGATAGTTTCCTTTCATCTTGTTTGGGGATGTCGAGCATCGGTAGAATGACGAGGACAGAAAAGAGTTTGCGTTTGTTTCCACCAGATAATTGAAGATTTTGCTCCATCTAGAATAAACAGACCACTAACAAGAGATTATTGATTACATTCTTCGAGAGAGCACTCCGGAAAAACAAGGACGGAAGTAAAAGTATCAAGGGATAAAGGCCACTTCTAACTTCCGTGGGATGAGTGAAATCACATTAATTCACCAATTCAATGTACAAGAGCGAATGATAAGAGTAGTGGTATGGTAGCTACTCCATCCCGCACTCAAAGCATTACTCCGCACATGAATTAGAAAACCATGCAACCCAACTACCGAAACAGACTGAAGGTATTGACAAGAAGACCTCATGGAACTCCGTAAGAAAACAAAGATTGATGCAAACGATTCACCGGAGCCAAGATAGATAAGGGTGATGATGTTGTCGTCATATCATAAGTAACAAGCCACCGGAAAGATATGAAGGAAGATCACGGAGACAACTGCAAGATTCCACAGATAAAGAAAAAGATAGCACCACTTATAAGGATTACAAAAGATCTGAAAAATCTTCATGGCCTTCGGTGGATTGAGCATAGACGATAGAACGAGAGGGTTTCAAAAGATTACTTGACGAGACTGAGGTGAAAAGAACTCCATGTTCTTCTTGAAATGATTGAGAAAGATTTAGCAGTCTTGAGGAAAATCTTTGGCGGAACGACGATGATAACTTGCCAACAAGGAATACTCCAGATTTGATTGAAGATGGAATTAACAATGAACTTGCTGATTCCCGAATTGAAGCGATCTATTTAGCAGAAGGACGTGGCCGAGATAGGTGACTTCAAAAAGTCAGAATTCACACTTTGGGAACTTTGCACACAAGCGTTGTTCTCGCAGCTTGAGATAAAGAGACACAAATGATCTTCCATGTTCCTCCATTGATATAGAATAGGCAAGCATATCATCAAGATATACCACCATGGACTAACAAGATATTCCAAGAATATCAAGTTCAAAAGGCGGGAGAACGAACAAATGCTCGAAACACTTTCTAGGCTCAACGCTCTTTGAAAGATCAACGTTACGAGCAAGGATTCATGTTGGAAAGCTGCACTAGCAGAATAGATTATCTGGTCCTTCGGAAGAGAACAAGAAATGCCACCTGGTTCACATTGTCGATTGGATCGCCGGTTACAAAGATAAAGAGATCTTGGATAAGAAAAAATGATAGCTCATACCTTAAGCAAAGCTATCAGAAGTGAAAAGATGCAATTCCCTCGTATCCAGGAGAATTGTGCAGATGTGGAGTTCAAAAAGATGTGCAACATGATGAACAGATGATATACCACCGTAGGGCCTTTAATAAAAACTCCGGATTGGCAAAGATACTTGAATATGCATGGATATGATCACGGTGTAACTCAAAATCACAGGAGATAACCGCCACCATTTGGAGGATAGTGTTGATAGCATTTTCCATATTCCACTCATGATAAGTGTCATATAGCTATGCCGAGAACCAAATTACAATCACCAGCATCGGATCGACACATGTTATGTAATTAGCCCAAGAGAATTGGAGATGAAATAAAACTCCAGGATTAAGCGCCGGTGACAAAAGAATGAGTTAGCATGGACATGCTGATAAAAGGAAGATAGATAATGTTTCACACATGACTGAAAAGGAGTGTGGAAACACAGATGTATGAAAGAAAAAAATTCCGCATTTTTCGACATTAAAATACCAATAGATGCGCAAAATCACTTATCAGGTAGAGATTAGCAACTCCACATTCTGTGAAAGCATGCTGGAAGGAAGAACACCCTTAAGAAGATGGCACCGGTTAACAAGGAGTCGGATAGATCGCGCCGGTTTTCAAAAGCCTGTCAGTATGGAATGTACCAACAATTGATAACCAAAGGCAGATTGTGATAACAAATTGGATGCAATAGATAGACAAGGAATTACACACACACACACACTTTCTATGGTACTACGGAAACCCAGAACACGTGAATCCTAGTTTGAATTTTTAGAAGAGGATTGAAAACGTTACACTTCCTTACCAGAAAAGGGTGGGTGGGTGGGTAAGAAGAAAAGTGGAAGCAGTCCTACTCTCACGTTTTGTTTTTCCCTAGTATAAATAGCTACCAAAAATACTTGCTAGACTGACAACGACCATTTGGCTGAGACCCTGAAGGACGGGATGGCTCTGATACCAATTGTAACTACCTCGGTGAATTACGCTCTTAGTTACAAGCCTGGATGAGCGGAAATGGTTAAAATAGTACGGTGGGGCCAAATTCCACTCACAGGTAGACCTTTCGGCCGTCCTAACCATTTCCAAATATCGGGACAAGAACGAGCAGCGTAATCGGCAGGCGAAGGGATCAACTACATCCATAAATGAGTATGTATGCAAGCCACATACAACAGTCCTTAGAGCCATTCCATCTAAAAGAAATAGAAATATGGCAACGCCATACGGCAAGATCCAAATATCCTAGATAGATATAATAGTTTAGGATATCTCCTCATACATCAAACATCAGAGTATCAGGCGGAAGCGGAAAACAAGATCCGAGTACGGATAAGAAGCAAATCGGCATAAGATGCCCATTAAATAAACACATCCCGCCCACAGATCTCACGGATCCCTGTTCCCGGAATCTCTACACCGAGTGATCGTTGCCAACATCGTCCGTCTCCTCCACCCAGTATCCTTCTTGCGAGTATACCTGTTCATCTGAATCAAACAATTTATTGTGTGAGACCCTAGGGGTACTCAGCCAGTCTTTATGCCTCTAAAGGGGACACAACCTGGGGTGACGCAATTGCAGCAAAAGATAATACCTAACAATTCTATAGATACTCGCTAACCATCCGCCTAACCAAAGATAGACGGATGTCCGTGAATTAATAACATGATTATAACAGTAATATTAACAGATCCATCCTCCTCCTAAACACCAGCGAGGCGGACGAACAACCCCCATCTGTTGGCAGTTTTATTAACCATTCCATGAGTGTTGCACTATTTACTAGTCCGGTACTTAGTCAAATTAAAAGCGGTATTTTAGTTATACTTGTCTATGATCGAGAAACTGTGCTCCAAGTCGTCCATAACCGCGGACACGGCTTTCATAAAGATTTACCCTGCAGGGGTGCACAAATAGCAACACACACTCGATCAACCTCGGAAAAACCAAATCAAAACCCAACGAGGCATTCACGACAAAGCGATCACAGGATTCAGAAATGTTTCAGGGGGCCACCCCATTAAGCTACCCATAGCGAAGTTGGCGGCTCGAGACGGACCCAAGGTTTGCGCCAATGGCTGTAAACGACTCGGGAACCCGAAAGTGTGACTGGGCTTGTCGATACCGCAAAACACTCCATAATCCTAAATGCAGACAGTGCTCCTCGCACAATCTTAAATAAAGCAGTAAGACATGGCATAAGTACATGATAGTAATAAAGCCCCAAACTACTTTGTGGCCCCAAGAAATAAGAATGAATCAAGCTCTGGCTCAGGGGGGTCCATAAGGCCTCCCGGATGTGGATAGTGCAAATAGTCAAGGAACATGAATCAAGTACTCTGGGTCCTACGGGACACAAGTGAGCATGAAGAACCAAATAGCAGATATTGCTCACCGGTGCCACTTTCATTAGTTATCCCATTACTACTCAGATTAAGTTGTTTAGGTACCTCATTATCCATCAGACTCTCACATACCCTACACATGCTGTTCTACGACCCGCATGGCTCAAACAACTCCTGTAGTAATGGCTCATGGGATGGAGGAACAAGCTTCGGTGGGGTTTAAAAGTAAAGGCTATGCAGTACTTGGGATTCAATTTAATGCAATCGCGACTCAATGATGCAAGAATAAGATAGAGGCAATAGGTACTATATGTATGCAAGCATGTGGTAGTGCTTGCCTGGCAGCTCAGTTGAAGCGAGAGGTGGATCTGGGTAAAACTCCTATGATCCATGATAATTCTCCTGCTAGGCGTCTATTCAAAGAAGAACCAAACAAACAAGGGCCAACATAAATAAAGTGCACAAGCATATGAACTAAAATGCGACAAGCAAACAAGCATTCCATGATGAATGATGCACAATTTACATGCATTAAAGTATGATGGCGAGGGTGAGGTGTGGGGTACAAGAATAAAGCATTTCTTGATTTATTTAGTCAAGTTTTATTTCCATAAACAGTTCAGATTTTTAATAATGACATGATGCATGCTTCAATTCAGAACATGGAATGCATAGATAGAACAGGCTCGCCGTGCTGATCAATTTAGACATATTATTTGTCAAAATTGGAGTTATAAAACAAAAGTTATTAATTAATTAAGAAAAGGGCATTTTATTGTAATTTTAATCACCTCGAAATTTTAAAGTGCTCAAATAATATTTTGAATAGCATATTTGAACTCCTCACATTTTTCTTCAAAAACATATATCATTTGTATTATTTGGTTTTATATTTGAAAAGTTATTTAAATCTGATTTGAATTTGAATTTGAAACACTTTTGGGAAAATTTAGTTAAAACAGACACAGGAAGAAACTTTTGTCACCCAGGCAAACCTTGCCACAGCCGCTGACGGTGGGCCAGCTGCTGACTGGGCGAGACCCGCGTGCGAAAACCTTTTTACACCGCGTACTGTCCTAGCAGGCGACTTGAGGTGGGACCAGCCATTTGAGGCCCACGATGATGGGGTTACCCTAGAGGCAGTGTGGGGCTGGTCCGAGCAGGTTAAGATAATAACAGGCTGGGGGGGTTTCTGAAAGAAGGTCTCAGCGACTGACAGGTGGGGTAGGAAGGACTGCGGTTTGAGCGAGAGTTAAAAAGAGGGGGCTAACTGAAAAGCGACCACGACCCGGTACTGTTCTTCGTTCTCTTCGGTCTGACGGAAAACAGCACGCAGCGCAGAAGCTGGGATCGAACCTGGTCATGGGCGCCTTGTTGAGGGGCTAGCCAGTCTTGGGGCTAGGGGAGTTGACAGGAGGGGGTTTGGGGCCTAGGTAAGGCTCACTGCGGCGCGGAAAGCTTGCAGACACCGGCGAGCTCTAGCGCACGGAGGGCGTTCGGCAAAACGAGCGGCGGCGCTAGACGGCGACAGCGAAGCGGAGGATGTCAGGGAGGGAGTACTGCTCACCGCGGAGGGGACGGTGGAGTTGGATCGGGCGGGGAGGCACCGGAGCGGCGAGGACGGATGCGCTCCCCGGCGTTAGGGTTTCGGACGGCGAGGCACAGGATCCGGCGGTGATGGGGCTTCTCGTCCATGTCGGCGCATACAGGTTGTAGCAGGGCGGTCTCCTCGGTCTCCCAGGACACCTCCACGACGTGCACGCCGACTGGAACGAAGAGGAACAAAGGTAGATGGCAGCGACTGGCGGTAGGAGCTGGCGTCAGCGAGGAAGAAGGGGAAGGCGAGGCAGGCTTTGGAGTGGATCTGGGAGCTGCCAGGAGGCGTGGGGGATGAGGAGAACGCGAGGGGGGGATAGGGGTAGCGTGTGGGCACGGCAGAGATAAAGGTGGTCTTGGCCCCTTCTCTCTTTTTCTCCTCGAGCACGTGTAGGTCGGGCTAGGGCAGGGGAGGCTGCAGGTGGACCAGGGTGAGGGGGAGGCGCAGCAGCTGGGGCCAGCATGGCAGGTAGGGAGAAGAGAGAGAGAGGAGAGGGGGTAGCTCGGGCTAGGGTAGATGGGGTAGTCTCGGGTTAGGGTTTTGTTAAGGGTTAGAGAGAGGGGTAGGGTTAGCTGATGTGTGGGTCAGAGAGAGAGGGCCAGGTGGGACCAGCATGTTAGAGAGAGAGGGAGGTGGCTTAGGGTTGATGAGGAAAAGGAGAGAGGGTGGTGTGGTGTTAGAGTGTTAGGGGTAGGGGATTAGGGTTAATCCCTAAGGCAAAGCATGAGGTAGCAAGGTGGTGATGGAGAGAGGGGATAGGGTTTTAGGTTCTTGCTTGCATCAAGCTAGACCACACAAGAATGGGTGGAGTGGTGTTGGGTTTTAGCATGGCCCAAGCTAAGATCAAGGTGATGAGGATTGAGAGAGGAAAAGAGAGCTCACAAGAAGGACCCACTCTAAACCAAGTAAAACCAAAGAAAAGAAAAGGTGTTGATGGTCGATGCATGGCCCATACAAAAATAATAAATGCCATGATTGATTTTTGTGAAAACAATGATAATATGGCATTATACTTATGCATCCCCCAGAAGTGGAATTAAGGACAAGCCAAAAGAATTTATAGAAGTAGATCCATCCTATCTCCCATGAGCTAGATGAAATACCAAAAGAAAATAAAATACAATCTCATGGGTAATGGGATGGTGGAATTATATGGTGGTGAAAAGAAAGATGGTGGAGATGGATAAAAGATATGCCCCCAACTCAACTTGGGCATTTAAGCAATATATCAATGACCAAATACAATATCAAGAGGCAAATACAATTAATAATGCATATGAGAGAAGAACCAAAGAAAGAGGGTTTTATATGATGCTCAAATGCAAGGTGGCATGATGACATGAGCATGATATAATTATGATGCAACAATTACATGTAGGAAGTAGCATTTATATAGACTAGGCTAGTAGCATTGCAATTGTTAGACAATTGGGATGCTACACAATGGAAGAACATGGAAGGTCATCTGTGTCTCTTTCTCTCAAGCTTCGCGAACACTGCCGTGTGCAAAGTTCCCAAAGTGGAAATTCTGACCTTTTGAAGTCACCTATCTCGGCCACGTCCTTCTGCTAAATAGATCGCTTCAATTCTGGAATCAGCAAGTCATTGTAAATTCCATCTTCCATCTTTAATCAAACCCGGAGTTTTCCTTGTTGGCGAGTTATCATCGTCGTTCCGCCGTAGATTTCCTCAAAACTGCTAAATATCTCTCAATCATTTCAAGAAGAACATGGAGTTCTTTTCAACTCAGTCTCGTCAAGTAACCTTTGAAACCCTCTCATTCTATCATCTATGCTCAATCCACCGGAGGCCATGAATATTTTTCAGATCTTTTGTAATCCTTATGTGCAAGTGGTGCTATCTTTTTCTTTATCTGTGGAATCTTGCAGTTGTCTCCGTGATCTTCCTTCATATCTTTCCGGTGGCTGGTTACTTATGATATGACGACAACATCATCACCCTTATCTATCTTGGATCCGGTGAATCGTTTGTATCAATCTTTGTTTTCTTACGGAGTTCCATGAGCTCTTCTTGTCAATACCTTCAGTCTGTTTCGGTAGTTGGGTTGCATGGTTTTCTTATTCATGTGCGGAGTAATGCTTTAAGTGCAGGATGGAGTAGCTACCATACCACTACTCTTATCATTCGCTCTTGTACATTGAATTGGTGAATTAATGTGATTTCACTCATTCCACGGAAGTTAGAAGTGGCCTTTATTCCTCGATACTTTTACTTCCGTCCTTGTTTTTCCGGAGTGCTCTCTCGAAGAAAGTAATCAATAATCTCTTGTTGGTGGTCTGTCTATTCTAGATGGAGCAAAATCTACAATTATCTGGTGGAAACAAACGCAAACTCTTTTCGATCCTCGTCTTTCTACCGATGCTCGACATCCACAAACAAGATGAAAGGAAACTCTCTCTCCCTTTGTTTCATCAATTCTTTTGCTATGGTAAAGACAAGTATGGTTGATGCCATCAGCTGCAAATCTATTGCGTTAACCTCAAGGCTAAAGAAAGCAATAAGTATCTCTACAATAAACTCCAGATCCTCCATTTTCTTTGCTTCTCGGGATTACACCATGATCTGGCTTCACATCCGTCTCTGGAAGTTATATCCGCGCACCTCAATTGCGTGATCCTTTGGTTCTTACCGGCGCAAGAAGAATCTACTAAATCTTTCTGTTGATATCAAGGGACTCTATTGTTTGAAGGCAATATTGTTTCTGTACTTAATTTCTCAAATCCGAGAGAAGATACGATGCTATTGTCATAGTTGTTCAAAACCTCTCCAACCTAGCTCTTTTCTTCTGGCGAGACAAAGGTTCATCCTCTCTAGTATCGGTAAATCTTTAATCTTAGCGGTGTGTCTTTCTTTATTCATGATACATCATCTTGTCTTTTTCTTTCACAAGTGGTTCTATTCTTTTATCATGTTTCTTGAGAAAACCGGAGCTATGTCCATCCTATCCTTCTTGTCTCACGACAATCCTTCAACTCTTCTAACCATAGTTTCTCAAGCAAACGCAAGACTCCCAACAAGTCTAGCAAGTCTCGCAAGGTGTAATGGTTGCACCACTCTGTTGTTAATCACCTTGGGAACGTGAGGGTCACCTTTGTTCCAAACACCCGCCTCTCCTTGTGTTGTTTTCTTTTTCATAGGAATCTCAGGGCGAGATTCTTGTTTAGTGGGGGAGAGTTGTAGCATCCCAATTGTCTAACAATTGCAATGCTACTAGCCTAGTCTATATATATGCTACCTCCTACATATAATTGTTGCATCATAATTATATCATGCTCATGTCATCATGCCACCTTGCATTTGAGCATCATTTAAAACCCTTTTCAATTTGGATCTTCTCTCATATGCATCATTAATTGTATTTGCCTCTTGATATTGTATTTGGTTATTGATATATTGTTTAAATGCCCAAGTCGAGTTGGGGGCATATCTTTTATTCTACTCCACCACCCTTTCTTTTCACCACCTTATACTTCCACTATCCCATTATCCATGAGCTTGTATTTTATTTTCTTTTGGTATTTAATCTAGCTCATGGGAGATAGGATGGATCTACTTCTATAAATTCTTTTGTTTGGCTTTATTCCACTTCTTGGAAATGCATAAGTATACTGCCATATTATTATTGTTTTCACAAGATTAACACATGGCATTAAATACTTGCATGGACCATGCAACCATCACCACCATGTGTTCTCCTTTGGTTTTATTTGATTTTTTTTAGTGGATCATCTTCTCATCGCTCTCTTTCTCCCAATACTTTCTACCTTGCTTTGTTTTCTTCCCTTGTGCCATCAAACCTCATCCACCTCACTTGTGTAGTGCCATGCATGATCTTGTAAGATCATCCCCATGATCATCTCCCTAACCTTCATGCTTGCTCATGCTCATGTGGATCACACCCATCTCTCTCTCTCTCCTCTTTCCTCATCAAAACCCTAATCCACCCTTCCTTCCTCTCTCGGCCAGCAAGGGGCCACCACCTCCTCTCTCCACTCCCTACACCTGCCCTAACCTACCCCAGGCCGAAGCCCTACCCCTAACCAAAACCCTAACTGAGTCTACCCATCTACCCTAGCCCGAGCTACCCCCTCTCCTCTCTCTCTTCTCTCTACCGCCGTGCCGGCCCCACCCAGCTGCTACCCCACCTGCAGCCCTCTCCCTGCCCTGCCTGGCTACCCAGGTCGAGCCCCAGCTCGACCACGTGCTCGAGGAGAAAAAGGAAAGGGCCGAAGCCACTTTACCCTGAGCCGCTCCCACACGGCAACCCGCCTCCCTCTTCCTCACTTTTCCTCCTCTCGCCTGTCTCCTGGTTCGCCCAGATCCACCCGAGGTCACTGCCATCCTCTCCTTCCTCTCCCGACGACGCCCAACTCTGCCGCCAGTCGCAACCGTCTATCGCGTCGCCCCCTCGTTCCAGCCGGCCAGCCGACATGGAGGTGTTCCAGAAGATCGAGGACGTCCCTCTACCTCGCCCTGTACACGCCGACGAGGAGGAGAAGCCCCAGGAGAGCCAGTACCGCGTCGTCCCGTCGAAACCCTAACCCGCCAGGACGCCTGCAACCCCGACGATCCGCCGCGCCTCCCCTCGATCTGACACCGGCAACCTCCTCGCGGTAAGCCACTCCACCTCCTAGACAACATCCGCCCCGCCATAGAGCCCTAGCACCGCCGTTCGTTTCGGCGAGCACCCTCTGTGCGCCAGAGGTCGCCGGTGTCTGCAAGCTTCCCGCGCCGCATCGAGCCTTAGCTAGGCCCCAAACCCCCTCCTGTCAAATCCCCTAGCCCCGCCGCACTGGCTACCACCACAGCGCCGCCCACCGGGTTCGAACCCGACGCCAAGCGCTCATGGTCGATCACCGACCTGTCCGCGTTCAGAGGAAACAGATGTACAGTGTGGGCCTGTGGTAGTTTTGCGAAAGCCCCCCCCCTTTTTTCGCTCTCAACCGCGGTACCTCGTGGCCCACTAGTCAGCCGCCCTGGCAATCTTGGGCGGGGGATATATCAGGAATCCCAGGAGCACTACCCAGATCCGTCCCTCGCTTCAACTGAGCTGCCAGGCAAGCACTACCACATGCTTGCATACATATAGTACCTACTGCCTCTATCTTATTCTTGCATCATTGAGCCGTAATTGTATTAAATTGAATCCCAAGTACTGCATAGCCTTTACTTTTAAACCCCACCGAAGCTTGTTCCTCCATCCCATGAGCCATTACTACAGGAGTTGTTTGAGCCATGCGGGTCGTAGAACAGCATGTGTAGGATATGTGAGAGTCTGATGGATAACGAGGTACCTAAACAACTTAACCTGAGTAGTAACGGGATAACTAATGAAAGTGGCATCGGTGAGCACTATCTGCTATTTGGTTCTTCATGCTCACTTGTGTCCCGTAGGACCCCGAGTACTTGATTCCTGTTCCTTGACTATTCGTACTATCCACATCCGGGTGGCCTTATGGATCCCCCTGAGCCAGAGCTTGATTCATTCTTATTTCTTGGGGCCACAAAGTAGTTTGGGGCTTTATTACTATCATGTACTTATGCCATGCTTGACTGCTTTATTTAAGATTGTGCGTGGAGCACCTGTACTGTTTAGGACCGTGACACGTTTTCGCTGTATCGACAAGCCCAGTCACATTTTCGGGTTCCCAGTCAATTACCGCCGTCCACACAAACCCTGGGTCCGTTCGAGCCGGCCAACTTCGCTATGGTAGCTTAGTGGGGTGCCCCTGAAACATTTCTGAATCCTGTGATCGCTTTGTCGTGAATGCCTTGTTGGGTTTTGATTTGGTTTTTCCGAGGTTGATCGAGTGTGTGTTGATATTTGTGCACCCCTGCAGGGTAAATCTTTCTGAAAGCCGTGTCCGCGGTTATGGACGACTTGGAGCACAGTTTCTCGATCATAGACAAGTATAACTAAAGTACCGCTTTTAATTTGACTAAGTACCTGACTAGTAAATAGTGAAACACTCATGGAATGGATAATAAAACTGCCAATGGATGGGGGCTGTTCCTCCGCTTCCTTGTTGGTAAGCGAGGAGGAGGATGGATCTGTTAATATTACTGTTATAACTGTTGTTATTAATTCACGGACATCCGTCTATCTTTGGTTAGGCGGATGGTTAGCGAGTATCTATAGAATTGTTAGGTATTATCTTTTGCTGCAATTGCGTCACCCCAGGTTGTGTCCCCTTTAGAGGCATAAAGATTTGCTGAGTACCCCTAGGGTCTCACACGATAAATTGTTTGATTCAGATGAACAGGTATACCCGCAAGATGGATACTGGGTGGAGGAGACGGACGATGTTGGCAACGATCACTCGGTGTAGAGATTCCGGGAACGGGGATCCGTGAGATCTGTGGGCGAGATGTGTTTATTTATGTGGCATCTTATGACGATTTGCTTCTTATCCGTACTCGGATCTTGTTTTCCGCTTCCGCCTGATACTCTGATGTTTGATGTATGAGGAGCTATCCTAAAATATTATCTCTATCTAGGATGTTTGGATCTTGCCGTATGGCGTTGCAATATTTCTATTTCTTTTTAGATGGAGTGGCTCTGAGGACTGTTGTATCTGGCTTGCATACATACTCATTTGTGTATGTAGTTGATCCCTTCGCCTGCCGATTACGCCGCTTGTTCTTGTCCCGATGTTTGGAAATGGTTAGGACGGCCGAAAGGTCTACCTGTGAGTGGCATTTGGCCCCACCGTACTATTTTAACCATTTCCGCTCATCCAGGCTTGTGACTAAGAGCGTAATTCACCGAGGTAGTTACAGAGATGATCCTAGTTATCATAGACCTCCTATTGTCCATCCTCCGGGTAGTCCTCCTCATAGTCTGGCCATGGGAATAGCCAGGGACAAAGCTATGAGTACTCTTTAAGTACCCGCAAACTATCACTAACACAACTAAGGTAATACTAGTAGGAATCCTAAGCTCTAGTCTTGTTTCCAACAAGCCAATTTTATTTCATAAGTACTTAATAGTAAATCCTATTTTAGTTCTCTAGATTACTCAAGTGGGAACCTAGTTTTCCGGTCCACAACCTTATTGTGGTCAATTCAAAGTCATATTTCAAGTCACAAGTCATTTTGAAAACATCTGACAACGGAGCAGTATGGCCACTCCAACTGTCCATAACCGTGGACGCGGCTATTCGAATAGTTCGACACTCTGTAGAGGTGGTACACTTTCACCACAAAATTCTATACATTCGTTAGGGATAACCCTGAATCATCAAACTTGGTATGAAAATAATCAATCCTAACCTTTCAATTACACACCCTAGTATAGGCACCTCCCCTATGAGCTTGGCCTCCCAGCCATGGCCAACTGCCATCCCGGGAACTGCATAGGTGGACATTCATATTTATGAGGTAGACTCAGCTCAGCCTCTTTCCACGAGGGAACCCATACTAAGACATATAAACTTCTAGTTAATCCCTACCCAACTCAGGTATTGTGGTTGTACGGTAAAATTAGAATGGTATCGCATTCGAACCAAACCATCTGTTTTTATCAAAGTCAAGGCACATGCCTCATTCAGTATCATCTCCAGGTCATTGTGTTTCACAACACATGTCAAAACATTTCAATAGAATGACTCATCATTCCAAGGTTTTCATAATCATTTTCTCCAAGTGTTCCCATCTAAAGTGATCAAGTTTAGTTTAGCACTAGCCACTATTAATGACGATATCACTATTGAGGGGTGCTAATCAAGTGTAACTACCCAAGACTAGTTCTATGCTCTTGAGGGTATCCATCCTATTTTCCACTAATCACAATTAATTAACTAGATAAGAAACTTTGACAAAGGTAAAAGAATAAAGCTTGCAAATAAAACTTGGGATTGGTATAATCAAGATTGCATAACCAAGCATGCCTAGTGCATCTTGCATGGATGGCTTGCATAGCTAAGCTTGCATGGATAGCTTGCCTTGGTTGGTGCAGTTGTTGAAGTTCTCTTCTTCTTTGTAGTACTCCTCCTCCTCGTACCCCGGGTCGGTACTAGCGTCTATAAGTGAATACGAGGTACACAATCACCAAACAATACTTAGCTACTTCTATTAACACACGGGATCACACTAGATGATCTAGCATCATCTCAATCACCACATGAAATATTGACATATTCTTATTTGTCTTATTTTGGCAATTTAATTTCTACTCATTGAAAAATACTTAAGATTTAATATCCTCCTATTAAAATATGGGATCAGGTTGACACATGTCATCACCACATATTCCAATACTTGGGAAAGTGATTTAAATAGGTTGGCATATATTACAAAGTTGAATATTACTAGTTAATAATATTAAAGTGACTAGAATTGCCTATATAGCATTCTTTTAATACTAGTCCATGATTAATGCATGTAAAACTAACTTTTTTACATATTCAGATGGAGCATGGCAATTGTGATTATTGAGAGTTGGAATAACTCAAAAGCATTTATGGTTGATTTTAGAAAAATGTTTGAAGTTGAAAAGTCTCTGTATTGTTATTTTCACTATAGGTGGTCTATAATTTCAAATGGTTTGAATCCAACAGGAGTGTGTAGATATTTTCACTACCTTTCTAACAAAATTGGAGTCATGCATTTTGGTTAAATAAATCTCTCTGAATTCAATTTTGAAATCACTGACAGAATAGGATTTTGAATTAAATGGAAAATCTATATTTGAATCTTTGGGTGAATGGTCATGTCTGGGAGGTTGCTAGTGACGCGGCGAGTGCATGTACGCAAGGAGAGAGCAAGGTGCAGCGTGGCTATGCGGGAATGGCATGGCGCTCTGGCATGCGCTCGACATGGCAGAGAGTTAAATGGGCGCGGCGCTGCTGGCTTCTCCACTGGTGGTCGTTGGCCGAGGCGTGGACTGGGGAGTGCGGTGGTCGTGGTAGAGGGTGGCGCGGCGTGTAGCATCATGTCCATGCTCGACTAGCATGGCACGCTCGGGTACGGCTAGCACTGGTGCAATTGGTGAGTGAGAGAGGCTAACTCGCACGGGCTGGTATTGGGGATGATCGTGGGTGAGTAGTGGAGTTGTGTTGAGTACAGAGATGATCACTAGATTGATCACAACAGTAAATAGTTGGTATATCTGTACTCTGCCTGCTAAGTGTTTAATTAAATGGTCGCATTAAAGAAATATTTAAATTTTCAAATTATATTTGGTGGGTGTGTTGGTCACATGTTTGAGTGTCTCTGGGTGCTAGGGTTTTTCAAGTGGAGATGGTTTGATTGGTTTTTGAAAAATGGCCATCTAGATACATACACTTGATTCAATTTGGAAATGTCTCTCAAATGGATTTGAAATTGTTTTCTGTAAGTTTGTAAAGTTTACTTGTGTTCATTTTCACTTGGTCTAGCAAGGGGGGAAAAGAAGTAGAATTGTTTTTGTTGGAAAACGTTTACTAGAGATGCCCAAAATGGGCTAGTGGTTAACTTTGGCAAAAATGACCATTAGGTCATATGCTTCATATATTGATTTTCTTTTGATTTTTTTTGTTTGGTTTTGACCTAGATGATATTATTTTGATCTTTAAACTATTTCTCCACATATATAACAATCAAACATGGAATAGCAAGCATTCATGCATTAATAACAAACACACACATGCATTGAAAAGGGTTTAAGATTGAAAGTTTTTATTAACCCTAATCTTGGGTGATTAGAATTTGATAATCTTTTTTAATACTGTTGAGATTTTACAAACCTTCCCTCCTTAAACAGAATCTCGTCCCGAGATTCAAGAAAAACTAGGAACTAAAGATATTGGCAAACTCAGTCCTAATATAATCTTCTCGCTCCCAGGTGGCTGCTTCTTTAGTATGGTTGCTCCACTGGATCTTTAGAAACTTGATACTTCTGCTCCGGGTGGTTCTGGAGGCTTCTTCCAAAATACAAATGGGTAATTCACGATAAGTTAGATCCTTGTTGATATCTATGGCTCTATGGTTGATGTTCTTGAAAACTTCCGTCTTCTCCGGAACTTCTAGGCATTTCCTAAGTAACGAGATATGGAACACATCATGTACGGCTGACATCTCTTCCGGTAGTTCTAGCTGATAGGATACTTCTCCTCTACGGCTTAAAATCTTAGGTCCGATGAATCTGGTTTACTCTATCCGTTTGTCCATCGGTCTATGGGTGATAAGCTGTGTTGAAGTTCAGTTTGGTTCCTAATCTTTCTTGGACTTTTTTCCAGAACCTTGAGGTAAACTGGGTTCCTCGATCTGACACAATGGTCTTGGGGGTTCCGTGTAGACTGACTATTCTAGCAATGTATAACTCTGCTAGCTTTGAGCTTTGATAGGTGGTCTTGACGGGTATGAAATGAGCTACCTTGGATAGTCTATCTAATATGACCCAAATAGAATCATTTCCCCTACTAGATGTAGGCAAACCGGTGATGAAATCCATTCCAACAGAATCCCATTTCCATTCCGGAATCTACAATGGTTGCAAAAGTCTTGTGGGTCACTGATGTTCTTCTTTCACTCTCTGACAGATATCACACTGGGTTATATAGCTTCTGACTTCTCTCTTCATTTTATGCCACCAAAACTGCTCCTTCAAATCCTGATACATCTTAGTTCCTCCCGGGTGAATAGAATAAAGAGTATCATGGGCTTCCTGCATAATGACTTTCTTCAAATCTGAATCTGGTGGCACACAGATACGTCCTTTATACCACATAACTCCTTATTCATCTTCAATGAATCCGGGTACCTTCCCTGTAACGATACAACATTTAATTCCGTCGATACTGGCGTTTCCTTTCCGGGCTTCCTTTATCTGACTGATCAAGGTGGGTTGAAGTTCAATACTGGCTAGAAATCCTTCGCTAACTATCTCCATTCTAAAATTCTCCAACTCCTCATGCAAACTTGGCTGGTCTTCCTTAATCATAGTGTTTAATCTACTTCAGACTCTTGTGATCCGAACAAATCTCACAGTGGTTACCCATGAGGTAATGACGCCATGTCTTGGAAGCTAAAACTATGGCTGCCAGTTCTAAGTCATGGGTGGGATAATTATGCTCATGTTGCTTCAGTTGTCAGGACAGATATGATATTACTTTGCCTTCCTGCATCAACACACATCCGAGAACAATCTTGGATGCATCACAAAATACATCAAAAGGCTTCGCGATATCTGGCATGATCAAAATTGGGGCTAAAATCAATCTCTTCTTGAGCTCTTTAAAACTTGCTTCACATTTGTCCGTCCATTCAAACTTCTTGTCTTTCTTCAACAATTGCGTCATCGGCCTTGCGATGCTTGAAAATCCTTCAACAAACTTGTGGTAATATCCAGCTAATCTAAGAGATGCGCGGACTTCAGTCTGAGTGGTTGGATCTCTCCATTCTTCAACATCCTTAATCTTGGCGGGATCGACAACAACTCCTCCTCCCAACAAGATATGTCCTAGGAATCCTACTTCCTTTAACCAGAACTCACATTTGCTAAACTTGGCATACAACTGATGCTCTCTAAGGGTTTCAAGGATGGTTCCTAGGTGTTGCTCATGTTCTTCTTCCGACTTGGAATAGATCAGAATGTCATCGATAAATACAACGACAAACTTATCCAAGAAGTTCATAAAAATCTTATTCATGAGGTTCATGAAATAAGCGGGGGCATTGGTTAATCCAAAGGACATGACATTGTACTCATACAATCCATATCTGGTAGTGAAGGCAATCTTTGGGATATCCGTTGCACAAATCTTTAATTGATGATAACCAGTTCTAAGATCAATCTTAGAAAACACACTGGCACTAGTCAGCTGATCAAACAAGTCTTCTATCTTCGGTAGTGGGTACTTGTTCTAGATGATGACGTCATTTAGCTTCCGATAATTCGTACACAAACGATTGGCACCATCTTTCTTATCCACAAACAAAATAGATGATCTCCACAGCGACGGATTCTTGAACCTCTTTCACGTTCATGTCACGTCGAGGTACTGCAGAAAAAAGAACTGCAAAATCCGATCCAATTTTTCGGGAAAATTCCAACATATCCCAAAAAGAGATGTGGCAATCTTGAAGAGACTTATTTATGAGAATTTGTGCTCAATGCGAAATTTTAGTACATCGAGAGGGTAAACAGATCCCCCCACAATGGGGGATGGCTGACCTTCTTCGGACTATTAACGGCGACTGCAGTAATTCTTCTTTATTCGTCTAATTGATGGCAATTAAACTCGGCTCAATATTTTTTTCTAAAAAAGATTGAGCCGATGTTTTACAAAATAATTAATGCAAAACGATCAATTAAAGAAATTTAAAGTGGATTCGGCCCCGAAAACACTCCGGTGTAATTGATTTTTCGTAAGGGTAGTGAATCGTTATAGGTAAACGATTTGTGTGGGATAAGGTAGTTATGAAACTTTGACCAATGTACCGTGTAGCACGTATTGTTTGTTGACCATAACTCATGAACCCTTTCATTGATTTTGGGACAAGAAGATAAGACTAGAAGGCTCAGCAGAAGCTAAACTAAAAACTAGAAGCACAAATAAATTCTTGGAGCTATTGTTTTTTCTAGCATTAATAAAATTCATTGGTGTTAATAAAAACCTCTTGCGATAGCTACATAAACACATATTACATTTTGTCCTTTTTGATTGAGAATTGTATCTGTGGCTACTGCTGTTTTGCCAGTTTGTCTATCCCCAAATGATGGATATGCAAGCATGATAACTTATATGCTGCTCTATATCTCCATAAATCTAGGAACTTTTGCTTGCATTGTATTATTTGGTCTACGTATCGGAACTGATAACATTCGAGATTATGCAGGTATTTTTCCAAGAAATCTCTAGCCAACCTTCTCGCAAGAGGTTTTTCTTAACACCAATGAATTTTATTAATGCTAGAAAAAAAATAGCTCCAAGAATTTATTTGTTCTCAACGCCCCCTATTTAGAGGAATTAGCCACTTCAACGATCTTTGATGGTTATGTACTTGGTTGTATCAGACCTTTCCCCAACATGTCATCAAGTTGCTTCTTTAGCTCCACTAATTCAGCGGGGTTCATACTATAAGGTCTCTGAGCTATGGGTCCAGTTCCAGAAAGTAGTTCAATGATAAACTTGATATCCCGATTTTGGGGCATACCGGGTAATTCATCTGGGAACACATCGGGATATTCACAAACTACTCTGACTTGGTCTATGGTTGATTGGGCTAAACTTTTGTTGCATTTGAATTGACGGGGTAGCGTCTCAGGCACATGCTCTACTAATACTCTGATTCTACTGGTCATGGTTATGGCTTTCTTGGCACAGTCTATTATTCCTTGATGTTTCGACATCCAATCTAGTACTACTTCCAAACCTTTGGTTCCAAGTACTATTAGGTTGGCATAAAAATCTATCCCATGTATTCTGATAGGCACGACCTTGCAAATTTTTCTAGATTTGGTGGTTGACCCATGTATTTGAACTATCATAACATGCTTCAAATTTGTTGGTTGAATCTTACTAGTGCATGCAAATTCTTATGTAACAAACGAGTGCGATACTCCAAAATCAAACAACACTCTTGCAAGTACTGAGTTAACAGAAAACATACCCAGCACGACATCTGGCGCTTCTTGGGCTTCTTCAGCATTCATGTGTAACAGACGGCCAGTACGGTTGTGCGGGTTTCCTAGGGCAAAGCTCTTTCCAGGCTGGACACGGCTCTACTGCTGGGAAGGTGTAGTGACATTGGTGGCTACAGCAAGCTTCTTGGGACACTCATTGGAGTAGTGACCCGTGACTCCACATTCAAAGCAGGTTATCATGGAGTTGTCCTTCCCTGCAACAGGCACAACATTGCTTCCAGTCCTTGGGGCAGTATTGTTGTTGGTTTTGTTGTTGTTGTTTGACCTTGGCGGTGCATGGTTGAAGTTACGGGTCTTACCAGGGGTGTTGTTGTGGTGGACTCTGGGCCTTGGTTTTCCTTCGCCACGATTAGGATAGTTCATACGGGACATAGGGGGTCTATTGTTCCTTGGTGCAAATCCTGCAGACGGGTTGGGTCGGTACTTCGGGGTATGGTGGGGTTCAGGTTGGTGCATCATACGACGCTTGCGGTTCTCACTGGCTTAGTTGATCTTTCCTTCCATCCTGATAGCAGAATCCACTAAAGCTTCTAGGTCATCAAAGGGAATGTTGACTAACATTGTCTGCATCTCATCATGCATACCATTCAGGAATCTGTCCTTCTTCTTTGCTTCTGTGTCAATCTCATCAGGGGCATACCTAGCTAGAGACAGGAATTTGTCACGATATTCTACCACAGTCATCCTTCCTTGCTTCAATTCCCTGAATTCATCCCTCATCCTCTTGATGAAACTTGGGGGCACATGGGTCCTGCTGAACTTGAGCTTGAATTCTTCCCAAGACATCATATGTCCTCCCTTCATTGTATGGGTGCTATTCCACCATGATCTTGAATAACCTACCAGATAGTGGGTGGCAAATAGTACTTTTTCTGTAGCATCTACTCCTGCAACTTCTAGGTTGTTCTCCATTGTTTGCAGCCAGTCATCAGCATCTAAGGGCTCTTCAGATTTGCTAAACATAGGAGGGTTGTTGTTTTGAAAGTTCTTCAGCTTAGATCCATGGTGATCCTGGTTTCCATGGCCTTGGTTGTTGTGTGCCATCTGGGCAATCTGCTGAAGAGTGGCTAGATTGGCTTGACGCTCGGCTCTACCGGCTTCACGATCTGAAACTAGCATCTGCAGAATCTGAAGCATTGGATCCTGAGATGAGCTGCTTCCACCGGGGTTGCCACGAGTCATCTGAAGATTGAGATAGATCGTAAGACAAGAGGGAAATTTTTTATGGCTTATGGGTTTTGTTCAAAAGATTTAAACTTGAGTATTGCTAAGGTTTGAAAACCACAACTCATTTTCATTCATTCATTCCAAGAAACACAGTACAAACCACACACCACAACTACTAAGCAGATGGTTTTAAGAACCATTATGTCAAGCTACGATACATCGGGACCGGATACAAACTCACACCTACGATATTGCTTAGGTGCGACTACTCATCATCGGAACTGGGGGTTTCTTCATCATCTATGAAGTCTATGTCATCCTCGTCGGTGTGGAATTATGTGGCGACATCCTCCAGATAGTCATCATCATAACTGAGGTAAGAGTGGATATTCCCACGAATATCTTCACCTTCTTCTTCCTTCTCCTAAAGCTGGATCTCTTGGTCATGGACGGTTTCTTCGAGGGTGGCCACCTTCTGGCGAAGACGAGCAATGATGTGGTCCTTATTGTCACGCTGGCGACAAAGTGACTTGTGCTCCTTAGCAAGGATGGCGAGGGTTTGTTTCCTCTCGGCTGCAACAGCGTGATTCTGGTTGGTGTAGGCACGGGCATTCTCCAACTCCTTCAGGGTCTCGTGCAGCATGAAGTCGAGGTGATCCACGTGATTCCTCAGCTCCGGATGTCCTGGCATGGCCAAGGGATGTCTCATAGAGTCACGTCTTACATAGTGGGTGAAGCGGGTGCCATTGATCTGGTTGATGTTATGCGCAGACAAACGCGCAAGTGCATCCTGCATTGCCCTAGCTAGTCCATCCAGCCAGTTGTTTTCCCTCAAGCTGAACTATATCTTCTCTGAGGTGGGTGTATCCATCTTGCCTCTCAGATCCGCAACGATCAACCACTTCAGTTCTCCTCCTGACTGATCATTGAGTTACGCTCCGAAGAACTCAGGGTGCAAGCGTTCAAGAAACTCCGCTAGCTGGCTTAAGTCTCTCTCGAAGACGAGCTCTCCTCCATTGCCCAGCTGGTAGAACTTGTTGTACTTGACTTCCATCTATAAGCAATTAGGATGAGTAAGTTAGTGAGGTGATCAAGTGTGTCAAATTTTATGTAGCATTGTAAGAATTTTGAGGTCCATGTGAACTCCTTTTTGAAAGAATCTCGAGGATAAGAGTGGGAATAGATTTTCGTAAATACTCACTTTCTTTGTTTTGAAACTTGATCGTGGGTGAGTAGTGGAGTTGTGTGGAGTACAGAGATGATCATTAGATTGATCACAACAGTAAATAGTTGGTATATCTGTACTTTGCATGCTAAGTGTTTGATTAAATGGCCGCATGAAACAAATATTTAAATTTTCAAATTATATTTGGTGGGTGTGTTGGTCACATGCTTGAGTGTCTCTGGTTGCTAGGGTTTGTCAAGTGGAGATGGTTTGATTGGTTTTTGAAAAATGGCCATCTAGATACATACACTTGATTCAATTTGGAAATGTCTCTCAAATGGATTTGAAATTGGTTTTTGTAAGTTTGTAAAGTTTACTTGTGTCAATTTTCACTTGGTCTCGCAAGGGGGGAAAGAAGTAGAATTGTTTCTGTTGGAAAACATTTACTAGAGATGCCCAAAGTGGGCTAGTGGTTAACTTTGGCAAAAATGACCATTAGGTCATATGCTTCATATATTGATTTTCTTTTGATTTGTTTTTGTTTGGTTTTGACTTAGATGATATTATTTTGATATTTAAACTATTTCTCCACATATATAACAATCAAACATGGCATAGCAACATTCATGCATTAATAACAAACACACACATGCATTCATAAGGGTTTAAGATTGAAAGTTTTTGTTTACCCTAATCTTGGGTGATTAGAATTTGATAATATTGTTTAGTATTTTTGAGATGTTAGAGCTATACGCCGACATCAATATGGATGGCGGCAGCTCGGACACTAACTCGGAGGAATACAATGCTATTATGAGGGAGATCGAGCAGGAGATCGAGAAGTAGGAGCATGCCGAGAAGACCAACACATCCCACCAGGTGCTAGTCGCCATTGGGAGTGTGATGGAAGAAGACGAACAGGAACCGAGCGTGAGAGAACTCCGCCCATGCCAGCGGTTACCATAGCAGCAGCAGCCAAGAAGGTCGCCGAGCCTCCGGCTCCGCCAAGGCCATGCCCCCTCCGGTTATCCGCCTGCAACTGGTGCAGGAACTCACCATGGCCCCCAGTACTGCGAGGCAGTCAAACCAGTCGCCAATGCCACCATCAACGTCTGTCGCTGGCAACCCATTGGTTACTCCCGCCGACAAGACAATCTATGGCACACTCCTTGTCGAGCCCATTACCGTCACCCAAATTCGGAGTGTTACGGAGCTTGATGAGAAGTGTGCGGCAATCCTAGAGGAGGCCAAGTGCATTGCAGAGAAGGGCGCTAAGCTAGACGAAGATATGGCCAAGGCGCAACAATCTATCAAGGTTGCAAGAGCTATGGAGGGTGAATACAAGCAGTTGATGTTGAAGCACAAGTCAAAGAAAGCACCAGCTCAGGTCGTCAAAGACCCCGGTGTTCGGCGCAGGTTGGGGTATGGCGGATCAAAACCGACAAAATCCACCCGATACATTGACTCAGAGGGGAGGCAAGTCATGCCAACTCCCGCCCTCAACATTGTCGTTGCCAAGACCCTCCTGGAGCAGGACTGGTCGCCAGAAGCAGTTGCTTAGGTGTATGACCTTGTTGCCAAGGCATGCAAGCAATAGGAGAAGGCCACCTCGCAGAGGCTTGAGTCCAATCCAGAGCTTTGCCAGTCAACCCTGAACAGCCATAGAAGGCCAAGATCTCCCCGTGACGAAGGATCTCACACAGGCTCTAAGGAGCAAAGACGGAAGGAGGCGCGCAACAGGGTTGACGCCATACCCATATCCTCCGATCACGGAGAAAAGGCTTGCCCTCGTCGGTCACCACCTCCACCATCATCCCGGCGTCACGAGGAACCATAGCCGTACCATCGTACAATCATGCCCATGTGTCCCAGGTTGGCATCGTTACACGTGACCAGGGCGAGTAGCCTCAGCATGATGGAGAGCACAGCGGAGTTGAAGGACTAGGATCAGGTCCCACAAGGAACCGCCACGTCCGATGAGCAATCGTGAGAGGCGTGAGGAGTCGTAGGAGGGTAATAGCAAGAAAGCTAACCCACCGCCTCCACCTCCACCGTCGCCACCTAGAAGCCATCAGGGTAGAGGACACGGTGGATCTCATAGATCGCACTGCAATTCCCCTCCCCATGACAGAAAAGGGAAACAACCAGAGCCGTACAACGCGCGTTCATGGCTGGACAAGATCCAAGAAGCTCGGGAGCTCCCATACCTTGGGCCACATTGTTTTGGACCAGTAATACGGGCCACAACCTACCCCCAGGGTCTCCAGATAGACAAGACTACCAAGCCCTATGATGGAACCACCAGACCATTTACATGGTTGCAGGACTACAGTGAAGCGATTCACATCACAGGGGGAGACCCCAATGTCGCCATCAAGTACCTCCCACTTATGCTCACTGGTACCGGCCGATAATGGATTGACGACTTGCTGGAGAAATCAATATGCAATTGGTTGGACATGCATGAAGCGTTCACCAAGAACTTTGAGAGTATGTACAAGCGTCCCTGCACTGTCGGAGATCTATAGTGGTGCGTACAAGAAAAGGATGAAACCTCTCATGCCTACCTCTCTCGTTGGCTGGATATGAAAAATTCTTATGCAGGGGTGCACGAACAAACCGCTATGGCCTCCTTCATCGATGGTCTGGAGTAGGGAACTTTGCTCCAGCATACGATGAAGCGCAAGCAAGACCACAATGAGCTCAACCTCAACACAATGATCACCATGGCTAGTGAGTTCGCCGCTGCTGATGACAACACACATGGATCGTTGCCGGCAACAGAAATCCCTACCCATTCTAGGAAGAACAATAATAACAAGCGGAAGACTCCGCCTAAAGAAAAGCAAACAGCCGACATGGTCACTTCTATGTTCACTAGCAGAGGTAGAGGTGGACAACATGGACGTGGGAGGGGCTAGCAATGGCCAGCGGAGGAGTGATTCTACACCCTCAGCACCCCGCGTTCCCCAAACATATGAAGAGTACCGCGATATGCCATATTTCATCCACCTTGATGTAAACGGCAAAGCCACCCACACCAACCGCCAATGCAAGTTTGTCAATGATCTCAAGGAAGACCCTGAGTCCGGCTACAAGCAAAGTCGGAAGAACTGACCCCGTGGAAAGGGCAAAGGGAAGAAGAAGGAGGAGGAATCCAAGGAATCAAGCGATATGGATGAAGATGTGGAACCCAAATCCTCCGACAAGGGAGAGGGTAAAGGAAAAAAAACTTCGAGAAGAAGGCTCCAGTCTACCACACTTTCCTTAGCACTCCCACCGTCCGGGCCTAGAAAACCTCTCTGAGGATACTGATGGCTACCCTCCCTCCGGTTCCCTAGTTCGTTAGGTGGTCAGAGATTCCAACTACTTGGGATAGGACGGATCACCCAGACCTTATCCCAACAGAGAACCAGTATGCCATGGTCATCAACCCTTTGATTAACGGCACATAGTTCACCAAGTGCCTCGTGGACAGTGGAAGCAGCATCAACATCATGTACTTGGATACACTGCACAAGATGTACTTGACGGAGACCCAGCTAAGAAAGAGAAACACCGTGTTCCATGGGGTTTTCCCCGGTCGACAAGCAAATTCCCTAGGCACCATCACCCTTGCGATCGCTTTTGGCAATGTTAACAATTACCGCCAAGAACGCATGACCTTTGAAGTGCTGCCTTTCAAGAGGGTGTACCACATCATCTTTAGACACGACATCTTCCATTCCTTCCTCGCAAGTCCATGCTTTGTCTACAACAAGCTCAAGATACCCAGACCAAATGGCATCATCACCGTTGACGGAAGCTTCACCAAGGCACGGGAGTGCGAGCTCAGGGAAGCCGCCTTCGCCGAAGCAGTTCTCTACGGTGAGGAGTTCAAGGAGATCCAGAACCAGGTTGATGCCTCGGAGATGCCGGCTTCGAAGAAGCAGATTACTGCTGCCGAGCCCATCTTCAAGGCCGCCATCAAGACTAAGAAGGTGGATCTTGTTGAAGGAGATTCCTCCAAGACCACCGCCATTGGCACGGACCTAGATCCTAAATAGGAATGCACGCTCGTCGAGTTCCTTCGCAAGAATAGGGACATCTTTGCCTGGCAACCTGCCGACATGAATGGTGTATGTAGGGAACTCGCCGAGCACAGCTTGAATATTGATCCTAATGCTAAACCGGTGAAACAACCTCTACGATGCTTTGATGACGAAAGACGAAGGGCTATAAGGAAAGAAATAGCTAGGTTACTTAAGGCTGGCTTTATCCGAGAAGTTATTCACACCTGATGGGTGGCAAATCCTGTACTTGTCCCTAAAAAGGGAACAAATGAATTAAGAATGTGCGTTGATTACACCGGCTTAAACAAAGCATGTTCAAAGGATCCGTTTGCTTTGCCTCGCATTGACCAAGTCATTGACTCGACTGCTGCTTCAGAACTTTTTTGTTTTCTCGATGCTTACTCAGGTTACCACTAGATCCGGATGTGAAAGTCGGACCAACTGGCGACTTTGTTTACCACACCTTATGACACGTATTGCTATGTCACGATGCCCTTTGGGCTGAAAAATGATGGTGCCACTTACCGGCGGACAATGCAACACTACCTACACGACCAAATAGGTCACAACGTACACGCTTATGTGGACGATATCGTGGTAATGTCAAAGAAATCAAACAATCTTATCACCGACTTGCAGGAAACCTTCGAAAATCTCCGGAAATACAACATGATGTTGAACCCCAAGAAGTGTGTCTTCGGGGTACCTTCCGGTAAGCTGTTCGGTTTCAGCATTTCGCACTGCGGAATCAAGGTGAACCCGGAGAAAATCAAGGCCATCCTCGACATCAAGCGTCCGACATGCCTGAAGGACCGGCTCATCAGCCGACTTGGGGAGAAGGCTATGCCGCTCTACAAGTTGCTCAAAAAGGCAGACAAATTTATATGGACAGACGAGGCTGGCACAACACTTCAGAAGTTGAAGATAATACTCTCCTCCCTACCAATACTTGCAGCGCCAGTGTCAAGGGAGCCTATGTTAGTCTACACGACAGCAACCAACTGAGTCATCAGTATTGTCATCGTGATAGAGTGCAAGGAACCAACGCACGAATACGGAGTTCAGCAACCCGTTTACTATGTAAGGAAGGTCTTGACAGAATCCAAGCAGCATTACCCACACTACCAAAAGTTAGCTTACGAAGTTTTCCTTGCTTCACGAAATCTAAGGCATTACTTCCAAGAGCACCCTATCACAGTGGTGAGCAAAGCCCCACTGTCCAACATCATCAACAACAGCGACGCTACGTGAAGGGTGGCAGAGTGGGGCATTGAACTTGCCGCCTTTGAAATCACCTACAAGAGACGCGGCGCTATCAAATCACAGGCAATGGCGGATTTGATTGTAGATTGGACAGAACTACCAGAAGACACTCCTGTACCAGAGCCATAATATCAAGTTATGCACTTTGACGGATCAAAGCTACTCAATGGCTCGGGGGCTAGTGTATTATTACAATCACCGATAGAGGAGAAGTTGCAATATGTCCTGCTGATCCACTTCAATGCTACCAACAACATGGCATAATATGAGGCCCTCATTCACGGACTTCGAGTAGCCAAGGATATTGGCATCAAGCGCATATTTTGTTGTGGATATTCTGACTTGCTTGCCAAGCAAGTAGCTGGCACCTAGAACTCGCGGAACCCTATGATGGCAGCATATTGACACAAAGTAGACGAAATAGCCAAGTACTTCAACGGCTACGAAGTCAAGTACGTCAAAAGGGAAGAAAATGAGCCGGTAGATCTGTTGTCACATCTTGGGTCATCCCGTCGACCAATTCCGCCAAGCGTTTTCCTGGAACACTTACGGACTCCATCCGTGAAGGGAGTGGACCTCGATAACCCGGATAGAGTGGACTCATTCATTAACACAGTAACAGTGACCTCTCTAGCTTGGATGAAACCATTCATGGACTATCTACAAGATGGAACTTTGCCCAGCGATGAAGTCAAAAGCTGGCAAATAGTACACAGATCAAAAGGCTATGTCATCATTGATGACCAGCTATACAAAAGAAGTACCACAGGAGTTTTCCTTCGATGCATCTCACAGTAGCAAGGTAGTGAAATCCTTAGAGAGATACATCTCTGAGATTGTAGGCATCACGCCGCTCCCCGATCATTGGTAGCTAAGGCTTTCCGATAAGGATTATACTTGTTAACTGCCAAGGCAGGCACTGACAAGTTGGTACAAACATGCCCTGGGTGTCAGTTCTATGCGAGACAAACAAGTGTTCTAGCTGAAGAATTGCAAACCATACCAATAACTTGGTCGTTTGTAGTCTGGGGGATGGACATGGTGGGACCTTTGTAGACAGCACCCTGTGGATTTA
Source organism: Avena insularis (assembly GCA_023614405.1). Lineage (NCBI taxonomy): Eukaryota > Viridiplantae > Streptophyta > Magnoliopsida > Poales > Poaceae > Avena > Avena insularis. The sequence continues at coordinate 277,131,667 of CM042692.1, forward strand.
TAGACTTCCTAGTAGTAGTGGATAAGTTCACAAAATGGATTGAAGCTAAACCCATTAGAAAGCTTGATGGGGCAGCCGCCCTGAAATTTGTCCGGGATCTAGTGGTGAGGTTTGGTCTCCCACAAAGCATCATCACCGACAATGGCAGAAATTTGTCTCTCGGAGAAGTTGAGGAGTACTGTCATGAAAAAGGCATCCGCCTTGACCTAGCATCTGTGGCACACCCATAGTAAAATGGGCAAGTTGAAAGGGCCAATGGACTAATTCTACACAGAATCAAGCCACGCTTAGAGGCACCGCAACATAGAGTAGTTGGAGCCTGGGCGGAGGAATTACCATCTGTCTTGTGGACTTTACGAACAACACCCAATAGATCCACCGGCTTGACTCCTTTCTTCATGGTTTATGGAGAAGAAGTCGTCCTGCCATCCAACATCCTCCACGATGCACCAAGAGTCGCCGCCTACGAGGAGGATGATGTTGTAGAATCCAGACGCCTATCTGTGGACATACTTTAGGAAGAGCATGTGCTGGCATACCAGATATCCGCCGTCTACCAGCAGAAGCTACGTGGCTACCATAGTCGTCGTGTAAAGCATTGCCCGTTTAAAGAGGGGGATCCGGTGCTTAGACTCAAGTAGGAGAAATCACACAAACTATCCCCACCTTGGGAAGGACCGTTCGTCATAAGCAAAGCATTGCTAAATGGTTCCTATTACCTTGTCGATATTCGCGAGTTGAAGGATAGGCCAAAAATTCGCAAGCGTAACCAACGTGACTCCGATGATGATTACCCAGAGACAGATCGCCCATGGAACATAGCACAACTACGTCCCTTTTACACTTAGCATATTTATATTATGTAATAAGTTTCATATATGATCAATGAAATAAAGAATTTGGTTCACTCATATTCTCTGAGTCTTTTACCTCCTTTAGTTGTTCATTTTTGGATCATATAAACCCTTTATGTGCAAGTTTGCATTTGCACTTGTGAAAATTCCGCCTATGGGCATTAGCTTAAGTTTTCTAGTCAACACGTTTTCTGAAGTTTTTATGTGGATTCTGGAGTAGTGACTTATCGGCACTCAAAGCCGGTGATTTTTATCTTACGTTCTTGACAGTTCTATTAAGCATCATGACCCGAGGGATAGTTTTGCGCTGCGATTCTTCTGTCTCACGAAAGGACAAGCATACGAACCAGAATAATGGATAAGCCAGCACTTGCTTAAAAATATATACATGCTGGAAACAGATAAGTAGCAGGAAACTTGAGTAAAAGTTTTTCCACCTTACAAACATAAATTTTTCTGCATAAACGTCACAGAGACACATTTAATACAAATATTGTTTTTATGGCTCTGCTGCAGGGGACTTCATGGTGGCATCATCAGCAATTGGAGAACCAGGTCGGGATAGCTCATCAAACTCGGAAGGAGATGGGCTAGACTCAGAAGAAGTCATGTATTCATCAATTATCTCGACGGGCACGAAGACATCCGCCTTGACCATCTTGGCAATCCTGGTGTCGAAGCCGGCAAGGGAATTCCAAATAGCATCGCTATTAATTTCTTTCCCTCCCTTGTCCAGCTTGGGCATGCCGAAAATGACCAGATCGATGTCGGCGTTGTCGTAGTGTGCCTTGACTAAGGACAAGGTCATCCTTGCACCAGCCCGGACGCAAGAGGCTTTCCAGTCCTTGACTTTCTCGAGGACTCGGCGCAGGATTTTTGAGTACTTGGCCGCCGAGTCTACCGCCTTGATGTTTGTTCCTAGAGGCTAGGCTATCTCCTTGGCCTAGGTAATGGCGGTGTTGATGAGTTTTCCGGCAAGAATCATGCACTCCTTGGGATCCGGAGCACCTTCACCCAAGTTGGCCAAGCTAATGGGAGCTGTGGTTTGCATAAGATATAAGGATCATGAGTATAAAGACATCAAACTTTTATCCAAAGTATAGAACTGACCAAGTCGGGGGAAAGTTATCGAAGATGCTCGTCTCAGCTTGCTTGCATGTCTCTGCCAAGACGTCCCACTCCTTCTAAGCAGTCTTGTACACCTTAAGGTTCCTCTCATTCTACTCTTTGGCAGCTTGGTTCTGTTCCTTGAGTTGTGCAATTTCGTTCTTCAGGCGCTGCATCTCGGCATCAGCAGACTCTTGCAGCGCCTTCATTGCCTCTTCATGGCCCTTGACAGCATCAGCCATGTCTTTCTTCAAGATTTTATTTTCATCGTCAAGCTCTTGAATATGCTTGGATTGCTCGACGATGCTCTTGGCTTTGGCAATGGACTCTACAAGACGGAAAATGGAATGGACTATGAGAAAATGGCATAAATGAATCCATGAGGAAAAGTAAGGTTGTTTGATCTGTTGCATCAGGAAGGTTGTTTTATCCTGTTCAAGGTCCAGATCCTTCCGCAAAGCAGCAAACCTATCATTGGTGGTAACCCTCCGTCTATTCTCATTCTGCAACAAGTAAACATACTTAGTCTCTTTAGAGAATCTAGTCGGAACTATCTAGTTTCAACTACACGCTCAGGGCTACTGTACAAGATTTTTTCAGCAAGTATGCTACTCTTAGAGCATCTAGCCAGAACTTTTCTAAGTTTCCACCTAGATGCTCGGGGGCTACATTATCAAATTATACTCTTAGTTCTTTGGAGCACTCAGGCCAATAACTTTTGTTTATCCACCTAAGAGCTCGGGGGCTACAAATGGATATGTTACACGAAGTAAAAGAAGTGAAGTTTAAAGACTTACAATGGCAATAAGCTTAAGATTGTTGGCCAGGTTGGCCTATGCAGTATGGAAGATGCCAGCATTGTTATACATGGCATCTTCCTGTACAATGAGGTCATCCAGGCACAATGTCGGAGGAGTCGTGGCCAGAGGAGATGTTGAAGCTAGAGGCATGGATGATGCCCTAGTCGCCTGTTGTGTTTTCCTAGCAGTTGATGGCTCAGAGGCTCCCACCTTATCTATTGCCACAACTGCCTCCGCCTCCTCTCCTTCCATTACCTATTTCCCTTTCTCGGTGGCATCCTTAGCCGGAGCTTCAGCCACTTTGGAGGAGGTACTCTCCTGCGTCACCTTACCGCTGGGAGAGACGTCCACCTCGACAGAGCCTGACATATCAAAGATTGGATTGACATCTATCTCCATGGTGGAGATCTCAGGGATGGCGAGGGATAAAGTCCCAGTGGGGCCGGTAGAGGGCTTGGCGGCAGGAGTAGGGGGAGTAGTAGTGGGAGAAGGCTTGGCGGCCACATACTTGGTAAGCATATCACGAATGTTTTTTGACCCTCCAGCATCTCTGGAGGATCGCTTCAAGCTAGCACCGGCTTTCCTCCTGAAACGTACAAAGTATAAGTACAAGATTTGAAAAAAGGTATGAGCTAAAAATACAAGCCAGAGAATGAATATACTCACTCCACGGTAGGAGCCTTGATAAGGGGAATTCTGGTGGATTTCTTTTTCTCCGCCTCTAAGGTGGCGGTGGATTATCTAGAGACTCCACTCTCCGATTTCTTCTTCTTCGTGGCCTCGGTAGCAGCGTTAGAGGTGGAGCTCTTCTGCTTTCGCGCTACCGGAGCTAGCTGATCCTTGGGGGTGTCATCATCGGACACCACTTGGATATCCTTCGGCTTGGGATCATAGACCTGGGAGGCCATCTGATCTTCTGCCAAGGTCGCCAGCTGGGAAACAAAGGAGTGTTAGATTGAGAACTTCAAGAGGGAAAAACCTTAGAGTATATAATGAGCAACAACGGAAACAAAAGTTACCTCTGGGCATTTGTCACATTCGAACATGTCATAGGTGTTCTTGAAGCCATGCTTCCTGTCCTTCACCTTGACGATGTCCTTAAGCCAGAGTTTGACAGAGTCCGTGGAGAAGTTATCCCGCGAAATTCGCATGGGATCCCTTCTGTCCTAGGAGTACTTGCACATCAACTTGGAGCAATGCTGCAGAGGCTGGATCCGCCTAACAAACCAACACATGGCTAGGTTCAAGCCCGTCAGACCTTCGTCCACAAGCCATTCGATCCGCCTTACGGCGATGTTGGCCTCATCGTCGAATGGAAGGGAGGCTAGGGTCCTCTAGGAAGGCACTTAGGTGGCGGCTCCATCGACGAAAGTCGGGGTACGTCTCAAGACAGCTAGGCAGGCGAATATCTGGGCCATAGAAATATGTGCGCTTCCAGTTTTTGCATGACTCATGCCCTACGATGTCGGGGAAGCGTCGCCTAGGCCAGATCTTAAAGCTAATGGTTCCACAAGTCCTAAATTCGTCCTTGGACTCTATAGACTCTCTCTAGACGGTGAAGAAGTATACAAATAGATCTAATCTAGGTTTGATTCCTAGATATCCTTTGTACAAAGCTACAAAGTTGCTAAGGACGAGGATGATGTTAGGGGAGAGGTTGTGGGGAAGTACCCAGAAGTGCCGGAGGACGTCTAGGAAGAAGTTAGAGACTGGCAAGGTTACGCCACGTACCAGCTGGGCTTTGAGGTAGACCTTCTCTCCGGCTTAGGGAGAAGGAGCCACCTCGCCGTCCGCAGCCAGCCGCCAGACCAAATCCTTCGCCGCGGGGAGATACCCCTCGGTAACCAGTTCTTGCAAGTCTTCGGCGGAGAGGTCAAAGCCCCTCCAAACTCCCTTGTGGGAGTCATTGTCCTCTTCAGTGGCATCTGGCGCTGTCCGTTCTTGGTCATCGCAGGTGGTTTCCACCACAGCGGTGATAGGGACAACGACCCCCTCCGGCGGGACCATCACTCCCTGAGATAGCTCTGGTGTAGCCTCGATGGTCACCGTCGTCCAAGGGATGGAGCTGCTGGAGGCCACTGCGATGTGGGGAGTGGGTGGAGAAAGAGGAGGCTCAAGCTAGGGTTTTCCTAGGAGCTCGAACAGGCGCGCGGCTGAAGGAAGATGAAGACGAGGGAGCGAATGCGAGTAAAAAGAAAATAATCTAGCCGCACTTGAAATATATAGACCCGATGTCAAGATTCGTGCAAAAGGATCTGATGGACGAGTGTTGCCGACGTGGAGATGAACGTGCGTGGTAATTTCACCACATCCTCCATTTTTGTCGCTTTACCATTTCGGATTTCGCCCGTGTAAAAACAGCTACTGATTAGTTCTCTTCCTTCTATGAGTTTCAAGGTAGCGTAGGCTGTACCCTATGTCATCCTCCTGACAGTTGTAGTGAAGGATGACGTCTGAAGATTCCATCGAAGGCGGAAAATATCTAGCTCTAGAAACAAAGACTCAAGGAATCTCCAGCTACATTGCGAAGCCGGAGAGGATTGTAGGGTTCTTTGGGAGACCTTTGAGATATTGCTTGACGAATTGCCGGCATCGCCTAGATGGAGCATTCAAGATCAATGGGCAAGATGGCATAAGATTTCAAAGTCCTCCGGGGGCTACTGTTGGGGATATGCTAAATGGGTATCATCATAGCATGTCTCCAATCCGGCTAACCGGGGTGGCCCATAGTTGGTAGCAAGGCCTATGGCCTGCTGGGCGGCCCAGTTAGACAGATCCAGAAGGGAGGCCCATGTCGGATAAAGGAAGGCTACGCAGGATTCGCCGACATACTCGAAGCCTTGGAGTGCAAGAAACGAAAGACTAGTTCGTATTAGTGTAGGACTCTTTACCTTGTCCGGCAAGGATCTTTCATCCTAAACCCTAGGTTCTGGTGCCTTTATAAACTGGACATGTGGGAGCCTTTAGGGCACAACCTAGTAGATTTCTATGAACAACGTGCAACACCTCGCACAGTGAACCAATCTCTATAACTCGGTGTATTGCCAGCATAGTGATTTATAGTAGGAGTAGAGGTCCGCCACCGTTGTGGTACTTGAACCTGGGTAAGTTGTGTTACCTCATACCCGCCAACTCTTCGCCTTACCCCACGTATCTAAACACGCAATGTGAGGACCCTCCATGGCGTACTCGTCGGCAATACCACGACATAACCAGAACAAACATGAGCATAAAGTACTTTCAAGTATTCTAGGATTTTCGACTTATGACATGATCATTCAGAAATAAGATGGTACATATAAAACATCTCAGAAAAACAGTGAGGAGACCAATACTTTATTTCACTCTGAACATGTACATGTATATGATTACAAAGAAAGAAATTTTAAGAATAAAAGGGACGTAGTTGAGCAATATTACATGGATGGTCTAATTCATCTGTATTTGTACTGCCTCTAGCTCTATTTCTCTTCTTACTAGCAGGTCTCTCTTTTTCTGGGCTCATGTCAGTTAGGTAGTATTAACCATTGTGCAATACTCGACTAACTATAAAGGGACCTTCCCATATAGGGGCAAGTTTGTGCTCTCTTTTTTGCACTAGCCGGAGAACCAGATCTCCCTTCATGAAAGACCGATTTCTGACTCTCTTACTATGATATCTGCGTAACTTTTGCTGATAGGCTGTAGATCTCTATTTAGCAACGACGTGAACTTCCTCGAACATATCGAGATCGTCTTGTCGAGCAACTTCAGCATCTTCTTTGACATACGCAGTGACCCGGCGAGAGTTATGAATAAGATCACTTGGAAGGACAGCTTCTACATCGTGAACCAAGAAGAAAGGTGTATATCCGGTTGACCTATTAGGAGATGTTTGTAAACTCCATATTACATATGGCAATTCGTCCACCCAAGACCCCGCAACATGATGTAGTGGTGCTTCGATTCTTGATCGTAGGCCTTGAAGGATTAAACCATTTTCCCTTTTGACGTGTCCATTAGTTTGTGGATGTGCCACTGATGCAATATCAAGTCAGATCCCTTATTCATTGCAGAATTCGACCAGTTCTCCCATGGCCGAATTTGCCTTTGTTTATTTCCCTTAATATTTTCACGCCTTCTTCCAGAGAAACACAACACTGAAAGACCCCAGAAGCACTCCGCTTATAGAGCTCACCTCCCACCATTGTGTAGGATTTTGCTCGTCAGACGATCTGTCGGCTCAGTACTTCGTTTTTGGGTAACTTTCTATCTACCAAGAAATCAAGGTAGAGTTGTGTCTAGCTAGGAATTATAGCCAGACTGCTATGAGTGGTGATTTGGATTTGGTTGGATACTCCTCATCAACTCCTGTATTAGAGGGAATTCTCAAGTGCTCCAAAAAAGCACCGTCTAGGACCTATTTCCATGTAGAGCCTATTCTTGATAAAGCATATGCTTCCTCATTTTTGTTCGGGAAATGTGTTGGCTTCAAACCCTTCAAATGATATAAATAATTCATCCACGACAGCTCTATATGCTGCCATGTGCTTATTGCATTATAGATATTGGATAATTGCTAGGCAATAAAATCTGAGTCTCCATAACACATCAGTCGGTGAATGCCGATGTCTTTTGTGATTCGAATTCTATGTAGCAGGGCTTCATACTCGGCAATGTTATTTGACTCTGTGAAGTGAATTTGCAGTACATAGAACAATTTATCACCTTGGGGTGACTTGAACACCACGCCATCCCCTGAGCGCTTTAGACCTGTCAAAGTGTAAGTTCCAAACCTCTGTCTCTAGGAGACCTGTGATTTCGATTGTCTCTGTCCAATCAACAACAAAGTCAGCAATAATCTGGGATTTGATTGCTGTACATGGTTTGTGCTCAATATCAAAAGCTGCTAGCTCTATTCCACACTTAACAACGTGTCATGTGGCATTATTGTTGTTGATTATGTCTCTCATGGAAGCTATGCTCACCACGGTAATCTTGTGCTCTTGGAAATACTGTCGTAACTTTCTGGATGCAAAGAATATAGCATAGGCTAACTTTTGGTAATGAGGATACCTTTGCTATGATTTAGTCAAGACCTCGCTAAGATAATAAGTCGGACGCTGCACCAGGTGTTCATGTTTTTCTTCTGGCCATTCCACCACCATGACGACACTAACGACTCTGTTTGTCGCGGCTAAGTATAGTAACATTGGTTCATGTAGTTCCCGTGCTGCAAGAATGGGGGCAGACGAGAGTACGGCTTTCAGATCCTGAAGTGCAGCTTCAGCTTCATTAGTCCAGACGAACTTCTTGGTGTTTTCAGGAGCTTCTATAATGGTGCGGATCTTTCACCGAGCCGACTTACAAACCGACTGACTGCAGCAATACAGCCAATTAGTTGTTGTACGTCCTTCGGGAAAGTTGGCCTGGAAATGTTGAGTATATCCTTTATTTTTTCAGGATTCACTTCTATGCCTCTTTACGACACAATAAAACCTATAAATTTTCCAGTTGATATTCCAAAGAAACACTTTTTCGGGTTAAGCATTATGTTGTATGTTGTAGATTGCTGAATGTTTCCTCTAAGTCGGAAATTAGTGTTTCCTTATTTTTTGACATCACAGCTATGTCATCCACATATGCATGTACATTGCGTATGATTTGATCGTGGAGGCAACGCTGCATAGTGCGATGGTACGTAGCTCTTGTGTTTTTTAGCTTAAAAGGCATTGTTACGTAATAGAAGGTTCCGAAGGGGATGATGAACAAAGTATTTATTTTTTATGACTCCTTCATCCGAATTTGATGATATCTGGAATATGCATCGAGAAAACATAGGAGTTCCGAGCCTGCTGTCGGATCGATAAGTTAATCAATTCTAGGCAGAGAGAACGGATCTTTGGGACAAGCATTGTTCAAGGAAGTATAACCAACACACATCCTTAAATCAGTGGTGTCCTTTTTAGGGACCATTACAGGATTGGCCGACCAATCAATATGGATGACCTCTTCTACGAATCCAGTTAACTAGAGCCGGGCTAGTTCTTGAGCTATTGCTTTGCGCTTTTATCGCTGAAATACCGTCAAGACTGTTTGACGGATTTAGCGTTTGGGTATACATTTAGACTGTGCTCGGCAAGTTCTCTAGGTACTCTAGTCATGTCAGATGGCAGTCATGCGAAGATATCTTTATTAGATTTGAGGAACTCGACGAGCGTGCTTACTTATGTGTGGCCTAAACCTACGCCTATCTGGGTCACCTTGGAGGGATCATCATCCTTCCACGGTGTTGTCTTCGTCTCTTCCGGTGCCTTGAACTCTGGAGTCGGCTTGGTCACCTCCTACTTCACCGCGGGCATCTCAAACGGGTCGATGTTCTTATTGATCTCCTGGTACTACTCAGCATGCAGTACGGCTACAGCAAAGGCGACATTTCTGTCCTTGCATTCTCGTGCTTTCTTCGGGTCTCCCCGGATTGTGATTACGCCAATGGGACCTGGAACTTTCATCATATTGTAAATGTAACAAGGGCGAGCCATAAAAGCCCAGTAAGCCGGACGCCCAAAGATTGCGTGGTATGTGCTCTTGAACGGGACCACTTCAAAAGAAAGTGCTTCCGTTTGGTAGTTCTTTGGAGTTCCAAAGGTAACATCCAAAGTGATCTCTCCCAGAGAATTTTCTTGTCTTCTAGGGACAACTCCATGAAAAGTCATGGAGTTCTGGTTCAGCTGTGTTTCCGATATCCTCATTCGGCGCAGCGTTTTGATGTAGATAATGTTGATGCTACTCCCATCGTCCATGAGGGTCTTGGAAAATCCATAGTCATCAATAAGTGGATTGACAACTAGAGCTTACTTTCCTCCCTTGTGTAGCTTAGGTGGATGATTGCCTCGATCAAAGGTGATTGTAACTTCCGACCAATCCAAAAATTGGGGGATAGCCGGAACAGTTGCGTTGAGCTCGTGCATCACTACCTTTTTTACCATGTCTGGTTGAGATCCGAGGAAGCTGACATAAGTGTCTTTCTTGGTTGGGAAGGTCTTCTTTCCATCTGACTTTGGATTTGCAGTTTCTGTCTCCTCCATGTCGGAATCTTCCTTGGACTCTTTCTCTTTGTTGAAATTCCTCTTTCGTTTTTGTTGCTTGGCCCTGTAGCCAGTGGATTCGTCTTTCCTGATGTCGTCATTGAAACAACACTCGGCATTGGTCTGGGACAAGCCCCTGTTGCCATCCGGGTGATGCACACATGGATTATTGGCAATGTTGGCCCAAGAGTAGGTTTTGCCAGGTTGCTTGTCTCCTCTACCTTGAACTCAGGAAGTTCCATGGCCTTGTCCCCGGCCGCCTCCACGGCCTCCTCGTCCTCCAGACCCGAAAATTGCATTGACTGTTGTGGTTTCCGGATTGGGATTTTTCTCCAAGGTGTTCTTGCGTTTTATGGCCTGGTTTTGGCTGTTTTGCCGACTCTGGTACAACTTGCACATTGAGCAGTCCTTCCACATCATCATCGGCGTCAGCATATTTACTTGTCATCTCTATCATCTCCACCAAATCAGTCACTTTGTCACACTTTAAGCGATGACATAGTAGGCCTTGTCCCCGGCTGCCTCCACGGCCTCCTCGTCCTCCATCGTCCGAGGTAGTCCCAACATGTTTCTCTAGGTTTCTGGATGCACCGCTGCAGATCTCCGACCGTGCAAGGCCTCCTGTATGTTCCCTCAAAGTTCTGAAATAAAGCATTTTGCATATCATACCAGTTGTGGATAGTAACCTAACCAAAGAAATACAATTGATAGAAGAAAATGGAGAAAAAAAAGAAGGTAAAACACACGGCAAAGCCACTGCACACGGCAAAGAAAAGAACCATTTGCCGTGTGTCCTGTGATCATGTCACATGGAAAAGTTCCTCCGTTAGCCCCCTCCGTCACCCGCTCCGTTAACAACGGATTGTGGGCCCTGCCTGCAGGGGTATATTCCAACGTAGGGACCGAATATGCTGCGGTACCATTAGCCCTTTCTTTGCCATGTTTTGCCTGTTCTTTGTCGTGTGTAAAGTTTGTGCTTTGCCATGCCGTGCATGCTCGCTCTGCCGTGCGTCGTTTGCGTGGTGCACGACAAAGGACTCTTTGTCGTGCGATGACACACAGCAAAGGACGTCCTCACGGCAGTGAAGGTTTTTCCAGTAGTGATGTGTTACTGATATTAGTTCATGGTCTCTTTGTTTACGGCTAGATATATTTGGTAGTTTAAGTTTGTAATCAAGTTCTATCTCTAGTAGTATTCTTGCCCCTCAAGTCTTCTACACTATATAAACAGCCTAAGGGCTCACAATGTAATTACCTCTTGCAATATCAATTCAATCTCTACTACCGCAATGTTTCATGGTATCAGAGAGTGTCACTCCTCGGCCTAGGTTTTAGCCACCGCTTCCGCCACGCCGCCCCCGGCGAGGTCGATCAATGATCTCCGCCGGGGGCATCACATATCGTAGCTAGCTTTATTCCAATTCCCTAGGTCGGTTTAGTAGTTTTAGCAAATTTCTTTTTCCTATTAGATCTATTTTTCTTTTAGCCACCAAAACCATTGTCCACAGCCGCATGTCGTTATCGCGCGCCTCTACTTTAACCTTGGCATCGACTCAACTCCGGCAAATCATCATCAATGATCGTGGAAAGGAGGCTCCGCGCGGCGCCCAAAGGGACGCCTTCATGCGCTGCGTCGGCTGCTCCGTCCTCGCGTCATCTCCATGTCGGCCCGTCTTCGCTAACATCTACCGGGACACACGTCCCTGAGTACGCGCCTCGCCGTCAACAAAGGGCTGCATCTTCATCACCCGTGGTCATCATCGTTAGCAACCATCTACACCAACAACATCGCCACATCGTTGCCGCCACCACCAATCATGGTCAGCGTCAACGTCAACAAGTTCTTCTCCACGAGCGACGCCGCGCTCATACAAGCGAAAAATACGGGTCTAAATTCCTGAAATCAACTACTGCTACAACAAATCTCCATCAACAACTACCCCTTCGTCTTCGTCCACCACGACCTCGTCCAGTCTAATTTTTATTTTTTTACTTAATCAATTTTCTTCTTGAAACTACTTAATGTACTCCGATAAATCGGCAGACAATTTCTACGCACCGACCATTCACGGAGAATTTCTCTGCTGCTCCTCAATCCGGCTCTGGCACGCATGGCTCGTGATGGTCCCTGTCTTCGTACGTCCGGTATTGGCAACACCGATGCGTGCCTTCATCCCTGGCGCGCTCCCGAGTTTGGCAAGCTCAGCAAGGCATGTCGCCTACCTTGACTACTCCGGATCCAACTATCTCTAGTAGTCTTCTTAGCCCCAAGTCTTATAGACTATATAAATAGTCTAAGGACTCACGATACAGTTACCTCTTGCAATATCAATTCAATCTCTACTTCCGCAATCTTTCACTCTTATTTAATCACTCCCATATGATTAATTAGGCCAAAATTCGACGCAGTGGCTATTCTCAGTAGTTTAAATGACTCACCAACATAGAAAAAAAAGAGGAGAGGTGCCCACAATCTTTATTCGAGAACTGTTGGGAATATGCCCTAGAGGCAATCATGGTTGATGATATTTTCCAAAGTATTCATAAAGTAAAGTTGTCCTTGTATGAACATCAGATATATATCACTGAATGCGTGATTCAGTTGTGGAACTATGTATTCATGATTGTACATATTAGATTGTCCTTGGTCGTTGAGGTTGTGTTGGACACACAACTTAGACTAATGTGCAAGTCGGCTGATGACACGTTTCTACTTGTCATGGGCATGGTGATGCTATTCCGACTTACACTGATTCGGCTAAAGAGTTTAGCGAATCGGACTGACCCATAGTTGATATGCAACGAGCATGTTGTCATTTGCAGTCTCAAGTAATAGAATCCTTCGACCTGAGGTGATTGCATGATCCGAGTTGTGGATCGCCAACTTAGGTTCTATCAAACGCTGTTCTGTAAATAGGCAGTTATAAAGGTAGAGTTCGGGTTGGTTGTGAAGCAAGCTGCGTGACATGGATTACCAAGATGGGATTTGCCCCTCCGTAATGGAGAGATATTCCCTAGGCCCTCTCGTGTGATATGATTCGGAAGCATGGCCATGCTCTACTCAGCTAAGTGTTAACTAAGGAGTCGGACTAAGAGTTAGTTCAGTGAATCACATATCATGGCACGAGAAGAGAGTTAAGCTATTTAAGAGATGGCAACTACTCTCTTATAGCTTAACAGATATATCGTGAGGCAAAGGGACTTGGACGAAAGTCACATTGAAGGTTTGTCTTATGACTTCACGACACTTGGGAGTTGGCATGTCTTGCTAGAAGTCGCTACCATCTATCGACTTGAGACCGAGTGTTCATGGGAGTGAGTTGGACTCAAAGCCATGATGGGATACTTGGAGGAGTAGCTCATGTCATGTCCAGGTGTACATGAACCTACAGGGTCACACACTTAAGGGTAAGGAGCCCATGTGTATTAGATCTATATGGAGATTGGAGTACAGCCTAGATGGGCCTCAAGCGTTGAGCCTAACTAGGAGTGTATATAAGTGGAGTGACAAGGGATAGTCCCTGACCTAGCCATCACTTTCTCCACTACCATTTCGGGCTAGACAGGATCTAGCAACCCTCTGTCTGAAGCTCCTTTCTGTATGTGTGGATACCGGTAGGGCATTGCACGTGCGGCGCTGGAGACGGGGAATCTCGTGCAAATCTGACGAAGGAGTTCGTGGGATTCGGAAGGGCTGCCCGAGGATCGTTCGGCACTGCTTCGACGCGCTACATCAACTTCCACATCTGCGCGTCTAGCGGTAATCTCGTGGCCTATAACCTGAGCTGGATCTTGGGTGTACCGCGTTAGGGAAAAGTTTTGTTTATCTCTGCATGGCCCAACAGTGGTATCAAAGCGAAATCTTCGGGTTTTAGGCTCTAGATCTGTGCGTATGTGATACGCACGAGGTGGTGGATAGGATCCACTTAGGGCTTCGGTGGTCGACCTATGAGATAGCTCTGTTTTGTGCAAGATTGATTGGATAAATCGCACTCGGGGCCGCCGGCTTCGCCCTGTCATAGCGCATTAGATGTCGTTGCGAGGTTCTCAACGCCGGTAGATATCATATCTATGCATAACTTGTTTTTGCAGGAAGTTGTGAATGGTATGGCTTATGTTCATGTGATGTGTGTAATCCATACGTGATCTGTGTATCACGGGTTTGTCAGCCGGCTGGAGCCAAAGTGCTGTCACTGTTATTGTATAACGACCTACGTGTCGGCATGAGGCCATCCTCTTGTATATTCCTTAGTGCTAGTGTAGGATGTTTGGAGGACTTGAAGGACACTGCAGCCAAAGGCATGATGAACAGGTTCATGGAGATGGAGATCGCCATGAAGGGAGCCATACCATTTCACATTATAATTGGATTATTTTGTGTGATTGTTATGTCTCTAGTTTTACCTCTATGAGATAGTGGTTAAACTTTAATCCCTCAAAGAAGGTCTAGTCGGTCTCCCCGTCGGTGCTGCACCATCACAAGTCGGACATTCTTGGTAGTAGGCTCATAAAATTGAGGTGCTACCAATTATTTTCGACTAGATGGGTTCGAGTCGGACTCTTATAGCGGAAGCACTTGGTAAGCTAGACGGGTCTATCACAATGGTTGTGGGGCTCGGGGAGAGGGCGGTCGGGAGCCGGGGCATGAGATGCCACCCAACCAACAGGAGTCGCATGAGATGCGATTGGAAAGGAGTTGCTTACCTAGATCACTTGACGGCTAGCGGTGATGCTAAAGATCACTAGTCGACTTGCTTATTTAGGATCCTGAATCACTAAGTAACCATCAGAGGGATGTTGGTTCTAGTGGGAGCATAAGTATTAAAATGTTTAATATGCCAGCTCTTTTATGAATACTTATCTTAAGTGTTTTGCATATTTCTGTTGTAGATAATGGCACCTAGTAGCAGTCTCCCTCAGTTGTCTAGTTTTGCTTTGAGGACCATTCTAGATAAAGATGAACTTAATGGAACAAACTTCACCAACTGGTATCGTAATCTGAGAATTGTTCTCAAACAAGAAAAAGGGACCATGTTCTAGACAACCCGCTTCTAGATGTGCCGGATGAGAATGTGAGTGTCGCAGCAACCAATGCCTATCGAGAACATGTGATGAGTCTACAGAAATTAGCTGTCTTATGCTTGCTCACACGGAACCAGACTTGCAGCAGCAGTTCGAGAATGTTGATGCCTACGATATGATCGAAAGCCTCAAAAGTATGTTCCAGGCTCAGGCAAACACCAAGAGGTATCAAGTCTCTCAAGCTTTCCTGAGTTGTAAGCTTAAGGATGGTGATCCACTGAGTCCGCATATGATCAAGATGGTTGGTTACGTGTAGTCTCTCGAAAGGCTTGGCTACCCCATTAGCAAAGAGTTCGCTACGGATATAATTCTGAACTCTCTTCCTAGTGTGTATGGTCAGTTCATGTCGAAATACCACATGCATGGTATGGATAAGAAGCTCACTGAATTACATGGGATGCTTAAGCAGGCAGAGGTCGATCTCAAGAAAGGTACTAGCCAAGTGTTGGTGGTACAGAATAAGGCTAAGTTTAGGAAGAGTTCTTGGACTATGAGGAAGAAGGCTAAGTCAGGAGGTAATGCTCAGGATGAGATCCCAAGCATTTCCTCAGGGACTAAGTCATCTCCTTTAGCCGATTCCGCTTGCTTCTATTGCAAGGCGGATGGCCACTGGAAGAGGAATTGCAGCAAGTATTTGGCGGATAAAGCCAAGAGTGGAGGTGTGACTTCCAACTCAGGTACACTTGTTTGCAATGTTATAGACCTTTATCTTGCTGATGCAGCCGGTAGTTCTTGGGTATATGATACCGGATCAGTCATTCATATCTGCAACTCGTTGTAGGGACTGGTAAAAACTAGGGGCGTAGCAAGAGGCGAGGTTGACATTCGGGTCGGCAACAAAGAAAGAGTTGCTGCGTTGGAAGTCGGCACGATGCAACTTCATTTACCTTCAGGATTCTTAATGGAACTAACTAATTGTTATTATGTTCCAGTGCTTAGTCGAAACATCATTTCTGCCTCATGTTTGATGAGACAAGGCTATGAGTCTAATATTAAGAACAATGGTTGTTATTTATATTTGAATGATGTGTTTCACGGCTTTGCACCCGTTCAGAATGGGTTATTTATTTTGAATCTTGATGGTGGGTCGGTCTATAACGTAAATGTGAAAAGGTTGAAACTAAATGTCTGAATATGACTTACTTTTGGCACTGTCGACTGGGTCATATAAGTTGGAAACTGTGGCATCCCGCTAAAACCACTACTAGAAAATCGCTGTGTTTTTGTGCATTGCATCATCATGACCGCATGCTCATGTCATCATGCCACATTGCATTTGAGCATGGTCATGACATCATGCATTTGTTTGCCCAAAATTATTTTCAAAAGCCTATCTTTATTTTCTAAATATCACCCGTCTTTATTTCAAATCAAAACCCGGCCTCTTCCGGATATTTTCTTTTGTCTACAAAACAATCACCAAAGTCTATTTCGGACAAAACTAAATAAAATAAAACTATTTTCTACCGGGGAGGCAGTCCAACCGTTAGGCCAGGCCACCTACTGCCCGGCCCGTTTTAAAAACCCAACCCTAATCCCCAGCCCACCCACTCCCCACCCTTTCCCTCTTGTCCGCCGCCACTCTCTCTCTCTCTCTCACCCCGCCTGGCCTCTTTCCACGCCACCTGGCCCAGCCGCCACCTCACCCCAACCAACCCCGTCTCGCCACCTCACCAGCCCTACCTCTGGCCACCTTCCACTAGGCCACGTCCCCAGCGCCGCACCCCTCCACCCCAAGATCGATCGGTCCATCCCGACGCCACCTACCCCCTTTTTTCCCAACTCCCGCATGCCATCCACCACCTGGGTGCGCAGCCCAGGCCCCCCACCTACCGTTTTCTCCTGGTCCCACCTCCTTCCCCGCCCATCACGCACGCTCGGCCCCACCTCGGTTCCCAACCTCACTAGGCGCATGACCCTTCCCCCCGTCGTTTTCCCCTTCTCCTCGCCCTCCTCACCTCGGTCACCAGCCGTCGCCAGGCCCCGCGTGCCCTCTGCTCTGCGCCTACAGGATCTCGCCGCCCCTTCTCTTCCGCCTGCAAGCTTCCACGCCCGTCTCTGCCCGCCACCATCGTCTGCGCCGCGGCCAGCAGTCCGTCGCCGTCCCAACGTCCTCCGCCACCATGAGTCAGGCGAGCCGCCCCGAGACTCCTCTACCATGACCCCGCCGCCCTCGCGAGATCTCCTTGCCGTCCACCTACTCGAGCCAATCAGGCTCTTCCCCACCCCGCCGAGCACGCCTACCTCGCCTTGCTGCTCGCCCCCTCGTCCTCGGCCTTGAGGTCGCTAGGACCGACGCCTCCGCACCGTTCCGCTTCTGTGAGCCACGCTTCCGCGCACGCCTCGACGCCGACGCGCCTCGTCCCAGCCCCTCGGCCAGGACCTCTGCTGCCAGGCGCGCCCCCGCAATCGCCTGCGTGTGTCCCCAACGGTGGTCTCCTCCATGTTGCTCTCTGCTGCTCTGATAGGGTCCCTGTTCCACTGCGTGAGGTCGATGCCCTTCCGCTACTTCCTGGCCGCAAGGTACTCGAGGTAATGCTCAAGCGGGACATGCTCTCCTTGCAGCGTACATGCGGCCTTAATCTGCTGCCCTGTAACTTTGTCGCTGGAACGTTGCTTCTGCTCATCACGTTGGTTGCTGTCCCGGTGCTCCACTTGTTTCCAATGCAGCTATAGCCTGAAGTGTTCTCTGATGGTGCCTATGCGGGAAGTGAAGCTACTGCCTAGGCTTGTTGATGAGACTTTGGTGGTAGTGCCAAAGACGGAGGCCAATAGCTACGTCTCAAGTTCCTCCTTGGAAAAAGACATCAACAAGATCTTCGTCCGGGCATGATGTATCCGAAGCCTCCATCATGGAACCGAGGAGCACCGTCACGAGACGTCGGGATCTGCTTCACGGATCCGGTGACCCTAGCACCTCATGACCTTCTCGGACCCCAAGTCTGTACCCGAAGATGGCTTACTCGAAGCGACAAGATCTCTACCCGGAACGCCAAGTTCTCCCTCGCAAATCCAATCCCGGAGCCCCGAGACCGAACCCCAGACTCCCGGAACCCAAGATCTTCCGAACCCGATGTGTGAACCTTTTCCCGAGTCCCTATTTTATAAATGCTATATATAAAACTTTTTGCATATAAATTGTTCATGTCACATACATATTGTGTGGTTCAGAGGCATTATATTGATTCACCTAAATTAAATATGGATTCTATATGCGGGATATCTTTGTCTTATTCTAGACTCCATTTAAATTTGTGAAGCGAACCGATGCCCTATTTCATCTTGTTAATCCAACATTTAAATTGCGGGGTAGTTAAACAACTTGAACCGTCTAATTAATTGTCGGGACCCCGGTTCCGCTTAATATTGTCTAGTTGCACCACATCGTTGCCATGCCATGCATCATATCATAATCATGCTGGATCTTCTGCCGTAGTATTAAATATTGCATCCGGTGTTTCTTCTAGTGCTTTGCTTCTTCGCGGATTGGGCCGATGAGTGGATGCGAGTATCGACAAGTTCTCCGGATATGATGCTTCGACAGAGTTTCCTAGGCGAGCATCTCTCCCCCTTCTACCTATTTTGCATTTATAGTCTTTATTTCCTCCTGTTGATCTATTGCTATCCGTGTCGTGATGCTTTAGTTTCCGTGCACCAGTTATATCCCGTGCGGCCTCTATATTGCCTTGGACACCTCCTGTTACCTGTTGTTTGGTAGATAGCTGGCCCTGTGAGTCATAGTTGCTTGCTCGGGTGTGGTCTCGTGTTGTCGAGTACCATAGTGGTTGGAATGCTGGCAGATGTTTATGGTGGAGATGATCATGACTTTAATACAACTATTAAAATGCTAGACATAACTAATGCAGAGGCATCGGTGGGCAATAGATGTTATTTGGTTCTTCCACGCTCACTTGTGTCCCGTCGGACCCCGAGTACTTGATACCTGTTCCTTGACTATTCACACTATCCACATCCGGGAGGCCTTATGGACCCCCCTGAGCCAGAGCTTGATTCATTTCTATTTCTTGGGGCCACAAACTAGTTTGGGGCTTTATTACTATCTTGTACTTATGCCATGTTTTACTGCTTTATTTAAGATTGTGCGTGGAGCACCTGTACTGTTTAGGATTGCAGAGTGTTTTCGCGGTATCGACAAGCCCAGTCACACTTTCGGGTTCCCAGTCGTTTACACCCATTGGCGCAAACCTTGGATCCGTCTCGGAGCCGGCCAGCTTCGTTGCGGGTAGCTTAATGGGGTGGCCCCCTAAAATATTTATGAATCCTGTGATTGCTTTGTCGTGAAAGCCTCATTGGGTTTTGAGTTGGTTTTTCCGAGGTTGATCGAGTGTGTGTTGCTATTTGTGCACCCCTGCAGGGTAAAACTTTCTGAAAGCCGTGTCCGCGGTTATGGACGACTTGGAGCACAGTATCTCGATCATAGACAAGCATAACTAAAGTAGTGCTATAAACTTTACTTAATATATGACTAGTAATCAGATTCAACTATAACGGAATGGATATTAAAAATGTCAACAGCTGGTGGATCTGTGTTGATCTCTGCCATACTATACCTGCCTAGTAAGTATTGCAACTCTAATGGAATGTGATAAAAGTACCAACAACTGCTGGGTTTTGGGATTCCTCAGGACAATTATATCTGTCTAGTAAATGTTCCAACTACAACGGAATGGTGATTAAAACTGCCCACTACTTATGCTATCAGGATGACTCATGCTATATATCTGACTAGTAAGTGCTTCAACTATAACAGAATGAATAATACTACCAACTGTGTGAGTTCCTCGGTTTGACTTCCTCGTTTGGCCTCGAGGGGGAACACCAGGATGGGTATGTTTGGTGTTACTATCAGGTTGGATCCGGATAGGTATTTTGTATCCCTCTCTAATAGCCGCCAGTTTTACTGAGTCTCTATAGGTTGTTTAGTCTTTCTGTACGCTTCACCATACCTATGTAGGCGAGAGCCGAATTCTAGACTCGCCGTGTCTTGGCCTCGATCTTGACGCCTCTTTTCCTTTGCCCTTTGTTGGCACCCCTTTTGTTCTAGCAGGTTTGAGTTCGATGTCGTTAGCAGGGTTACCCTTCCGGCTTGGCCTGGGCAGGGTTATGGACGCCATTGGTTATTCTACAGGGCTCTTAGCCCAATTTGCATCTTGTCCGTACTCGGACGCTGTATCGATTTCAAGGTGATTTGGATCTTTGTATTGTATATCTGTATTCTTGACTCGTTGAGTCGCTGTTGTATATATATATCTGTTCTGTGGGTCCCATCGAGGACTGTTGTGTAATGGTATTACTTTGTTTTCCACCCACACGAAAGTGCCTCGTGGGCGTCCTTGAATCGTTTCTATGCGGGTTTGGCAGAAAGGGCTAAAACTTGCATAGGGCCGATTTAAGGGTGTTATAGAGTGGTATCAGAGCTCAGCAGTTGCGATACCCCACAAGTCCAGCCTGTAGGATAACCTAGCTAACGGCCTAAGTAGAGTGTCAAAACTATTTTCGAAAAATCGGTTGGATAGATCTGATTAGGTCTGATTTTACTCCTTACCCTCTGTTGTTCTCCTCTTACCCCTGCGTGTTTTGGAATCTGCTCTCTTATCTTTTCTTCGAGTCCAGGAATTCTCGTGGTTGGGTTTCCGTCGTACCTTCAGGGTTTCGCTTCCTCCTTTGGTAATGGTGCTTCTACATCCGGTCTTCATGCTATCTAAGGAATCCTTCATCTGTTGGACTTTCCTTTGTTCCTCCTTGTGCCTTCTGGTGGTTTCCGACGCGACGACCTCATCGACGCCAGATCCGATGAAACCCTGCATCACTCCTTTGTTCTGAACATTGCTTGTCGGTATCTTCAGTCTGATTCCAGGAGTTGGTTGCATAATTCTCCTATTCGTGTGCAAAGTAATGCTTTGAGTGCGGGATGGAGTAGCTACCATACCACTACTCTTATCATTCACTTTTGTACATTGAATTGGTGGATTAATGTGTTTTACTCCATCCACGGAAGCTAGAGGTGGCTTTATTTATTGATACCTCTACCTTCGCCTTTGTTCCCGGAGTGTTCTCTCGACGATCCGGACAACGACCTCTTGTTAGTGGTGTCGCGAGGATCGACACGAAGTGAGAAGATTCAAACTGTCGGCCTTCTTCCCGGTACCATGAGGCGGATCTCGAGGGCGAGATCCCTTGTTAGTGGTGTCGAATTGTGGCATCCCGCTAAAACCACTACTAGAAAATCGCTGTGTTTTTGTGCATTGCATCATCATGACCGCATGCTCATGTCATCATGCCACATTGCATTTGAGCATCTTCATGACATCATGCATTTGTTTGCCCAAAATTATTTTCAAAAGCCTATCTTTATTTTCTAAATATCACCCATCTTTATTTCAAATCAAAACCCGGCCTCTTCCGGATATTTTCTTTTGTCTACAAAACAATCACCAAAGTCTATTTCGGACAAAACTAAATAAAATAAAACTATTTTCTACCGGGGAGGCAGCCCAACCGTTAGGCCAGGCCACCTACTGCCCGGCCCGTTTTAAAAACCCAGCCCTAATCCCCAGCCCACCCACTCCCCACCCTTTCCCTCCCGTCCGCCGCCACTCTCTCTCTCTCACCCCGCATGGCCTCTTTCCACGCCACCTGGCCCAGCCGCCACCTCACCCCGACCAACCCCATCTCGCCACCTCACCAGCCCCACCCCTGGCCACCTCCCACCAGGCCACGTCCCCAGCGCCACACCCCTCCACCCCAGGATCGATCGGTCCATCCCGATGCCACCTACCCCCTTTTTTCCCGCCTCCCACACGCCATCCACCACCTGGGCGCGCAGCCCCAGGCCCCCCACCTACCGTTTTCTCTTGGTCCTACCTCCTTCCCCGCCCGTCACGCACGCTCGGCCCCACCTCGGTTCCCCATCCTCACCAGGCGCACGACCCTTCCCCCTCGTCGTTTTCCCCTTCTCCTCGCCCTCCTTACCTCGGTCGCCGCCAGGCCCAGGCCTCGTGCTCTGCCACGCCAGGATCTCGCCGCTTCTCTTCCTTCAAGCTTCGCATTGCTCCGCCCACCACCATCGTCTGTGCCGCAGCCAGCAGTCCGCCGCCGCCCCAACATCTTCCGCCGCCGTGAGTCAGGCGAGCCGCCCCGAGACTCCTCTGCCATGACCCCGCCGCCCTCGCAAGATCTCCTCGCCGTCCACCTCCTCGAGCCGACGAGGCTCTTCCCCACCCTGCCGAGCATGCCTACCTCGCCTTGCCGCTCGCCCCCTCGTCCTCGGCCTCGAGGTCGCCAGGACCGACGCCTCCGCCCCGGTCCGCTTCAGGAGCTGCTGCGCAGACGCCTCAACGCCACGCCGCTTCCCCCCCTCGGCCAGGACCACTGCTACCAGGCGCGCCCCTGCAATCGCCTACGTGTGTCCCCAACGGTGGTCTCCTCCATGTTGCTCTCTGCTGCTCTGATAGGGTCCCTGTTCCACCGCGTGAGGTCGACGCCCGTCCGCTACTTCCCGGTCGCAAGGTACTCGAGGTAATGCTCAAGCGGGACATGCTCTCCTTGCAGTGTACATGCGGCCTTAATCTGCTGCCTTGGAACTTTGTCGCTGGAACGTTGCTTCCGCTCATCACGTTGGTTGCTGTCCCGGTGCTCCACTTGTTTCCAATGCAACTATAGCCTGAAGTGTTCTCTGATGGTGCCTATGCGGGAAGTGAAGCTACTTCCTGGGCTTGTTGATGAGACTTTGCTGGTAATGCCAAAGGCCGAGGCCAATAGCTGCGTCTCAAGTTCCTCCTTGGAAAAAGACATCGACAAGATCTTCGTCACAGCGTGATGTATCCGAAGCCTCCATCATGGAACCGAGGAGTGCCGTCACGAGACGCCGGGATTTTCTTCACGGATCTGGTGACCCTAGCACCTCATGACCTTCTCGGACCCCAAGTCTGTACCCGAAGATGGCCTACCCGAAGCGACAAGATCTCTACCCGGAATGCCAAGTTCTCCCTCGCAAATCCGATCCCGGAGCCCCGAGACCGAACCCCGGACCCCCGGAACCCAAGATCTTCCGAACCCGATGTGTGAACCTTTTCCTGAGTCCCTATTTTATAAATGCTATATATAAAACTTGTTGCATATAAATTGTTCATGTCGCATACATATTGTGTGGTTCAGGGGCATTATATTGATTCACCTAAATTAAATATGGAGTCTATATGCGGGATATCTTTGTCTTATTCTGGACTCCATTTAAATATGTGAAGCGAACCGATGCCCTGTTTCGTCTTGTTAATCTAGCATTTAAATTGTGGGGTAGTTAAACACCTTGAACCGTCTAATTAATTGTCGGGACCCCGGTTCCGCTTAATATTGTCTAGTTTCACCACATCTTTGCCATGCCATGCATCATATCATAATCATGCCGGATCTTCTGCCGTAGTATTAAATATTGCATCTGGTGTTTCTTCTAGTGCTTTGCTTCTTCGCAGATTGGACCGATGAGTGGATGCGAGTATCGACAAGTTCTCCGGATATGATGCTTCGACAGTGTTTCCCATGCGAGCATCTCTCCCCCTTCTACCTATTTTGCATTTATAGTCTTTATTTCCTCCTGTTGATCTGTTCCTATCCGTGTCGTGATGCTTTAGTTTCCGTGCACCAGTTATATCCCGTGCGGCCTCTATATTGCCTTGGACACCTCCTGTTACATGGTGTTTGGTAGATAGCTGGCCCCGCGAGTCGTAGTTGCTTGCTCAGGTGCGGTCTCATGTTGTCGAGTACCACAGTTGTTGGAATGCTGGCAGATGTTTATGGTGGAGATGATCATGACTTTAATACAACTATTAAAATGCTAGACATAACTAATGCAGAGGCATCGGTGGGCAATAGATGTTATTTGGTTCTTCCATGATCACTTGTGTCCCGTAGGACCCTGAGTACTTGATACTTGTTCCTTGACTATTCGCACTATCCACATCCGGGAGGCCTTATGGACCCCCCTGAGCCAGAGCTTGATTCGTTTCTATTTCTTGGGGCCACAAACTAGTTTGGGGCTTTATTACTATCCTGTACTTATGCCATGTTTTACTGCTTTATTTAAGATTGTGCGTGGAGCACCTGTACTGTTTAGGATTGCAGAGTGTTTTCGCGGTATCGACAAGCCCAGTCACACTTTCGGGTTCCCAGTCGTTTACAGCCATTGGCGCAAACCTTGGATCCGTCTTGGAGCCGGCCAGCTTCGTTGCGGGTAGCTTAATGGGGTGGCCCCCTAAAAAATTTATGAATCCTGTGATTGCTTTGTCGAGAAATCCTCGTTGGATTTTGAGTTGGTTTTTCCGAGGTTGATCGAGTGTGTGTTGCTATTTGTGCACCGCTACAGGGTAAAACTTTCTGAAAGCCGTGTCCGCGGTTATGGACGACTTGGAGCACAGTATCTCGATCATAGACAAGCATAACTAAAGTAGTGCTATAAACTTGACTTAATATATGACTAGTAATCAGATTCAACTACAACGGAATGGATATTAAAAATGCCATTGGTTATTCTACAAGGCTCTTAGCCCAATTTGCATCTTGTCCGTACTCGGACGCTGTATCGATTTCAAGGTGATTTGGATCTTTGTATTATATATCTGTATTCTTAACTCGTTTAGTCGCTGTTCTATATATATATATATATATATATATATATATATATATATATATATATCTGTTCCGTGGGTCCCATCGAGGACTGTTGTGTAATGGTATTACTTCGTTTTCCACCCGCACGAAAGTTCCTGGTGGGCGTCCTTGAATCGTTTCTATGCGGATTTGGCGGAAAGGGCTAAAACTTGCATAGGGCCGATTTAAGGGTGTTACAGAAACGCATGAAGAAGCTCCATGATGATGGACTCCTAACTTCGTTCGACTTGGAGTCGTTCGAGACATGCGAATCCTTCCTTCTAGGCAAGATGACCAAGACACCTTTTGCAACGAGTTGTGAAAGGGCATCTGACTTGTTGGGACTAGTACATAGTGATGTATGTGGTCTAATGAGCGCGACAGCCAGGGGTGGTTATGAGTACTTCATTACCTTCACTGATGATTTGAGTAGATATGGATATGTCTACTTGATGAAACATAAGTCGGAAGCCTTTGAAAAGTTCAAAGAATTCCAGAATGAAGTACAGAATCAACTCGGCAAGAAAATAAAGTTTCTCCGATCGGACCGAGGAGGCGAGTACATGAGCCATGAGTTTGATGACCATCTGGAGTTATGGAATAGTTCCTCAGCTCACTCCGCCGGGTATACTTCAGAGGAACGGTGTGTCGGAACGGCGGAATCGGACCTTGTTGGACATGGTACGATCAATGATGAGTTGGATAGATCTTCCTTTATCATTTTGGGGTTATTGTCTAGAAACGACGGTGTTCACACTAAACAGAGTAGAAGACACCACATGAGATGTGGACAGGCAAGAAGCCAAGTTTGTCTTTTCTTAAGATTTGGGGTTGTGAAGCATTTGTCAAGCGACTTCAGCCGGACAAGCTTGCAGCCAAGTCGGATAAGTGCATTTTCGTTGGGTATCCAAGGGAAACCTTGGGTTACTACTTCTACAACCGAGAAGAGGACAAAGTGTTTGTTGCTCGGAACGGTGTCTTCCTTGAGAAAGAGTTTCTCAGTCGGGAAGTCAGTGAGAGTACGGTGTGGCTCGAAGAAGTTCGAGAGGAACCGGCTAGTAGCGATTTGGTGAAAGCCTTGGAGGTTGAGCCAGTCGTGGTAGCTGAGCCGGTAGCTGCACCTACACTACGAACATCGACAAGATTGCGAAGTGTTCGTGATATATTACTGTTGGACAGTGATATGAGCCGGCAACTTATTCGGAAGCGATGGTGGGTTCTGATTCTGGGTCATGGCTTGGAGCCATGAGATCCGAGTTAAAGTCTATGGATAATAATCAAGTTTGGAACTTGGTTGATCTGCCAGACGGTGCAAGACCCGTCAAGTGCAAATGGGTCTTTAAAAGGAAAACTGATATGGATGGAAACATTTCTATCTATAAAGAACGGCTTGTCGCGAAAGGGTTCCGGCAGGTTCAAGGAGTTGACTACGATGAGACTTTCTCACCCGTAGCGATGTTTAAATCAGTTCAGATCATGTTAGCTATAGCAGCCTATTTCGACTATGAGATATGGCAGATGGATGTCAAAACGGCTTTCCTTAATGGAAAATTAACCGAGGACATGTATATGATACAGCCCAAGGGTTTTGTTGATCCGGGTAATGCTGACAAGGTATGCAAACTTCAGAAATCCATTTATGGATTGAAGCAAGCATCTCGGAGTTGGAACATTCACTTTGATGAGGTAGTCAAATCGTTTGGCTTCATCAAGAGTGATCATGATTCTTGTTTATACAAGAAGTTTAGTGGGAGCAAAGTAAACTTTCTGATCTTATATGTGGATGACATATTATTGATTGGAAATGATGTCTAGATGTTGCAAGAAACCAAGGAATCATTGGAAAGGAGTTTCTCAATGAAAGACTTGGGTGAGGCAACTTATATACTAGGAATCAGGATCTATAGAGATAGATCCAGGCAGCTCATTGGATTGAGCCAAAGTACATATTTGGACAAAGTGTTGAAGAAGTTCAGCATGGAATCGTCTAAGAAGGGGTTCTTACCGATGTCCC
Organism: Avena insularis; assembly: GCA_023614405.1. Classification (NCBI taxonomy): domain Eukaryota; kingdom Viridiplantae; phylum Streptophyta; class Magnoliopsida; order Poales; family Poaceae; genus Avena; species Avena insularis. Next base: position 277,158,257 of record CM042692.1, read on the forward strand.
ATGGTGTAAAACTTAGCAAGACTCAGTGTCCTTCGACGACTGATGAGCAAAGTAGGATGAGTGTGATTCTGTATGCTTCGGCAGTCGGGTCCATCATGTATGCCATGATTTGTACTAGGTCGTATGTTTCCTATGCTCTAAGTGTTGTGAGCAGATACCAGGCTGACCCTGGAGAAATCCACTAGGCAGCAGTTAAGAACATTCTTAAGTACTTGAGAAGGACTAAGGATGTGTTCCTAGTTCATGGAGGTGAGGTTGAACTCAGTGTAAAGGGTTACACGGATGCGAGTTACCTTACTGATTCAGATGATTCTCGTTCGCAATCTGGGTACATGTTCGTTATGAATGGAGGGGCTGTGAGCTGGAAGAGTTCCAAGCAAGAGACTGTGTCTGCATCTACAACAGAAGCTGAGTATATTGCTGCCTCGGAGGCAGCAAAGGAAGCTGTTTGGATTAGGAATTTCCTGATTGATCTTGGTGTGGTTCAAGGCTCGTTCAATCCGTTAGACGTGTATTGTGACAACAATGGTGCTATTGCACAAGCCAAGGAACCTAGACAACACCAGAAGAACAAGCATATACTCATGCGATACCACCTGATTCGTCAGTTCGTGGATCATGGTGATATCAAGTTATGCAAGGTACACACGGATGCAAACGTTGCAGATCCATTGACAAAGCCACTTCCACAGCCTAAGCATGAGGCGCACGTAAGAGCCATGGGCATTAGATGCCTAGACATGTGATGTCGGATAATTGACTCTAGTGCAAGTGGGAGACTGTTGGGAATATGCCCTAGAGGCAATCATGATTGATGATATTTCCCAAAGTATTCATAAAGTAAAGTTGTCCTTATATGAACATCAGATATATATCACTGAATGCGTGATTCAATTGTGGAACTATGTATTCATGATTGTTCATATTAGATTGTTCTTGGTCGTTGAGGTTGTGCTGGACACACAACTTAGACCAATGTGCAAGTCGGCTGATGACACGGTTCCACTTGTCATGGGCATGGTGATGCTATTCCGACTTACACAGATTCGGCTAAAGAGTTTAGCAAATCGGACTGACCCACAGTTAATATGCAACGAGCATGTTGTCATTTGCAGTCTCAAGCAATGGAATCCTTCGACCTGAGGTGATTGCATGATCCGAGTTGTGGATCGCCAACTTAGGTTCTATCAAACGTTGTTTCGTAAATGGACAGTTATAAAGGTAGAGTTCGGGTTGGTTGTGAAGCAAGTTGCGTGACATGGATTACCAAGATGGGATTTGCCCCTCCGTAATAGAGAGATATTCCCTGGACCCTCTCGTGTGATATGATTCGGAAGCATGGCCATGCGCTACTCAGTTAAGTGTTAACTGAGGAGTTGGACTAAGAGTTAGTCCAGTGAATCACATATCATAGTACGAGAAGAGAGTTAAGCTATTTAAGGGATGGCAACTACTCGCCTATAGCTTAACAGATATATCGTAAGGCAAAGGGACTTGGACGAAAGTCACATTAAAGGTTCGTCTTCTGACTTTACGACACTTGGGAGTTGGCACGTTTTACTAGAGGCCGCTACCATCTATCGACTTGAGACCGAGTTTTCGTGGGAGTGAGTTGGACTCAAAGCCATGACGGGATACTTGGAGGAGTAGCTCATGTCGTGTCCAAGTGTACGTCAACCTACATGATCACACACTTAAGGGTAAGGAGCCCATGTGGATTAGATCCATATAGAGATTGGAGTACAGCCTAGATGGACCTCAAGCGTTGAGCCCAACTAGGACTGTATATAAGTGGAGTGACAAGGGATAGTTTCTGACCTAGCCGTCACTTTCTCCACTACCATTTCGGGCTAGACAGGATCTAGCAATCCTCTGACCGAAGCTCCTTCCTGTACGTGTGGATATCGGTAGAGGCGTTGCACGTGCGGCGCTGGAGACGGGGAAGCTCGTGCGGATCTGACAAAGGAGTTCGTGGGATTCGGAAGGGCTGTCCGGGGATCGTTCGGCACTACTTCGACGCGCTACATCAACTTCCGCATCTGCGCGTCTAAAGATAATCTCGTGGCCTATAAGCTAAACTGGATCTTCGGTGTACCGTGTTAGGAAAAAGTTTTGTTTATCCGTACATGGTCCAACAAGAACAACATAAACATGACGTCTAAAAGAAACAGCTATAAACGGGTAAGCAAGGTAAGAGCCGTCAGCAACGGAGAAATACATTTCCGTGCAAGACTGCGAGTGGTGGTCTCTCTCAGCTCACCCCTCCTTTAATATCACGCCTTCGCTTGGCTCCTATCAACTCGCTGCTTACTTTACCTCCGAGAGGAAACCCAAACTAGCAGTGGAGCTCCTGCTTTTCCATTAAACCAAGGCTGCAGGCAGCAAGGAGAGCTCTCCGTACCTTCTCGTGAGACAGCTTTTGTGCCTAGCTATAGGTTATTCTCGCTCCTTACCCCAGGATGCTAATATTTCCTTGTGATCCTCTCCTTGTTGTTCTGCAGCTGCAGTTTGCATCAATCTTGCTGATTTGTATCTTCTCATTTTGAGGAAAGAAACCGATCGATCGATCTCGCCCTTTTTCATTTTGGGTGCTCTTCTGCTCCTTCTTGCAAGAGAACCCATGGAGATTGCTAATTTGATGCTTGCCTTTCTTTGAGCAGACGATTTCCTCTTTATGTGTTTCTGGATTTTGGATCCTTCCCCGGCCGGTGCATAGCTTGTTTTCTTTTTGATGGTTTCGGTTTCCTTGCTTCTTCAGATTTCCATCTCTCGTCTTTCTCACTAGCCAGATCTTTGATCGTGTACGGTACTTAGAGCTAAAACATGTACATGCCTTTCCCGGGAGGAATAGTTTCTTTCAGTCAGCAGCTAGCTAGATAGGTTAAGAGAAAGGGAAATCTTAATTAGCAACTGTTCGAGCTAGCCGGCTTTGTTATGGGGATGATGATATACAGAAACGATTTTCTGACCACATTTAGCTCGTTCGTTTTCCCTTTGTTTGAGAGCAATGAAACTGCAGAGATATTAGCAAAATTTGCTTTGATCTCTTTGATGCATCCCCCAGCAGCTGTTTCTAGATCGACCTATGCTTCTTGCTTTCGTTCTCTTCTATTTTGAGAGACATTGTTGAGTTAGCCGCGTCGAGAGAGGAAGTTGCAATAAAGCTTTTGGCTCTGCGATATACGTATTAATTTTGCTAGATCTTATGTTCCCGTGATTTCTTCTCTAAGCGGAAGCACTTGCATCCGTCAAATCATGGGATCGGGTGACCCTTTTTCCATCAGTCAAATCATGGATTTGTTTTCTTCGTCTTCCAGTTTTATTTGCAGGAGGCCTGTCTCTTCTATTGCCTTTGTTCATCCCTTTGCCTGGCTTCCTTTTCCCTTTTGGTTAAACCGATCACATCACATATATACTTGAAGATCATGCGTTCGTGTTGCTTAATCTTTTGATTGATTGATGGATCTGCGGTGTTCGGTTCAGATCAGAAAGAAAAAGCTAGCTGGAGAGCGAGCGAGATGGGTCGGGGAAGGATTGAGATCAAGAGGATCGAGAACACGACTAGCCGGCAGGTGACCTTCTGCAAGCGCCGGAACGGGCTCCTCAAGAAGGCCTACGAGCTCTCCGTCCTATGCGATGCCGAGGTGGCGCTCATCGTCTTCTCCAGCCGCGGCCGCCTCTACGAGTACTCCAACAACAGGTAAAACTCTATTTATCTACATACAACGACTAGATCTGGCTAGCTAGCACGGTGACGAGTTGATGTGTTTGTCAATTCCTATATATATATATATATATATATATATATGTCATTTCATGCTCAGCTCTCAACTACTGTAGCTCAGTCCTTCTTCCTGTTTGTTTAATTTGTTCAAGACGTACTAGTGTTAATGAATTCAAGGCTCTATTAGTAGTAAAAGTCTTTTGATACATTTGATGACTCAAAATATTTTAAGTAAATTAATTTGGCCCAGTTATTTGATTAATCAATACACTACTATTGCTAAAAAAAATCATTACGCTACTACATAGAGTTAAATAATATATCTGTGGTCAATAGGTCGCAGAGCCAAAAGCTTCTTAGTACAAACATGTATTGCCAGTTCGTTCATCCTGCAATGCACATCATTTATTTTCCGTGATCAAGAACCATTAATTTTTCCAACCTTGTTAGAGTTTTCCAAATTAAGCTCACACTGATATCTGATATGGATATTTCTCATATAGATGCACGGACTAATAAAACTTGCTTAGTAGTAAAACTTGATACTGTGTACTAATATAGAGCACACGACATTACTATTTTAGTTTTTTTTCTGGCATCATGTATAAATTACAAATATTAAAATGGAGACTATATTTATAGAAGTGGGTTAACACCTCAGACAGAACATTCTTATGTGGCGATAATCTATAGCTAGCTTTGCATCAACTCACAACCATTCCTTTTTTTTATATCATGCAGTTAGAAGCGAAAAATCTATCTCATATAGTCATTTTGTTTTTGAAATTGCATCAATAGATGCACACGGCCCTTTCTCTCGTATATTCATGTTGGACATATATACAAGATGCACATGCATGATTTGATTTTACCTTGCATTTGACCAGCTGGCCAACCAAAAGCTATTTTGTCACCAAAATTCAATTTCTGTCTCAGTTTTTTGTTAATCTAGAGGTACGGATAAGATATGTTTGTACTAACAATTCAAAGAGAAAGACTCTGAGCCAGCTAACATTACATTATTCAAACGCACATATCTTGTACTATCAAATAATTCAAGTGCATTTGCGCTCTCCTTCTCTGTCTCACAGTCACAGATACTGTCAGTGTCTGACTGTCACACACAGGGATATACGTGGGCTTACGTCCTGTTTTGTGATCACATAAGTTTTATATTCTCCACAGTCCACTCCACATGCATGCACATGTATCATATCACTCCGGCCGGGCAAGAGGCAATAGGCAACAGGCAAAAGCTAGCTAACATTATACGTCTGCCTGACCTGAAGGGACCTTGCATGCAAACGAACCTCGTCCTGAAACTAGCTGCGTGCCTAGAGTTTCCTCTTCTTCGCTTCCCTCCCCCATCCCCAACCATGCGTGCATGCATGCAATAAGGTGCAGCCAGTAATAATTCATGGTCGTCGCAGCGTTTGTTCGGCTCATGATGCATCTCATCATCTCATGGACGGCATGCATAGTCTTATCATCCACCTCATGGATACGCATGCCCCCCAACCCTTGCACCAACATGGAAACTGCAGCATCCCCCCTTATACGCTTTACTTGCTCCTCATATCCATTGCAAAACATGCATCAATGCTGCCATGCATTCAATATATGCAAGTGGTTGATGCATTGACAAATGGCTCTGTGCTCACTTCATACCTTGTCTTGCACAATTTTATGCTGATCTAACCAGCAGAATATGTATTTCTATACTAGACAAAATGTATATACATGCGCACTATATATGGTCATGTGGAGTCCTGGACACTATTTGTCTCTCTTTGCATGCCCTGTTTGTGTTGTGAACATCGATCACAAGTGATCTCCTCCCTTGTTTATGTGGCATGCAGTGTCAAGGCTACAATTGACAGGTACAAGAAGGCACATGCTTGCGGCTCAACTTCTGGGGCACCCCTCATAGAGGTCAATGCTCAGGTATCGTATTAATTAATTTGTCGATTCCGTTTCTCGTAGCTTCAAAATTATTCCACACATAACCAGCTGCTAGCTGAGGATGTAGATTGATCACTAGATGCATGCTTGCACTAAGTGCTTCAGTAGTTTATAATAAGTATCCATGCTATCACCTAATTGACACTTCACTGTACCACCCTTTTTTCCGATAAAGTTCACAGTGCCACATGGCAGTACAAAAGGTAAACATAGGCCATGGCCATGGTGACATTCTTTAGGACCAAATCAGCAAAGGAAATACATACATGTGGATTAGTAGGTAGTCTCACATACTACATATATAGGTGCACCTACCATCTTACACAGTTACTCATTGAGCTAGGGGAACACCTAACTAAAAACAAAGCAATTAGCGATAATGCATCCAAATTTTTACGAACCATGAGGTAACTTGGGGCTGAGGCCTGATTTTTCTATCAAAATTATAGTTGAATTATGTGAAAAGTTGTGAATCTCAATTTCCTTCTATCTTTTTGCTACTTCGTTCGTTTTATCTGAAGCAATACTACCATCAAGAAGCTTCAAAACTGCGCCACCAGATCCAGATGCTGCAAAACACTAACAAGTAAGATAATACTGGACATGTACACATTATTTAAAAGCTTTGCATATATGTTGGATGAGATTATAACTGAATGATTGTTCCTTAAATTTGGTTACATATTTAATTATATCTTTGAAAGGCACCTGGTTGGTGATTCTGTGGGCAACCTGTCACTGAAGGAGTTGAAGCAACTCGAAAGCCGGCTCGAGAAAGGCATTGCAAAGATCAGGGCGAGGAAGGTAAACTGAAATTTTGATCAACATCCCACCATCGTCACAAAAGCATGCATTGACTTTGTCTTTCAGAAATTTTAGCATGCATCGCCTCACATGGTAGTATATATAGAGAGAGAGCATATAGCTTCCATTAATTATTAAATTTTGTTTTCCAAGGTAAATGAATATGAGTAGCTCTTCAGTTTCTTATGGTAACTATGGTTAATTGGTGGTCCACCTAGCAAGATCCCTAAATAAATTAATTTTGATCCTTCTTTGTGCATTCTTGTCTCAGAATGAGCTGCTGTCTGGGGAGATCAACTACATGGTCAAAAGGGTACGGTAACGCTACTAGATGCAGTTCCCTTAGCTAATTGACCAATCTTGCATTGGCTCCATTTCGTCTGCGATTAAATTTGTCTCCATTGTAGGAGATAGAGCTTCAAAATGACAACATTGACCTCAGAAATAAGGTACAGACGAATTAAATCAATCTAATTTTCCAAATTAAGCTAGAATAACAATGAATATAGTAGATATTAACTCCACAAGGTATATACTACGTATATTAAATTCTCTGATGATGGATCACTCTCTCTTGGCCATCTTGACCGATCCTGCTGTTGATGATCAGGTCGCGGAGGGGGAGCAGCAGCTGCAGCAGGTGACCATCGCCCGGCCTCCGGTGGTGGCGCCGGAGCTCAATCCATTCGCCGCTCTGGACATGAAGTGCTTCTTCCCCGCCAATCTCTTCGAGGCGGCCGTGCACGCGCAGGCGCAGGCTCAAGTTCAAGTTCACGCTCACGCTCACGCTCAGGCTCATGCTCAGGCCTCCCTGCAGCTTAACCTGGGCTACCAGCTCGCGCCGCGGGGCGCTGGTGACCTGGCTCATCACTTCTAGTGACCTCTGCGTGCACGAGCTCTAGCTTCACGACACACCGTAATAATCTGGAATCTAGCGGGGCTGCAGTGTTACCAGTATATGTTCTTCTCAGTCCATCTGGGTACAGTATATGTGTCCTGCATTTTGTTGTTTGGACCTTTTAATTTGCTGCTGATGTAGAAATTAAACCAAATTTGTCAGAAATACTGTTATATATTCTGGCCGTCGAATCAGTGAATTAATGCCAAAGTTATTAACTAAATCTGCACTTTGATCAAATCGATGGAGTAAAACCTAGTGATTAGCTGTCTAGGTACGTGTTTTCTTTTATTTTCTTCTCCTTAGAGAAAGATGACTTAGCTTGATCGGCTATGGTGTCCTGCTAAGTAGCACAGTGACCATCGGTGCGCGGGCAACATCTTCCTTCCAAAAAATAATTTTGGAAGGCACTCTACACAAGAAGATGAGCCATATGTACAAAATGTTTTCCCGGAGAACAAAAACTTAGATATCCTATTAAGCATTTAAGCCCACCACACCTAGAGGAGCGAAAGTACAAGACTTTGATTTTTTTTTTCTTTCGGAAATGAGCTAGGCAAGTCCCCGGCATCTGCTCCGTTTGATGTTGTTATAAACGCGACAAGCAATAAAATGAATAACGGACAAACCACACGCAAGGGAACACAAGATGTCAACAAATAGAGGAAAAACCACTGACGTCAGCTCGCGAAACTATACTATACGGAGAGAGTTTACACTAACATTAGAATTTTCTCAGATGCAATGTATCTCAACCGACGGCTTACAAGAGGTATATATATATAACGGTAAAAATATAGGTCATAAACAATCCATACCATGAGGGGGATTGCCCCCCATCCCCATGCTTTCCTATTGGGCACATTATGGGCTAACTCCTCATATTACTCCTGTCTAAGTGTCCCGGCGATAGGCCTCTCTTTGCTCTGCCGTTAACCTTCTTACTAAATTTGGATCACAATATAACAAACTTCACATTGAGACAAATTCATTCTTATAGCATCAACAACAACCATCTCCTTGAATAACAAAGAAAACACTTTTGGCGCCAACAACCACTAGAGGAAAACAATTATACCAACTAATCTTTAGCATAACTCAAACTTAGAAACAAGAATATACTTTGTCATCATATTGACAGGATTATCATGAGTGTGAATCTTGCTTACCTTGCATTTACCTTGAGCAACAATGTCTCGAATATAGTGGTAGTTGACATTAATGTGATTCGTTATCTCGTGTAACATTTGATCCTTAGTAAGGTATTTGACAATTTGTCTGTTACTAAACAAGGTAATACAAGTCTCAACAAGCAAACCTTTCAACCAGACAGACTCTTCACATGCTTCAGCAATAGCCATATACTCAGCCTCAGTAGTAGATTGTGCAATAAAAGTCTGCATTGTTGCTTTCCAACTAATAACACATTCACCCAAAGTAAACACATAACCAGTGAGGGATCTTCTTTTATCCAAATCAACAACAAAATATGAATCTATGTGGCCAATGAGTGCCTCACTGGTTCTGCCAAACTTCAACCAAGCATCAAGAGTGCCTTTCATGTACCTAAAATTTCACTAAACATCCTTCCAATGGTTTTTACGAGGATTAGTTATGTATCTACTAACCAAGCTCATAGCATATGATAATCAGGACGAGAGCAAACCATGGCATACAACACTACTAGAAAAAGTCTATTCGAGACACATAGATTTTGCTATTTGAGACGCATTCCTACTGAGTCTAGAGCGTCACATCGCGCATAATAATTATACGAGACGCTTTGAGATGCGTCTCGCATATGCAAGGTATACACGTCGCATATTGAATGCATCTTGTATATGTTTCAGATGCGCCTCGACGCAATGCATCTCGAATAGCACACGATATGTGTCTCGAATAGCAATTTCGAAAATCAGTTTTTACAGAGCCATTGTACTATATAGTAATACAATCCAGAATACAGTATAAACAACATAGATATACAGAAAGTTGCAACTTACTAAAACTGAGATAGTAGTACATCACAAATAGTAGTACATGACATCCGACATAGCTACAAGTGCCAAGTTTACGTCTCTCGAGACTGAGTACAAGTTCACCATCATATTACAATGACGACGAAGCTAGGAGAAGTAGAGTACATAACCAACTACGATGAAAAAGGTGTTGATCATGATAAAGTTCCTCATATGGTTCTTCTTCCTCATGTGCTTTCTCCACTTCTCTTCTGCCACCTCTCTACTCTTGTAGCCTTTGTAGGTGTTGCCAAAGAACTTGTTAACTTGCTTCAGGCAGTCTTGCCACTACTCGTACACTCCTGGAACCACACTGTTGTACACGTCATATCACTTCTTCGGCACCATCTCCTGTAAGCAAGAGTTCACAAGATAAAATCATATTGGTGTAGAAAGATGCCAACACACTCAAAAAGGCATGCCTCATATATACTTAGGTTTGACACGAGAATAACAATACCCTGATGAATCTGGTGTGCCCACTAGGATGCAAAACAAACTTGTAATTTGTGCATATCACAAGGCACACCAGATGATCAGGGTATAGTCACACACATAGTGCCACAACATGTTGTAATCATTGGCATTTCTAAGAAAGACAAAATCAAACCAAGAACAAAAAGCAACATGACCAAGCTTAAATAGTTCATAACACAAATAACTAGTGTCGCTCATAATCAAGTTCAACGGTTGACGAAACATACTAGAGGCTAGGCAAGTTCACATAGGGATAAAGTCTACAACACAAGGACGTCATCGATATAGTTCATAACTAACAGCTAGCTAGGAATACATCATTGCATCAAGATTTCTGCGGCTGAGTCAGCTTAGGGATATTGACGAAGCCTTGTGGAGCTCCTCTCTCCATCACCATGAATGTCATGCCATCACCCTGCATCGTCGCTACGCGAGATTCTATCTCCCTATTGGGCGGTGGATTGCCACCATAGAAGAGGCCACTACTTCTCATGACTTGTTCATGCAAGATTGTCGCAAGATCCTCCTGGATGGAGGAGAACTCATGTCTGATATTGCAATCCTATATGAGTCCAAGATTTTGATCCCACCCTTCGAGGTCAGTTGGCAGCGTTCTGTTGTGTTGGTCCTGTACGAACGCCTTCATGTGGTGTAGGGCATAGAAGGCATCCTTACCGCTACCAGACTGCTGCTTGACAAAGGGGAACTCCATCTTGTGGCTAAACACATGCATGCCATACCTCATAATTGGCTTCTTGACAGATCCTCCCGCTGCGATGTAGGCGGTGAGAGCTCATAAAGAACTCTCTTGATAGTGGTGTAATTTTTCCTCGTGACACTACCCGAGTTGAGATACACGGTTTGTGAATGTTGCACATTCAAGTATATGATCACGTAGTGTTGTTGACCATTATCCGACTCGGGATGGTAAGGCATGAGAATCACATCCTTGTCTGAGTTTGCCAGCAGGAAGCCTTTGAGGTAGTCAGTCACAATTTGCTAGCCCTCATGTGTTTTCATGACGGGGTCATGCATGAAGTAGGGATCCACTATCGTGATGCCTGGGGTATTGTCTCTAATGATTTATGTAGCCATATTGAGCAAAAATAGTCAGACCAAGGTATCGTGCAATCGGTATCCTTGCAACATTTCAAAGATGTCAGTATGCCGCATGTAGAAAAATTTCCCCGAGGACTACTAAGACGAAGCCCAACACATCTGGCACCTTAACCTTGAAAACTAGGTATGACTGATCATTCTCTCGAATGTGGTGTTTCTCAATAAACAGACATGACTCATGCAGACTACGCATATGCGATCTTGCGACTGCGAGCATTGATCCATTCAGCATCGGCATACCTGCCACATGCACCCGCTTATTGGATTTTTCTTCAAGTCCGTCCTAAGCCCAGATAGGCTTTGGACCCTGGCTCGCAGCCTTAGGCTTCCTTTGGCGATGCATCTTCCTCTTCTTGTCCTTTATGGTGCCATTGGCCACCGCCATCTCACCAGCCGCCCTATGGAAGGTGTTGGGGATGATAACAGGACCTTGCTTCTGAGGCGTGGTGAAGGCGACAGGTGGAGCGTCTCCTAAGATGGGAAGAGACGCACTTGGAAATTGAGTTTCACTGAGGGTCCAGCTGGTTCGGGCTCGACAACGTTAACTTTCTACGTGAAGATACTCAGATCCTCATAGGAATCAGCAAAATTAGTGTTGAGGAACTAATCGGGGTCGAAGTGTTCATCATCATTGTCTTTGGGATTTTGTGCCATATCGATGTCTTAGTGTGCTGGATGTGATGGCTATGCTACCTCTAGGGTGGTGCCCTGGCCATCCATCCCCAAACGGATATGGCTCTTCGGCCATAGGAACTTGTAGCCGAAGCCATTATTGAGGACTGTTGGCTCTTCACCATCCAATCCTTGAGGTTGAGAGGGAGGTTCCATGTCCTCATAGCCCGGCAGCACCAGACTGTATCTAACCCTAAGCATGTAGGATGCCATTGTGTTATTGTGGAAGTTGCGGCCCATCGGTTGAACGATAGAACCCTTGGAAACATCCTTCAACTCACCATTCACCCAGAGCAGTAGAGTGCAAGGATTGTCTTCCTGCAAAAGACATGTAGGGCATCACTAAAACAGGGGAAGGGAGATGAAGTCATCGGTTGAGACTCCCTACTCTCTCTTTAGTTACCTTGATGTTGTAGAGCTCGGCCAATGTCAAGGCACCACCGAAGGCGAGCGCGCAAGTGGCGGAGTGGCTCTCTTGCATGGTGCCGGCCGACGCCTTCCCCGTACAAGACAAGGTAAGCTTCGGACCTGTGGGCGCCGTAGTCTCCAACTCATCTGGCGCCACGTTGTCCGATCGACCGCTGAAGACAGAGGGAACCGGGCATGGCCCCCGTTTACCACTCTTCTTCCACTTGTTGTACTATCCAACATAGGCGGGAAGGATGGTGTTGATCTTCTCGGCCACTTGTGCATCGACAACCGTCTTGACAACCTCCTTCACTGTATCTTGGAGCAGCTGCGGAAACCACGCCACTTGTTCCCTTAGACATATAACATCGGTGCTTTCCTAGCCCTTCCATTGCTCAGCTCCATAATATTCGGACCATGGAACCGCGGCAAAGCCGGGCACACGGCCAACCAACGACAGTGGCACCCAGGGGTCGACATTCTTGACCTGGTTCAGCGCCCTATTAAAATTTGTGTCCCACTTGGCGACCGGCACCGACCTCGGGGATGAGGAGCTCTTACATTCGTTGTCCTATGCATAAGGAATGTGAAGCATTTGAGAAATTGGATATCATTAATTAGAATGCTCATAGACTTGCATGCAAATTACATACATATTTTTCCATGAAGTCCTTCACCTTCGTATCAGCATCCGAGGAATATGAAGAACTCCATTTAGGCTTGCCAAACTAGGCCCTAACAAAGTACTTTGTCTGCACCTCGAGGATATTGGCAAAGAGAGGTGTTTCCTCCATTTCAAGAGATACGACATCCTCTTCCTGCCATTTGGGCATCATAACTCTATAACCGCTAGAGTCGAGATGGTGGGTACCAATGTTCTTGCCGTACAACTCCTTGAACCACTGACTCTTGGCTTGCTCACGTTGGTTTCACATCTTTCCTTGAACACCTTGAAGTCTTCTTCCTAGACCAAAGGCTCCCTCTTGATAATCTCCTCGTAACTTAGCTTGTCCTTGGAAATTAGCATCTTCACCTGGTTCTTCCAATTCGCCAAGACTTTTGTCATCTTCTTAAGGGTGTACTTGTTTAAAGGATTCCCTTTGAGATTATCGTTGTTGTATTTGTTCTCCGTATCCCCTAGGAACATGTAGCTTGCGTGCATCTTCCTAAAGAGCATATCGCGGTAATGTGTTTGCTCCTTGGCCTTTAGGTTCTCGGTGTTGATCGTGACGGTGCTCCTGAGGATTGGAGAGACCTACAATGTGTACCCTGCACCAAATTCCACCGGATCCAAAGGATCCCCATCATGTCCCATGCTAGTGAACTCTTGCCTTATGAGGCCAACCGTGATAGGGGTCCGATCCTTCTGGGCTTTCTTTGATTGGCTACCATCCGTGGCTTCACCACCGCCATCGCCATCAGTGGTAGGGCATCCTCGCCATCAACTTCCTCCATCTCCTCATCCGACGAGGTATCCTCGTCCTCCATCTCCTCGTCTAGCGGCACAAAATCCGTGTTTGCCACTTGTGATTCTAGCTCCTCCAACTTCTCCCAATAGGCCTTCTTTCTAGAACTTGCTCGGTGTCGTGCCTTCCACCCGTCATGCTTGCACTATCTAAGCACAAAAAATGCAACTAATAAACACAAAAATTCACAAAAAAATTCGGTATGACCTTTGCTAATTTTCTAGACCTATAGGAGTGCCAGAAAATCACCGAAACGGAAATAAATCAACATTCTAGCGAAACATTGGCATCTCAAAAAGAAAAAATCTGCACAAAAGGCCTAAATAGGCACAAACACAACCAACAAAAGCTAGTTGGACAGCATACACACACATCCAGCAATATTGCTGCTAGCAATCACAAAAAAACAACATGTCCAACAATTTGTAAGAAGCAAAATGTTTTGCTCTATTTAAAGCACATGCATATAAAAATCTGCTGAACCACAACGAAATCTGCAATAAATCATCACCTAAACTTGATGTGTAGAATTAATCTTGTGCAATTAAACATATCCATGATATAAAATAGTTGTTATACCCTAATTACCTAAGACAAGCCCTAGTAATGATAGTAATTAATTACAGATTGCAGAGAACAGGGGTAGTTCATGTAGCGGGTTTGCACATGGTATGTGGACATGATAAAACTGTAGTCTGTGTGTGGTAGTGATAGGAAGTGGACAAGCTGCAATGTTTGCTTGTGGAGGTAGGAGACCAGAGTGGTAGAGCAAGGCTTGAATCAAAGCTACAAGAGAACATAGCCACCTCATTCTCACACAAACAAGCAAGGTGGGTTCTTCCTTTATTCAGTTTTTAAGTAATTGCCATGGTGATTGACACATTTTTAATTACAGAATATTGCTAATCACATTTTCCTATTAATATGGCTAGATCATCGGATGACCATGAATGATCTCTTTGTGTCATGTCAGTGAACTTAAGAAATTACAAACTATTAGTAGCTAAACCAAAACATCAAATAAACCACAAAAATAATACACATGTTATAAACTACTATCAAGAAGCAAGCAGAAATAGGATCATACAAACATGACTGATTGCCAGAATACTGCAGGCTGCATATAAAAAAGTTCAAGCATGGTACCAACATCAAAGATCACCATATAGTGAGTGTGATCCTTATACCATTTAGAGAGAGATGGGTGATCATTGCTCTTAGAGCACAAAGGCACAACTACTATAGTGGTAGAGAGAAATGCAGCAAAGGGAAGGAGGAGGCAAGCAACATGGGCAAGGACCAAAGAGCAAACATGGTAGAAAAGGGAAATAATTTGTTCACAAATCACGACCCAGAAGATAGTATCCCAGTGGACACTTATGAGTGAGAAAAATCCTATAGTAGTAATGATATGTAAATTTTACAGTAATAGCTCTATAATTTTGTCTTATCAGAAAAAACTTCTTTTTGAAAGTTTGTCTAAAAAATACTAAGTAGCAATGATATGTAAATTTTCAGTACATAGCTCTATGATTTTGTCTTATCAGAAAAAAATCTTTTTGAAAGTTTGTCTAAAAAATACTAAGTAGTATATGTAAATTTAGAGAATGGAATGTAAGTAAATGGATGTTTTATTGGGTGGAGATAAAGGCCCACAATAAATTATTTTACCAACTGTTCTATGTAGGGAAAGTCTTCAAGCTTGTGTCGCTACAGGACCGAGAATCTTTTGCTAACCTGGAACTTATTCCTAACCAAAATTAAATCATGCAAATTCTCCCTTTCGCATAGCATGCTCCGCACAAAACAAAGGAAACAAACTAGCATGCCCATTTCCAAGGGCCAAAAATGAGACTGAAACACAGAAGCAACCAAGTACCACCTTCAGACAACGGTCATAGCTTGAATTATGAAGATTGTTTTAATTTCTTTGTTTCAATGCATTGTAGTTATCACTAGAAAAAAAATTAAAACCACTCTAGAGGCGGCGGCGCATCGTTAGTGGCGTGGGATTTTCGGACTATGGGCTAATGAACCTTGATAGCAATGCGCGCGACGATGACTTCCGGCTATGGTGGCAAGCACCTGGGCAACAGAAACGATGCGTGATAGAGTGGAATCGGAAGAGGAACATACCATGAGGCCGACTATGGCCTCGGTTGGCTTGGGACCGGGCGGGTTCACGGGCAGCACGACTGATGGCAGCAACTCCTCCTCCTCCTTCACGAAGCAGACGAAGGAAGGCAGCACTACAGGACGAGGCGAGCGTGGCTGATAATTTATGAGATTTGGGAATGGGGGAGAGGGGAAAGGGGGAAGGAGGGAGGCAGAGGGGAGGGGTGCTCACCTAGACGGTCTTCTACGGGAGCGTCCGGTGAGGACGAAGAACTTGCATGCAAACTGTGGATGGCAGCAAGCGGTGATAGCTGGAGAGGAGCGCACGGTTGCACCGGCAGCTGTGAAATCTGGCAGGTAACACGTTATGCGAGATGCGTCTTGTATATATTATGCAAGACGCGTATCTACAATATGCTTCTTGTACAATATGTTTCCAATACTCAAAAGGATCACAACATCGATACTAACACAAAACATTCATTATCCCAGTGGCTAGCCACACAATCCCATGCCCTCTATTCTCTGGCACACAGGTTCTATTCCTGGTGTCCACACTTTTTGGTATTTGAAAAATAAGACATTTTAATTGTTAAATCATTGTTCAACATTAATATAAACTACAAAATATATTTAAGTATTTTAAATATCAAATTACCATATAAATTATATATAACTATGTCTATACATATATTCCATCCCATTAGCATACAAAAGTGATAATTAAGATTGCATCGATACATAATAATGCCCCACACACATGTACGGAACGTCATGCTTTGGAGCTAGCTAGCTTTTCTTGCCCTTCTTTGTCGTGGTTGAATAGCTTAGGCCCGGGACGTCTTCACTTTTTCTCTTGAACAAGAGTCCTTTTTAGGTAGGGTTCTGGTGTATGGTGCTTGGTCGTCATATTCGTCCTCCATCTTCGGGTCACCGTACTGGTCAGAGTCTTGCTTATTGGCGACTCCATCCATTTCGATGATGTTCCTTTTTCCTCTCCTAACGACAACCCGGCTAGGCTTTAATGGGTCGGTAATGAAGAAGCATTGGTCTACTTTGCTAGCCAAAACCCATGGCTCATTTTTCATGTCTACGTTCGAGCCAGTGGTCTTGGATTTTGGTGGTATAACCATGGTGGTGAAATACCGGTCTTCTTTCTCGACGCTCTTGGCCCATCTGACACGGAACATCGTCACCTTCTCTGTAATGTAGTCAAGCTCTCATATCTTCTCAATCCTTCTATAGTATATTTTATTGACATCGTCGGTGTAGAATATCCCTATTATCCCTAAATTCTGGTAATCTCGGTTATTATCCTATTCCTCCGTGTAGAACGTGTAGCCGTTGATATCTTACGCCTGATAGGTTATCAGGTTGTGTGCAGCACCCTATGACAAGACGAATATGAGTTTCTCATCCTTCGAAGCATCGCCTTGCGGGAGATTAGCAAGAACCTTCTGCCTGAACCACTGCGTGAAATCGGAGTTGTGCTCTTTGATTACATCTGCCTCCTTCCTCGCTTGGCCCCTATCAGAGTACTTCTTCTTTTTAAAATCTTTGTTCTCTTCTATCCAAGGATCAACCACCTGCAAGTGTTGTAGCACGACCAGGTTTTCTCTTTCAAAGTCCTTGGTTCGGCCCTCGAAGTCGACATGCTTCACGCGCTGACCCTCGCGGTGACCCCATACAATGAGACTCCCATGGTACTTGTTGAATGGCAGGCCAACATGGTTCTTGGTTTGTAGAAAATTTGAGCAGAAAGAGGTGCACTCTTTAGCCAGAAAGCTGTTTGCTATGCTTCCATCTAGACGGGACATGTTACGAACATATCCTTTAATGATATACTTTGAAGATATCCTCCACTACATGGAGTAGTAGATGAACCATCATGTCGAAGAATGCAGGAGGGTAGTAGATCTCGAGCTCGCACATTATCACTACGATCTGCTCTTGTAGCCTCGTGAGATGCTTAATACCTATCGACTTCCAAGAGATGACGTCCAAAAATTGCAGATGCCAAACGACGTTTCACGGACGTGCTTATCCATTATCCCTATGATCACAACCATAAGTATCTGTGTCATCAGCACAACACAGTCGTGAGACTTCATCCCGCTGAAGCGTTGATTTGCCTCATCTAGCCATCTTCTTATCTTCCCCGCGCAGCCATTTAGAAATTTGACTCCTAGCAGGCACTTCATAAACCGCATGATCTCCTACTGGCTTAGAGTGAAGCATGCGGTGACGAGCTTAACTTCGACCTTCTTGACCTTTTTCCCTTGCGATGAGTATTTTGGGTTTCTGTCCCCTCCTCCTGCGACTCAGCTTCATCATCACTAGGTGGTGATTGAAGGTCCTTCCTGATGTCCATATGTTTCAAGTCGTTCCTTTCTTTTGGCCTATCGTTGGTCCTATCGGGCCTGTTAAGGACGATGGCAAGAAGACTCTCGCCCACATTCTTCATGATATGCATGAGATCTAGGCTATAAGACACGAGGAGGAGCTTCCAGTATGGAAAATACCAGAAAACAAACCTTGCCTTCCATACCTTCAATAATAGCTTCGGGTTCTTTTGGTTCTTTCCCGATGTAGGGCACTCTTCCCAGTTTTTCAACTGCTCATCAATTTTTGCACTACTCCTCTGATGTGGGATTCCTCAGAGCTTGACTGTCCCATTGAACAGATGTCCTTTCTTTCTCTAAACATAATTCCTAGGAAACCACCTTCGAGACCCTGGGAACATGGTTTTCCTAGACCCGGGATATTTCTCTAGCTGGTGGTGCAAACGAAATCGAATTTCACTGCAGGAAATTAGGATTTCATGAGGGAGGAAAAGGCGAGGCGGAGGGTGGAGAGTCGTACAATGCATTGGTGGGATGAAGGTGCTAGCTTGGCTGAGATAGGAAGTTTTGTATTATCCTTGCACCTAACGCACCCATAGAATCCTTGGATAACCTGACCCGAGAAATATCCGTAATCGGGATAGTCTTGCACCGTCGTGATCACCGCGACTCTCATATCAAATTACTCTTGTGCAACGGTGTCCCACGTATGGGATCCGTCTTCCCATAACATGGCCAACTCCTCTTTCAATAGCGTGAGATACATATTGATGTTTGTACCGGGTTGTTTTGGCCCTTGCATTAGCATACTCATTGTTATGTACTTATTTTTCACGGATAGCTATTGGGAGGTTGTAGATCCTACAAATATGGGCCAAGTGCAATGTGTGTTGCTCTGGCTGCCGAACGGATTGAGTCCTTTGGTGCTCACACCCAGCTTGAGGTTCCTTGAGTCCTTCCCTAATCGTTTGTAATTAACATGGGCATGACCAATTGGGTCCCTATGATTTACCACCCTAAGCGTACAAAGGCCTGCGGCACATGAAGCCCATAAAGAGTAAAAGGAAAGTCCGGAGAGCATCCAACGGATAGAAGCTATCTTGGTGGCCAAGAAAGAAGTAGAAATCGACATTGTATTAGTATTGTAATTGTAACCTATCCATATACGGCTTTAGGACCCAGCCTATTATATTAAGGTTGGGAGGAGCCAACAGAGAGGTACCGAAGCTTTGAGAAATTGTAGTCATAGTTTCTATAGCAATTACACTATTTTGACTTCCTTGTTTGTCAGATCAGCCAACGAAATCCCTAGCGTTCTCTTTTTCACGAAACCCTAGGTCCATAACCATGGGCATTTCCAAGGTTACCCCTCATCAATTGGCGCCATCTGTGGGAAATCTGAATGATAGAGTCATGGATTTAGCGCCCCCTCTTCACCAAGCAACAACCCGACAACAGCGGATCCACGCACGCCCACCCTTGTTTTTGTTAGGAATGTTGACTTAGAGTCTTACATTCTTCCTTTTATTTATAACCCGGAATCCGGCTTCGAGCTAGTTGTATGTGTCACTGCAATTGTTGCAAGTGTGGAACCACATACTCATATCTATCTCTATCCACTTTGTCCTTAGTCGTTTGAGGTTGGGAGGGAAAACCACTACCGAGACTAATTTGTAAGTCAGAAGATGAGAATGTTTCACGTGTTATGAGCATGGAGATGCTATCCGCCTTGAATTGGCTAGTTAGAAGATGTACAATAACCAGACCAATCCAAAGGTTAGTAGGACGTGAGCACACCGTCATATGCTCTGACTAACGCAATGTAATCCTTAGACCTGAGGGGATCGCACGATCCGAGTTGTGGAAAAGAAGGCTTTGACTCCACCTAACGCTCACCATAACTAGGAGCAATAAGGGTGCTATTGGGCCGACTTTGAAGAAACCTGCATGACATGGATCAACCAAGACAGAATTGGCCCCTCAATATCGAAAAGATATTCTCTAGGCCCTCTTGTGTGATATTGTTTAGGAGCATGGCCATGAGTTACTCGATCAAGTGTTTATCGAGGTAGTCCTACTTAGTGAAGCCGGAGGGAATCAGTTATCACTGCAACAAGAAGAGAGTAAACCGGCACTGGGATGACGGAATATCCCATGTGGTTTATCACCAATATCGTGAGACAAAGGGACTTAGGTAGATCGACACATTGAGGGCGCTTGCATAAACCGGAAGTTGGCAAGTCTTGCTAGAGGCCACTACTGACTACCAGCTCTAGTTGGAAAGTCACTGAGCTACGACTCTGACTGAATGATTTTTTTTAGGGTAATCAATGGGTGTAAACCCACTATAATTTATATATATTATCAAAAGTCTAGAGTCTTTGTACACCAGGAGAGTACAAAAGGAAGGAGAAAAAAATATAAAAGCTAGGGGGAAACTACTCTAAACTTGAGATTTTAGCCATTCTTTAAATGAGCTGGCTTGCTTCCTCTTTATTATGTATCTGACCATTCTGAGTTCCTCAAGATATAATACTCTCCAGGTATGGAAAGTAGCTCTCTCATTTTTGAATATTTTGTTATTTCTCACAATCCATATTGCCCAAGTTGCACAGATAATTATTTCCATAAAGAAAGGTAGATTCAGTTTATCCTTTATGTTAGTCAAGGTCTCAAAGATAGAAAGGCCCTTTGTTTGATTTGGGCAAACGAAATCCTAGCATTCTGCAGCAAAAGGGCATTCCCAGAAGAGGTGTATCAAAGTTTCTTCAGTTTTGCAGTCTAGAATTAATGATATGAAGGAAGGTTGAAATTTTTTCTGGCCAGGAGGTTTCTAGTGTTTAACCTGTCATGTAGTAGAAGCCAGCAGAAGAGTTTATGCTTTGCTTGACAAGAAGATTTCCAAATCCAAGAGACGTGTGGTGGAGTTTGAGCTAATCCAATCATTGCATTATTTGCCCTTTTGGTTGAGAATTCTTTACTGTCCCAAATGTAATGCGCTGAATCTTCCCGCATGTTAAGGTTTCTTGAAATTGTGGAGTGAATTATAGCTTGCATTTGTTCAGATTCACAATATGCTTGATGGGATAGAGGCAGATTGAAAAGGTCTTCCAGAAATTTAGTTTGTAAAACCTCCTGCACTAAATTATTTGTATCCTTAGCATAAGAGAGTAGATGTGGGAATTGATGTTGCATACAATTTTCGTGCCAAAGATCTATCTAGAACAAAGTTGTGTTACCCATACCAATACTGCATTTGGCCATACCCTTGTACAAATCAACCAGCTTTAAGTGGGCCTTCCACCAATAAGAGCTTTGAGTATCATTTCCAGGAAAAGTGCCATTACTGTAATAAGTGTCCCAGATGAGCCTGATCCAGGGGATGTCAAGTTTATTGAAAAACTTGTGAAGAGTTTTGAGTTGTGTCTGGCTTACCGTAAGCCTGCGGTATCGCCCACTTAAGAGAGTGGAACTAGGAATATGTTGATCCAACTATCACAAGACGACAAGTTGGACTTTTTCGGATAGGGACACATGTCAATGGGTTTTACCCACTTTGACTAGGGTTGGGGTTTAGGACCAAGGGACACAAGTGTTGTGTGCCCTCACCTACTCACCTATATAAAGTAAGGTGGGTGGCGGCGGACATGACAAGGATTTTGGGATCTAGTGTTGCTTCCTAGGGTTTTGCTAGACTTGGCAACCACCTTCCTGTCTCGCGGTGGCAAGACCGAGACTAGCATATCTCTTGATGTTGTTCCACCTTGTATGTGTGTGTGACAGCAGAGGCACCACACCTGTGGTGCTCGTCATCGATGTTGGGCAGCAGCATAGTCAGAGGCAAGGAGGAGCATGGAGCTAGCGACGAGGTGGTCCCAGGATCGATAACTTCACGATAGCCAGATGAGACGAGGGGAACATACGACACCACCACGACGTGCTTCCTCAGCTTCCGCACCTACGTGTCGAGAGGTAAAAGCTATTGCCTTTGACCTTAGCCGGATCTTGGGGTGGCTTGCTAGAGACCTTACCAGAGCAGAATTTTTTGTTTTTGGCATGGTGCTGCGCATTGCCCAATAGTGGTATCAGAGCATCAGCTCTAGGTTTTGACCTAGTTCTTGTGCATGAGATGCGATAGTTGGACAGATTGGATATTTCTCGCTATTTTCGTTTTTCTTTTTGATTTGTTTTGATCTAGGGCAGTGGCCATATCTTATTTGTATTGGCCAAGAAGTTGGTCAAGATTGGTCCATATCTGAGTGGTAGGTCACGTGGCTGACGTCCACAATCAACCACTAAAAGTTGCTTTTCTTGTTGCACAAGAATAGTACAATTATACCCTGTCAAACGTTACAGCTAAGAGTTAGCTGGTGTAAGTCGGAAAGGATCAGACTTGCAAGTTTTATTTGCTTATTTTTCCATCAAAGAAGGTCTAGTCGGATTAACACGCCATTTGATGCAACACTACAAGTCAGACATTTTTGGTTAGTGGGATCAGGTTGTTGGTGCACTGCCAATTTTCTCCAATAAAGTGAGAGAGATTCGGAGTCTCTCAAGCAGGGCACTCGGTAGCTAGACGGAGCTATCATAATAGTTGTGGGATTCGGGATAAGGAGGGTTGTCAGACTATCCAACATGAATCAGATAGAGATTTGATTGGCAAGGTGTTGCCTACTCGGAAGGGTCTCTAACTAGTAGTGACGCATTAGCTCACTAGTTAGATAACTGATCGAGATCCTGAATCACTATCGACTGTCAGAGGGATATCAGTCTCAGTGGGAGTATGCACGATTAAAGAGTTTAATCCGCCTTCTCTTGTTACAGATACATTGTCTTAAGTGTTTTGCATCATTCATTTTTAGATGGCACCAACTAGCACTGTTCAAATTTCCAGTTTTGCGTTGCATACGATCCTTGAGAAGGACAAGCTGAATGGAACAAACTTTACCAACTGCTATCATAACTTGAGAATTGTTCTCAAGTAAGAAAAGAAGGAACATGTCCTATACAATCCGATTCTAGACGATTTGTTGACTGATGAGCCTAACACTATAAGAACCGCCTTTCA
The DNA here is from genome assembly GCA_023614405.1 of Avena insularis. Taxonomy (NCBI): domain Eukaryota; kingdom Viridiplantae; phylum Streptophyta; class Magnoliopsida; order Poales; family Poaceae; genus Avena; species Avena insularis. The sequence continues at coordinate 277,181,330 of CM042692.1, forward strand.
CCGAGATCAGGATGAGTCGACAGAAGTCAGCTGCCTCATGCTCGCTCACATGGAGCCGGAACTGCAACAGGAGTTCAAGAATGTTGAGGCGTATGATATGATCATTGCCCTCAAGAGCATGTTTGAGACATAGGCTAGGACGGAGAGGTACAATGTCTCTAGAGCCTTGCTCGGGTGCAAGCTGAAAGACAGAGATCCACTAGACCGCACATGATCAAGATGGTCGGATATGTGCAGTCCTTGGATCATCTGGGTTTACCCTTGAGCGAAGAGTTCGCTACCGACATTCTCCTGAATTCTCTTCCTAATGCTTATGGTCCGTTCATTTCAAACTACCATATGCATGGTATGGATAAGAAAATGGCAGAACTTCAAGGGATGCTCAAGACAACAGAAGACGACATCAAGAGAGGCGGCACCCGTCAAGTGTTGATGGTGCAGAACACTTCCAAGATCAATAAGAAATCTTTGTCCAAGAAAGCCAAGCCAAAGGGAGACGACACGCTAGATCCAAGTCCTAGCGCTGGCTCAATGACTAGCAAGCCGGCAAAACCTCTGGGTACATTATGATTTTACTGTAAGTTGGAGGGTCACTGGAAGAGGAATTGCGACAAGTACAAGACGGATAAAGCCAGGAGTGGAAGTAGGACTTTGACTCAGGTACACTTGTTGTAAACATTATAGACATTTATCTTGTCGACACTCCTATCAGTACCTGGGTATACAATACTGGATCGGTTGTTCATGTGTGCAACTCGATGCAGGGGCTGGTAAGGCATATGAGCGTGGCGAGAGGGGAGATTGACATCAGAGTCAAAACAAGGCAAGAGTTGATGTGTTAGCCGTAGGGATGATGAAACTCCAGTTACCTTCATGATGTGTGCTAGAACTAAATAAATGTTATTATGTTCCTGTACTAAGCCGAAACATCATTTCTGCCTCATGTTTGATGGATGAAGGTTATGAATCAAGTATTAAGCACAACAGTTTTTCCTTTTATTTGAATAATGTGTTTCGTGGCTATGCATCTGTCCAGGTCGGACTTTTTGTGCTTGATCTTGAGTGTAAATCGGTCTATAACTTGAATGCTAAAAGGTTAAAGCCGAATGATCTTAGTTCTACTTATCTGTGGCATTGTCACCTTGGTCATATCAGCTGGAAACGCATGCAGAAGCTCCATGGTGATGGACTCCTGGATTCATCCGGCTTTGAGCCGTTCGAAACATGTGAATCCTGCTTGCTAGGACAGATGACTAAGACACCTTTCACAAAGAGTTGTGAGAGGTCGTCCGACTTGATGGAGCTGATACATAGTGATGTATGTGGTCTAATGAGAATGACAGCCAGAGGTGGTTATGAGTATTTTGTCACGTTCACGGATGATCTTAGTAGATATGGTTATGTCTACCTGATGAAATCCAAGTCAGAGACCTTTGAAAAGTTCAAAGAGTTTTAGAGTGAAGTGCAAAACCAAATTGGCAAGAATATTAAGTTTCTGTGATCAGATCATGGAGCCGAATATATGAGCCATGAGTTTGATGACCGTCCCAAGAGTTGTGGAATAGTTCCACATCTCACCCTGCTAGGAACACCTCAGAGGAATGGTGTATAAGAAAGGCAGAACAAAACCTTGTTAGACATGGTGAAGTCAATGATGAGTGAGATGGATCTACCTTTATCATTCTGGGTTTTTGTCTAGAGATAGCAGCGATAACACTAAACAAAGTACCATCAAAATAAGTAGAAAAGGCACCACATGAGATGTGAACGGGCAAGAAGCCAACCCTGGCTTTTCTTAAGATTTGGGTTTGTGAAGATTTGTGTCAAGAGGTTACAATCCGAAAAGCTCAGCACCAAGTCGGATAAGGTAGTTTTCATAGGCTACCCTAAGAAAACTTTGGGTTACTATTTCTACAACTGAGAAAAGGGCAAAGTGTTTGTCGCTCAAAATGGGGTCTTTCTGGAGAAAGAGTTTCTATGCCGGAAAGATTGTGGGAATCGGGTGCACCTCGAAGAAATTTAGGATTCACCAACTCAGTACAAGTCGGCAACCTTGGAGGTTGAGCTAGACGTTGTGCCTAAGCTGGCAAATGCACCTGATAAGGGGTAACCTCAAGGGTGGCCCGATCTTTCATGGATCTTGTGGTCAAATCGATGGGAAAGTGACGGAAAGGGAGAACATAGTGGAAGTGGACACACACCTCACAAAGAACACGATGAACACATGAAAAACTCACACGATACAAGGCCGATTGCTCCGTTGGTGGCCACCGGTCCAATAGAATTCTCGCAAGGAAAGATTGTTCAACGTGCTCCCTCGATCCCAAGCGGAAAGGGAAGAACACCTTGGAGAGGGTCTTGACAACTATGCTCACGCACTCGGAAACGTAGGACTTGTACAACGAGGGAAGCGCGATGCAAACTCCAGTGAGGTGGTGACGATAGGCAGTCCCCTTGGTAAAGGGGATGATGCAAAACTAGAGATTCCACAAAGGGAGTTGTCTTTAGTCTATCATCTATGCCTAAGGGATACATGAGGGGGTGGGGGCTCTATTTATAGGCCAGCCACTAGAATGGGGGTAGTTTAGGTAAAGGGTTAAGTAAAGGGAATATTCTAGGGAATTAAACCCACATCCTTGCGCAGACGAGGAATACCGGCGGTAGGTTTGGCAGCGCCGGATATGGCGCCGGAAGTTCTGGCGGTCGCTGATTATTCCGATCGGCATCAGAATGGTCTTATATATGCGATTCCGGCTAGACTTCTGGTCCGCCGGTTTGGTCCCCGGTTTGGTTGGCGTGGGTTCCTATGCACCGGTTCTAGCGCCGGAAGTTCTAGTGGTGGATCTGGCGGCACTGGAGTCTCCACCGGTTTGGCTCTGCCTCTTCCGTCTCCTCTTCCAAGCCTCTGTATTGTTGGGCGTGAGTCTTCGGGCTTCCTCCCTTGTCTCCGTAGATGGCGGTGTGAACCTATCATGGTCATAGGACGGAGTATGTAGTATACCATTCAATAGGGTAGGAACTGGGATCTCAAAGAGGATAGGATTCACCTTTGGAGTCCATGATGACTTTCATAAGTTGGACACCTTGATGTGCTAATGATCGTAGGTCGGGCTACATCAGCTCCCCCCTTCAAAATGAGTTTACCTCTACTCTACATGCTCATCACAAAGTAGAAGAGGTAGAGACACATTCTTGATCCTAGGGTTCACCATATATTCGTCCTGGGGAAGATTGACTTGACAACGCTTCAATGTTCCTTCATCTTCCATGAAGCCTAGAAAGCTCTCCACAAAAGCGAAGCAACCCTCAAAGCGTAGCCAATTCATGAAGATTATAGCATGAGTCCTCAAGTAGAAGGAAGTCACCTTATGATGTAGAGATAGTTCGTATAAGGGCAACCATAGGTAACTCTCTACGGTTCATCTTGTCAACTTATGCTCCATATAGGTTGACGTGTAAGCAATTGTACCTTCACACAACAAAGACCAAGCAAAATATTGCGTCCCTGGTAGAGGAGCATGTCATTTGTGGTGTAACTACCTCGGTGAATTACGCTCTTAGTTACAAGCCTGGATGAGCGGAAATGGTTAAAATAGTACGGTGGGGCCAAATGCCACTCACAGGTAGACCTTTCGGCCGACCTAACCATTTCCAAACATCGGGACAAGAACGAGCGGCGTAATCGGCAGGCGAAGGGATCAACTACATACACAAATGAGTATGTGTGCAAGCCACATACAACAGTCCTCAGAGCCATTCCATCTAAAAGAAATAGAAATATTGCAACGCCATATGGCAAGATCCAATTATCCTAGATAGATATAATAGTTTAGGATATCTCCTCATACATCAAACATCAGTATCGGTGAGCGGAAAACAAGATCCGATGCGGATAAGAAGCAAATCGGCATAAGATGCCCCATAAATAAACACATCCCGCCCACGATCTCATGGATCCCCGTTCCCGGAATCTCTACACTGAGTGATCGTTGCCAACATCGTCTGTCTCCTCCACCCAGTATCCATCTTGCGGGTATACCTGTTCATCTGAATCAAACAATTTATCGTGTGAGACCCTAGGGGTACTCAGCAAGTCTTTATGCCTCTAAAGGGGACACAACCTGGGGTGACACAATTGCAACAAAAGATAATACCTAACAATTCTATAGATACTCGCTAACCATCTGCCTAACCAAAGATAGACGGATGTCCGTGACTTAATAACAACAGTTATAACAGTAATATTAACAGATCCATCCTCCTCCTCGCTTACCAACGAGGAAGCGGACGAACAACCCCCATCCGTTGGCAGTTTTATTATCCATTCCATGAGTGTTGCACTATTTACTATTCAGGTACTTAGTAAATTAAAAGCGGTACTTTAGTTATACTTGTCTATAATCGAGAAACTATGCTCCAAGTCGTCCATAACCGCGGACATGGCTTTCAGAAAGATTTACCCTGCAGGGGTGCACAAATAGCAACACACACTGGATCAACCTCGGAAAAACCAAATCAAAACCCAACGAGGCATTCACGACAAAGCGATCACAGGATTCAGAAATGTTTCAGGGGGCCACCCCACTAAGCTACCATAGCGAAGTTGGCGGCTCTAAACAGACCTGTGGTTTGTGTGACGGCGGTAAAAGACTAGGAACCGAAAATGTGGTGGGCTTGTCGATACAATAAACGTGTCACGGTCCTAAACAGTACAGGTGCTCCACGCACAATCTTAAATAAAGCAGTAAAGCATGGCATAAGTACAGGATAGTAATAAAGCCCCAAACTACTTTGTGGCCCCAAGAAATAAGAATGAATCAAGATCTGGCTCAGGAGGGTCCATAAGGCCTCCCGGATGTGGACAGTGCGAATAGTCAAGGAACATGAATCAAGTACTCAGGGTCCTACGGGACACAAGTGAGCATGAAGAAGCAAATAGCAGATATTGCTCACCGGTGCCACTTTCATTAGTTATCCCATTACTACTCAGGTTAAGTTGTTTAGGTACCTCATTATCCATCAGACACTCACATACCCTACACATGCTGTTCTCGACCGCATGGCTCAAACAACTCCTGTAGTAATGGCTCATGGGATGGAGGAACAAGCTTGATTGGGGTTTAAAAGTAAAGGCTATGCGATTTGGGATTCAGTTTAATGCAATCGCGACTCAATGATGCAAGAATAAGAGAGAGGCAATAGGTACTATATGTATGCAAGCATGTGGTAGTGCTTGCCTGGCAGCTCAGTTGAAGTGAGGGACGGATCTGGGTAGTGCTCCTAGGATTCCTGATATATCCCCTGCTCAGCGTCTATTCGAAGAAGAACCAAACAAACAAGGGCCAACATAAATAGAGTGCACAAGCATATGAATTAAAATGCGACAAGCAAACAATTATGCCATGATGAATGGTGCACAATTTGCATGGCAATAATGTAGCATGGCATGGGTGAGGTGTGGGGTACAAGATTAAAGCATTCTATTAAGTTTTTAGCCCGGTTTGCTCTCATATAAGTTGCTGTAACTTTTATATTTATATGATGCATGCTGCAATTCAGAACATGGAATGCATAGATAGAACAGGCTCGTCGCGCTGATCGATTTAGACATATTATTTGTCAAATTTAGAGTTATAAAACAAAAGTTATTAATTAATTAAGGAAAAGGGCATTTTATTGTAATTTTAATCATCTCGAAAATTTAAAGTGTTCAAATAGTATTTTGAATGGCATATTTGAAATCCTCACATTTTTCTGATTTCAAAACATATATTACATGTTTAATTTGGAATTATATCTTAAAAGATATTTGAAAACAGATTTGAATTTGAATTTAAAACAAATTTGAAAAGTTTAAATTAAAACAGAAAAACAGAAAACCTTTTGTCACTCAGCACTCTAGCCACGACAGGTGACAAGTGGGGCTGTCGACTGACACAAGACAGAACAGGTTTTTCTCACGCCTTACTAGCCTGTGTCGCCGAGGTGGGTCCGTCAGTGGGTCGGCCCACATGACATGAGAGAGGGAGGTCGGCCACGCGGCTCGGTGAGGGAGTGCGGGTTACGGCCCGAGGAATCTGGGGGTTTTCCTGCAAGATTGCCAGGGCGGCTGACTAGTGGGCCACGAGGTACCGCGGTTGAGAGCGAAAAAGGGGGGGGGGGCTTTCGCAAAACTACAATAGGCCCACACTGTACATCTATTTCCTCTGAACGCGGATAGGTCGGTGATCGATCACATGAGCCGCAGACGCTGGTTCAACCCGGTCGCGGGCATGCGCGCTGCGGTGGTAGCCAGTGCGGCGGGGCTAGGGGAGTTGACAGGAGGGGGTTTGGGGCCTAGCTAAGGCTCGATGCGGCGCGGGAAGCTTGCAGACACCAGCGACCTCTGGCGCACAGAGGGTGCTCGCCAAAACGATCGGTGGCGCTAGGGCTCTACGGCGGGGCGGATGTTGTCTAGGAGGTGGAGTGGCTTACCGCGAGGAGGTTGCCGGCGTCAGATCGAGGCGAGGCGCGGCGGATCGTCGGGGTTGCAGGCGTCCTGGCGGGTTAGGGTTTCGACGGGACGACGCGGTACTGGTGCTCCTGGGGGCTTCTCCTCCTCGTCGGCGTGTACAGTGCGGGGTAGAGGGACGTCCTCGATCTTCTGGAACACCTCCACGTCGGCTGGCTGGCTGGAACGAGGGGGCGACGCGGTAGACGATGGCGACTAGCGGCAGAGCTGGGCATCGTCGGGAGAGGAAGGAGAGGAAGGCAGGGCTTGGGGTGGATCTGGGCGATGTAGAGGAGCCGGGTGGATGAGTCTTGCGTTTGCTTGAGAAACAACGGTTAGAAGAGTTGAAGGATTGTCGTGAGACAAGAAGGATAGGATGGACATAGCTCCGGTTTTCTCAAGAAACATGATAAAAGAATAGAACCACTTGTGAAAGAAAAAGACAAGATGATGTATCATGAATAAAGAAAGACACACCGCTAAGATTAAAGATTTACCGATACCAGAGAGGATGAATCTTTGTCTCGCCGGAAGAAAAGAGCTAGGTTGGAGAGGTTTTGAACCACTATGACAATAGCATCGTATCTTCTCTCGGATTTGAGAAATGAAGTACGGAAATAATATTGCCTTCAAACAATAGAGTCCCTTGATATCAACAGAAAGATTTAGTAGATTCTTCTTGCGCCGGTAAGAACCAAAGGATCACGCAATTGAGGTGCGCGGATATAACTTCCAGAGACAGATGTGAAGCCAGATCATGATGGAATCCCGAGAAGCAAAGAATATGGAGGATCTGGAGTTTATTGTAGAGATACTTATTGCTTTCTTTAGCCTTGAGGCTAACGCAATAGATTTGCAGCTGATGGCATCAACCATACTTGTGTTTACCACAGCAAAAGAATTGATGAAACAAAGGGAAAGATAGTTTCCTTTCATCTTGTTTGTGGATGTCGAGCATCGGTAGAAAGACGAGGACCGAAAAGAGTTTGCGTTTGTTTCCACCAGATAATTGAAGATTTTGTTCCATCTAGAATAGACAGACCACCAACAAGAGATTATTGATTACTTTCTTCGAGAGAGCACTCCGGAAAAACAAGGATGGAAGTAAAAGTATCGAGGAATAAAGGCCACTTCTAACTTCCGTGGAATGAGTGAAATCACATTAATTCACCAATTCAATGTACAAGAGCGAATGATAAGAGTAGTGGTATGGTAGCCACTCCATCCCGCACTCACAGCATTACTCCGCACATGAATAAGAAAACCATGCAACCCAACTACCGAAACAGACTGAAGGTATTGACAAGAAGAGCTCATGGAACTCCGTAAGAAAACAAAGATTGATGCAAACGATTCACCGTATCCAAGATAGATAAGGGTGATGATGTTGTCGTCATATCATAAGTAACCAGCCACCGGAAAGATATGAAGGAAGATCACGGAGACAACTGCAAGATTCCACAGATAAAGAAAAAGATAGCACCACTTGCACATAAGGATTACAAAAGATCTGAAAAATCTTCATGGCCTCCGGCGGATTGAGCATAGATGACAGAACGAGAGGGTTTCAAAGGTTACTTGACGAGACTGAGGTGAAAAGAACTCCATGTTCTTCTTGAAATGATTGCGAGAGGTTTAGCAGTTTTGAGGAAATCTACGGCGGAACGACGATGATAACTCGCCAACAAGGAAAACTTCGGGTTTGATTGAAGATGGAAGCTGGAATTAACAATGGACTTGTTGATTCCAGAATTGAAGTGATCTATTTAGCAGAAGGACGTGGCCGAGATAGGTGACTTCAAAAAGTCAGAATTTCCACTTTGGGAACTTTGCACACGGCAGTGTTCGCGAAGCTTGAGAGAAAGAGACACAGATGACCTTCCATGTTCTTCCATTGACATAGAATAGGCAAGCATATCATCAAGATATACCACCACAGATTACCAAGATATTCCCAGAATATCAAGTTCAAAAGGCGAGAGAAACGGACAAATGCTCGAACACTTCCTGAGCTCAACGCTCTTTGAAAGACAATATTAAGAGCACGGGTTCGTGTTGAAGAAGATGCACTGGCAGAATAGATTATATGGTCCTTCGGAAGAAAAAGAGATGTCACCTGGTTCACATTGTCGATTGGATCGCCGGTTACAAAGATAAAGAGATCTTGGATAAGAAACGATGATAGCTCATACCTTAAGCAAAGCTATCAGAAGCGAAAAGATGCAATTCCCTCGTATCCAGGAGAATTGTGCAGATATGGGGTTGAAAAAGATGTGCAGCATGATAAACAGATGATAGACCACCATAGTGCCTTGGAAAACTCCGGATTGCCAAAGATACTTGAATATGCATAGATATGATCACGGTGTACTCAAAATCACAGGAGTTAACCATCACCATCTGGAGGATAAAGTTGATAGCATTTTTCATATTCCACTCATGATAAGTGTCATATAGCTATGCCGAGAACCAAATTACAATCACCGGCATCGGATCGACACATGTTATGTAATTAGCCCAAGAGAATTGGAGATGAAAAGAAACTCCAGGATTAAGCGCCGGTGACAAAAGAATGAGTTAGCATGGACATGCTGATAAAAGGGAGATAGGTAATGTTTCACACACGGCTGAAAAGGAGTGTGGAAACACAGACGTATCACAGAAAAATTTTCCGCATTTTTTGGCATTAAAATACCAATAGATGTGCAAAATCACTTATCAGGTAGAGATTAGCAACTCCACATTCTGTGAAAGCATGCTGGAAGGAAGAACACCCTTAAGAAGATGGCACCGGTTAACAAGGAGTCGGATAGATCGCGCCGGTTTTCAAAAGCCTGTCAGTATGGAATGTACCAACAGTTGATAACCAAAGGAAGATTGTGATAACAAATTGGATGCAACAGATAGACAAGGAATTACACACACACACACACACACACACACACACTTTCGATGGTACTACGGAAACCCAGAACACGTGAATCCTAGTTTGAATTTTTAGAAGAGGATTGAAAACGTTACACTTCCTTACCAGAAAAGGGTGGGTGGGTGGGTAAGAAGAAAAATGGAAACAGTCCTACTCCCACGTTGTTATTTTTCCCTAGTATACATAACTACCAAAAATATTTGCTAAACTGACAACGACCATTTGGGTGAGACCCTGAAGGGCGGGATGGCTCTGATACCAATTGTAACTACCTCGGTGAATTACGCTCTTAGTTACAAGCCTGGATGAGCGGAAATGGTTAAAATAGTACGGTGGGGCCAAATGCCACTCACAGGTAGACCTTTCGGCCGTCCTAACCATTTCCAAACATCGGGACAAGAACGGCGTGTCGGCGAAGGGATCAACTACATACACAAATGAGTATGTATGCAAGCCACATACAACAGTCCTCAGAGCCATTCCATCTAAAAGAAATAGAAATATTGCAACGCCATACGGCAAGATCCAATTATCCTAGATAGATATAATAGTTTAGGATATCTCCTCATACATCAAACATCAGTATCGGTGAGCGGAAAACAAGATCCGAGTACGGATAAGAAGCAAATCGGCATAAGATGCCCCATAAATAAACACATCCTGCCCACAGATCTCACAGATCCCCGTTCCCGGAATCTCTACACTGAGTGATCGTTGCCAACATCGTCCGTCTCCTCCACCCAGTATCCATCTTGCGGGTATACCTATTCATCTGAATCAAACAATTTATCATGTGAGACCCTAGGGGTACTCAGCAAGTCTTTATGCCTCTAAAGGGGACACAACCTGGGGTGACGCAATTGCAGCAAAAGATAATACCTAAAAATTCTATAGATACTCGCTAACCATCCGCCTAACCAAAGATAGACGGATGTCCGTGACTTAATAGCAATAGTTATAACAGTAATATTAATAGATCCATCCTCCTCCTCGCTTACCAACAAGGAAGCGGACGAACAGCCCCCATCCGTTGGCAGTTTTATTATCCATTCCATGAGTGTTGCACTATTTACTATTCAGGTACTTAGTCAATTAAAATCGGTACTTTAGTTATACTTGTCTATGATCGAGAAACTGTGCTCCAAGTCGTCCATAACCACGGACACGGCTTTTAGAAAGATTTACCCTGCAGGGGTGCACAAATAGCAACACACGCTGGATCAACCTCGGAAAAACCAAATCAAAACCCAATGAGGCATTCACGACAAAGCGATCACAGGATTCAGAAATGTTTCAGGGGCCACCCCACTAAGCTACCATAGAAGTTGGCCTCGAAACGGACCTGTGGTTTGTGTGGACGGTGGTAAACGACTGGGAACCCGAAAATGTGACTGGGCTTGTCGATACAGCAAAAACGTGTCATGGTCCTAAATAGTACAGGTGCTCCACGCACAATCTTAAATAAAGCAGTAAAGCATGGCATAAGTACAGGATAGTAATAAAGCCCCAAACTACTTTGTGGCCCCAAGAAATAAGAATGAATCAAGATCTGGCTCAGGGGGGTCCATAAGGCCTCTCGGATGTGGACAGTGCGAATAGTCAAGGAACAGGAATCAAGTACTCGGGGTCCTACGGGACACAAGTGAGCATGAAGAACCAAATAGCAGATATTGCTCACCGGTGCCACTTTCATTAGTTATCCCATTACTACTCAGGTTAAGTTGTTTAGGTACCTCGTTATCCATCAGACACTCACATACCCTACACATGCTGTTCTACGACCCGCATGGCTCAAAAAACTCCTGTAGTACTGGCTCATGGGATGGAGGAACAAGCTTCGGTGGGGTTTAAAAGTAAAGGCTATGCAGTACTTGGGATTTAGTTTAATGCAATCGCGACTCAATGATGCAAGAATAAGAGAGAGGCAATAGGTACTATATGTATGCAAGCATGTGGTAGTGCTTGCCTGGCAGCTCAGTTGAAGCGAGGGACGGATCTAGGTAGTGCTCACAGGATTCTGATATATCCCACCTTTCGCGTCTATTCGAAGAAGAACCAAACAAACAAGGGCCAACATAAATAGAGTGCACAAGCATATGAATTAAAATGCGACAAGCAAACAATTATGCCATGATGAATGATGCACAATTTGCATGGCAATAATGTAGCATGGCATGGGTGAGGTGTGGGGTACAAGATTAAAGCATTCTATTAAGTTTTTAGCCCGGTTTGCTCTCATATAAGTTGCTGTAACCTTTATATTTATATGATGCATGCTGCAATTCAGAACATGGAATGCATAGATAGAACGGGCTCGTCGCGCTGATTGATTTAGACATATTATTTGTCAAATTTGGAGTTATAAAACAAAAGTTATTAATTAATTAAGGAAAAGGGCATTTTATTGTAATTTTAATCATCTCGAAAATTTAAAGTGTTCAAATAATATTTTGAATGGCATATTTGAAATCCTCACATTTTTCTGATTTCAAAACATATATTACATGTTTAATTTGGAATTATATCTTAAAAGATATTTGAAAACAGATTTGAATTTGAATTTAAAACAAATTTGAAAAGTTTAAATTAAAACAGAAAAACAGAAAACCTTTTGTCACTCAGCCCAGACCTAGCCACAGACAGTGACAAGTGGGGCCAGGGCTGACTGGGTGACACAGCGTGTAGAACAGGTTTTTCTCACCACGCCTTATACTAGCCTGTGTGCCGGTGGGTCCGTCAGTGGCCGGGCCCACATGACAATGAGGGGAGGGTCGCCACGCTGCTCGGAGGGAGTCGGTTACGGCCCGAGGAATCTGGGGGTTTTCCTGCAAGATTGCCAGGGTGGCTGACTAGTGGGCCACGAGGTACCGCGGTTGAGAGCGAAAAAAAGGGGGGGGGGCTTTCGCAAAACTACCATAGGCCCACACTGTACATCTGTTTCCTCTAAACGCGGACAGGTCGGTGATCGACCATGAGCACCTGTGTGGGTTCGAACCCGGGTCACGGGCATGCGCGCCGCGGTGGTAGCTAGTGCGGCGGGGCTAGGGGAGTTGACAGGAGGGGGTTTGGGGCCTAGCTAAGGCTCGATGCGGCGCGGGAAGCTTGCAGACACCGGCGACCTCTGGCGCACAGAGGGTGCTCGCTGAAACGAACGGCGGCGCTAGGGCTCTACGGCGGGGCGGATGTTGTCTAGGAGGTGGAGTGGCTTACCGCGAGGAGGTTGCCGGCGTCAGATCAAGGCGAGGCGCGGCGGATCGTCGGGGTTGCAGGCGTCCTGGCGGGTTAAGGTTTTGACGGGACGACGCGGTACTGGCGCTCCTGGGGGCTTCTCCTCCTCGTCGGCGTGTACAGTGCGGGGTAGAGGGACGTCCTCGATCTTCTGGAACACCTCCACGTCGGCTGGCCGGCTAGAACGAGGGGGCGACGCGGTAGACGGTGGCGACTAGCGGCAGAGTTGGGCGTCGTTGGGAGAGGAAGGAGAGGAAGGCAGGGCTTGGGGTGGATCTGGGCGATGTAGAGGAGCCGGGTGGATGAGGCCAGCGAGAGAGAGGGAGGAGATGGCGTGTGGGCACGGGACAGGGAAAGTGGCTTCGGCCCTTTCCTTTTTCTCCTCGAGCACGTGGTCGAGCTGGGGCTCGACTGGTAGCAGGCAGGGAGAGGGCTGCAGGTGGGGTAGCAGCTGGGTGGGGCCGGCACGGCGGTAGAGAGAAGAGAGAGAGGAGAGGGGGTAGCTCGGGCTAGGGTAGATGGGTAGACTCGGTTAGGGTTTTGGTTAGGGGTAGGGCTTTGGCCTGGGGTAGGTTAGGGCTGGTGTAGGGAGTGGAGAGAGAAGGTGGTGGCCCCTTGCTGGCCGAGAGAGGAAGGAAGGGTGGAATAGGGTTTTGATGAGGAAAGAGGAGAGAGAGAGATGGGTGTGGTCCACATAAGCATGAGCAAGCATGAAGGTTAGGGAGATGATCATGGGGATGATCTTACAAGATCATGCATGGCACTACACAAGTGAGGTGGATGAGGTTTGATGGCACAAGGCAAGAAAACAAAGCAAGGTAGAAAGGATTGAGAGAAAGAGAGAGATGGGAAGATGATCCACTCAAAAAATCAAATAAAACCAAAGGAGAACACATGGTGGTGATGGTTGCATGGTCCATGCAAGAATAATAAATGCCATGATTTATTTTGTGAAAACAATAATAATAATATGGCATTATTATTATGCATTCCCAAGAAATGGAATAAGTCCAAGCAAAAGAATTTATAGAATTAGATCCACCCCACCCACATGAGCAAGAATGAAATCAAGAGAAAAAGACATACAAGCTCATGGATAATGGGATGGTGGAATTATAAGGTGGTGACAAAGAAAGGTGGTGGAGTGGAATAAAAGATATGCCCCCAACTCAACTTGGGCATTAAACAATATATCAATAACCAAATACAATATCAAGAGGCAAATACAATTAATGATGCATATGAGAGAAGATCCAAATTGAAAAGGGTTTTATATGATGCTCAAATGCAAGGTGGCATGATGACATGAGCATGATATAATTATGATGCAACAATTATATGTAGGAGGTAGCATATATATAGACTAGGCTAGTAGCATTGCAATTGTTAGACAATTGGGATGCTACATGTGGCATGTCCATTCTTGTTCACAACACTATTTGCACAATACAAGGATAGCAGATGGAATGCATAAGCAAGGTCAATGTGCTTGGAAATTGTTTGAACATCATCCAAATGTGGGAAATCAAAAACTCCATAAAATGTCTTAGTGTGGCACTCAAAGCAATTGACTAAAATATTTATCAACATATTTGATGCGAGAATAGGAGAATTCGGCAAAAACACAAGAGGAAGAATATCCAAAACAACATCATTATGTGTGCAAACCAACCATTGGAAAGAGAAATTGTTCGACATGTTGGATGCCACACATAAATCGTCGAAAGAAAATATCATGGGGATATGAGTATCCCAAGTAGAAGCAAAAACCACATGTTCGTAAACAAACCAAATGAAAGAGCAAGTGGTCCTTATGTTTGTTGCAACAACAATACGAGATATTTGGAAGCTCTCATGACAATACATGCTCATAATATCATGGTTGGACACAAAACATCAGAAAGAGAAATTGTTCAATATTCTTTTGCAACACACAAAGCATCAATATCGAATAGCAACGAAACATGATTGTCACAAGGTGAAAGAATACCATTAACATGTTTGCAAGATAACCATAGGAATGAGTAATTTTCAACATTAAATATGCAAAGCATGCAAAAGGTATCAGCGCTGGGTTTGATCTTGAACTCAATTGGGGGATGCTCTCTAGAGCTCCTTTTGTCAACTCGTGCTCAACCGAGGTTGACATTTTAGTACATGTACCTACACACAACATAGATAAAAGGAAGAACGCGTGTGCATGGTAGAGAAACACATCATCCATCATGACGTATCTCTTCTTTTGCACATCACCAGCAATGTCAATCAAGTGTAACATATGTGCATGGTGAGTATGCAAGTGGGGGATATGCCTATCATGGCAATCATCAAAATATCCAAAAGTTGAGAAAGCTATGGGGTCCATCTCAATCGAAAACATATGAGAATTAATGTTGCAAGCAAAGCAAGTGAAAGACCCATTATTCATCTTATTGCAAGCAACGGGAGAAATTGAATAACTATGATGACAAAGCATGTCCGAAGTAGTAGCATGGTTACCAACAAACATATGGAAAGAGAAATTGTTCATCAAGTTTATTGCAATACAAGGATCATTCTTAACATCATTGCAAGAAAAACATTGGAGAAAGCAATTGTTCAACATATTGCAAGCAACAATGGGGAAGATGAAACGTTTATAGCATGGCATGTTTATGGTAACATCATCACAATCAATTAATTTCACATGATTAACATTATGAAAAGTAAAATTATCAAATGGAAATATGAATGAGTCATATGTGATATCACAAACATCATCCATAGCATGCCAATCATCACAAGTCAGCATGTCCACTAGTGGGATCATGGCATCACCAACACCCATATTTTTATCTTGTTCATACCTCTCATATTAAGTGGGTGTTGTGGTGGTCGTGGCCTCCATGTGGGCGACTTCTTCTTCGTGATGTAGCCATGGTGTAGCATCATATTCATCCACCATGTACATCTTCTCCATTTGAGGCATCATAATCTCGAAGCTTTTCGCATCTTGATCCATGAAGTCATCATGAGAAAACACACTGGAGGTAGAGGGTAAGTCATTTGAAATCAAAATGGCCTCACATGACCTATCAACTACCACTCTCAACTCACTTGGTGTCTCGCTCATGCCCTCAAAGTGGAAGCACTCAATCTCACATATGGTGAAGTCACTCATATCACTCTTTCTCTCACTCAAGTGGGCTACGTGGCTCTTATACTCACATGGGATTGGTACCACATCATCATTCAAGCATATAGGGATAGGCTCGATGTGCTCAACTCCATGCGCCTCCTTTGGTGAAGGGAAAGTCCCATTCTCACCATTCTCGACCTTGTCATTGCCATCTTGTAGGGTAGGCTCTTTACTTGGATCTTGATCATCCTCTACCATGACCACCTTGGCTTGTGTTGTCCGCTTGACGTACTCGTCCAACTTTGCGAAGTAGAGGTCTTCGTCCTCCTCATCCATGAAGTTGCATGCATCATCTAGGACGTCAAGTCTTGGCATTGAAGCTTGATGGTGTGGATGAAGGCTTGCTCTTGGTGCCATTTCGGTGGTGGCAAGAGTAGTGGAAGGTACCTTATGATGGTGTCGATGGAGGTCATTGGCGTGCCTTGCCGAAGGTTGATGTAGGTGGCGCCTTCGAGAGCTTAACTTGTCAAATTTGGCGAGGTTGTCATCCATGTACCTCTTGAATGTGACAAGGTCGCTTTTCAACTTCTCTAATAGGTCTTGGACCTTGGCGTTCCCGAGGTGGCGAAGATGCCTTCGACAACGTCTTGTATCCTCTTGATGTTGGCTATGATCATGAGAGGATGGAAGTCAGTGAATATTCTTGCTTCATGGTTCCTATTTTGGAAGATGATGTTGGGGCACGACTCTTCTTCTAGGTGGTGGAACTTGTTGCCTTGGAGGTTGTTCTGCATTACGCCTTCGAGGTGGTGGCGTTTGGCGCCTTGGAGATGGTGGTGCGTTGGTGCCTTGGGGATGGTGGCGCTTGACGCCTTGGAGATGGTGGCGTGTGATGCCATGGAGATAATAGCGCTTGACGCCTTGGAGAAGGTGGCGCATGACGCCATGTAGGTGTTGGCGCTTGATGCCTTAGAGATGGATGATCGAAGTAGGTGGTGCCCTTTGGTGTGGCACGCTTGGCCTTGAAGGTCATGGTTTTTTGATGATGCGCCTCTCCTTGCTTGGTGTCGTAGTCTTCCATCTCCACGCAGTGAAGGAATTCTTCATGGCTCATGGAAGAGATATCAATGCCAATGAAGTTCTCCATGTCCTCCATGCTTGGAGAGGCATCTTCGATATCGCACTCGAAGTCATCCATGCTTGGGGAGTCATTGTTGTGGTAGTACTCCATATCACCCAAGCATGTGGAGCCATTGTCGTTGTAGTGCTCCATGTACTCCATGCATGAGGAGCCATTTTGGATGTAGAGATCCAAGTCTTCCATGCTTGAGGAGCCATGGTTTATGACGTGCTCCATGTCTCCCATGCATATGGAGTCGTCGTAGGTGTAGTGCTCTGGGTCCTCAAAGCATGCGGAGCCATTGTCGGTGTAGTGCGCCATCATGTCCTCTATACTTTTGGAGTCATAGTCATGTTGGTTCATTATGGATTCTTCATAGATATCATCCTTGGTTCCCGAGTCCCTAGACATGATTCATAAGACCAAGTGGTGTATATGGAAGTGGTAGAGGGGTTAGGGATGCAACGTCAAACCTTACTTTACCTTGGAAGATAGTATCGTGCAAGTGGCCACACTTGAGAGCAATAAAAATCAAGTAAAGTGTAGTTCGTGCGGAACAACAAAACCAACTAACCACTAAAAAACACACATACACACAAAGCTTATGGTGGATGGGTATAGAAGGTGGCATGTCAAGAACCAATTCGAAATCAAGATGTTGTAATGGCAAGTAAAGAACCATGATGATCACAAAGAAAAACAAGTCAATCCACAAGAAGGAAATACACATGGTGGGATAAATGAGACTTGTGCGACGGAGAAATTGAGCTAAGAACAAAATGATTACCTGGCAAAGACTACAAGCTCATGTCGCACAAGTGCAAGGAGAGACGCTAGTCCAATTGCAACAAAATTGGTGGGCTATAAGATATGCACAATAAGTACCATCTATATGATGTTCATCGATCTTGCGCTTCCTATTCTATGAGACAATTATTTCTTTCTTTATCTTTATCTTTTCTGTTTTTCTATTTTTATCTTTTATTTTCTTTTTCATTTGCCTCTTCCTTGTGCCAACAACTATACAAGGTAACTATATGAAATAACGCTCACAACTTTTGCTTGGAATTCTACAAGGTATCAAATGTGCATAGACCAAGCAATAATAGGATGAAATAGTCTCAATAAGTGTTTGTTGATCAAAAAGATAGTGTTGCTCACAAAGGAATGCAAGTGGGGAGAAGTCGTGGAATTTGTATACCTTTTATCGCCGATCTTCACACTTTATTATTATATTCCTCCTTGATCACGTAATTTGGATGGAGTATATATCATTAACTACGTGGGTAATGATGTAGAGATCCTTCTCCTCATCAAAACGAGCTAAAGAACACCAAAATCCGAGTTAGTATGCAAAAGTTATGTTCAAAATGGTGCGGAGCTGAAGCTGTTGGCAGCCAAACCGGTCGGACCGGAATTCACACCGGAAGTTTCAGCGGTGGGGCTGGTTTCACTAGAATTCTAACCAGAAATTCCATTTGCTGAACCGGTTGACTGGACCTAGCACCGGAACGAGTCCGGGTCGTGAAAAACGCGATTTTCTGCAGAAAAACTTGATGAAAACTTCAGATCTGAGGGGCAAATGATGAAATTAGACCATGGGAATGCCTGGGAAGGTAGATCAACAAGTTTAGCAAGTAATCCATGGATCAAAACGTACCAAAACACACTCAAATCACATATCGATCTAAAACATGAATTTGGGGCTATTTTTGCTGAAATTTTCGAATTTAAGAGAAAATACCAAATCGATGTGAAATCCATGGCAACCAAAAGCTGCTGATACCAAATGATAAAGGGTGACCTGAAGGATGGCCTGATCTTCACGGATATCATGGTCAAATTGATAGGAAAAGGGAGGATAAAGGCAGAAGGTAGTGGAAGTGGACACATACCTCGCGAAGAACATAATGAATACACGCAAAACTCACACGATACAAGGCCGATTTCTTCCACCGGTGGCCGTCGGTCCGATAGAATCCTCTCAAGGAAAGATCGGTCAACATGCTCCCTCGATCCCAGGCGGAGAGGGAAGAACACCTTGGAGAGGGTCTTGACAACTACGCTAACGCACTCGCAAATGTAGGCCTTGTACAACGAGGGAGGCGTGATGCAAACTCCAACGAGGTGGTGACGATAGTCGGTCCCGTTGGTAAAGAGGATGGGGAAAAACTAGAGATTCCATAAAGGGGGTTGTGGTTAGTCTATCATCTATGCCTAAGGAATACATGAGGGGTGGGGGATCTATTTATAGGCCAGCCACTAGAATGGGGGTAGTTTAGGTAAAGGGGTATGTAAAGGTAATATTCCAGGGCATCAAACCCAGATCCACGGCATACGGGGAATACCAGCGGTAAGTCCGGCAGCGCCGGATCTGGCGCCGGAAGTTCCGGAGGTCATCGGTTGTTCCGGCCGGTGCCAGATTGGTCTTCTGTATGTGATTTCGGCTGGACTTCCGGTCTGCCAGTTTTGTTGGCATGGGTTCCAGTGCGCCGGTTCTGGCGTTGGAAGTTCTGGTGGTGGATCAGGCGGCACTAGAGTCTCCGTCAGTTTAGGTATGCCTCTTCCGTCTCCTCTTCCAAGCCTCGGTCTTGTCGGGTGTGAGTCCTCGGGCTTCCTCCCTTGTCTCCATACTTGGCAGTGTGAACCTATCATGGTCATAGGATGGAGTATGAAGTAGTATACCTTTCAATAGGGTAGGAAGTGGGATCTCAAGGACAATAGATTCACCTTTGGAGTCCATGATGACTTGGTATAAGTTGGAGACCTTGATGTGGTAATGACCGTAGGTCGGGCTACATCAGCACCAGAGCCATGAACATCAGCTAGACTACATGGAGACGTACTTATGCTTGACAGCGATGAGCTGACTACCTATCAGGATGCGATGGGAAGTACTGATTCCGAGTCATGGCTTGGAGCCATGAGTTCCGAGTTAAAGTCCATGGATGACAATCAAGTTTGGAACTTGGTTGATCTGCCCGGATGGTGCAAGATCCATTCAGAGCAAATGGGTCTTTAAGAGGAAAACTGATCAAGATAGAAATATTTCTATCTATAAAGCACAGCTTGTCACGAAAGGGTTCCGACAAGTTCAAGGAGTTGAAAACAACAAGACTTTCTCGCTAGTAGCGATACTTAAGTTCGTAAGGATCATGTTAGCACTAGCTACATATTTCGATTGGGATATATGCAAGATGGATGTCAAAACGGCCTTCCTTAACGGAAATTTAACCGAGGACGTGTATATGATACATCCCAAGGGTTTTGTCGATCTGACTAGTCCTAACAAAGTTTTCAAGCTTCGGAAATCCATCTATGGATTGAAGTAAGCAAGTCCGAGTTGGATCATTCATTTTGATGAAGTGGTCAAATCGTTTGGCTTCATCAAAAGCGAACAAGATTATTGTGTATGTAGGAAGTTTAGTGAAAGCTTAATTGTTTTTCTGCTCCTCCTGGATTAGTGGTCAAATCGTTTGGCATCATCAGAGCCGGAATCAGTGTCGTTGATATGCTCCTCCTGGATTTCGACTTCCACGGGTGGGTCGATCTGGGATTCGGCTCCTCCGGGGAGATCCACTCCAGATTCGACGTTGACCGCTAGGTCTTCTTCAGGTTCGGGTTTCTCCACTATCTCCGCAACTGGTGCGGGATGGGTGGGATTAGGGTTTTCTAAGATCCGGAATTCTACCGCCTCCACGGACAAAGGGGACCCAGAAAATTCTTCTGCCTCTATCATCACCGCTGGGGTGGGTTGGGCAGGTTCAGCGAAACCGATGTAAACATCGATCTCGCCAAAAGACATGATTGTGTAGGCAGTCACGGCCTCCCTTGACGGAATCCAAGTCTTGTCGAGAACGATGAGAGGGACGTCGCTGGCGTAGAGGATGCGACCGACGGTGATGGTCTTGCCGATTCCGATTCTTGCAGATTCCGCTCGGAACGCAGATCCGTAGCTCACTTGCCCCACGGTGGGCGCCAACTGTCGTCGGATTGATGACAAGTACACCATGATGGGGTCCTCGAGGCGTGCGGAAGAGAGGGGTGTGAGACGTACGGTATTCCGGGACGGTGAGCACACAAGTTTACCCAGGTTCGAATCCACCGTCTTTGGATGGATCCTACTCCTGCTAGCAATTCAGTAATACGGCAGAGCCGGAATATGGGTTACAAGGGTTTCGCCTGTGCGAGTTGAGTTTGTAGACTATTGAGGTGCCCTAAAGGCTCTCCCTAGGACGGCTTATATAGATATCCGGCCTAGTGTTTACAGGAGAGATCTATTCGGCTACGACTAAGAGTCTGTTACAGAGTACATCTTGAACTACAAGTAACAATATGGGCCTAAGTCGGTAAGTCTTACAGGCCTTCCGTGCGGATTGGACTCCGTCTTCTCTCCCTGACTGGGCCGCCCGTGAAGCAAAGCTCTAACCCGAAGCGGGCCACCCTGGTCAATGAGGAACTGTGAGGATACCTGGAAAGTATATCCCCAACAGTAGCAGCTCCACTTCTAGTTCTAATTTCATAAGCATGTTTTTCTTTAGCAGCATTAACTAGCAAGTCGTTTTGCACTTTAACGAGTTGATCTATTTGAGTTTGAACCATTTGAAAGTGTTTGACAATCATTTTAACATCATTAGAGGTTCTTTCCACAATATCTTTCAACTCAACAATAGCTCTAGTGTTTTCCATTAGGTGATTTTGCACCCTTTTATTAAAATTATCTTGATTAACAATAAAGATATTGAATTCTTCTAAGCATTGATCAGGAGGTTTAGAGTAAGGGATATCACCTTCATCAAAGTGTTGGAGAGAGTGTACCTCGATAGTGGATGAGTAGGGGATAGGCTTACATAATTCTTCTATAGGAGATAAATTCTTGACATCTGCAGCTTTAATTCCCTTCTCCTTAAGACATTTCTTAGCTTCCTTCATCACTTCATCATTTAATTCAATAACTCCCCTCTTCTTTGATGTTGGAATAGGCACCGGAATAGATGGTTCGGGTACAATTACTTCAGGTATAGCTTGTTTAGGAGGAGTCCAATCTTCATAGTTCTTACTTATTTTAGCCATTAATTCCTCAGCTTCCTTAGGAGTCCTATTCCTGAAAACACAATCAGCACAACTATTTAGGTATGTCCTGGATTCCTCAGTTAGTCCATTATAAAATATATCAAGAAGCTCATTCTTATGTAATGGACTTCTAGCTTGTGCATAAATCAAAGCACAAAACCTTGCCCAAGATTCAGGCAATACCTCTTTTCTCCCTATTTAAAATCAAAAAGTTCCTGCAAAATAGCATGTCTAGCACTAGGAGGAAAATATTTCTGTAGGAAAGTACTAATCAAGCACTCAGGGCTATCAATACATCCAGGAGGTAAATTACTAAACCAAGTTTTAGCTTCTCCTTTCAGTGAAAAGGGGAAAATCTTGGCAACAAAGTAAGTACGCATCTTAATATCATCAGAAAACAAGCCACTCATGGTAGAAAGTTCATTCATATGTGCTACCGCACTTTCATTCTTAGTCTCACAAAAAGGTTCTTTCTCGACAATAGCTATGTAAGATAGATCGAGAGAGAAATCATAATCTTCATCTATAATGTTTATGGGAGAAGCAGCAAACTTAGCATCAGGAGACAATTTGGGTCTAATAGTACGCCTCTCAAGGAGACTCTTAGCAGCGCTCCTATCATGGGTGTTTTTACATTCTTTAATAAATTCATCGGTCATCTCAACATAACCATCTTCAATATCATAACTCTCACTAGACTCAGGTGAGCTAACAGGTGTGGTAGTGTCTTCATTAGGAGTTTTGGTTTTTCCAGCTATAGTTCTAGCAATCGTAGCATCTAGGAAAGGACCTAATGAACCACTCTTATCAAGCATGAGAAGCAGATCATAAGCATCGAAGTTTCAGATTCAGCGATAGTAGCAGTGTGTAGCATGTGTATGTGGTGGTGTAAGGAACTTACTCATAACAAACGGTGAATCAAGAGCAGCAGAGGTGTTTAGAACCGTACCTCTTCTTGTAGTGGATGGTAAAATAGGAACCTTGCCATCACGAGACTTACCCATGATGGATGGACAGCAGCGAACAATAGAGAATCCAAGTGAACTTGATAAATAAAGCTATGCTCCCCGGCAACGGCGCCAGAAAATAGTCTTGATGACCCACAAGTATAGGGGGTGTATCGCAGTATTTTCGAGGGAAGTGAAACCCAATTTATTGATTCGACACAAGGGGAGCCAAAGAATATTTTTAAGCCTGAACAACTAAGTTGTCAATTCAGCTGCACCTGGAAACAATCTTGCTCACAGCAGTTTATCAGTAGCAACAGTTTTGTAGTAGGAATAGCAAAGTAACAATAGTAGTAAAGTAAAGACGGCAGTAACAATAGCGAGAACAAAGGATTCGAAAAGGTAGGCATAGGGATGGATGGACGGGCGTTGCATGGACAAGACAATCCACATAGCAATCAGAACATAGGGCAATTGCAGATAAATAAGATAAAGCATCCAAGTACTAGATAATCCTAGGCATGTGTTCCATATATAGTCATACGTGCTCGCAATGAGAACTTGCACAACATCTTTTGTCCTGCCAGCCCGTTTGCAGCGGGGCCTCAAGGGAACTACTGGCAATTAAGGTGCTCCTTTTAATAGAGCACCGGAGCAAAGCATTAACACTCCATGAACACATGTGATCCTCACATCAAAGCCATTCCCTTCCAGTTATCCCGATTTCTGACATCAACGTGTGTATACAACTTGCAGATAAGACCAAAAACAATACTATCATAATGAATCAATAACATGTTCAGATCTGAAATCATGGCACTCGGGCCCTAGTGACAAGCATTAAGCACAACAAGTCGCAACAAAGTCATAAAGCACTAATAAAAGATACTAGGCACCATGCCCTAACAATCTGATGCCATTACATGAACGATCTCATCCAATCCCTACCATCCCCATAACCTACAGCGGGGGATTACTCACTCATAGAAGGGGGAAACATGGATGGTCGATGGAGAAGCGATGGTGATGATGGCGATGATCTCCTCCAATTCCCCTTCCCGGCAGGGTGCCAGAACGGAGTTTCTGGTGCTGTTTCATGGAATCTGGTGGTGGCGGCGGACCGGAACTCCTTCTGGAAAAACATCGAACCCCCTAGAGTTTTTAGGTCAGAAGGCTCCTTATAGGCGAAGAGGGAGACCGAGGGGGTGCCTGGGGGGCCCACACCACCTCCTGGCGTGGCCTGGCCTAGCCCGCACCAGCAGGTGGTGTGGCCACCCCTGGCTCTTCTCCATCTCATATTCTGGCTCCTAGAGTCTTCGGGTGAAATAGGATTTTTGGCATATTTTCCCGGATTTTTCCTGATAGTTGGTTTTCTGCACAAAAAGTAGACACCAAGGCAATTCTGCTGAAAACAGCGTCAGTCCGCATTAGTTGTATCCAAATCACACAAGTATAGAGGAGAAACAATAGCAAAAGTGTTCGGGAAAGTAGATACGTTTTGGACGTATCAGCAACCTCTTAGGCAAATCAAGGAACTAAGGGGTTTGGTGCGTTCACCAATTTCACAAATCCACTCCCTCCTTTCCCCTCGTACCGGTGGCGTCGAAATACACCCTCCAAGCAGAACGATCGCTTCGGACATTTGACTTCCGGCACCAAGTTGCTGCGTCCATTCGCTGATCCCGAGCTGCAATGTTGCAGGCCATAGCCTCCGTTGCGAGGCTCTAGTCTGCCTCCGCTGCAGACGAGCTGAGCATCACGGAGGATGGCAGATTCTACTACCAAGGAAGAAGATGTTCTGGCTACATGCGGGTGAGCTACTCTTCTCTTTGCTACTCCTAGTAACTATAACTGCTAACTGGCTATTGAACCTAGAATTGTTTGCTAGCCCACCGCTGACAAGCATTTTTTTATCCATAGTTTGCTGTCAAGTGGGATCTCCGTGGACCACCCTTACCTGGTTACAGTAGCCCTCTTTAGCTACAACTCTAAATCAGTAGGGGTGAAGAGAAAGTGGTATGGACACCACTATATCACGATGAAGAAGCACCTGCACAGATCTGCACTATCCCTAGTATGGTTGATGCTTTACATAAACATGCTAAAATAGGGCCAAAGCAGACTACAAAGTTCAGCTTCATGGATGAACGAGGCATCATGGTTCCTCTAACGTGTGATAGTCAGCTAATTGGGTTGATGAAAAGGTATTCTTCGGCTTGAATGTTTACGCTAAATTGTGATGTACTGGATGTGGAAGCTGCTACAACTGGGAGTCACCCTGCTATTCTTGGACATGGTGGTCACTCGAACCCTTACTCCTGGTAAGAAAAAATCTCTTGGGGTTCGCATATTTGTGCTAAATTATAAATTTTTTTGTTTACTCTGTAGATATTAGGCACTTATGCAATAGTCCTGTTTCTTTGGCAGGAAGTGCCGCAAGGTTAGAAACATGACTGTCGTGTTAGTCATTTTGTTGTCGGAAGAAAATCAAAATGAGTGGAGTGATGATGATGGACACAATTCTGGTGCTGATTGTCCTGGTGATGCAGAGTACGTGAAGCTAAGAAAATTGGCACCGAGGAAGAGGAAGAAGGCAGGAAATGAAGAAGCCAGTGGACATGAAGGCTTGGCACCCAGGTAGGGGAAGAAGGCTGCTGGCAATAAAGATGCATAATAATGTGTTGAACTTGAACCTATATATGTAATTTGGTTAAATTCTGGAGCTCTGTGCGTGGAACTTGTCGGTCGAAACAATCTACCCACATTCTCGGAGTAAAATGTATCACGACTTGAGGTTTGTAAACGTTCGAGTCACTAGTTGAATCAGAAATTGTGATTGTGCCACTACTATCTGAAAACACGCAGCACCGGTTCCATGATTGCTGAGGGGCAGGATATCTCCAAATTTGATGGAATGTTAGTGGCACAGAAATAAATTATTTAAGCTGCTACACTCCATGAAGCAGCAACTTATTTTAGTTGTTGCACAATGACATGTCAACATAAACATCAATGGAAATTGATAATGCTCAGATAAGGAGGAAATCGGTACGACTTTCTGGCCTAATCTTGAGCCTGTTTATCTCACCACCTCCCTGCTCCTGCATCCCCTGCATCTAGCGAAGCTCCCGGATCTCCAGTAACAGGGTGTACGTGCTTCCACTTTATAAATTGTGGTTGTACCATTTGTATGCGGCATAATCCACGTAGATTACATTTAAACAAACCACCAAAGTCAGAATACCACCATCATTAGACAAAAGGAAGTAATGGAGGGCTAAGACAGATTAACGGGTGACCAATTTTTTTCTCCTAGGACTGCGAGACCACTAGTTCAGACTGCTAGGTCAACAAGTACTAATATTACAATTAAAAAAGTAAGAGCTCAAGCTAAATAGAACTAGTTATCACACATCTCTTTGATCTTCCTAATCTTAGCCCAATGCGCATCTTCCTACGAGAGCAAGGATCAAAACGTCTGCTCTGTCCTTTTAGCATCTTCCTTGTACAGCTTCAATTTTTTCTTTGCATTTATCCTCATGCACTTGTCAATACCAGTAGTTGTGAACTACAGGACTTTGGCCTGGTGAAGTTTATTTCTTGCTTGAGTCAGTTCTTTCTCTGCTTTAGCCTTCAGGGCCAATGCCACGTCCCTCTCCTTCTCCACTTTGCTAACCTTGTCTTGCACCCTCCTGAGATCTCGGTTAAGCTTGGTTGTGTCAACATGGTCAAATAACTTCATCTCAACACTCTCAAGAATTGAGCTGACTATGGATTCTTTCAACTCAACAGTCATATCCCATAGTTTCTCCAACATTTTCAGCATCGATTTAGGCCACTGTGGATCTATCCATTTGACAACACCGCAACTTCTGCGTGGAAACATTGCACCATGTCCTTGACACCCTAAAAACATTCTGCCTGTGTTTTGTCCTTCGAACGCTACAAATTTAGCGGGCACATATCCATGTTCACATAGCGGAGGACTGCCTTCCTCTGCTCAACTGTGATAGTCAGAGTCGTAAACCGTTTGGTTG
Organism: Avena insularis; assembly: GCA_023614405.1. NCBI lineage: Eukaryota > Viridiplantae > Streptophyta > Magnoliopsida > Poales > Poaceae > Avena > Avena insularis. The sequence goes on from CM042692.1 coordinate 277,208,269, forward strand.
GCCTAACACATCATACATGCATGAGTAATCAGAGTAGATCTAGCTCAAAATAGAGAAATGGCCGTAGATGTTAGAGATGAGACGACTCACATCGAAATCACCATCGCTGTCATCTTGACGCGTTTCCTCATCGTCTCCCCTGGAACCCATGGCAAAAGGGGGGTGGGTAACTGGGGTGGCTGCAGGAGAGATCGCTGGAGGCACCGTCGGCTTGAGGCTATGGAAAGATGGAAGAGAAGTGGGGAAAGTGGCTTCGAGGGGAAGGAAAGAAGTATGGGGAGGAAGAGATGTAAAGGGGACGTGACACTGGCAGGTAAGCCCACAGAACACGTGACACTAGCAAGTGGGAGTGCGCGGTGTTACTAGTTTGTCCAGAGCAAGCGGACAGTAAGCGTGGCCAATCATGTGGCAGAATATCCTACTCATGGATCGCTCTTATAAAGAACCATCCCAATCGTCCAAGCTCCCCACTCGAACGGTCTGTAACAATCATCATGCAGAACAAGTGTGTTGGGGCGTGTCTCCTGGAAGACTCGGTCTAACGGCCACCATTGGGGGCTAAGATTACGATCTAACGGCCACCAAGCACACACACTAGATTTCATTGCATGTGTTCTTTTCCAAAACCACAATGATGCACGCTGATACACACACACACATCCAAGTGGGTGTGGTGATGCAGCATCTTTCAAACCGGTGATACAATGCATCTTGGAGTTGAGTCCCAGCATGCTGCTAGGGTCCCTAGACATGGTTGGACAACACATGATGGAGTGGAATCATTTCATGTATTCTTTTCCTAATACCACAATGATGCACGCTGGTACACACACACATCCAAGTGGTTGTGTTGATGTAGCATCTTTCAAATTGGTGATACAATGAAAGCTACAGTTGAATATCCCAGCATGCTGCTAGGGTTCCTGGACATGGTTGGACACCACATGCTAGAGTGGCATCATTGCATGTGTTATTTTCCAAAACCCAATGATGCACAGCGATACACACACGCACACCCAAGTGGGTGTGGTGATGCAACATCTTTCGAACTGATGGTAGAATGCATGTTACAGTTGAATCCCAACAGGCTGCTAGGGTCCCTGGACATGGTTGGACACCACATGCTAGAGTGGGATCATTGCATGTGTTCTTCTCCAAAACCACAATGATGCACACTAATACACACACATCCAAGTGGGTGTGGTGATGCAGCATCTTTGAAACTAGTGACACAATGCATCCTACAGTTGAATCCTAGCATGCTGCTAGGGTTCCTGGACATGGTTGGACACCTAGTGAATCCATGTGGTTTAGAAAAAGAACACACATGCAATGACATCTAGTGGATCCATGTGTTTTATGAAAAGAACACACATGCAATGACTCTAGTGGATCCACGTGGTTTAGGAAAAGAACACACATGCAATGACATCTACTGGATCCATGTGGTTTATGAAAAGAACACACATGCAATGACATCTAGTGGATCCATGTGGTTTATGAAAAGAACACATATGCAATTGCTCTAGTGGATCCATGTGGTTTAGGAAAAGAACACACGTGCAATGATATCTACTGGATCCATGTGGTTCATGAAAAGAACACACCTGCATGACATCTAGTGGATCAATGTGGTTTATGAAAAGAACAGACATGCAATGACATTAGTGGATCCATGTGGTTTATGAAAAGAACACACATGCAATGGCATCTAGTGGATGCATGTGGTTTAGGAACCACATGCTAGAGTGTCATCATTGCATGTGTTCTTTTCCAAAACCACAATGATGCGCACAGATACAACCACACATCCAATTACTCCAGTGGATCCATGTGGTTTATGAAAAGAACAAACATGCAATTACATATAGTGGATCAGTGTGGTTTAGGAAAAGAACACATAGGCAATGACATCTAGTGGATCAATGTGGTTTATGAAAAGAACACACATGCAATGACTCCATGTGGTTTAGTAAAAGAACACACATGTAATGACATCTAGTGGATCCAGGTGGTTTATGAAAAAAACATGCAATGACTCTAGTGGATCCATCTGGTTTAGGAAAAGAACACACATGCAATTACATCTAGTGGATCCATGTGGTTTATGAAAAGAAGACACATGCAATGTCTCTAGTGGATCGATGTGCTTTAGGAAAAGAATAAACATACAATGAAATTAGTGGACCCATGTGGTTTATGAAAAGAACACACATGCAATGGCATCTAGTGGATCCATGTGGTTTAGGAAAAGAACACCACATGTTGGAGTGGCATCATTGCATGTGTTATTTTCCAAATCTAAAATGATGCACATTGATACACACACACACATCCAATGACTCTAGTAGATCCATGTGGTTTATGAAAAGAACACACATGCAACAACATATAGTGGATCCATGTGGTTTAGGAATAGAACACACATGCAATGACATCTAGCGGGGTCTAGTGGATCCATGTGGTTTAGAAAAAGAACACCACAAGCTGGAGTGGCATCGTTGCATGTGTTCTTTTCCAAAACTACAATGATGCACACTAATACAGACACACACACACACATTTAAGTGGGTGTGCTGATGCAGCATCTTTCAAACTGGTGGTAGAATGCATGTTGAAGTTGAGTCCCAACATGCTGCTAGGGTTCTTAGAGATGGTTGGACACCGCATGCTGTAGTGGCACCATTGCATGTCTCCTTTTCTGAAACCATAATGATGCACACTTATACACACACATATACAATAACTCTAGTTGAACTATGTGGTTTATTAAAATAACACACATGCAATGACATATAGTGGATCCATGTAGTTTAGGAAAATAATACATCAAGTGACATCTAATGTATCCATGTGGTTTATAAAAAGAACCTACATGTAATGACTCAAGTGGACCCATGTGGTTTTGGAAAATGCAATGACATTAGTGGATCCATGTGGTTTATGAAAAGAACACCATGCAATGACATCTAGTGGATCCATCTGGTTTAGGAAAATAACACCACATGCTGGAGTGGCGTCATTGCATGTGTTCTTTTCCAAAACCACAATGATGCACCATGATACACACACACATCCAATGACTCTAGTGGATCCATGTGGTTTATGGAAAGAACACACATGCAATGACATATAGTGGATCCACGTGCTTTAGGAAAAGAACACACATGCAATGACATCTAGTGGATCCATGCGGTTTATGAAAAAAACACATGCAATGACATCTAGTGGATCCATGTGGTTTATGAAAAGAATAGACATGCAACGACATCAGTGGATCCATGTGGTTTATGAAAATAACACCACATAATCGAGTGGCATCATTACATGTGTTCTTATCCAAAACCACAATGATGCACACTAATACACACAGACACATCCAATGACTCTAGTGGATCCATGTGGTTTAGGAAAAGAACACACATGCAATGACATCTAGTAGATCCATGTGGTTTGTGAAAAGAACACACATGCAATGACATCTAGTGGATCCATGTGGTTTATGAAAAGAACACACATGCAATGACATCTGTGGATCCATGTGGTTTATGAGAAGAACACACATGCAATGGCATCTACTGGATCCATGTGGTTTAGGAAAAGAACACCACATGCTGGAGTGGCATCATTGCATGTGTTATTTTCCAAACCCACAATGATGCACACTAATACAGAGACACACACATCCATTGACTCTAGTAGATCCATGTGGTTTATGAAAAGAACACACAAGCAATGACATATAGTGGATCCATGTGGCTTAGGAAAAGAACACACATGCAATGACATCTAGTGGTGTCTAGTGGATCCATGTGATTTAGGAAAAGAACACCACATGCTAGAGTGGCATCGTTGCATGTGTTCTTTTCCAAAACCACAATGATGCACACTAACACACACACATCCAAGTGTGTGTGGTGATGCAGCATCTTTCAAACTAGTGGTAGAATGCATGTTGTAGTTGAATCCGAGCATGCTGCTAGGGTTCTTGGACATGGTTGGACACCACATGCTGGAGTGGCATCATTTTTTTCTAAAACCACAATGATGCACACTGACACATACACACACATCCAAATGGGTGTGGTGATGCAGCATAATTCAAACTGGTGATAGAATGCATGTTGCAGTAGAATCCCAGCATGCTGCTAGGGTTCCTGGACGTGCTTGGACACCACATGCTAAAGTGGTATCATTGCATGTGTTATTTTCCAAAACCACAATGATGTACACTGATACACACACACATCCAAGTGGGTGAGGTCATGAAGCATATTTCAAACTGGAGATACAATGCATGTTGTAGTTGAATCCCAACATGCTGCTACAGTTCCTACACATGGTTGGACACCACATGCTAGAGTGGCATCATTGAATGTGTTATTTTCCAAAACCACAATAATGCAGACTGACACACACACATATATACAAGTGGGTGTCGTGATGCAACATCTTTCAAACTATTTGTAGAATGCATGCTGTAGTTGAATCCCAGCATGCTGCTAGGGTTCCTAGACATGGTTGGACACCACATGCTGGAGTGGTCTTATTACATGTGTTCTTTTCCAAAACCACAATGATGCACACTAACACACACACATCCAAGTGGGTGTGGTGATGCAGCATATTTCAAACTGGTGATACAATGCATGATGTAGTTGAATCCCAGCATGCTGCTAGGGTTCATGGACATGGTTGGACACCACATGTTGGAGTGGAATCATTGCATGTGTTCTTTTCCAAAACCAAAATGATGTACACTAACACACACACATCCAAGTGGGTGTGGTGATGTAGCATCTTTCAAACTGGTGGTAGAATGCATGTTGCAGTTGAATCCCAGCATGCTGCTAGGGTTCCTGGACATGGTTAGACACCACATGCTAGAGTGGCATCATTTCGTGTGTTCTTTTACTAATACCACAATGATGCACACTGACACAAACACACATAGATCCAAGTGGGTGTGGTTATGCAGCATCTTTCAAACTGGTGATACAATGCATGCTGCAGTTGAATCCTAGCATGGTGCTAGGGTTCCTGGACATGGTTGGACACCACATGCTACAGTGGCATCATTGCATGTGTTCTTTTCCAAACCCACAATGATGCACACTCATACACACACAATAACTCTACTAGATCCATGTGGTTTATGAAAAGAACATGCATGCAATGACATATAGTGGATCCATGTGGTTTTGGAAAAGAACACACATGTAATGACATCTAGTGGATCCATGTGGTTTATGAAAAGAACCTACAAGCAATGACTCTAGTGGATCCATGTGGTTTAGGAAAAGAGCACACATGCAATGACATCTAGTGGATTCATTTGGTTTATGAAAAGAACACACATGCAATGACTCTAGTGCATCCATGTGGTTTAGGAAAAGAACACACATGTAATGACATCTAGTGGATCCATGTGGTTTATGAAAAGAACACACATGCCATGCCATCTAGTGGATCCATGTGGTTTATGAAAAGAACACACATGGAATGACTCTAGTGGATCCATGTGGTTTAGGAAAAGAACACACATGCAATGACATCTAGTGGATCCATGTGGTTTATGAAAATAACACACAGGCAATGGAATCTAGTGGATCCATGTGGTTTATGAAAAGAACACACATGCAATGACATCAGTGGATCCATGTGGTTTATGAGGATAACACACATGCAATGGCATCTAGTGGATCCATGTGGTTTAGGAAAAGAACACCACATGCTGGAGTGGCATCATTGTATGTGTTATTTTCCAAAACCACAATGATGCACACTGATACAGAGACATACACATCCAATGACTCTAGTGGATCAATGTGATTTATGAAAAGAACACACATGCAATGACATATAGTGGATCCATGTGGTTTAGGAAAAGAACACACATGCACTGACATCTAGTGGTGTCTAGTGGATCCATGTTATTTAGGAAAAGAACACCACATGCTGGAGTGGCATCGTTGCATGTGTTCTTTTCCAAAACCACAATGATGCACACTGACACACACACACATCCAAGTGGGTGTGGTGATGCAGCATCTTTGAAACTGGTGGTAGAATGCATATTGCAGTTGAATCCCAGCATGCTGCTAGGGTTCCTAGACATGGTTAGACACCACATGCTGGAGTGGCATCATTGCATGCGTTCTTTTCCTAATACCATAATGATGCACACTGATACAAACACACACAGATCCAAGTGGGTGTGGTTATGCAGCATCTTTCAAGCTGGTGATAAAATGCATGCTGCAGTTGAATCCCAGCATGGTGCTAGGGTTCCTGGACATGGTTGGACACCAGATGCTGGAGTGGCATTATTGCATGTGTTCTTTTCCAAAACCACAATGATGCACACTGATACACACACACACAATGACTGTACTGGATCCATGTGGTTTATGAAGAGAACACGCATGCAATGACATATAGTGGATACATGTGGTTTAGGAAAAGAACACACATGCAATGACATCTAGTGGATCCATGTGGTTTATGAAAAGAACCTACAAGCAATGAATCTAGTGGATCCATGTGGTTTAGGAAAAGAACATACATGCAATGACATCTAGTGGATCCATGTGGTTTATGAAAAGAACACACATGCAATGACTCTAGTGGATCCATGTGGTTTAGGAAAACAACACACATGTAATGACATCTAGTGGATCCATGTGGTTTATGAAAAGAACACACATGCAATGACATCTAGTGGATCCATGTGGTTTATGAAAATAACACACATGCAATGACATCTAGTGGATCCATGTGGTTTATGAAAAGAACACACATGCAATGACATCAGTGGATCCATGTGGTTTATGAGGAGAACACACATGTAATGGCATCTAGTGGATCCATGTGGTTTAGGAAAAGAACACCACATGCTGGAGTGGCATCATTGTATGTGTTCTTTTCCAAAACCACAATGATGCACACTGATGTAGAGACATACACATCCAATGACTCTAGTGGATCAATGCGGTTTATGAAAAGAACACACATGCAATGACATATAGTGGATCCATGTGGTTTAGGAAAAGAACACACATGCACTGACATCTAGTGGTGTCTAGTGGATCCATGTTATTTAGGAAAAGAACACCACATGCTGGAGTGGCATCGTTGCATGTGTTATTTTCCAAAACCGCAATGATGCACACTGATGTAGAGACATACACATCCAATGACTCTAGTGGATCAATGCGGTTTATGAAAAGAACACACATGCAATGACATATAGTGGATCCATGTGGTTTAGGAAAAGAACACACATGCACTGACATCTAGTGGTGTCTAGTGGATCCATGTTATTTAGGAAAAGAACACCACATGCTGGAGTGGCATCGTTGCATGTGTTATTTTCCGAAACCGCAATGATGCACACTGACACACACACACATCCAAGTGGGTGTGGTGATGTAGCATCTTTCAAACTAGTGGTAGAATGCATGTCGTAGTTGAATCCCAATATGTTGCTAGGGTTCCTGGACATGTTTGGACACCACATGCTGGAGTGGCATCATTGCATGTGTTCTTTTCCTAAACCACAATGATGCACACTAACACACACACACACATCCAAGTGGGTGCGGTGATGCAACATCTTTCAAACTGATGATAGAATGCATGTTGTAGTTGAATCCCAACATGCTTCTAGGGTTCCTAGACATGGTTGGACACCACATGCTGGAGTGGCATCATTTCATGTGTTCTTTTCCAAAACCACAATGATGCACACTGACAAACACACACATCCAAGTGGGTGTGGTGATGGGGAATGTTCGTTTGCGGTACCAAACTTGGTGGGTGAGCGCACCGCGGTACCCGAGTTGCCATCAATCGCACGGAGGGGCCATAGTAGATTCGCTAATTGTCCAGAAGGGCCAAATGGGGGTGAATACAAATCTAATGGCCAAACGGAAAATGGTTGAACTCAAATACCGCCGTTAGGTCAACTCTTCTTGGCCCGCCATGTCAGTATTCCCTGTTATCTTTTGCGGTCATGGACTAGCTTCCCCCCGCGTGGACCAGATCCCTGAGTGGACGAGATCTATTTCTTTGCTCTGCTCTGGTCTTCTCCCCTGCTCCCCTCCCCATAACATTTGCTCAGCTCCGGCTGCTCGTCTCAGATCGGAGCTTGCACTTTCTCTAATTTGCGTCTCCGCCATGTCTGGTCAACCTCCCACGCCTCTAATCCAAGATCGAAGCCGTCGCTGTTGCATCGTCCGCCATATCGGAGCTTCGCGTCCCCGGACTAATATCTCGCCTCTGGCTAGTCCTTCTCGCACGCCGGAGCGTGTCCCGTCGGGCGATCCAGGCCGGCGACCGGCCTCGGGAAGTTGCATGCTGCCGCGCACCCTAGGCATGGTAGCCCTGGCACAGCAGTTCGACGACCACGCTATCATGGCCACCGTGCTGGGCGTCCGTCCCGCCGTGTCGCCAGCAGAGTTCTGCCGGCTGTGTCTCGCTTTTGGGATCGCAAATGAGGTCAACATTGAGGTATGCATGCCGCCATTCGATTTTTTCGTCCGGTTCGAGCACAGCTCAGACACCGAGCGCATTCTGCATTTTTCCCGTTCTTTTGAGTGTTGCGGGGAGAAAATGAGATTCATGCATTGGCATCACGCCTGTCGGTGGGACGATCGCTTGGGGCAGCTTCGTTTCTTCTGCAAACTCGGCTTTGACAGCCTCCCATTGGATGCTTGGGAGCCGGAGGCCCTCAAGTAGGTCGTCAGTAGCCTTGGCGGCGAGCTGGTGGAAATCATGCCACCGAGCGACAGATGGGTCATCGAGGTAAAGGCGTGGCTGAAAGATCCTGACGCCGTTCCTAAGATGTACGAGGTGCAGATTCCAAGTAGGGCAGGGCGACAGCTTTGCTAGAAGCACCCAGTCATCATCCACCTGGAGGAGGTTCTGGACTCGGTACATGGCATTTAGGGCCCCGAAGAGGCTGCCAGAAAGCACCCTCGTTGCATGCAGTGTTGGCCTGGAAGGATCGATGGCACAGGACCGCCACCGTTTCGTGACGGGGCACACAGTTTCGGTGGGGGGACCGAGCCTGGACAAGCTGGTGGTTCTGATTTCCCTCGAGTGAAGACAGAGCTTTAGTGAATTGTCATGGTATGTGTGGCTAATGAATTTGTAGTATGGAGAGCGTAGCAGGAAGTTAGCATCGACTAAAAATGTGTAATAGTTTGAATCGATGTAGTACGTGTGTGTAATAGTTTTAAGTAGTATGTGTGTGTAATAGTTTGAATCGATGTAGTATGTGTGGGTAATGAATTTGATGTAGTGTGTGTGTGTAATAGTTTGAATCGATGTAGTTGAACACCGTGCTTTATAATTTCTGTGAATAACCAAGGACAACCTCATGAAAAGAGAGGGTGGTATGGCAATGGGCAATGTCAATTCTGTGGATGCCAGGAAAATGTAGTCCATCTCCTCTTCAAGTACTCCCTCCGTTTCAAAATATAAAATGGTTTAGCTTTGTGAATGGAGCGTATCTAGACATCTTTTAGTGATGGTGCTTTCTAAACCTAGATGAACCTACATACTAAAAGGGGACTAGATACACTTCATGCACAAAGCTAAAACATCTTATATTTTAAAATGGAGGGAGTACAAGGTAGCTACATTTGTAACACGTTGAACTGCAAGACCATTTTGCAGGCTACACAAGACAAAGGAAAAAATGGTTTACAGCACAGATAGCAGACGCAAAATCTGTAGTCTGGGATAAAAAGATGCCACTTAACTGGATTGAACCACGACTAGTAATTGAAGGAAATAGGTACTTGATAGTATTTGCTTACAACAGTAGTACTTCCATACAAAAGGGTCTTATACTTGCACAAAAGTGGGCTAAACTTCCTACTAATTTATAGAACAATTCGTCAGCATTTCATCTACAAAAGCCATTCTTCAGTCTGAACTTAACTATTCTACACTGAAGAAACTACAGATCTCCACCAGAAAAGTTGGCTGGCCAATTGCCTTGAGAGGACATAAGTTCTTTGATCATTTATCCCAAACTGATCTATTGCCTTCCCGCCAAACTACAAGAAATCTGCATCGTTCATGCACGAGCGATTTGCATGCGCCAGTCCCAGTTCAGTTGGACCATCCGCGCCGCCGCAACGATTTCTTCAAAACTGAAATTCGATATCTCCTTCTCGGGATCGTAGGTCCGTGTGAACTCAAACCTGAATTCCGGGGCTGAGCTGATGCCCGCCGCGGCTCCGGCTGTCGAATAATCCAGCATGCTGAGTGTAGACGCTTGGTCTCTACCACGGTACGGCCTTCGATGGTGCGTAGGATGGAGCGTCTTGGCCGCAGACAGCGTGCTCCCAGCCTACCCCACTGAGGTAAGGTAGTCCGTGCCGAAGCATGGACGCGAGAGTTCCTAGACCTTGGCGCTGCCCTGTTCGAGGGTGTGTACCCTCGGTGGCGGCATGCTCTCATGAACGATTTGATACGTACCTTGTTCCCACTGCCTAGAGCATGCCGTAATGCCGTCGTGCGATTTCTCCACATCGCTCTCTTGGCCCTGCTTGCCGCATCTGGCACCGACAACAGCGCAGTCGCCGCCACGGCCGATTCGGCACATTCGGGGAAATCATCCGCCTGGCAGGGCAATGGGAGACCGGCCTTGAAGTAGAGTTTCAAGGCCTGCCTTAGAGGGGCTAAATACCCCAGTTTCGGCGGCTGTCGCAGCGGCGATGGCTTAAGCGAGGCCATGTTACCCTAGTTGGTGCGGCACGGAGGAGCTGCGCAAGGTGAACTGTGGTTAGTCGGAGAAGGAGAGTGAAAGACTGACAGTAGGTTTGGACTACGGGCATGCGTGAAAATAACCATTTCCCATTTCCTTAGAGGGTAATAATTCGACACTCGTTGCATTAACAGCTCAATCTTTATTTCCCTTCTCAGCATAAGAGTGTGAACATATTAAAAAGATCGGTCGTGGCTATCCACCTCATGGGGCAATGTACCAGGACATGCAGGAGACGGGACCGGGTTTCATTTTAGAAATGTTGACGACTGTGCCCTTATGTTTATATGATATTATTTATTTGCCACCATGTACCGTCGAGTGTAGCAACACCATCAGAAATAGGGGATAACGACGTGGCGTGTTTCTGACTGGTGGGCCCGCCCCCTCCACCTTCGACGGCGTGCATCCCAGGTTCGAGGGGTGGTGCCGCCCACCAAATTTTCCACGTCTGGAAGTGTGTGATCTATCATGATCCAGTTGTTGAGATGGAATTCGGGCACCTTTAAAGTGCGGCGCCAATGGGTGCAGACTTCCCGACAAGCAGCATAGGTGTCGACGTACTCCTCTTTCTCCAGCAAATAGTCGGCAATCTTATGGTGGGTCCGGGAGATCGCCCAGTTCCTCTTCATCCGCCATCGCCATGGCTTACGTGCGGGAATGTTTTGATCGAGGAAGAAAGAAGAACTACCACTGCGAGGAGAAGAAGAAGAGGATAACAGACGAGGGAGACGAAGCGGAACTGCCACTACGAGGAGACAATGAGACGGGGGAGAAGAAGCGGAACTGCCAATTCAAGTTTGGATCAACGGGATTTTTTCGGAACTAGCGTGTGAACCAGCCATGCACTGCATGCAAGTTTTGATCAAACAGACTAACATGTGGGACCTGCTAAAAATTTCCGTGAAGTGCTCCCCGTGCATAGTGCGCTGACAGGTGGCATGTTTTCTGACAGGCGGGCCCACCTCCTCCACCTACGACAGCGCGTGTCCCAGGTTCAAGGGCTGGTGCCGCCCACCAACACATTATTGTGCAATTTTCCATGCTTTGTCACAACCAGCTCCGCTCCACTCCTCTCCTCTGCTCCTGCCACCGCCACTCCGCTCAGTCGTGCACCACTCTTGTCGTCACCTTGGGTCGTCGTCCTCCCGCCCTCCCCTCCCTGCCATCCCCTCACGTCCCCTACCCTTCCCTTCCTGCCATGTCTCCTTGCCGCCGCCCACCGCCCAGGCACGTCTGGAAACGAAAACCGAGAGTCGTCCGTTAGGTTAGGGGCCCAACAATGCTGGTGATCCGGATCCCGCTCGGAGATGGATCCTGTGAGGCTTGATAGCATGGATATGGGTCCTGCACGGCTAGAGAGCACGGAATCTCCTTCAAGTCTGGAGAGCACAGAGGACAACGAAACAGGGGAGAGGAAGCGGGGTGTAGAGCTTTGGAGGTATGGAGCCCGGAGAAGGTGCCATGCGTCCACATTGAAGGGTAAGAACTGTAATTCCTTATATGCATACCCCAATTAGCGTTTCTAGTCCCGTGGTGATGGCAAGGATATGTGTTGGTAACCGCAGTACGTCTATACAGCTTGTCCTTGAGCATGATGCTTTGTCAAGCGAGCATGAAGGCACTGAAACGTGTGTCGGTGCGGATGATGATGAGAAAGCATATCCAGACGTGGATGCTGACCCTGATAGGATGGAGAGTAGGGAATATTTGGTTGATTCGAACTTTGAGCCTGACTATGGGACTGATGAGGAAGAGGAATGTGAAGATGTGGAAATGGGATGTAGATACGATGAAGAAGACTTGGACAGGCCAGTGATACACTTTGACAGGGACAATCCTACAATTGATGAGGGGACTGTCTTTGATAATGTGGAGGACTGCAGATATGCAGTTGCAACCTATGCAATCAGAGTTGGGTTCGAATTTATCATTGAAAAGAGCGACCAAAATAGATTTAGGGTGCCTTAGGGAAAGTAATGTGTAAATGGAGATTACATGCATCTCCAATGCGGGTGGACACCCATTTCAGGTTGCAATAGCTACATTTAGTTTCAGTCTTTCTCATATTTATTCGCGATAACTAGCTCAATTATTTGGATTCTTATCGAATGCGATCAAAGTAAACACGAAGAAACACAACTGCCCTAATACTTCTTTAAGTGGTAAAATTAGACCGCGACTACCAAGTGGATTCTTTGCATCGTATTGATGGGTGAGGCAGATCATAACATTGGACCAAATTGAACTCAGAGCAAAGATTAGCAAAAAGTTTAACGTTCTGATTCCTTATCATAGAGTCTTTGATGGGAAGGAGATGGCTCTAGACTTCATTCAAGGCAAGTGGAATGGCAGTTTTCATATGTTGTATAGTTTCAAAGCTCAGGTAGAGAAAACATCACCTGGTAGTGTTGTTGACATCGATTACGAGGTTATGAAAGGGAGAGAAAAGGTCTCGAGGGGGTCGTGTATAAGCAGCGATAAGATATGCTTCAGGAGATGTTTTGTCCACTCAAGGCATGCCGAAGGGGTTCCTAGACGGCTGTAGGCCATACTTGGAAATAGGCGCAACTTCTTTAACAGGGAAGTTCAGGGGACATGTTGCTTCTGCTTGTGCTTTGGATGCGCATAATTGTCTTCTACCCGTAGCTTATGTTGTTCTTGAGGGTGAATCAAATGAAAGCTGGACATGGTTCATGCAGAGACTACGGGAAGCAATTGGTCACCCTGAAGGCTTGGTGATACACACCGGTGCATCCGAGGGTCTTGAGAATGCTGTTGATGCTGTGTTTCCTGGGGTTGAGCATAGGGAATGCATGCGGCACCTCGCTACTAACTTCACGAAGAAGTTCAAAGGAAAGATCTTTGAAGAGGACTTGTGGCGATCAGCATACACATACATCCCAAGCACGCATGCTACTTACTTGCAGAACATGTATGTAGTGCCAAAGGTGAAAAAAATACCTTGAGGAACATCACACCAAGCTATGGGCCAGAAGCAAGTTTGGTGAGTTAAGCAAGGTGGATTTTGTATGCAATAATTTGGCAGAGAGTTTCAATGATAAGATTTCGGGCATGAAGACACTTGGAATTGTTATTTTGTTGGATGCAATAAGACAGTGCATAATGGTGAAGATAGATTTAAGGCAAAGAATTTGTGCAAGAAACTTTTTAGGCCATAAAATAGTTCCAAAGGTGGTTATGTTACTGAATGCAAGAACCAGGGCAATGAGAACGATAAAGATGAGGGTGGTCAGAAGTTCCGGAACATTGGCTGAGGTTTATGCAGAATACAAGCGTGGAAGTGAACGGAGGTACACTGTAGACATTGGAAACAAGACTTGTTCATGCAGGCAGTGGCAGATTATTGGTCTGCCATGTCACCATGCAATTTACTTTATCTTAAAGCTTAGAGGTAACGGAGCTGAAATAGAGAACTATGTCGACAACTATTTCTCTGTGGACAAGTTTGCTGCAACTTATGCAGAAAACGTACCACCTATGGCCGATGAAAATGATTGGGAGATTGTCGATCCAGGGTTCAAACTTCAACCACTAGTTCTTAGGAGGCCACCTGGGAGGCCTAGAAAGCTAAGGATCAAAGCCTCCACCGATAAAGGTCCAAGGCTGGGAGCTAGGAAAAGGAAATGCGGACGTTGTGGCGGATTCGGCCATATCAAGAGGTTGTGCAAAAACCTAGTTACACATGCTATTGTCCCTGTTCACACCCCGGTGGCAGAAATGAGCCTTCTCAGCCAGAACTGGCGGAAGAGCAGCACGAAGATGGTGATGAGCACTCGGAGGAAAACGTACATAAGTAGCCAATTTATGAAGAAGTGGAGGTGCCGGCGAGAAAAGGGTGTGAAAAGAAACAAAAGGGTAAGCGGAACGGGGAGGAAAGGCCAAATAATAGAGGTGTATTAGAATATGAAGAAGTTGCAGGGGTGATTGAGGATGTTCTTGAGGATCTTTCGGCTAACTGGAGGAGAAATAATAAATCCCTGCCAATTTCATCTTTGTATGATTCTCTGGATGAAAGTTAAGCTTAAAAATTGTTTTATTTGCCATTTTATCATTTTTTTATCCCCATCAAATGATGCTTAATGCAGCGTGGGCTAGCAGACTAATAAGAGGAGCAGAAAGATGCGGGCACAGTAACATCCTATGTTGAATTATATCATTGAAACTAAACTAGCCGTGTCGTCTTTATTTATATCTGGCGCGTGTAACGTGTCTGTGATGGGGTCATGTGGACCAGATTACATTTTTTAAAAATATTATTACATTAATTTTTTACCTGCGTTTGGACGCGGCTACTAGTTCCCATCTCCCTTGCATTCCCATCTCCTCTGGCACACTCCAGAATTATGGCTGTGCCATCAAGTAGCAGAGTCAGCGTATTGTCCCATCAGGTGTGAACGCAATGACTTTTGATTAGTTTGAAAGGCAGAGAAACCTAAAACATGTATCTAGACATGTATTGGGTATAGACACATTTATTAAATATCCAATCAAACTAAGTCAGTTATATCTGGACAGGAGTAGTACACTATTACAACACGCTCGATCCCTTCTCCTCAGGCGCACTCCAAATTACGGTTGTGCCATCAAGTGCTGGGAGCAGAGTCAGCGTATTGTCCCATCAGATATGCCAGGGAACGCGCGAACTTTATTTTCAGGATCGGACTAGTTTTGATCGACTAGTTTCAAAGACAAAGACAACTAAAACATGGACAACATATATAGATTATGACGATAATCGACCATGACTCAGGTGACCCAGATCGAAAGAGCGCATTAAGATATCGTAGATAGATTTAATTTATGTTTAAGTGGCCCTAATCGACTATGACGCTCCCGCAGTCTCCATCATTGATGATGTTGTCCGCGTCGCCGCCAGCCTCCTCCGCGTCGGAATCGATGCCGACATTCCCGGCAGCGTTCCTCCTCCTCATGAATTCTTCACGGCGTGCTGCATCGATAACGGTGGAGGTCGTACGCCCAGGCACTACCCAGAAGCGTTGCCTCCCTTTGGGGTTACACAGATCCAGGTGATTCTCCCGCCGGTGGATTCCGCATAGCTCAATCAACGCAGCCCGCTCCTTCTTGAATAGCTTTTGCCAGTACGCGCTCGTACGTGAGTACAGCGCCATTGCCCTCTTCTGCTCCGACAGCTGGCGGCGGCGCTCCTCGACCTGCCTCGCCAACGCGTTGTCGCGCAAGAGCAGCGCGACAGGAACCCCGGCGTAGCTGACCTCAAAGCCGGCCGGAAGCCTCGCTAACGGCGGCGCGAGTATCTCGTAGTGGGCGAACATCGGTGCCTCGTGCAATCTGAGTTTGGGCCTCTCCCTCTCCATGGCGATGAAGGAACACGATCTGCTTTTCGGCCCCGAGGTTAAGGGGATAAGGGCAAGGACGTAGGCCCAGCGTAGTTGCCACGGCCAATCAGTTCACAGAACAGACTTCTCGCGGATCGCCCTCGCGAAGGACATCACTATCGTCCACGCACCCTGATCCAACGACGCCTAACAATCGGGGATCGAGTCTTCTAGAAGCCCAGAGCGGTTGCTAGTTAGTTATGCGTCCCGATTGTTTGTGGCCAACGGCGGTAGTTGAAAATAATACACATTTCAATGACACTGGTGGATCCATCTGTGGTCTCTAAAGAGAACACACATCCAATGACTCTGGTTGTTGTTAGTAAAAAGAACACGCATGCAATGACACTAGTGGATCCATATGTGGTATGTGAAAAGAACACACATGCAATGACTCCAGTTGTTGTTACTAAAAAGAACACACATGCAATGACACTAGTGGATCCATGGGTGGATTGTGAAAAGAGCACACATGCAATGACACTGGTGGATCCATATGTGGTATGTGAAAAGAACACACATGCAATGACTCTAGTTGTTGTTAGTGAAAAGAACACTCATGCAATGACACCGGTGGATCCATGGGTGGATTGTGAAAAGAACATACATGCAATGACACTGGTGGATCCATATGTGGTATGTGAAAAGAACACACATGCAATGACTCTGGTTGTTGTTAGTGAAAAGAACACACATGCAATGACACTGGTGGATCCAAAGGTGGTATGTGAAAATAACACACATTTCAATGACTCTGGTTGTTTTTGCTAAAAACAAACACATGCAATGACACTGGTGGATCCATAGGTGGTATGTGAGAAGAACATCCATGAAACGACTCTGGTTGTTGTTAGTAAAAAGAACACACATGCAATGACACTGGTGGATCCATAGGTGGTCTCTGAAGAGAGCACACATGGAATGACTCCAGTTGTTGTTAGTGAAAAGAACACACATGCAATGGCACTGGTTGTTGTTACTAAAAAGAACACCCATGCAATGACACTGGTGGATCCATGGGTGGATTGTGAAAAGAGCACACATGCAATGACTCCAGTTGTTCTTAGTGAAAAGAACATACATGCAATGACACTGGTGGATCCATGTGTGGTCTCTGTAGAGAACACACATTTCAATGACACTGGTGGATCCATATGTGGTATGTGAAAAGAACACACATGCAATGACTCTGGTTGTTGTTAGTGAAAAGAACACACATGCAATGACACTGGTGGATCCATATGTGGTATGTGAAAAGAACACACATGCAATGACTCCAGTTGTTGTTAGTGAAAAGAACATACATGCAATGACACCGGTGGATTCATGTGTGGTCTCTGAAGAGAGCACACATTTCAATGACTCTAGTTGTTGTTAGTAAAAAGAACACACATGCAATGACACTGGTGGGTCCATGTGTGGTCTCTGAAGAGAACACACATGCAATGACTCTGGTTGTTACTAAAAAGAGCACACATGCAATGAAACTAGTGGATCCGGGTGTAAATTGTGAAGAGAACACACATGCAATAATACTGGTGGATCCATAGGTGGTATGTGAGAAGAACAGCCATGAAATGACTCTGGTTGTTCTTAGTAAAAAGAACAAAAATGCAATGACACCGGTGGATCCATAGGTGGTATGTGGAAAGAACACACATGTAAAATGACTCTGGTTGTTGTTACTAAAAAGAACACACATGTAATGACACTGGTGGATCCATACGTGGATTATGAAATGAACACACATGCAATGACACCGGTGGATCCATAGGTGGTATGTGAAAAGAGCACACATGCAATGACTCCAGTTGTTGTTAGTGAAAAGAACACACATGCAATGACACTGGTGGATCCATGTGTGGTCTCTGTAGAGAACACACATTTCAATGACACTAGTGGATCCATATGTGGTATGTGAAAAAACACACATGCAATGACTCTGGTTGTTGTTAGTGAAAAGAACACACATGCAATGACACTGGTGGATCCATATGTGGTATGTGAAAAGAACACGCATGCAATGACTCTGGTTGTTGTTACTAAAAACAACACACATGCAATGACACCGGTTGATCCATGGGTGGATTATGAAAATAACATACATGCAATGACACTGGTGGATCCATATGTGGTATGTGAAAAGAACACACATGAAATGACTCTGGTTGTTGTTAGTGAAAAGAACACACATGCAATGACACTGGTGGATCCATAGGTGGTATGTGAAAAGAACACACATTACAATGACTCTAGTTGTTGTTACTAAAAAGAACACACATGCAATGACACTGGTGGATCCATGGGCGGATTGTGAAAAGAACACACATGCAAGGACACTGGTGGATCCATAGGTGGTATGTGAAAAGAACACACATTTCAATGACTCTAGTTGTTGTTACTAAAAAGAACACACATGCAATGACACTGGTGGATCCATGTGTGGCCTCTATAGAGAACACACATTTCAATGACACTTGTGGATGCATATGTGGTATGTGAAAATAACACACATGCAATGACACTGGTGGATCCATAGGTGGTATGTGAAGAGAACACACATGCAATGACACTAGTGGATCCATAGGTGGTATGTGAGAAGAGCAGCCATGAAATGACTCTGGTTGTTCTTAGTAAAAAGAACACACATGCAATGACACTGGTGGATCCATAGGTGGTCTCTGAAGAGAGCACACATGCAATGACTCCAGTTGTTGTTAGTGAAAAGAACACACATGCAATGGCACAGGTTGTTGTTACTAAAAAGAACACACATGTAATGACACTGGTGGATCCATGGGTGGATTGTGAAAAGAACACACATGTAATGACACTGGTGGATCCATAGGTGCTATGTGAAAAGAACACACATTTCAATGACTCTGGTTGTTCTTAGTAAAAAGAACACACATGCAATGACACCGGTGGATCCATAGGTGGTCTCTGAAGAGAGCACACATGCAAAGACTCCAGTTGTTGTTAGTGAAAAGAACACACATGCAATGACACTAGTGGATCCATATGTGGATTGTGAAAAGAGCACACATGCAATGACTCCAGTTGTTGTTAGTGAAAAGAACATACATGCAATGACACTGGTGGATCCATGTGTGGTCTCTATAGAGAACACACATTTCAATGACACTGGTGTATCCATATGTGGTATGTGAAAAAACACACATGCAATGACACTGGTTGTTGTTACTATAAAGAACACACATGCAATGACACTGGTGGATCCATGTGTGGATTGTGAAGAGAACACACATGCAATGACACAGGTGGATCCATTGGTGGTATGTGAGAAGAGCAGCCATGAAATGGCTCTGGTTGTTCTTAGTAAAAAGAACACACATTCAATGACACTGGTGGATCCATAGGTGGTCTCTGAAGAGAGCACACATGCAATGACTCCCGTTGTTGTTAGTGAAAAGAACACACATGCAATGACACTAGTTGTTGTTACTAAAAAGAACCCACATGCAATGACACTGGTGGATCCATGTGTGGATTGTGAAGAGAACACATATGCAATGACACTGGTGGATCCGTAGGTGGTATGTGAGAAGAACAGCCATGAAATGACTCTGGTTATTCTTAGTAAAAAGAACACACGTGCAATGACACTGGTGGATCCATAGGTGGTCTCTGAAGAGAGCACACATGCAATGACTCCAGTTGTTGTTAGTGAAAAGAACACACATGCAATGACACTGGTTGTTACTAAAAAGAACATACATGCAATGACACTGGTGGATCCATATGTGGATTGTCAAAAAAAAACACATGCAATGACTCCAGTTGTTGTTAGTAAAAATAACATACATGCAATGACACTGGTGGATCCATAGGTGGTATCTGTAGAGAATACACATTTCAATGACACTGGTGGATCCATATGTGGTATGTGAAAAGAACACACATGCAATGACTCTTGTTGTTGTTAGTGAAAAGAACACACATGCAATGACTCCAGTTGTTGTTAGTGAAAAGAACACACATGCAATGACACTGGTTGTTGTTACTAAAAAGAACACACATGCAATGACACTGGTGGATCCATGTGTGGATTGTGAAGAGAACACACATGCAATGACACTGGTGGATCCATAGGTGGTATGTGAGAAGAACAGCCATGAAATGACTCTGGTTGTTCTTAGTAAAAAGAACACACATGCAATGACACTGGTGGATCCATAGGTGGTCTCTAAAGAGAGCACACATGCAATGACTCCAGTGGTTGTTAGTGAAAAGAACACACATGCAATGACACTGGTTGTTGTTACTAAAAAGAACACACATGCAATGACACTGGTGGACCCATATGTGGATTGTCAAAAGAACACACATGCGATGACTCCAGTTGTTGTTAGTGAAAATAACATACATGCAATGACACTGGTGGATCCATAGGTGGTATCAGTAGAGAACACACATTTCAATGACACTAGTGGATCCATATGTGGTATATGAAAAGAACACACATGCAATGACTCTGGTTGTTGTTATTGAAAAGAACACACATGCAATGACACTAGTGGATCCATAGGTGCTATGTGAGAAGAACACACATTTCAATGATTCTGGTTGTTGCTACTAAAAAGAACACACATGCAATGACACAGGTGGATCCATGGGTGGATTGTGAAAAGAACACACATGTAGTGACACTGGTGGATCCATAGGTGGTATGTGAAAAGAACACACATTTCAATAACTCTGGTTGTTGTTACTAGAAAAAACACATGCAATGACACTGGTGGGTCCATCTGTGGTCTCTGTAGAGAACACTCATTTCAATGACACTGGTGGATCCATATGCGGTATGTGAAAAGAACACACATGCAATGACACTGGTGGATCCATAGGTGGTATGTGAAGAGAACACACATGCAATGACACTGGTGGATCCATAGGTGGTATGTGAGAAGAACATCCATGAAATGACTCTAGTTGTTCTGAGTAAAAAGAACACACATGCAATGACACTGGTGGATCCATAGGTGGTCTCTGAAGAGAGCACACATGCAATGACTCCAGTTGTTCTTAGTGAAATGAACACACATGCAATGGCATAGGTTGTTGTTACTAAAAAGAACACACATGTAATGACACTGGTGGATCCATGGGTGGATTGTGAAAAGAACACACATGTAATGACACTGGTGGATCCATAGGTGCTATGTGAAAAGAACACACATTTCAATGACTCTGGTTGTTGTTACTAAAAAGAACACACATGCAATGACACTAGTGGATCCACGTGTCGTCTCTGTAGAGAACACACATTTCAATGACACTGGAGGATCCATATGTGGTATGTGAAAAGAACACACATGCAATGACTCTGGTTGTTGTTAGTGAAAAGAACACACATGCAATGACACTGGTGGATCCATATGTGGTATGTGAAAAGAACACACATGCAATGACTCTGGTTGTTGTTACTAAAAAGAACACACATGCAATGACACCAATGGATCCATGGGTGGATTGTGAAAAGAACATACATACAATGACACTGGTGGATCCATATGTGGTATGTGAAAAGAACACACATGCAATGACTCTGGTTGTTGTTAGTGAAAAGAACACACATGCAATGACACTGGTGGATCCATAAGTGGTATGTGAAAAGAACACACATTTCAATGACTCTGGTTGTTGTTACTTAAAACAAACCAAATGCAATGACACTGGTGGATCCATAGGTGGATTATGAAATGAACACACATGCAATGACACTGGTGGATCCATAGGTGGTATGTGAGAAGAACACACATTTCAATGACTCTGATTGTTGTTACTAAAAAGAACACACATGCAATGACACTAGTGGATCCATGGGTCGACTATGAAAAGAGCACACATGCAATAACACTGGTGGATCCATATGTGGTATGTGAAAATAACACACATGCAATGACTCCAGTTGTTGTTAGTGAAAAGAACATACATGCAATGACACCGGTGGATCCATGTGTGGTCTCTGAAGAGAGCACACATTTCAATGACTCTTGTTGTTGTTAGTAAAAAGAAAACACATGCAATGACACTAGTGGATCCATAGGTGGTATGTGAAAAGAACAGAACATTTCAATGACTCTGGTTGTTGTTACTAAAAAGAACACACATGCAATGACACTTGTGGATCCATGGTTGGATTGTGAAAAGAACACACATGCAATGACACTGGTGGATCCATAGGTGGTATGTGAAAAGAACACACATTTCAATGACTCTGGTTGTTGTTACTAAAAAGAACACACATGCAATGACACTCGTGGATCCATGGGTGGATTGTGAAAAAAACACACATGCAATGACACTGGTGGATCCATAGGTGGTATGTGAAAAGAACACACATTTCAATGACTTTGGTTGTTGTTACTAAAAATAACACACATGCAATGACACTGGTGGATCCATGTGTGGTCTCTGTAGAGAACACACATTTCAATGACACTGGTGGATCCATATGTAGTATGTGAAAAGAACACACGTGCAATGACTCTGGTTGTTGTTAGTGAAAATAACACACATGGAATGACACTGGTGGATCCATAGGTGGTATGTGAAAAGAACACACATGAAATGACTCCAGTTGTTAGTGAAAAGAACATACATGCAATGACACCGGTGGATCCATGTGTGGTCTCTGAAGAGAGCACATATTTCAATGACTCTGGTTGTTGTTAGTAAAAATAAAACACATGCAATGACACTAGTGGATCCATAGGTGGTATGTGAAAAGAACACACATTTCAATGACTCTGGTTGTTGTTACTAAAAAGAACACACATGCAATGACACTTGTGGATCCATGGTTGGATTGTGAAAAGAACACACATGCAATGACACTGGTGGATCCATAGGTGGTATGTGAAAAGAACACACATTTCAATGACTCTGGTTGTTGTTACTAAAAAGAACACACATGCAATGACACTCGTGGATCCATGGGTGGATTGTGAAAAAAACACACATGCAATGACACTGGTGGATCCATAGGTGGTATGTGAAAAGAACACACATTTCAATGACTTTGGTTGTTGTTACTAAAAAGAACACACATGCAATGACACTGGTGGATCCATGTGTGGTCTCTGTAGAGAACACACATTTCAATGACACTGGTGGATCCATATGTAGTATGTGAAAAGAACACACATGCAATGACTCTGGTTGTTGTTAGTGAAAAGAACACACATGGAATGACACTGGTGGATCCATAGGTGGTATGTGAAAAGAACACACATGCAAAATGACTCTGGTTGTTGTTACTAAAAGAACAGATATGCAATGACACGGTGGATCCATAGGTGGATTATGAATTGAACACACATGCAATGACACTGGTGGATCCATAGGTGGTATGTGAGAAGAACACACATTTCAGTGACTCTGGTTGTTGTTAGTGAAAAGAACACACATGCAATGACACTGGTGGATCCATAGGTTGTATGTGAAAAGAACACACATTTCAATGACTCGTTGTTTTTACTAAGAAGAACACACATGCAATGACACTGGTGGATCCATAGGTGGATTATGAAATGAACACACATGTAATGACACTTGTGGATCCATAGGTGGTATGTGAGAAGAACACACATGTCAATGACTCGTTCTTGTTACTAAAAGAACACACTTGCAATGACACTGGTGGATCCATGGGTGGATTGTGAAAAGAGCACACATGCAATGACACTGGTGGATCCATATGTGGTATGTGAAAAGAACACACATGCAATGACTCCAGTTGTTGTTAGTGAAAAGAACATACATGCCATGACACCGGTGGATCCATGTGTGGTCTCTGAAGAGAGCACACATTTCAATGACTCTAGTTGTTGTTAGTAAAAAGAACACACATGCAATGACACTGGTGGATCCATATGTGGTATGTGAAAAGAACACACATGCAATGACTCTAGTTTTTGTTAGTGAAAAGAACATACATGCAATGAAACCGGTGGATCCATGTGTGGTCTCTAAAGAGAGCACACATTTCAATGACTCTGGTTGTTGTTCGTAAAAAGAACACACATGCAATGACACTAGTGGATCCATGTGTGGTCTCTAAAGAGAACACACATGCAATGACACTGTTTGTTGTTACTAAAAAGAACACACATGCAATGACACTGGTGGATCTATGTGTGGATTGTGAAGAGAACACACATGCAATGACACTGGTGGATCCATAGGTGGTATATGAGAAGAACATCCATGAAATGACTCTGGTTGTTGTTAGTAAAAAGAACACACATGCAACGACACTGGTGGATCCATAGGTGGAATTTGAAAAGAGCACACATTTCAATGACTCTGGTTGTTGTTAGTGAAAAGAACACACATGCAATGACACTGGTGGATCCATAGGTGGATTGTGAAAAGAGCACACATGCCATGATTCCGGAAGGTGTTAGTGAAAAGAACACAAATGCAATGACACTGGTGGATCCATAGGTGGTATGTGAAGAGAACACACATGCAATGACACTGGTGGATCCATAGGTGGTATGTGAGAAGAACATCCATGAAATGACTCTAGTTGTTCTTAGTGAAAAGAACACACATGCAATGACACTGGTGGATCGATAGGTGGTCTTTGAAGAGAGCACACATGCAATGACTCCAGTTGTTGTTAGTGAAAAGAACACACATGCAATGGCACAGGTTGTTGTTACTAAAAAGAACACACATGTAATGACACTGGTGGATCCATGGGTGGATTGTGAAAAGAACACACATGTAATGACACTGGTAGATCCATAGGTGCTATGTGAAAAGAACACACATTTCAATGACTCGTTGTTGTTACTAAAAGAACACACATGCAATGACACTGGTGGATCCACGTGTCGTCTCTGTAGAGAACACACATTTCAATGACACTGGAGGATCCATATGTGGTATGTGAAAAGAACACACATGCAATGACTCTGGTTTGTTGTTAGTGAAAAGAACACACATGCAATGACACTGGTGGATCCATATGTGGTATGTGAAAAGAACACACATGCAATGACTCTGGTTGTTGTTACTAAAAAGAACACACATGCAATGACACCGGTGGATCCATGGGTGGATTGTGAAAAGAACATACATGCAATGACACTGGTGGATCCATATGTGGTAAGTGAAAAGAACACACATGCAATTACTCTGGTTGTTGTTAGTGAAAAGAACACACATGCAATGACATTGGTGGATCCATAAGTGGTATGTGAAAAGAACACACATTTCAATGACTCTAGTTGTTGTTACTAAAAAGAACACACATGCAATGACACTGGTGGATCCGTAGGTGGATTACGAAATGAACACACATGCAATGACACTGGTGGATCCATAGGTGGTATGTGAGAAGAACACACATTTCAATGACTCTGGTTGTTGTTACTAAAAAGAACACACATGCAATGACACTAGTGGATCCATGGGTCGACTGTGAAAAGAGCACACATGCAATAACACTGGTGGATCCATATGTGGTATGTGAAAAGAACACACATGCAATGACTCCAGTTGTTGTTAGTGAAAAGAACATACATGAAATCACAACGGTGGATCAATGTGTGGTCTCAAGAGAGCACACATTTCAATGACTCTGGTTGTTGTTAGTAAAAAGAAAACACATGCAATGACACTAGTGGATCCATAGGTGGTATGTGAAAAGAACACACATTTCAATGACTCTGGTTGTTGTTACTAAAAAGAACACACATGCAATGACACTTGTGGATCCATGGGTGGATTATGAAAAGAGCACACATGCAATGACACTGGTGGATCCATAGGTGGTATGTGAAAAGAACACACATTTCAATGACTCTGGTTGTTGTTACTAAAAAGAACACACATGCAATGACACTCGTGGATCCATGGGTGGATTGTGAAAAGAACACACATGCAATGACACTGGTGGATCCATAGGTGGTATGTGAAAAGAACACACATTTCAATGACTTTGGTTGTTGTTACTAAAAAGAACACACATGCAATGACATCAGGTGGATCCATGTGTGGTCTCAGAGAACACACATTTCAATGACACTGGTGGATCCATATGTAGTATGTGAAAAGAACACACATGCAATGACTCTGGTTGTTGTTAGTGAAAAGAACACACATGGAATGACACTGGTGGATCCATAGGTGGTATGTGAAAAGAACACACATGCAAAATGACTCTGGTTGTTGTTACTAAAAAGAACAGATATGCAATGACACCGGTGGATCCATAGGTGGATTATGAATTGAACACACATGCAATGACACTGGTGGATCCATAGGTGGTATGTGAGAAGAACACACATTTCAGTGACTCGTTGTTGTTAGTGAAAAGAACACATGCAATGACACTGGTGGATCCATAGGTTGTATGTGAAAAGAACACACATTTCAATGACTCTGGTTGTTGTTACTAAGAAGAACACACATGCAATGACACTGGTGGATCCATAGGTGGATTATGAAATGAACACACATGCAATGACACTTGTGGATCCATAGGTGGTATGTGAGAAGAACACACATGTCAATGACTCTGGTTCTTGTTACTAAAAAGAACACACTTGCAATGACACTGGTGGATCCATTGGTGGATTGTGAAAAGAGCACACATGCAATGACACTGGTGGATCCATATGTGGTATGTGAAAAGAACACACATGCAATGACTCAGTTGTTAGCGAAAAAGAACATACATGCCATGACACTGGATCCATGTGTGGTCTCAAGAGAGCACACATTTCAATGACTCTAGTTGTTGTTAGTAAAAGAGCACACATGCAATGACACTGGTGGATCCATATGTGGTATGTGAAAAGAACGCACATGCAATGACTCTAGTTTTGTTAGTGAAAAGAACATACATGTAATGACACTAGTGGATCCATGTGTGGTCTCTAAAGAGAGCACACATTTCAATGACTCTGGTTGTTGTTCGTAAAAAGAACACACATGCAATGACACTAGTGGATCCATGTGTGGTCTCTAAAGAGAACACACATGCAATGACACTGGTTGTTGTTACTAAAAGAACACACATGCAATGACACTGGTGGATCTATGTGTGATTGTGAAGAGAACACACATGCAATGACACTGGTGGATCCATGGGTGGTATATGAGAAGAACATCCATGAAATGACTGGTTGTTAGTAAAAAGAACACACATGCAACGACACTGGTGGATCCATAGGTGGAATTTGAAAAGAGCACACATTACAATGACAATGGTTTTATTTAGTGAAAATAACACACATGAAATGAAAATGGTGGATCAATAGGTGGATTGTGAAAGAGCACACATGCAATGATTCCAGCTGTTGTTAGTGAAAAGAACACAAATGCAATGACACTGGTGGAACCATAGGTGGTATGTGAAGAGAACACACATGCAATGACACTGGTGGATCCATAGGTGGTATGTGAGAAGAACATCCATGAAATGACTCTAGTTGTTCTTAGTGAAAAGAACACACATGCAATGACACTGGTGGATCGATAGGTGGTCTTTGAAGAGAGCACACATGCAATGACTCCAGTTGTTGTTAGTGAAAAGAACACACATGCAATGGCACAGGTTGTTGTTACTAAAAAGAACACACATGTAATGACACTGGTGGATCCATGGGTGGATTGTGAAAAGAACACACATGTAATGACACTGGTAGATCCATAGGTGCTATGTGAAAAAAACACACATTTCAATGACTCTGGTTGTTTTTGCTAAAAAGAACACACATGCAATGACACTGGTGGATCCACGTGTCGTCTCAGTAGAGAACACACATTTCAATGACACTGGAGGATCCATATGTGGTATGTGAAAAGAACACACATGCAATGACTCTGGTTTGTTGTTAGTGAAAAGAACACACATGCAATGACACTGGTGGATCCATATGTGGTATGTGAAAAGAACACACATGCAATGACTCTGGTTGTTGTTAAAAAGAACACACATGCAATGACACCGGTGGATCCATGGGTGGATTGTGAAAAGAACATACATGCAATGACACTGGTGGATCCATATGTGGTAAGTGAAAAGAACACACATGCAATTACTCGGGTTGTTGTTAGTGAAAAGAACACACATGCAATGACATTGGTGGATCCATAAGTGGTATGTGAAAAGAACACACATTTCAATGACTCTGGTTGTTGTTACTAAAAAGAACACACATGCAATGACACTGGTGGATCCGTAGGTGGATTACGAAATGAACACACATGCAATGACACTGGTGGATCCATAGGTGCTATGTGAGAAGAACACACATTTCAATGACTCTGGTTGTTGTTACTAAAAAGAACACACATGCAATGACACTAGTGGATCCATGGGTCGACTGTGAAAAGAGCACACATGCAATAACACTGGTGGATCCATATGTGGTATGTGAAAAGAACACACATGCAATGACTAAGTATGTTGTTAGTGAAAAGAACAGACATGCAATGAAACTGGTGGATCCATGTGTGGTCTCAAGAGAGCACACATTTCAATGACTCTGTTTGTTGTTAGTAAAAAGAAAACACATGCAATGACACTAGTGGATCCATAGGTGGTATGTGAAAAGAACACACATTTCAATGACTCGTTGTTGTTACTAAAAGAACACACATGCAATGACACTCGTGGATCCATGGGTGGATTATGAAAAGAACACACATGCAATGACACTGGTGGATCCATAGGTGGTATGTGAAAAGAACACACATTTCAATGACTCTGGTTGTTGTTACTAAAAAGAACACACATGCAATGACACTCGTGGATCCATGGGTGGATTGTGAAAAGAACACACATGCAATGACACCGGTGGATCCATAGGTGGTATGTGAAAAGAACACACATTTCAATGACTCGGTTGTTGTTACTAAAAAGAACACACATGCAATGACATGGTGGATCCATGTGTGGTCTCAGAGAGAACACACATTTCAATGACACTGGTGGATCCATATGTAGTATGTGAAAAGAACACACATGCAATGACTCTGGTTGTTGTTAGTGAAAAGAACACACATGGAATGACACTGGTGGATCCATAGGTGGTATGTGAAAAGAACACACATGCAATGACTCCAGTTGTTAGTGAAAAGAACATACATGCAATGACACCGGTGGATCCATGTGTGGTCTCTGAAGAGAGCACATATTTCAATGACTCTGGTTGTTGTTAGTAAAAACAAAACACATGCAATGACACTAGTGGATCCATAGGTGGTATGTGAAAAGAACACACATTTCAATGACTCTGGTTGTTGTTACTAAAAAGAACACACATGCAATGACACTTGTGGATCCATGGTTGGATTGTGAAAAGAACACACATGCAATGACACTGGTGGATCCATAGGTGGTATGTGAAAAGAACACACATTTCAATGACTCTGGTTGTTGTTACTAAAAAGAACACACATGCAATGACACTCGTGGATCCATGGATGGATTGTGAAAAAAAAACACATGCAATGACACTGGTGGATCCATAGGTGGTATGTGAAAAGAACACACATTTCAATGACTTTGGTTGTTGTTACTAAAAAGAACACACATGCAATGACACTGGTGGATCCATGTGTGGTCTCTTAGAGAACACACATTTCAATGACACTGGTGGATCCATATGTAGTATGTGAAAAGAACACACATGCAATGACTCTGTTGTTGTTAGTGAAAAGAACACACATGGAATGACACTGGTGGATCCATAGGTGGTATGTGAAAAGAACACACATGCAAAATGACTCTGGTTGTTGTTACTAAAAAGAACAGATATGCAATGACACCGGTGGATCCATAGGTGGATTATGAATTGAACACACATGCAATGACACTGGTGGATCCATAGGTGGTATGTGAGAAGAACACACATTTCAGTGACTCTGGTTGTTGTTAGTGAAAAGAACACACATGCAATGACACTGGTGGATCCATAGGTTGTATGTGAAAAGAACACACATTTCAATGACTCTGGTTGTTGTTACTAAGAAGAACACACATGCAATGACACTGGTGGATCCATAGGTGGATTATGAAATGAACACACATGTAATGACACTTGTGGATCCATAGGTGGTATGTGAGAAGAACACACATGTCAATGACTCTGGTTCTTGTTACTAAAAAGAACACACTTGCAATGACACTGGTGGATCCATGGGTGGATTGTGAAAAGAGCACACATGCAATGACACTGGTGGATCCATATGTGGTATGTGAAAAGAACATACATGCAATGACTCCAGTTGTTAGCGAAAAGAACATACATGCCATGACACCGGTGGATCCATGTGTGGTCTCTGAAGAGAGCACACATTTCAATGACTCTAGTTGTTGTTAGTAAAAAGAACACACATGCAATGACACTGGTGGATCCATATGTGGTATGTGAAAAGAACACACATGCAATGACTCTAGTTTTTGTTAGTGAAAAGAACATACATGCAATGAAACCGGTGGATCCATGTGTGGTCTCTAAAGAGAGCACACATTTCAATGACTCTGGTTGTTGTTCGTAAAAAGAACACACATGCAATGACACTAGTGGATCCATGTGTGGTCTCTAAAGAGAACACACATGCAATGACACTGGTTGTTGTTACTAAAAAGAACACACATGCAATGACACTGGTGGATCTATGTGTGGATTGTGAAGAGAACACACATGCAATGACACTGGTGGATCCATAGGTGGTATATGAGAAGAACATCCATGAAATGACTCTGGTTGTTGTTAGTAAAAAGAACACACATGCAACGACACTGGTGGATCCATAAGTGGCATTTGAAAAGAGCACACATTTCAATGACTCTGGTTGTTGTTAGTGAAAAGAACACACATGCAATGACACTGGTGGATCCATAGGTGGATTGTGAAAAGAGCACACATGCAATGATTCCAGCTGTTGTTAGTGAAAAGAACACAAATGCAATGACACTGGTGGATCCATAGGTGTTATGTGAAGAGAACACACATGCAATGACACTGGTGGATCCATAGGTGGTATGTGAGAAGAACATCCATGAAATGACTCTAGTTGTTCTTAGTGAAAAGAACACACATGAAATCACACTGGAGGATCGATAGGTGGTCTTTGAAGAGAGCACACATGCAATGACTCTGGTTGTTGTTAGTAAAAAGAACACACATGCAATGGCACAGGTTGTTGTTACTAAAAAGAACACACATGTAATGACACTGGTGGATCCATGGGTGGATTGTGAAAAGAACACACATGTAATGACACTGGTAGATCCATAGGTGCTATGTGAAAAAAACACACATTTCAATGACTCTGGTTGTTTTTGCTAAAAAGAACACACATGCAATGACACTGGTGGATCCACGTGTCGTCTCAGTAGAGAACACACATTTCAATGACACTGGAGGATCCATATGTGGTATGTGAAAAGAACACACATGCAATGACTCGGTTTGTTGTTAGTGAAAAGAACACACATGCAATGACACTGGTGGATCCATATGTGGTATGTGAAAAGAACACACATGCAATGACTCTGGTTGTTGTTACTAAAAAGAACACACATGCAATGACACCGGTGGATCCATGGGTGGATTGTGAAAAGAACATACATGCAATGACACTGGTGGATCCATATGTGGTAAGTGAAAAGAACACACATGCAATTACTCGGGTTGTTGTTAGTGAAAAGAACACACATGCAATGACATTGGTGGATCCATAAGTGGTATGTGAAAAGAACACACATTTCAATGACTCTGGTTGTTGTTACTAAAAAGAACACACATGCAATGACACTGGTGGATCCGTAGGTGGATTACGAAATGAACACACATGCAATGACACTGGTGGATCCATAGGTGGTATGTGCTAAGAACACACATTTCAATGACTCTGGTTGTTGTTACTAAAAAGAACACACATGCAATGACACTAGTGGATCCATGGGTCGACTGTGAAAAGAGCACACATGCAATAACACTGGTGGATCCATATGTGGTATGTGAAAAGAACACACATGCAATGACTCCAGTTGTTGTTAGTGAAAAGAACATACATGCAATGACACCGGTGGATCCATGTGTGGTCTCTGAAGAGAGCACACATTTCAATGACTCTGGTTGTTGTTAGTAAAAAGAAAACACATGCAATGACACTAGTGGATCCATAGGTGGTATGTGAAAAGAACACACATTTCAATGACTCTGGTTGTTGTTACTAAAAAGAACACACATGCAATGACACTTGTGGATCCATGGGTGGATTATGAAAAGAACACACATGCAATGACACTGGTGGATCCATAGGTGGTATGTGAAAAGAACACACATTTCAATGACTCTGGTTGTTGTTACTAAAAAGAACACACATGCAATGACACTCGTGGATCCATGTGTGGATTGTGAAAAGAACACACATGCAATGACACTGGTGGATCCATAGGTGGTATGTGAAAAGAACACACATTTCAATGACTCTGGTTGTTGTTACTAAAAAGAACACACATGCAATGACACTGGTGGATCCATGTGTGGTCTCTGTAGAGAACACACATTTCAATGACACTGGTGGATCCATATGTAGTATGTGAAAAGAACACACATGCAATGACTCTGGTTGTTGTTAGTGAAAAGAACACACATGGAATGACACTGGCGGATCCATAGGTGGTATGTGAAAAGAACACACATGCAATGACTCCAGTTGTTAGTGAAAAGAACATACATGCAATGACACCGGTGGATCCATGTGTGGTCTCTGAAGAGAGCACATATTTCAATGACTCTGGTTGTTGTTAGTAAAAACAAAACACATGCAATGACACTAGTGGATCCATAGGTGGTATGTGAAAAGAACACACATTTCAATGACTCTGGTTGTTGTTACTAAAAAGAACACACATGCAATGACACTTGTGGATCCATGGTTGGATTGTGAAAAGAACACACATGCAATGACACTGGTGGATCCATAGGTGGTATGTGAAAAGAACACACATTTCAATGACTCTGGTTGTTGTTACTAAAAAGAACACACATGC
Source organism: Avena insularis (assembly GCA_023614405.1). Classification (NCBI taxonomy): domain Eukaryota; kingdom Viridiplantae; phylum Streptophyta; class Magnoliopsida; order Poales; family Poaceae; genus Avena; species Avena insularis. Next base: position 277,241,480 of record CM042692.1, read on the forward strand.
AATGACACTCGTGGATCCATGGATGGATTGTGAAAAAAACACACATGCAATGACACTGGTGGATCCATAGGTGGTATGTGAAAAGAACACACATTTCAATGACTTTGGTTGTTGTTACTAAAAAGAACACACATGCAATGACACTGGTGGATCCATGTGTGGTCTCTGTAGAGAACACACATTTCAATGACACTGGTGGATCCATATGTAGTATGTGAAAAGAACACACATGCAATGACTCTGTTGTTGTTAGTGAAAATAACACACATGGAATGACACTGGTGGATCCATAGGTGGTATGTGAAAAGAACACACATGCAAAATGACTCTGGTTGTTGTTACTAAAAAGAACAGATATGCAATGACACCGGTGGATCCATAGGTGGATTATGAATTGAACACACATGCAATGACACTGGTGGATCCATAGGTGGTATGTGAGAAGAACACACATTTCAGTGACTCTGGTTGTTGTTAGTGAAAAGAACACACATGCAATGACACTGGTGGATCCATAGGTTGTATGTGAAAAGAACACACATTTCAATGACTCTGGTTGTTGTTACTAAGAAGAACACACATGCAATGACACTGGTGGATCCATAGGTGGATTATGAAATGAACACACATGTAATGACACTTGTGGATCCATAGGTGGTATGTGAGAAGAACACACATGTCAATGACTCTGGTTCTTGTTACTAAAAAGAACACACTTGCAATGACACTGGTGGATCCATGGGTGGATTGTGAAAAGAGCACACATGCAATGACACTGGTGGATCCATATGTGGTATGTGAAAAGAACACACATGCAATGACTCCAGTTGTTAGCGAAAAAACATACATGCCATGACACCGGTGGATCCATGTGTGGTCTCTGAAGAGAGCACACATTTCAATGACTCTAGTTGTTGTTATTAAAAAGAACACACATGCAATGACACTGGTGGATCCATATGTGGTATGTGAAAAGAACACACATGCAATGACTCTAGTTTTTGTTAGTGAAAAGAACATACATGCAATGAAACCGGTGGATCCATGTGTGGTCTCTAAAGAGAGCACACATTTCAATAACTCTGGTTGTTGTTCGTAAAAAGAACACACATGCAATGACACTAGTGGATCCATGTGTGGTCTCTAAAGAGAACACACATGCAATGACACTGGTTGTTGTTACTAAAAAGAACACACATGCAATGACACTGGTGGATCTATGTGTGGATTGTGAAGAGAACACACATGCAATGACACTGGTGGATCCATAGGTGGTATATGAGAAGAACATCCATGAAATGACTCTGGTTGTTGTTAGTAAAAAGAACACACATGCAATGACACTGGTGGATCCATAGGTGGATTGTGAAAAGAGCACACATGCAATGATTCCAGCTGTTGTTAGTGAAAAGAACACAAATGCAATGACACTGGTGGATCCATAGGTGGTATGTGAAGAGAACACACATGCAATGACACTGGTGGATCCATAGGTGGTATGTGAGAAGAACATCCATGAAATGACTCTAGTTGTTCTTAGTGAAAAGAACACACATGCAATGACACTGGTGGATCGATAGGTGGTCTTTGAAGAGAGCACACATGCAATGACTCCAGTTGTTGTTAGTGAAAAGAACACACATGCAATGGCACAGGTTGTTGTTACTAAAAAGAACACACATGTAATGACACTGGTGGATCCATGGGTGGATTGTGAAAAGAACACACATGTAATGACACTGGTAGATCCATAGGTGCTATGTGAAAAGAACACACATTTCAATGACTCTGGTTGTTGTTACTAAAAAGAACACACATGCAATGACACTGGTGGATCCACGTGTCGTCTCTGTAGAGAACACACATTTCAATGACACTGGAGGATCCATATGTGGTATGTGAAAAGAACACACATGCAATGACTCTGGTTTGTTGTTAGTGAAAAGAACACACATGCAATGACACTGGTGGATCCATATGTGGTATGTGAAAAGAACACACATGCAATGACTCTGGTTGTTGTTACTAAAAAGAACACACATGCAATGACACCGGTGGATCCATGGGTGGATTGTGAAAAGAACATACATGCAATGACACTGGTGGATCCATATGTGGTAAGTGAAAAGAACACACATGCAATTACTCTAGTTGTTGTTAGTGAAAAGAACACACATGCAATGACATTGGTGGATCCATAAGTGGTATGTGAAAAGAACACACATTTCAATGACTCTAGTTGTTGTTACTAAAAAGAACACACATGCAATGACACTGGTGGATCCGTAGGTGGATTCTGAAATGAACACACATGCAATGACACTGGTGGATCCATAGGTGGTATGTGAGAAGAACACACATTTCAATGACTCTGGTTGTTGTTACTAAAAAGAACACACATGCAATGACACTAGTGGATCCATGGGTCGACTGTGAAAAGAGCACACATGCAATAACACTGGTGGATCCATATGTGGTATGTGAAAAGAACACACATGCAATGACTCCAGTTGTTGTTAGTGAAAAGAACATACATGCAATGACACCGGTGGATCCATGTGTGGTCTCTGAAGAGAGCACACATTTCAATGACTCTGGTTGTTGTTAGTAAAAAGAAAACACATGCAATGACACTAGTGGATCCATAGGTGGTATGTGAAAAGAACACACATTTCAATGACTCTGGTTGTTGTTACTAAAAAGAACACACATGCAATGACACTTGTGGATCCATGGGTGGATTATGAAAAGAGCACACATGCAATGACACTGGTGGATCCATAGGTGGTATGTGAAAAGAACACACATTTCAATGACTCTGGTTGTTGTTACTAAAAAGAACACACATGCAATGACACTCGTGGATCCATGGGTGGATTGTGAAAAGAACACACATGCAATGACACTGGTGGATCCATAGGTGGTATGTGAAAAGAACACACATTTCAATGACTCTGGTTGTTGTTACTAAAAAGAACACACATGCAATGACACTGGTGGATCCATGTGTGGTCTCTGTAGAGAACACACATTTCAATGACACTGGTGGATCCATATGTAGTATGTGAAAAGAACACACATGCAATGACTCTGGTTGTTGTTAGTGAAAAGAACACACATGGAATGACACTGGTGGATCCATAGGTGGTATGTGAAAAGAACACACATGCAAAATTACTCTGGTTGTTGTTACTAAAAAGAACAGATATGCAATGACACCGGTGGATCCATAGGTGGATTATGAATTGAACACACATGCAATGACACTGGTGGATCCATAGGTGGTATGTGAGAAGAACACACATTTCAGTGACTCTGGTTGTTGTTAGTGAAAAGAACACACATGCAATGACACTGGTGGATCCATAGGTTGTATGTGAAAAGAACACACATTTCAATGACTCTGGTTGTTGTTACTAAGAAGAACACACATGCAATGACACTGGTGGATCCATAGGTGGATTATGAAATGAACACACATGTAATGACACTTGTGGATCCATAGGTGGTATGTGAGAAGAACACACATGTCAATGACTCTGGTTCTTGTTACTAAAAAGAACACACTTGCAATGACACTGGTGGATCCATGGGTGGATTGTGAAAAGAGCACACATGCAATGACACTGGTGGATCCATATGTGGTATGTGAAAAGAACACACATGCAATGACTCCAGTTGTTAGCGAAAAGAACATACATGCCATGACACCGGTGGATCCATGTGTGGTCTCTGAAGAGAGCACACATTTCAATGACTCTAGTTGTTGTTATTAAAAAGAACACACATGCAATGACACTGGTGGATCCATATGTGGTATGTGAAAAGAACACACATGCAATGACTCTAGTTTTTGTTAGTGAAAAGAACATACATGCAATGAAACCGGTGGATCCATGTGTGGTCTCTAAAGAGAGCACACATTTCAATGACTCTGGTTGTTGTTCGTAAAAAGAACACACATGCAATGACACTAGTGGATCCATGTGTGGTCTCTAAAGAGAACACACATGCAATGACACTGGTTGTTGGTACTAAAAAGAACACACATGCAATGACACTGGTGGATCTATGTGTGGATTGTGAAGAGAACACACATGCAATGACACTGGTGGATCCATAGGTGGTATATGAGAAGAACATCCATGAAATGACTCTGGTTGTTGTTAGTAAAAAGAACACACATGCAACGACACTGGTGGATCCATAGGTGGAATTTGAAAAGAGCACACATTTCAATGACTCTGGTTGTTGTTAGTGAAAAGAACACACATGCAATGACACTGGTGGATCCATAGGTGGATTGTGAAAAGAGCACACATGCAATGATTCCAGCTGTTGTTAGTGAAAAGAACACAAATGCAATGACACTGGTGGATCCATAGGTGGTATGTGAAGAGAACACACATGCAATGACACTGGTGGATCCATAGGTGGTATGTGAGAAGAACATCCATGAAATGACTCTAGTTGTTCTTAGTGAAAAGAACACACATGCAATGACACTGGTGGATCGATAGGTGGTCTTTGAAGAGAGCACACATGCAATGACTCCAGTTGTTGTTAGTGAAAAGAACACACATGCAATGGCACAGGTTGTTGTTACTAAAAAGAACACACATGTAATGACACTGGTGGATCCATGGGTGGATTGTGAAAAGAACACACATGTAATGACACTGGTAGATCCATAGGTGCTATGTGAAAAGAACACACATTTCAATGACTCTGGTTGTTGTTACTAAAAAGAACACACATGCAATGACACTGGTGGATCCACGTGTCGTCTCTGTAGAGAACACACATTTCAATGACACTGGAGGATCCATATGTGGTATGTGAAAAGAACACACATGCAATGACTCTGGTTTGTTGTTAGTGAAAAGAACACACATGCAATGACACTGGTGGATCCATATGTGGTATGTGAAAAGAACACACATGCAATGACTCTGGTTGTTGTTACTAAAAAGAACACACATGCAATGACACCGGTGGATCCATGGGTGGATTGTGAAAAGAACATACATGCAATGACACTGGTGGATCCATATGTGGTAAGTGAAAAGAACACACATGCAATTACTCTGGTTGTTGTTAGTGAAAAGAACACACATGCAATGACATTGGTGGATCCATAAGTGGTATGTGAAAAGAACACACATTTCAATGACTCTAGTTGTTGTTACTAAAAAGAACACACATGCAATGACACTGGTGGATCCGTAGGTGGATTACGAAATGAACACACATGCAATGACACTGGTGGATCCATAGGTGGTATGTGAGAAGAACACACATTTCAATGACTCTGGTTGTTGTTACTAAAAAGAACACACATGCAATGACACTAGTGGATCCATGGGTCGACTGTGAAAAGAGCACACATGCAATAACACTGGTGGATCCATATGTGGTATGTGAAAAGAACACACATGCAATGACTCCAGTTGTTGTTAGTGAAAAGAACATACATGCAATGACACCGGTGGATCCATGTGTGGTCTCTGAAGAGAGCACACATTTCAATGACTCTGGTTGTTGTTAGTAAAAAGAAAACACATGCAATGACACTAGTGGATCCATAGGTGGTATGTGAAAAGAACACACATTTCAATGACTCTGGTTGTTGTTACTAAAAAGAACACACATGCAATGACACTTGTGGATCCATGGGTGGATTATGAAAAGAGCACACATGCAATGACACTGGTGGATCCATAGGTGGTATGTGAAAAGAACACACATTTCAATGACTCTGGTTGTTGTTACTAAAAAGAACACACATGCAATGACACTCGTGGATCCATGGGTGGATTGTGAAAAGAACACACATGCAATGACACTGGTGGATCCATAGGTGGTATGTGAAAAGAACACACATTTCAATGACTCTGGTTGTTGTTACTAAAAAGAACACACATGCAATGACACTGGTGGATCCACGTGTCGTCTCTGTAGAGAACACACATTTCAATGACACTGGAGGATCCATATGTGGTATGTGAAAAGAACACACATGCAATGACTCTGGTTTGTTGTTAGTGAAAAGAACACACATGCAATGACACTGGTGGATCCATATGTGGTATGTGAAAAGAACACACATGCAATGACTCTGGTTGTTGTTACTAAAAAGAACACACATGCAATGACACCGGTGGATCCATGGGTGGATTGTGAAAAGAACATACATGCAATGACACTGGTGGATCCATATGTGGTAAGTGAAAAGAACACACATGCAATTACTCTGGTTGTTGTTAGTGAAAAGAACACACATGCAATGACATTGGTGGATCCATAAGTGGTATGTGAAAAGAACACACATTTCAATGACTCTAGTTGTTGTTACTAAAAAGAACACACATGCAATGACACTGGTGGATCGATAGGTGGATTCTGAAATGAACACACATGCAATGACACCGGTGGATCCATAGGTGGTATGTGAGAAGAACACACATTTCAATGACTCGTTGTTGTTACTAAAAAGAACACACATGCAATGACACTAGTGGATCCATGGGTCGACCGTGAAAAGAGCACACATGCACAACACTGTGGATCCATATGTGGTATGTGAAAAGAACACACATGCAATGACTCAGGTTGTTGTTAGTGAAAAGAACATACATGCAATGACACGGTGGATCCATGTGTGGTCTCAAGAGAGCACACATTTCAATGACTCTGGTTGTTGTTAGTAAAAAGAAAACACATGCAATGACACTAGTGGATCCATAGGTGGTATGTGAAAAGAACACACATTTCAATGACTCTGGTTGTTGTTACTAAAAAGAACACACATGCAATGACACTTGTGGATCCATGGGTGGATTATGAAAAGAGCACACATGCAATGACACTGGTGGATCCATAGGTGGTATGTGAGAAGAACACACATTTCAATGACTCGTTGTTGTTACTAAAAAGAACACACATGCAATGACACTGTGGATCCAGGGGTGGATTGTGAAAAGAACACACATGCAATGACACTGGTGGATCCATAGGTGGTATGTGAAAAGAACACACATTTCAATGACTCTGGTTGTTGTTACTAAAAATAACACACATGCAATGACACTGGTGGATCCATGTGTGGTATCTGTAGAGAACACACATTTCAATGACACTGGTGGATCCATATGTAGTATGTGAAAAGAACACACATGCAATGACTCTGGTTGTTGTTAGTGAAAAGAACACACATGGAATGACACTGTGGATCCATAGGTGGTATGTGAAAAGAACACACATGCAAAATTACTCGTTGTTGTTACTAAAAAGAACAGATATGCAATGACACCGGTGGATCCATAGGTGGATTATGAATTGAACACACATGCAATGACACTGGTGGATCCATAGGTGGTATGTGAGAAGAACACACATTTCAGTGACTCTGGTTGTTGTTAGTGAAAAGAACACACATGCAATGACACTGGTGGATCCATAGGTTGTATGTGAAAAGAACACACATTTCAATGACTCTGGTTGTTGTTACTAAGAAGAACACACATGCAATGACACTGGTGGATCCATAGGTGGATTATGAAATGAACACACATGTAATGACACTTGTGGATCCATAGGTGGTATGTGAGAAGAACACACATGTCAATGACTCTGGTTCTTGTTACTAAAAAGAACACACTTGCAATGACACTGGTGGATCCATGGGTGGATTGTGAAAAGAGCACACATGCAATGACACTGGTGGATCCATATGTGGTATGTGAAAAGAACACACATGCAATGACTCCAGTTGTTAGCGAAAAGAACATACATGCCATGACACCGGTGGATCCATGTGTGGTCTCTGAAGAGAGCACACATTTCAATGACTCTAGTTGTTGTTATTAAAAAGAACACACATGCAATGACACTGGTGGATCCATATGTGGTATGTGAAAAGAACACACATGCAATGACTCTAGTTTTTGTTAGTGAAAAGAACATACATGCAATGAAACCGGTGGATCCATGTGTGGTCTCTAAAGAGAGCACACATTTCAATGACTCTGGTTGTTGTTCGTAAAAAGAACACACATGCAATGACACTAGTGGATCCATGTGTGGTCTCTAAAGAGACAACAAATGCTCTGACACTGGTTGTTGGTACTAAAAAGAACACACATGCAATGACACTGGTGGATCTATGTGTGGATTGTGAAGAGAACACACATGCAATGACACTGGTGGATCCATAGGTGGTATATGAGAAGAACATCCATGAAATGACTCTGGTTGTTGTTAGTAAAAAGAACACACATGCAACGACACTGGTGGATCCATAGGTGGAATTTGAAAAGAGCACACATTTCAATGACTCTGGTTGTTGTTAGTGAAAAGAACACACATGCAATGACACTGGTGGATCCATAGGTGGATTGTGAAAAGAGCACACATGCAATGATTCCAGCTGTTGTTAGTGAAAAGAACACAAATGCAATGACACTGGTGGATCCATAGGTGGTATGTGAAGAGAACACACATGCAATGACACTGGTGGATCCATAGGTGGTATGTGAGAAGAACATCCATGAAATGACTCTAGTTGTTCTTAGTGAAAAGAACACACATGCAATGACACTGGTGGATCGATAGGTGGTCTTTGAAGAGAGCACACATGCAATGACTCCAGTTGTTGTTAGTGAAAAGAACACACATGCAATGGCACAGGTTGTTGTTACTAAAAAGAACACACATGTAATGACACTGGTGGATCCATGGGTGGATTGTGAAAAGAACACACATGTAATGACACTGGTAGATCCATAGGTGCTATGTGAAAAGAACACACATTTCAATGACTCTGGTTGTTGTTACTAAAAAGAACACACATGCAATGACACTGTGGATCCACGGTCGCCTCTCAGAGAGAACACACATTTCAATGACACTGGAGGATCCATATGTGGTATGTGAAAAGAACACACATGCAATGACTCGTTTGTTGTTAGTGAAAAGAACACACATGCAATGACACTGGTGGATCCATATGTGGTATGTGAAAAGAACACACATGCAATGACTCTGGTTGTTGTTACTAAAAAGAACACACATGCAATGACACCGGTGGATCCATGGGTGGATTGTGAAAAGAACATACATGCAATGACACTGTGGATCCATATGTGGTAAGTGAAAAGAACACACATGCAATTACTCTGGTTGTTGTTAGTGAAAAGAACACACATGCAATGACATTGGTGGATCCATAAGTGGTATGTGAAAAGAACAGACATTTCAATGACTCTAGTTGTTGTTACTAAAAGAACATACATGCAATGACACTGTGGATCCTTAGGTGGATTCTGAAATGAACACACATGCAATGACACTGGTGGATCCATAGGTGGTATGTGAGAAGAACACACATTTCAATGACTCTGGTTGTTGTTACTAAAAAGAACACACATGCAATGACACTAGTGGATCCATGGGTCGAATGTGAAAAGAGCACACATGCAATAACACTGGTGGATCCATATGTGGTATGTGAAAAGAACACACATGCAATGACTCCAGTTGTTGTTAGTGAAAAGAACATACAAGCAAGGAAACCGGTGGATCCATGTGTGGTCTCCAAGAGAGCACACATTTCAATGACTCTGGTTGTTGTTAGTAAAAAGAAAACATGCAATGACACTAGTGGATCCATAGGTGGTATGTGAAAACACACATTTCAATGACTCGTTGTTGTTACTAAAAAGAACACACATGCAATGACACTTGTGGATCCATGGGTGGATTATGAAAAGAGCACACATGCAATGACACGGGTGGATCCATAGGTGGTATGTGAAAAGAACACACATTTATATGACTCTAGTTGTTGTTACTAAAAAGAACACACATGCAATGACACTCGTGGATCCATGGGTGGATTGTGAAAAGAACACACATGCAATGACACTGGTGGATCCATAGGTGGTATGTGAAAAGAACACACATTTCAATGACTCTGGTTGTTGTTACTAAAAAGAACACACATGCAATGACACTGGTGGATCCATGTGTGGTCTCTGTAGAGAACACACATTTCAATGACACTGGTGGATCCATATGTAGTATGTGAAAAGAACACACATGCAATGACTCTGGTTGTTGTTAGTGAAAAGAACACACATGGAATGACACTGGTGGATCCATAGGTGGTATGTGAAAAGAACACACATGCAAAATTACTCTGGTTGTTGTTACTAAAAAGAACAGATATGCAATGACACCGGTGGATCCATAGGTGGATTATGAATTGAACACACATGCAATGACACTGGTGGATCCATAGGTGGTATGTGAGAAGAACACACATTTCAGTGACTCTGGTTGTTGTTAGTGAAAAGAACACACATGCAATGACACTGGTGGATCCATAGGTTGTATGTGAAAAGAACACACATTTCAATGACTCTGGTTGTTGTTACTAAGAAGAACACACATGCAATGACACTGGTGGATCCATAGGTGGATTATGAAATGAACACACATGTAATGACACTTGTGGATTCATAGGTGGTATGTGAGAAGAACACACATGTCAATGACTCTGGTTCTTGTTACTAAAAAGAACACACTTGCAATGACACTGGTGGATCCATGGGTGGATTGTGAAAAGAGCACACATGCAATGACACTGGTGGATCCATATGTGGTATGTGAAAAGAACACACATGCAATGACTCCAGTTGTTAGTGAAAAGAACATACATGCCATGACACCGGTGGATCCATGTGTGGTCTCTGAAGAGAGCACACATTTCAATGACTCTAGTTGTTGTTAGTAAAAAGAACACACATGCAATGACACTGGTGGATCCATCTGTCGTGTCTGAAAAGAACACACATGCAATGACTCAGTTGTTAGTGAAAAGAACATACATGCCATGACACCGGTGGATCCATGTGTGGTCTCTGAAGAGAGCACACATTTCAATGACTCTAGTTGTTGTTAGTAAAAAGAACACACATGCAATGACACTGGTGGATCCATATGTGGTATGTGAAAAGAACACACATGCAATGACTCTAGTTTTTGTTAGTGAAAAGAACATACATGCAATGAAACCAGTGGATCCGTGTGTGGTCTCTAAAGAGAGCACACATTTCAATGACTCTGGTTGTTGTTCGTAAAAAGAACACACATGCAACGACACTGGTGGATCCATGTGTGGTCTCTGAAGAGAACACACATGCAATGACACTGGTTGTTGTTACTAAAAAGAACACACATGCAATGACACTGGTGGATCTATGTGTGGATTGTGAAGAGAACACACATGCAATGACACTGGTGGATCCATAGGTGGTATATGAGAAGAACAGCCATGAAATGACTCTGGTTGTTGTTAGTAAAAAGAACACACATGTAATGACACTGGTGGATCCATAGGTGGAATTTGAAAAGAGCACACATTTCAATGACTCTGGTTGTTGTTAGTGAAAAGAACACACATGCAATGACACTGGTGGATCCATAGGTGGATTGTGAAAAGAGCACACATGCAATGATTCCAGCTGTTGTTAGTGAAAAGAACACAAATGCAATGACACTGGTGGATCCATAGGTGGTATGTGAAGAGAACACACATGCAATGACACTGGTGGATCCATAGGTGGTATGTGAGAAGAACATCCATGAAATGACTCTAGTTGTTCTTAGTGAAAAGAACACACATGCAATGACACTGGTGGATCGATAGGTGGTCTTTGAAGAGAGCACACATGCAATGACTCCAGTTGTTGTTAGTGAAAAGAACACACATGCAATGGCACAGGTTGTTGTTACTAAAAAGAACACACATGTAATGACACTGGTGGATCCATGGGTGGATTGTGAAAAGAACACACATGTAATGACACTGGTAGATCCATAGGTGCTATGTGAAAAGAACACACATTTCAATGACTCGTTGTTGTTACTAAAAGAACACACATGCAATGACAGGTGGATCCACGTGGTCTCTCAGAGAACACACATTTCAATGACACTGGAGGATCCATATGTGGTATGTGAAAAGAACACACATGCAATGACTCTGGTTTGTTGTTAGTGAAAAGAACACACATGCAATGACACTGGTGGATCCATATGTGGTATGTGAAAAGAACACACATGCAATGACTCTGGTTGTTGTTACTAAAAAGAACACACATGCAATGACACCGGTGGATCCATGGGTGGATTGTGAAAAGAACATACATGCAATGACACTGTGGATCCATATGTGGTAAGTGAAAAGAACACACATGCAATTACTCGTTGTTGTTAGTGAAAAGAACACACATGCAATGACATTGGTGGATCCATAAGTGGTATGTGAAAAGAACACACATTTCAATGACTCTGGTTGTTGTTACTAAAAAGAACACACATGCAATGACACTGGTGGATCCGTAGGTGGATTACGAAATGAACACACATGCAATGACACTGGTGGATCCATAGGTGGTATGTGAGAAGAACACACATTTCAATGACTCTGGTTGTTGTTACTAAAAAGAACACACATGCAATGACACTAGTGGATCCATGGGTCGACTGTGAAAAGAGCACACATGCAATGACACTGGTGGATCCATATGTGGTATGTGAAAAGAACACACATGCAATGACTCTTGTTGTTAGTGAAAAGAACATACATGCAATGACACTGGATCCATGTGTGGTCTCAAGAGCACACATTTCAATGACTCGTTGTTGTTAGTAAAAAGAAAACACATGCAATGACACTAGTGGATCCATAGGTGGTATGTGAAAAGAACACACATTTCAATGACTCGTTGTTGTTACTAAAAAGAACACACATGCAATGACACTTGTGGATCCATGGGTGGATTATGAAAAGAGCACACATGCAATGACACTGGTGGATCCATAGGTGGTATGTGAAAAGAACACACATTTCAATGACTCTGGTTGTTGTTACTAAAAAGAACACACATGCAATGACACTCGTGGATCCATGGGTGGATTGTGAAAAGAACACACATGCAATGACACTGGTGGATCCATAGGTGGTATGTGAAAAGAACACACATTTCAATGACTCGGTTGTTGTTACTAAAAGAACACACATGCAATGACATGGTGGATCCATGTGTGGTCTCTGTAGAGAACACACATTTCAATGACACTGGTGGATCCATATGTAGTATGTGAAAAGAACACACATGCAATGACTCTGGTTGTTGTTAGTGAAAAGAACACACATGGAATGACACTGGTGGATCCATAGGTGGTATGTGAAAAGAACACACATGCAAAATTACTCGTTGTTGTTACTAAAAAGAACAGATATGCAATGACACCGGTGGATCCATAGGTGGATTATGAATTGAACACACATGCAATGACACTGGTGGATCCATAGGTGGTATGTGAGAAGAACACACATTTCAGTGACTCTGGTTGTTGTTAGTGAAAAGAACACACATGCAATGACACTGGTGGATCCATAGGTTGTATGTGAAAAGAACATACATTTCAATGACTCTGGTTGTTGTTACTAAGAAGAACACACATGCAATGACACTGGTGGATCCATAGGTGGATTATGAAATGAACACACATGTAATGACACTTGTGGATTCATAGGTGGTATGTGAGAAGAACACACATGTCAATGACTCTTGTTCTTGTTACTAAAAAGAACACACTTGCAATGACACTGGTGGATCCATGGGTGGATTGTGAAAAGAGCACACATGCAATGACACTGGTGGATCCATATGTGGTATGTGAAAAGAACACACATGCAATGACTCCAGTTGTTAGTGAAAAGAACATACATGCCATGACACCGGTGGATCCATGTGTGGTCTCTGAAGAGAGCACACATTTCAATGACTCTAGTTGTTAGTAAAAAGAACACACATGCAATGACACTGGTGGATCCATATGTGGTATGTGAAAAGAACACACATGCAATGACTCTAGTTTTTGTTAGTGAAAAGAACATACATGCAATGAAACCGGTGGATCCGTGTGTGGTCTCTAAAGAGAGCACACATTTCAATGACTCTGGTTGTTGTTCGTAAAAAGAACACACATGCAACGACACTGGTGGATCCATGTGTGGTCTCTAAAGAGAACACACATGCAATGACACTGGTTGTTGTTACTAAAAAGAACACACATGCAATGACACTGGTGGATCTATGTGTGGATTGTGAAGAGAACACACATGCAATGACACTGGTGGATCCATAGGTGGTATATGAGAAGAACATCCATGAAATGACTCTGGTTGTTGTTAGTAAAAAGAACACACATGCAATGACACTGGTGGATCCATAGGTGGAATTTGAAAAGAGCACACATTTCAATGACTCTGGTTGTTGTTAGTGAAAAGAACACACATGCAATGACACTGGTGGATCCATAGGTGGATTGTGAAAAGAGCACACATGCAATGATTCCAGCTGTTGTTAGTGAAAAGAACACAAATGCAATGACACTGGTGGATCCATAGGTGGTATGTGAAGAGAACACACATGCAATGACACTGGTGGATCCATAGGTGGTATGTGAGAAGAACATCCATGAAATGACTCTAGTTGTTCTTAGTGAAAAGAACACACATGCAATGACACTGGTGGATCGATAGGTGGTCTTTGAAGAGAGCACACATGCAATGACTCCAGTTGTTGTTAGTGAAAAGAACACACATGCAATGGCACAGGTTGTTGTTACTAAAAAGAACACACATGTAATGACACTGGTGGATCCATGGGTGGATTGTGAAAAGAACACACATGTAATGACACTGGTAGATCCATAGGTGCTATGTGAAAAGAACACACATTTCAATGACTCTGGTTGTTGTTACTAAAAAGAACACACATGCAATGACACTGGTGGATCCACGTGTCGTCTCTGTAGAGAACACACATTTCAATGACACTAGAGGATCCATATGTGGTATGTGAAAAGAACACACATGCAATGACTCTGGTTTGTTGTTAGTGAAAAGAACACACATGCAATGACACTGGTGGATCCATATGTGGTATGTGAAAAGAACACACATGCAATGACTCTGGTTGTTGTTACTAAAAAGAACACACATGCAATGACACCGGTGGATCCATGGGTGGATTGTGAAAAGAACATACATGCAATGACACTGGTGGATCCATATGTGGTAAGTGAAAAGAACACACATGCAATTACTCGTTGTTGTTAGTGAAAAGAACACACATGCAATGACATTGGTGGATCCATAAGTGGTATGTGAAAAGAACACACATTTCAATGACTCTGGTTGTTGTTACTAAAAAGAACACACATGCAATGACACTGGTGGATCCGTAGGTGGATTACGAAATGAACACACATGCAATGACACTGGTGGATCCATAGGTGCTATGTGAGAAGAACACACATTTCAATGACTCTGGTTGTTGTTACTAAAAAGAACACACATGCAATGACACTAGTGGATCCATGGGTCGACTGTGAAAAGAGCACACATGCAATAACACTGGTGGATCCATATGTGGTATGTGAAAAGAACACACATGCAATGACTCAGGTTGTTGTTACTCAAAAGAACAAACATGCAATGACACTGTGGATCCATGTGTGGTCTCAAGAGAGCACACATTTCAATGACTCGTTGTTGTTTTTAAAAAGAAAACACATGCAATGACACTAGTGGATCCATAGGTGGTATGTGAAAAGAACACACATTTCAATGACTCTGGTTGTTGTTACTAAAAAGAACACACATGCAATGACACTTGTGGATCCATGGGTGGATTATGAAAAGAGCACACATGCAATGACACTGGTGGATCCATAGGTGGTATGTGAAAAGAACACACATTTCAATGACTCTGGTTGTTGTTACTAAAAAGAACACACATGCAATGACACTGGTGGATCCATGGGTGGATTGTGAAAAGAACACACATGCAATGACACTGGTGGATCCATAGGTGGTATGTGAAAAGAACACACATTTCAATGACTCTGGTTGTTGTTACTGAAAAGAACACACATGCAATGACACTGGTGGATCCATGTGTGGTCTCTGTAGAGAACACACATTTCAATGACACTGGTGGATCCATATGTAGTATGTGAAAAGAACACACATGCAATGACTCCAAGTTGTTGTTAGTGAAAAGAACACACATGGAATGACACTGTGGATCCATAGGTGGTATGTGAAAAGAACACACATGCAAAATTACTCTGGTTGTTGTTACTAAAAGAACAGATATGCAATGACACTAGTGGATCCATAGGTGGATTATGAATTGAACACACATGCAATGACACTGGTGGATCCATAGGTGGTATGTGAGAAGAACACACATTTCAAGGACTGGTTGTTGTTAGTGAAAAGAACACACATGCAATGACACTGGTGGATCCATAGGTTGTATGTGAAAAGAACACACATTTCAATGACTCGGTTGTTGTTACTAATAAGAACACACATGCAATGACACTGGTGGATCCATAGGTGGATTATGAAATGAACACACATGTAATGACACTTGTGGATTCATAGGTGGTATGTGAGAAGAACACACATGTCAATGACTCTTGTTCTTGTTACTAAAAAGAACACACTTGCAATGACACTGGTGGATCCATGGGTGGATTGTGAAAAGAGCACACATGCAATGACACTGGTGGATCCATATGTGGTATGTGAAAAGAACACACATGCAATGACTCCAGTTGTTAGTGAAAAGAACATACATGCCATGACACCGGTGGATCCATGTGTGGTCTCTGAAGAGAGCACACATTTCAATGACTCTAGTTGTTGTTAGTAAAAAGAACACACATGCAATGACACTGGTGGATCCATATGTGGTATGTGAAAAGAACACACATGCAATGACTCTAGTTTTTGTTAGTGAAAAGAACATACATGCAATGAAACCAGTGGATCCGTGTGTGGTCTCTAAAGAGAGCACACATTTCAATGACTCTGGTTGTTGTTCGTAAAAAGAACACACATGCAACGACACTGGTGGATCCATGTGTGGTCTCTGAAGAGAACACACATGCAATGACACTGGTTGTTGTTACTAAAAAGAACACACATGCAATGACACTGGTGGATCTATGTGTGGATTGTGAAGAGAACACACATGCAATGACACTGGTGGATCCATAGGTGGTATATGAGAAGAACAGCCATGAAATGACTCTGGTTGTTGTTAGTAAAAAGAACACACATGCAATGACACTGGTGGATCCATAGGTGGCATTTGAAAAGAGCACACATTTCAATGACTCTGGTTGTTGTTAGTGAAAAGAACACACATGACACTGGTGGATCCATAGGTGGATTGTGAAAAGAGCACACATGCAATGATTCCAGCTGTTGTTAGTGAAAAGAACACACCTGCAATGACACTGGTGGATCCATAGGTGGATTGTGAAAAGAGCACACATGCAATGACATTGGTGGATCCATATGTGGTATGTGAAAAGAACACACATGGCATGACTCTAGTTGTTGTTAGTAAAAAGAACGCACATGCAATGACACTGGTGGATCCATAGGTTGATTGTGAAAAGAGCACAAATGCAATGACATTTGAATGGTACTGGTGGATCCATAGGCGGATTGTGAAAAGAGATTTTCCCTCTCTCTCTCTGTCACAAATCTCACAAAATCCCAAACGTGTGGAGATCCCAAACATGTGATCACTCTAGGTGCTATCCCCTAATTGGCTGATACAGATGTCACGTGGATCGTCTCCACCAACCGTTGATCCCATGTGATCCAACGGGCAGGATAACCCCTCCCTTCTCCACTTTTTTTATTCATGGTCAATCCGTGCCACCTCTCTATCCGTGCCACTGATACTTTACCCCATAAACAAGTGAAAATCCATCTATCTAACTAAAATAAATAAAATAAATGATCATATTTCGAAGAAGCCATCGTCTTCGTCTTCCGGTTCGTCCTCGTCTTCGTCAACACCATGGTCCCCGCCATCACCGCTATCGGTGCCCTCCTCTAATGACTCGACACCGTCCCCTTCATCGAATAAGCACGCTATCTCCTCGCCGGAGTCCTCCTCCTCCTCCTCCTCTTCATAGTCCCACGGGTCCACGTCACTCTCCTCCGCTTCTGCCTCCAACTGCTCGATGAATGCCTCCTCGTTGGCCGAGTCGGACTCGTCCAAATAGCTATCTCCTTTCTTCTTCCTGGTCTTCTTCTCGTTCCTCTTCTTGTCCGTACTCGCCGGTGCAACACGTGCCCCCGTACTGGCTGCTACTCTGCGCTCGTCCAACGCTGCAGGTACCCCACGCTCCACCTACGCGGCCGGTACAAGCTTTGACGTTGCGGTGTCCTCGAGTGCCGATGTCGATGGATCCTGGCGCGGTCAGACACGACGTGCTGCCTCAGCAGGCGAATTGCGAGCGCGAACGATGCAGCGAAGAGCCGAGGATGCAGGACGGTCAGTGGATGGCTTGGACCTGCCATTGCCACGGCGAGGGGGCATCATGCTCGAGGTAGTTGCTCCGAATGGTCGATAGTGGGTACACAGAGTGGGGTGCCGATCTGATCAAGGACGAGCAGCGGTTTCGTGCGTCGTGTCCACGCATGCATTTGTCGATTATCAAAAAAAAGTAATATCTCGCGTACTGAACATAATTTGATCACAACAAAAGTGGCACAGCGTATTCTAGACTTGTAAATATCCCGTGCGTGCCTGTCACGTGGAGTTCGACGGAGTTGGACGTGCCAACGTGATCGTGCAGTAGTTGCGCGCGTCATTGCCCCATCAACACGTGACACACGCACGCGGGATGTGCGCGCCAATTCCCATGACGACCACCCGTGTGCGCCGATTCCCGTGAAGACCATTGAAGTGTCCATCACAATAAAGACAAGTCCCATCGATTCCCTACCCCTGTCTCCCTGGCTTCTTTGAGAAGGTAGACCGTACACGGTGGTCTTGTATAATAGTACTAGTACTACTGGACCACGGCATGTACTCTTACTCTTCTCCCACACTAATAATCACTATCTCCTTCCTCCTGCTGCCGCCACACTCACCCTGCAAGCCATGGCTCCACTGAGGAGGGGGAGAGGCCGGTCAACGATCCTCGCGGAGAAAAGGGAGAGAAATCGCCGCGAGGCACTTCTTGCTCTACTAGCCGCTCAAGCCCACCCTCTCATCGAGGCCCAATCTCCCCCGACAATGGCGCCGAATGTTCTAGCAGGCGAGGGCTCCTCCCGGTACGGTCTCCTTATTCTACTTCTCCATCTCCCTCTCCATCATGATCTTAATCAGCTTCTTCTTGTTTTTCTTCTTCTTCTAGCTCTTCCTCTTCTATGTATTACAGGTCGGACGTGGAGCCCGAATCCACCACGACGGAGGTGTTGCAGGACCCGTTCGGCCCCGTTCCATGTCTCAGCGAGGTAGCAAATCTCCACGCTGTTATTTCTCCAAGTTATGATGTGGATTTCTTAGATGTTGTCCGCCCCGCATTGGTTTTTCTTCTTCTTTTGCGAGTTGTATTAGTTTTCATGAATATGACTGGATCTCTTGGTCTTTCCTTAAAACCGCTATTCATAGATTCACTATGGATTTTTTGTGATTAGGATTAGTTTATCGTGGTCATGAATAGATCTCCAGGTCCATTTTTTAACATTGCGGCCAATAGATTCAATGGGGATTTTTTTTTATCTGTATTAGTATTCACCTAGGACCTGGAGTGTAATTGTAGAATTCCTATTTCAATTAACATGAACGATGCAGCGAACGAAGGCCGAGTACCGTGAGAAGGTGGCCGCGATCAGTTCCAAGATTGCCAACCAACATGAGCTTGCACGCTCCCTCACCCAAGCTAATGAGAGCCTACGCAAGCAATTATCTGTGCAGAAGGAGATCTCGCTAGATTTTGCACGTGACATCGTTAGGCTATAGAAAGTGCTCGACCGTAACTTGATCAGGCAAGAACAGGCCATCAAGATAATCAACGAGCTCACGAAGGAGAATAAGAATATCGTGGAAAGGTGCATTCTCCTGCAGGACGAAGTCAGCGAGGCACTCAGAGGACGCATCGAGGAAACCAAGGCTACCATCCGAGCCTACCATGACAGGAACCGTTGCCTGGATGCAGTCAAGGAGATGAAGGCGGACATGAGCAGAGGGATCACCGTACTTGAGGGTGTTCGGAAAGAGAACGAGGAGCTAAGGGAATGTCTGGAGGCGTATTGGAGCAATGCCCAAGTCTGATTCCCGTTGGCGGGGACTCTAATACCAGTTCGTCCTCCTCTCCTTTTGTAATGTTTAGGGTTCAGGGAGCAATGCCCATGTCTGCTTCCCATTATAGGGTGCAATAAGAATCCTAGGACAACTCCTTATCTATCTGGACATGTGTTGGTGTTCATGTTCATGAATGGACACCATGTTCTCTTTCCATTATGTATATGGACATGGGTTTCTGCATTATGAGTTTGCCACTCTCTCACTACTATTTGGTCATATTGGGAAAAACCCACAGCACACTAAACTGCTGATAAATCTTATTTGTCTTTGAAATTGAAATTATGACAGTGCCACTAGTCGATTCATAAAATGTTGATTAGTCCTAGATTGCTTCTTCCTTGAAATTATGATAGTGCCACTAGTCGATTCAGTTAATTATGGAAACTAACTAGCTTGTCCTGGTGAACTAAACAAACCATACTATGTATTTTTGTTGCAGGGAAAGAGGCGAAAGATCGATCAGGACCTGGCGACCTGGCTAAATGACAAGATAGCAATCCAAAGGGAGAAGCGGAATTCTAAACGGCCTTTGACCAATCGCTGCTGAATTACGCCCTTTCCGACAAGTGCCGAAACTGAAGGAGTTAAACGCCGATGGGCGGCTTACACAGTGAAGGTCGCGGCTAGGAAGCAGACGGAGATCATGAAAGGGATCTTGAAGGAAAATCGTATGGCTACGGACAAAATTCTCCAATCCATGACGGAGCGCTGGAACCTACAGCTGAAGCACGACATAGTACTGAAGGAGCTGGCCAATCTTAGGGAGGAAAACAGACAGCTTCGGGCCAGACTCGCTTGAACACAACATATGTCTATTTAGTACTGAACTGCCTGGTTTATCCTCTGCAGTGGTGATTTTGTAAGCGTGAACTTAACTCTATGCATGATATGTGTGTTCTTCTGAAATTAGTTTGCTCGAGGATTGAGTTTGGTTTAGTTTGGAAAGCGCAACTTCAAGTCTTACAATTAACTAGTTTCAGGCATTGGTACAACATAAATTATTCATCTTGAATTTCCTTTATCCTCTATAGTCTGTCCTTGTTCACCCTCGTGCGCCTTCTTCAGTTCCTTCAACAGATCCACAATGCAGTACTCTAGCTTCTTCTTGTCTTCCCTGAGCTAATCCCTCTCCTTTTCTGCATTATGAATCAGCAACCTGTGACTATCCTGAAGCTTCTTTGCAGTTCCAACAACCAAGCTCCCATCTATTCCGCTTAGCTTTGACTGCAAATTCTCGATTTCTTGTTCCAGCTCCTTATTTCGCATCGATAGCTTGTAATTTTTTCAGTGCATCACTTACATCAAGAATCTCCCGACCTTTCCAACTCATACATCTCCCATAACTGTGCCAAACATTTCTTAAGTGCATCTGGCCACTCAAGATCCACCCACTCTACTACTTTACACACCGGGCCAACCTAAAAACACACGCACTATAGTGTTATGAACATGCACGATACATTTTACTTCATGTCACAGTTGCACATAATGTAAACAAACCTAATTTGTACAGCCCAAAAACCTTCTCCTAGTGCAACATATCTCCTTAGTTTTAGCCCATGGTCACATGGCACTTCTCCATCGAGATCTAGGCCCTCCCATTCGGAGTCGTAGATCGTCCTTGGTACCTATAGGTAAATGCAAAGCTGAAATCGAACACGATTGCATGCACATATGGAGCTCAGATCGAGAGATTTACCATTGCCTAACCCTAGCCTGAGAAAACAGAGGAACTCACATCATGGAAGGAATACTCGATGTCAGAGAGAAGGCCGTCGCTGCTCGACTGGTCATCCTCGCCATTCAAGGACAGCATGGCGAATGCGACGGTGACGGCATCGGCGTCGGAGAGAGAGAGAGAGAGAGAGAGAGAGAGAGAGAGAGAGAGAGAGAGAGAGAGAGAGAGAGAGAGAGAGAGAGAGAGAGAGAGAGAGAGAGAGAGAGCCCTTCTACCGCTGCAACGATGACTAAATTGGCATGTTACAATAGTTTAATGGATACCATGCCCTTTCCCTGGATTACTGTCTCCTGCCTGATATGGATTCTCTTCACACATTCTCATTTCAAATATTAAACCTGCACTCCCTCCATCCCAATTTCATTGCCTAAGAAAAACATACCAGTACATTACATCATCCAAAGAAACAAAATCATGTCAACTACAAGGTACTTATGCATCACTTCTTCAGTCATGGTTTCACAAAACATTACATTATAATCTCCCAACAAACATAACCACAACATGGTTTCACAAAACATCACATTACAATCTCTCAACAAACGTAATCACAGAAACAAGTATATTACATCAACTCAAGAAACAAAATCATGTCGACTACAAGGTACTTACACATCACTTGTCCTGTCATGGTTTCACAAAACATTACATTACAGTCTCTCAACAAACAAAATAATAGAAACAAGTACAGTACATCATCTCAAGAAACATAATCATGTCAACTACAATGTATTTATGCATCACTAGTCCAGTCATGGTTTCACAAAACATTATATTACAATGTCCCAACAAACATAATAACAGAAACAAGTACGGTACGTCATCTTAAGAAACATAATCATGTCAACTACAATGTACTTATGTCTTATTACAACAACGATGGTTTCAGTGAGTGACATGTCCTAAAATCTCAATAGCTCGCACAGCATTATATCGCAATATCTCAACAAACATAATCACAGAAGCACGCTCTAAATGCAACAGCAGTCAATATTACAAATACAGGCAGGGGAACCCCGCGGTCCATATGACAAGCCAGTGGTAGCAGCTCTCATCGAGATCTCATCAACGTCGACCACCTCATTCTCACGGCCACCACAGGCATCTACATCCACTATAACCTATTCAACAACATCAGAAATGGTACCAAGGAAGAACACCTTCCTGGATCGCTTCTTTCGCAGCATAATCTGCATAAGATCTTCAGTATCCAAAACATCTATGAATTGCTGCTTCTTATGATGCCACCACCGGATTTTTGCCATGTGCTTAGGGCCAATACTGATTTCCTTACCGACCATCTCTCTCATTTCATCAAGAGTTATGTTTTTGGAATCGACAGTGATCTCCACAGTACATGACGAAACTAGCTTATTAACTCCCTCATCAAGTTTTGCCATGTATGAATCCACCTCTATGCGTATACTGAACTTATCTAGATCAACATCTATTAGTCTGTATTATCTAGGAGCATAAGCTCTGGCAGCAAGATCTCTAGCATCTGCATACATATCATCAATCATCGCTTCAACTTTCACCTTACGATCAGCTGCACAACACTCCCAAACCATCTGAAGCTCATGGGAGTGCTCAATTTGCTGATAGGTATCATTCATGTTGCACCACACCAATTTTGTCCTCTGTCTAGAACCCCAGGGAATTCTAGCGGCAAGCATATCTACCAGCTGCGAAACAGACACAACCTCTTTGCAATTCACAAGCAGATGCACATCTTGCCTGAACACAACCCTCTCGCAACCAAAATCAAGCTTTGCAGTGTACTACCGAACATGAACTGTGAACTCATATAGGTCCCTTGTATCAAAGTTGTGCCTAATTTTATTAAAAAGGGGAACATTTCAGTTCATTCGATTCTATTATGCTGTAACTAATCTACTTGCAAGATAAGGCACAGATAAGAAAAATTCACCTCTCGCTCTTCTCCCGGGTTTATTTCTTCGAGATCTAAGTGCTGCATCTTCCCACCGGAGCCGAACAATACGCCGCCGGCCTTGCATTTCTCTTCAACCCGCTGCTCGTAGGTACCTTGGGAGCAGAATCCTTGCTGGCCTCCTTGCTAACCGGGGCAGAAGACCTCGCCGCTTCTACGCGTTGAGCCCCAGACTTGGTCCTCGACGAACCCTTTTCAGTCGGCGACGTAACTACAACCTTCGCCTTGCAAGACATGCTGGGCCGCCGTCGGATTCAGTGTCGAGGGAGGGAGAAAAAAGGTCCTCCGCCGCCGGCAGATTTAGGGTCGGGGAAGGGAAGAAAAGGGACCGTCGCCGATGCCGCAGCAAGATTCAGTATCGAGAGTTAGGAAAGTACAGTAATGAATTTGCCCCTACGACATGCGCAGGGTGGCTAAGAAGAGTGACCGGCGAAGGAGGGGCACATCAGGAACTAGTGTAACGGAATATCCTGACTTAACGGGTGCGATTTGAAAATATTGGGTTTGGCCATCATTCACTTGAAAGACCCCTCTCAGCAATTGGTGCCCCAACTTTTCGAATCACGGTGATAAAAATCAACTTGGGTACCGCGTTGCCTGGCCACCCCAACTTTTGGGCCACAAAATGATATTCTCGTGGTGATGTAGCATCTTTCAAACATGGTGGTAGAATGCATGTCGTAGTTGAATCCCAGTATGCTGCTAGGGTTCCTGGGCATGGTTGGACACCACATGCTAGAGTGGCATCATTGCATGTGTTCTTTTCCTAAAACCACAATGATGTAGACTGACACACATGCACACATCCAAGTGGGTGTGGTGATGAAACACCTTTCAAACTGGTGATAGAATGCATGTTGCAGTTGAATCCCAACATGCTTCTAGGGTTCCTAGACATGGTTGGACACCACATGCTGGAGTGGCATCAATGCATGTGTTCTCTTCCAAAACCACAATGACTCACACTGACACACACACATCCAAGTGGGTGTGGTGATGCGGCATCTTTCAAACTAGTGATACAATGCATGCTGCAGTTGAATCTCAGCATGCTGCTAGGGTTCCTGGACATGGTTGGACACCACATGTTGTAGTGGCATCATTGCATGTGTTCTCTTCCAAAACCAAAATAATGCACACTGACACACACACACATCCAAGTGGGTGTGGTGATGCAACATCTTTCAAACTTGTGGTAAAATGCATGTTGTAGTTGAATCCCAGCATGCTGCTAGGGTTCCTAGACATGGTTGGACACCACATGCTGGAGTGGCATCATTGCATGTGTTCTCTTCCAAAACCACAATGACTCACACTGACACACACACATCCAAGTGGGTGTGGTGATGCGGCATCTTTCAAACTAGTGATACAATGCATGCTGCAGTTGAATCCTAGCATGCTGCTAGGGTTCCTGGACATGGTTGGACACCACATGCTGGAGTGACATCATTGCATGTGTTCTTTTCCAAAACCACGATGATGCACACTGACACACACACATCCAAGTGGGTGTGGTGATGCAGCATCTTTGAAATTGGTGGTAGAATGCATGTTGCAGTTGAATCCCAGCATGCTTCTAGGTTTCCTGGACATGGCTGGACACCACATGCTGGAGTGGAATCATTGCATGTGTTCTTTTCCTAACACCACAATTACGCTCACTGACACAAACACACAAACATCCAAGTGGGTGTGGTGATGCAGCATCTTTCAAACTGGTGATACAATGCATATTGTAGTTGAATCCCAGCATGGTGCTAGGTTTCCTGGACATGGTTGGACACCACATGCTGGAGTGACATCATTGTATGTGTTCTTTTCCAAAACCACAACGATGCACACTGATACACACACACATACAATGACTCTACAGGATCCATGTGGTTTATGACAAGAACACACATGCAATGACATATAGTGGATCCATGTGGTTTAGGAAAAGAACACACATGCAATCACATGTAGTGGATCCATGTGGTTTATGAAAAGAACATACATGCAATGACTCTAGTGGATCCATGTGGTTTAGGACAAGGACACACATGCAATGACATAAGTGGATCCACGTAGTTTATGAAAAGAACACACATGCAATGACATTTAGTGGATCCATGTGGTTTAGGAAAAGAACACCACATGCTAGAGTGGCATCATTGCATGTGTTGTTTTCTAAAACCACAATGATGCACACTTATACACACGCATACAATGACTATAGTGGATCCATGTCTTTTATGAAAAGAACACACATGCAATGACATATAGTGGATCCATGTGGTTTAGGAAAAGAACAAACATGCGATGACATCTAGTGGGGTCTAGTGGATCCATGTGGTTTAGGAAAAGGACACCACATGCTAGAGTCGCATCATTGGATGTGTTCTTTTCCAAAACCACAATGATGCACACTGATACACACACATCCAAGTGGGTGTGGTGATGCAACATCTTTCAAACTGGTGATAGAATACATGTTGCAGTTGAATCTCTGCTTGCTGCTAGGGTTCTTGGACATGATTGGACACCAGATGCTGGCGTGGCATCATTGCATGTGTTCTTTGCCTAAAACCACATTGATGCACACTGATACACACACATACAATGACTCTAGTGGATCCTTGTTTTTTATGAGAAGAACACACATGCAATGACTCTAGTTGATTCATGTAGTTTAGGAAAAGAACACACATGCAATGATATTTAGTGGATCCATGTGGTTTAGGAAAAGAACACACATGATGGAGTGGAATCATTGCATGTGTTCTTTTCCAAAACCACAATGATGCACACACACACATCCAAGTGGGTGTGGTGATGCAGCATGTTTCAAACTGGTGATACAATGCATGTTGCAGTTGAATCCCAGCATGCTGCTAGGATTCCAAGACATGGTTGGACACCACATGTTGGAGTGGCATCATTGTATATATTCTTTTGCAAAACCACATTGATGCATACTGTCACACACGCACATCCAAGTGGGTGTGGTGATGTAGCATCTTTTAAACTAGTGGTAGAATGCATGTTGTAGTTGAATCCAGCATGTTACTAGGGTTCCTAGAATTTGTTGGACACCACATGCTGGAGTGGCATCATTGCATGTGTTCTTCTCCAAAACCTCAATGATGCACACTAATACACACACATTCAAGTGGGTGTGGTGATGCAGCATCTTTTAAACTAGTGATACAATGCATGCTACAGTTGAATCCCAGCATGCTGCTAGGGTTCCTAGACATGGTTGGACACCACATGCTGGAGTGGCATCATTGCATGGTTTATTTTCCAAAACCACAATGATGCACACTAATACACATACATACAATGACTCTAGTGTATCTGTGGGGGCCCCGGATTAATCCTCCGAGAATCCCTGTTATGCATACAACCACGATCCCATGATCAGTTAGTCGTGGCACATAACCGACAAGTATCAAAGTAAACATCCAACACATATCAAATACCTGCCATACCTTATTTGCCATTATGGATACATCGATCAATCATCGGCGGAACTTCAGTAAGCGTAGAGCCCGAGCCATGCCTTAACCTATAGGCAACTGACTGGGAGAACGTCCTAGCTCGCATAGTTGTCCCCTTCACCTCTTCTTGATATCTGACCAAATTAATAGCCAGGGACAATGCCAGTGAGTACTTTGAATGTACTCGCAAACCACCTTAATAGAGTAATAAAACAAGAGGATATGCAATATAGCTATGGTAGTAGGTGGGCTCCAAGGGAGGTTCTTTTCCCCAAATAGTTTCTCTTGTAGATATAGCATCTACATATCTTTGTTGAAATCTTTTGTAAAACATTTTGGAAACAATTTTGAACATTAGGACTGGGTCACCCATTTGTTCCCGTCGTCAGGTCGTCCCATGACCAAACTCCTTTCTCCTCATTACGACCATCCCATGGTCAAAACCTTTCTCCTTTACGACCATCCCATGGTCAAAACATTTCCAAAGCCATTTCTTTTCTGAAATCCTTTTTGAAAACAAAACCAGCACCACTCTACAGAAGTTTGTCCAACCCGTCCGTGACCGAGGACACGGCTATTCAAATAGATTTACACTTTGCATAGGTTGTACACTTTACCCACACCATCCGGGTACACTACCTTGATCTACACCGGTCGTGGGTCGAGTATCCGATCAAGACTCTCCGGATGCCCACTCCAATATAAGTGCCTACCCTATGAGTGTTGTCCCCCTCAACACCGAGACGTCGGTTACCGAGGACCAACCGGAGCGCATTTTGCACTTCCCAAGTGTGCGCTTTCAATGAGGGGCTCATAGTAACGCGTGGAGGCCCGCAAGCCCTTCGTTCCTTCTCCAGGTCGATGTCCCACATGGACCCTTATGTGAGAAGGCCCACCCTCCAAGGATTTTTATCCTATGTAGTTGTTGCGAGGCAGCTTATACCGGAATAGACAAACATCAAATCCAGCCCTGTCCCATTCCAGAGTAGTGTGGTTGCACAGGGTTAAGTTGTTATAGCTAAACTGCAAAGAACCGGGTGCATTTTCATAAACCTTTTTCCTCCATCTTTCCTTCAGCATTTTGTAAAACAAACCTTTTTCTTTCTCAACATCTCTTGGGAGGTCTCACCTCACCAAGGTTTTAACATAAAGCATTTGGTAAAACTTTTTCGGGGTCTTCCCATCCTCTAGTTTACTTCGGCTAAAACGGGGTCTCCAAAGGGGTATAGTGTATTACACCATCTATTCTACTAGGGACAAGTAGGTGTCACCAAGGGGGTTGTACTTAATAGTACAGAAGTGTAATAGTTCGGAGGAGCCAAACCACTACCATATATTCATTAACATATAATAAAACAATGCAGTTTCATAAATAGTAGATAAAACATGCATAAGTAAAGCAGTAGGACAAAGCTTATGAGCAAGAAGGTGGCTTGACTGATCATCAGAAATGTGGCAATATGTCCCTGGACTTCTTCTTTAGATAACCAAGAATACCAATAATAATAAGACCCCTTCTTCTCGGCGTCAATACAAGTGCAACTATCGTCGTCACCGAGTATACATGCAAGTAGGCAAGACCACAATCAAACAAGGCATTCAAGCATCAAAACCATACATCAAGAAAATGACAATACAAGTTTACAAATCAGTAGGTCTTAGGAAGAAGGGATTTAATAAGGTTGGCCTTGTCTTGGAAACATGGAAGAAATTCCCTTAGTATTTATAGCCGGGGGAACTACCTAAGAGGGGTTTTGGAACAATGACATATTCTGTATGATACCATTGTTTAAAAATGATACCAACAGATAGGAGTTGATAAAATGAAACCAACGAAAGTGGTTTCACTAATTTATCACATTTCTTTAATTTATTATGAATATTCTAGTGATAAAACCTCTAGTTTTAGGAGATAATTCACCAGAAAAGTTCTGGAGCTCCAAAAATTATTTCCCTGGATGATTCTGTAGGGTTTGATGTTCTGAATATCTGAGAGTTGGACTCAAGTCAAAAGAATTACCAGAATGCCCTCAGGAAATTTCCAAAGGCAGTTCTGTAGCTGTATTGTCTTTTTCACCAGATTAATTCTACCGAATCTTTTGATATGATTCTAAGGGCAAAGGATAGGTACTTTGGATACCTTTCTGCAGAAATTGGAATCACCTTGTTTGGATTTGTATAACTCTTGTAGGGATATTATTGATGGATAAACCATGAACAGAAATGGTTAATTCACCAAAACTCAACAGTAGTTCCAAAAATTAAGATCTCCTGGGTTTGGTTAGATATGATGTAGATAATCCATTAGAGTTGGAATTAGGGTAAAAGCTATCATGGATTGGCCTAGAGAATTTTCTAAAGGCAGAAAGTCTCTGTTTTTGTTATTTTTGCTACAACAACTCCAAGGCTCCACTTGGTATGGGGCTGGGGTCACATGTAAGGTACTACTGATACCTTTCAGTACAAAGTGGCTTTGTTCAAAATGGAGTTGTATAACTCATAGGAGGATTTTATTAGTAGAAAAGATATACTTTAGTGCGTGATATACTATAATTAAATTAAGCATTATTTTGGTCCCCTGGTTGTACTGCATGTTTAAGAAAACATTCAGAAACCCTAGAAAATTTGGATCTAGGCATATAAACATGTTTTCCATTTTCTTTGGGATTTAAATCAACAGCCTAATTAGCAGATCTGGTGGAAAAATAAAAAGATAAAAGGGGCGCCTAGGCTTGATCTGTGGGGGGCAATGGGCCGGCCAGAGGGAAATCAGCCCACGGCTGAGCCAAGCTGGGGGGTGCAGTTTGAACTGCCAGTGAGCCCAAGGCGTCGATGGACAATGAGGGCCGAAGGGTATCAGCGACGACCGTCGGATTAAAGAGAGATCGACGGCACAACGTCATCTTCGACCTCTGGCGGCACAGAGTGGAGGGGAAACCCTAGGGGACAGCGGGGCTCACCGGGGGAGCTTACCAGGGGCTCGGGAGGTGTCGGGGAGGCGACGGGGCGATGCTGTGGACGATGACGACCTCGGGGATGGGCGGAAGAAGGGGGTTCCTCGTCGGGATCTGGCTTGCACGATGACGACCGAGGAGAGCTTGTCGGAGCTCGTCGGTGCGGCTCGAGGGGATTGACCTGGGCCAAAATAAGCGCACGGTTAGGTAGAGGGGGAGAGGAGATCTCTGTAGAGTGACATGCAGAGGAGGGGGAGCACGGGGAAGGGAGCCTTGCTCGAATTTCTGAGAGAGGCCGAGAGCTCTCTCTCTTCTTCTCGGGCAGGACAAGGTAGGGGAGGAAGAGAGGGTGCTGGGGGAGGTAAGTGAGGAGGAGAGGGGCAAATGAGCCAGGGAGGGGTGCTGGGGTGGCCTCTGGACTTTATACCGAGGGGGAGAGATCCATGGTGAAAATGCCCACTTTGGACATGGGGGAGGGGTAGTGCTGGCCTGTGATTGGCTTAGAGGGCGGTGAGGAGGGGTAAGAGTGGGATTTGGTCGTGTTGGAGCTTAGAGAGGGAGGAAGTGGCAGCTGCTGCAATTAATTTTCCCCACTTGCTTGTCTCTCTCTCTATTTCACTTCCAAGCATGGGAGGACAAGGAGGAGGTGGTGCTATAGTGGTGACAACCATGAGGGTCATGGTGGCTGGATAGGAGTGCTTGAGAAGCTTTGGTGATGGGTTTATATTGATTTAGCTCAATACTAGCTAGGTTTGCCAAATTGAGTAAGTAGGTGCTTGTAAAGGAAGTTACAAATTTTGCATAGGACAAGGTGGGAAGATGGTACTAGTAGATAGATGAGGTCAAGGTAGATATCCAGGAATTATTTGGAATTTTTAGAGGATTTTAATTCCACTTAAAATCATTTATTCAAAAAGTACAGAAGTAGTTTCTAGAAGATCATTTGATAATTTTACATTGGACAAGGTGGGTTTTTGGTTTGAGATGGTACCAAATGTGAATACACACTTACGGGAATTTTCCCAAGATTTAATGAAGGATAAAAGTATTTAAAACAATTATTATTCCAATTTAGCCATTTAAGAAAATGGGCAAAAAGAAATATCAAAGCTCTTCAAAAATATTTATCTTTGAAGTGGGAAGATAGGGTATGATATATGGGCCTCAAAAGTGCTTAGAGTTGGGGAATGTTTTGGCAAAAAACCAAACTTTCCTTTGGGAAAGGAGTTTTGGAGATTTTGACTATTAAAGAGATTTATTAGATTTGGAGCCTTAATAATTATGGATAATATTTGATAAATATTTATGATCAAGGTAGATGATGTAGACAAGGTGTATCAAGCATTTGCAACCTTGGGAATTGGAAATCCAACTTGAATTAGATGGAAAACAAGGAGTGGTGGATCTAGGGTGATGTTACTTTCATACCACCAAAACCTTGTTGGATCTTGGAGCTCAGATCTCCCCTTGGGGCATGGGGTAGATGGATGGATATACCAAGTGATGTGGGTCACCATGTGTAACACCCCGTCCACTCTTGGGCCTGGGGGTGTCACTCCTGGCAGCTTAATAGGATATCTAGACTGGCCCCATAGACCAACACTAGTCTTTTCTACGCACCCGGTTACCCACTTCCCGGTCGGTCACCCATCCTAGAATTGCTCTAGGCCAAGCACGCTTAACCTTAGAGTTCTTTTCAAATGAGCTTCCGGAAAAGAAGTTGCAACTTGTTGATATGGGTATCCTATCAATCCTATTAAGCCATGTGCCTGGATCTCACATACACCCACCCTTTAGAAGATCGATGCCCTCATCGATCAAGCACACCCCAGGAACGTCCCCTCTTGGCACGTGTCTATGCGTCTAGTGCCAGCACATGTGCCATGCCGTGTCCACTCCGGGCCACACGCGCCATGCTCCACATGTCCCGCCACTGACCCGTGCACACCTGTGTAATCGCAAGGGTCGGCTCTGATACCACTTTGTAACACCCCGTCCACTCCTGGGCCCGGGGGGTGTCACTCCTGGCAGCTTAATAGGATATCTAGACTGGCCCCACAGACCAACACTAGTCTTTTCTCCGCACTTTGTCCCCACTCGTGCGCACCCGGTTACCCACTTCTCGGTCGGTCACCCATCCTAGAATTGCTCTAGGCCAAGCACGCTTAACCTTAGAGTTCTTTTCGAATGAGCTTCCGGAAAAGAAGTTGCAACTTGTTGATATGGGTATCCTATCAATCCTATTAAGCCATGTGCCTGGATCTCACACCATGGTGTATAGGTTTGAGCTTGATCCAGCTTGAGCTTACCAAGACAGGCTGTCGTTGTATTGGGAACGGCAGTACCTGAGAAGGTTAGATAGAGGTGTGGGGACTAGCAGGGAAGCTATCGACGGCGTCCGCAGGCGGGATTGGATACAAGCAAGCGTAGCTGGCCACAGGAAGTACCCACGTTCGGAGCCCTCGTGATGAGGTAAAACTCCTACTCCTGCCGGATCTGACTATGGGGGATATGCGAACTACAAGTGCTCCCTGAGCTGTATTCTCTAGCTACTGCCTTAAATGCAATGAGACCAACCCTTACTACTGAGGCCTTGCCTCTCCTTATATAGGCAGAGAGGCAACGGTCTCACTGGCCAGTCTGACTAGCGGGCCCCACAGGCGGGTCCCAGCCGACTGGTCATCTACAGTATCCAGTACGGTATGTCCCATCGGAGTACTAGCGGTATGGCTGTCGTAGGCACAGTGGACGCCATGCGAGCAGGTCGTCAGCACCGGGCCACTGTTCCCGTGTCATCCCCGCAAAGTCTTCGGTATGGCCGAGTGGTGGTCGGTCTTGTCATCATACAGGGCGTACCGTGCACTGATACGCACGTCGTCCCGTCTCCTTGATTGGTTCCGGCTACGTCGCTGTAGCTAGTTGCTTCTTGTTGATCCGGATACCATGAGGTAGCCGGCCTGGCCTACTTTGTATGGCTGCGTCTGGTCAGCCGGACGCGATCCGACTGCATAGTTTCTTGTCCGGTTGGGGTATCTGGGGATCATCCCCCTGACACTAGCCCCCGAGCGCGTGTGGATTCCGCCCTTAGGCGAAATGTGCGCGTGCTCCCTCCTGGTTTTGAATTTGTGTCCGGCTACGCCTGTCGGTTGCGCTACCCGTGATGTTAGTGCTGACTCCGGCCACACGCGCACGCGCCATCATTGCACTGCGGCGGCCAGCGTAACGTCCCGTCGCATGTTGCCTCGGGAAACTGCTGTCCGGCGCTTCGGTTCTCGCTCCCGGATCTTCTGCGCATCCTGCGTCCGCACACGGGATCTGAGCGGCGGTTGGGGTGAAGGTCGCCCAGATGCGCGCCACGTGGCGCCATGGACGGTTGCGCTTCCGGTCCTTTAAAGGGACGCCGCGGGGGGAGCAGTTCCCTTCCTTCGCTCCCCCGCTCCAGTTTTCCTCTTCCCTTCCGTGCTCCAGCTCTCTTAAGCCCTTCCTCTACTGCCGTTGTACCCCGCTGCACCGCTCGTTCTTCGTCGTTGACGGTACGGGCCAGCGCCACTCCTCCGCCACCGCGCCTCCTTGTCAACCGGTGATGGCAGCTGAACGCGGAGGCTGGTGCGGCTCCTCCGTCACGGAGGACCACATCCAGAAATATCGTGCCACCCACGTCCTCCTGACGGAGGAGGAGGTAGCGGTGCGGCTGGCGCCGGCGGGAGAGGTATCGCCACATCC
This sequence comes from Avena insularis, assembly GCA_023614405.1. NCBI lineage: Eukaryota > Viridiplantae > Streptophyta > Magnoliopsida > Poales > Poaceae > Avena > Avena insularis. The sequence goes on from CM042692.1 coordinate 277,275,598, forward strand.
GGCGGACGGGGAGCATGTCATCTTCCTCTCGCATCTGGCGTGCGGGTTCGCGTTGCCGGTGCACCCCTTCTTCCTCACATTCCTGACCTTCTTTGATCTCCGTCTCCACCATCTCGGCGCCAACGCGATCGGAACGCTGGCGCACTTCATGGCCTTCTGCGAGAGCTACCTCGGGATCTAGCCGGATCTCGGACTCTTCTGTCGGCTCTTCCGAGTCCGGCCGCAGGTGCAGTACACGAAGGGACCGCTAGTCGTCTGTGGTGGCGCCTCCATCTACTCCCGCATGCAGTCTGGCTACCCAAAGTTCTTGCTCCATGACACAGTACGACTGTGGTAGCAGTCGTACTTCTACGTCAAGAATGTCACCAACATTGACCGGATCAACCTTCCGGCTTTCCAGGATGTTGAGTCCAGCCGGCAGAACTGGGAGCTGAAGATTCACGGTGACAAGGTGGAGTCGGACACGATGCTGCAGCGTATGCGCTCCCTCGTCACCTTCCGGCTAACCGGCCTAGACATCACCCTCAGTTGGATGTCCCGGCTGATGATGCCGCTTCCGCAGCAAGCGCACAAAATGTGCTACTACTCCGGCCGGCTGGACCCGACCCGACAATCGCGCTGCGATCCCCGCTACCACAACCTGAAGGAGTAGGTGTGGACGATCACGAAGGAGCGGATGCCAGAGGGCTGGACCTTCAGCCTAGCGCCCTACAACCGGGACAACCGCGCGCCCCGGGTAGGTCCCTTTAGCCGGAGCTTTCTTTCATATTACTTGCATTTCTTTCTTGTTTTGTCCGACTAACTTCTCGTATTCGGCAGATCTTCCCTTGCATCCTTCGCGAGGAGGGTGATGCCCCTCTCGAGGTTTTGACGCCTGACTTGCCTGAGCCGCGTGCTCGGCGGTCCGGCAAGGAGTCGGACGGGGATGGTGATGCCTTCCCTAGCCGGAACGATGAATCGGCTGCCGACCCCCATGCGGAGGTTCATGAGGAGGAGGAGACCGCGCCGACCTCCGATCCGGTGCAACACCCTACGACGGACGGCGAAGCTGGCGGGAGCGGCTCCAGCCGTTCCAGCTCCCGCCGGCCTCCCGTGGAGGAGCCGGCCCCCAAGAGGAGCCGGCCCGGCGCCCTTCCGCCGAGTCGCCTAGGCCGGAAGAAGGGGCCGCCTCCGGTTGTGCAGGGGTACGTCTTTCCTCTTCTTCTTTCATCATCTTCCGTCTGCTTCTTTTCCTGCCTTTCTGCCCTTGGCTTATTTGCTTTTGTTTCCTTCCTCCTGTCTTCTATTTTCTTAGCACGCTGGTCTCCTTTGGAGCCGCGAGAGCCAACCGGGTCGCCACCCCGCGCTCCGACCGCGTCTGCCCATGCCCCTCCTTCTCTCGTGGCGCCGCTTCCGCCACCACCTCGATTTGAACCGGCTGCCTCAGCCGGAGCGGAGGGTCCGCAGCCGGACGTGGTGGCCTAGCTAGAGGCGGAGCATCCTCAGCTGGGTGGCTCTTCCGCGGGCGCGCGGGGGGCCGCTACCGGCAAGGAGCTCGTGGTTGTTGGCAACAACAACTCCGACGATGAGCCGGGGGAGGAGTGGAGGACGGTGGTGATTGCCGCGAAGGAGTCCTTGGCCGTCAACGCCGTGGACAATGACGCCTCCTCCGCCGCCTCGCTGATGGACCTCGCCGCCACCCTCGAACTGGCGGTGAAGGAGATCCGGCTGCTAGAGGCCACAACCGGCGAGAACCGGTCCTTGGAGCAGAAGCTTGCTCCTGCCAACGGGACTTCCTAGAGTAAGTTTGCTTCATCCGGCTTGTCCCTTTTTTTTTACTGATAGCCGGTTTCGTCGCAGCTATCCTCGTGTGCGCTCAGCGCGAGATCGATCTCTTGAAGAAAGCGAACGACCGGCTGAGCAAGTCCAACTCTACTCTGCGGCTGCAGAACAAGGATTGGCACACGAAGGTAGACGGCTTGGAGGCCACCATCAAGGAGCACGACGCCTCGCTCGCCAGCCAGACCGATGCCTTCAACCTTCTCGAGGCCCAGAACAAGGACCAAGAGAAAGAGATCAAACGGCTAGCGACGAAGGAGAAGGCTTTGGTGGAGGAGCTGATGCAGGTTGGCCACACGGCTAAGGGTAAGTTCTTCTTTTCCGTTTCCCTTTCTTTCTGGATCCGGTAGCCGGATCTGACTCTCTTTTCTGACAGCGTTTTATCCCGGCATAGACCTACTGGCATACAACCGGCTGCAGGAGAACTGGCCGGGAGCGCAGCTGACGGCCTAGGAGCTCGTCGTCCTTCTTGGCGAAGAAGCTGCCAAGCTTCATCAAGCGGCGCGGGATGTCTTCTCCTTCCTGTGGCCGGATGCTCCGGTTCCGGAGACGATGGCGCAGCTGGCTGTGAGGGTGGGGGAGGTGCCGGCTGCGATGGACCGGCTGCGGGACTTGGCGGCGCGAGCTAGAGCGGAGATGGCTCTGGCTCTTATGCTCTCCTGGTACAATGACGCTCGCGTCGAGAAGATCGATGGGGGCTTTCGCGCCGGTGCCGACCTTGCCGCCATCCGCCAGGCCCATCCGGAGCTCCGAGGCTCCGCCATCAAGATTGCCGACTACGTGGACCCCGACGAGGTGCTCACCGACTCGGAGTCCGTCGGTACTCCTGAAGTGGAAGCCCCGACGCAGCCGGTTGCGGACGCCGGAACAGGATCGAGCGCCGCACCTCCTCCTCCGCCTGAAGCTTCCGCCAGCCAAAACGCTCCCCACGGCAAGGGTCCTGCCGCGTAGCCACTGCCCCGGGATGCCGGGTGTATTTGTCTTGCTTTTAGTTCTGTTTGAAACTTGTCCGTCTGTAACGGCTGTCTCTGACGCCGGGTAAACTTATGGGAGCTTCGCCTCCTTTTTTCTTTGCTTGTTAATTTTGAACTGGCTTGAGTTCCCTTCAACTTGTGCTTCGACTTTTCTTTCAACATTTCGCCGGTTGACTTTATCCGGCTAACTTCACCCGGCTACACACCTTTAGCCGGGAGAACTACACCTCCAATGGGGGCGCGCTCAGCGCACCTACTGGGTGTAGCCCCCGAGATTCGTAGTAGCCGACGTCGCCGGGTGCTTCGAATCTTTTCTTCTTTTCCCCAATCTTCTAACTTTGTCCGACTAGACTAGTCTTAGTCGGTTACTTTCGCTGGCTGAACACCTTTAGCCGGGGGAACTAACATTCCAGTGGGGGCGCGCGAGCGCACCCACTGGGTGTAGCCCCCGAGATTCGGAGTAGCTAGCGTAGCCAGGTGCTTCGAATCTTTCTTGCCTTCTCTTGCTCCTGCCCTTGCCCTCACCTAGGCTCCGAACAGCCGGCTAAACGCCTTTAGCCGGTCGGGAACTACAAGATTCCATGAGGCGCGAGCACCCAGTGGGTGTAGCCCCCGAGATTCGGAGCGCTTGATGAAGGCAAGGACTTCGAATCTTCTTCTCCTTTTCTTCCTGAATTCTGACTCAAGGTAGTCGGACAAGAATATACATACACATACATCCCACCGGTTAGTAGGTTAGTCTGCCGAATTGTATCCGGAAAACGGATTTGTTTTTTCGAAAACTAGCTTGCGCCTCTCTGGACACTTGGTCGCTTTCCCGTGTGCTCACAGGCTGTGCGTCCTTTGGGCAAGGGTTGCGGTCTGCAGCCGGAATCGAAGGGAGCTGACAATACATTGCGCATGGTACTAACGGCTTAGTAACCGGATTGGCTTAAGCTAGTTGCAAGGTCGAGACTCCCGGTCTGTCGCATCTCCTCCCTGTTTTTTGTGTGGGATGCCTCGGGCTTTTGCTCTTGCTAGCCGGATAGCCGGGTTGCGGTCTGTAGCCGAGACGAAGAGTGGGCCTCTGACATCATCATACACTACTCAGTCGGTTTGTTGACTTAGCAGGCCGGGCCAGCCGGCATGCCCCCGGGTAGGGGTTGCCAGAGCCGGGAAACCATAACCGAAAAACAGATGTGAAAACACATTTCTAGCAAGGAGCCCCCGAGCATCTCGTAGGGGTCCGCATTTTCATTCATAGGGTTTGCGGGATACATACTCTGTCTAGCAACTAGGTGTAAAACGGGCGCAGCAAGGCCGCGTTCCAGGGACGCTCGGTCTCCTTGTCTGATTTGTCCAACTTGTTCTTGCGCGGCTGCTGCGCGTCAATGAGGTATTAGGAGTCATTGGGCAGCGCCCGACTGATGATGAAGGGCCCCTCCCAAGGTGGCGATAGCTTGTGCATGCCCTTCGTGTATTGCACCAGCCGGAGGACCAGGTCGCCCTCGCAGAACACGACTGGGCGGATCCGGCCTGAATGGTAGCGGCGTAGTTGTTGCTGGTACAGGGCTGATCTGAACAGAGCCAGCTCGCGGGCCTCCTCCAGGAGGTCCACTCCGTCCTCCCGCGCCTCCTGGTTGGCCTTTTCGTCGTATAGGAGCTTGCACGGTGAGTCGAACTCGATGTCCACGGAGAGGACGGCTTTTGATCCGTAGACCAAGAAGAACAGGGTGTAGCCGGTTGACCTATTCGGCGTGGTGCGGAGGCTCCAAAGGACAGCCGGAAGCTCCTCGATCCAGCATCCGGGTGACCGCTCCAATGGCTCAATGAGATGTGGCTTGATGCCGGCTAGCACCAAGCCGTTTTCTCTTTCGACTTGCCCGTTGGACTGCGGGTGCGCGACGGAGGCAAGGTCCAGCCGGATGCCCTTGTTGCTGCAGAACCGGGCGAAGGCCCCCTTGGCGAAGTTCATGCCGTTGTCGATGATGATGTTGTTGGGGTAGCCGAACCGGTTGATGATGTCGGTGAAGAAGGTGACGACTGTCATCCCGTCCAGCTTCTGGATAAGCTTGGCCTCGATCCACTTCGTGAATTTGTCCACCTCCACCAGCAGATGGGTCATACCCACGCGTGCTCGCTTGAAGGGACCGACCATGTCGAGGCCCCAAACCGCGAAGGTCCAGGTGATTGGTATGGTCTTGAGTACCGAAGTTGGCATGTGCCTGAGCTGCCCGAAGCGCTGGCACCCATTGCACGTGCGGACCAGCTGCTCAGCGTCCTCGAGGGTGATGGGCCAATAGAAACCATGGCGAAACGCCTTGGCGACTATCGGCCTTGATGAAGCGTGGTGCCCACACTCGCCCTGGTGGATGTCCTTGAGTAGCCGGTAGCCCGTGTCTACATCGACACACCTTTGGAAAATGTCGGATACGCTGCGGTTGTACAATTCTTCGTTGATGATGGTGTACGTGTGCGCGTGGCGCTGGATTTGCCTGGCTTCCACCTCGCCATCCGGAAGTTCTCCATTGGCGATGTAGTTCATGAAGGGTTGTGCCCAGGATGGCACTTCCCGAATGACGAGGATGCTCCCGCTCTCCGGTTGATGGATGTCGGGGGCTCGTCCGGTGATGTACCCAGGACGGCAGCCCCCGAGCTGCTTGACGAACCGGCAGCCCCCGGGTCTTGCGAGCCGGAGGGCACTGCCTTGCCGGAGTTGGTGCGGGTCTTCTTCTTTGGAGGCTCTGCCTTCCCCACTTCTGCTGTCACCGGAGCGCCTCGCCAGATGATGGAGTCTGACTCCGGCGACGGGTTGATGGAGGGTTTGCGCAGGTGCTCCAAGGAAACCCCTGGTGGGATCGCCTGCCTGGTGGATCTGATTCGGGCGAGCGAATTGGCTGCCTCGTTGTTGACGCGGGGGACGTGATGAAACTCGCATCCGTCGAATGAGGCGATGAGCTTCTAGATGTGGAACCGGTAGAGGGCCATGTTTGCGTCTCTGGCATCCCATTCTCCGGACACTTGCTGCACCACCAGATCCGAATCACCGAAGCAAAGGATCCGATTGACACCGATCTCCTTGGCCAGCCGGAGTCTGTGTGCCAGTGCCTCATATTCGGCTACGTTGTTGGAGGCCTTAAAGTGGATCTGTAGCACGTACTCCAACCGGTCTCCCTTGGGCAAGGTGAGCACGATGCCGGCTCCCAAGCCCCCGAGCATCTTCGACCCATCGAAGTGCATCTTCCAATGGTCCGAATCCGGAACCGGTGGAGGATACTGGGTCTCGGCCCAGTCGACGAGGAAGTCCGCCAGCGCATGTGACTTGATCGTGAGCCGAGGCTCATACTGGATGGAGTAGGCAGCGAGCTCGATGGCCCACTTGGCGACTCGGCCGGTGGCGTCCTTGTTGCCGATGATCTCCGAAAGGGGTGCGGTGCACAAGACCTTAATCGGATGCTCCTGGAAGTAGTGCTTGAGCTTCTTGCATGCCAGGTACACGCCGTAACACATCTTGTGGTAGTGGGGGTAGTTCTGCTTGGAGAGGGAGAGAACCTCACTGAGGTAGTAGACGGGCCTCTGAACCGGCTGAGCCTTGCCTTCCTCGGGGCTCTCCACCACCAGGACGACGCTGACGACCCGACTGATGGCTGCTATATAGAGCAACATCGGCTCCTTTCTAGCCGGCGTGGCTAGAACCGGCGCTGTGGATAGCATGCGCTTGAGGTCGTGAAACACGGTGTCGGCTTGCAAAGTCCAGGAGAACTTGTCCGTCTTCTTCATCAGCTGGTACAACGGGAGTGCCTTCTCCCCCAGCCGGCTGACGAAACGGCTGAGGGAGGCAAGGCATCCGGTGAACTTTTGGACCCCCAGCAGGCTCCTGGGCGGCTGCATCCTCTCGATGGCCGCAATCTTCTCCGGATTTGCCTCGATGCCTTGTTGTGATACGAGGAAGCCGAGGAGCTGACCGGATGGCACTCTGAAGACGCACTTCTCCGGGTTCAGCTTCATCTGGTACTGGCAGAGGTTGCCAAATGTCTCTCCCAGATCTTCGAGGAGGGTGCGCTTATCCTTGGTCTTGATGACCACATCGTCCACATAAGCATGCATGTTTCGGCCTATCTGCGAGTGCAAGCACTTCTGCATGCAGCACTAATAGGTAGCACCTGCATTCTTTAGGCCGAAAGGCATGGTTATGTAGCAGAAAGCCCTGTAGGGGGTGATAAATGATGTCTTAATCTGATCAGCCGGGTTTAACTGGATCTGATTGTAACCGGAGTAGCAATCTAGAAAACACAACAAATCACAGCTGGCCATGGAATCGATGACATGATCGATACGGGGCAAGGCGAAGGGGTCTTTCGGGAACGCCTTGTTCAGGCTGGTATAGTCGATACACATGCGCCAGGTCTTGTTCTTCTTCAGCACCAGGACTGGGTTCGCCAACTAGTCCGGGTGGTACACTTCCATGATGAACCCGGCTGCAAGGAGCCGGGTGATCTCGTCACCGATTATCTTCCTCTTCTCCTCTGTGAACCGGCACAGAGGTTGCTTGACCAGCCTGACATCCGGCCGCACATGAAGTGAGTGCTCGGTGAACTCCCTCGGCACACCCGGCATATCCTTGGGGGACCATGCAAAGATGTCCCGATTCTCACGGAGGAAGTCGACGAGCGCACCTTCCTATTTGCTGTCCAAGCCGGCACCAATGGTGACGAACTTAGTCGGGTCGGAGGGGTCGAGCAGGATCCTCTTCGTCTCCTTTGCCGGCTGGAAAGCTCCTTCTCCAGCCAATTTGCTGCTAGCCGGCATGTCCTGCTGGGCCATGGCCACATTGCACATGATCGCGCGCTTCTCCTCGGCTATGATGAGGGCCTCTTCTAGTTTGGAACCGGCTGAGGTGCACTCCATCGACCGCCTGAAGCAGCCGGCGATGGTGATCACGTCGTTGGGTCCCGACATCTTTGTCTTGAGGTACGCGTAGTGGGGGACGGCCATGAACTTGGCGAGGGCGGGGCGCCCGAGGAGAGCATGATAGGAGCTCATCAGGTTTACCACCTCGAACCAGATTGGTTCGCGGCGAAAGTTCTCCTCGGTCCCGAAGATGACGTCCAGCTGGATTTTTCCCAGCGGGGCGCAGGCTGGCCCCGACAGCACGCCATGGAACGTTGTGGTAGTCGGGCGCAGGTCGCATTCGCGAATGCCCAGCTTCTCCAGCGAGGACTGGTAGAGGAGGTTGAGGCTGCTGCCTCCGTCGATGAGGAACGCGAGAATCGGCAGGTGCGTGCGTTGGAGACGATGAGGGGGTCGAGCACCATGGCGTAGCCCCCAGGAGTCGGCAGCTGCTCTGGCTGGTCTGCGCGGCTCCAAGTGATGGGGGTTTCCAACCAGTTCAGGTACTGGGGGACCAGAGAGACGATGGCATTGACCTCCTTGGAGCGTCTCCTGCGGCTGTGCTTGTCGTCCAGCTCCGTCTCGAAGATGTGGTAGGCGGCATGCGGCTGGGGGTTGCCGTTGTTGTTGTTGCCGTCGTTGCCTCCGTTACCATCATTGCCGGCTCCCCTAGCTGGTGGTGGTGGTCCACCAGGAGGGGGCGGGGGGAGACGAGGCTGGTTACCCTGGTCTTTTAGCTGGCGGGTCCAGCTGCAATTCCGAGTGGTGTGCGTAGCCGGTTTGAAGGGACCGCTGTGCCACTTGCACGGGTCGTCAAACATCTGGTCGAAGGTGAGCCGTGGCTTCTGCCTCCTTGCATCGTTAGCCGGTGTTTCGGGTGCACCCTCCACAGCATTGACCTACCGCGCGTGGTAGCGGGGCTTCTGCTGCCCGGCTTGGTGGTCTCCATGGAACCGGTTGTCGTTGCCGTGGCGCCTGGAGGATCCGGCTTCGCCAGCCGGATTGCTCGGACGGTCGCAAGCCGGCTCCGTAGGAGTCGGATGCCTGTCAGCATTTACTCGGAGGGGCTTCTTCATGACGGCATCCGCCATGGCGTACTGGTCCGCAACCGTCATGAGCTCTGCCATGGTTTTCGGCTCGTCACATAGTAGCCGGTGGCGAAGCATGGTGCCTTCTCGGCAACCCTCGATGAAGAAACTGATGGCCTGGCTCTCCAGGATGCCCTCGTAGGTGTTGCGCAGCTCCGTCCACTTGGCGAGGTACTCGCGGTCGGTCTCGCGGTCACCCTGGACGCACAAGGCTAGGTCGCGTGGGCTCCCCGGACGCTTGTACGTGCCGTTGAAGTTGCGGACGAACACCTTCTCGAAGTCTGGCCAGGCGTTGATGCTATTGGGCGCAAGGCTGTTGAGCCACGTCCTTGCCGACCCGGTTATCATAAGGGGACGTAGCGCACGTCAGTGCGCTTGTTCCCATGGGCGATGCCGACTGCCATAGCATAGTCGGTCAGCCAATCTTCTGGCTTCATGCTGCTGTCGTACTTGGGGGTGTCCCTGGGCAGGGAGAACTTATCCGGAAACGGCTCGTTCCGGATGCGAGGTCCGAAACAAAACGGACCGGTAGAATCTTCTTCCTCCGTGACGCGCACTTGAGTGAGGAGCTCGATGCGGTCACAGGCATCCGGACAATCCGGGTTGGGCGCTCCCACCCGGCCCGAGAGACGGGAACCGGTGGGTCTAGGTACTCCGGTTGGTTGAGGGGGAGGTGGCGGGTTGCTGTTCACCGTCTGCTCCTAGCGTGGCTGGCCCTTGTTGCCAGAGCTGCGACGCCTGCTGCGGCCCTTAGCCGGCTGAGGGGAGGACGCCTGCTGCGTGTCGCGCGGTGCGCCCCTGCTGTTGGCAGGCAGCTTGCTCCCCCTGGAGTAGTTGGGGTCCTCCTGCATCTGCCGATTGGCGTCAGCCTGCTCGTCCGCGATGCGGAGGAGCTCCTGCACGCGGGCGTGCTGGCGGGCTCGCTCCTTGCCCTCCAGCTTGGGTAGTTCCTCTGTCGCGGCTCGCACCGCATGTAGGTTCTTGATGGGCGTGCTGTAGGTGGGCCGGATGAGGGCGGGCGCGGGATCCGTCTCCCCATCCTTTTCCATCCTACCGCCTAGCTCGCCGCCCCGGCGCCATCTGGTCACGCGCCGACTGCTCCAGTAGCCGGAGTGAAGCTGCAGCGCGGTCGTGATCAAGGCCGGGTGATCTCGAGTTCCTTGCGGGTTGCCGCCGGCTCCATGGCCTCCTAGAGAAGGATCTGTCTCTCCATGGCGAAGTTGGCCTCCGCCTACTTTGGGTTATCCCCGAGGTTAACCGGCATCAAGAGCCGATCAATAGCATCCTCCACCGGGTTCCGAGGCTGCGGAGGGGCGGAAGTTCCAACCTCGTCTGTGCCTTGCTCTCGTGTCTGGTAGGGATGAGAGCTAGAGCCAGCCATCATGACCTCCACACCGCAGGACGCGACGGAGGCGCTACCGCCCGGATGCGGCAGCTCCGCGACAGAGACGATTTCCCTACGGAAATGCTCCAGAACGGTGGCGACATAGACAGGGAGGTCGCCGAATAGCAGGACGGTGTCGTTCGTCGAGAAGGAGGTTCCGGTGAAGCAGGAAGCGTTGTCGATGACGCAGTCGAATTTGCCGAGCGTGAGCACCAGGCCGGAGGCCATGCGCTCACCGGCTGAAGTGTGGGGTCCCGTGCGGAACGTGACTCCGGTCGAAGCCATCTAGCCCCACGGTGGGCACCAACTGTCGTTGTATTGGGAACGGCAGTACCTGAGAAGGTTAGATAGAGGTGTGGGGACTAGCAGGGAAGCTATCGACAGCGTCCGCAAGTGGGATTGGATACAAGCAAGCGTAGCTGGACGCGGGAAGTACCCAGGTTTAGAGCCCTCGTGATGAGGTAAAACTCCTACTCCTGCCGGATCTGACTATGGGGGATATTCAAACTACAAGTGCTCCCTGAGCTGTATTCTCTAGCTACTGCCTTAAATGCAATGAGACCAACCCTTACTACTGAGGCCTTGCCTCTCCTTATATAGGCAGAGAGGCAACAGTCTCACTGGCCAGTCCGACTAGCGGGCCCCATAGGCGGGTCGCAGCCGACTGGTCATCTACAGTATCCGGTACGGTATGTCCCATCGGAGTACTAGCGGTATGGCTGTCGTAGGCACAGTGGACACCGTGCGAGCAGGTCGTCAGCACAGGGGCACTATTCCCGTGTCATCCCCGCAAAGTCTTCGGTATGGCCGAGTAGTGGACGGTCTTGTCATCATACAGGGTGTACCGTGCACTCATACACACGTCGTCATGTCTCCTTGATTGGTTCCAGCTACGTCGCCATAGCCGGTTGCTTCTTGTTGATCCGGCTACCATGAGGTAGCCGGCCTGGCCTGCTTTGTCCGGCTGTGTCTGGTCAGCCGGACGCGATCCGACTGCACAGTTTCTTGTCCGGTTGGGGTATCTTGGGATCATCCCCCTGACACAGGCTTTCAAACTTTGAATAAATTAAGCCTGCCAAAGCAGATTATCAACTAGCCTTCAAAACCTTGTGGGTTTAAGGAGCACCAAGATCCACTTGGAACAAGTGAAGTAGATAATGTTAGACCTATATGAGTAGGACACGACCATGCAAAGAGTTGGTCCATAGAAGGTTGGATGATGGTGTGAGCTTCTGTCAAAGTAGGCATGTTGACTAGATTTGCAGGAAAAGTTATTTTCTTGCCTATAAAACCATCAAGAACAAGTGGGTTAGAGGATGATCTAACCAAGGGCAAGAGTGGGCCTTGGTATTCCTTAGGATGGTTAAAAATATGGTTCAGATGCATTTTTTAAAATGCACAAGGGTTGGGAAAAGGAGGCATTCAAAAGGTGATGTTGGAACAGATTCCAGACAGCCAAATTTGGCAGATTTAGGATTTTTGACTAGAAGGTGGGTGGTGATGATTTTGATGGGTTGCAAGGTACCAAAGCATCATCAAGTGGATGATGTTGAAGTGTAGATTGAGTAGAAGGGATCCATGCTTGATATTGGTCTTCATTGACTTGGAAACTTCTAGAATGGATCATTGCAGAATTGATCTGGTTAAGGGTTTTAGATGATCACCTGGTGGCTAGAGATTAGATCCAGATTGTATTCTTGCTTACGGTTTAGTGATTTTAAAGTATCTTGATCCTAGTGGATGGGCTCCTAGGGTAGCTCATATTACTTCTAAGCAATCAAGTCAAACAGCAGATCAGGGAAACTCATCTTACAAGCAAATACACTACTAGGGTTACCATCCAGTCTGACTTGAGGTAAGGTTGGGCAATTTGAAAAGGGTTGGAGTTTGAATAAGATGAGAGTCCTTGGTATCTCTACCAAGAGTAGAATTCAAGAGCTTAATAAAGGTCTTTTGGTAAACCTAGAGAGAAGAGTAGTTGAAGGTTCTGCCTTGAAGACATAAGGAGATAGTATTCTATAGCTATCCATAGTTTGATCAATAGAAGCTAATAAAATAGTTTGGGTTGGCAAGGGCATCTTGGCTCAGGTTTTGGAAATGCCAGAACATTTGAGAATATGTAAAATGAGCCAGGAGAGTTATGTTAAATAGCTTTTTGACAACTGATGTTGAGGCAAGGAGTATATCATAAGCTATACAATCAGAAGCATAAGCACAGACAATCAACAAGCAAACACTACAACCCTTAACAAGAAAAAGATTTTGTTCCCCCTGATTTTTGCATTCTGGACAACTAATCAGGGTGGCTGAAGTTGGGATGTTACAGACCTTTCCCCTTAAAAGAATCTCGTCCCGAGATTCCGGAGAATAGGGTTGGGGGATTTTGAGTCGGGTTGATACCAAGGGTCTTACGCGTCCTATCTTATGGACTCCGTCTTTGAAAGTGACTACTCTATCGATGAACTTGAGCTTCAGTCTTCCGGGATGCACGGAGAGTTGAGCAGAGTCTAGTCCCGATTGCGAGGGATGACCTTATATTCCTTCGAGGCTCGATACCTCGAGGGCTTAGGCTGGGCAGACTATCTCGATGTTGAACTTCACGGAGTACTCATCGGAGGATAGAATCTACGGCTTGGTGTACCTTTCTCCAAGAATTCACGGCTCTACCTTGGGGGTGTAGCGTATCCTAATTAAAGATCTTACGGTCGATACTCCTGGATTTGCTTCTAGTGAAGGGTTACTCTATTTTGGTGGAAGAGACGCAGTCTTTCCCCCTTAGAGCGACACTACCTTCTTGATTGGGGTCGTTTGCTGATGCTGGGAGATGGCGCTGCACCTTTCGTCCGGAGGTGATTATCTTCTATCAACCTTGTAAAAGCAGCTTCGGGAGAGGCATCGATGCCACTTCTTGAATTAGTAGTCATAGCCGGAGGGGCGTTATCTAGCTCCCTAGTAGTTAATACTGGGCTAGCTAAGGGTCCGTTAGGTGGGAGAATGTTGTTTGGGGTTGACGGCATGAGAGGCGGTCTTATAGGATGAGGTCATTCCGGGTTGAGTTTGATGCAACGCCATGGGTAAAACACGTAGGTGTGAAGCCCTGACTCGCATATCATCAAAATGGCTTCATGCAGGGATTAACATGTCTAAGCGAACCAACGGCGAGGATACTTGAACATTACAGAAGAATATCTGGGCTACCGGGTATCAGGGCATTTAGAGTTTTACAAGACAGGTGCAGGGGCGATACATAACTCTACCTATGCTGAGATAGGTGAGTTCTCGGGTGCGAAAACTACTTCGGGGGAACGTCTGGAGTCTTGTCGCCATTCTGAGGTTGGAGGTTTCTCCTCAGGGAATGCCTTCTCGGAGGAAGGGGAGGTTCTTGAAGGGATTCGCAGCATAGTAAATCAAAATTTTCTACGGAAGCGAACAGAGGGAAAGCCAAGATCTAATCTAGGAGATGCAAACAACGAGAGAGATTGGATTAGATCTTCATACCCTTGAAGATTCAAGACAGTGAACGCTCGCCTTTAACGCGTGGTGATGTAGTCGTACTTCGCTTCTCCTCCTTGCGATCCGATCCGATCTAGCACCACAAGTGGCGGTGCCTCCGTGAGATGCACACGCAGCGGCACCTCGACGCCTCCTCCTTCCTGACCAGCAAGTAGGGTGGAGAGATAGATTGGATCTACTGACGACGGCGTGGTGTATATGGTGGAGAATTTCACGCAGGCTTCGCCTACAAACAAATGGGAGGGAGAGAGGAAGGGCAGCAGGCAACTGGGTTTGGAGGAAGGTGTAGGGTATGAGAGGGGCGCACCAGCCCTCTATATATAGAGGGGTGCGGCCAGCCCTAGCCTCTCCTCCAAGCCTATCTCTAGTTTAAACAATTTAAACTCTCCCTTATCTAGAAATCCTATCTTATCTTATCTCTAGTTTAAACGATTTAAACTTATCTAGGATCGGCTGGGCCCTATGGGGCCTTGTGCCCCTGGCCCAATGCGGCCAGGACACTCCCTCATAGGCCCATGCCCCCTATCGGAAGGTGGGGCCACGTTGGTCCCCTTCCGGAAGATTCTAGAAGCTTCCGGTACAATACCGATTAATCCAGAACAATTCCGAACTCCAAAAACTGCACTGCCTTATATGAATCTTATTCTCCGGACCATTCCGGAACCTCTCGTGATATCCCGGATCCCATCCGAGACTCCGCACAAAAATTCATAAACCAATTATCCAATCTATCCTAGCGCCGAGACACGTTATGTGTGACCTCGGGTTCGAGAATATGCAGACATGATCTTCTATCAATAATCAACAGCGGGGTCTGGGCACCCATATTGACTCCCACACATTCATCGATGATCATATCGGATGAACCACGATGCCAGGATTCAATCAATCCCATATATATATTCCCTTCGTCTCGCGATATTTTACTTGCCCGAGATTCGATCGTCGGTATCGTCATACCTAGTTCAATCTCGTTCACAGCAAGTACTTTACTCGTTCCGTAATCCGATATCACTTTGTGATTAACTCAATAACCACATGCTTGCAAGCGGTGTTGATATCGATTACCGAGTGGGCCCGAAGTATATCTCTCCGACTTGAGAGGGACAAATCCCATCTCGATACATACAACCCAACAGATACTTTCCGATCACCTGAGAGACACCTTTATGATCACCCTCTCATAGGATGACGTTTGATGACCTCAAAACTTTCTTCCGATACCAGGGAGTTGTATTATCTCATGGTCTAAGGAATACAATATTTGACATAGGAAAAGCTTCGCAAAGATGAACACAATGACACGATCTAATTGCTTCGCTTAGTTTGGGTCTGTCCACCATATCATTCTCCCAATGATATGATCTCATTATCAATTATCAACTCATGTCTATGGTTAGGAAACCTTAACCATCATTGATCAATGAGCTAGTCCATAGAGGCGTACTAGGGACACGGTGTTGTTCACAAACCACACAAGTATTAATGTTTCCGCTTAATACAATTCTAGCATGGAATATAAACTTTATCATGAACAAGAATTATAATAATAACATCTTTATTATTGCCTCTAGGGCATAATTCCAACAGTCTCCCACTTGCACTAGAGTCAATAATCTAGTTTACATTTGGCAACAATCTCACACCCATGGCAATCGAGGTGTTGATCATGTTTTACACGTGGAAGAGGTTTAGTCAATGGATCTGCGACATTCAGATCTGTATGTACTTTGCTGATCTTCGAGATCTCCATCCGCTATATAATCTCGGATTATATGAAACTTGCGGTTGATATGCTTGGTCTTTGGATGATATCTTGGTTCCTTAGCGAGTGCTATGGCGCCGGTGTTGTCACACAATATCTCCAGTGGGTCCAATGCACTTGAACCACGCCAAGCTTCGATGATGAAGTTTCGATCCAAACTCCTTCACTTGACGCTTCGCAGCAGCCATGTATTCCGCTTCTCAGTAGATCCCGCGATCACGCTTTGCTTGCAGCTTCTCCAGCTCACAGCTCCTCCATTCAAAATATACACGTATCCCGTTCGAGATTTAGAATCATCCTTGTCGGTGTCGAAACTAGCATCGACGTAACCTTTACGACGAAATGTTCATCACCCCCATAGACTAAGAACATTTCTTTAGTCCTATTCAGGTACCTTACGATGTTCTTCACGGCTGTCCAAAGGTTCCACTCGGATCACTTTGATATCTGCCGTCAAACTAAGAGCATTGGACACATCCGTCTAGTACACAAAGATGGCATACATGATGGAACCTATGGCCGAGGCATAAGGCACTTTGCTCATAGCTTCCCTATCATTTCATCAGAATGGACACGAGCCTTGCTCAATATCTTACTCGACAACATAGGCACCGAACCTTTCAATGCCTTATCCATTCCGAACCTTTTCGAACTTTGTCTAGGTATGTACTCGCTTAAAGCTAAAGCGCCTTTGTCTATCTCTATAGATTTTGATGCCCAATATATAAGCGACTTCACCTAGGTCTTTCATTGAAAAACACTTGTTCAAATAACTCTTCACATCGTTAAGCATGTTGATGTCATTTCCAATAATCAATATGTCATCCACATATAGTACCGTAAACGCCACCGAAGCTCCCACTCACTTTCTTGTAGATGCAAGCTTCAGAGCAATTTGGAACAAATCCAAAGCTCTTGATCACTTGATCAAAACGAAGGTTCCAACTCAGATGCTTGCTTCATCCATAAATGGAATGCTGAAGTTTGCATACTTTATCAAGATCCTTAGGATCGATAAAACCTTCGGGTTGCATCATATACAACTCTTCATCAATGTTGCCATTGAGGAAAGCAGTCTTGACATCCATTTGCCATATTTCATAATCATGAAACGTAGCAATTGCTAATAAAATCGAATGGACTTAAACATCGCCACGGAGAGAAAGTCTCATCGTAGTCAACACGTGAACTTGTCGAAAACCTTTTGCGACAAGCCGTGCTTTATAGACGGTAACATTACCATCCGTCCGCTTTCTTCTTGAAGATCCATTTGCACTCAACGGCCTTTTGGTCTAGGAGGGTCCACCAAAGTCCATACTTGGTTTTCGCCATGGATCCCAATTCGGATTTCATGGCTTCTAGCCATTTCTCGAGTCCGGGCTCATCATCGCTCTCATAGTTCGTAGGTTCACCGTCTTCTACTAACAAGACAGTCAAGACAGGTTGCTGTACCACTCAGAGGGGCACGCGACCTTGTCGACCGCGACGCTCAAGAGCAAGATCGTCCCAAAGCTTCATGATCCTTATCATTAGCTTCCTCTATTGTTGGTGCAAAGTAATCGAACAATTTCAGGTGCTGCGCTTCTCCAATTCAAGAGAAGGTTCAATAACCTCGCCTAGCTCTACTTTCCTCCCACTCACTTCTTTCGAGAGAAACTCCTTCTCAAGAAAGGAACCGTTCTTCATACAAACACTTTGCCTTCGGTTCTGTGATAGAAGGTATACCCAATAGTTTCCTTAGGGTATCCTATGAAGACGCATTTCTCCGCTTTGGGTTCGAGCTTGTCCGCATCAACTTCTTGACGAAGCTTCGTGATCCCCAAACTTTAAGAAACGACAACTTAGGTTTAGCACCAAACCACGCTTCATACGGTGTCGCCTCAACGGATTTAGATGGAGCCCTATTTAAAGTGAATGCAGCGTTTCTAATGCATAACCCCAAAATGATAACGGCAAATCAAGAAGAGACATCATCGATCGGACCATATCTAATAGGGTTCGATTCCTGCTCGTACACACCATTGCGCTATGGTGTTCCGGTATGGAGTTGTGAAACGATTCCACTTGCTTTGAGATGCGTGAGAAAATCATAACTCAAATATTCCCCCACGATCGGATCGTAGAAACTTAATCTTTCCGTTACGATGGTTCTCCACTTCATTCTGAAATTCTTTGAACTTTTCAAACGTTTCAGATTTATGTTTCATTAAATAGATATACCCATATCTACTTAAGTCATCGGTAAAAGTGAGAAAATAGCGATATCCACCGCCAAGGCCGAAACACTCATCGGTCCGCATACATCGGTATGTATGATTTCCAACAAGTCCGCTGTTTCGCTCCATCATACCGAGAACGGGTTTTGATCATCTTGCCCATGAGGCATGGTTCATGTGTCAAATGATTCAAAATCAAGAGACTCCAAAAGTCCATCGAATGGAGTTTCTTCATGCGCTTTACACCAATATGACCTAGACGACAGTGCCACAAATAAGTAGTATTATCACTATCTACTTTGCATCTCTTAGCCTCAATGTTATGGATGTGTGTTTCATCCCTTTCGAGATTTAGAAGAAATAAACCATTCACAAGAGGTGCATGACCATAAAAGATGTTACTCATATAAATAGAACAACCATTATTCTCCGATTTAAATGAATAACCGTCTTGCAATAAACACGATCTAGAAATAATGTTCATGCTCAACGCAGTACATAACATTTATTAAGGTTTAAAACTAATCCCAAGGTAAAACTAAGGAGAGCGTACGACGGCCATCACATCAACTCTTGATCCGCTGCCAACGCCAAGATCGTCACCTCATCCCTAAAGCCACCGCCTATTCCGTAGCTCTGCTTCGAGTTACAAATATTAGCAACTGAACCAAGATCAAATACCTGTGCACTACAACGAGGGCTAGTAAGGAAAACATCAATAACATGTATATCAAATATACCTTTGATGGTGCCAGCCTTCTTGTCCGCTAAGTACTTCGGACGATTCTATGCCCAAAGGACCCTTGTCCTTGCAATAGAAGCACTCAAAGGTCCCGGCTTAGGGACCGACTTGAGCTTCTTCTCAGCAGGGCAACGCGCTTACGCCGCCTTTCTTGAAGGGCTTCTTTGCACCTTTACCTTTCTTAAAGGAGGGCTTGTTGACCATCAACACATGATTATCTTTCTTGATGTCCACCTCGCAGCCTTCAGCTTTGAAGAGCTCGGTGATCGTCGATGGAACCAATCTGATTATGAGTCACTACAAAACTTTTGTAGCTGGGAGGAGTGATTGCAGAACCCTGTCAATCTTGAGCTCCTCCGAATCTTGCAGTCCAGCTTGCTCACATGCGTTGAGTGTAGCCCGACATCTTAATGGCGTGCTCACTAACGGAACTCCTTCCTCCATCTTGCGCTTAAAGAACTTCTCGAGATCTCATATCTCTTAACGGGCCTGAGTCTCAAACATGGTTTTCAACTCTTCGAGAATCTCAAAGGTCCCGGATAGTTTTCAAAACGATTTTGAAGTTCGGTTCCATAGCAAACAACATGGTGCTCTTAATCACACCATAATCATCTTTGCACGATAGACAGCTTTCTCATCACCGTAGCTTGCAAAGTAGGGGGTTACCTAACGCTTTCTCAAGGACATAGTCCTTTTGTCCGCTGCAGTAATGATTCTTAGATTGCGGAACCAGTTGGTGAAGTTAGACCCATTGTTTCTAAGCTTTTCTTTCTCAGCAAAAACGTTGAAGTTGAAGTTGGACTTGGCCATGTGATCTAGTATTTGCAAGTACAATTTAGACTATGTTCATGATAAATAGTTCAACTTAATCAAATTACTAGATGAACTCCCCAAATTCAACATCCTCAAGTTGTTTAGTGAACACGATCCAAATTCACCACACCTAATCCGATCATCACGAGAAGAGATGTGGTTTCAATGGTGGACAACGAAGTGTCGATCATATCATTCATATGACTCATGCTTAACCTTTCGGTTCTTGTGTTCCGAGGCCATGTCTCAGACATGCTAGGCTCATCAAGTTAGACCCAAGTATTTCCGCTGCAAAACTGGCTTGCACCCGTTGTATGTGAGCGAGAGTCTATAGCACCCATCATCACGTGATGCTTGGACACGACGAACTTCGAACGGTGCATACTTGGGGAGAACACAGGTTTTATCTTGATCTTTAAGTGAGGAATCATCTTATAATGCTACCGTCGATCTAAGCATAATAAGATACATAAAAGGATAAACATCACATGCATATAACTTTATGTGACATGGTATAGCCAATCTTCACGAATGATCTCCATCTTGTGCTCCGCATGATCTCCATCACTCCACCATGATTGCCTCCACCACGAATAGCAACTACAACTATTGCTAACTACTTAGCGATAAAGTAAAGCTATTACATGGCGATAAGAAGTTGACTCAGGTCATACACAATTATAAAGACAACCATATGGCTCGCCGATTGTGTACTCATCGACATGCAAGTCGTGAAACATTACAAAACATGATCATCGCATACATTATACACATCACATCTTGGGCCATACCATATCACAGAAAACACTCGCAAAAAACAAGTTAGACGCCTACTTTGTTGTTGCATGTTTTACGTGGCTTATGGGAGTAGATTCTAAGAACGATTCTTACCTACGGAAAGCCACAACGGTGATATTATGGTTGCCAAACTCCGTGTTAATCCCATGACAACTATAGTGAGAGAAACCGACATCCACCTACCGCATGTATGGTACAAGCCACACGTCAAGTGCGGAGCGGTCTCGCTAACGACGTCCGCGTAAGGTTGGCCTGGACCGCTTCAATCTCACTATCCCGCCATAAGAAGAACACAAACAAGAGGCTTGCAACAAAACATCAACGCCGAACAACCATGTTATGCTTCTACTCGTGGAAACACATCTACGCATATATCTAGCTCGATACCATCAAGGGATTCGCAAAGATAGTAAATCAAAATTTTCACGGAAGCTTAACAGAGGGAAAGCCAAGATCTAATCTAGGAGATGCAAACAACGAGAGAGATTGGATTAGATCTTCATACCCTTGAAGATTCGTGACAATGAACGCTCGCCTGAACGTGGGTGATGTAGTCAGACTCGCTTCTCCTCCTCGCGATCCGATCCGATCTAGCACCACAAGTGGCGGTGCCTCCGTGAGATGCACACGTGCGGCACCTCGACGTCTCCTCCTTCCTCGGACCATCAAGTATGGTGGAGAGATAGATTGGATCTACAGCACGACGGCGTGGTGTATATGGTGGAGAATTTCTGCCGCAGGGCTTCGCCTACAAACAGTCGGGAGGGAGAGAGGAAGGGCACAGGCAACCTGGGTTTGGAGGAAGGTGTAAGGGGTATGAGAGGCGCACCAGCCCTCTATATATAGAGGGGTCATGGCCAGCCCTAGCCTCTCCTCCAAGCCTATCTCTAGTTTAAACAATTTAAACTCTCCCTTATCTAGAAATCCTATCTTATCTTATCTCTAGTTTAAACGATTTAAACTTATCTAGGATCGGCTGGGCCCTATGGGGCCTTGTGACCCTGGCCCAATGCGGCCAGGACACTCCCTCATAGGCCCATGCCCCCTCCCGGAAGGTGGGACCACGTTGGCCCCCTTCGGAAGATTCTAGAAGCTTCGGTACAATACCGATTAATCGGAACAATTTGAACTCCAAAAACTGCACTGCCTTATATGAATCTTATTCTCCGGACCATTCCGGAACCTCTCGTGATATCCCAGATCCCATCCGAGACTCCGAACAAAAATTCATAAACCAATTATCCAATCTATCCTAGCGTCGAGACACGTTAAGTGTGTGACCCTGCGGGTTCGAGAATATGCAGACATGATCTTCTATCAATAATCAACAGGTGCAGGCACCCATATTGACTCCACACATTCATCGATGATCATATCGGATGAACCACGATGCCAGGATTCAATCAATCCCATATATATATTCCCTTTGTCTCGCGATATTTTACTTGCCGAGATTCGATCGCTTGCATCGTCATACCTAGTTCAATCTCGCTCACGGAAGTACTTTACTCGTTCCGTAATCCGATATCACTTTGTGATTAACTCCTTAACCACATGCTTGCAAGCGGTGTTGATATCGATTACCGAGTGGGCCCGAAGTATATCTCTCCGACTTGAGAGGGACAAATCCCATCTCGATACATACAACCCAACAGATACTTTCCGATCACCTGAGAGACACCTTTATGATCACCCTCTCATAGGATGACGTTTGATGACCTCAAAGCTTTCTTCCGATACCAGGGAGTTGTATTATCTCATGGTCTAAGGAATACAATATTTGACATAGGAAAAGCTTCGCAAAGATGAACACAATGACACGATCTAATTGCTTCGCTTAGTTTGGGTCTGTCCACCATATCATTCTCCCAATGATATGATCTCATTATCAATTATCAACTCATGTCTATGGTTAGGAAACCTTAACCATCATTGATCAATGAGCTAGTCCATAGAGGCGTACTAGGGACACGGTGTTGTTCACAAACCACACAAGTATTAATGTTTCCGCTTAATACAATTCTAGCATGGAATATAAACTTTATCATGAACAAGAATTATAATAATTAACATCTTTATTATTGCCTCTAGCGCATAATTCCAACAGTTCTGGGGGTAGTGACTTCCTGATTCTTCTGGCTTGAGGGACTCGTGGTTTCTTGCTCTTTTTAGGTGCCGGAGCTTCTTATTTTGACGTCATCCAGTATTTGTCTAGACAGTTGCGGGCAAAGTGGCCCAGATCTCCGCAGGTGTAACATATGCTTTGCTTGACTTCGGATCCTCCTGGGGCTTGCTTTGGGAACTTTAAGGGAGTAGCGGATATTTTGGCATGTGCCTTTGTAAGAGTCTTGTCGAGACCATGTTGGGGTCACTCTCGGTTGTAATGACCCGGTTGATCACATGAGTAGCAGGTACCCTTCTTGGAGTATTCCGACTTTGCTGCCTTCCAAATATTGACGCATGGGAGTTGACGGGGTTTGCCAATTAGGAGGTATAAGGGGCACTCGGCCGGGACATGGTCTTGGCCTTCATAGAGGAAACGTGTGACTAGTTGTGTTGGACAAACCGCGGGAGGATGGAAGGCTCCACAGTTTGAGCAGTTGCCAAGGCATTGACTAGCTTGATGTCCTTCTTCTCCGCAGTGGCTGCAGGCTTTCTTCAGGCCTTCGAGCTTCATGGCCATACTTGGGATGCATCAGGGTGATAATCCTTCCGCTACAGAGGTAAACTATGGTAATAGATTAGTCTTGGATATTTGGGAAAAAGGAAACCATGAGTTATACAGTTAGTATGAGACACAGGTATGGCTTTGGGTTCCTCAGAATTTCTCAAAGTGGTGCTTGGAGCAGGCAATTAGAACTAGGCGCGGATAGGGGTTGTCGGAGATTTCATTTGTGGCCATCCTGCGGAGGAGAGGCTTCCAGCTGTGGGGTTGCGAGGGGTAGCGTCGGGATACACCAACAAGGTGGTCAAAGCAAACCAGAACATACAAACAAGGCAAACAGGGTGAGGGAATCGCAATGTCCTCGGCGAACAGCACACATCAAGCAACACAGAATGCACTTAGGCAAGCAAACACGGTCTACGCTAAGGACCAAGGAGTTAACTACTCGCGAGGAAGGGGAATCCTATTCTTAGGACTATTGACCCTAGATATCGTCTTTATTCAGGTCGGAGTCACTATCTTGCAGATGAAGCCTCCATCGTATCTTGGACACTTCTTGATAGTGCAACACTTGATGTCTTCTAATTATGGGGATTCCGCTGGTAGAGCGATATTGTAGTCTCCTTGTGTTTGTTGGTAGTTGCTTGTCTTCATCTTGTTCTCATTGTCTTCACCGGGTTCTAGATCCTAGTTATTTAAAATCCGTAGGTTTGAAGTTTGGGGCGAGGGTTGGAGGAAACCATTTTCGAAAGCATTTACTTAGAGTAAGAGAAGAAGTAGAACTTTTTGAAACTCATTGAGAAACTAGTTTCCGAAAGCCGGGGTGTTCAAAATAAGGTTCCTGTCTAACGACCATGCTAACTAAGGTTCTCCTACAGTCAGGATGGCTCTGATACCAAGTCTGTGGGGCCCTCGGATTAATCCTCCGAGAATCCCTGTTATGCATACAACCACGATCCCATGATCAGTTAGTCGTGGCACATAACCGACAAGTATCAAAGTAAACATCCAACACATATCGAATACCTGTCATACCTTATTTGCCATTATGGCTACATCGATCAATCATCAGCGGAACTTCAGTAAGCGTAGAGCCTGAGCCATGCCTTAACCTACATGCAATTGACTGGGAGAACGTCCTAGCTCGCATAGTCGTCCCCTTCACCTCTTCTTGATATCTGACCAAGTTAATAGCCAGGGACAATGCCAGTGAGTACTTTGAATGTACTCGCAAACCACCTTAATAGAGTAATAAAACAAGAGGATATGCAATATAGTTGTGGCAGTAGGTGGGCTCCAAGGGAGGTTCTTTTTCCCAAATAGTTTCTCTTGTAGATATAGCATCTACATATCTTTGTTGAAAACTTTTGTAAAACATTTTGGAAACCATGTTGACATTAGGACTGGGTCACCCATTTATTCCTGTCTTCAGGTTGTCCCACGACCAAACTCCTTTCTCCTCATTCCGACCATCCCATGGTCAAAACCTTTCTCCTTTACGACCATCCCATGGTCAAAACATTTCCAAAGCCATTTCTTTTCCGAAATCCTTTTTGAAAACAAAACCAGCACCGCTCTACAGAAGTTTTTCCAACCCGTCCATGACCGCGGACACGGCTATTCGAATAGATTTACACTATGCAGAGGTTATACACTTTACCCACACCATCCGGGTACACTGCCCTGATCTACACCGATCGTGGGTCGAGTATCCGATCAAGACTATCTGGATGCCCACTCCAATATAAGTGCCTACCCTATGAGTGTTGTCCCCCTCAACACCAGGACGTCGGGTACCGAGGACCAACCGGAGCGCATTTTGCACTTCCCAAGTGTGCGCTTTCAATGAGGGGATCATAGTAACACGTGGAGGCCCGCAAGCCCTTCGTTCCTTCTCCAGGTCGATGTCCCACATGGACCCTTATGTGAGAAGGCCCACCCTCCAAGGATTTTTATCCTTTGTAGTTGTTGCGAGGCAGCTTATACCGGAATAGACAAACATCAAATCTAGCCCTGTCCCATTCCAGAGTAGTGTGGTTGCACAAGGTTAAGTTGTTATAGCTAAACTGCATAGAACCGGGTGCATTTTTGTAAACCTTTTTCCTCCATCTTTCCTTCAGCATTTTGTAAAACAAACCTTTTTCTTTCTCAACATATCTTGGGAGTTCCCACCTCACCAAGGTTTTAACATAAAGCATTTGGTAAAACTTTTTCGGGGTCTTCCCATCCTCTAGTTTTACTTCGGCTAAAACAGGGTCTCCAAAGGGGTATAGTGTATTACACCATCTATTCTACTAGGGACAAGTAGGTGTCACCAAGGGGGTTGTACTTAATAGTACAGGAGTGTAATAGTTCGGAGGAGCCAAACCACTACCATATATTCATTAACATATAATAAGACAATGCAGTTTCATAAATAGTAGATAAAACATGCATAAGTAAAGCAGTAGGACAAAGCTTATGAGCAAGAAGGTGGCTTGCCTGATGATCAGAAATGTGGCAATATGTCCCTGGACTTCTTCTTTAGATAACCAAGAATACCAATAATAATAAGACCCCTTCTTCTCGGCGTTAATACAAGCGCAACTATCGTCGTCATCGAGTATACATGCAAGCAGGCAAGACCACAATCAAACAAGGCATTCAAGCATCAAAACCATACAGCAAGCAAATGACAATACAAGTTTACAAATCATTAGGTCTTAGGAAAAAGGGATTTAATAAGGTTGGCCTTGTCTTGGAAACATGGAAGAAATTCCCTTAGTATTTATAGCCGGGGGAACTACCTAAGAGGGGTTTTGGACCAATGACATATTCTGTATGATACCATTGTGTAAAAATGTGTAAAAATGATACCAAAAGATAGGAGTTGATAAAATGAAACCAACAAAAGTGGTTTCACTAATTTGTCACTTTTCTTTAATTATTATGA
Source organism: Avena insularis (assembly GCA_023614405.1). Lineage (NCBI taxonomy): Eukaryota > Viridiplantae > Streptophyta > Magnoliopsida > Poales > Poaceae > Avena > Avena insularis. The sequence goes on from CM042692.1 coordinate 277,301,175, forward strand.
ATATTCTAGTGATAAAAGCTCTAGTTTTAGGAGATAATTCACCAGAAAAGTTCTGGAGCTCCAACAATTATTTCCTTGGATGATTCTGTAGGGTTTGATGAACTGAATATCTGAGAGTTGGAATCAAGTCAAAAGAATTACCATAATGCCCTCAGGAAATTCCTAAAGGCAGTTCTGTAGCTGTTTTGTCTTTTTCACCAGATTAATTCTACAGAATCTTTTGATATGATTCTAAGGTAAAAGGATAGGAACTTTGAATACCTTTCTGTAGAAATTGGAATCACCTTGTTTGGATTTGTATAACTCCTGTAGGGATTTTATTGACGGATAAACCATGAACAGAAATGTTTATTTCACCAAAACTCAACAGGAGATCGAAAAATTAAGATCTCCTTGGTTTGGTTATATATGGATGTAGATAATCCATTAGAGTTGGAATGAGGGTAAAAGCTATCATGGATTGGCCTAGAGAATTTTCTAAAGGCAGAAAGTCTCTGTTTTTGTTATTTTTGCTACAGCAACTCCAAGGCTCCACTTGGTATGGGGCTGGGGTCACAAGTAAGGTACTACTGATACGTTTCAGTACAAAGTGGTTTTGTTGAAAATGGAGTTGTATAACTCACAGGAGGATTTTATTAGTAGAAAAGATATACTTTAGTGGGTGATTTACTATAATTAAATTAAGCATTATTTTGGTCCCCTGGTTGTACTGCATGTTTAAGAAAACATTAAAAAACCCTAGAAAATTTGGATCTAATCATATAAACCTGGTTTCCATTTTCTTTGGGATTTAAATCAACAGCCTAATTAGCAGATCCGGTGGAAAAACAAAAAGAAAAAGATAAAAGGGGCGCCTGGGCTTGATCTGGGGGAATGGGCCAATGGAGGAAATCAGCCCAATGGCGATCCAGCTCATGAGGGCACATTTGAAACCATGGCGGGCAAGGCGTTAGTGACAGCGGGGGCGTGAAGGGGTATCGGGCGACGACGACCGTCGGATTAAAGAGAGATCGATGGCGTAGCATCGTCTTCGACCTACGGTGACGCAGAGCGGAGGGGAAACCCTAGGGGACGGCGGGGCTCGCCGGGGGAGCTTACCAGGGGCTCGGGAGGTGTCGGGGAGGCGACGGGGCGACGCGGTGGACGACGGCGACCTCGGGGATGGGCGGAAGAAGGGGGTTCCTTGCCGGGATCTAGCTCGCACGATGACGACCGAGGAGAGCTCGTCGGTGCGGCTCGAGGGGACTGACCTGGGCCAAAATAAGCGCACGGTTAGGTAGAGGGGGAGAGGGGATCTCTATAGAGTGACATGCAAAGGAGGGGGAGCATGGGGGAGGGAGCCTTGCTCGAATTTCTGAGAGAGGCCGAGAGGTCTCTCTCTCTTCTTCTTGGGCAGGACAAGGCAGGGAAGGAAGAGAGGGTGCTGGGGGAGGTAAGTGAGGAGGAGAGGGGGCAAATGAGCCAGGGAGGGGTGCTGGGGGTGGCCTCTGGCCTTTATACCGACGGGGAGAGATCCATGGTAAAAATGCCCACTTTGGACATGGGGGGAGGGGGTAGTGCTGGCCTGTGATTGGCTTAGAGGGCGGTAAGGAGGGGTAAGAGTGGGATTTGGTCGTGTTGGTTCTCAGAGAGGGAGGGAGTGGCAGCTGCTGCAACTAAGATATCCAGGAATTATTTGGGATTTTTCAGAGGATTTTAATTCCACTTAAAATCATTTATTCAAAAAGTACAGAAGTAGTTTCTAGAAGATCATTTGATAATTTTACATTGGACAAGGTGGGTTTTTGGTTTGAGATGGTCCCAAATGTGAATACACACTTAGGGGAATTTTCCCAAGATTTAATGAAGGATAAAAGTATTTAAAACAATTATTATTCCAATTTAGCCATTTAAGAAAATGGGCAAAAAGAAATATCAAAGCTCTTCAAAAATACTTATCTTTGAAGTGGGAAGATAGGGTATGATATATGGGCCTCAAAAGTGCTTAGAGTTGGGGAAATGTTTTGGAAAAAACCAAACTTTCCTTTGGGAAAGGAGTTTTGGAGATTTTGACTATTAAAGAGATTTATTAGATTTGGAGCCTTAATAATTATGGATAATATTTTATAAATCTTGATGATCAAGGTAGATGATGTAGACAAGGTGTAGCAAGCATTTGCAACCTTGGTAATTGGAAATCCAACTTGAATTAGATGGAAAACAAGGAGTGGTGGATCTAGGGTGATGTTACTTTCATACCACCAAAACCTTGTTGGATCTTGGAGCTCAGATCTCCCCTTGGGGCATGGAGTATATGGATGGATAGACCAAGTGATGTGGGTCACCATGGTGTATAGGTTTGAGCTTGATCCTTCTTGAGCTTACCAAGACAGGCTTTCAAACAATGAATAAATTAAGCCTGCCAAAGCAGATTATCAACTCGCCTTCAAAACCTTGTGGGTTTAAGGAGCACCAAGATCCACTTGGAACAAGTGAAGTAGATAATGTTAGACCTATATGAGTAGGACACGACCATGCAAAGAGTTGGTCCATAGAAGGTTGGATGATGGTGTGAGCTTCTGTCAAAGTAGGCATGTTGACTAGATTTGCAGGAAAAGTTATTTTCTTGCCTGCAAAACCATCAAGAACAAGAGGGTTGGAGGATGATCTAACCAAGGGCAAGAGTGGTACTTGGTAGTCCTTAGGATGTTTAACTATATGGTTCAGATGCATTTTCAAAAATTCACAAGGGTTGGGAAAAGGAGGCATTCAAAAAGGTGATGTTGGAACAGATTCCAGACTTAGCCAAATTTGGCAGATTTAGGGTTTTTGACTAGAAGGTGGGTGATGATGATTTTGATGGGTTGCAAGGTACCAAAGCATCATCAAGTGGATGATGTTGAAGTGTAGATTGAGTAGAAGGGATCCATGCTTGATATTGGTCTTCATTGACTTGGAAACTTCTAGAATGGATCACTGCATAATTGATCTGGTTAAGGGTTTTAGATGATCACCTGGTGGCCAGAGATTAGATCCAGATTGTATTCTTGCTTAGGGTTTGGTGATTTTAAAGTATCTTGATCCTAGTGGATGGGCTCCTAGGGTAGCTCATATTACTTCTAAGCAATCAAGTCAAACAGCAGATCAGGGCAACTCATCTTACAAGCAAATACACTACTGGGGTTACCATCAAGTCTGACTTGAGGTAAGGTTGGGAAATTTGAAAAGGGTTGGAGTTTGAATAAGATGAGAGTCCTTGGTATCTCTACAAAGAGTCGAATTCAAGAGCTTAATAAAGGTCTTTTGGTAAACCTAGAGAGAAAAGTAGTTGAAGGTTCTGTCTTGAAGACATAAGGAGATAGTATTCTATAGCTCTCCATAGTTTGATCAATAGAAGCTAATAGAATAGTTTGGGTTGGCAAGGGCATCTTGGCTCAGGTTTTGGAAATGCCAGAACATTTGAGAATATATAAAATGAGTCAGGACAGTTTTGTTAAATAGCTTTTTGACAACTGATGTTGAGGTAAGGAGTATATCATAAGCTATACAATCAGAAGCATAAGCACAGACAATCAACAAGCAAACACTACAACCCTTAACAAGAAAAAGTTTTTGTTCTCCCTGATTTTTGCATTCTGGACAACTAATCAGGGTGGCTGAAGTTGGGATGTTACAATATCCATGTGGTTTAGGAAAAGAACACACATGCAATGACATATAGTGGATCCATGTGGTTTAGGAAAAGAACACACATGCAATGACATCTAGTGGATCCATCTGGTTTATGAAAAGAACACACATGCTGGAGTGGCATCATTGCATGTTTTCTTTTCCAAAATCATAATGATGCACACTAATACACACACACATCCAAGTGCGTGTGGTGATGCAACATCTTTCAAACTACTGGTAGAATGCATGTTGTAGTTGAATCCCAGCATGCTGCTAGGGTTCCTAGGCACTGATGCACACATGCACACATCCAAGATGTATTTCATTGTATAAGACACTCAATTTCTAGTTGTAAAATATCTTTCTATTTTCTATTTGAATCCCTTTATCTGTTTTGCCGTTGGTTATTTGATACTACTCGGTTTCTCTCTCTCTCTCATAGAAGCCCAAACATGTGCTCACTCTGGCTACTACGCCCTTATTGGTTGACACAATTGTCACGCAGATCGTGCGCACCAACCGTTGATCCTCTTTGATCCAACGCGGATTGTTGCACATGCCGTTCCCTTCACAGTACAGCGTGAGACATCACGTACGTCTCTCTTTGTGAGACTTCTACAAGAAGGAACACAAAGCCGTCCATGAAAAAATCCATCGAGTGGTCATGTCATGTTTAATCATGTCTAAAAAGCCTACTACTACTACTACTACTACTACTACGCCACAACACATGCACAGGGCAATGGGGTCATCAAGTAAACGGTCATCGATGGACGCTGCAATTTATTGCCACTTGATTTTAATAAGACATATCCCATTTTTACGCAGCGCGCTCTCAATCTCACTTCCAAATGGGCCATACCGCAAGAAACTTCAACGCATCAGCGGAGGACAAAGAGCTAAGAAATGGGTCTCGAGGAGGGGGCCCTTGAGGAGACCTAATGTCTCCAGCTTCATCGAGTCCCTCGCACTCATCCACACCTACCTCTGCCCGATCTAGCACAACCCCACAAATCTCACCGTACAACCACCTACGTTCTCCTCTACATTTCCCATTTTAATTATCTCCAGTTTTATGGCCGGCAACCTTTGTACTTAGAAATTGTGTCTGCATCCTTTGCATGCGACTGAATACAGAACTGCCATGCATGGCCCGGGAAAAAACGTGACGTATCGTGCACGTGTCGCGGTGCACGGTGTAGTAGCCTACACGACACGATGCACGGTGGTGCAACGAAACTTCCCTTCCCTTCACCTTAACTATAGATCCCCTCTCCATCTCCCTCTCTGCCTACCCACTCTCACTCTCCTCACGCAACCGTCTCCATTGTCCCATCACCTTCTACAAAGTCCCGAGAAAACCCCAACCGCGCCGGTGATGGCTAAGGAGGATGTAGTGGCCATCATCGCCTCCAAGGCCACCGGCGAGGAGGCCCCTCTCGAGGCATTGAAAGCAGCCGCCGTCCCCGTCCAGGCCCCCGTCGAGGCATCGTGGTCGCCCCCGTCCCCTCCACTAACGTAGCCGCCAGTGAGGAGGCCCCGCCGGTCATGGGTAGATCCAGCTCTTTTGGGACCCCTACGATCTAGAGGAATACATCGCTCTGGTGAACCCCTATGATACCAGCATTGACGACCTATGGTCATAGGTAACTAGGGTTTTCTCCCCTTTCCTTGTTGTTCTCATGTTCCCATTGTTGGATGTTAGATCTTGGTTTATTAGGGTTCGGTTGTTCGCATTTCAGTTGCTCGATCTTCTTACATCATCTAATCCTTTCTTTTTTCCCAATAGGCACACCAAGACTCGTCAGGTGCTAAGGAGGCTACTTGCCGACTAGTACGACGCCTTCTTCGCTAGCGGCGTCTTCAGTTGCCCCTTCTGCAAGACGAGACTTGCCGGCACCAACTTCAACTGCGTCGTGATGCATGTAGAGGGCTCGAGCTCCGGAACCCCAAAAGTTGGCCAGACCGTGAATGTCAATGCCTACATTGCTGAACACCAGGCGCTCGGCATTCACCTCCGCAACCTCCAGCAGGTGAACATCGAAGAGGGTCGCATGCCTCCGATCAAGCCCAAGGTCCCCAAGATCAACGGACTAGGCAGCAAGAAGTGGAGGAAGCGCTAGAGGGAGGAGGCGGAGGCGCATGCGCAGGCAAGGAGGGGTTGAACGTGTATGCGGCTGCTGCTGCTAAGCAGCTTCTTTTGTTTTTGTAAATTTTGTGTGATGGCTGCTGTGTACTAACTGTACCGAACCTCGTTAAGCAACCTACTTTCTATCGTCATATCCTATTTAGCTGCGCACATCTATATCTATATTGGTTTTGTTTTCTGAATGTATGTATTCTGTCAGTGTGATTTGCTGCTCTAGATTTGCTACCAGATCGGGCCAAAACAAGGGCCAAAAGGAACGAATGATCAAAGAGAGAAGCTGCTCTAGATTTGCTACCAATTTGGGCAAAAAGAAACATAACTGTTAGCGAGAGAGGAAAAAGGTGCTCTTTTGAACTGCCAATTAACGAGCTGCCATCTTGACAAGCTACTAGACACATTACAGAAACATAACACAAAGAAGTAAAATTTAATTCATTTCTCTTCAAACCACTTGAGGCGCTAGCCATCTTGACAAGCTACTAGATACATATAGAAACATAACACAAAGAAGTAAAATTTAATTCACTTCTCATCAAACAACTTTCGGCGCTTGACATTGTTCTTAGGAGACCAACTACAATCATCCCAACTGTCGCTTACCTTATTGGCCTCCCACAGCTTACCAAATGCAAGTTCTTCCCACCTGGAATCTGACTTGGCTTCCCTATCTTCAGCATCCTGCAGCAAAATGAGCAGTGCATCATAAGCCTGGTTGTTGCCACTGGAAGATGTTGCCTCTTTGTTTGCTACTTCAGCTGCAGCCTCTCTGTCTGCTTCTTTAGATGCAACCATTTTCTTCGCATATGCAGCGTCACGCTCAGCTATACTGCATTTGGTACAAAGGGCTCCCCTAAGCTCGTCCTACCTCTTGCAACTGGGGCAAAACACGAGGAAACATAGAAAGAAATGGATCTGAACATACAGCTAGTAGGTCACGTAAGCATCTATGGATGCATACTTCAGGTTTATCTCAAACAACGGCCTCTCCTTCCAGAAATTGTGCCTACCCGTAGGGAAATCTGCCTTCATTTTGTCGTACGACTCATCGAGGATTCTTGTTGCGAGTGTAGAATTCCATCCTTCCTCGAGCCTCATATGATCTTGACAAGACACTAAATATCGATCCATAGCGACAAAACAAAATGCACCTACCATAGAACTAACCCCCATACCTCTTGCATGGCCGACACCCAATGGGGACTCGATATGGTGGGTAAACTTCACAAATACTCGCCAGGAGGACACGTCTTTCTGCTAGTAGCAGTCGACAAATTTACAAAGAGGATTGAAGCAATGCCCGTCACCAGCCAAGACGGAACTTCAGCTGTGAACTTCATCAAGTCAATAGTATTTGGATTTGGTGTGCCAAACAACATCATCATGGACAATGGGACAAATTTCACCTCCAATGAGTTCAAAGATTACTGCAAGGAGATGGGTATAAAAGTAAGCTACGCTTTAGTCGCCCACCTGCAAAACAATGGCCAAGTGGAAAATGCCAATGGAATCTTAACCAATGGAATTAAGAAAAAATTGCTGGCACCACTCGATAGAGATAAAGGATCTTGGGTAGATGAGTTACCCTCTGTCCTATGGAGCCTACGTACTACCCCAAACAAAGCAACACAAGAAACTCCCTTCTTTCTGGTCGACGGTGCTGAGGTCGTCCTTCCAATCGAAGTAACTCATGAATCTCTCTAAGTCATTGAGTACGACAAAGAAGCCTCTAGGGAGGCACTCGAAGACGACGTCGATGCACTCGGCGAAGCTCTAGATGTCCCTTTACAGAGAGTGACCATATACCAGCAGAATCTGTGCAACTACCACAACCGTCGACTGCATCCCAAGTTCTTTGTCGTGCAGGACCTGGTCCTTCGCCTCAAGCAGGATGGTCATCATAAGTTGGAATCGCCATGGGAAGGACCCTATATCATCACAAAAGTAATCCTAGGCGGGGCATATCGGCTCCAGGACAAGAAAACAAGAGTCAAGTACTCCAACCCATGGAACGTTGTGCAACTGTGATGTTTCTATGCTTAAAATTTTACTTTCTCCAATTTACATTAAATAGGGCCTACGGCGAGCCTTCTTAGCCATGAGACTTTGTACTTTACTACAATAAGGACAACGGCTAGGCGACTACGCCAAAACATGTACCTCTGTATTCGATGTTAAGTAAAAGCTAAGTTCTCAGAAGCTCAGCCTCAGTTTTTTCTTTTTGTTAAATTTCTTCCCCAATACTCGGGGGCTTCGTCAATACAGTTTATTTATACTTTCAAAATTTTGTCAAACAAACACTTATGATACTTACCTATGCCTCAGGGTGACATGCAAGCAAAAGAGACTTGCATAAAGGAATCATGCACCAAATAATATTGAGCCTATACTTTGGTGCAAAGCACCCAAAACATAGCCTCAGGGGCTACTGCCATCAGGAGCACTGGATGCGTCACCAATGATTTGTTTTGAAACAGGATTGGAATAAACAAGGATTAAGTTACCTACACTCTTAATTGAAGACAATACTTTGAGCCTATGTTCCGATGCAAGCATCCGAACATAGACTCGGGGGTTACTCCCATCGAGAGCGCTAGTCGTGCACCCGACATAGTTGACAAAACAATACAAGACCCAAAGTAGAGAAACTCTCAATATTATCCTCGTGCGTTTAAAGCACACCTGGTAAAACAAAAAAAACCTATGAGCATTACAGGGTTGTATCCTCAGATGGTTACTCCCATCGGGAGCGCTTATATCTCATCCAATAAAATAAAGCTGGAAACTTCAACATTTCCAATAGCTAAACAAGGCAACTGATAAAATCCCAAAAATCCTCGGATCATCACTACTAGAGAAAATGCTATAGGAGACATCCTTATAGGAGGCGCATTTAGATCATATGCACCTCCTATAAAATAGGCGAGGCACACTGCCTTGCCATGTGCCTCTTGTATAAAAATAGGCAAGGCACATATTATTAGGATGTGCCTTCTATAATCCCTGTACGGACGAAATCTAGCAGCCATAGATTATGCGAGGCGCATTCTACTCCATATGCGCCTAGAGTAGTTCAAATACTTGAGGCGCATATGGAGCAGATGCACCTCTAGTAAGTTGTGTGGGTCCAGTTGTGGTAGGTGCCAAAATATAGGAGGCGCACCAGCAGATATACGCCTCAAGTATTTTCCAGTACTGGAGGCGCATATGGAGTAGAATGCGACTCAAGTAAACAGATCCCACCCCCTGGGATCGCCTTTTAAGTTTCGTAAAAAATAAACAAAAATGATAAAAACTTCAAAAAAATAATTCCTTTGAGGTGTAGTTAGATTTTAGGGTATAGTTCTAGGCAAAATTGAAAAACATGAATTTCGATGTATTTTGCAAAAAAAGGTCATGGATCGGTAAAATGGCCCTAACCTTTGCCGTTGAAGATTTTATAGATTCCCCAAATTCGAAAAGAGTAAAAAGTTATGGCAGATAGAAGTTTTGTTTATGCAAAAAAACAAAAATCTATTCGAGGCGCATATCATATGATACGCGCCTCACATAAGTGAAGCCAGATTCAAATTCGAAACAGCCACCTACCACACCTACCACCTCTCCTCCTTCTCCTTCTCCTTATCCTCCACCTCTCCCCCTTCTCCTCCACCTCTCCTTCTTCTCCCCTTCTCCTCCTCCTCCTCCACCACTCTCCTCCTCCTACTCCACCTCTGGTGGCATCCTCCTCCTCTTCCTCCAGCGACCTTCTCCTCCTCCAGCGACCTCCTCCTCCTCCTCCTCCTCCGGCCACCACTCCGACCATGGCCTCCACAACTACACCGACCACCTCCTCCTCCTCCACCTCCGATGACCACCTCCGGTGATGACCTCCGGCGGCCTCATCCTCCTCCACCATCTCTGGCGACCCCCATGGACATGGCCTCTCGCACATGCCTGTGGTGGTAGGTTGTGTCCATGGCAAGGCCTTCGACGAGCTCCGACGAAATTCTGGCTAGATCTGGCCGCTATTTTTTTTGAAATTCAAAAATAATAGACGAGGTGCATTCGAATCAATCTGCGCCTCGCATACGCAGAATATAGGATGCGCATATTCAGAGTATGGGAGGCGCATATCAATATGCGCCTCGCATATCCAGGACATAGGAGGCGCATATCATATGCGCCTCTATGCGAGGCGCATATCGCATAGCATTTTTGGTGCGTCTCTCGTAGCGTTTTCCCTAGTAGTGCATGCCCGCCACGATAATATGTCTAAATGTCGTGTCCACGATATGAAGGTAAGACCCCAGGATCCGTCCTGTGCAGCCTAGTAACCGCATATGAATGCACTCTTCCAGTAAATTATCCGTATCCATGATACGATGAAAAATCCCGATAGACGCGTTGCGTACCTGAAATAAAAGTATTGGAATTCAGTATTCGATAAGACCTTGGCGGCCCAAACTGAATTATGCCAGCAAATATCGAGTTCAAGCCCGGGGACTTGAAATTAATGTAGGTTCATAGTGTTTTTCCCTAGAAGCAATTAACTAATTCCCGATCAGTCGGGTGCATTAGACCTGTTATACCACATCCCCAAGACAATCAATATAAAGAACGTTAAAATATTTACTTATGAGAATCTTTGATTTGCAGCTAAATATGTCTTTGAGACTCAACCCAAATCAACGATTTAGATGGAGTCTCGGGGGCTACTGACATGGGCATGCCAATCAGGTCCCTATGATTTACTACCCTAAGCATAGAAAGGCATGTGGCCCACAAAGCCCGTAAAGAGTAAGAGGAAAGTCTAGAGAGAATCCGGCGGACATAAGCTATCTTGGCGGTCAAGAAAGAAGTAAAAACCGACATTGTATTAGTATTGTAATTTTAACTTGTAACCTAACCGTATACGGCTTCGGGACCCAATCTATAATATAAAGGATGGGAGGAGCCAATGGAGAGGTTCCAAAGCTTTGAGCAATCTGTAATCATAGTTTCTACAACAATCAGACTATTTTGAATTCCTTGTTTGTCTGATTAGCCGATGAAATCCTTAACGTTCTCTTTTCCACGAAACCCTAAGTCCGGAACCATGGACATTGTCGAGGTTACCCCTTGTTAGTAATATTTGAGGTTCAATGCCTTCCACTGGCTAGCATCCGAAGGGTGCCTCAGCATTTCCTCCTTTTTCGAATCTTTGTCTTCTGGCCTCTTTCTTTCAGCGTGCCAGCGCATGAGCTTTTCCTCCTTAGGGTCTGCGAAATACCGCTGCAGACAAGGAGTGATAGGAAAGTACCATACCACTTTTTTTGGAGCGTTCTTCACTCTTTGGAAGTTTGGGACGAAATTGGGGATTACATGGGCTAGGCCCACAAGGCCTTAACATGCCTTTCGTCACTTAGGCTGGAGACTCCGGGCCTGAGGGCCGGAGACTCCGGGGTGGTCTCTAGAGTAGACTCTAGGGGTCACAGCTATAGCCTCTGTATGGGGGCGGAGTTTGGGCCAGAGTCGTCATGCTCTCCGTGGCAGTATTCGGGGGTGTACTAGGAGCTCCAGGCGCCGGTCCAGAGTCCTGCCCGGAGTCCTTGGGGCGGCACACTGGAGACTCCGGTGTTGGAGGCCATAGACTCCGGGCTTCAAGGCCAGAGACTTTGGTGCTTCAGCCTCTGCTGCATCCTCTTCTTGTCCATCTCCCGGTTATCCTTTCGAGGGGCTTGTCAATGTGTCGGAGCTTCGTAGCTGAGTATGCACAGTGTAGTGGCATGAAGTAGCAAGCCATTCAAGGGTGTATCGAAATCACACGAGGAGAGGCGCGAGTTAACCTTATCTTGTAGGAGTTTGGCTCGAGGACGCGTCATTGGTCCACTTGGGGAACTTGGTGGTGAGGATGTAGAGACGTTCGTTGGACGGGCTACATTAACTTGTCATATGTTTACGCTCACATGAATGAGATGCTACTTGAACCTATTATCCATCTTATGACTAGGACTATACACATGATCAAGATGCCAAGAGGAGTCACCATGGATGATCAAGGAGCCAAGACGCCCAAGAAAGAAGCATGAAAGCGAAGACCAAAGAAGCTGGGCAAACCGGCGATCGAACCGGTGTGTCAGACCCACTGCTGAAATGGACCAGCCAAACTGGCGCCTGGCCCAGCGGAACCAAGCTCAAACTGGTGTCCCACTGAAATGCCCGTCGGTATACCAGTTCGGCAAAACTGGAACCAAACTAATGTCGCACGACACAAACCAACATTAGGCCCGGTGCACCGATTAGCCGCCGAACCAATCCGGCATCACACCCGACGCCATTGAACTTACCACTGGTTTGACTTGTCTGCGCACAGAAATGGGTTTGATGCCCTGGAATATTCTCCCACCTACCCCTTTGCCCATGGTATTATAAATAGACCCTATGGCTCAGATATGAGATTTGGAGTTGATGATGAATTAGAGAGAGCTATGTTCCTTTCCCCTCGTGTGTGACTCCTATGGAGATGATTCTGGATCTCTGCATAGCTAATTTTTCCCCATGTGGATTCTTGTATGCATGTGCTAATTTTCACTATCAAGGTCCTAGTAGTGCCAATCTTTCATAGTGTTCTATTGGTTGTTATTATTCCTTGCTAGGGTTCTATTGGATTTGTAGATCGGTCGGTGAGAAAGAATTGGTTTCAATTAGAGTGGGTGTTGGGTTTTCTTTTGAGTTCCGGAGGTTGCACCATTGGGGGTTTATTGTTGGGATCGATTCTACGGGTTGCCTCGTTGTTTATTGTAACACCCCGTCCACTGGGCCTCGAGGGTGTCACTCCTGACAGCTTAATAGGATATCTAGACAGGCCCCACAGACCAACACTAGTCTTTTCTGCGCACTTTGTCCTCACTCGTGTGCACCCGATACCCACTTCCCGGTCGGTCACCCATCCTCAGATTGCTCTAGGCCAAGCACGCTTAACCTTTGAGTTCTTTTCATATGAGCTTCTAGAAAAGAAGTTGCAACTTGTTGGTATGAGTATCCTATCAATCCTATTAAGCTATGTGCCTGGATCTCACATACACCTACCCTTAGAGGATCGATACCCTCATCGATCAAGCACATGCTAGGAATGTCCCCTCTTGGCACGCGTTTGTGTGTCCAGTGCCGGCACATGTGCCATTGCCGTGTCCACTCTGATCCACACGCGTCATGCTCCACATGTCCCACTAGTGACCCGCATACACCCGTTTAACCGCGAGGATCGGCTCTGATACCACTTTGTAACGCCTCGTCCACTGGGCCTCGGGGGGTGTCACTCCTGGCAGCTTAATAGGATATCTAGACTGGCCCCATAGACCAACACTAGTCTTTTCTGTGCACTTTGTTCTCACTCATGCGCACTCGGTACCCACTTTCCAGTCGGTCACCCATCCTCAAATTGCTCTAGGACAAGCATGCTTAACCTTAGAGTTCTTTTTAGATGAGATTCCGGAAAATAAGTTGCAAGTTGTTGGTATGAGTATCCTATCAATCTTATTAAGCCATGTGCCTGGATCTCACATTTATCTCCACATGTGCAGTGTGTTCTTCACCGTGTTCTTCACGCCTTCCACCTTCCCTCTCGAATCCCTCGAATCTGTGAACATCAGGACACTTGTTGATCGCATCAAGGCGTATCAACACCTCTCGTGCAAGCTGTTTGAATTCTCGATGGGAGCAGCGTGAGAATACCCCTCCTAGAGTGTAGGCCATGTCTTGGTCTTTAGGGAATCCCACCCCTCCTCTTCTCCAAAATCTTCGTCTTGGTCTTAAGCTTGACCTTAGAGATGATGGACATGCCCGACAAGCCCTCTGCCGCGACCGCCACCCCGTCCTCCACAGTGTCCAACGCATTCTTCAGCTGTTGGAAATATGCCCTAGAGGCAATAATAGTTATTATATATCTCCTTGTTCATTTTTAAGTTTATTATTCTGTGTTAGAACTTCTATGTGTCCTGATTGTGACAATCACAGTAAATATCATATACACATGTAGAAACATAAATACCAAGTTGTTCCTAATCACACCTTTGGGACTATCCATGTGTTGTGTGATTATCAAGTTTCCTGATCATGGTATAAGTTCTTATAACTGAGGATACCACCAACTATAGGAGTACATTGTCAGACGGACAAGGGTACTAAACTAATCTAATGGATGATTTACTATGAGGTGTAATTATTGATGTTAATAGTCAATCATCATCATTATCTTATGCATAAATCCTTAGACCATGAGAATAACAAGTGACTTCATGCTGGAATACTTGTCTTTGAGATTGTTCTTACACCATCTGCAAACATGGCTAATAGGCAATCACGTGATACTTACGAAGTCATGTCTAGGTACTTGGATAGTTCAAGAATGGATTCTGCTCCTTCTAACGATGGAGAGATATACTCTAGGGCCACTCGGTTTTATAATGTCACCCATCGTCTGTGCAGACAATTTATAATGTTGGTCATAAGGACATTGGAATAAGAACGAGTAAATGAGAGCAAAACATGAACGGGGATAACATATATACTGATCAAGACTTTCATCACGAGGATACTGACATATCTCCTCGGTGTTGTCACATAGTAGAAGGATTAGCACTTGTATAATGAACCGGGTTCACTCGATAATTCGTGTAATATAAAGGAACCATCATGGGCGTTTAGGTCCGTTGTTGGTTATTGATCCAGGATGGGAGCGAGGGAGGAAGTGGTGCCTAGATATAGCAGGGAAAAGGGCGGGAAGATGGAGCAGGAAGCGGCGGAAAGGGCAGGCACGAAGCTTTCTCCCACTGGCAGGGCTGACCCGTGTCGTTTTCAGCTCTAGCCGGCATCCCCGCTAGACCCCTGTGGGTTGAGTTCACGCTAGGGCGCCAGATAACAAAACAGCCGCGCCGGTGTCAAAAAGAATTGGAGACGGACCGAGCGTGATTTTCGGCGCGGGCACCCCGATAGCCCTTTAGCGGGTTTTGGACCCCTCTACTCCCTCCGTCCATAAATAACTGACTTGGATTTGTTTATATTCAAATGTTTCAACGATCCAAGCCACTTATTTCTGACCAAGGGAGTAACAAAAATCACACAAACGACTGTTGTTGTGCGGTGCACAAATTAAGTTTTGTCATCTATATCTATATCTATACTACTATTAAAGGAGCAAACATTATCTTTCTTAGAGCCACCCCGCCAAGCGTACCAGCCTAACTATCACCGCCAGATTGTGCCACATAGTTAGATCTAACGACCCGGATTGATATAATCCGATACGGTGTGTGCAGTTAGCATTTATTTTTGACGGACTGTGCTCTATCGAGCAAACGAAATTTTCCGCTCCTTGTAGTCCGCCCCCGAGGGAAAAGGAGATATCTCCCTCACACGATCGGGATAGTCATTTTCAACTAAACGCCGCCTCCTTCCCAGACACCATCCTTCCACGCGCGACGCATCCTGACCCACACGCCGTCGTCGTGCAGCCTCAGTCGCCTCCTTGGCGTCGATTGCGGTGAGACGGAGAGGAACCGCCGTCGGCCCATGGCTTCCTCTATAGGGCTTCACAAATCAAGAAGGGGATCGAAGAGAGGGGTCGGGATAGATGCGGATGGAGGCCGCGGGACTCTCGGGAGAGGCGGCGGAAGGGCAGCCGGAAGAGAAGGCCCGTGATGACCCGGAAGACATCTTATTCTACGAGGGCTTCCGATCTGTAGATGAAGTCAAACTGGTCCTCCTGGATTTCCAGAAGTTTGGGCGTCTGTGCCACTGTTCTAGGACGACCAAGTCCCCGTCGGTGAATTAAGCATGTTCCAATCTGGAGATTCTGAACTGTAGGTATCCCATTCCATCTTGTGCATTGTTGGTCCCAAATTCGCATGTGCATTATCATGATTATAAGTTCGTTGATGCATTCAATTGTAAATTTTTAGCCATTGCGGCGCTTGGATTCTCTCTGTTAGGTTTTAATAATCCATGATATAAGGGGCTGACATTGTATAGCTGCGGTGCTAAAGGTTGAATGCTTATAAATTAGAATCTAGATTATCGAGTTCTTTTTCGTGTGAATGCTGGAGATGAATTTCACTATTTATTGATACATATATTTAGATCGGTTGCCATATGTTTCTAAGGTACTTCATATAGTAATGGACACGGTCAATGACAGACCATTTTACCTTTACTTTTCCTTCCTCCTATGACTGATTGCCTCTATGTAATGGACACGATCAATGACAGACCATTTTACCTTTATTTTTAGGTACTTTTGCATCTAAGGACTGCACTGTTAGTTTTAAGTTAATCACTCAACATCACAAGAATATAAGACTACTGCAATTGATTGTTTCGTGGTCTTCTAAATGCCAATGCGGAAAATGCAGAACCTCTGAACATGCACAATCGCCTATTTGACAAGTAGGGTAAGCACAAATACACAAATTTACTTGATGTTGTGTTTGTTTCTCCGGGAATCTTAGGCATGTTGGCATTTAGGATCTGATATATTGATGTAAACACTTTATTATCGGAAATTGAATTTCTTAGAGCCAGCTCCATGTTGGTCACATTTGTACAGGTTTTATGGGTGAGTTCCATTGTACTGTACCGACAAAGCTTTTTTATGGAAATTATCATCTCTACGAGTTAAAAAAAGGATCACAGATTTAAAGAGGTAATTCATTTAATAGCTATTAATATATCAGGTATACCTTAGTTCAGCTTATAAAAACATTAACTGTTAGGCCTAATGCATATCTTAGCTATTAATGCAATTCTCTTTCGACACTGCATGTATCCCTCTCATAAGGAACTCACCAAGGTCTGCTTCTCCATATAGAGTATTGCATGCATGTATCCTTTAGTTTATATGCCTATTGAGCAGTACTTCTGCACCATCTGACTGTACTGCTGCTGGCGGTGTTTTGTTGGCTATATATTCCGTGTCATGGTGTAAAGCTTACTTTACATACAGTTCTTTGCTATCAAGATGAACTACCTCTTTTGGTAAGTGATACCGCCCTATTGTTACTTTTGTTTTTAGTTAGATTTCATGTTGATTGATTATAGAAGAATAAAAATGACAATTTTTAGTACTTACAAAGATATGCCAACAAACTGTAGTCTGTAAGTGATTCTCGGAATGTATATTTGCGTATAGAGGTACATTATCCATGAACCCTTGCTCATATATTAATCAAACATTGTCTATTCACTGCTTTGTACAAACAGGTTGTAGACATGCAAGTTTGTAGAAGGGCGAAGGTAATCTAAAAACTTAATGACAAACAAGTGTTTAAAAAGCATAGAGCAACATGTCAATGTCCCCTGCAGAGGGAGCAAAGCATTTGTGAGCAGTGTCGTGGGAGTATCCATTCGGCACATAATGAATTAACGTTTCAATTCAGAGTCTGCTAGACCGCTTCATTTTTGTTGCTCATTCATCTATGTAGTTAATGTTCCATTCAAGGGGGTAGGCTTGCAGTTGGTCAGTTTCTCAACAGAATATGAGCAATGTCGTGAGAATAATTGTTGCGGACCTCATGAGGTGCTAGATTTTACTATGCTGACATCTCAGATTTAAGCTTAAACTGATTTGTGTTCAGTTACTATGAAATGTCTATTAGTCTTATGCATTGTTCTCGCCACGAGAACAAACATGCAGGTAGGAAGAGGGTCTTATACATTGTAATGTTGCACAGAGTTCAAGCGGCACATGCTATATGGTTAATTATTTCGTTATGTATATCCATGTATTATCTCGCATTTTACTTGGATAAATTTTCTATGAAACTTATGTAGTGCCATTATCAGATTTTGATCCTGCTATCATGTGTTAAAATAGTGATTTACAATGGTTCACAGGTGTTAGCAATAGTTATTTTCAGTCTTTTGTTTGATGTAGAGAAGCCCAAAGTTAATGCTAACTTAATTTCTTAGGCATGAGCAGAAGAAACAAGTAACAGGGAATGGAAAGCAGAAAACAAATGTCTCGGCGGTATATAGAGAAGCGGAACTGGAAGCCTATCGCGAGGGCATTGGTGCCCTTAAGTGGAGTTGCCTGCCATGCATGCTAGAAATGGATTGTCTGGTGGGCCATCCGGTAGATTCAGGAGCAAAGCGTTGATAGATTGGGGGTAACTTTCATCACACATGAAAGCAACTACTTTCTGTATGAACTTTTCTTAAGTTATAGACTATAAAGCGTGAAATACGGTAAGCCACGTGTTGGCGAACTGTGATTGTAGTCCACTAAAATGGCTACCTGGCCTCGGTCAGGTCCTAACTAGATACTAGCTCATTGTCGGAAGGAATGTAATCATGTTACTTGATCAATATATTTTACCCTTCGTACAAAAATACTTAATTCCTTTTTGAATCATACGAATGTGTCTCTTGGAGTAACTACGTCTCTCCTTATTTCCTTTCTATAATTACAGTTGTGGTTAAATACAGAATGTAAAAGGGAGGTGATTTAGCACGAGATGGAACTTTCTTCCGTGAAGAAGCACTTGACGATTCACAAGTGTGAATGAGCAACCTTATCAAGAATGGGGGAACAGTAAAGGATATTACATTTATCTAGCATACAAAAGGATAACGTGTTACCTAAACATTGTTAGTAAAATCAGGAAGTTATATGCTAATTTCATTGTAAAAAGTTTTGTTGTATATATTATAAACATTGAGTTTTTTTTTTAACTATTATGAAAAGTGAGTTAAGACGCGCGTGCACGTGAAGACTTACTAGTGGCTGAAGGCTGATGATCTAACGATATACGGCGCTTTCATTCACACGGTCAGAATGGATTATCACCACAAGGTGGAAACCTTTCCCCAATAGATAATCTCAGACGTCCGCTCCATAATCTGACGGGTGCAGGATCGCCGATAGCGGCACACGGACGTGCGGTATCCGTGCTCTCTG
The DNA here is from genome assembly GCA_023614405.1 of Avena insularis. Classification (NCBI taxonomy): domain Eukaryota; kingdom Viridiplantae; phylum Streptophyta; class Magnoliopsida; order Poales; family Poaceae; genus Avena; species Avena insularis. The sequence goes on from CM042692.1 coordinate 277,319,885, forward strand.
CAGGGACGATCCAGGCCGATTCCGTCTTGGTGAGGCGAGACTCCCTCTCGGAGCCTCTCTCTTCACCTTCCCCGAATCCGCCATTCCCATGATTAGCATTTCAGCTCTGGAGCTCGACACCCCAGGACCCACCGAACGCGAGCTGGCCAGAGGCTCCAATCCGCTCTGCTGCTAGTCACAGCTTGGAGATCTGGACTGGCATTTTTCCAGGTAAGCGTCGTCGCTCTGGAGTATTCTCTGATCTCAAATCAGGTTGCTCTTTCGTTATTCGCGGGCGTGGTCAAATTATTCGCGACATTTGTTGCTGCTGTGGAGCTCGTGGAGGCTCTTCCGGAATGTGGCCTCCCAAGGAGGACCTCGGTCGCCGGATCTGGAAGCCAGCTTCCTGTGCTCGTGGAACGCAATATTGTTACTACCTCTGATCCAAATTATTGTTCTCGGATTTGTCTCGATTTCGTTACTACATCCGAATCTAGACAAATCCGAGAACAACAATTTGGATCGGAGTAGTAGTATTTTCCCCTTCCACTCTCAAAATTTCGCAGATTTAGCTGCATCCATTCACTCAATACTTTTTTTGTTCTGGGTTGTTTATTGATCCATATGTTCCGGGAGAATTGAGCTGAAATAAGGAGTAAAAATGGCTTCTTGCTGGAAATCTGGCCCTCTTCCCCCAAAGTTTTGCTTCCCGAGTTCTTGAATTCAGCTGCTTATGTTTCCCCGTTGTGACGGGGACGCTTCTGATTGCATCTGTACCTTTCTTCTTGGACTCTTGCTTACCAGTTGCCTTCGGATTCTTCCTCTCTTTACGAATTTATCAGCAGTTTTGGCTATTGTCATGTCTTGATCACTAACTCTAGATCTTATCATTTTTCCAGGGTGGTTACAGGCAAAAAAAATTGTTGTTTTTGGTCCAGTTTTGGTTGTTGTTCTTGGTAAAAGGCACAAGTGAAAGTAGTATGACCTGCTGCCTTCGATGGTTTTGCCTGCTGTGGGCTAGATAAGTTCGCATACTGTCTGTGTTGAATTTGTCTACTTGGAGGGTGATGGGGTCGTCTGGTTGCAGCTCTGAGATAGTCGAGTCCAACGGAGAATCGGACAAAGCGCCTGCTAGTGGCTCCAGCTTGCCGCATGTTAAAGTGAAACCTGAGGAGAAAGATGGAAGGTGTCGTGATTACGCTGTGGAAGATGAGCTCGACCAGCTTCTTAAGGCAATTGATAACAGGACATACCGTCGAGCGCTTAGTCCTGGTCAGGCTGGTGCTGATTCTTTCTTGAAGAATGCTCAAAGGAAAACATCTAGGTCAGGGTCATCTCAAACTGCAGGCATCGGGATATGCTCCAAGCCTGTCAATATGAAGCAGGCACTTAGAAGGCTTTGCATTTCCCAGGCGTCAGAAATGGCTGCAATGAAGAGGCTGTCGATGTCGCCTGGGTCATCTAGTTCAGCAGAAGCTGGGACTATCCAAAGGCTTTATGCCTCATTGATGGTCCAGAGCAGTGATGAAAGCCTTGTGCATGATGATGACAAGATGAACTTGATTGAAATATCAATAACTCCAGAAAATATCAGTAAGGATTCATCTAGAGGAACTAGTGAGTTTAGTGAAGACTGTGATTTTGAAACAGCTGATGGGAGTGCAGTTACCTCCATGCATTCTGCGTCTTCTACATCAGCTGATATATGGAAGGTCAGGATTCAAGATGTTATCAGGGGTGACACAATAGAAAGCGAGAGCTCCGTTGTGCAAAATGGAAAATTGGGTGGTAAAGTTTCTGCAGATACTGATGATAGTTCTCCTAGAATCCCTATATTCAGTATACCCATCACAACATCCCAGCTTGTGAAACCAGCTTTGCGATGCAAAGCCAGCAGTAAGAGTAAAATGAAAGAAGAACAATCTTCACTTGGTAATTCCTCCAATAGTACTAAATTCTGCTCTTCAAAGGAGTCCATTTCCCTTGCATCAACCAGCTGCTCATCAACGTCCAGTGTTACAAATCCCACCAGCTGTGTGGAACAGGAGATAAAACCGGGCCTTGAAAAATCTGATGAGAGATCGTCTGAGTGGTTGAGAACAGAGGAAAAAGTCAAGTGCTCCCAAAGCAGCATTAGTGAGTATGGATGTAGCACTAGTATCAGCAATGAGAGTCAATTTGGATTATGTAACTATAACAACAGGCCCCACATGGCGAAGGATCTCCGTTGGATAACCATTCGTCAGTTAGCATTGCAACAGGGATCCTTAGGACTCGATAATTTCAAGCTTTTGAAGAGGCTTGGATGTGGGGACATTGGGACTGTGTATCTTGCTGAGTTGGTCGATTCGGATTGCTTGTTTGCCTTGAAGGTTATGGATATTGAGTACCTGATTAGTAGAAAGAAGTTGCTGCGAGCACAGGCTGAGAGAGAGATACTAGAAATGCTTGATCATCCTTTCCTTCCAACTCTTTATGCCCATTTTACCACAGACAATCTCTCATGTTTGGTCATGGAGTACTGCCCAGGTGGTGATTTGCACGTTCTTCGTCAAAGACAGCACTGTAGAAGCTTTCCAGAGCCATCTGCTAGGTACATGTCATTGAGTACTTAGAACTTACTAACATATCAACATTTACTGCTCTGGAAATGTACATGATTAGTGTATTTCTTTTCATTGCTCCAATCAATCAGTTTCTAATCTAAACTTGTCTAGTGATTTACATGTACAACTGTTCTGTCAGTGTGGTACCTTATGTTGGTTAAGTTTACAAAAGCAGTTCTTGATGTTAAAAATATAAAAACACATTTGTTTAGCTCTCTTTAGAGTTGCAGCATGGACACAAATTGTTGTTCGTCTGCATAAATAGGTAAGCTCGGATCTGTGTGAACAAATCATTATCAAGTGTTTCCATATCTGCGCAATGAGGCAATACAAGCTGTTTTAGTTTACATATACCTGAATAGTCTTTAAATGAAATGTACTGTACAATAACATCATTTTGTTGTTTTTGTCAATCTTATGTGACTGGCTTTGATTTTGTTTTGTTGTCTATGGATCATATCATATGTAGATCCCTACTACATCTTATCTACTCATGTGCTACATCCATTACTTAGCATTAGCTAGTCGTTCTAACAAGACTAATATATTATCACTTCAACTATGATTGTACATACTTTTCCTCATTTAGTGTGCCACTCTCCATCATATATTTTTCTATGTTCTGATATTTCTAATTTGCTTTTGTGTGATTGCTATTTGTTATGTATTAATAAAATCATTGCTTGCAGGTTTTATGTTGCAGAAGTTCTCCTTGCGCTGGAATATCTTCACATGCTGGGAGTCATATACCGTGATCTTAAGCCAGAGAATATCTTAGTCCGTGATGATGGTCACATCATGCTATCAGATTTTGATCTCTCGCTAAGGTGTTCCGTTAGCGCTGTGCTCCTCCGATCATCCTCTATAGCAGCAAACCACCAACCAAAGAAACATGCAGGACCTTGTGCAGAGAGCAACTGCATTAATTCGTCATGCCTCCAGCCCACTTCTTGTGCCCAGACGCCTTGTTTCAGGCCACGTCCCTCGATACCAAAGCCACGGAAGCCTAAATCTTCTTTGAAGAGACTGCCTCAACTTGTTGTAGAGCCTACAGAAGCACGGTCCAATTCCTTTGTTGGCACACATGAGTATCTCGCACCAGAAATCATCAAAGGGGATGGTCACGGGAGTGCTGTTGACTGGTGGACCTTTGGTGTCTTCCTTTATGAACTTCTATATGGCAAGACGCCCTTCAGAGGTCCTGGAAATGACGAAACGTTGGCAAATGTTGTTTCCCAGAATCTCCGGTTCCCGGATAACCCAGTTGTCAGCAGCAACGCCAGAGATCTCATCAGAGGGTTGCTTGTGAAGGAGCCAGAGAACAGACTGGGAACGATGAGAGGAGCAGCCGAAATCAAGCAGCATCCTTTCTTTGAAGGCTTGAATTGGGCCTTGATACGATCTGCTGCCCCACCAGAGACACGACCTTGCGATGTCGTGACCCTTGCGACAGTGCGGAAGAAGAAAAATGGCAAATGCCTCAACTTCAGTAATGCCGAGGAGGTGGAATTTGAAGTTTTCTAGTGAGGTCTTGGTACAGTTTAGCACAATTACAGCCAATAGTCTACAATTTTTCTATTGGCTAGCCAAAGGCCGGGGGGGACGGGGGTGGTTGTACATGTACATTCTTGTATGTTCAGTCTATTATGTTCATGTTAATAGATCAAGCAATCAAAAGGAATTATCAGAGCCCATGACATCATTGTTGTTGCACAAGTGTTTACTTCCTCTTGGAAGATCCACTAGATTTAAGGATCTACTACTTCTGTTATGCAGTCAGACGCTGATGGAGCGAGTAGATCTGCTACTTTCCTGTTTGTGCTAGCGGCAAAAGTGAAAAATGGTTACTTATCAAAGGTGGAAGAAAGTACCAAAGCACCCTCCTTTCAAAATACTAGATTTAGGAGTGCGCCTCGGCACATGAGCCTGCAGGCTTCACATTTATTTGGCGTTAGTTTGTAGAGAGGTTCACATTTATTTGGCGTTAGTTTGTAGAGCTCAGGGGCGCGCCTTGCCTCACAACCCCGTGCCTCTTGCAATAATTTTTATTTTTGTATAACGCTTATAAAAATAGGTGGAAAATGATAATGTGTTTACGAATTGTACTTTTTCCGTGACAAAATGAAACTAATCCATATCCACTTGTGAGTCGGAAGTTCTACGTGTCAGTGGATGTCACAATCCTTTGGGCGGCTCCCTTTTTTCGAGTGAATAACCGGTAAAACGTTACGTAGATCAACATGATTAATCAATAGGTTTGCAGTAGCAAGCCCCCTACATGGACAAATGATAATTAGAGTAATTTAAGTAGTAAAACGTTACGTAGATCAACATTCTCATAACCAACAACACTCATGGTAATCTATAGCATTCACAAAGAATAATTAGAGTAATTTGAGTAGTAATGTACACAAAGTTTGCAGGAGCAAGCCCCCTGTCGTCGGATTGAAGACATGTACGCCGAGAGGGGGTCCTCGAGGCGTGTGGAGAAAGGGGGTGTGAGACGACGGTATTCCGGGATGGTGAGCACACAAACTTTACCCAGGTTCGAATCCACCGGCTTTGGACGGATCCGACTCCTGTTATCAATCTAGTAATACGGCAGAGCCGGAATACGGGTTACAAGGGTTTCGCCTGTGCGAGTTGAGATTGTAGAATATTGGGTTGTCCTAAAGGCTGGTCCCTAGGACGGCTTATATAGATATCCGGCCTAGGGTTTACAGGAGAGACATATCCGACTACGACTAAGAGTCGGTTACAGAGTACATCTTAGACTACAAGTAACTATACATGCCTAAATCGGTAAATCTTCTGGGCCTTTTCATAGCCGGATGGACCTCCATCTTCTCTTCCTGACTGGGCCTCCCGTGGAGCAAAGCTCTAACCCGAAGTAGGCCACCCTAGTCAGCGAGTTACAGTTGGTATATCCGGAAAGTATATCCCCAATAGTACCCCTAGAAGCCTCCAAGATCTAGAGTCGGATTCCGTCGTCTAGCTTGATCTATCTTTGGCTCGCAGAATCTTGAAGGGTTCCTGAAACTCAAAAGAAAAGTAGGATCCGAATCTCAAATCGAGTCGGACTTGTGACTACACTATTTAGTTGTCCAACTTGAAATTCAAATCAAGCCGGAACTCGGCCTCTAACGTAACCTAACATCAGTCAAGGTCAAGTCATGTCACTGACAGACATTCCTGACAGTGTGACCGTTGGTGGGTCTGCTTATCGCGGAACCGACGCGCCATTTTAGTGCATGCGCGGAGATCAAGGAGGCTTAATCCTCGCGAGGAGGTTACCCAGCTCCTTCCACGATGCGTGGCACGGTTTACTGTTCAGTTCACACGAATCTTGGCGCAGGCGAGGGTTATAAGGGGTTCAGATCTCCTCGTTCTTCCTTACCAGGGCCCCTGCTTCCTTCTTCCTCCCAACAACACCGCACGCTAGCTCCTTCATTCCTCCTCCAAACCCACATAACACCGCCCATCCACGGCCCCCTTTGCCCCCAAAATGGCTGAGCTTCCTCCTCCGGCACGGGCGCGACCACGGCGGTGACCTCTGCAGCGGCAGAGAAGGAGAAATTTTGCGGAGTATGGATCTCCGTGTGTCCTCGACGACGAGAAACTACGCTTCATCAAGAAGGAGGGTCTCCTACATGCTGGCGACTGGCGGAGCGGCTTCAACCAGATCATCCACACCCCTCACGCCGACGAGAGGGTGCATTTTGGCACTCACCTCGACAGAGGTTTGAGCTTTCCCCCTTAGAGTTCTTCTCTGAGGTTATAGATCATTACGGGCTTCAACTCCACAACTTCCCCCCACACACAATCTTATAACTTAGTGCTTACGCTTCTTTGTGTGAGGGTTATCTCGGAATTAAGCCGAGTCTTATCTTGTTCCGGTATTACTTCGGTACCCAGAGAAATTCCATCACTTTTGGTAATCCTTACATTACCAGAACTCTTAGTATGACTCTTAGGAAAGACCGAGTCTACCCTAAGATTAAGACTAGTGAGTCTGTGAAAAAGTGGCCGTCCACGTTCTTTTATCATAAGGACAGACCAGCTCCCGGCAAAGAAACTACTTTGTCGGCTTTCATTGAGGGCGCTGCCACGCCCCAAGAGTCCTAGGATGCAGAAGCTCCGGCTCTTCCTGATAATCCGATTCTTGCCAAGAGAGGAATCGAGTATCTGATGAAACACAAGGGTCTGACAGGATCCGACTTGATCCACTGCCGGCTGGCACACCAGATTCAACCCCTCCAGCACCATGGTGACCGGCTTATGCACACAATCACTAAGAGCAAGACAAGTAGCCTCAGGATCAACTCGCAACCAATTCCGGACAAAGAATATGAGTCCCGGATTAAATGGCTGATCAAAGAGCGAGTCGAGAGGAAGATTCCAGATCTCTCTCCGGACATGTACAATGTTGATGATCCTTTGACACCAGTAAGTTTTCCAGCGGTTACTTTCATATTTGAATATGTGCTCATCCGTACTTTGTCATAGTTTCACAGTAGTGAGATAATGTCTCTTTCAGCTTACTAACCTCCCCGAGTCGAAGCTTGCTCCTCTCGAGGGATATCCACCTGAGAGATCGGCTCCTCAGGAGGATGAAGAACTTGTTCCATTGCCGGACGCGCTTACCCAGAAGTGCAAGGCTCCGATAGTTGATGTGGGCGCCCAAAAGGTGCCCGTTATAAAGAGGTAACCTTCTTTACAAGGTTTCGAATATTAACTTGTATTCTCTTTCTAAATTGCAATGATCTTACTCTATTACTGTCCAGGGCCAAAATACTTGCCAAGGGTAGTGGGCAAGGAAAACCGGGGAAGACTCTGCGCTAGCAGAAGTTAACTCTGGGCTCTCCTGCTGTCCCGCCTCCGACTCCTACCACAAGGCCATCATCAATGCCGGAGGATACTTCTTCTCCGCGCATTCAAGATGTTTTGGCTCACACATCAGAGCCAGCGAACCTAGGTTCGTAGAATGACATCACCGTGGGTGACTTAGAAATTGATAAGGATGGACCCTCAAAGGATAATGATCCCTCGGCCGAGCCTTCGCGGACAACCTTCTGAAAAATCCGGGTTTTTCCTAACTCAAAAGAGCGCAGAAGAAATCTAGAAGCTGGCTCTCCATTGCCTGGAGACCTGGAATATCACAGTGGAGGAGGAGGCTCAATAAGCTGAATATGTTAAACTCGTCGACCTTCTTGATCAAGTTCGTCTCTGCGATGATAAGTTAAAGGCTGGTGTAGCTCCGCCACCACCAGTTATTCCCCTGACTGTCACCGAATGTTTCTTCTGAGGTGCACATGAGCCTCAATAAATTAACTCATGCACATTATGTAAGTCATATTCCGACTGTTCTTTTTATTGTATTTTATATCATATCCTCTAGCCCCCAAGCATGAAGTTGGATAGGAAATATGGATTTATGCTTTTATAGGATGCCAAAGAATGAACCAATATAGCCCCCTAAGGCTCATGCTGATATTTAACTTAGTTAAAATATTAGCCCGAGTCTTAGTAGACTTCTGACTCTGGTTACCATTCTGACTTACAGAAAGTTAATGCTTATAACCAGGAATTACTGAAGAATATTTGCAACAAGCGGAGAGAGATCCGAGCTCTCCGGCTTGAAAATGCACAACTAAAAATTGCAAGGGATGAGCCTCATTTGTATAAGTTATTGATCTTGTAGCCAAATATTTATCCGACTTTTATATCTTGTCTTGCCAAAACTTGTGAAGCAGTCCTGCAGAATGATTGAACAAGCCGACGATTATAAGGTCCTGGAGGTGGAGAATGCGGATTTGCATGTGGAGCTGGATAAACTCAAGAAGGATCATGAGACCAGCATTGCTAGTGTCCTTGAGTCCAGTAATCATGCTACTGAAGAGCGTGATCTCAAAATAGCCAAGCAGGACAAAACAATCCCGGACTTGCAAAATGCCCTGGATAGGGAGAAGGACACCACCGAAGCTCTCCGGAACGAACTCCAGAACCTTCGAGAGGAGAAGGCTAAAGTATATGATGCTATCTTTGGTAAACTTTTCTATCCCTGAACCGTTGTTTTTCCGAATATATGAAACTCGGATATGTGTTTTGTTGATCTGACTTTCTTTCTTGTAGGTCCTCTCAACATGCTAGATGCCTCTTCATCCGAGCCTCGTACCAGCCGGCTTGTGGCCGTTGGGGACCTGATCCACGATTTCCGCCATTCACTGGAGGAGATCGATGAATCCGTCCAACTCTCAGGCTTAGACTCAATGTCGGCCTTTGAGCTGTAAAACAAGGCAAAGGATATGCCCCAGCTCATCAAGGATTGTAATATGTCCTATGCACGCACATCGGCACAGAATGCCTTGACAATGGTAATGAGCTACCATGAAAGCATGGAAATATGGCAAGTTACCAGGGGTTATTCGACTGTCGATGAAGACGACAACGAGCAGAACATCAAGGAAATCTGGGATTCCTGCGCCGGATATGCCTCGCATGTGGCTGAGCTGACCAACTATGAAGAGTCGTTCCTCACGCCCGTGGAAACACCAATACCCTAAAGGAAGAACTTGCTGAGGTTTCCAAAGATGATGAGCAGACTGAGTCTGACTTACTTGTCTCGGAAAGGTATATGGGTGATACGGGTGATGTGTCGAGCGAGCCGGCAAATCCTGCCTCTCCACCTGCATCATAGAGTGTACCAGAGAAAACATTGTGTTATTCTGAAACAATCTGATTGTAATAAGTAGTATATTATTTTGCTAGTCCTAAGTTTGTAAGAATTTATACGCTACTCCCTTTTAGCACTTTTGGCTTTTATTTGATGTGCCAAAAAAATACATAAGCACGTGTTTCTTTTGTCTATACTTGTCGTTTATCTGGCTTTCTGCCTCGTTCCTTTCATGAGCCGGCAAACCTTCAGCACAGAAACTTTGCCGAGCAATGGAGCTCAATTGCTAAACCAGTTTAAACCCGGAATCAAAGCCGACTTCTAGTACCAACAATTCACTACTCAAAAAATACCAGCATCCAGCAATCAGACAAAAACCTAAGTATAAACTAGAAAAAAATTAGACTTATACCCGAAGGTAGCATTTTTAGAATCGAAAATCTAACCAGAACAAACATGAGCATAAAGTACTTTCAAGTGTTCTGGGATTTTCAACTATGGCATGCTCATTCGGAAATAAGATGGTACACAAAAACATCTCAGTAAAAACATGAGCTACTCCTTTGCCTTAAGTGCCCCAATCTCCACATGGGCTCCTGACCCTTAAGTGCGTGACCCTATAGGTTCACGTACACCTGGACATGACATGCGCTACTCCTCCAAGTATACTGTCATGGCTTTTAGTCCAACTCACTCCCATGAACACTCGGTTTTAAGTCGATAGATGGTAGCGGCCTCTAGTAAAACGTGCCAACTTCCAAGTGCCGTAAAGTCAGAAGACAAACCTTCAATGTGACTTTCGTCCAAGTCCATTTGCCTCACGATATACCTGTTAAGCTATAGGCGAGTAGTTGCCATCCCTTTAATAGCTTAACTCTCCTCCCATACCATGATATGTGATTCACTGGACTAACTTTTAGTCCGACTCCTCAGTTAACACTTAACTGAGTAGCGCATGGCCATGCTTCCGAATCATATCACACGAGAGGGTCCAGAGAATATCTCTCCATTACGGAGGGGCAAATCCCATCTTAGTAATCCACATCATGCAGCTTGCTTCACAACTAACCCAAACTCTACCTTTATAACTGCCTATTTACGAAACATCATTTGATAGCACCTAAATTGGCGATCCACAACTCGAATCATGCGATCACCTCAGGTCAAAGGATTCCATTGCTTGAGACTGCAAATGACAACATGCTCATTGCATCTCAACTATGGGTCAGTCCGACTCGCTAAACTCTTTAGCCGAATCAGTATAAGTCGGAATAACATCACCATGCCCATGACAAGTGGAACCGTGTCATCAGCCGACTTGCACATTGGACTAAGTTGTGTGTCCAGCACAACCTCAATGACCAAGGACAATCTAGTATGAACAATCATGAATATATAGTTCCACAACTAAATCACGTATTCAGTGATACATATCTGATGTTCATACAAGGAAAACTTTACTTTATGAATACTTTGGGAAATATCATCAACCATGATTGCCTCTAGGGCATATTCCCAATAATAAGTGTGAGCAGAGAGCTGGTGTGTTGGCGTCAATAGGTTCCCAATGTACAAAGCCATGGCATCTACATTTCATACTTGCCCGATGCTCAGGTGTGATGACCCAAAAATGCCAACATCTGGGGATAACCAAAAGACAATATCTTGCTGCAAAGAAATTCAGGCATAAGAGAGAAAAATAGATCGCTAATTTTCCAATGCATAACAGAAATGAATTTTCAGAAATAAATGACAATATTTTACATTAGTATCCTATATGGGAACCTAGAAAACAACACAGTTCTCTAAAAAGAAACCAACATAGAGCAAGAACCAACATAGGCCTTTATCACCCTACTTGAACTTTGAATCGCCTTCCTCGCAATTCACACCCTCGTCATCACCTATGGAAAGAAGGTTGTGTGCATCACTTGATGCAGAGGCCGGGGTAACTCCCCATTTCGAAAAAAACTTATGGCAAGAAGAACAAAAGATCCAAATGGAAGGCGAATAAATCACTCATTCAACAATTATTTCGTTCTCTGTACATAAATAAATATTATGCCACGATGATGATTTCATGATGCACATGAGCAAATAGTTTGAGCGCATCATGAGCAAGTGGATAGCAACTACAAAATTGCAAGAATGGTCATTTAAATGACCCATCACATGCATGCATTTCGAATAACCATAACAGGGGTAAAACACCATCATTCTGTATATCAAGTCAAAATATGAATGCAGAAATTTGATTCACTATTTTTGGAGATTCGTAGCTCAAGATATTGAATTTACAAGTTTGGATAAAAGGAATACTCCTATTTATTAGAGCATATGTTCTTAACGATTTTTTTCAAGAAATGATCATGCAACAAACTTCATACCGTACTGTAGACCTTTTAAAATGACGAATTTAGCAATTTGAATCAGTTAAAAGGATTTAGTATGAATTGTACCATTTTTACATGTTTACACACATTAAACAAAGTGGGTAAACGTGGCTGTTTCTTATAGACTGGCTACAGGAAGAAGGTGTTCGTCAGTCAAACTCTGAACTTCAAAGAGAGGTACATGAAAACTATGATTTCGAGTGAAATTCTGGAGGGAAACGAGCACCATTTGCTGCATTGGAAATCTAGGGATCTGGGGCATCTACACGAATTTTCACATTGACAAAAGATCACCGGAAAGACTGGCACACATGCAGGACAGCAGAGCACGCACGACAGCAGCACACACAACAGCATGCACGCACCGGAGGCTATAGATCATTAAATTGAACAGGAAAACATACAACACAGTCATGAGCTAACTAGGAGGAAAGTGACGCGGTCGGAACGTCACATGAAAGGCCAGGACTGCGTCATCGTCGTCGTCAAGCTTCACGGCACTGGCGACCGGTCACTCCGGGATAGAGGGGGAAACGGCTCAGAGAAGGAGAGTGGACCACTCCGGGAAGGAGCAAGGGGATGACCAGGATGGCGTGGGACTCGACGAACGGCGAGCATGGTGCCGCCTGCGCAGCTGCGTTGCCCGGCCGTTGGCTGCCACGGGGAAGACTGCTGACATCCTCTCACGTTTCTGAATATGAAACTGCTCTGTTTTCTGAAACTGAAAACTGCTACTGTATCTGTTTTCGAAGCATTTGGGCAACCAAACGAGCTCAGAAAAAATTGCATTTTAAACGATATATATATATATTGTTGACATACTCAAAGACTTCAGCTTAATCGGAGTTTATTTGAATGGTAGAAAAATCAAGAACAGTGCAGCCAGAATTTTGAGAAAACCTGAAAACTGAATTATACCTAGCATTTTGAGGGAAAATTGGAGCTATAAAATATTTTTGAAATCACTTGCAGTATGATAACATTAGGCACACACCATCAGAATCTAAACCACATTAAAAGATGATCTGAACATTTTATGAAGTTGCAAATGGCGATAGAACCATAGAGGTTCATGTCATGAGTAAAAATGGCAAATGGGCTCTACGGGACAACCGATGGAAATCCGTCTACGGCACAGGCAATGAGCTTTCACTGAGATGATTTTAGTCTGACAATGTAATCATTGTATTTGGTATAAACCTTTTATACCATTAGCTGACATGAAAAAAATATAATAAATAAAGTCAACGGGCTTACCTTGACTTGAAAAGGTCCAGGCAGAAGAATCAGTCTGACAATGTAATCATTGTATCTGGTGTTCTCACAGAACCATTTAGTCTGACAATGTAATCAGTGTTGGATGGCGACTGTTCCTCTGCTACCTTCCGCACCCAAGCGACACGATGCCAATCCCAGAAATTCTCCACCAAATGGATCTATCCAGATACCCGAAACCCAAGCAAACCAAAATTCAGTCCAGAGCCCCAATCCACACACATACACCGAACCAGATAGCCCAATTATCTACAGCCAAACTACACGATCAAAGGGGATCGAGAAGAGCGCAAGAAAAATTGTCCAGAGCCTGGAGAGATTAAGGGCACGAGTAATCAAGGCGATTGAAGAGCTTAGATTGCCCCAAGAGTGCCCAGGGCCTCCGGATCCAGTCAAGGTGAATTCGAATGGCAAGGTTAAGAGGATTCATGAGGGAAAGGAGGAATCAGAGGCACCGTTACGGTCAGGAGATGAATGGGGGACATTTACGGGAGTTAATCCCCAATTTATCACCAGCACTACCACCTCTGCAAAAAGGATTATAAATTACGAAGCCTACAAGGTAAAATCCACACCAGCTCTCTGTCAATTTCAATCCCAGTTGACTGCGCGAATCAAGAACTTGACCATCATCGCCATGGAGCCGACGGAGGCGAACCCTGTGGGAGGAGTGGGCTCTGGAACGGCGAAGCTGACCATCGGATCGGCCGTCCAGGCCGCAACTTTCACGGCGGGAGGCCTCGGCAACCAGCTCGCTCCTTCCCGCAGGCGGAAGGACAAGGAGATCGTCGGGGACTGCGCCCCGACAAAGAGCGGACGCTGGTCATCAACATGACCAGTGCCCGGCAAGCTGCACGACCTCGCTTCCTCGCCGTCGGCCTCTTCCTCTCAACCCTGCTGGTTAGCTCCGACGTGCTGATGGAGCGTATGAAAAGGGTGTGGAGGGTGCGTGGACACACTGAAGCAAAACAGATTGAGCCGGATGAGGGACGCAAGTTCATCATCGAATTCTCGGAAGAAGAAGATTGTCGCCACGCGGTCCGGGGAGGACAATGGCAGTACAAGATGGATGCCTTCCTCGTCGAGGCCATGGATGTCGGTGCTGACCCCGCGTTGGTCCCCTTCACTCACGTACCAATGTGGGTTCAGTTCCGAGGCATCCCCTTCTACCTGCTTACTAAGAGCCTGGCGTGGGCTCTCGGTGAGGAGATAGGAACGACGATCATGATCGACAACAACTCCCGTTGCAGCATCTCGGACAAGTTCCTCAGAGCGAGAGTTCAACTCCCACTCTATGCGGCCCTGCGGGAGAGGATCATCTTGGCGGACGAGATCACAGGAGAAGAAGTGAAAGTTCAAATTTGCTATGAAAGATTGCCTAACTTCTGTCTCTTTTGTGGATACATTGGACACATGGAAGCCAGGTGTGACCTCCCTATGGTTGATCGGAAGATCAAATTCAGCCAGGGGATGCGCGTCCAGCCGGTGTACTTCGACGACCTCCGTGCTTGGTTCCTCCCTGAAGCCATGGGGCGATGCCAAACCGGTGCATCAGCGGCCGAGGATGTGGCAAAGCTCACCGTCAACGGACACAACAAGTCGCCAGCCACTATCTTCGTCGATAGGTGCGAGGGGTCCGAGCTACCTCTGGCAAAGACAGCCATCGAAGCTAAGGTGGACAAATTAGGAGCTGTCGTGGAGGCCATCACGGCGGACAATGCTACGGACACCGACAACCTGAAGACTGTGCACCAAGGGGCATCGCAGAGTTCTGATGCTTCTTCAAATAGGAAGGAGTCCAAGCGTTGGAAGAGAAAGAATCGGGGCAACCTCGAGGTACAGAGCTTCACCAACACCTTATCTGTACCTCTAGAACGCCAAGAAGACAATGAGGCCAACAGAGTCCATCCTCGTGATGTTGCAGGAGAGGATAACAGTGAGCCAGCAGCTAAGAAGGGGCACTTCCTGGTCCCTCCTTTGTCCGTATGTCTGGGCAAGGAGGCAAGGAGGGGCTACGTAAGCTGCGGGATGCTGAGCTGAACAAGCAGAACAAAGGGGAAGCTGAGCAAAGGAACATGCTAGAGGAAGGAGGGCAGAATAAAAAGGAAGGGAAGAAGGAAGAGTGGCCGTCCATGGGTCCTAAGAACTGTTTAAGGGCGCTAATGATGGCCTTAGAGCCATGAATCTCCTAGCTTGAACTGGCATCGTGGCACAGAGCTTTCGTCACTTTGAGTGCGGATACTGATCCCAAAGTCTTGTTTCTTTCCGAAATTAGGCAAAATAAGAAGGTCGTTGAAGCTGTCTGCAGAAGGCTAGGTTTTAAGCATTTTCTCCTGGTGTGTGTTAAGGGAAAAGGCGGAGGTTTAGCGCTGTTTTGGAGTGAGTGTGTTTTAGTTGACCTGATTAACTTTAGCTTGCACCACATTGATGTAAAAAATCGGGGAATTGGATGGAATAAAATGGAGAGCCACATTTGTGTATGGTGAGCCCAAAGCACAAGACATACACCTTATGTGGAAGCTTTTTAGAAGAATAAAGACAAGCACCTCGGAACCATGGTTCATGGTTGGTGATTTTAACGAGGCTATGTGACAAAAGGAGCACATGTCAGCAAATAGAAGAAATGAACATCAGATGCAGCAATTCAGAGATGTCCTAAGCCATTGTGATATGGTGGACCTTGGCTACAAAGGTCTCCCCTGGACATACAACAACAAGCAAAATGGTAAGAATAATGTTAGAGTAAGGTTGGATCGGGCTGTAGCTCAACCTTCTTGGTCAAAAAAATTCCCTAGAGCGACTGTGGAACACCTAGTCTCCAATATCTGACCACTGTCCTTTTTTGGTTCGTCTGGGAAAAAAGGTAAATGGGCAAACAACCAGACCAAAAGGAAGATATGAGATTTGTGGGAAAGAGAAGAGTCGTTGATTGAAGAGATTCAGATTGCTTGGTCAAAAATCCATTGTACACCTGATCTGGATGGTGTTAAAGACAAGCTAAACACAACTATGTATACTCTGGAGTAAGGAAAGATTCGGATTGGTGGGAAAAGAGCTAAAAGAATTAAGAAGAAAACTAGAGAGGCTACAGTATACCTACAACCTTGAGGACCAGGTTCAAATTACTGCTATTCAAGCTCGAATGGATGAGCTCCTGATCAGAGAGGAACTCATGTGGATGCAGAGATCGAGAATCACCTGGCTAAGAGAGGGAGACAAGAACACACATTTTTTCCACAGGAAGGCTTCTCACAGAGCTAGAAAAAATAAATAAAGAAACTCAAACGGAGTGATGGATCTGTTACTAAAGACAATGAGGAGATGAAAGGGATAGCCTCAAACTTCTTCAAAAATCTATATAACAAAGACACAGAAGTACATCCAATTATCATCCTTGATCTTGTCGAGACCTCAGTCACAAAGGAGAATAATAAAGACCCGATGAGAGAATATAGTGATGAGGAAATTGGAAACGCGCTCTTCCAAATTGGGCCCCTTAAAGCTCCTGGCCTGGATGGTTTCTCGGCTAGATTCTTCTAGCGGAACTGGGGGCTTATAAAGGATGATGTTACCAAGGCAGTTAAACACTTCTTTGATAGTGGCACAATCCCTAAGGGCATCAACGATGCAGTCATTGTTCTTATCCCAAAAACAAAGGATGCTAATGATCTAAGGGATTTCAGGCCTATTTCTTTGTGCAACGTGATCTATAAAGTGATCTCTAAATGTATTGTTAATCACTTGAGACCGATTCTCCAAAATCTGATTTCAGAGACCCAAAGCGCCTTCCTCCCAGGCCGTCTGATCTCGGATAACGCACTGATTGCGTTTGAGTGCTTCTACCACATCCAAAAAAAAGGCGGAAGACAATTATTGTGCTTACAAGCTAGACTTGACAAAAGCCTATGATAGAGTGGATTGGGGCTATCTTAGAGGCATTCTGCTGAAATTTGGTTTTCATCCAAGATGGGTTAACAAGATCATGGCATGTGTTACTTTTGTAAGATTCTCGGTGCATGTGAATGGGGAAATGACAGATAAATTCAAACCTACGAGGGGTCTGAGGCAAGGGGATCCGCTGTCCCCCTACCTATTCTTGTTTGTAGCTGAAGGCTTAACAAAACTACTGCAGAAAGCCGTCTACAATCAGGAACTCCAAGATCTCAAGTGCTGTAGGGGAGCCCTAGGTATATCTCACCTCCTCTTTGCAGATGACAGTCTCTTATTCTTCAGAGCCACTGGGCAACAGGCCAAAATTGTTAGGCAGGCTATCATGAGTTTTGAAAAAGGCATTGGACAACTCATTAGCCCATCTAAATGCTCTATCCTCTTTAGCTCAGCCTGTCCTGTGGCTACACAAACTGAGATTAAGAGTACACTGGCTATCACCCAGTTCACCTTCGAGGAAAAATACCTCAGCCTTCCCACTCCCGAAGGAAGAATGAAAGCTAGGAATTTTCAGCCCATCAAAGACAGATTTCGCAAAAGACTAAATATCTGGGATGAAAGACTCATGTCCATGGGAGGTAAAGAACCATTAATCAAGTCTGTAGCTCAAGCTCTTCCCACCCATGTGATGGGAAATTTCAAACTGCCCGCTTCCTTCCATGAGGAGTACATGTAGATCATTAGAGAATTCTGGTGGGGAGAGGATGAAGACAAGCGCAAAGTTCATTGGGCATCGTGAGAGACCTTGATAAAGTCAAAGCAACAAGGTGGCATGGGCTTTAGGGACTCCACTTTATTCAATCAAGCGCTCTTAGCTCGCCAAGCTTGGCGGCTAACCCAAAAACCCCAAAGTCTAGCTGCTAGACTAATGAAGGCTATATATTATCCTAGAGGGGACCTAATTGATACTGTATTCAGATCTGAAGCTTCCCCAGTGTGGCATGGAATCGAGCATGGTCTTGATTTGTTAAAACAAGGCATTATTTGGAGGATCGGAGATGGAAAGAACATTAGAATTTGGAGTGTCAATTGGCTGCCTAGAAACTATGCTCTGAAAACACAACCGGGGAAATCAAAGGATAGACATAGGAAGGTGCATCAACTTCGATGAGGGTACTGGAACTTGGAATGTACGTCTCATCCGCAAAATCTTCTACCCACACGACGCTGATGTCATCTTGGAGTTGAATAATCTAGTAGCATCCAGAAACGATTTCCTTGCTTGGCATTATGAAAGCAACGGGGTGTTCTCGGTCAAGAGTGCATACAAGCTGGCGTACAATCTGAAAAACAATATCCAGAGCAGACCCGGAACCAGCTCCGCGAATGATAACAATAGAAGTTTCTGGAAGATTATATGGAACGCCCCCGTTCCAAATAAAATGAAAATTTTCGGTTGGCGAACAACCTGCGACATCTTGGCTACTAGAAAGAACAAATACTGCAGAAATCTAGAAATAGACAGCACTTGTTCTATCTGTGGTCATGAAACTGAAACTAGTTTCCATGCTACGGTTTCGTGCACAAAATCAAGGGCGTTAAGACAAGAGATGAGGAAAAACTGGGATCTTCCAGCTGAATCTCTCTTTCAATTCTCTAGCCCAGACTGGCTTCTTGTACTGCTCGCCGGAATCAACAAAGACAGAAGGGGGCTAGTGCTGATGATTCATTGGCGATGTTGGCACCTGAGAAATGATGCCGTTCATGTGAAAGGTGAAGGCAGTGTTGTGGGGTGTGTTCATTTCCTTAATAGATATTTGTAGGAACTGAATGTCAATTGCAGGTCAAAAATAGTAGGAAAGGAAAAGAACCCATCTTAAGCATGGAAACTTGTAATGAATCTAAAGTGAACCTGATTAAGGATTCTCCAAATCCTGATCATAAGAGGATCTGGGAGGCACCTCCTGACGTGTGGATCAAAATTAATGCGGATGCTTCCTTTGAGGCAAACAATGGAACTTGCTCTATTGCTTGCATTTGCCGTGGGAAGGTGTTATGGGCATGCAATGCTACTGGGATCAGTTGCCAAGATGTGCTTGAAGCTGAAACAAAGGTGTGCCTTTTAGGCCTTCAGTCTGTTCATGATGCTAAAAATGCTTCGGTTATTCTGGAGTCCGACAACTCTGTGGTCGTTGAAGCAATTAAGCGAAGGAATCAGGGCCTGTCTCGCCTATGGAATTTGTATGAACAGATAAAAAACATTCAAGATTTTTGTCTTGATTTTGAGGTAGTGAAAATTGGAAGAGAAAGCAACCAGGTGGCTCATATGCTAGCTGATGTAGCTAGATTCTCAGGACAAAGCCACTTCTGGCTGGGGCATGTCCCGCTCGCTGTGGCTATTTTGGTTGAGTCATAGTATGTAAAACTTGTTATTTCTAATATATGAAAGCTCTCTTCTCCCGCAAAAAAAAGTGATGGAGGCTAGGATAGTATGTTAAATTATATTCTCACAGAACTACTGAACTCCAATGAGATGAAGGGTGTTCACTCTAAAAGTAAATAAGAGAGAAGCGAATGCACCTAACTATACTAAGGAGAGAGTATTATAGCACCTCACACAAGACTCCTCATATACAAAGGCATTTGCAAAATTCAGTTAAAAACAGAGGATGATCCTCCAAGCGGAGGAACTTTGCAGAATATGTAAACTATGTATTGGAATGCCTGAAGGTTAGCACAACTTGTAACATGAAATGCTCACAAAAAAACTTCTAACATGAAATTCAGAGCATGCATGACCGAATATTTTTCATAAGCAGCAGACATATGCAAACCAAGAACTCGAGCACAACTAAAATGGCAACCACAAGGTACTTTGACTTTATAAGGCAGGAGAAAAAGACCAATTAACTATGAGTAAAATATATTCAGCTGGAGATAATTATAAATAGGGAGAAAAACTAACCTAACATGCAACTTCTAAATACAAAAGGTATTGACTTTTTTACCTATAGTTGCATTTTCTTTATTATTACCGTCTATTAATCAGAAATATTTGTAAGGTGGTTTTTCTCCAGTTTTTATTAAGACAATAATACAAATTCTCACGAAGAAGAAGAAACGATCATGTTGAAGAGAATAATATATATAAGGGTTAATTGGATAGAAGCCACTGGATTTTCACAAAGGGGATGTTTCTCTTGAAAGTATCAATGGATCTTTCATCACCTCGGTACCAAAAAAGCAAACACCAAAAAGTGTAAATGATTTCAGGCCCATCTCACTTACTAACACTTGTTTAAAATTTCTCACAAAATTGTATGCAAAGAGACTGCAGACAGAAATAACAAGATGTATTCATGATAATCAGTATGGGTTTATCAAGGCTAGAACAATTCAAGACTGTCTAGCTTGGTCTTTTGAGTATCTACATCAATGTCAGCATTAAAAGAGGAAAGTGGTAGTTATTAAAATTGATTTTGAAAAGGCTTTCGACACTATTGAGCACCATGCTATATTGCAAATTCTTCAGCATAAAGGCTTTCCTGTCAGTTTTATCAAGCTGGTTAAGGAAATACTTTCTTCTGGTTCTTCTTCTGTATTGCTGAATGAAGTGCCTAGAAACAAATTTGCCTGTAAGAGAGGAGTCAGACAGGGAGGCCCTTTCTCCCCTGTTATATTTTCTAGGAGGGGATCTGCTACATAGTATTGTCAATTTAGCATTTCAGCAAGGCAAGCTCAACCTACCAATTCCGAGAGAAGGAAAGTATCCAATAATTCAGTATGCAGATGACACACTCATTGTACTACCTGTAGAAGAAGAACAATTGATCATTTTTAAGGAATTATTGGATCAATATGCCGGTTTTACTGGGCATAAGGTTAATTACCAAATCTTCTCTATTTCCAATTAACATTTCCAAGGAAGAGGCTACTCAGCTAGCTAATATTTTTGGGTGCCAACTAGGGGTATGCCTTTCACATACCTTTGACTACACATGGGCACAACTAGGCCACAAATCAAGGATTTTTCTCCCTTAATTGATAGACTTGAAAGAAAGCTTTCAGCTACTGCATCATTTCTATCATATGGAGACAAACTGGTGTTGGTTAATTCCGTTCTTTCCTCCTTGCCCACATTTTATATGTGCACCCTTGCTATCCCTGATGGGGATATGCCGAATGGGATATGCCCAGCAGGACGTTCCGACTGGCCTAAAGACTTATGAGTGGGCTTGGGGCGGATCGGAATGCGACTAAGGCGTGCTGGCATGGAGGCCTGAGCGTGAAGCCCAGTCGGGTTAGGTCAAATCATATGAATCCTTGACTGGTTCGGTTGTAAACACTGTAAACCCTAGCAAGGTACCCCCTATATAAACCTCCCTAGGGTTCCCTTTGTACTCATGTCCCATCATACACCCCATCTAGCGACTAGCTGCTTAGATGCCGAGCTCGCCACCCTGTAACTCGCTCTCTGTGTAGCATCCCAATTGTCTAACAATTGTAATGCTACTTGGTCTAGTAATATAATGGCTACTTCATATATATAATTGTTGCATCATAAATATATCATGCTCATGTCATCATGCCACCTTGCATTTGAGCATCATATAAAACCCTTTTTGTTTTGGTTCTTCTCTCTTATGCATTGTAAATTGTATTTGCCTCTTGATATTGTATTTGGTTCTTGATATATTGTTTAAATGCCCAAGTTGAGTTGGGGGCATATCTTTTATTCAACTCCATCACCTTTCTCTGTCACCACCTTATTATTCCACCATTCCCCTAGATGTGAGCATTGCAACTTATTTGGTTTTACCTCTAGCTCATGTGGGTTGGGATGGATCCAATTCTAGCTCCACATGCCCTCATATATGCACCATATTGTTTCCACATTATTGGTTTATGAGAGCCACATGGCCACCTTTGCATGCCTTGTGAGTGGAACCTTTTCCTAGCTTCCATATGGGTTGTTTTGGGGTTATTATCATGTTGGGATATTTTTGGGCTTACTAAATACCTAGTGGCACATACACACTAGCAAGTCCCATTTCTATTCAAATATGGTCATCTCCATCTACTCCACATGGGGCATCCTTTTAATTCTTTTGCTTGGCTTTTATTCCAATTTTGGGAATGCATAATAATAATGCCATGTTAATATTATTGTTCTCACAAGAATACACATGGCATTAAATATTTTGCATGGGCCATGCAAGTACCACCACATTCTAGTCTTTGGTTTTTATGTGAATCTTTGAGTGGATCATCATCTCTCCCTCTCTCTACCACTCTTTTTGGCTTGATCTAGTTGGTCTTGCTAAAATCCACCACCACACCCCTATCCCTCTCTTCCACCCTTTATGTTGATCTTGTGTGAGTTTGCAAACTCCTACACCAACTCCATCTCTTGTTTTGATCTTGCCTAAAACCCTAGCTACCATACCACTCCTCTCTCTTAACCCTCCTCTCTAAACCACACCCCCATCTAACCTAACCCGAGCCCCCTCCCTCATCTAACCCTAGCAAACCCTAACCCTCACATCCCCTCTCACCATGCCGAGCCTCCTTGAAGGCCCCACCTGGTTCCTATCCCTGGTCCCACACCCATCTACCCCAACCCTAGCACCATCCCTCACCCGAGCCTCCCCTAGCCAACCCTAGCTCCTAACCGAGCTACACCCGAGCCTCCTCTCTCCCTACCCTCTCCCTTCTCTACCTGCCAGCTAGCCCCACCCGGACCTACCTCTCCCCTTCCGCCACTGCCCCCACCTGGACCAGCCCCCGGTACCGCCTGACCACGTGAGGAGGAGGAGGGAAAAGTGGCACCGAGACCACCTTTTCCATCTACCCCGCGCCCACACGCTCCTTCCCTCTCCCTCTGCTATCTACCACCACCTCCCATCTCCTCGACCTCTCCCAGATCTCCCCAGGCCGCCCCTTCCTCTCCGTCTACCCCCACCACCGCCTATCCCATCGCCGGCCACCGTCGGTGTCCACCACCGATCCCTCGAACCAGCAGGCGAGCGTGGCGTGGAGGTTGTTGAGGGAGCCGAGGAGGTTCCCTAGATCGTCCCGGGCCCGCGCCAATGGAGGAGGAGGACCAGAGCCACCGGCCCGACGCCGCTCCGAAACCCTAGCTCGCCCGGCGCCGCTCGTCCGATCGGCTCCTCTGCTCAACCAACTGCACCAACAACCTCCGGTGAGTCTGAGCCTCCTTGACATCCCTTCCTCACTCTTACCCTCGATCGCCGGTCACTCCGTGAACGCCCTCGGTGCGGCGTCGTGTTGGTTCCTCTCGTGGCGCCCGAAGCATATCTAGTGCGTGACCTCTCCTACCAGCAACCTCTCCGAGCCGCGTTGGTCGCTGTCGCCTGCGCGCGAGAGATCGGTCGCGAGTTCGAGCCCCACGTCTGGCGCGGCTGTCGCCGCGTTCGTCGAGAGAAGAAAAACGATGGCGTGTCCTTTTCTCAGAAAACCCCTTCCGTTTTGTTTTCCTCAACCCGCAATCCTTTAGGACCCCACCTGTCGGCCTCGGTGGCAGCTTTGCAAAAAGGCACCGCAAGTCTGAGAATCACAACCCGCGGCCCCTGGCTCTGCCGCGTGGCCTCAGCCGACCAACATCACGTGGACCCCGCTGGCCCCACCGGTCATTCGTAGAGGCTAGATCAGCTCGCGGTGAGAAAGCTTTTCTGTGCGCGTTGTCCCAGTCAGCAGATGGCCCACTTGTCACTGACTGTGGCTGGATCTGAGTGTGTGAGAAAAGTATTTCTGTATTTCTGTTTTAATTCAAACTTTTCCAAATTAATTTAAATTCAAATTTCAAATCTGTTTTAATTAACTTTTGAAATATAATTCCAAATAATTCATATAATATATGTTTTGAAATCAGAAAAATGTGAGGATTTCAAATATGCCCTTCAAAATATATTTTGAACACTTTAAATTTCAAGTTGATGAAAATTACAATAAAATGCCCTTTTTCTTATTTAATTAATAACTTTTGTTTTATAACTCCAAATTTGACAAATAATATGTCTAAAATGATTAGCTCGACGAGACCTTTCTGTTTATGCATTCCATGATCTGAATTGCAGCATGCATCATATAAATATAAAGTATACAGCAACTTATATGAGGTTAAAATGTGATTAACACTTAATAAAATGTTTATTTCTTGTATTCCACACCTCACCCATGCCATGCTACTTTATTGCCATGCAAATCGTGCATCATTCATCATGGCATGATTGTTTGCTTGTCGCATTTTATTCATATGCTTGTGCACTTTATTTATGTTGGCCCTTGTTTGTTTGGTTCTTCTTCGAATAGACGCTGAGCAGGGGATATATCAAGAGACCCAGGAGCACTACCCAGATCCTTCTCTCGCTTCAACTGAGCTACCAGGCAAGCACTACCACATGCTTGCATACATATAGTACCTATTGCCTCTATCTTTTTCTTGCATCATTGAGTCGCGATTGCATTAAACTGAATCCCAAGTACTGCATAGCCTTTACTTTTAAACCCCACCGAAGCTTGTTCCTCCATCCCATGAGCCATTACTACAGGAGTTGTTTGAGCCATGCGAGTCGTAGAACCGCATGTGTAGGGTATGTGAGTGTCTGATGGATAACGAGGTACCTAAACAACTTAACCTGAGTAGTAGTGGGATAACTAATGAAAGTGGCACCGGTGAGGCATATTTGCTATTTGGTTTTTCATGCTCTCTTGTGTCCCGTGGGACCCGAGTACTTGATTCCTGTTCCTTGAATATTCGCTATCCACATCCGGAGGCTTATGAACCCCCGAGCGAGCTTGATTCATTCTTATTTCTTGGGGCCACAATTAGTTTGGGGCTTTATTACTCTCTGTACTTATGCCATGCTTCTTCGCTTAATTTAAGTTTGTGCGAGGATGCACTGTCTTGTTTAGGTCCGTGACACGTTTATTTGTATGTCGACAAGCCAGTCACACTTTCGGGTTCCCGATCGTTCTGCCATCCACACAAACCTTGAGTCCGTCTCGAGTCGGCCAACTTCGACGGGTAGCTTAATGGGTGGCCCTCAAATATTTCTGAATCCTGTGATCGCTTTGTCGTGGCCTCGTTGGGTTTTGATTTGGTTTTTCCGAGGTTGCTCGAGTGTGTGTTGCTATTTGTGCACCTCAGGTAAAACTTTCAAAGCCGTGTCATGGTTATGGACGACTTGGAGCACAGTTTATCGATCATAGACAAGTATAACTAAAGTACCGCTCTTAATTTGACTAAGTACGACTAGTAAATAGTGCAATTATCATGGAATGGATAATAAACTGCCAACGGATGGGGTTGTTAATCCGCTTCCTCGTCGATGGCGAGGAGGAGGATGGATCTGTTAATATTACCATTATAATTGTTGTTGTTAATTCACGGACATCCGTCCATCTCTGGTTAGGCGGATGGTTAGCGAGTATCTATAGAATTGCTAGGGTTCATCTTTTGCTGCAATTGCGTCACCCCAGGTTGTGTCCCCTTTAGAGGCATAAAGACTTGCTGAGTACCCCTAGGGTCTCACACGATGAATTGTTTGACTCAGATGAACATGTAAGCTCGCAAGATGGATACTGGGTGGAGGAGACGGACGATGTTGGCAACGATCATTCGGTGTAGAGATTCTGGGAACGGGGATCCGTGAGATCTGTGGGCGGGATGTGTTTATTTATGGGGCATCTTATGCCGATTTGCTTCTTATCCGTACTCGGATCTTGTCTTCCGCTTACCGATACTGATGTTTGATGTATGAGGAGATATCCTAAACTATTATATCTATCTAGGATATTTGGATCTTGCCGTATGGCGTTGCAATATTTCTATTTCTTTTAAATGGAATGGCTCTGAGGACTGTTATATGGTGGCTTGCATACATACTCATTTGTGTATGTAGTTGATCCCTTCGCCTGCCGATTACGCCGCCCGTTCTTGTCCCGATGTTTGGAAATGGTTAGGACGGCCGAAAGGTCTACCTGTGAGTGGCATTTGGGCCCCAATGCATTACTATTTTAACCATTTCCGCTCATCCAGGCTTGTAACTAGGAGCGTAATTCACCGAGGTAGTTACAATTGGTATCAGAGCCATCCCGCCCTTCAGGGTCTCAGCCAAATGGTCGTTGTCAGTCTAGCAAATATTTTTGGTAGTTATGTATACTAGGGAAAAACAAAACGCGAGAGTAGGACTGCTTCCACTTTTCTTCTTACCCACCCACCCACCCACCCTTTTTCTGGTAAGGAAGTGTAACGTTTTCAATCCTTTTCTTAAAATTCAAACTAGGATTCACGTGTTCTGGGTTTCCGTAGTACCATAGAAAGTGTGTGTGTGTGTGTGTGTGTGTGTGTGTGTGAATTCCTTGTCTATCTGTTGCATCCAACTTGTTATCACAATCTGCCTTTGGTTATCAACTGTTGGTACATTCCATGCCGACAGGCTTTTGCAAACCGACGCGATCTACCTGATTCATTGTATACCGCCGCGATCTGTCTTACTCTTTGTTACCCGACGTTATCTTGTTTGGGGTGTTCGTTTCCGTAGTCGCTAATCTTTAGGTTCGTCTTGAGAAGAAGGTGTTGGGATATGTGTTTTACTTATTCATGTGCGGAGTAATGATTTGAGTGCGGGATGGAGTCGCGACCATACCACTACTTTTATCATTCGCTCTTGTATATTGAATTGGTAGAGTCACTAATCTTGATTCGTTAAGTGATTTTGCGCATCTATTGGTATTTTAATGCCGAAATTTGCGGAAAATTTTTCTTTGATATATCTGTGTACCACACTCCTTTTCAGTCGTGTGCGATATGCTTAATATCTTCTAGGTGCTTTGAACTTTGTTGATATTTTAATATCATCTTAGTAAATTGTATCCTTTAATCTTGATTAATTCCATCTTGGTACTATTTTGGATTATTATTATTCTCCATCATAGTACTGACTTGTGTTTTATATCAATCACAGGATGGCACCACCACGCCGTTCGGAGGAGGACATACAACCTGAACTGGGGGCAGCGTTGTCAAGCATCGCCAATGCCTTGGCAGCAATGCAGCAGAACCAGCAGCGTTTTGAAGAAAGTGTCAGGAGGAATGAGTTTGTTCTGCTACCTCCACCTCCCAAGCGAGGAGACATCAAAAGCTTCCTGAAGTTCAACCACGCCAATTTGATGTTTCGATCAACCACTTGATGCTGATTGGTTGCGTGAGATGTCAAGGATTCTTACCGCTGATGTTCTGAGCAAGAATGGGTAAAATGTGCTACTCACCTTCGAAGGGAGATGCAGCTCTCGGTGGGAGAATTACACGAAGGCAAACTGACCGGTTTCAGCCTACTTGGGGACAGTTCACTAGAGCTTTCAAAGAGCGAGATCTGTCGAGAAATTGTCATGGAGAGGATGAAGGAAGTGTTTCTCAACCTCAAGGTGGCAATGACAATGTCAATACCTACATCAGGAACTTCATGAACCTTTCTCGTTATGGTGGCGATGAGATCTCTGATGACAAGAAGAAGCAAAAGAGGTTCCGGCAAGGGCTCAATGCATCGATTAAATATGCAATCACACATGCAAGGCCGGCGTCTTTTGGAACTTCAGCATACACCTGCGGGGAAGAAGCAAGTAGGCAAGTGTTTGAGGAGTCAAAGAAACACAACCGTGATGCAGAAGCTCTTGACTATGTCAACTCCTTCTAAGCGCCGTATCCGGGTTCCTAACACCCCACCGCCGCTCGGCTCCACCAAGACCTTCAAGCTACGTGGCAAGGCCACCAAACTTCCTCACCGCTGCTCCTGGGGCTACAACCACCACTACCTCGAGCGCTCAAGTGAGTCCCTGGCTACGTTGCTCCTCGTCCACCTGGTGCTTGTTACACTTGTGGAGACACTGGGCATCAATACTGGAACTCTCCGATGAAAAACAAAGCTCTTCCTCCACCACCTCCAAATCTGCGGCAAGCTCTCCTTTGGTTCGTGCACCACCACCTCGGGCTCTCAACATCAACACCAAGCCCGGGTCTACTGTTGATCGTGCCAACTGTGTCAACGCCGCTCAAGCTGAGCATGCACCGAGGTTGTGATGGGTATGCTATCTTAACTCGGTCCACCTCGCGAGTTTTGTTTGATTCTGGTGCTTCGCATTCTTTTGTTTCGCATAAGTTTGCGCAGGAGCATGATCTGGATATGGTTCCTTTATCACATCGTATGGTGGTATAATCTCCTGGTTCAAACATGAGGGCTGCTCATATCAGCCATGGCAATCAAATTGAGATTGGTGGCTCTTCGTTCTCGGCGTCCTTAATCGTTCTGGGCAATTCTGACATTGATGTCATCTTGGGCATGGATTGGTTGACAGCAAATGCAGCTATGATTGATTGTCAACGCCGGTTTCTGAAGATTCTCAAGGCCATATAGTCTATTCTCCAAGTCGACTCACCTATCCAGCTTTTCTCTTTGGCGGCTCAATGATGATGCTATGGAAGCTATTGAGTGTTCGGTGGTCTGTGAGTTCCCGGATGTCTTTCTGAAGAGTTGCTGTATGCCTCCGGATCGTGAGGTTGAGTTTGTAATTGAGCTTGAACCTGGAACGGCTCCTATCTCCAAGCGGCCTTATAAAATGGGTCCTGCTGAGTTGGCTGAACTCAAACGTCAGCTTGATGAACAAGAGAAGTTGGGTTTCATTCAACATAGTACTTCTTCTTGGGGTAGCCCAACAATCTTTGTGAAGAAGCGAGACAAGACTGATAGACTTTGTGTTGACTATCGGGCTCTCAATGCTAAAACCATCAAGAATAAATATCCCTTAGCGGATTAATGATCTCTTCGATCAGCTAGTCGAGCTGTGGTATTCTCTAAGCTTGACTTGAGAAGTGGTTATCATCAAATCAAGATTCGCAAGGAAGATGTTCCTAAAACAGCTTTCACCACCCGCCATCGCTGTATGAGTACACGGTCATGTCTTTCGGTCTCACCAACGCCTGCCACCTTCTCGAGGCTCATGAACTCGGTTTTCATGGAGTATCTTGATAAGTTCGTTGTGGTCTATCTGGATGACATCCTAGTCTATTCTAAGTCACAGGAAGAACATGAAGAACACCTTCGGTGTGTCCTAAACAAGCTTCGTGAGAACCGCTTGTATGCAAAGTTCTCCAAATGTGAGTTTTGGCTGCCTCAAGTAACCTATCTTGGTCACGTCATCTCTGCCAAGGGCATTGCCGTCAACCCGGAAACTGTAAAGACAATTGTTGACTGGCTTCCTCCTGTAAATGTCAAAGAAGTGCGGAGTTTCCTTGGTTTGGCTAGTTATTGCCGTCGCTTCGTTCAGAACTTTTCGAAGATAGCGAAGCCTCTTACCGATCTTCTAAAGAAAGGCAAGAAATACCTTTGGACTCCTGCATGTCAAGCAAGCTTTGAGACACTCAAAGAAAAGCTCACTTCCACACCAGTCTTGGTTCCTCCGGATACATCCAAGCCTTTCCAGATATTCTGCGACGCCTCTTTGCAAGGATTGGGTGCGGTCCTTATGCAAGAAAAACAAGTTGTTGCTTATGCCTCTCGACAGTTGAAGACGCATGAGATCAACTATCCTACACATGACCTCGAGCTCGCAGCAGTTGTCTTTGCTTTGAAAGTATGGAGGCACTACTTGCTTGGCAACCGTTGTGAAATCTTTTCTGATCACAAGAGCTTGAAGTATATCTTCACTCAGCCTGATCTCAACCTTCATCAGAGGAGGTGGATTGAAGCAATCAATGACTTCGATTTGACCATCATCTACACTCCGGGCAAAGCTAATGTCATGGCCGATGCTCTCAGCCGCAAAGCTTATGTCAACAACCTCATGATGGAAGAACAACAGCCTCTCTTGTGCGAGAAATTCCGTCAGCTCAACCTTGAAATTGTGGAACAAGGGTATCTCCTGAACCTTCTAGCAACTCCTCTCTTGGAAGAAAAGGTTCGCTCCTATCAGCTTGGTGATCCGTACACCAGAAATATCATCTCCAAACTCCAGCTTCCGAAGTATGAGTCCTTCCACGTCGATGATCAAGGCACGCTTTTCTTTGAACACCGGATGTTTGTTCCGAACTACCCGGGTTTGAGAGAGCAAGTTCTCAAGGAGGCGCATGATTCTGTTCTTTTTATCCACCCTGGCAGCACAAAGATGTACATGGACTTGAAAACACAATATCGGTGGCCGGGTTTGAAACGATATTGTGCCAAGTATGTCTCGGAGTGTGATGTCTGCCGCAGAGTTAAAGCTGTCCATCAGAAACCTTCCGGTCTTCTACAGCCATTGAAACCCCCGGAATGGAAATGGGAGAAAGTAGAGATGGACTTCATCACTGGTTTTCCAAGGTCGCAGAAGGGCAACAATGCAATCTTTGTTGTTATTGACAGGCTTTCTAAAGTGGCTCACTTCTTCCCCGTCAAGGAAACAATTTCTGCAATTCAGTTGGCTGAGCTCTATATCAACAGAATTGTCTCTCTGTATGGGGTTCCTCTTGAGATCAGTTCAGACCGTGGAAGCATCTTCACTTCCAAGTTCTGGGAAAGTTTCCAAAATGCTTTGGGGACAAAGTTGAACTTCAGCACAGCTTACCACCCTCAGTCGCAAGGACAAGTGGAAAGGATCAATCAGATTCTAGAGGATATGCTCCGTGCTTGCGTCATCTCTTTTGGCATGAAGTGGGAAGAATGTCTTCCTTATGCTGAATTCTCTTACAACAAGCTTCGGAAAAGTCTAAAGATGGCACCATTTGAGGCTCTCTATGGTCGCAAATGCAGAACTCCGATTGGTTGGTGGTGCGGGGAGAAAGAATACTGTTTGGCCCTGACATTGTAACTCAAGCGGAGGAGAAGGTTCACATAATTCTTGAAAATCTGAAGATTGCTCAAAGTCGCCAGAAGAGCAATTATGACAGAAAGCACACGGACATGGAATATGTCCCTGGTGATCTCGTTTACCTTCGTGTCACTCCCATGAGAGGCACGCACCGTTTTGGTATCAAAGGAAAGCTGGCTCCTAGATACATCGGTCCATTCAAAATTCGTGGAAGAAGAGGAGAAGTTGCTTATGCTCTTGAGCTCCCGGAAAAACTCAAGGTCCATGATGTTTTCCACATCTCTCAACTCAAGAAGTGCTTCAAGGATCCCGGCAGGACCGTGGACCATGAGCTTATCAACCTCCAAGAAGACCTGTCTTATCAAGAACACCCCACAAAAATCCTTGAAATCGCAGAAAGAAGGACTCGCAACAAGTCCATCAAGTTCTGCAAGGTGCAGTGGTCGCACCATTCCGTTGATGAAGCCACTTGGGAACGTGAAGATGAGCTCCGTGCCAAGTATCCTACCCTCTTTGAGTCTTCTTCTTTTTCCTAGAATGTCGGGGCGAGATTCCTGTTTAGTGGGGGAGAGTTGTAGCATCCCAATTGTCTAACAATTGTAATGCTACTTGGTCTAGTAATATAATGGCTACTTCATATATATAATTGTTGCATCATAAATATATCATGCTCATGTCATCATGCCACCTTGCATTTGATCATCATATAAAACCCTTTTTGTTTTGGTTCTTCTCTCTTATGCATTGTAAATTGTATTTGCCTCTTGATATTGTATTTGGTTCTTGATATATTGTTTAAATGCCCAAGTTGAGTTGGGGGCATATCTTTTATTCAACTCCATCACCTTTATCTTTCACCACCTTATTATTCCACCATTCCCCTAGATGTGAGCATTGCAACTTATTTGGTTTTACCTCTAGCTCATGTGGGTTGGGATGGATCCAATTCTAGATCCACATGCCCTCATATATGCACCATATTGTTTCCACATTATTGGTTTATGAGAGCCACATGGCCACCTTTGCATGCCTTGTGAGTGGAACCTTTTCCTAGCTTCCATATGGGTTGTTTTGGGGTTATTATCATGTTGGGATATTTTTGGGCTTACTAAATACCTAGTGGCACATACACACTAGCAAGTCCCATTTCTATTCAAATATGGTCATCTCCATCTACTCCACATGGGGCATCCTTTTAATTCTTTTGCTTGGCTTTTATTCCAATTTTGGGAATGCATAATAATAATGCCATGTTAATATTATTGTTCTCACAAGAATACACATGGCATTAAATATTTTTCATGGGCCATGCAAGTACCACCACATTCTAGTCTTTGGTTTTTATGTGAATCTTTGAGTGGATCATCATCTCTCCCTCTCTCTACCACTCTTTTTGGCTTGATCTAGTTGGTCTTGCTAAAATCCACCACCACACCCCTATCCCTCTCTTCCACCCTTTATGTTGATCTTGTGTGAGTTTGCAAACTCCTACACCAACTCCATCTCTTGTTTTGATCTTGCCTAAAACCCTAGCTACCATACCACTCCTCTCTCTTAACCCTCCTCTCTAAACCACACACCCATCTAACCTAACCCGAGCCCCCTCCCTCATCTAACCCTAGCAAACCCTAACCCTCACATCCCCTCTTACCATGCCGAGCCTCCTTGAAGGCCCCACCTGGTTCCTATCCCTGGTCCCACACCCATCTACCCCAACCCTAGCACCAGCCCTCACCCGAGCCTCCCCCTAGCCAACCCTAGCTCCTAACCGAGCTACACCCGAGCCTCCTCTCTCCCTACCCTCTCCCTTCTCTACCTGCCAGCTAGCCCCACCCCGGACCTACCTCTCCCCTTCCTGGCCACCTGCCCCACCCTGGACCAGCCCTGTGCCGAGCCCGGGACCACGTGAGGAGGAGGAGGGAAAAGTGGCACCGAGACCACCTTTTCCATCTACCCCGCGCCCACACGCTCCTTCCCTCTCCCTCTGCTATCTACCACCACCTCCCATCTCCTCGACCTCTCCTAGATCTCCCTAGTCCGCCCCTTCCTCTCCGTCTACCCCCACCACCTCCTATCCCATCGCCGTCCACCATCGGTGTCCACCACCAATCCCTCGAACCAGCAGGCGAGCGTGGCGTGGAGGTTGTCGAGGGAGCCGAGGAGGTTCCCCTGCATCGTCCTGGACCGCGCCAGCGAGGAGGAGGAGGACCAGAGCCACCCGGCCCGACGCCGCTCCGACGAAACCCTAGCTTCGCCCGGCACCTGCTACGTCGCTGATCGCCGGCTCCTCTGCCCGAACCAACTGCACCAACAACCTCCCGGTGAGCTGCTGAGCCTCCCTGACATCCCCTTCCTCGCTCTTACCCTCTGATCGCACCGGTCACTCCGTCGAACGCCCTCGGTGCGCCGGCATCGTGTTCGGTTCCTCTCATCGTGGCGCCGCAGAAGCATATCTAGCCGCGCGACCCTCTCCTACCAGCAACCTCTCCGAGCCGCGTTGGTCGCTGTCGCCTGCGCGCGAGAGATCGGTCGCGAGTTCGAGCCCCACCCCGTCGCATGCCGACAGTTTCGTCGAGACGCAGAGAAGAAAACAAAGAGCGTGTCCTTTCCTCAGAAAACCCCTTCCGTTTTGTTTTCCTCAACCCGCAATCCTTTAGGACCCCACCTGTCGGCCTCGGTGGCAGCTTTGCAAAAAGGCACCGCAAGTCTGAGAATCACAACCCGCGTCCCCTGGCTCTGCCGCGTGGCCTCAGCTCGCCACCATCATCACGTGGACCCGTGGCACTGGCCCACCTATCATTCGAGAGGCTAGATCACCATGGTGAGAAAGCTTTTTCATGCGTTGTCCCAGTCAGCAGATGGCCCACTTGTCACTGACTGTGGCTGGATCTGAGTGTGTGAGAAAAGTATTTCTGTATTTCTGTTTTAATTCAAACTTTTCCAAATTAATTTAAATTCAAATTTCAAATCTGTTTTAATTAACTTTTGAAATATAATTCCAAATAATTCATATAATATATGTTTTGAAATCAGAAAAATGTGAGGATTTCAAATATGCCCTTCAAAATATATTTTGAACACTTTAAATTTCAAGTTGATGAAAATTACAATAAAATGCCCTTTTTCTTATTTAATTAATAACTTTTGTTTTATAACTCCAAATTTGACAAATAATATGTCTAAAATGATTAGCTCGACGAGACCTTTCTGTTTATGCATTCCATGATCTGAATTGCAGCATGCATCATATAAATATAAAGTATACAGCAACTTATATGAGGTTAAAATGTGATTAACACCCAATAAAATGTTTATTTCTTGTATTCCACACCTCACCCATGCCATGCTACTTTATTGCCATGCAAATCGTGCATCATTCATCATGGCATGATTGTTTGCTTGTCGCATTTTATTCATATGCTTGTGCACTTTATTTATGTTGGCCCTTGTTTGTTTGGTTCTTCTTGAATAGACGAAAGGTGGGATATATCAAGAGACCTGTGAGCACTACCCAGATCCTTCTCTCGCTTCAACTGAGCTACCAGGCAAGCACTACCACATGCTTGCATACATATAGTACCTATTGCCTCTATCTTTTTCTTGCATCATTGAGTCGCGATTGCATTAAACTGAATCCTGGCAATTGCATAGCCTTTACTTTTAAACCCCACCAAGCTTGTTCCTCCATCCCATGAGCCATTACTACAGGAGTTGTTTGAGCCATGCAGTCGAGAACCATGTGTAGGGTATGTGAGTGTCCGATGGATAACGAGGTACCTAAACAACTTAACCTGAGTAGTAGTGGGATAACTAATGAAAGTGGCACCGTGAGCCATATTTGCTATTTGGTTTTTCAGGCTCACTTGTGTCCTGAGGGACCCCGAGTACTTGATTCCTGTTCCTTGAATATTCGCTATCCACATCCGGAGGCTTATGAACCCCCGAGCCGAGCTTGATTCATTCTTATTTCTTGGGGCCACAATTAGTTTGGGGCTTTATTACTCTCCTGTACTTAT
Organism: Avena insularis; assembly: GCA_023614405.1. Lineage (NCBI taxonomy): Eukaryota > Viridiplantae > Streptophyta > Magnoliopsida > Poales > Poaceae > Avena > Avena insularis. Next base: position 277,354,578 of record CM042692.1, read on the forward strand.
GCCATGCTTTACTGCTTAATTTAAGATTGTGCGAGGATGCACCTGTACTGTTTAGGTCCGTGACACGTTTTAGCTGTATCGACAAGCCCGCCACACACTTTCGGGTTCCTCGTACCGCCGTCCACACAAACCATGAGTCCGTCTTTGAGTCGGCCAACTTCGCTGGTAGCTTAATGGGGTGGCCCCTGAAATATTTCAATCCTATGATCGCTTTGTCGTGATCGCCTCGTTGGGTTTTGATTTGGTTTTTCCGAGGTTGCTCGAGTGTGTGTTATTTGTGCACCCTAGGTAAAACTTTCAAAGCCGTGTCCCAGGTTATGGACGACTTGGAGCACAGTTTCTCGATCATAGACAAGTATAACTAAAGTACCGCTCTTAATTTGACTAAGTACCTGACTAGTAAATAGTGCAATTCTCATGGAATGGATAATAAAACTGCCAACGGATGGGGGTTGTTCGTCCGCTTCCTCGTCGGTAAGCGAGGAGGAGGATGGATCTATTAATATTACCATTATAATTGTTGTTGTTAATTCACGGACATCCGTCCATCTCTGGTTAGGCGGATGGTTAGCGAGTATCTATAGAATTGCTAGGGTTCATCTTTTGCTGCAATTGCGTCACCCCAGGTTGTGTCCCCTTTAGAGGCATAAAGACTTGCTGAGTACCCCTAGGGTCTCACACGATAAATTGTTTGATTCAGATGAACAGGTAAGCTCGCAAGATGGATACTGGGTGGAGGAGACGAACGATGTTGGCAACGATCATTCGGTGTAGAGATTCCGGGAACGGGGATCCGTGAGATCTGTGGGCGGGATGTGTTTATTTATGGGGCATCTTATGCCGATTTGCTTCTTATCCGTACTCGGATCTTGTCTTCCGCTTCCGCCTGATACTCTGATGTTTGATGTATGAGGAGATATCCTAAACTATTATATCTATCTAGGATATTTGGATCTTGCCGTATGGCGTTGCAATATTTCTATTTCTTTTAGGTGGAATGGCTCTGAGGACTGTTATATGGTGGCTTGCATACATACTCATTTGTGTATGTAGTTGATCCCTTCGCCTGCCGATTACGCCGCCCGTTCTTGTCCCGATGTTTGGAAATGGTTAGGACGGCCGAAAGGTCTACCTGTGAGTGGCATTTGGGCCCCACCGTACTATTTTAACCATTTCCGCTCATCCAGGCTTGTAACTAGGAGCGTAATTCACCGAGGTAGTTACACTCTGCCAATACAATCTAGCAGGAGTAGGTCTTTACCCTCCGGGGGCCTGAACCTGGGTAAACTCATGTGCATCCACCCCTATCTCGCACCGTAGATGGCCGCCAGCTCTCGCCCCTAATACTATCAATCGCTACCCCTGGTAGCGACTGCCGTGGCCATTTCCACGACAGTGGCACCCACCATGGGGCGTGGCCGGTCTGGCCTGAGTTCTGCGGCGAGACTCTACAAGGCAATCGATCGGCCGATCGCCACCGACCGCATGATCGCTAGCGGCGGGATCTTGCAGATCCTGCCTAGCAGCTACATCCCGGCATCGCGCTCGATCACGTATAGCATGGTGATACTGATCGGCACCATCAGCTTGTTCGTTGGCTTCACCAACGCAGTCAACCCGGCGGGAACGATGATCGTCGGCAGATCGCTGCCACACCGCGATCTACTCTCGCAGGAGCAGATCCGCTCCATTAGCCACCTCGCCACCGAATACGACTCGGCCGCCAGCAACGCGGTCGGGACTAACGCTGCCACGGACGACACGACACTCCACGACGACGACTCCATGACCCCTGCCTCGGCGACGGATCCATCACCGCCGCGTCACGGGAGGACTCCATCACGCGGGTCTCCAACCCTGAGGAATTCAACGATCCCTCCATCCTTGGGATCTTCGATTTCGACTTCGGCTCTGTAACACCCTCGAATCGGTCCTATGCAAGTTTTAGCGATTCCCGCCAAACCTGCATAGAAATGATTCAAAGATGCCCACCAGGCACTTGCGTGCGGGTGGAAAATGAAGTAATACCATTACACAATAGTTCACGATGGACCCCACAACACATATATATACAACAACGACTCATCGAGTCAAGAATACAAACATACAATACAAATATCCAAATCACCTTGAAACGATACAACATCTAAGTATGGATAAGATGCAAATGGGGCTAAGAGCCCTAAAGAATAACCAATGGCATCCATAACCCTGCCCAGGCCAAGCTAGAAGGGTAACCCTGCTAACAACGTTGATCTCATACCTGCTAAAATAAAAGGGGTGCCAACAAAGGGCAAAGGAAAAATGGAGCGGTCAGTATTGAGGCCAGTACACGACGAGGCTAGAATTCGGTGGCTCTCGCCTACATAGGTATGGTGGAATGAAGCGGCAGCGAAGCATGCACTAAACAACCTATAGAGACTCGATACAACTGTCGGCTATTAGAGAAGGATAAGAAAGATCTATTCGGATCCAACCTGATAGTAACACCAAAACATACCCATCCCGGCATTTCCCCCTCGAGACCAAACGAGGAAGTCAAACCGAGGAACTCACACAGTTGGCAGTTTTATTCATTCCATTATAATTGCAACACTTACTAGTTAGTTATAGATAGCATGAGTCATCCTGATAGCATAAGTAGTGGGCAGTTTTAGTTAACCATTCAGTTGTAGTTGCAGTACTTACTAGTCAGATACAATTAGCATGTGACATCCCAAACCCAGCAGTTGTTGGCACTTTTATTTCATTCCATTGGAGTTGCGATACTTACTAAGCAGATATAACATGACACGATACACCCCAGTTCCACCAGTTGTTGGCACTTTATTATCCATTCCATTGTAGTGAAGCTGATTACTAGTCATATGTTAAGTCAAATTTATAGCACTACTTTAGTTATGCTTGTCTATGATCGAGATACTATGCTCCAAGTCGTCCATAACCACGAACACGGCTTTGAGAAAGATTTACCCTGCAGGGATGCACAAACAGCAACACACGCACGATCAACCTCGGAAAAACCAAATAAAAACCCAACGAGGCTTTCACGACAAAGCAATCACAGGATTCATAAAATATTCAGGGGGCCACCCCACTAAGCTACCCGCAACGAAGTTGGCCAGCTCCGAGACGGACCCAGGGTTTGTGACGACGGCTGTAAACGACTGGGAACCCGAAAGTGTGACTGGGCTTGTCGATACCGCGAAAACGTGGCACGATCCAAAATAGTACAGGTGCTCCACGCACAATTGTAAATAAAGCAGTAAAGCATGGCATAAGTACAAGATAGTATTAAAGCCCCAAACTAGTTTGTGGCCCCAAGAAATAAGAAATGAATCAAGCTCTGGCTAAGGGGATTCACGGTCCCACATGCGGATAGTGCGATAGTCAAGGAACAAGTATCAAGTACTCGGGGTCCTACGGGACACAAGTGAGCATGGAAGAACCAAATAACATCTATTTCCCACCGATGCCTCTATATTAGTTATATCTATTCCTAGCAATTTAATAGTTGTATTTAAAGTCATGATCCTCTCCACCATAAAGCATATGACAACATTCCAACAACTGTGTGGTACTTCACGACACGGGATCGCACATGAGCAAGCGACTACGACTCGCAAGACCATCTATCTACCAAACAACAGGTAATAGGAGGTGTCCAAGGCAATATAAAGGCTGCACAGAATATATCTGGTATGGAACACTAAAGCATCGCGACACAGATAACAATAGATGAACAGGAGGAAATAAATACTATAAATGCAAAATAGGTAGAAAGGGGGAGAATGCTCGCCTGGGAAAACATAGCCGAAGAGACATTATCCGAAGAACTTGTAGATACTCGCATCCACTCAATGGCCTAATCCGTGAAGAAGCAAAACACTAAAAGAAACACCGGATGCACTATTTAATACTACGACAGAAGATCAGGCATGATGCATTAATGATGTATGTCATGGCAAAGATGTGGTGCAATTAGGCAATATTAAGTGGAACCGAGGTCCCGACATTTAATTAGAAGGTTCATGTTGTTTAGATACCCCGCAATTTAAATGTTGAATTAACAAGGCAAAACATGGCATCGATTCGCTACACAAATTTAAATGGAGGAGATATAGACTAGGCCTCCATATTCAATTATGAGGTGAATCGACAAAGTATCCCCAAACAAATGAATATGTATGCGAGCATGAACAATTTAATATGCAACAGGATATATGTCATATATTATAAAAATAGGGTCAGAAAAGAGGGTCACACATTAGGACTCGGCGATCTTCGGTTCGATGTGGTTCAGGTTTGGTCTCGCTAGGATCGGTCTTCGAATCCGGGAGGGAGAAGGTGCCGGGTTCAGTCTTCGGGTCTGGTATCGGGGCTCCGGGATCCATGACGGAGAACTTGGGGTCTCTGGCTTCGATGGTCGGTGGACATGGGTTCCGCATAGTTGGTCTTCGAAAGATCTTGTCAACGACACTAACGCCCTTGTCCAACATCTTGTTCTCGTCCATGGGAAGGTCTTGATTCGTGGCAGCACAACAAGGTCATCTTCACTTCACCCCACCACATACATCATCGGAGAGCCACTACACCCAAAACACCACAACACGGTCACACTTGTAGAAGGATACACGGGCACGTCCTTCCTGGATACGCATCGACAGACTGCAGCGCAATGCACAGGGCCAATGGAGGTCAGGCTCGCGGGACGAGTCCAGTGCGCAGGGCGGGTTGACATGCAGGAGACGTGGACGAGGCCGCTGGTCGGCGGCTGCAGCACGGCCGGAGACGGCGGCGGGACCGGGGGCGACGAGGAGGCAGGTTGCATAGCTCGAGGCTGGTCCGGACAGAGTCGAGGCGCTGCAGGGAGGGCTTGACAGGCTCGTAAAGGGCGGTGATCAACCGGCGGTGGTGGAGGAAGGAAGACGAGCTTAAGGCGTGGCAGAGGACGACACGCCAGGGGCTCGGTGTCATTGGCCGAACTTGAGGAGGCGGCCTGGAGCGGCAATCGGACGACGGCGGCAGAGGTGAAGAGGGCAGCGTCCCTAGCGGTGGCGGATGCATCACGGAAGGGAAGGAAGATGGCGGGTCAACCGGATTGGGGAGGAGGGGACACGCGGCCACGCGTGGCTGGTGGCGGTGCCAAGCAGGGCCAGATAGAAGGGCATCGGCACATAGAGGGAGGCAGAGAGGGCGACGCTGACAGAGATCGATGGGGTTGGTGGATCCATGGGGAAGGAGACAGGGTCCGCATCGGGGATGGGGTAGGTAGGAGTGGGCGACGCAAGGAGGTGGGGCCAGGGAAGAGAGAGAGGGTTGGGGGATCCCGACGCGGGGTGTGCAGGTGGGGCCGTGCGGGGGTGGGGTCGGGTGCAGGCAGGGGTTGTCGGGGCCAACAGGGCGCTCACGCATCGCTCGGTGGCTTCAGACATTTATGGGCATGTAGGGGAGTGTGGTTGCTGTGGGAGGTGGCGCTATGCTTCATGGTGGGGCAGGTGGGTTGGTGTGTGTGTGATCTAGCTAGGTTAGGGTTTGGTTAGGGCACACACTGTTGTATTTTTATTTATTTTTGTTTTTATTTTTAAAAGACCTTTTTAAAATAGTTTTTAGACAAAAGAAAATATCCTAACAAGATCGGGGTTTGATTTGAAATAAGACAGAGGTATTTAGAAAACAAATGTAGGCTTTTATAAAATAGTTTTGGCAAACAGATGCATGCATTTATGAGGATGCTCAAATGCAATGTGGCATGATGAAATGAGCATGCCGTCATGACGATGCACAAAACAGAAATAGCAAGTGATTTTCTAGTAGTGGTTTTACCGGGGTGCTACAGGCTCGGAGTCCCTCAAGGATTTCCATGCTAGATCCAATCGCTTCAACGTGATCTACATGGCGGGCAGCACAACCGCCCCGCCAGATCCATTCTCCATGCCGATCCCAACAACCGCCACAGCAACGGAGGTGGAGGAATCCCGCCTGTGCCTGGAAGAGGCGACACGCAAGGAGCTCACCGAGCACGAGAAATTCCGCCTCGAGCGGGAAACAGCGCAGGAGTTATTGCTCTACCATCAGCGCCGCATCAGGACCCGCCTGCACTCCAATGTCCAGGACCGCATCCTGAACTTCAGCGACGAGGGCAACCCTGCATGCGCGGCTAAGCGCGAATACTGCGAGAACGCGCCGCCTGGCGGTAGCAATCGCCCACAACCAGGCGCACCGGCGACTGGAGCCCCACCACCACCCTTAGGCCACGCTCCTCCACCAGACCAACCGTGAATCATCATCTCGCCACAGGCTCGCGACGCCAATGGACTCCCACTGTACTCCACCCCCATGGACAACATCATCGCGGCAGACGCCGCGTTCTCCCACCTTGACATCCAAAAAGAAGGCGCGCTCCAGATCCAGTACACCAAGTACCTGCTCGCCAGGGCCGTCGAGCAGCAAGACATGGGGGTCGACCCGCGAGGGCGGATGTATTCACGCTCATCGGCAAGCAGGGCAGCCTCGAGCGTCCACCCAACCATCACCAACGCCCTCAACCGCCCACCGCCCGAGCCGCTCCCGCACCAGCCACGGACCGCCAACCCCGCGCTCTCAACCAACGAGTCGCGGCCGGCAAACAACACGGTCGCTGCCAATGGTCAGCCCGTCGACGCACGCACGCACATCATCAACAACCAGGCCTGGCAGGCGTGCCAGCCCAACGACTTGAGGCACACCCTCAATAACCACGGTGACCCTGAACCAAGGGGATCGCTAAGCCGAGTTGGCTCCCAGTGCTTCGGACCAATGATCCGAGGCGAGAAGTATCCCGCCAACTTCAAGGCACCCAAGGAGATCGAAAAATAAGATCCCACGTACGACCCAGCGGTGTGGCTAGATACGTACCTGATGGACATGGGAATCGTCGGCCACACCGACCTACTCGCCGCTCGCTACCTCCCCCTAATGATGGAGGGAGCGACCATGCAATGGATCAACACCCTCCCCGCCGTCAGCATCGACTCGTGGGAGGAGATGCGTGACACCTTCGTCAGGCAATTTGAGGGCTCCTACACCCGCGCCACCACCATCGAGGACATGCATCCAGGGCAGCGTGAGTCGACCTGCCACTGGATCCAGAGGTGGCAGGAACTGTGGATCAACACCTCTGGCATCCACCCGAACACGACGATCCACTGCTTCAAGAACGCGTGCCGGTACGAGCCCCTGGTCGCTAAGATCAAGAGGGTCTACCGAATGCTCGACAACATCCCCGACCTCCTCGAGATCGCCAAGCGATACGTGGAGCAGGACCCCAACCAGGACTCCGACGATGAGTCGGGAGGAAGACGCCGCACCAGCGGCCACAACAACGGGCGACAACGCGACATGCGCTATAACAACACTCGCCTCACCGGCAAGCGCCGCAATGATGGGCGAGTCGACTTCGTCGCCAATGCCGACTATGTCCAACGCGACCCGAAGAACTTCCGCCACGACGGAGGAAACTACCGCCATAGTGGAAATTACTGCGCCAACAATGCGGCAAGGCCGAAATTCGACCCCGCCGCCCTGCTCGACCAGCCCTGTGTTTACCACAACAGGGAAGGGAAGTGATGCAGCCCGTCCTACGGATGCTACTACATCTACACCAAAAAGTCCCCCAAGTGGACCCATGACTCGTGCCCGAGCCAAGCTCCTCCAAGCTAAGGTGAACTCGCTCCTCTCCTAGTGCCAATTTGATACCTCCTTGGATGGTGTGCTACTTCATGCAACTACTCTATGCATCATCAGGTACGAAGCCCCAACACATCACCAAGCACCCAAGTATGGAGAACTAGGAGCAGAGCATGAAGCAGAAGTCGCTAAAGCTTCTCAGACCGGAGTCTCCGGCCTGCCAAAGTCTCCGGCCTGAAGACCCCGGAGACTCCGGCCCCTCCTCCGGTCTGACCCCCTACACTAGGCTCCGGGACAATCTGAATGCCCCCCCGGAGGTTGGTCCGGAGGCTCCACCGGATTATCTGGCCTAGACCGGAGTCTCCGGCCTGCACACCGGAGTCTCCGGTCCGATCAATGCCAGGCATGTAAAAGGCCTTTGGGCCTTCGGCCCATGTACCCCTTAGTCCGTCTAGAACTTGTCTTTTATTCCTAAAGTACTCTAGTTTAAGTGGCTGGCCTATATATAGTCCCCCACCTCCATTGTAAACCCTAGGCATGATATTTGGAATTAGTGGAAACCCCTTGTGGATCTATCTAGTTCTTGCCTCATGCTCCTTTGACAAAGGAGCACCAAATATCCCAAACCTTGTTGGAGTTTGCATCGTGCCTTTGTGTTGTACAAGGCCTAGGCATCGGAGTCCCTTTGCCTAGACGTCAAGATCTCACCGAGTCTCCCATCTCACTGTGCCGGTTCGAGAGAGAGTCCTCCGCCCGTCGCCGATCCTAGGGATTGCGCCGGACCGGTCACCGCTGGCGTGAGCTATTGGTGTGTATCATGGTTTTGTGTGTGTGTGTTCCTCGCTTTCTTCGTGCGTGAGTTCGTCGTGTTCGTCCTCCCCTCCTTCCCCGCACTCCATCCTTGATTTGAGTGGGATTCGTGAAAGATCGGGCCACCCTAGAGGTTTGCCCTCAACATATTGGTATCAGAGCTTCGTTGCTCACGAATTCCCCCACAAACTTTTCTTCTATCCACCAAAAATTCGAAAATCCCCAAAAAACAGCCCAAATTTGCCTTTGGATCGATCTCTTGATTTGGAGTGTTATTTGTGGTTTTGATCCGACCAAACCTTGTCTTAGGAGTTGGTCTAGCTTTATCCTGCGTTTTCCTAGCCCAATTTGGCCAATTTTTCACGGATTTGAGGACCCAAGGCGTGGATTCCATTCAAGAACATGAGCAGTTCGCGATCTGACTCCAGACTAGAGTCTCCGGCCTGCACACCGGAGTCTCCGACCTACACCAGAGTCTCCAGCCCTAACACCTGATTTTGATAGCTTTGTCTCTAATCTTGCATTGGATAATTTCCTCTTGTTTGTTTGTGCCTGTGTGCGTGTCGTCAACTAACAGCAAGCTTTCGCATCGACAACTCCCGTGCTCATCGACACCATGACCCACAAACATCATCTCGCACCATCGACGCCAAGTTCATCATCCCCAACGAAGGTATAACTTGCGTCACCTTGTTAACCCCTATCTTCCTTTGTGTGTACCTATCCCACGAGAGTGGCTCATCTTGTATTTGCTTGAGCATTGTGCACTTGTCCTTGGATAGTGAGAGTGTAAAAGAAATAGCAAGAGTGACTTGGTAGCATCAAGGGAGAGCAAAAAAAGAGAGAAAGAAAAAGATACAAAGGAAAAGAAAAAGAAAAATAGTCTCCCATAGCAAAAGAGAGTCTCAAAGCTTGTAAGCAAGAGAGAAAGAAGAGCGCCCAAGGCAAGTGCACAAATCCGTTGCTCATTTTTCTTCTTTGCAAACGAGCCACGGTCTCTCCTTGCATTGGCACGACAACGAGCTTAGTCTTCATTAGGACATTTTGTTTGCTCATTTTCATAGTCGTGTCAATCCCAACTATCTCCACATGTGTGTATATAGTCATAGGTTCCCGTCACCCCTTTTGAGTTGTTGACCTTCGCCTTTGACTTGAGTTTTGTTGGATTTTACCCACTTTTGACTATCCCTTTTCTTTTGGTTGGTTCTTTGGCATTCCACAACCCTAACCCACCACCAACAAGCTTTTGAGAGTTAGTTTCTTTGCAATTCCACTTTGCACGCTTATAGCTCTCACTTGTGGTTTCTAGTTTGGTGCAATCCCCAAGGTGAGGTACAAGGCTAACACCACCATATTCCACTTCCATATACAATACTTGTGTGTTTTGCATGATGGCTAGGCACGGTGAGTCGAGCCAACCACCTCCCCAAGAAGAAGATCAAGGACCGTACACGACACGCGCAAGTCACTTCATCGTTCGACAAGAGTTCAATGAACGTTGCCAAGCCCTTGAGACGCGACAAGATGAACAATTTGGCTTGACGCAAGCCGAGTTCAAGAACATCGACAACCGCTTCGACGCCCTCGAACAACAAATGCATGCAATGCATCACAACTTCGGCCACCAAAATGAAGCGCTTCAACGCTTCGTCACCGAAACAAATGACAATCTTCGACGCCTCATCGACGGAATGGCAAGACCGTGTTCACGTGCATCAAGCTCTTCAAGCTCTTCGCGTCGTCATTCTCCTCCTTAACAAGATCTTCATCAAAGTGCTCCAAGACGCAATGATGCCCCCGTGGTTGAAGATGGAAGTTCTTCGAACTATGTACCTTCCCCACGGCACGCCGCAACATCAAGCTATGATGGTGATTTCTCTTCAAGGCCACGAGCAAGGAAAGAAGCACACCGTCATCATGTAAGGGCATTGGTGATCCAACAAGAGCAACCACAAGAAGAACCGCAAGTATAACCGCAAGTCTACCACCATCACCTGTGACACATACTTGACACAACAAGTGATGACTCCAATTTGGAGAACCAAGCTCGTCATCGATGTGAAGCTCTCAAGGTCCTCCTCCTCATCGTCATCAACATCCACACCGACACCATGGTCATCACGAGGCGCCTTCTCCACCACAACAAAACATGGAGTGTCAAGTGGTAAAAGTTGAGCGACGCCCACCACATCAAGAGGCTCAAGACCATGATCTTCGCCGTGAGGCCCATGTGCCTAATCAACATCACCAACCAAGGAATGAGCCTCCTCTTTGTCATCAACCATGTCATGAGGCTCCACATCCTCAACACCCTCATGTGGCCCAAGTGCCCCAACGTCATCAACAACCGCGCCAAGAGCAAGAGCAAGCGCGTCAACAACAATATCAAGAGCAAGCTTCGCAACAAGGTCGCGAGAACTAAGTTCCACCTCCTCAACCACAAGATCATCAACAAGGTCACCAAGCTCATCGCAATGACCGCAACGATGAAGAAACTTTTGGCAAGCTCAAGTTCACAATGCCCAAGTTCACCGGATCCAATGACCCCGAAGAATACCTCTCGTGGGCACTCAAGGTCGACAAGATCTTCCACATGAACAACTATAGCAACGAGAACATGGTCACCATGGCTTCGCTTGAGTTTGATGATTACACCAGCCATTGGTGGGAACAAGTTCAAGTTGCTCGTGATGCAAGACAAGAACTGCCAATCACAACTTGGCATGACATGAAGGCTCATATGAGATCCCGCTTTGTCCCCGCGCACTACACGCGTGACCTCTTCAACAACCTTCAATCGCTTCGTCAAGGGACAAAGATGTGGAAGAGTACTTCAAGGAAATGGAACTCAACTTGATCTGCGCCAATATTTATGAGCGCATGGAGCAAACTATGGCACGTTTCTTTATTGGCTTGAATCACCCAATCAAGCGCATCGTCGAGTTCCAAACATACAACACCATTGTTGAGCTTGTGCACATCGCAACAAAGGCCGAACGTCAAGTGCAAGAGGATATCAAGTACAACAAGCCCAAGAAGTATTTCATCTACAAGCAAGCTTCAACCGCTACGCCAACAACCTTCAATGGAAGCTCCTCAAGTACCGCCAAGCCTTCCTTCAAGCACACACTTCCCCAAGGAAAAATGCCCCCAAGTGGCAAACAAGCAAAGAGTGATACACCTTTCAACGGTGCATGCTACAAGTGTGGAGGCAAAGGACACAAGTCGGCCGAATGTGGAAACAAGAAGGTATTGTTCATCCATGACAATGGCGATGAAGAGTACTTGAGTGAAGATGAATTTGATGCCCGAGTCAAGGAAGCAATGGCAAGGCAACGAGTGGAAGATGAACAAGAACTCCTCATGTGTGAACATAACGCAAGTCCATCGCTTGTCGTCACAAGGATCTTGACCACTCAAGCACAAGAGCATGAAGACCAACGCTCCAATATCTTCCAAACACAAGCCGACATCAATGGCAAATCTATCAAAGTGATCATCGATGGAGGGAGTTGCCACAACCTTGCTAGCACCGAGTTGTGTGAGAAGCTCAACCTCACCCTCCATTCACACAAGCACCCCTACCACGTGCAATGGCTAAGTGACCAAGGATCCGTGAAGATCAAGCATACTGTATCGGTCTCCTTCACCATTGGTCCTTACAAAGACACGATGGAGTGTGATGTGGTTCCTATGATAGTTTGCCACACGCTTCTTGGTCGACCATGGCAATTTGACAAGGATGCTCTACATGATGGTCACACCAATGTATACACCTTCAAATGGCTCAACAAAACATGTGTTTTGCAACCAATGACTCCTAGCCAAATAATTGCGGATAATGCAAAGGCTTTAGCGAGGGTGCAAAGCACAACACCTACTTATGAGAAGAGTGGTGAGAGAGAGAACCACCTCATAGTGAGTGAGAGCCACAAGCCAAACTCGAGTGGAAAAACTAAGAGTGTTCTCCTTGCCACTAAAAGTGAGTCGAGAGATGTTCGGAACAACCCATCCATCTTGCACTATGTCCTCCGTTGCAAGGGACTAGCGCAAGGAACTAATGAATTAACCAATGTTCCTCCATATTTGATGATTGTTTTGCAGGAATTCAAGGATGTGTTTCCCGAAGAGCTTCCACATGGACTACCTCCTCTTCGCGGCATCGAACATCGCATTGACCTCATTCCCGGCGCACCACTTCCCAACCGCGCCGCCTACCGCACGAACCTGGAGGAGACAAAGGAGATTGAACGTCAAATCAACCAACTCGTCTCCAAAGGTTTGATCCAAGTTAGCACTAGTCCAAGTGCGGGACCCGTGATACTTCTTCCAAAAATGGATGATACGTTACAGTTATGCATGGACTACCATCCAATCAATGCTATCACCATGCGTTATCGACATCCCATTCCACGTCTTGATGACATGCTTGATGAATTGTGTGGAGCCACTATTTTTTCGAAAATTGATCTTCATAGTGGTTACCATCAAATACGCATGGCTGAAGGTGATGAGTGGAAAACCGCCTTCAAGGCCAAACTTGGTCTCTATGAATGGTTGGTTATGCCCTTTGGTTTATCTAATGCCCCATTTAGCTTCATGCGCCTTATGAATCATATCTTGCATTCTCTCATTGGAAAAAGTGTTGTTGTCTATTTCGATGATATACTTGTTTATAGCAAGTCACTTGAGGACCATATTACACATGTCAAGGAAGTTTTGCAAATTCTTCGACATGAAAAGCTTTATGCTAATCTTCCCAAGTGCACTTCTGCTAAAGACAAGTTGATTTTTCTTGGATTTGTCGTTTCTTCAAAGGGCATTGAAGTTGATGTTTCCAAGGTTAAGGACATACGAGATTAGCCCATCCCAACAAATGTGAGTGAACTCCGAAGTTTTCATGGGTTGGCCGGTTTCTATCATCGCTTTGTGAAAGACTTTTCGACCATTGCTTGTCCCCTCAACGAGTTGACGAAAAAGAATGTCACCTTCGTATGGGGCAAAGCACAACAAAAAGCTTTTGATGAAATAAAGAAGAGGCTCACTGAAGCACCTCTTCTTGTGTTACCGGATTTCACAAAAACTTTTGAGATAGAGTGTGATGCTAGTGGTATTGGCATTGGAGGAGTCCTTATGCAAAACGGACATCCTATAGCCTACCATAGCGAGAAACTTGATGGTGCTCGCCTTAATTATCCGATTTATGACAAAGAGCTTTTTGCCTTAGTTCATGTCCTTCAAGTTTGGCAACACTACCTATTGCCCAAAGAATTTGTCATACATTCCGACCATGAGTCGTTGAAATATCTCAAAGGCCAAGCTAACTTGAGCAAGAGACACGCTAAGTGGGTTGAGTTCATGGAGTCTTTTTTGTACATTGTCAAGTATAAGAAGGGCAAAGATAATGTAGTTGCGGATGCTGTCTCGCAAACACACAAGCCTTCTTACGAGACTTGAAATCAACGTGTTGGGTCTTGAGGAAATAAAATCTTTGCATGCTTCCGACCCGTTCTTTGAATCAATTTTCGCAAAGTGCTCTAGTGATAAAGGAGTTGATGATTTCTATTTGCATAAGGGTTTTCTCTTTAAACAAAACAAGCTTTGCATTCTGAAATCGTCGCTCCAACTTTTGCTTCTCAAAGAATCTCATGGGTCACTTTGGCCGTGACAAGACATTGGACATGCTCTCCACTCACTACTTTTGGCCCATGATGAAGCGCGACGTGGAGCGCTACGTTCAACGATGCACGACATGTGTTCAAGCTAAGTCGAAAGCTAACCCTTAAAGTCTTTATATGCCATTGCCTATTCCTCATACACCTTGGTTCGACATTAGCATGGATTTTGTGTTAGGATTGCCTAGATCTAATCATGGTCATGATTCTATCTTTGTTGTCGTGGATGGCTTTTCCAAAATGGCACACTTCATACCGTGCCATAAGACCAACGATGCTTCACATGTTGCAAATCTGTTTTTCAGGGAAATCGTTCGTCTTCATGGTATGCCAAGAACAATCATCTCCGACCGCGACATCAAATTCATGAGCTACTTATGGAAGACCCTCATGGCCAAGCTCGGTGTCAAGCTCCTCTTTTCATCAGCGTCGCATCCTCAAACTGATGGCTAAACCGAAGTTGTCAACCGAAGCCTCGAAACTCTTCTATGTGTGTTGATCAAGAAGAACTTGAATGATTGGGAGGAATGTATTCCACACGCCGAGTTCGCCTACAACCGTTCCAAGCACTCGACAACCAAGATGAGTCCCTTCATGATCGTCTATGGTTTCGAGCCCCTAACCGCACTCAACATCCTACCACTACTTCTTTATGAGCGCACCAACATGGACGTCGAGAACCGCGCACAAGCAATGAACAAGCTTCATGAAGAAACAAGAGCTACTATCGAGAAACAAGTCCTTCACCAAGCTTCAAGGTTAAACAAGGACAAGAAGGAGATGATCTTTGAAGTAGGTGACCTTGTATGGATACACTTGAGCAAAGAACGCTTTCCCAAGGAACGAGATTCCAAGCTCAAACCAAGAGGAGATGGCCCCTTCAAGGTCCTCAAGAGAATCAATAACAACGCTTACATCATCGACATTCCAGTCTCCAAGTACCTTGAAAGCAACACATTCAATGTAAAGGACCTCTCACATTACCATGGAGATGTTCAAGATGATACCCATGAAGAGTCGAGGACGACTCTTTCCCAAGGGGTGAGCTGATGCAGCCCGTCCTACGGACGCTACTACATCTACACCAACAAGTCCCCCAAGTGGACCCATGACTCGTGCCCGGGCCAAGCTCCTACAAGCTAAGGTGAACTCGCTCCTCTCCTCGTGCCAATTTGATACCTCCTTGGATGGTGTGCTACTTCATGCAACTACTCTATGCATCATCAGGTACGAAGCCCCAACACATCACCAAGCACCCAAGGATGGAGAACTAGGAGTAGAGCGTGGAGCAGAAGTTGCTGAAGCTGCTTAGACCGGAGTCTCTGGTCTACGCACACCGGAGTCTCTGGCCTGCTAAAGTCTCCGGCCTGAAGACCCCGGAGACTCTGGCCCCTCCTCCGGTCTGACCCCCTGCACCAGGCTCCAGGATAATCTGAATGCTCCTCCGGAGGTTGGTCCGGAGGCTCCACCAGATTCTCCGGCCTAAACCGGAGTCTCCGGCCTGCACACCGGAGTCTCTGGTCCGACCGACGCCAGGCATGTAAAAAGCCTTTGGGCCTTCAGCCCATGTACCCCTTAGTCCGTCCAGAACTTGTCTTTTATTCCTAAAGTACCCCTGTTTAAGTGGCTGGCCTATATATAGGCCCCCACCTCCATTGTAAACCCTAGGCATGATATTTGGAATTAGTGGAAACCCCTTGTGGATCTATCTAGTTCTTGCCTCATGCTCCTTTGGCAAAGGAGCACCAAATATCACAAACCTCGTTGGAGTTTGCACCGTGCCTCCGTGTTGTACAAGGCCTAGGCATTGGAGTCCCTTTGCCTAGACGTCAAGATCTCACCGAGTCTCCCATCTCGCCATGCCGGTTCGAGAGAGAGTCCTCTACCCGTCGCCGATCCTAGGGATTGCGCCGGACCGGTCACCGCCGGCGTGAGCTATTGGTGTGTATCATGGTTTTGCGTGTGTGTGTTCCTCGATTTCTTCGTGTGTGAGTTCGTCGTGTTCATCCTCCCCTCCTTCCCCCGCACTCCATCCTCGATTTGAGTGGGATTCGTGAAAGATCGGGCCACCCTAGAGGTTTACCCTCAACAGGAAGCCCGCCACCCACACTACCATAGACTGCCACTCCTTAAAGGAGATCGAAAAGGCAAGGTGGGCACGGGACGACTCCAACAACAACCCGCCAAGGGACAATAGAAACGTCGGCAGCTTCGGCAACACCGTCGGATCGCTCCACACCTTCACCGGGCTCGGCACCAAGCGCGAGAAGAAGGTGCTCGCCCGCCTAGTCGCCGTCAATATAGTAACGCAGGTCAACATCTCCCACTTCCTCAACTGGTTCGAGCAAAGCATCACCTGGAGTTGCCAAGACCATGCACCCAGGATCGAGTACCTAGGGAGAGTCGCCCTGGTGGTCAGGCCCAAAGTGGCCGACTACTGGCTGCCCAAGACGCTGATGGACGGGGGGGGGGGGGGATCTCCATCAACATCATGTACTTGGACACATTCAAGAGGCTCCACCTCCCGGAGTCAGCGATCGAGCCAACCCTCACAACCTTCCACGGCATCGTCCCCGGTCGGAAGGCGTACCCGATTGGCAAAGTGATGCTGTCAGTCACCTTTGGCACACCAGCGAACTACCGCACCGAGCGGATCGACTTCGAGCTGGTGAACCTCCACAGCCCCTACCACTGCGTCCTAGGGCGCCAGGCATTTGCCAAATTTGTGGCGACCACACACTACGCCTACAACATGATGAAGCTCCCAGGACCAAGCGGCATCATCACCATCCACGGCGACCCCGACATTGTCGTGGAATACAAGGACAAAGGCGCCAAGCTTGCCGACACCGTCATCGCCGGGAGACTGACCACACGGACGAGCTTGTGAAATACGCGGGCAACATCGATAGGGACGACCCCACCATCTTGAAGAAGCCAACCGCCGTCAATTCTACTTTCGAGGCGACTACGCACACCCGCACCATCGAGCTCGTCCCGGATGACTCCAGCCAGACGGTCACCATCGGGGCGCACATGAGCCCCGCAGAGGAAAGCACGCTCATCGGGTTCCTACGTGAGAATCGCAACATCTTTGCATGGAAACCATTCGACATGCCTGGTGTCTCGAGGGAACTCGCTGAGCACAAACTCAACACCGACCCCAAAGTGCGACCGGTGAAGCAGTCGCTGCGGCCCTTCAATGAAGAGCGCCGCCGAGCAATAGCCAAAGAAGTACAGTGCCTACTCGCTGTAGGCTTCATTCGGCCCATCAAGTACTCCAAGTGGCTGGAAAATCTAGTCCTGGTTCTGAAAAAGAACAACACCTGGAGAATGTGTATAGACTACATGAACCTCAACAGCGCCTGCCCGAAGGAGGAGTTCGTCCTACCACGCATCGACCAGATCATCGACTCGACCGTGGGATCGGAGTAGCTGTGCTTCCTCGATGCGTACTCTGGCTACAACCATATCAAAATGGCGGTCGAGGATGAGGAGAAGACGGTGTTCATCACGCCATTTGGCGCCTTCTGCTACACGGCCATGACGTTCAGCCTTAAGAACGCCGACACCACCTACCAAAGGTGCATGTAAGGGTGCCTCGCGAGCCAAATTGTCCGCAACATCCATGTCTACATCGATGACGTGGTGGTAAAATCCACCTGCCAGGACAACCTACTCGCCGACCTGGCCGAGACCTTCGCAAATATGCGGAGGTACAACATCAAGCTCAATCCAGGGAAGTACACCTTCGGCGTCCCCACCGGAGAGCTCTTGGGGTACGTGGTCTCCAAGCGAGGCATCGAGGCAAACCCCACCAAGATCGACAACATCGTGCGGCTCGGGAAACCCGAGTGCCTATGCGACGTCCAGAAGTTGGCCGGGTGAGTCGTGGCTCTTAGTCGCTTCATCCCCCAGCTCAGCGAGAAGGCAATGCCCCTCTACCGCCTAATGCACAAGAATCCCACGTTCCAATTGGACGCAGAAGCAGACAACGCGCTCAAGGCACTCAAAGAAGTGCTACTCGCGGTGCCGTTACTCGCCGCCCCAGTCGACAAAGATCCGAAGCTCGTATAGGTCGTGGCCTCCACTCGAGTCGTCAGTGCTGTGATGGTCGTCGAACGGACAGAAGAGGGCAAGGAGCACCCCGTACAACGCCCCATCTACTACATCAGCGAGGTCCTGATGGACTCAAGGCAGCTATACCCGCAGTACTAGAAACTGGTATACACGATGTTCCGAGCCCAGCGACGACTCCCCCACTACTTCCAGGAGCACCCAATCATGGTTGTCTCCTCCGCACCACTGCAGGACATCATCCGCAATCGTGAGGCAACCAGGCGAGTCGCCAAGTGGGCCATCAAAATCGGCGTCCACAACATCAAGTACGAGCCATGCAAAGCGATCAAATCGCAGGCCTTGGCCGATTTCCTCGCCAACTGGGAAGAAGCACAGCAGCCGAAGAAGCTCCCCTACCTCCATTACTGGTCGCTCCACTTCGACGGTTCCAAGAACGCCAACGGCGCTGGGGCCGGGGTCATACTGACCTCCCCCAAAGGGGATAAGCTCCGCTACGTGCTCCACCTCGACTTCAAGCCCTACACCAACAACATGGACGAGTACGAGGCCCTCCTTCATGGCATGCAGGATGCTAAGGAGATGAACATCAATCACCTACGGTGCTACGGTGACTCCGACATAGTCGCTGGCCAAGTCGCCGGGACCTGTGACGCCGTCTCCCCGACGATGATAGCATACCGCCAAGCAGTAGACCAGCTGGGAGGGCACTTCATCGGCTACTCAATCGAGTGGATCGATAGGCCCAAAAACGAGGAGGCCGACACCCTCTCCTGCAGCAGATCGGCCCAGGAAACGCCACCCATAGGAGTCTTCCTCGACATCATCCACAAGCCTTTGGTCTCCCCACCCAAGGAG
Organism: Avena insularis; assembly: GCA_023614405.1. Taxonomy (NCBI): domain Eukaryota; kingdom Viridiplantae; phylum Streptophyta; class Magnoliopsida; order Poales; family Poaceae; genus Avena; species Avena insularis. Next base: position 277,373,666 of record CM042692.1, read on the forward strand.
ATCGACATCGGGATACCCCTGCAACCCGAGCCCACCCTAGTCGCCATGGTCATCGAGCCCAGCAACTGGACAGCACCATACTTCGCCTTCCTCGAGCACAAGGTCCTTCCAAGCGACGAGACGAAAGCGCGAATGATTGTGCTCCGTTGCACCTTCGTCATCATAAATGGCGAGCTCCACAAACACAGCATGACTGGCGTGTTCTAGCGCTACATACAACCAGAAGAAGGACTCAAGATCCTCCAAGACGTCCATGCCGGTGACTGCGGCCATCATGCTGGCGCCAGGTCACTGGTCGCCAAAGCCATGCGACACGGCTTCTACTGGCTCACCACGCATGCCGACTCCATCGACATCGTCCAAAGGTGCGTTGGGTGCCAGAACTACGCCAACTAGACGCATATCCCTGGTTCGCCACTCAAGACCATTCCCATCACCTGGCCATTCGCCGTATGGGGCATGGACATGGTTGACCCGTTTAAGAAGGCCCCATCCGACTTCACCCACCTCCTGGTTGCGGTAGACAAGTTCACCAAGTGGGTCGAAGCCAAACCAATCAAGAAGTGCGACGGCAAGACCGCCACCAAATTCCTCCGCGAACTCATCTACCGGTATGGCTACCCGCACATCATCATAACTGACAACGGCACCAACTTCACCAAAGGCACCATGGCGGAATTCTACGAGTAGCACGGCATACGACTCAATCTCGCCTCAGTCGCCCACCCAGAGTTGAACGGCCAAGCAGAATGCACTAATCAAATTGTCCTCCATGGGCTCAAACCGTGACATCAGGTGCCCCTCGAACGAACCCCAGGATGCTGGGTCGAAGAGCTCCCCTCCGTGATATGGGGCATCCGCCCTTCCATCAACCGCTCCACGGGGTTCACCCCCTTCTTCATGGTGTACAGTGCTGAGGACGTAATGCCAACCGACCTAGAACACGACTCGCCTCCGGTCGCCAACTACGTGGAGGCGGCAAATGAGATCGCCTGCCAGGACGGAATCGACCAGATCGACGAAGCACGCGACCTAGCTCACTCCTGCACCGCCATCTACCACCAGGGACTCCACCGCTACCACAACTGCAGAGTCCGAACCCGCACCTTCCAGGAAGGCGACCTGGTCCTACGATTGGTCCAGGACAAAAAGGGCATGCACAAGCTTTCCCCCCATGGGAGGGGCCATTCTCCATAGGGCAAGTCCTCGGCAACGACGCCTACTACCTCATCGACATACGAGGCAATGGCCAACTCGAAGTCGGGAGGCCATGGAATGTAAACCTCCTCTGGAAGTTCTATACATAGAACTAAAACTTGTACTCAGTCTCTATAATAAAATCATTTCGGATCGCACAAATTGTGTCTACTCACCATCTTCTTGTGCCAACTGCACTCTTACGTTCAGCAATATGCTACCTACGGAAGTCAACCCTTGGTCGCGTGACTGGCACGGCTAAGTAGTGCGATTCAAGGGCACCGAAGAAATTCGGGCCTTGTGTCGTCCATGAACACGCTACCTCGGAGCCACCATCGGAGTTGCCCGACTCGACTGGCCTACCAGGCCAAGACGACCGATAAACGCTTCTCATAGCGACCTGTCCCCCATCCTTGTGTAAAGTGACTCAAACGGTTAAGTACCACGCACAGGGACTCCGCAACAGGAAACCCCACACGGCTCAGGAACACACCAAGTAAGAGAGCTGCCTTAGACTCGCCACGTGATGGACTTTCCAAGCCAGGGGAGAGACACGTTACAAACAACGCATAAGATCCTCACATATGATGGGCGTGCGTCTAGAACGACTAAGTACCATGCTCGGGGACTCGGCTAAACTAACCTTGCTTGCGCCCAGGAAAATAGCTAAGTATAGAGCCCCTTCAGAGTCGCAAGGCGACTGGCCCCATACGCCATGACAAATCAGCCCCAACCAAAATAAAAACTCAAAGCAAACAAACATGCACATAAATGAGGTAACCATGCACTGCGAGTCGATTGACTCCTCTTACTTCCATATCTAAGTATTGTTCATATTACAAAAGTGACCACTCGCCATAACTTACAAAAGCCCCTTAGGGCAGCAACTCATTTTGTAGGCTCTGACGAAGAAGCGCCGCCATCACCCTTGACCCGGATGTCCAGTTCCCACGGGTTCATTGGGTACATCGTCAGGGACTTCGACAACACCGACCGAAAGGGCTGCTCCAACTTCAGGTCATGGTGCTCCGGCTCGGGGTCGCCAGGCACCACCACCGTCTCCTGGTATGGCAACAGATCTCCCATTGCCAATACTCGCTCCGCGAACAGAGCAACCTTAGCGGTCAACCTCAGGATCTCCGAGATCTCCACCGAGCCACTCGCTGACGGGTAGTCGCTGGTGACATCGTCGAGGTCGAAGTCGTCGCGAAAATGAGCAAGCCCAAGGCTCAACACCGTGGCAGCCCCACGCCTGAAGGTCGATCGCGCCATCCACTCGACGATGGCGGGCACCTCCTCCAGATAGCGCCAGACTTCAGTCAACCCACCTGGAATAACCTTGCTGGGGGACATCCCCTGGAGCACGGCTTGGACGCTCAGCGCTGAGGCGGTGGCCGCTTTCACCACTGCAGTCACGCATTGCGAGGCGTTGAAGGTCTGCACCACCGGGTCGCTTTGTCCTATCAGGGCTGCAATGTTAGAAACACAACGTCACTAAGGACTAACCCGCTCGGGGACTCGCCGCATACAAGAAAGAAAAGAGAAGACAATTACCAAGAAGCTTATGGCAGTTCTCCGTCATGTGCTTTTCGAGGGCACCAAGGTCACCATGCAATCCGAGGATGACTGAGTCGGCGGCCTTCTGCTCCTCCTCCGCCGCGGCGACTGTGGCCTTGGCCCTCTCTTCAAAAGAGATCATCGACGCCTTCGCCTCCTCCAGCTCCTTCACCAGCGAGTCGATCCGCCCCTTCGCTGCATCTAGTTCAGCAGCCGGTACATATCCATCGCGGGCCTTGGAAATCGCAGCCGGAAGCCCATCTATGCTGCAAGGGAAACACAAATCAGTCTCGCATAAGCAGCAATGACTTGAGCTCGCCAAAGGGCAACAACTTACTAGCAGTTTCTTGGAGTCACCGGTTGGCCTCCTGTGCCACGCGCAGGTCATGCTCCAGGCGTTCCTTCGCGGCCTGCCGGTCAGACGATTCCCTCTACAGGCCCTACAAATAGAACAACACTAAGCGACTAGATGACTAAAAATTCCAAGTATCTAGCCACTGAGATTCAGCGACTGGACCCTCAGGGACTGGGCGACTAGAATCTTTAAGTTCCCAACCGCTGAAATTCAGCGATCAGGCACTCGGGGACTGGACGACTGGAAACTCCAAGTGTCTAGCTGCTGAGATTCAGCGACTAGACCCTTAGGGATTGGACATACCTGAATGGCGTCACCAAATATGCGATGAAGTTCGCTGGCATCCGTCGAAGGAACCACAAAAGAGGTGCGCCCGCGATGTTGCCCAACATCTTCATCAATAATCTCTGGAATTTGCGGAGACTGGGTCTCTGCTACGGTCGAGAACGCCTTCGCCATAAAGCGCGGAAACGACACGGCCGTCCTCGTCGGGGCACTAGTCGTCGGGGCCAATGGCTCTGATGGCGGAGCCTCCTTGGCTGGTTCTGATTGTCAGCTTTTGCTTCTCCGGCACGGGTAGCGGAGTCACTCTCCTCCGTGTTTTCCCCTGTCGCGGCGTCAGTGACGTCCCCCTTCTTCTTCTTCTTCTTCTTCTTCTTCTTCTTCTTCTTCTTCTTCTTCTTCTTCTTCTTCTTCTTCTTCTTCTTCTTCTTCTTCTTCTTCGTGCCCTCGGCTACCGCGTCCTACGCAACAGGTTTCCTCTTCTTGGAGGGGTCGATTCCAGCGTCGATTAGCGGAATCTTGGCCACCGTAGGGTGACCTCTCTTCTTGGCACCAGACCTGTGGAGTCGCCACGGTCAGCAAAAAAATTATGCAAGGAAATCTTCAAGAACGGAAAAGAGAATGTTAGACTTACTTGGTGACCAGAAGGACACGCATCCCTGTGCTAATGTGGGCAGGCTTGTCCAGCTCCGGGCCTAGCTTGCGCAAGAGTCCCTTCTCAAAGACACTCACGGCCCACAACACTAGGGGCCTCTTGGACGACGAAGCCATGGTCGCAGATACCTCCGGCCCAGGCGACGCAGCCGCTACCGCTAGTGGCGGTGACCTCGCCCCCGTGGTCTCAGCAGCCCATGGTTCCGCGGCGGCCGGGACCGTTGGAGAGATCGCGGCGAGCGGGACCTCCGCTTCCACCACCTCGTCCGTAGCCTCCGATCCCGTCATTGGAATTATGTCCTCGGGGATCTCGATTGGAGTTCTGGCCGCCTCATCGTCAGAATCATCGTCCGACTCGAACGCTACCATGGATCTGGATGGCGACACCGACTTCTTTGCCGGTGACTTCAGTTTCTGCGCTGGCTTCATTGGCGTGGATGTTCCCCGCGAACTATGATCTTGCAAGATTTCGTCATCATCATCTCGTTCTTCAAGACTGCGGCTCACCTCAATATCGCGTTGCTTCTGCATCCGAGTATTGCGGGCCGCGGGCATTGGCGGAGGAACCTGCTTCGCCTCCTCTTCGCTTTCGGAGGACTCTCCTTCAGCCCCCTCCCAGAGTTCTTTGGGGATCTCCTCGTCGAGAGGGGTGAGCCAGCCTTCGAGGACCTGAAACAACTGAGAGTGGACAAGGAAAGTTGACCAAGTCAGAGACCATGATTGAATGTCACGAGTCGCGAATGCAAATTGCATCCTCGTGAGCCACGACTAAAGACAAATCAGAGACAGGGAAAGGCTTACCGTGGGAGCATCATTCTTCCCGGCTACGTACGGAGCGAGTCCAGCTGATGTATCGGTAAACTTCACGTCCGTGATCTTCTTTAAGGCAGCCTTGTAGTCCGCAGCCTCCCAGGACTCCTTGCTTGTCCTGGAGGGGTCATTCTTCCCGGTGTACTCATACATCTAGTGAGACCGAGTCGCCAATGGGACCAGGCACCGCTCGAGCCAATAGTTGTACAGATTGATCGTCATTAACCCCTTGTCCTTCAGTGCCTGGATTTGATCCATCATCTCTGCGATGGCCATCCTCTGGTCGTCCGGAAGCCTGGCCGTTGCTAGCCGGCGGGGTTCGCTCCTTTCCACGACATACGTGGGGAGCGCCACTTCGCTAGAGGGAGTGGATTCCTTCACGTAGAACCAGCACTTCTTCCACTCGCTCACGGCCTTCTTCAGCAACATGAGCTTGAAGAAATTCGCCATCGGCTTCAGTTGAAATGTGACATCGCCCGCTGCCAAGATAGGGCCGCTAGATCCGTCACGCCCGATGCAGCCGTGGAACATCTCCAGCCACAACAGGAAATAGGGCCGGCACCCAAGGTAACATTTGCGTATACATAAAGATCGCCAATCGCCGACATCTTGATCGCTGGCTCGAGATTGATGTCGAGCTCGTTGGGGAACCCCAAGAGGAAGGTATGATGAGCACAACCGTTAGTTTCCCTCAGTTATGAAACCAAGGTTATCAAACCAGTAGGAGCAAGGAAACACCTCCAAGGTGTTGTTTCCAACATGGAATCCTGCATAACACAACCACAGAACTTTGCCCCCAACTTACAGTGAGGTTGTCAATCTCACCGATTTTGCTGAAAACAAAGGATTAAACGTATTGTGTGGAAGAAAGTAATAGTTTGCAGAAAGTAAACAGAAAGCAGTAAACAGTTGTAGATTGATAGTAAAAGAAAGGACTGGGGTCCATAGTTCACTAGTGGTGATTCTCCTTAAGATAGATGACATGTTGGATGAACAAATTACAGCGGGGGAATTGACAAACATCGAGAAAGCATACATGCATATACTAATCATCTTGACTCCTATGAGATTTGATTGGGCATTACAACATTATACATAGACCATAATCCAACTACATCTATGACTAATAATCCACCTTCAGGTTATCAATCCAAACCCCCTCCAGTATTAAGTTGCAAGCAACAGATAATTGCATTACACATTGCATGTAAAGTAAACAATACGATTGTTCTATGAACAAAGGATTGCTGTTTTCTCCCTAGTAGCAACAGCACATCTAGTACCTTAGAGATTTCTGTCACTTCCCCAGATTACTAGAGGCATGAACCCACTATCGAGCATAACTACTCCCTCTTAGAGTTGCTAGCATCTACTCGGCCAAGATATCTACTAACAACGGAGAGCATGCAAGATCAGAAATAACAAAGACATGATAAAATCAATAATCAATCTGAAATAGCATCTCAATATCCATCGGTTCCCCGTAAACACAACATGTATGATTACAAATAGATGATCTTGATCATGAACGGAGCTCACAAGATCTAAACATGATAGCACAAAGGAGAAGACCCAACCATCTAGCTACTACACTGACCTGTAGTCCAAGGATGAACTACTCACGCATCACACCGAAGGCTTGCATGGTGACGACGAGGGCCTCTAGGGTGAATTCTCCCCTCCGGTAGGGTGCCGGGAAGAGCTTCAGATCCCTCCCGATCTAGGGATGGAGATGACGGCGGCTACAGACTATTTCGTGGAATTTTGATCAGGTGCTTAGGGTTTCTGTATCGGAGGCATCTTATAGGCGAAAGGGGAGGCCGAGGGGGTGCACTAGGCGGCCACACCACCCCCTGGCGTGGGCCAGGCCTGGCACGGGCTAGGCCTGGTCACGCGGCCAGGTGGTGTGGGCGGCCCCTGGCCCCTCTCCGTCTCGTATTCTGGCTCCGTGTCCTCCTCAGTGAAATATTGACTTCGGCTTTTTTCCTCTCCAATTCCGAGAATATTCATTTTTTGACTTTCCTGGAACCAAAAATAGCAGAAAACAGGCAGCTAAAACTGGGGCATCTTGTTAATAGGTTAGTTCCAGAAAATGTGTAAAAATACTCCAAAGTGTGGCCCAAACATAAGAAAGTAGATATAAAACAAGCATGGAACATCAAAAATTATAGATACGTTTGCAACGTATCAACATCACCAAGCTTAACTCCTGCTCGTCCTCGAGTAGGTAAGTGATAAAAAAAGAATAATTTTTTAGGTGACATGCACAATCATAATCTTGGTCAAAGTATTTGTAAAACATTGATAGGTGGGATCATAGTACTTCAACATAGCATGAAAGATAAAGTTCTAACAATAAGACATAGCAACTATGTTGTAACATGAAAAGGCACAAACAAAAGATTCATGAATAACAATGCTTTGCAAGACGTTTGTTTGTTTCACATAAAGAAAACATAACACAGTAGCATTCAGCTTGTCCCTCATAGAGTAGCAAATCATAATTGCATAGGACACCTTCAAAGTTTATAAGGGTGACTAGATACAAATAGTTTAAGAACAAGCAATATCAGAGTTATGCATCAATCGATAAGTCTTGGGACAATGCACATAGAACTAAGAATGTCCACTATGCTCTCTCAATAGGTGCATAAAGATAGAAGGTGGAGACTCAACATAAAAGTAAAAGAAAGGCCTTCATAGAAGGAAGTGATACATTGGAAATGTATCTATAATTTTTGATGTTCCATGCTTGGTTTTATCTCCTTTCTTGTGTTTTGTCCACACTTTGGAGTACTTTTCATATGATTTCTTGGACTAACCTATTAATAAGAGCCACAGTGCCAGCTGCCTGTTTTCTGCTATTTTTGGTTACAGGAAAGTCAGAAAATGAATATTCTCGGAATTGGACGGGACAAAAGCCAAAGTGCCTATTTTTCCAGAAGACTCCAGGAGCCAGAATACGAGACGGAGGAGGGCCAGGGGCTGGCCACACCACCCCTAGGCGCGGGCTGGGCCTGGCCGCGCTAGGGCATGGTGTGGTGGCCCTAGGCACCCCCTCGGTCTCCTTCTTTGCCTATAAGAATCCTTCTGACCTAAAAACTCCGCGGGGTTCGACGTTTTTCCAGAAGGAGTTCCGCTCCGCCTCCACCACCAGATTCCATGAAACAGCACGAGAAACTCCGTTCTAGCACCCTGTCAGGACGGGGAATTGGAGGAGATCATCGCCATCATCATCACCATCTCTTCTCCGTCGACCATCCATGTTTCCCCATCCATGAGTGAGTAATCCCCCGCTGTAGGCTATGGGGATGGTAGGGATTGGAGGAGATCGTTCTTGTAATGGCATCAAATTGTTAGGGCATGGTGCCTAGTATCTTTTATTAGTGCTTTATGACTTTGTTGCGACTTGTTGTGCTTAATGCTTGTCACTAGGGCCCAAGTGCCATGATTTTAGATCTGAACATGTATTGATCTATGATAGTATTGTTTCTAGTCTTATCTACAAGTTGTATACACACGTTGTTGTCCGGAACCTATGGCCCCAAAGTGACAGAAATCGGGATAACCGGAAGGAAATGGCTTTGATGTGAGGATCACATGTGTTCACGGAGTGTTAATGCTTTGCTCCGGTGCTCTATTAAAAGGAGCACCGTAATTTCCAGTAGTTCCCTAGAGGCCCCGCTGCAAACGGGCTGGCAGGACAAAAGATGTTGTGCAAGTTCTCATTGCGAGCACGTATGACTATATATGGAACACATGCCTAGGATTGTCTTGTAGTTGGATGCTTTATCTTATTTATCTACAATTTCCCTATGTTCTGATTGCTATGTGAATTGTATTGTACATGCAACGCCCGTACATCCATCCCTATGCCTACCGCACTCGAATCCCACTGTTACTGCTTTTGTTACTGCTGTTACTTTACTATTCCTACTACAAAACTGTTGATACTGATTAACTGCTATGAGCAAGATTGTTTCCAGGTGCAGCTGAATTGACAACTCAGTTGTTAAGGCTTATAAATATTCTTTGGCTCCCCTTGTGTCGAATCAATAAATTGGGTTTCACTTCCGTCAAAAATACTGCGATACACCCCCTATACTCGTGGGTCATCAAGACTATTTTCTGGCGCCGTTGCCGGGGAGCATAGCTTTATTTATCAAGTTCACTTGGATTCACTATTGTTCAAGCTAAGTTTATTTTCTCCTTGTTTGCTTGTTTCTTTATCAAAAATACAAAAAAAATAGTTCCTACTCTAGTTGTTATTTTCGCTGGTCGGTTATTGTCTTGCTTTATCATGCTTGTTGTCAATGGTTGGTTTCTTTGAAACTGAATCTTATTGGCAAGGTGGGTTCACGGAAGATGAAAAATATCATTATAAGGAACACCGCTTGTCACAAAAAGGGAAACACTTATGGGGACAAATTGATAGATTGTATACCATTGCTAGAAATGTGTGCTCTACTTATAATGTTACTTATTGCCTTGATAAATCTTGTTGCTGTAGGAGGTACAAACACCTCCCTTTTCAATGTGAGTATAATGATAATGTTACCATATCTTCCTATGTTAAGGGAAATTATGACCTTTATGATGTGGAACAAATTGAGGAATTTATTGCTTGGAAGGGTGCATTTGAACTTGCTAGTTTGCTTGAAAATATTGATGATTCTCCTTATAAGTATGAGGTTTATGGTATACTTAAATTTTGCTTTGATAATTACAAGGATGAAAATGGCTATATTCTTGAATATTTTAATAGATGCTTTCCACAAATGGAAGAGACTAATGCCTTACAGGATCCCATGGAAGAAGAAATTGATGAACCTGAAATCTCATTAGATGAAAAAGAGAAGGAGAGTGATGAACAAAAGGAGGAATAATGGATTAGCTACCCATACCTACCTTCTAATGAGAGTAACTCTTTATCCCTTACATTATTTGATTGTCCCCCATGCTTACTAAAGAAGGATGATTGTTATGTTCCTGAGGATTCTTTTGAAGATGTTTATGATAAAGCTCTAGTGCTTGTAGATCATGAAAAGCATGCTTTATGTGATATTTATATTGTGAGTTTATTCTTGAGGCTACTGAAAATTATTATGAGAAAGGAAAATATGGTTGTAGAAGTTTTCATGGTATTGAAACACCTCTCTATGTGCTGAAAGTTTTGTAGTTACTCTTGTTTTATCTTCCTATGCCTATCACTTTGTTATTTGCTTACACGATTCCTATGCTAGGAAGTGGGTTAGACTTAAATGTGTTTTGAATTTGCTTCTTGATGCTATCTTTTACTTCAATTCTTATTTCTTATGGGAGCATCCTCTCAAACTATTATGCCTGAAGATGATATTATGTCTATTATTCTTGGGAGACCTTTTCTTAAATACTGCAGGAGCTGTTATTAATTGTAATCAAGGAAAGGTGACCTTCAATGTTAATGAAAAGGAACATACTGTATATTTCCCCAAGAAGATTGAAAGGACTTATGGTTTGAATTCAATTGAACATGTTAAGGGCATTCAAGTTGGAGAAACATATTGTCCCATACCAAGAGAAAAATTTGAAACTATTATGATTGGGACCATTGCTATCAAGGTTGAGGTACCATAATCATTAGTGGAATACAAAGTTTTGTCTCATATGAAATTGTTTTGGTAACAAGACCTGATCAACCTTGTTAACAAAAGGATTTCATTGAACAAAACAATGTTTTCACCATGATTATCTCCGCTTACTTCTATTTTATCCATTTTTAGTTTTTGCTTTTGCCTAACTTAAAGGCATTAAAGAAAAGTACTTATTGGGAGATAACCTAAAAGTTTTAGATGAGTCTTGGAAGTTATTACTTCAGTAATAACCGCTCCTTATCCTTTTTATTTGCTTTTTGTGCCAAGAGTAACCTCTAATGAGAGAGTAGTGATTGGGAAAGTTGCTGTCCCGAAACAGATCTCTATGCTTCACCGTAAAAATTCGTGTATAATCTCTGTACGTCCGTTTGAGGCGTGAATTTTTTTGCTTCTGCCCCAGATTGTTATCTAACTTTCTTTAGTTCAACACTTTTTTATTTGAGCAACATAAGGTCTTCGAAAAAATTCGTCTTTACCTGCTGGTCTGTTTTGACAGATTTCTGCCATTTTCTGGATTTGCTTCTTGTTGGTTCCTTTTTGAGTTCTTTTGGGGAATTAAGTTTTTTGAGGGAAGTGCTACAGTATCTAGTGTTCTAATGGAAGTTTATTTGGTGTTAGAACTGAACCTTAATACTTATTTATCTTGAGTGCACTAATGTTGCTAATAAAGATTGTGTGAAGTTTTGTATGAAGGAAAATTTTCAGGTGTATGGAAGGAATGAGTAATGAGATGAAGGATGGACTAAAGCTCAAGCTTGGGGATGCCACGCATGTCACCCCAAGAAATATCCAAGAATTACAAGCGTCAAAGCTTGGGGATGCCCAAGGCATCCCCCTCTTCATCAATAAAAATCCTAGGTTTCTTCCAAACACTTCATTTTTATTGTTTCATGCATAGTTGTGTTGTTCTTGGAGCGTCTTCTTTTTTGTTTTCGTTTTGGTTTTTAGTTTGCGTGGTTTGCTTAGTTTGCTGAATAAATTGGTTGGACCTCCTCTTTCATGCATTGGTGTTCAAATAGTTTGGTTTGGTTTGGAAAAGAGTAGGAAAGCTCATGCTTAAGTGGTAAAAAGAGTTTGTTTTTGACTGTGGCCTATGCTTTGTCATGCCATGCTTGATATTGTTTTGGCTTTATGCTTAGTATTCTTTGCTGTAGCATGACTTGTTATAAACAATTGAGATTGCTTAATGTGCCTTGGATGAATCATGTGTTGTTTTAGCATATTAAAGCATAGTATTGTGGTATTCTCCTTTGATGCTTTATTTGGGTTGACTTGGCACATGCTCACACCATGTTATGACTATCCCAAGTCACCATAAGCCTTTATGATCCTTTAGTTTTCAACTTGTAGTATCGCTTTATGCTTTGATCAATGATGTTTTGTCGCTCTGCATGATTATGGCCATTATTGCTCTCTCGTTGGTCGCTCCCTTACTATTGCTAGCCTTCACCTTCACTGAGTATGTTTTACTCATGTTTCCAACTCCTTAAAACCAAATATTGCCAAAGTGTCCACCATACCTACCTATTAGCATCATTTGCTAATTCCGTGCATATTCAATATGCCTTGTTTTCTTCCGAATAAAATGTTTGCTTGTTATGAGAAAGTTAGTTAGTAAAGCTCTCACGAACTTGATGGCACACTTTATTTTCCTGCACTTAATAAACCTGAACCATTGCGTCCTTCTTTGTTGTGCATATGCTTGCACTTTATGAGTTGAAGTTAGCAGAACCATGTATCATGGGGACCGCTTTCAACACTTCATAGGTACTTTGTACCTAGTTGATATCATGTTCTTTTGCTTATGGATCCCGGCGGTGTGAAATAAAAGTGGAACTTGTAAGATCATGGAGTTTGTATATATGTTAGAGAAACGCCTGGGCCGCTAGCCTAAGCCATGCCTAATCATGGTGGAAACTTGTAGCATAACCATAATGAGCATTCTATGAAGCATCCTCAATGCACATAGTAAATAAAAAGATCGCCGAGATGCTCATTGTCTGCTTGCCCTGTTATTTTGATTATGGGATAGCTCCTGTATCATGTGCAAGGGGTACCCCGTTGGCGGTTCTCTATGATACGTATATACTTACAATGACAAGAGCTTACTTGTGACTGAAGTTGAGTAGCATGAGGATCAGTCTTTGTAAGTAAGGGGCATGAGACTTCGATTTACAACTTGTCAAGCATATCCTCTTAGTTGTGTCACTTTAACCTTAACCATTTAAAGATGCTTATGACAGGGGCAATGAGAGCTCAAAGCTAATGAGTACCATACTTTCAGCATTTGGAAGCCTTTCAAACTTTTCAAAACCTTTTTTGTTTTCCTTGTTGAGTCGCCACACATTCTATGAGCACTTTCTTGAGAGTATAGTGGCCATTCTTAGTTCTATGTGCATTGCCCCAAGACTTGTTGATTGATGCATACCTTGATATTGCTTGTTTTAAACTATTTGTATCTAGTCACTCTTGTAAACTTTGAAGGTGTCCTATGCATTTATATTTGCTACTCTATGAGGGACAAGCTGAATACCACTATGCTATGTTTTCTTTATGTGAAACAAAAAACGTCTTGCAAAGCATTCTTATTCATGAATATTTTGTTTATGCCTTTTCATGTTGCATCATAGTTTCTTTGCTTATTGCTAGAACTTTGTCTTTCATGTTATGATTGAAGTACTATGGTCCTAGCTTTGAATGTTTACAAATACTTTGGTCAAGTCTTTGATGGTGCATGTCACCTCAAAAATTATTCTTTCTTTTTATCACTTACCTACTCGAGGACGAGCAAGAGTTAAGCTTGGGGATGTTGATACATTGGAAATGTATCTATAATTTTTGATGTTCCATACTTGGTTTTATCTCCTTTCTTGTGTTTTGTCCACACTTTGGAGTACTTTTCATATGATTTCTTGGACTAACCTATTAACAAGAGCCACAGTGACAACTGCCTGTTTTCTGTTGTTTTTGGTTCCAGGAAAGTCAGAAAATGAATATTCTCTAAATTGGACGGGACAAAAGCCAAAGTGCCTATTTTTCCAGAAGACTCCAGGAGCCAGAATACGAGACAGAGGAGGGCCAGGGGCTGGCCACACCACCCCTAGGCGCGGGCTGGGCCTGGCCACGCTAGGGCATGGTGTGGTGGCCCCAGGCACCCTCTCGGTCTCCTTCTTCGCCTATAAGAAGCCTTCTGACCTAAAAACTCCGCGGGGTTCGACGTTTTTCCAGAAGGAGTTCCGCTCCGCCGCCACCACCAGATTACACGAAACAGCACGAGAAACTCCGTTCTAGCACCCTGCCGGGATGGGGAATTGGAGGAGATCATCGCCATCATCATCACCATCTCTTCTCCATCGACCATCCATGTTTCCCCCATCTATGAGTGAGTAATCCCCCGCTGTAGGCTATGGGGATGGTAGGGATTGGATGAGATCGTTCATGTAATGGCATTAGATTGTTAGGGCATGGTGCCTAGTATCTTTTATTAGTTCTTTATGACTTTGTTGTGACTTGTTGTGCTTAATGCTTGTCACTAGGGCCCGAGTGCCATGATTTCAGATCTGAACATGTTATTGATTCATTATGATAGTATTGTTTCTAGTCTTATCTACAAGTTGTATACACACGTTGTTGTCCAGTGACAGAAATCGGGATAACCGGAAGGGAATGGCTTTGATGTGAGGATCACATGTGTTCATGGAGTGTTAATGCTTTGCTCCGGTGCTCTATTAAAAGGAGCACCTTAATTGCCAGTAGTTCCCTAGAGGCCTCGCTGTACAGAATTTGGCAGGACAAAAGATGTTGTGCAAGTTCTCATTGCGAGCACGTATGACTATATATGGAACACATGCCTAGGATTGTCTAGTACTTCGATGCTTTAACTTATTTATCTGCAATTGCCCTATGTTCTGATTGCTATGTGAATTGTCTTGACCATGCAATGCCCGTCCATCCATCCCTATGCCTACCGCACTCGAATCCCACTGTTACTGCTGTTACTTTACTATTCCTACTACAAAACTGTTGCTACTGATAAACTGCTATGAGCAAGATTGTTTCTAGGTGCAGCTGAATTGACAACTCAGTTGTTAAGGCTTATAAATATTCTTTGGCTCCCCTTGTGTCGAATCAATAAATTGGGTTTCACTTCCCTCGAAAATACTTTGATACACCCCCTATACTTGTGGGTCATCAGGAAGCAGGGATTCAAGTCTCATAAAGAGCTTCCAAAAATTATGGTACTTATTAGATTTCAGCTCTCATTGCCCCTATCATAAGCATCTTTAGGTGATTAAGGTTAAAGTGACACAACTAAGAGGATATGCTTGAAAAGTTATAAGTTGAAATCTCATGCCCCTTACTTACGAGTACCGAACCTCATGCTACTCAACTTCAGTCACAAGTAAGCTCTTGTCATTGTAAGTACATATGTATCATAGAGAACTGCCAATGGGGTACCCCTTGCACATGATATAGGAGCTATCCCATAATCAAAATGACAAGGCAAGCAGACAATGAGCATCTCAACGATCTTTTTATTTGCTATTTGCATAAGGTTTTATTGAGGATGCTTCATAGAGTGCTCATTATGGTTATGCTGCAAGTTTCCACCATGATTAGGCATGGCTTAGGCTAGCGGCCTAAGCGTTTCTCTAACATACATACAAACTCCATGATCTTACAAGTTCCCCTTTTATTTCACACCACCGGGATCCATAAGCAAAAGAATCATGATATCAACGGAATAATAAGTGCAATGATGAAAGCGTTCCCCATGATACATGGTTCTGCTAACTTCAACTTATAAAGCGCAAGCATATACGCAACAAATATGGACACAATGGTTCAAGATTTTTAAGTGCAAGAAATTAAAGTGTGCCATCAAGTTCATGAGAGCTTTAATCACTAGTTTTCACATAACAAGTTTATTTTGGAAGGTAGATAAAAACATGAATATACTTGGAATAGCAAATGCTAATAGGTAGGTATGGTGGACTCTTTGGAACAACTTGGTTTTATTTGGAGTTGGATGCATGCGTGGAACTCATACTTGGTTATGGAGGCCAGCAAAAGACTAGGAGCGACCAACTAAGAGAGCAATAATGGCCATAATCATGCAAAGCGACAAAACATCATTAATTAAAGCATAAAGTGATATTACAAGTCGAAAACTAAAGGATCATAAAGGCTATGGTGACTTGGGATAGTCATAACATGGTGTGAGCATGCGCCAAGTCAACCCAAATAAAGCATCAAAGGAGAATACCACTATACTATGCTTTAATATGCTAAAACATCGCATGATTCTTTCAAGGCACATTAAGCAATCTCAATTGTTTATAACAAGTCATGCTACAACAAAAATCACTAAGCATAAAGCCAAAACAATATCAAGCATGACATGACAAAGCACAAGCCACAGTCAAAAACAAGCTCCTTTTACCACTTAAGCATGAACTTTTCCTACTCTTTTCCAAACCAAACCAAACTATTTGAAAACTAATGTATGAAAGAGGGGGTCCAACCAATTTATTCAAGCAAACTAAGAAAACCAAGCAAACAAAAGTGAAAACAAAGACGCTCCAAGAACAAAAAAACTGTGCATGAAACAATAAAAATGAAGTGTTTGGAAGAACCTGAGATTTTTATTGATGAAGAAGGGGCTGCCTTGGGCATCCCCAAGCTTTGACGCTTGTACTTCTTGGATATTTCTTGGGGTGACACGCGTGGCATCCCCAAGCTTGAGCTTTAGTACATTCTTCATCTCATTACATCATTATCTCCATACACCTGAATTTTTTCCTTCATACAAAACTTCACACAATCTTTATTAGCAACATTAGTGCACTCAAGATAATAAGTCTTTGGGTTCAGTTTCAACACCAATTAAACTTCCATTAAAACACAAGATACTGTAGCACTTCCCTTGAAAAGCTCAATTCCCCAAAGAGAACCCAAAAAGGAATCAACAAGAAGCAAATGCAAATAATGGCAGAAATCTGTCAAAACAGACCAGCAGGTAAAAACAATTTTTTAGAAGACCTTCTATTGATCAAATCGAAAGGTGTTGAACTAGAGAAAGTTAGATAACAACCCAGGGCAGAAGCACAAAAATTCACGCCTCAAAATGACGTACAGGGATTTTACACGATTTTTTACAGTGACGCAGAAAAATCTATTTCGGGACAGCAACTTTCCCAAGCATTACTTCTCTCTCATTAGAGGTTACTCTTGGCACAAAAAGCAAAAATAAAAAGGATAAGGATCGGTTATTACAGAGGTAATAACTTCCAAGACTCATCAAAACTTTTGGGTTATCTCCCAATAAGTACTTTTCTTTAACGCCTTTAAGTTAGGCATAAGAAGCAAGAAAAAGAATCAAGTGTTCTCAAATGAAGAAGCATTAAAACCAAATTTCTTACCCTTACCTCTCTTACTTTTATTCTTAACCTTGGGGAACATATGATTGTTTGATGGAGAAGCAAAATGCATGGTGCCCTTTTCCACATCTATTATTGCTCCAAGGAGTTTTAATAGGGATCTTCCAAGTGTAATTTGTCCTTTTCCTACACATTCAATAACAAGATAATCAGTAGAAACCATTTTCCCTAGGATCTTTGTAAACACTCCTTCAGCTATTCCAATGGGTAATATTGTGGCATTATTAGCAAGAAATATTTCTCCTCCTCTTTAGAAAGTCCCCAAAGATTCAAAGATTCATAGATATCTTTAGGCATAAGACATAATTCAGACATGATATCACAACGAGCATGAAAAGTTTCATTATTTATAACAATATTTACTGTGGGAAGCCATTTTGAGGGTTCAGAATTTATTGGAACATAGTCATGATGCTCTCTAAGCGTATTATAGCAATCATTTAAACTAGCAGTGTTGGTCTCAAGAGTGTTCAATCTAGCAAATATGTTTATAAAGGAAGAATCAGATTTGCTAGGCAAGTTGTCAATAAAGACCAACTTCTTGATGGCATTAAAAGCATCATCCTCATTGCATTGGAGGAAATCTCCTCCCACTACAACATCCAAAGCATATCTATAGCAAAGAGCAATTCCAAGGTAAAAACTGCTAAGGAACAAACTTTGAGTCAGTTTAGGTTCAGTTTTTTCATGTAGATCAGAGATTCTAGACCAAGCTTCTTTGAAACTCTCTTCAATTCCTTGTTTAAAACTGAAAATCATTTCCTCAGGTGACATAGTGATTGGAGCAATGCTAGACATAATGGCAACTTAAGATAGGAACTAATAATAATTTTTTGTGTGTTTTTAATAAAGAAAGCAAACTAGTACAACTATTTTTTTGTGTTTTTGATAAAGAAACAAGCAAACAAAGCAAAAATAAACTAAGCAAAACAAAAATAACAAAGTAAAGAGATTGGTTATGAGGGACTCCCCTTGTGAAGATGTCACGACTCGACAACAAATACTTGAGAAAAATACTTGCTGGCTCGAGATTGATGTCGAGCTCATTGGGGAACACCAAGAGGAAGGTATGATGAGCACAATAGTAAGTTTCCCTCAGTTATGAAACCAAGGTTATCGAACCAGTTGTCATAGAAATGGCCACGACAGTCGCTGCTACTGGCAGCGATTGATTGTAACGTGAGGAAGAGCCGGCGACCATCTACGGTGCGAGATGGGGGCGGATGCACATGGTTTACCCAGGTTCGCCCCCCCATAGGGTAATGACCTACTCCTGCTAGATTGGATTAATGGAGAGTGAGTTACAGGGGTGGCGAGCTCGGCGTCTAAGCAGCGAGTCGCTTGAGGGGGTGTATGATGGAACGTAAATCCTCAAGGTACCCTAGGGAGGTTTATATATGAGCCACATCGCTAGGGTTTATAGTTTACCACCGAACAAGATATGGATTCGGAGGCTTTTGACCTAATCCGACTGGGCTTCAAGTATGCTTCTGGGCCTTCAGTCTCTAGTCGCCAGGCCCTCTCCTTCATGGCATTCCAGTCGCCGTCCTTCAGGCCCACTCGCAGACCCTTCGACCCAATCAGAACGTCCTGCTGGGCATACCCCGTTCGGCATATCCCCATCAGTAGTCCCCGAGGCCATTGTTGATTTAGGCGTAGGTGTCCTTTTGGCGGTCGGAGTAAGCGAGCCCAATTTGGGCGCCTAGCCGAATCGGCGATGGACTCCCAGTCACTGCTCCGGCAAATGTCACGGCTGCCAAGTCGTTGCTTCGGCGAGTGGACCGGGCTAGCTGCTAGCGAGTGGAATGGAGGAGTTGGACCGTCAACTTGGTCAAACTATCCGTTGGATATTCCAATGGTAACTTCGGCGTAATTACCGCAGGTAACGGCTACCCCTATTTCGGCGGGTAATGTTCCTCTATAAGGGGAGTGGCGAATCAGCTCTGCAGATCCTTCCCCGCATTCTTCATTCTCCACATTCATTCTTCCTGCCTTCCTTCGATTCGAACCTTCCGCACCGAGCGACTCCACATCATTCCCGATGGCGCCTCCCAAAGGCTTATGGGGGAAATCCAAGTGCACCACGGCTCAGTTCAAGTCCTTTGAGGACGCCAGAGTCCTCCGTAAGGGGAACTGGCGGGTTCCCCTCCCTCCGAGACCGAGCCAAAGCCGCGAGCCGGCGAATTCATTTGTTTCACCAGTCATCTGGAGAGAGGTTTTGGGTTTCCCACCTCGCTCTTCTTCCGGCGCTTCTATGCGTATTACACAATCAAGCCATCGGATCTTGGCCCGCATAGCATCGAGCAGCTGGCGATCTTCGTCGCCTTCTGCGAGTGCTACCTCGGCTACAGGCCGTATTTTCCGCTGTGGCTGGAGCTCTTCCATGGCCGCATCGGGCGCGAGGCATCCGATGGTGTTACGTTTCAATTGAAGCCAAATACCAACTTCATCAAGCTCCTTCTACCGAAGAAAGCCGCCAGCGAGTGGAAAAAGAGCTGGTTCTATGTGAAGGAATCCACTCCCTCCGGCGAGGTGGCTCTTCGCGAGTTCGTCGCCGAAAGGAGCGAGCCTCGTCGGCTGGCGCCAAAGAAGCTTCCTGAAGACCATAGGATGGCTGTCGCGGAGATGATGGACCAGATCCATAGGTTGAAGGATCAGGGGCCAACTTCAACCAATCTTTACAACTGCTGGCTCAGACGGTGCCTGGTCCCACTAGAGGCTCGGCCGCATTGGATGTACGAGTACATCGGGAAGCACGACCCCTCCCGAACCAGCAAAGAGTCGTGGGAGGCCAAGGATTATAAGGCCGCCCTGAAGAAGATTACTGACGTGGAGTTTACCACCATATCAGTCGGGCTTGTCCCCTATACTCCTGTGAAGAATGAAGCCCCCACGGTAAGTTTTCTCTCTAGTCGCCATTCCTGCAATATCATTCGCAGTCGCATCATTTGGTATTCACTCGTGGTTGTTCTCAGCTGTTCCAGGTGTTGGAAGGCTGGCTCCCTCCACTCGACGAAGAGGTTCCCCGGGAGCTCGAAGAGGCCTCCGAAGGAAGCTCCTCCGAAAGCGACGAGGAAGAGGAGGAGGTTCCTCCCCTAGCGTCTACGGCTCACAAGACTCTCATGCAGAAGCAGCACAAATTCGAGGCGCGTCACAGTCTCAACGAACGCGAAGGGGGAGACGAGATCGTGCAAGAGCATACGTCTTGCCACACAGCCACACCGGCGAAACCCACGCGCAGACCAAAGTCGCCAACACGGAAGCTAGCATCACTCTCGAAGTCAGCGGTGGTGTTTGAGTCTGACGATGACTCCGATGATGAATATGCCACCGATTTTTCATCCAAGATCCCTGAGGGTGCGATACCAGTGAAGGGATTGGGGGACGAGGACACCGAGGCGGCGATAGAGGTCCATCTGGCGGCGATCGCGCCTAAAGCTTCGAGGGACCCGAGCTCGGAGGCGGCTGAGGTCGTGGTGTCGAGATTGCTGCAACCTTTGCAGGCAGCCGCATCTCAGGAGCCGGAGATTCCAGCGACTGCAGCCTCATCATCAAGAAGCCCGCGGTGTCATGGGCTTCAGATGTCTTTGAAAGGGGTCTCACATGCAAGCTGGGCCCAGAGCTAGACAAACCCGCCCACATCAGCACCGGGCTACGCGTTCTTCCGATCGCTAAGTAAGTATTGACCTTTCATTCCGAGTCATGTCTTGTTTTTGTATTGTCACTGTATTGATTGTGGAAGTCTGGGCAGATCTAGGGCCAAGAAGATTTGCCGTCCTTCAGTGGCGAAGATTCTGCCAGTCGCCACCATGGGAGAGGGCGACCTCCCCAAGAAGAGGAAACCTGCCGGAGATGCGGCGACCGCGGAAGGTGCAAAGAGGCAGAAGGGGAGTGCCGACGATGCGGTGGCGATGGATAGCGCCAAGGAGTCTGATCTCGCTGCAGTTGCCGAAGAAGTGGTGGCAGCGTGGTCAGAGCCAGTCGTGGTTGCGCCTGTGACGGAGGCGCCGGCTCCGACGACCAGTGCCCCGGCTAGGGCGTCGGCAACATTCCCGTTGTTCATGGCTAGGGGGTTTCCAGGCGTGGCGGACACCCAGTCTCCACAGAGCCCAGAGATCGTGGATGCAGACATTGGGTCCCGTCGTGGGCGCACTTCCTTCACGATCCCGTCAACTGTCGTCGGAGAACTCCATAGGATGCTTGGCGCCGCCATTCAGGTACGTCCAGTCCCCGAGTTCCTAGCTGCTGAATTTCAGCAGCTAGGTACTGGTTTTCTTCTATTCTCCAGTCCCCGAGCTCCTAGTCGCTGAATTTCAGCGGCTAGGAACTGAACTTCTTTCTACTCTCCAGTCCCCGAGTTCTTAGTCGCTGAATGTCAGCAGCTAGGAACTGGATGTAGTTCTTAGTAAGTACTGAGTTTTGTTGTTTTTTGCAGGGTTTGCAGAGGGAATCGACCGACTGACAGGCCGCAAGGGAGCGCTTGGAGCGGGATCTGCGCGTGGCGCAGGAGGCGAACCGACGACTCCAGGAAACTATTGGTAAGTACTTGCTTCTTTTGCTTTTTCTCTTTTAGATGTGAACTATTGGTGTGTGACACGTTGATGATTTATCTTTTAGATGGTCTCCCGGCTGCAATTTCCAAGGCCCGTGAAGGGTATGTTCCAGTCGCCGAGCTAGACGCAGCGAATGGGCAAATTGCCTCGCTGATCCATGACTTGGAGGAGGCAAAAGCGACCTCAATTTCGTCTGAGGACCGAGCGAAGGCTGCTGTCGTTGCGGCTGAAGAGGAACACAAGGCCACAGATTCGATCATCGTGGGGTTGTAGAATGACCATGCCGCCTTGGAGAAGCACGTCACGGAGAACTGCCTCAAGCTTCTCGGTGAGTCTCCGTCTTTTGCTTAACTCGTTTGGCGAGTCCCTAATTGGGGAAGTCCGTAGTTTCACTGACGTCTAATTTTGCAGCTGTGATAGGGCAAAGCGACCCGGTGGTTCAGATCTTCAACGCTTCGCAGTGCGTGACTGCCGTGGTGAACGTGGCCACGGCTTCGACGTTGTGTGTCCAAGCGGTTCTCCAAGGCATGTCCCCCACCGAGGTTATTCATAGGGGGCTTACGGAAGTGTGGCACTATCTGGAGGAGGAGCCTGTCGTCGTGGAGTGGATGGCACGCTCGGCATTCAGGCACGGAGCCACCACGGCATTGAGCCTAGGTCTTGCCACTTCCCTGACGACTTCGACCTTGACGACGTCACCAGCGGTTACCCATCGGCGATTGGCACGGTGGAGATGTCCGAGGTGCTGAAGCTGACTGCCAAGGCCGCCCCTTTTGCTGATCGGGTGTTGGCGATGGGGGATCTTCTGCCGTACCAGGACACGGTGCTGGCACCTGGTGACCTCGAGCCGGAGCATCGTGACATGAAGTCGGAGCAGCCCTTCTGGTCGGCATTGTCGAAGTCGCTGACGACCTACCCGATGAATCCGTGGTAGCCGTTCGTTCGTGTCAAGGGAGGTGGTGGTGCTTCTTCATCAGGTCCTGCGGAATAGATAGTATCGTTGGGTAATTTGTAATATATGCCAAGTGGCGAATGCTGTAATGTGAACAATATTTTGAGTAAGGGGAGTCAATCGACTCATATTGCGACCATAATTGTGTGGTGTGTTTATTTTTGTTTGAGCGAGTCCCCGAGCGCGTCCGCCCTTTAATGGGGTATAACTCGATTGTATACTTATGTGTTTTCTTTTGGTTGTGCACTGTTTTGTCCCTTGTGTCTTCTGAGGGGGCGAGTCCCCGAGCGCGAGTGGGATTGTTTTGTAGGCGAGTCTCCGAGCATGGTGCTCAAACGTATTGGGCGCGTTCCTGTTGTAGGTTGTTTTAATGCGTTGTTTGTAACGCGTCTCTTCCCCTGGCTCGGAAAGCCAGTCGCTGGGCGAGTCCAAGGCAGCTCTCTTACTTGGTGTGTCCCCGAGCCGCGTGAGGATTCCATTCTTGCGGAGTCCCCATCCGTGGTACTTAACCGTTCGAGTCGCTTTGCGTGAGGATGGGAAGGACGGGTCGCTGTGAGGAGCGTATACTGGTCGTCTTGGCCCAGTGGGCCAGTCGAGCTAGGCGACTCCGATGGAGGCTCCGGATTGGCGTATTCGTGGACGTCCTAGGGACCGAATATTTTCGGTGCCCTTAGGCTGCACTACTTAGCCGTGCCGGTCGCTCGACCAAGGATTGACTTCCATAGGTAGCGTATTGCTAATTTGTACGAGTGCGAGTGGCACAAGAATATGGCGAGTAGACACAATTTGTGCGATCCGAATGAATTTCATTATATATGCTAGCTGAGTAGAAGTTGGGGTTCTATGTATAGAACTTTTGGAGAAGGTTTACATTCCATGGCCTTCCGACCTCGAGCTGGCCGTCACCCCGTATGTCGATGAGGTAGTAGATGTCGTTGCCGAGGACTCGCCCGATGGCGAATGGTCCCTCCCATGGGGGGAGAGTTTGTGCATGCCCTTCTTGTCCTGGGCCAGTCGGAGGACCAAGTCGCCCTCCTAGAAGGTGCGGGTCCGGACTCGGCGGCTATGGTAGCGGCGGAGTCCTTGTTGGTAGATGGCGGTGCGGGAGCAGGCCAGGTCACGTGCCTCGTCGAGTTGGTCGACGCTGTCTGGGCGGGCGACCTCGTTGGTCGCCTCGACGTAATTTGCGACTCGAGGTGAATTGTGCTCCAGGTTAGTTGGCATTACGGCCTCGACGCCATACACCATGAAGATAGGTGTGAACCCGGTGGAGCGATTGACGGACGTGCGGATCCCCCATATTACAGAGGGGAGCTCGTCAACCCAGCATCCTGGGGTGCGCTCGAGGGGCACCTGGAGTCGCGGCTTGAGCCCATGGAGGATACTCTGGTTGGCGCGTTCTGCTTGGTCGTTCGACTTCGGGTGGGCGACTGAAGCGAGGTCGAGTCGTATGCCATGTTCTTCACAAAATTCCGCCATTGCCCCCTTGGCGAAGTTGGTGCCGTTGTCTGTTATGACGTTGTGCGGGTAGCCGTACCAGTAGATGAGCTCGCATAAGAACTTGGTGGCCGTCTTGCCGTCGCACTTTTTGATCGGCTTGGCCTCGACCCATTTGGTGGACTTGTCGACCACGACCAGGAGATCGGTGAAGCCGGATGGGGCCTTCTTGAACGGGCCTACCATGTCCATGCCCCATACGGCGAATGGCCATGTGATAGGGATGGTCTTGAGTGCCTAACCAGGGGGTGCGTCTGGTGGGTGTACTTCTGGCATCCGACGCATCGCTGGATGATGTCGGTGGCGTCAGCGTGTGCGGTGAGCCAGTAGAAACCGTGACGCATGGCCTTGGCGACCAGCGATTTGGCGCCAACGTGATGGCCGTAGTTGCCGGTGTGAATGTCCTGGAGGATCTTGCGGCCTTTTTCTGGCTGTACGCAGCGCTGGAACACGCTAGTCATGCTGTGTCTGTGGAGCTCGCAGTTGATGATGACGAAGGATTTGTAGCGGCACACGATCATTCGCGCCCCCGTCTCGTTGCTTGGGAGGATCTTGTGCTCGAGGAAGGCGACGTATGGTGCCGTCCCGTCGCTAGGCTCCACAACCATGGCGACTAGGGCCGGCTCCGGCTATAGTGGTATCCCGATGTCGATCTCCTTTGGTAGGGTGACTGAAGGTTTGTGGATGATGTCGAGGAAGACACCTGCTGGTGGCGCTTGTCGGGCCGACCCGATGCGGGAGAGGGCGTATGCCTCCTCGTTCTTGCATCTATCGATCCACTCGACGGAATAGCCGTCAAAGTGTCCTCCCAGCTGGTCTACCGCTTGGCGGTACGCGTTCATTGTTGGAGAGACGGCGTCGCATGTCACGGTGACCTGGCCGGCGACTAGGTCGGAGTCGCCATAGCATCATAAGCAGTTGATGTTCATCTCCTTAGCAGCCCTCATGCCGTGGAGGAGGGCCTCGTATTCTGCCATGTTGTTGGTGCAGGGCTTGAAGTTGAGGTGGAGCACGTAGCGGAGCTTGTCTCCCTTGGGAGAGGTTAGTATGACCCCGGCCCCTGCGCCGTCGGCATTCTTGGAGCCGTCAAAATGGAGCGACCAGTAGTGGAGGTATGGCAGCTTCTCTGGCTGCTGTGCTTCTTCCCAATCTGCGAGGAAGTCAGCTAGGGCTTGTGACTTGATCGCTTTGCGGGGCTCGTATTTGATGTCGTGGACGCCGATTTTGACGGCCCACTTGGCGACTCGCCCGGTCGCCTCGCGATTGCGTATTATGTCCTGCAAAGGTGCGGAGGAGACCACCGTGATCGGGTGCTCGTGGAAATAGTGCGGGAGTCGCCGCTGAGCTTGGAATACCGCGTACACCAGTTTCTAGTACTGCGGGTAGCACTGTCGTGATTCCATCAGGACTTCGCTGATATAATAGACAGGGCGCTGTATGGGGCGCTCCTTGCCCTCCTCCGGTCGTTCGACGACCATCACGGTGCTGACGACTCGAGTGGAGGCCGCCACGTAGACAACATTGGCTCTTTGTCGAGTGGAGCAGTGAGGAGTGGAGCCACGAGTAGCACTTCTTTGAGTGCTTTGAGTGCATCGTCCGCCTCCGCATCCCATTGGAACGTGGGGTTCTTGCGCATCAGGCGGTAGAGAGGCATTGCCTTCTCGCCTAGTCGGGGGGTGAAGCGACTGAGGGCCGCGACTCGCCCGGCCAACTTCTGGACATCGCGCAGGCACTCAGGTTTCCCGAGTCACGCGATGGTGTTGATCTTGGTGGGGTTGGCCTCGATGCCACGCTTGGAGACTACGTATCCCAGTAGCTGTCCTGTGGGGACGCCGAAGGTGCATTTTCCTGGGTTCAGCTTGAGTTTGTACCTCCGCAGATTAGTGAAGGTCTCAGCCAGGTCGGCGAGCAGGCCCTCCTGGCGGGTGGATTTTACCACCACGTCGTCGATCTAGACGTGGATGTTGCGGCCAATTTGGCTCGCGAGGCACTCCTACATGCACCTTTGGTATGTAGCGCCGACGTTCTTGAGGCCAAACGTCATGGTCATTTAACAGAAGGCGTCGAATGGCATGATGAACACCGTCTTCTCCTCGTCCTCGACCGCCATCTTGATCTGGTTGTAGCCAGAATATGCGTCGAGGAAGCACAGCGACTCTGATCCCGCGGTCGAATCGATGATCTGATCGATGCGCGGTAGGACGAACTCCTCCTTCGGGCAGGTGCTGTTGAGGTTTGTGTAGTCGATACACATTCTCCATGTGTTGTTCTTCTTCAGAACCAGGACTAGGTTTGCCAGCCACTTGGAGTATTTGATTGGCCGAATGAAGCCTGCGGCTAGCAGGCATTGTACTTCTTTGGCAATTCCTCGACGACGCTCTTTATTGAAGGGTCGTAGCGACTGCTTTACTGGTCGCACTTTGGGGCCAGCGTTTAGTTTGTGCTCAGCGAGTTCCCTCAGGACACCTGGCATGTCAGATGGTTTCCATGTGAAGATGTCACGGTTCTCACGGAGGAACCCGATGAGCGTGCTTTCCTATGCGGGGCTCATGTACGCCCCGATGGTGACCGTCTGGCTGGAGTCGCCCGGGACGAGCTCGACGGTGCGGGTGTGCGTGGTCGCCTCGGATGTGGAGTTCACGATGGTTGGCTTCTTCAGGATGGTGGGGTCGTCCTTGTTGATGTTGCCCGCATATTTCGCGAGCTCCCCTGCGTGATCGGTTTCTGCAGCGATGACGATGTTGGCGAGCTCGACTCCCTTATCCTCGCATTCCACGGCCATATCGGGGTCGCCGTGGACGGTGATGATGCCGCTCGGCCCTGGGAGCTTCATCATGTTGTACGCGTAGTGGGGGTCGCCATGAATTTGGCAAACGTCTGGCGCCCCAAAGACGCATGGTAGGGCTGGAAGTTCACCAGCTCGAACTCGATTCGCTCGGTGCGGTAGTTCGCCGGTGTGCCGAAGGTGACGAGTAGCGTCACTTTTCTGATCGGGTATGCCTTCCGACCGGGGACGATACCGTGGAAGGTTGTCAGGGTCGGCTGGATTGCCGACTCCGGGAGCTGTAGCCTCTTGAACGTGTCCAGATACATGATGTTGATGGAGCTCCCGCCGTCCATCAATGTCTTGGGTAGCCAGTAATTGGCCACTTTGGGCCTGACTACCAGGGCGACTCGCCCTAGGTACTCGATTCTCGGGGCATCGTCCTGGCGACTCTAAGTGATGCTCTGCTCGGACCAGTTGAGGAAGCGTGGGATGTCGACCTGTGTCACCACATTGACGGCGACTGTGCGGGCGAGCACCTTCCTATCGCGCTTGGTGCCGAGTCCGGTGAAGGTGTGTAGCGAGCCGACGGTGTTGCCGAAGCTGCCGACGTTTCCTTTGTCCCTTGGCGGGTTGTTGTTGGGGTCCTTCCTCGCTCGCCTCGCCTTTTCAATCTCTTTGAGAGAGTGGCAATCCGCGGTGGTGTGGGTGGCGGGTTTTCCCTCCCTGCTATGGTAGATGCAGGGCTGATTGAGCAGGGCTGCGGGGTCGAATTTCAGCCTTGCTGTATTGTTGGAGAGGTAGTTTCCGCTGTCGCGGTAATTTCCTCCGTCACGGCGGTAACTCTTGGGGTCACGTTGGCCATAGCCGGCGTTGGCGACGAAGTGGACTCGCCCATCTGTGCGGCGCTTGCCGGTGATGCGGGTGTTGCTATAGCGCATGTCGCGTAGGCGCCCGCTGTCGTGGATGCTGGTTCGGTGTCTTCCTCCCGACTCGTCGTCGGAGTCTTGGTTGGGGTCCTCCTCCGCGTAGCATTTGGCGATCTCGAGGAGGTCGGGGATGTTGTCGAGCGTCCAGTATACCCTCTTGATCTTAGCGACCAGGGGTTCATACCGGCACGTGTTCTTGAAGCAATGTATCGCCGTATTTGGGTGGATGCCGAAGGCGTTGATCCATAGTTCTTGCCACCTTTGAATCCAACGGCGAGTCGACTCGCGTTGTCCCTGGATGCATCGCTCCAAGTATTCTATGGTGGTGGCATGGGTGTAGGAGCCCTCGAAGTGCCTGATGAAGGCGTCCCGCATTTCTTCCTAGGAATCGATGCTGTCGGCAGGGAGGGTGTTGATCCATTGCCGAGTCGCACCCTCCATTATTAGGGGGAGGTAGCGAGCGGCAAGCAGGTCGGTGTGGCCGGTGATTACCATCGCCATGAGGTATGTGTCCAGCCAGACGGCTGGATCGTATGTCGGGTCATACTTTTCGATCTCCTTGGGCGCTTTGAAGTTGGCGGGGTATTTTTCCCCACGGATCATGGACCCGAAGCATTGCGGTCCGACTCGACTGAGCGAGCCTCTTGGTTCGGGGTCACCGCGATTGGTGAGGGTATGCCTCAAGTTGTTGGGCTGGCGCGCCCGCCAAGCCTGGTTGTTGACGATGTGCGTTCGGGTATCAATGCGTTATTCGCCGGTCGTGGCGTGTTGGTGGATAGCGCGGGGTTGGTGGCCCGTGGTTGATTCACCAGGGGCTGCGGTGGAGGGCAGGTCAATGCGTTGGCGACAGTGGGGTGACCGCTTGATGCTGCTCTGCTTGCCGAGGAGCGGGAGTATATCCGTCCCCGCGGGTCGACTCCCGCAGCTTGTTGCTCGACGGCCCTGGCGAGTAGGGCCTTGGCGTACTGGATCTGCAGCGCGCCGTCGCCTTGGACATCGAGGTTGGCAACCGCGGCGTCGGTCGCGACGAAATTGTCCATCGAGGTGGAGTAGAGAGGGAGCCCGTTGGCGTCGCGGGCCTGTGGCGAGATGATGATCCGCGGTTGATCCGGCGGGAGCGCGCGGCCAATGGGTAGTGGAGGGGCTCCAGTCGCCGGTGCGCCGGGTGGCGGTCTAGCAGGGTTGCTTCCGCCTGGCGGCGCGTTCTCGCAGTATTCGCGCTCGAACACACGTGCGGGGTCGCTTTCGTCGTTGAAGTTCAGGATGCGGCCCTGGACGTTGGAGTTTAGGCGAGTCCTGATGCGGCGCTGGTGATAGAGCGATAGCTCCCGCGCTGTTTCTCGCTCGAGGCGGTATTTCTTGCGCTCGGCGAGCTCGTTGCGTTGCGCCTCCGCGAGTTGTAGGCAGGCTTCCTCCACCTTTGTTGCCGAGGCAGTCGGCGGGATCGGCATGGAGAACGGATCTGGCGGGGCGGTCATGTTGCCCGCCATATAGATCGCGTTAAAGCGATTGGATCTGGCGCGGAAGTCTTCAGGCGACTCTGAGCCGGAATCGGAGTCAAAGATCCCGAGGATGGAGGAGTCCTCAAAATCCTCCGGGTTGGAGACTTGCGTGATTGAGTCTTTTTGTGATGCCGCGGTGATAGATCCATCGACCGAGGCAGGGGTCGCGAAGTCGGCGTCGTCGTTTAGGGCCTCATCGTTTGTGGCGGCGTTGGTCTCGGCCGCGTTGCTGGCGGCCGAGTCATACTCGGCGACGAGGCTCCTGATGGAGTGGACCTGCTCCTCCGAGAGCAGATCGCGGTACGGCCGCGATCCACCAACGATCATTATCGCAGCTAGGTCGACCGCGCCGGTGAAGCCGATGAAGAGGTTGATGGAGCTGACCGGCATCACCGCGCCGTGAGTGACCGGGCGTGACGCCGGGATGTAGCTGCTGCACAGGATCTATAAGATCCCGCCGATGGCGATCATGCGGCCGATGGCGAGCGGCCGACCGATCAGCGAATAAGGTCTCCCCGCAGAACTCAGGCCAGTCCTGCTATGCCCCACGGTGGGCGCCACTGTCGTGGAAATGGCCACGGCAGTCGCTGCTACTAGCAGCGATTGATTGTAACGTGAGGAAGAGCCGGCGGCCATCTGCGGTGCGAGATAGGGGCGGATGCACATGGTTTACCCAGGTTCGGCCCCCCAGAGGGTAGTGACCTACTCCTGCTAGATTGGATTAATGGAGAGCGAGTTACAGGGGTGGCGAGCTCGGCGTCTAAGCAGCGAGTCGCTTGAGGGGGTGTATGATGGAACGTAAATCCTCAAGGTACCCTAGGGAGGTTTATATATGAGGCACCTCGCTAGGGTTTACAGTTTACCACCGAACAAGATATGATCAGAGGCTTTTGACCTAATCCGACTGGGCTTCAAATACTCTTCTGGGCCTTCAGTCTCCAGTCGCCAGGCCCTCTCCTTCGTCGCATTCTAGTCGCCATCCTTCAGGCCCACTCGCAGACCCTTCGGCCCAATCGGAACGTCCTGTTGGGCATACCCCGTTCGGCATATCCCCATCACCAGTAGGAGCAAGGAAACACCTCCAAGGTGTTGTTTCCAACTTGGAATCCTACACAACACAACCACAGAAATTTTCCCCAACCTTACAGTGAGGTTGTCAATCTCACCGGTTTTGCTAAAAACAATGGATTAAACGTATTGTGTGGAAGAAAGTAATAGCTTGTAGAAAGTAAACAGACAGTAGTAAATAGTTGTAGATTGATAGTAAAATAAAGGACTGGGGTCCATAGTTCACTAGTGGTGATTCTCCTTAAGATAGATGACATGTTGGGTGAACAAATTATAGCGGGGCAATTGACAAACATCGAGAAAGCATACATGCATATACTAATCATCTTGACTCCTATGAGATTTGATTGGGCATTACAACATTATACATAGATCGTAATCCAACTACATCTATGACTAATAATCCACCTTCTGGTTATCAATCCGAACCCCCTCCAGTACTAAGTTGCAAGCAACAGATAATTGCCTTACACATTGCGTGTAAAGTAAACAATACGATTGTTCTATGAACAGAGGATTGTTGTTTTCTCCCTAGTAGCAACAACACATCTAGTACCTTAGAGATTTCTATCACTTCCCCAGATTACTAGAGGCATGAAGCAACTATCGAGCATAAATACTCCCTCTTGGAGTTTCTATCATTTACTCGGCTAAGATATCTACTAACAACGAAGAGCATGCAAGATCACAAATAACAAAACATGATAGAATCAATAATAAATCTGAAATAGCATCTCAATATCCATCAGATCCCCGCAAACACAACATGTATGATTACAAATAGATGATCTTGATCATGAATGGAGCTCACAAGATCTAAACATGATGGCACAAAGGAGAAGAACCAACCATCTAGCTACTACACGGACCCGTAGTCCAAGGATGAACTACTCACGCATCACACCGGAGGCTTGCATGGTGATGAAGAAGGCCTCTAGGGTGAATTCTCCCCTCCAGCATGGTGCCATGAAGAGCTTTAGATCCCTCCCGATCTATGGATGGAGATGACGGCGGCTATAGACTCTTTCATGGAATTTTGATCGGGTGCTTAGGGTTTCTGTATCGGAGGCATCTTATAGGCGAAAGGGGAGGCCGAGGGGTGCCCTAGGCGGCCACACCACCCCCTAGCGCGGGCCAGGCCTGGCCGCGTGGCCAGGTGGTGTGGGAGGCCCCTGGCCCCTCTCCGTCTTGTATTCTCGCTCTGTGTCCCCCTTGGTGAAATATTGACTTCGGCTTTTGTCCCGTCCAATTCCGAAAATATTCATTTTCTGACTTTCCTAGAACCAAAAACAGTAGAAAACTGGCAGCTGGCACTATGGCATCTTGTTAATAGGTTAGTTCTAGAAAATGTGTAAAAATACTCCAAAGTGTGGATAAAACATAAGAAAGTAGATATAAAACAAGCATGGAACATCAAAAATTATAGATACATTTGCAACGTATCACGGACCAAGATCTGACGGCTTGCTCACGTATGCCAATAAACCGCTGGAAGAAGATGGAGGGGAATCTTGCCCATCTCCAGTGGCTCGAAACATATGAATTGCCACATGAGGCTTCGGCTCGACCTCAGAGGGCGCGGGGATTCACCAATTCCCCTTGTAGAGAACCCCCGCATGCTCGAACGACTTGAGTTGCACGGCAGTGCATTTGGATTTCCCCCACAGATCCCTCGAAGGAGCCATTGGAGAGAAGATGAGGTCGCTTGGTCTAGAAATTCTAGATCGCATGGAGATAGAGAGATTGGGGGAGCGCGGGAGTAAGGAATGCAGAAGAAGATTCGTGAGTCTCCTCACCACTCTCCTTATAAGGGTAACACTACCCGCCAATCTCGGGATAGCCGTTACTTGCGGTAATTACGCCGAAGTTACCATTGGATTACCCAACAACTAGTTTGACCAAGTTGGCGGTCCAACTTCTTCCACTCGACTCGCCTGCTGATACGCCTTGTCCAATCGACGGGGGCAGCGACTTGAGCATGAATGCATTCACCAAAGCTACGACTGGAAACCAGGTGGGAAAATTTCCTCCATTCTCGACAAAGTCCATCACCAATTTGACTGGGCATCCAAATTGGACTCGCCTACTCCGACTGCCAAATGAACACCTGCGCTGAATCAACGATGGCCTCGGGGACTACTGATGGGGATATGCCGAATGGGGTATGCCTAGCAGGACGTTCCGACTGGCCCAAAGACTTGCGAGTGGGCCTGCCGGACAGCGACTGGAATGCGACTAAGGGGCGTGTCTGGCGATTGGAAGCTGGAGGCCCAGAAGCGTAGCTGAAGCCCAGTCGGGTTAGGTCAAATCATACGAATCCTTGACTGGTTCGGTTGTAAACAATGTAAACCCTAGCGAGGTACCCCCTATATAAACCTCCCTAGGGTTCCCTTTGTACTCACGTCCCATCATACACCCCATCTAGCGACTCGCTGCTTAGACACCGAGCTCGCCACCCCTATAACTCGCTCTCTGCCAATACAATCTAGCAGGATGTAACTACCTCGGTGAATTACGCTCTTAGTTACAAGCCTGGATGAGCGGAAATGGTTAAAATAGTACGGTGGGGCCCAAATGCCACTCACAGGTAGACCTTTCGGCCGTCCTAACCATTTCCAAACATTGGGACAAGGACGAGCGGCGTAATCGGCAGGCAAAGGGATCAACTACATACACAAATGAGTATGTATGCAAGCCACCATACAACAGTCCTCAGAGCCATTCCATCTAAAAGAAATAGAAATATTGCAACGCCATACGGCAAGATCCAAATATCCTAGATAGATATAATAGTTTAGGATAGCTCCTCATACATCAAACATCCGAGTATCAGGCGGAAGCGGAAAACAAGATCCGAGTACGGATAAGAAGCAAATCGGCATAAGATGCCCCATAAATAAACACATCCCGCCCACAGATCTCACGGATCCCTGTTCCCGGAATCTCTACACCGAGTGATCGTTGCCAACATCGTCTGCTCCTCCACCCAAAGATCCATCTTGCGAGTTTACCTGTTCATCTGAATCAAACAATTTATCGTGTGAGACACTAGGGGTACTCAGCAAGTCTTTATGCCTCTAAAGGGGACAAAACCTGGGGTGACGCAATTGCAGCAAAAGATAATACCTAACAATTCTATAGATACTCGCTAACCATCCGCCTAACCAAAGATAGACGGATGTCCGTGAATTATTAACAACAGTTATAACAGTAATGTTAACAGATCCATCCTCCCCCTCGCTTACCAACGAGGAAGCAGACGAACAGCCCCCCATCCGTTGGCAGTTTTATTATCCATTCCATGAGTGTTGCACTATTTACTAGTCAGGTACTTAGTCAAATTAAAAGCGGTACTTTAGTTATACTTGTCTATGATCGAGAAACTGTGCTCCAAGTCGTCCATAACCGCGGACACGGCTTTCCGAAAGATTTACCCTGCAGGGGTGCACAAATAGCAACACACACTCGATCAACCTCGGAAAAACCAAATCAAAACCCAACGAGGCATTCACGACAAAGCGATCACAGGATTCAGAAATATTTCAGGGGGCCACCCCATTAAGCTACCCGCAACGAAGTTGGCCGGCTCCGAGACGGACTCAAGGTTTGCGTCAATGGCTGTAAACGACTGGGAACCCGAAAGTGTGACTGGGCTTGTCGATACCGCGAAAACACTCCGCTTACCTAAACAGTATAGGTGCTCCTCGCACAATCTTAAATAAAGCAGTAAAGCATGGCATAAGTACAAAATAGTAATAAAGCCCCAAACTACTTTGTGGCCCCAAGAAATAAGAATGAATCAAGCTCTGGCTCAGGGGGGTTCATAAGCCTCCCGGATGTGGATAGCGTGAATATTCAAGGAACAGGAATCAAGTACTCGGGGTCCTACGGGACACAAGTGAGCATGAAAAACCAAATAGCAGATATTGCTCACCGGTGCCACTTTCATTAGTTATCCCATTACTAGTCAGGTACTTAGTCAAATTAAGAGCGGTACTTTAGTTATACTTGTCTATGATCGAGAAACTGTGCTCCAAGTCGTCCATAACCGCGGACACGGCTTTCAGAAAGTTTTACCCTGCAGGGGTGCACAAATAGCAACACACACTCGAGCAACCTCGGAAAAACCAAATCAAAACCCAACGAGGCAGTCACGACAAAGCGATCATAGGATTCAGAAATATTTCAGGGGGCCACCCCATTAAGCTACCCGCGTCGAAGTTGGCCGACTCCGAGACGGACTCAAGGTTTGTGTGGACGGCGGTAAACGACTGGGAACCCGAAAGTGTGACTGGGCTTGTCGATACAGCGAAAACGTGTCACGGACCTAAACAGTACAGGTGCATCCTCGCACAAACTTAAATTAAGCAGTAAAGCATGGCATAAGTACAGGAGAGTAATAAAGCCCCAAACTAATTGTGGCCCCAAGAAATAAGAATGAATCAAGCTCTGGCTCAGGGGGGTTCATAAGCCTCCCGGATGTGGATAGCGCGAATATTCAAGGAACAGGA
Organism: Avena insularis; assembly: GCA_023614405.1. NCBI lineage: Eukaryota > Viridiplantae > Streptophyta > Magnoliopsida > Poales > Poaceae > Avena > Avena insularis. Next base: position 277,408,370 of record CM042692.1, read on the forward strand.
ATCAAGTACTCGGGTCCCACGGACACAAGTGAGCCTGAAAAACCAAATAGCAAATATGGCTCACCGGTGCCACTTTCATTAGTTATCCCACTACTACTCAGGTTAAGTTGTTTAGGTACCTCGTTATCCATCAGACACTCACATACCCTACACATGCGGTTCTACGACTCGCATGGCTCAAACAACTCCTGTAGTAATGGCTCATGGGATGGAGGAACAAGCTTCGGTGGGGTTTAAAAGTAAAGGCTATGCAGTACTTGGGATTCAGTTTAATGCAATCGCGACTCAATGATGCAAGAAAAAGATAGAGGCAATAGGTACTATATGTATGCAAGCATGTGGTAGTGCTTGCCTGGTAGCTCAGTTGAAGCGAGAGAAGGATCTGGGTAGTGCTCCTGGGTCTCTTGATATATCCCCTGCTCAGTGTCTATTCGAAGAAGAACCAAACAAACAAGGGCCAACATAAATAAAGTGCACAAGCATATGAATAAAATGCGACAAGCAAACAATCATGCCATGATGAATGATGCACAATTTGCATGGCAATAAAGTAGCATGGCATGGGTGAGGTGTGGAATACAAGAATAAAGCATTTTATGGCGTTTTAGTCACCTTTTATACTCAAATAAGTTGCTGTACACTTTATATTTATATGATGCATGCTGCAATTCAGAACATGGAATGCATAAACAGAAAGGTCTCGTCGAGCTGATCATTTTAGACATATCATTTGTCAAATTTGGAGTTATAAAACAAAAGTTATTAATTAATTAAGGAAAAGGGCATTTTATTTGTAATTTTAATCAACTCGAATTTTAAAGTGTTCAAAATATCTTTTGAAGGGCATATTTGAATTCCTCACATTTTTCTGATTTCAAAACATATATTACATGTTTAATTTGGAATTATATTTTAAAAGTTATTTGAAAACAGATTTGAATTTGAATTTAAAACAAATTTGAAAAGTTTGAATTAAAACAGAAAAACAGAAATCCTTTTCGTACTCAGACAAACCTAGCCATAGACACCGACAAGTGGGTCCAGCGCTGACTCAGCAGCAACCGGCGTGGCGGGGACTGAACTGGACCTTTCTTACCGCGCGTTTGTCTAGCCACCGAGACCGACAGGTGGGACCGGCCGATCCGCGGGGCCACTCACGCGCACGGCCAGCCGGTGGGCGACACGTGGGCGATCCAGGGGAGCGCGGGTTGAGAAGCCACAAAGCGCGGGGGTTTACTTGCAAGAATGTACCGGGGCTGACAGGTGGGGCTCCGGGGACGGCGGGTTCAGGCGGGAAAAACGGCAGGGTTATTTCTGAAAAAGCGTCGCCGCCGCCGGACTGTCTGCTGCGCGCCGATCTGCAGAGACCAGGGGATCGGTCGGAGTTCGGACGACGATGGCGACCAAACGGCGGCGAATCTCGCCAAGCCGCAAAAAGGAAAGATGGAGAGGGTGGTGCGGGCTACAATTCTCGTTTAGCAAGCTCGCACGGAGGCGGCCTACAGCGCGCGGGGCACGACGAAGAACAGAGGCGGGACGGAAGCTGCTGCAGCTGCTGCTGTCTGCCAGAGCGCGACGCGCGGCGGTGCACGGAGGCTGCTCGACGGAGCGCGACGGCGTTGCGGCGGGCTAGAAGGAAAAGGAAGATGTCCGAGAGGTAGAGGTGCTCACCAGCGACCATCCGGTGCAGACAAGCGTGCTCGAGGCGGACCAGATCAACGGCGTGGCTCGTGGCCGGCTTCGTCGGCTCCCTCGCGGCATGGTGGCGTCGATGATGCTCCGGCGAGGTTCAGCCTGCTGCAGGTCGAGCTGACGGTGAGATAGCGGGGAAAGGTACTGGTACTCATGGATCGGCTTGACGTCCACCGGAACGGCAAAGGACAGAGGGGGTCGTGGCTAGGGTTTAGGAGGAGGAGATGGCCATGGCGTCTTGGGAGGAAGAAGGAGAAGGGGTGAGGGGCTTGGGCGCCTCCTAGATGGGATCTGGGTGGGGTGAGGCGGTAGAGAGGAAAAAGGGAAGCACATGGGGGTGGTGGTAGCTTTGCAAAAAGTGGAAAAGAGAGGAGGAAGGATGCATCGGGTAGTCTCTCCTCTTCTCTTCTCTTTGTCTTGAAGACAAAGAAAGGAGTGGGGAGGGCAGATGAGGGGTGAGACGTGGTGGAGCCTGCCTGGTAGGGAGAGAGGGGGAAGCCAAGAGAGAGGGAGAGGGGAAGGGGTAGCTCGGTGTGGCATCCCGCAAAACCACTACTAGAAAATCGCGTTGTTTTTGTGCATTGCATCGTCATCATCATGCATTGTTTGTCTGAAGCTATTTTCGAAACGCCTAGTTTTGTTTTCTTAATAGCCCCCGTCTTTATTTCAAATTAAAACATCGGTCGGTTCGGATCTTTTATTTATCTAAAAACTATTTACAAAAGTTTGCTGCAAATCAAATAAAATTTAAATTATTTTTAGGGGGCAGTCGAACGAGCCGACCCGACCCAGTCGACCACCCCCAGTTCAAAACGGTCCACCCCGAAATCCTAAAACTACCCAACCTAATCTACCCACCCCTCCAGCCACCTCACCCCCACCAATCTCTGGCCGCCACCTCACCCTCTTCCTTCCCTCTACCCAATCCCAGCCCGCCACCTGGCCAACCTCCCTCACCCACTCCCCTCTCACCACTCGACCCACCCACACAGCACACCACGCACGCCACCCTCCCCACACCGCATCCCCACCCCACTGCCTCCCGCTGGCCCCACCCCGGCTGGCCCACCACCTGACCCCGCAGCCCTCTCCTCCCCACCGACGCGACCCCCACCTCGCCCCGCTCGCGTTGCCCCTCGGCCGCCAGCCCCGCTCTTCCCCGTCCTTATTTGCTCCCTCTGCCGCCAACCCCGCCGCCCTCCGTGAGCTCAGCGACCCGACCAGCCCGCCTCGCCACCGACCCCGATCGCGGGCTCCTCCCAGGCGCCTTCCCCACCTCCCTCTCCGGCCCCGTCGCCCCGCCGTCCTCCTGCGCCCCTGCGGCCGCGCCACCGCCGCCAGCAGGGCCCTCCTCCGCCGCCTCTACCGTCCCGCCTCGCCAGGCCGCGTCGCCATCCGACCCTCGCCTCCCGCCGCGCCCTCGGCCTCGCCGGTCCTGCGCCGACCGCCGCCTCCAGCGCCGGCCCCGGCCGTGCCGTGCGCCCGTCCGTCGCCCCTGGCCGCTGCCCCGACGCCGTCAGCTCCAGCCCCGCGTCCGGCCGTCCGTGACCCGCCCGCCGTCCGCCCTCCCCTCTTAGTCATTTTGCCCGAGTCCTCCCCGTCTGCCGGTCCGTCGGTCGACCCGTCGCCCGCTTCCATCGATCGCCGCCCCGTTCCCCTCAGGCCAAGGTCGTCCCCGAACCCCGCCTTCCGGCGACGTGGGCGCTGCCTCTGGCTGTTTCCCTTTGCCGCGTGTGCCCCACCTCGTCGACACCCTTCCTGCGCTAGTACCCCGCCAAGTGATGCGCAGTGGACTAAAGATCTACAACGCTGCAACAAGATCGTCGAACCCTCTCGGCGGACAAGACCAACCCGATGCCGGCCACAGATGATCGAGATGGCACGCCAAGATCTCCCAGTGCCGAGACCCGAGTCTGACCACCGACAATCGAAAACCGTGGAACCGACAAGTTCGCCTAACCGGACACCGTGCGACAAGATCTTCACGGAACCGAAGGTCGCCTTTCGGATCCAAACCCCGAAGCTCGATCTCGAAGATCCGAAGACCGATCCCGGCGCGCCGAACCCCGTCAAACACCAAGACCCTTGGACTCGACAAGTTCGCCGAGAACCGCTCCCGGACCCGGTGACCGCCAAGATCGCCAGATGCGACAAGCGCCGCGCCCGAACACCAAGTTCTCCGTCTTGTATCCGCTCCGCCCGATCCCGAACCTGTCGGACCCGAACCCGGAACCCCAAGTTCGCCGAACCCTAATGTGTGAACCTTTTCCCGAGCCCCTATTTTATAAATGTTAAATATAAAACCTGTTGCATATTAATCATTCATCTCGCATGCATATTTGTGTGGTTTGGGGGCCTTATGCCGATTCACCTCTAATTAAATATGGGGCCCATATGCGGGCAAATCTAGCCTTATATTGGCCTCATTTAAATTATGTGCATCGAACCGGTACTATCTTTTGCCATGTTCAGACCACAATTAAAATTGCGGGGTAGTTAAATAACTTGAACCATATAATTAATTGTCGGGACCCCGGTTCCACTTAATATTGCCAATCGCATCGCATCTTTGCCATGTCATACCTCATACATGCATCATGCCCGATCTTTTGCCGTAGTATTAAATAGTGCATCCGGTGTTTCTTCTAGTGTTTTGGTTCTTCGCGGATAAGGCCGTTGAGTTGATGCGAGTGTCGACCCGACCTTCGGATGAACCTTCGGCAATGTTTTCAGCAGCATCTCCCTTTCTACCTATCTTACTTTTATAGTATTTATTCCCTCCTGTTGATCTATTGCTATCTGTGTTGCGATGCTCTAGTTTTCGTACCCGTGATATCCCTTGCAGCCTTATATTGCCCTGGACACATCCTATTACCTGTTGTTTGGTAGGTAGTTGGACTTGCGCGTCGTAGTCGCTTGGCTCAAGTGCTGTTGCGTGTCGTCAAGTACCACAGTTGTTGGAGTTCTGCCGCATGCTTTATGTTGGAGATGATCATGGTTTTAATTACTGTTTAATAACTAAAATTGAAGTAGGTAAATGCAGAGGCACCGGTGGGTGATAGACAATATTTGGTTTCCGACCGCTCACTGGTGTCCCGTAGGACCCCGAGTTCTTGACACCTGTTCCGAGATCGAGCGCGCTAACCACATGTGGGATGTGTGGGCACCCCATCGATTTAGTACCTGATTCCAAGTATTGTACTGGGGGCCACAACTAGTTTGAGGTTTTATTACTATTCTGTACCTATGCCATGTTTTACTGCTTTATTTAAATTGTGCGATGGATAGCACACTGTACTGTTTAGGATCGTGACCCGTTTTCGCTGTATCGACAAGCCCGAGAGTTTCGGGTTCCCAGTCGTTTACAGCCGGCTCCACAAACCCTGAGTCCGTCTCGGAGCCCGGCCGACTTCGTTGCGGGTGTACTTAGTGGGGTGGCCCCCCCGTGCTTGCTTTGGGTCTGGGAAACGTCATGACTTAGGCCCCGCCGACATACCGATGGGTGTATGTTAATTGATCTGGCAAAAAGGGTCGAAGTGCGTGTGGATATCTCATGCTAATCGTGTGTGGATACTTTGGTGCACCCTGCAGGTTAAATCTTTTGAAAAGCCGTGTCATGTTATGGACGACTTGGAGCATGGTGCTTGATCATAGACAACTATAACTAAAGTTCTTGTTATAAATTGACTTGTATCCGTTATGACTAGTAATCAGCTTCACTACAACGAATGGCTAAATGAAAGTACCAACAACTGCTGGGTTTTGGGATATCTCATGCTAATTGTATCTGACTAGTAAGTGTTGCAACTACAACGGAATGGTTAACTAAAACGGCCCACTGCTTATTTTATCAGGACGATCATCTACACCTGTCTAGTAATTGCTGCAACAATAACTGAACAAATAAAACTGCCAACTGTGTGAGTTCCTCGGTTGACTTCCTCGTTTGGTCTCGAGGGGGAAATACCAGGATGGGTATGTTTGGTGGTAGAATCAGGTTTGTTCCGAATAGGTCTTTCTTATCCCTCTCTGATAGACGACAGTTATATCGAGTCTCTATAGGTTGTTCAGTGCATGTCGCGCTGCCGCTCCAGTCCACCATACCTATGTAGGCGAGGACCGCCGAATTCTAGTCTCGCCGTGTACTGGCCTCAGTACTGACCGCTCTCTCTTTTTCCTTTGCCCCTTGTCGGCACCCCTTTTGTTTAGCAGGTTTTGAGATCGCCGTCGTTAGGAGGGTTACCCTTCCGGCTTGGCCTGGGCAGGGTTATGGACGCCATTGGTTATTCTTCAGGGCTCTTAGCCCCATTTGCATCTTGTCCGTAGTTGGACGCTCTATCACTTTCAAGGTGATTTGGATCTTTGTTCTGTATATCTGTATTCTTGAATCATGGAGTCGTGTTGTATATATATCTGTTCTGTGGGTCCCATCAAGGACTGTTGTGTATGTTATTACTTCGTTTTCCACCCGCACGAAAGTGCCTGGTGGGCACCTTTGAATCGTTTCTATGCGGGTTTGGCGGGTTTTCGCTAAAACTTGCATAGGGCCGATTCTGAGGGTGTTACAGAATGGTATCAGAGCTCAGCAGTTGCGATACCCCACAAGTCCAGCCTGTAGGATAACCTAGCTAACGGCCGAAGTAGAGTGTCAAAACTATTTTTGAAAAATCAGTTGGATAGTTCTGATTAGGTCTGATTTTACTCCTTACCCCTCTGCTACTCTCCTCTCACCCTTGCGTGTTTTGAATCCGCTCTCTTCTCTCTCTTCGAGTCCAGGATTTCTCGTGGTTGGGTTCCAACGTACCTTCAGGGTTTCGCTTCCTCCTTTGGTAATGGTGTTGCTATATCCGGTCTTCATGCTATCCGAGGAATCCTTCATCTGGTGGACTTCTCTTGTTCCTTCTCGTGCCTTCCGGTGTTTTCTGACGCGATGACATCATCTACGCTAGATCCGATGCAGAGTCTGCATCGCTCCTTTGTTTCTGAACCTCGATTGTCGAGATCTTCAGTCTGATCCCGAGAATGGTTGCACGCTTTTCTACTGATTGTGCAGAGTAATAGTTTGGGTGCGTGATGGATTGGCCCCCATGCCGACTACCCTTTCTATTCGCTCATGTACATTGAAGTGGGATAGGCCGCATCTTTTCTCTCCTTCTATCGAAGTTAGAGGTGGCTTTATTTGTTGATACCTCTACCTTCGACCTTTTGTTCCCGGAGTGTTCTCTCGACGATCATGGACAACGACCTCTTGTTAGTGGTGTCGCGAGGAACCGACACGATACGAGAAGATTCAGATCGCCGACCTTCCTTCCGGTACCATGAGGCGGATCTCGAGGGCGAGATCCATTGTTAGTGGTGTCGAATTGTGGCATCCCGCAAAACCACTACTAGAAAATCGCGTTGTTTTTGTGCATTGCATCGTCATCATCATGCATTGTTTGTCTGAAACTATTTTCGAAACGCCTAGTTTTGTTTTCTTAATAGCCCCCGTCTTTATTTCAAATTAAAACATCGGTCGGTTCGGATCTTTTATTTATCTAAAAACTATTTACAAAAGTTTGCTGCAAATCAAATAAAATTTAAATTATTTTTAGGGGGCAGTCGAACGGGCCGACCCGACCCAGTCGACCACCCCCAGTTCAAAACGGTCCACCCCGAAATCCTAAAAATACCCAACCTAATCTACCCACCCCTCCAGCCACCTCACCCCCACCAATCTCTGGCCGCCACCTCACCCTCTTCCTTCCCTCTACCCAATCCCAGCCCGCCACCTGGCCAACCTCCCTCACCCACTCCCCTCTCACCACTCGACCCACCCACACAGCACACAGCACACCACGCACGCCACCCTCCCCACACCGCATCCCCACCCTTGCCTCCCTGGCCCCCACCCGGCTGGCCCACCACGACCCGCAGCCCTCTCCTCCCCACCGACGCGACCCCCACCTCGCCCCGCTCGCGTTTCCCCCTCAGGCGCCGGCGGCCCCGCTCTTCCCCCCCGTCCTTGCTCCGCTCCCTCTGGCCGCCAACCCCATCGCCCTCCGGCGAGCCGCCGACGACCCCGCCGGCCCCGCCTCGCCCTCGCCACCGACCCCGACCGCGGGCTCCTCCCAGGCGCCTTCCCCACCTCCCTCTCCGGCCCCGTCGCCCCGCCGTCCTCCTGCGCCCCTGCGGCCGCGCCACCGCCGCCAGCAGGGCCCTCCTCCGCCGCCTCTACCGTCCCGCCTCGCCAGGCCGCGTCGCCATCCGACCCTCGCCTCCCGCCGCGCCCTCGGCCTCGCCGGTCCTGCGCCGACCGCCGCCTCCAGCGCCGGCCCCGGCCGCGCCGTGCGCCCGTCCGTCGCCCCTGGCCGCCGCCCCGACGCCGTCAGCTCCAGCCCCGCGTCCGGCCGTCCGTGACCCCCGCCCCGAGCCGTCCGCCCTCCCCTCTTCCGTCGGCTGCCTGCAGGTCCTCCCCGTCTGCCGCGCGTCCGTCGGTCGAGTCGACCCCGTCGCCCCTGCTTCCATCCAGTCGCCGCCCCGTTCCCCTCAGGCCAAGGTCGTCCCCGAACCCCGCCTTCCGGCGACGTGGGCGCTGCCTCTGGCTGTTTCCCTTTGCCGCGTGTGCCCCACCTCGTCGACACCCTTCCTGCGCTAGTACCCCGCCAAGTGATGCGCAGTGGACTAAAGATCTACAACGCTGCAACAAGATCGTCGAACCCTCTCGGCGGACAAGACCAACCCGATGCCGGCCACAGATGATCGAGATGGCACGCCAAGATCTCCCAGTGCCGAGACCCGAGTCCGACCACCGACAATCGAAAACCGTGGAACCGACAAGTTCGCCTAACCGGACACCGTGCGACAAGATCTTCACGGAACCGAAGGTCGCCTTTCGGATCCAAACCCCGAAGCTCGATCCCGAAGATCCGAAGACCGATCCCGGCGCGCCGAACCCCGTCAAACACCAAGACCCTTGGACTCGACCAGTTCGCCGAGAACCGCTCCCGGACCCGGTGACCGCCAAGATCGCCACCGGTACGACAAGCACTTCGCCGCCGAACACCAAGTTCTCCGTCTTGTATCCGCTCCCGCCGATCCCGTCGAACCCTGTCGGACCCCGAACCCCGGAACCCCAAGTTCGCCGAACCCTAATGTGTGAACCTTTTCCCGAGCCCCTATTTTATAAATGCTAAATATAAAACCTGTTGCATATTAATCATTCATCTCGCATGCATATTTGTGTGGTTTGGGGGCCTTATGCCGATTCACCTCTAATTAAATATGGGGCCCATATGCGGGCAAATCTAGCCTTATATTGGCCTCATTTAAATTATGTGCATCGAACCGGTACTATCTTTTGCCATGTTCAGACAACAATTAAAATTGCGGGGTAGTTAAATAACTTGAACCATATAATTAATTGTCGGGACCCCGGTTCCACTTAATATTGCCAATCGCATCGCATCTTTGCCATGTCATACCTCATACATGCATCATGCCCGATCTTTTGCCGTAGTATTAAATAGTGCATCCGGTGTTTCTTCTAGTGTTTTGGTTCTTTGCGGATAAGGCCGTTGAGTTGATGCGAGTGTCGACCCGACCTTCGGATGAACCTTCGGCAATGTTTTTAGGCGAGCATCTCCCCCTTTCTACCTATCTTACTTTTATAGTATTTATTCCCTCCTGTTGATCTATTGCTATCTGTGTTGCGATGCTCTAGTTTTCGTACCCGTGATATCCCTTGCAGCCTTATATTGCCCTGGACACATCCTATTACCTGTTGTTTGGTAGGTAGTTGGACTTGCGCGTCGTAGTCGCTTGGCTCAAGTGCTGTTGCGTATTGTCAAGTACCACAGTTGTTGGAGTTCTGCCGCATGCTTTATGTTGGAGATGATCATGGTTTTAATTACTGTTTAATAACTAAAATTGAAGTAGGTAAATGCAGAGGCACCGGTGGGTGATAGACAATATTTGGTTTCCGCTCCTTTGGTGTCCTGTGGGACCCGAGTTCTTGACACTGTTCGAGATCGAGCGCTAACCACATGTGGGATGTGTGGGCACCCCATCGATTTAGTACCGATTCCAAGTATTGTCTGGGGCCACAACTAGTTTGAGGTTTTATTACTATTCTGTACCTATGCCATGTTTCTTGCTTTATTTAAATTGTGCGATGGATAGCACCTTTGTCTTGTTAGGATCGTGACCCGTTTTGTGTCGACAAGCCCGAGTTTGGGTTCCCGATGGTCGTTCTGACCGGCTCCTAAACCCTGAGTCCGTCTCGGAGCCCGGCCGACTTCGTTGCGGGTGTACTTAGTGGGGTGGCCCCCCCGTGCTTGCTTTGGGTCTGGGAAACATCATGACTTAGGCCCCGCCGACATACCGATGGGTGTATGTTAATTGATCTGGCAAAAAGGGTCGAAGTGCGTGTGGATATCTCATGCTAATCGTGTGTGGATACTTTGGTGCACCCCTGCAGGGTTAAATCTTTTCGAAAAGCCGTGTCCGCGGTTATGGACGACTTGGAGCACAGTGCTTGATCATAGACAACTATAACTAAAGTTTACTGTTATAAATTGACTTGTATCCGTTATGACTAGTAATCAGCTTCACTACAACGAATGGCTAAATGAAAGTACCAACAACTGCTGGGTTTTGGGATATCTCATGCTAATTGTATCTGACTAGTAAGTGTTGCAACTTCTAGCGGAATGGTTAACTAAAACGGCCTTGCTTATTTTATCGTGACGATCATCTACACTGTCTAGTAATTGCTGCAACAATAACTGAACAAATAAAACTGCCAACTGTGTGAGTTCCTCGGTTGACTTCCTCGTTTGGTCTCGAGGGGGAAATACCAGGATGGGTATGTTTGGTGGTAGAATCAGGTTTGTTCCGAATAGGTCTTTCTTATCCTCTCTCGATGAGACGGCAGGTTATATCGAGTCTCTATAGGTTGTTCGTGCATGCATGTCGCTGCCGCTCGATCCACCATACCTATGTAGGCGAGGACCGAATTCTAGTCTCGCCGTGTCTTGGCCTCAAGATCTTGACCGCTCTCTCTTTTCCTTTGCCCTTGTCGGCACCCCTTTTTTGTTTAGCAGGTTTTGAGATCGCCGTCGTTAGCAGGGTTACCCTTCCGGCTTGGCCTGGGCAGGGTTATGGACGCCATTGGTTATTCTTCAGGGCTCTTAGCCCCATTTGCATCTTGTCCGTAGTTGGACGCTCTATCGCTTTCAAGGTGATTTGGATCTTTGTTCTGTATATCTGTATTCTTGACTCATGGAGTCGTGTTGTATATATATCTGTTCTGTGGGTCCCATCGAGGACTGTTGTGTAATGTTATTACTTCGTTTTCCACCCGCACGAAAGTGCCTGGTGGGCACCTTTGAATCGTTTCTATGCGGGTTTGGCGGGTTTTCGCTAAAACTTGCATAGGGCCGATTCTGAGGGTGTTACACTCGGCAAGGTTAGATGGTGGCCTCGGGTTAGGGTTAGGTGGTCCTCATGGTATAGAGAGAAAGAGAGAGAGAGGGAGATGGCTTAGGGTTTGGTTTGATGGGGTTTAGAGAGGTAGATGGGGTAGCCTAGGGCTGGGGTTGATGCTTCGGCATGGAGGGGGTAGAGAGAGAGATGGAAGATTTTGGTTAGCTAGGTAGATTAGAGTGAGGATGATGGTTTGGTTTAGCCAAAACAAAGTGGTAGGTTTAAATTAGGGTTTAAGAGATTAAAAAACACGAGGACAACTAGTTTGAATTTAAAAGCAAAGCTCAAACCAAAATAAAACAAAACAAAGAATAGAAGGCCAAGGGTTATGATTGCATGGAGTATGCAATAAGTGACTTGCATGCATGTGAGCATATTTTGTGGAACAAAATATGGGGCACATACATGTGAGGAGAAGATTTGCAAAGATAAAAGATGCAATTAAACCAAGATTTTGAGAATGGACATGTTTACATGGCATGCTAGAGATGATTTGGATCCCAACCATATAGCCATGTGTAGAAGAAGAGGGGGACCCATAATATACATGTGGAAAGAATTAAAATGTCATCCAACAATATGACCACATACATATACATGGTTGGAAAAAAAAGAAGATGAAAACAAAGAGGAGGTGATATGGCAAGTTAGTAGATGGAAGGAATTTAAAAGAGATGCCCTCAACTCAAATTGGGCATTAAACAATATATCAAGAGCCAACTACAATGTATCAAGAGGCAAATACAATTAATAAATCCATATGAGATAAGAACCAAATGAAAAGGGTTTTACATGATGCTCAAATGCAAGGTGGCATGATGACATGAGCATGATATAATTATGATGCAACAATTATATATAGGAAGTAGCATATATATAGACTAGGCTAGTAGCATTGCAATTGTTAGACAATTGGGATGCTACACAGGAGTAGGTCTTTACCCTCCGAGGGGCCGAACCTGGGTAAACTCATGTGCATCCACCCCCATCTCGCACCGTAGATGGCTGCCAACTCTTGCCCCCAATACTATCAATTGCTACCCCTGGTAGCGACTACCATAGCCATTCCCACGACAATCCCTCTAGGAGTGCTGGAGGTTATTGACAAAGGCAGAAGAAGATGTTTATGGAGAAAATATAAGCATGAGGAAAGAACAAACTACCTTGCATCATGGAATATGGTATGTAAACCGAAGAAGAAGGGAGGTCTTGGAGTTATAAATCTTAAAATACAGAATAGAGCCTCTTTACTTAAGTATCTTGACAAGTTTTATAACAATGCTAATTTACCATGGGTAAAATTGGTTAGAGACTCATACTATCATGAATCAGTGCCACATGATGTCACTTTGAGTGGATCTTTTTGGTGGAGAAGTGTTATCAGTCTGGTGGATGAGTGGAGGACTATATCCAAGTGTGTTATTGGTACAGGGTTCGCTATTATATTCTGAAATGATTTATGGTCTGATTCCCTGATCTCTCTAAAATTCGCTAGACTTCACTCCTTTGCAAGGCATAAAATGGCCTCTCCACAGGATATATGCACTCTAAGTAATCTCCATGAAGCTTTCATGCTACCTTTTTCAGATGAGGCATATCTCGAGTATGTACAATTGCAAAGTCTCTTAGCAGATACTAATACCACGGCAGAGGATGACCAGTGGATGTGTCAGTTAAGTAAAGATGCTTACAAGGCTAAATCTTACTGTGAGAAAAGTTTTGAAGGGACAACAAATGATTGGGCCTCGGATCAGATTTGGAGAAGTAAACGCATGTCAAAACATAGGTTCTTTGCATGGCTATTGTTACATGATAGGATAAATACAAAGGATATGCTTACTCGCAGAAATTGGAAAGTCACAGATGATCATGAATGTGTTCTATGTTCTGCACAAGCAAAGGAAGACTGGAAACACATGTTCTTTAATTGCCTGTTTAGTGCCAGAATTTGGAATTATTTGCAAATTGAATGGAATGATGCCAGAATTTGGAATTTCACGGCTATTTTATTCTTAAAGAGCATAAATACAACTTGTGTGTATTGATTTATTACAAATGTAATATTACAAAATAACAAAACCATTATTACACAAAAATAAACTTGCAACACAAGCTAAATCTGGTGAGGCCACTGTGTATATGCATGTAAAGACAAAAATATGAGTGTATATCGTGTTGTATGTGTGTTAAAATAGGCATAATGACATCTATGGAATGTGTAGAGAATTATAGTGGCATTTTTCAAAAGTTGAAAGTTGCGATGGCATTATTAAATAGCTAGAAATTGTAGTGGCATCTATCTAATTAACCCTATATATAAATATCTAAAATGGTTACATCAAACATGAACCGTGCAATGCATGGAATCATTATCAATAAACAGATAGATCAAGACAATCCAAGTTCCAATAGAATTGCAATCTGTTTTACCTAAAATTAACAGATAATGAAACACTGATTTTTCCAAATATGCTAGCATCTGGAGAGTTTTCTTAATTATAAGGACTGACTCTTCTGAGAACAACTTTAGTAAGTAGTCCTCTAAGCCCCATAATAATAATGGAAACACGAAAATACACGAAATCCTAACCAGCTCAACTACCTGGACACAAGAATGGAAGAAATATCAGAGACATATCAACTCAGTAATTTACTTAAAAGTAACAACCAGTGTTTAAACATATGAACTGAATAATCACATAAAGAAACTATAATTCAGTCCTACTAAATCATGATTTCCAGCACAAAGGCTTTTTAGTACATGTCGAGGTGCAATGCACAAAAAAGCATGGAATATAGAGCCTTCAGAGCATCTTACCTTTGAACATATAGAAATACACCCAATTTGCACTCTATTCAACTTACAAAACTCATCTTCATAATTCTCCACCAATGTTATTCAGATAATATAATTTTCATTAACCATGTCACCTAAAGAATATACCCTTTCTAGACAGCACCCCCCGGTCCAACCTCACCTGAAAACAAAAAATGCATTAGAATGACAATAATCCAATATGAAAAATGTTATCTGAAACAAAAAATGTAAATTGGTAGGTATCCCATTCCCACTCACCATGAGCTAGTTCAATACCAAGCGAGGATGCGAAGTACATAAAATCAAGACAGAATGTAAGAAAACACCAAAGACGAAAGATTAGGCGATTAAAGACAAATCTACATGAAAAGTTGCGCACTTCACTCTTGCCATGGTGCTGCCAAAGTGGACGCGGTCAATTACATGCCAATGGTACAACCAAATATATGCAAAATCAACTCCTTCCCTGCATCTCCCTCCTGACCAATCATACAACAATATTGGACAAATTGGTTCATCTAGAAGGGGAGAGAGAGAGCGAGCTCGGACATGCGAGATGGAGAGGCCGGGGGTGGAGTCTCATGTGAGACGATCTTCCTCCCTCGCCAAGCCTTTCTTCTTCACATCTCCTTCTCCCTCTTTGCCTACTCTTCTTACCAGCAGCGGACGTCGCAGCGCGTCAGGCTCCTTGTGCGTCATGCTATCAAAGCTATAGGTAGCAACGATACGATGCGCATCAGCACGCTTGATGTAGCGGTGCACCAGGTCGTGCTCCTCCCGCTGAGCGCCTCAGAGGATCTCCCTCCGCCGCTGTTACATGCCCTCCCCTTGCCCCGTGCACACAGATGAGCTAGGGATGGCAAAGGAGGATCTCATACCGCCCCCATCTTCCTCCCACGGGTGAGCGCCGCCTCGATCAAACTTCTCCCCGCCGCCAGCAGCGCCCCACCTCTCCCAGCTTCCGCCGCTGCCATGTGTCCCTGCACGCGGCTCCCCGCCTCCTCTCTCCCTTACTGCAAGGACTCCTCGGATCCCCTCCGCGTGCAACGAGATCGAGCCCGACTGGCTCCGTCCTCCAACTCGAGCCTGACCTTGCAAGCTTCGCCACCTTCAACCCTCCCCTGCAGTGCCGCCGCTCTAGTTGCGTCTTGCACCACCATGGACGCCTCTCAAAGTTCCTCCCCGTGCGTGCACCTCCTCCCCGTCCTGGTCCAGGGATCATCCGATATAAATGAAGAGGAGAGGCAGAGTGTCTTCACAATGAAGGTAAGGGAGCGAAGGAGCCACGACCTTACGGGAGGGAGGACGAAGGTAAGGGAGAGGAGGAAGGATCTAGAGCACGTCGGCCGCCACGCGGGAAGAAGAGGAAAGTGAAGGGCGTGTGCGCGGGGGCGGGTGTGCGGCTAGGGTTTTCACCGCGAGGCACTGAGCTTTGTACGGGTCGGTGAAAACCAGATCAACCACTCAACAACGATCCAACAGCCCATCAATTTGGATTTTTGTGCAGCGCCGTAGTACCCATCCCAATTATGTCTTTGGATAAGATCTTTTAGATTTGTGAAAAGAGTGTATCTAGACTTCTTTTAGTGTGTAGGTTCATTTAGGTTTGGAGCGAATCTATACCTAAAACGGGTCTAGATATAATCCTTTCACAAAGCTAAAACATCTTATATTTTGAAACGGAGGGAGTACACGATAAAAGATCTTTGCAGGTTTTATGTTGCAGAAGTTCTCCTTGCGCTGGAATATCTTCACATGCTGGGAGTCAGGGCATCTCCACCGGGTCGACCCAACCCGTCCGAATGCATCCACGTGGACACGCAGGGCGTGTGTAGCCTCCCAGCGGAACTGGATATACGCGTCCGACTCGACCCATACATGCACCTAATTTGGGCAATGGTTGGGTCGGCCCGGACAGCGCAAGGACCACGCGGGTGTTCACCTGCCGGCCGCTCGGGGTCCATATGTAAGTGAAACATTAGTAATTAAACTTGCTTTTTATTATATTAGGCCCTACCAATTATAAAAAGGCACATTTCAACAAACAAAAAAGGGCTACTTCTACTAATGCGAGAGGAGGCCGTCCCTATGGCTACTCGCCGCTATTGCCGCGGCTGCCGTTCCCGCTGCCGCTGGCCCCGTCGATCGTCGCCCTAGCCGACCAGATGGGATCCTACTAGAGGCATTCGCGGTAACGGTCGAGTGCTCGGCCACGAGCCTCCTTCTTGCCGACCCCCTTCACGCGGTCTGCTGCCGCCCAGTTGGCCAGGTCCTTCTCCTTCCCGGCCGCCTAGTGGTCCTTCGCCTCCTAATCGTCTAGCTCCGTCATCGTCGCCGCCCTCACTGCCAAGGGGGCCACCCTCGCCGGAGCTCCTTTGTGGCAGAGGCCCAAGGCCTGCGCGATCTGCAGGGGGATGGTGATCGCCTCTTCCCCCGCCCCTCCTCTGCCACCACCTGATCCACCTCACGCCCCTCCTCATCGTCGTCCTCCACCTCCTTCTTGTCTCCGTCGACGAGAGCCCATGTGCTCGACACCTCGGCGGCCGTAGCCACGTGCATCTCCTCCGCCGCCGCTTCCACCGCACTGCGCGTGGTGGCGGCGTGACGAAGCTCGCGGATGGCCACTTTGGCCGCCTCCTTGGCCACCTCCTCCAGCGTGGTCATGGCCGCCTCGTGGTGGATCTCGTGGAGGATTGCTGATGCGGCCTCCTTGGCCACCGCCTCCACCGCCTCCTTGGCAGCAACGTGGTGAACCTCACGCACCGCCCATTGGGCTACCACCTGTGCGGCCGCCTCCACCACCTGCTCTAGGGCCGCCTTGGCCACACAACCTTCCTCCTCAAAGGCCACCACCTCTGCCTCGGCCATGCGCTGGGACAACAACGTGGCTTGGATGTTGACAACATCGATGTCGGTGTCCTGGAAGCGGGTGCGACACAACTCCCTGATCTTGGTCTAGTTGGCGATCTTGCGGCGAGGCATGGCTGCTGGTGGTTGGCGCTTTTTTCCGCCGGTGGTTGCTCTTGCTTGAGCTTGTTGTCTCAGCCGCGCCGGGCGGCCGTCTTTTATAGACCGCGGCGAAGACGGGAAACGGCTAGGGAGGCGCGCGCTGGAGGGAAGGCGTCATACCGGAAAACGGAAAGCTACAGTTGCGGGAAACGCCGGCCGCGTAGGAAGCCAACAACGCTGATAGCCAACATCGCATCACCAATAACGTCCCATCGCCTAAGGTGTCAAGTGGTGACAACAAGAGAGACAGACAGATGGGTCGGGCCGCTGTGCGCGGCTGACTGGACAATCCGGACCGCAACCCACACGCGACCGTGGCCTGACCAAAACGAACAGAAACGAACCATTTCGGTCATCCATTTGAATCGACCTGGTAGAGATGCCCTCATATACCGTGATCTTAAGCCAGAGAATATCTTAGTCTGTGGTGAAAGTCATATCATGATCAGATCCCACTAGTTGAGATCCACTACACTCCCGATGATGGAGACCCCATAGATCAATACTGGAGATTTACTAAAATTAATTAGGACCGAACGGAGGTGGCTCGGGTGCATTTTCTTGAGAACATATTTTGAAATTGTCAAAAAATTTGAAAAAAGTCTACATATATATTTGAACATTTTATATTTGTTCCCAAGTTTTCGGGAACAAATAATATTTTACGTGTCCCATGCAAAAAGACAAAAAATATCCTGTGAATAGTCCTATTCACGTGACATTTTGTGCTTGTTTTATACATGATATATAAAATGTTTTTTCATCCCAAAAATTTGTGAACGAACAAAAAATGTTCGAATGTACATGTAGACATTTTATTTCATTTTTTTTATATTCCGAAATATGTTTTCTTACAATAGGTGTAAATGCACACGTGATCCAAAAGGGATAGGAACTAGTAGATAAACTAGGGTTTTCTTGAACAACAGATATATATCCCGATAGCCCTGTCGATCCCAAGAAGGGAAGGCTTATTAGGCGAGTTCGATTATTACAGTTTCTTAGACAGTAAAAAAGTTAACGCTTACACACAGTAATTGCCGTTTACTTTAGCTTCACGCATCTTCATCGTAGCCATTGATTCACTTGCTTGATCTTGACCGTTGATTGTTCTTAGCCAGCATGAAACGTTATCAGACTTGTCTGGTGAAATAGAGTATATGGCAATGCTCCTCCCTTGAATTCGCACTTGTCCTCAAGTGTTGTTGATGCTAGGAAACCATGATTTGATTATTGTTGAATAGAAGTCTGTTAATACCTTCTTTGATGAAGTTGACATCTTCCCCACTGAGTGACCAATATGTTGTTGCGAGGGAGAGATCTTGTTTCCACTACCTTTACTGGTTTCATCTTGATTTTACCATCAGTTGTAATGAGAGGAAGACCTAGTTCTGGAACAACGTGTGTTCCTAGATGTTTTTTAGTTGGCTCACATGAAAGACAGGATGGATTATCACTCCATCGAGTAGTTGCAAACGGTATGCCAGTGTGCCCACTTTCTCCAGGACTCAAAAAGAGCCATACAATCTACTTGTCAATTTGATTGCTTGACGAAGGCGAAATGCTGCCATGCGATAAGGTTGCATTTTAATGTATACCATGTCACCCACTTCTAATATCCTTTCAGTTATCTTTTTGTTTGCATGTTTCTTAATTCTAGCTTTAGCTTCTGACAAGTTGGCTTTCAATTTCTGTATTTGTTGTTGTTTCTCTTGCAAGAAGTCTTGCCTCCACATCTTCAGGCCCTGGGATGGCTATTTCATTTATGTGGGGGCGGGGAGCATAGCCATAGAATTCTTGGAATGGAGAGACCTTTAAGGAAGTGTGATATGCAGTATTGTACTTGATGAGGACATCCCATCTATTGATACAACCGTTGT
The DNA here is from genome assembly GCA_023614405.1 of Avena insularis. NCBI lineage: Eukaryota > Viridiplantae > Streptophyta > Magnoliopsida > Poales > Poaceae > Avena > Avena insularis. The sequence continues at coordinate 277,427,234 of CM042692.1, forward strand.
ACCTACAACTACATAAATACAAGGACCGATCACTCGAGCTCATGCCAAACAACTTAACTATCATCTACTTTCGTTTCTTGGAACTATTCCTCACATACATGAGAATATGATGATGCCTAAATCAGATGTGTTTGTTACTCTTAGAAATGATGGACCTAGCATGGACGAGAGGGACAAGCATTGGAGCATGATCGTGCATGGAGATGGTAGCAAGCATGTGAGGATTGAAGAGGACGCCGCAAGTGGATATTTCAGAACTTTGAAGCCACCATAATGATGATTGAAGACTTGGACAAAATATTCAAGAATTACACTTTATAGATTCGTCCATAGCTTAATATGATACTGCATCACCTTTATTTTGGGCCAGGCCCATGTTATTTTTGCAAGAATTAAATAAGCCACTTTTTAGAGTCCGTATTTGAGGAGAAAAGGCTTTCTAGGGTTAGGTTCGGCCACCATACCTATGGCTGGCCGAAACCCCCACCTTTTCCTCCTTAAATATCCCCATAGCCATCACTTTTATACTCGGATTTTGTTTAGACTGAAAGTTATCATTGTAACTTCGCCAAGGCTTGAGTGTCGCAGAACCTCCTATACTTCGCACCTATTTAGGATCCCACCTTATTCAATAAAGCTCTCATATTTATCCGCAATACCTTGATTACAATATTAGTTCTTACTTGTTCTCGATTTTAGGTAGGAATTAAGACCCTCGCTGGTCAGGCTGATCGTGCTTCCGCAAGATCGGTAACCTCCAGAAGATTGGCCTAGCGGTTGCACTGGCATTCGTTCTCGCACATGTAGCCGGATCGTCAAGCCCAAACTCCAACTAAATCGACTATCACCATCTCATCGAAATATCGTACACCTTTGCCCTATCAGTACCACCATTCAACCATGGAGAGCTAGGCAACCCACTTCCTTGGTTCTTGGAATGCCATACATCTGAGGTATGATTCTAAACATTGGTTGACTCTCTCTGATTGTCCATCTGTTTGAGGATGGTAAGCAGTGCTGCGGTTTAATTTCACATTCATAGTCTTGAATACCTTCTGCCACATGTTACTGGTGAAGATTCTATCCCTATTAGTGATGATACCGATGGGAGGACCATGCAACTTGAAAATGTTACTATGAAGGCATTGGCAACATTTTTGACTGTATATGGATGAGACAGAGCAATGAAGTGTGCTAGTTTTGTCAGTCAGTCTGCTACCACCGGGATAACTTCTTTACCTTGAGATTTGGGGAGGCCTTCGATGAAATCCATGGTAATATGTTGCCATGCCATCTCAGGTGGATCCAAGTTTTTAAGTAATCCAGGGTAGAGACAGTGCTTAGGTTTAGCTCTCTAACAAACAACACATTCAGATATGAATTTCTCAATTGCCTTCTGCATTGCAGGCCAATAGAAGATTATTTTAAGCCTTTGGTAACTAGCCACCATGCTAGAATGGCCTCCAATTGGTGAGGAGTGTAGTGAGAGCATGATTTTTTGTTTAAGTTCCTCATCTTTGCCAATATAAATCCTTCCCTTGTACCATAGGATGCCAACATGTAAGGTGTAAGGTTGGAGTGTAGTGGGAGATATTTCCAACTTCTGGAGTAACTCTTGGCAGTGTGTGTCCTGGGTGTAGCTGTTTTCTACCGACTTGGTCCATGTTGTTGTAATTACAGTGACTTCCATTACATGAGAATCTCTTCTACTGAGAGCATCTCCTGCCTTGTTTTCCTTGCCCTTCTTGTATTCAATGGAATAATTGAATTCTAGTAGTTTAAGAAGAAGATTATATTGCACTACTTCAACTACTTTATGTTCTATGGTGAACTTGGGGCTTTTCTGGTATGTTTTTATAACCAGCTCACTATCCAGCAGATAATGTCTCCATCTTTTTAAGGCCTCTAGGATTGCTAGTGCTTCTTTTTAATAGGTTGACATAGAAGCTGCCTTAATGCCAATTGTTCTGCTGTAAAATGCTATAGGTTTACCTTGCTGCATTAAGACAACACCCAATCCATTCCCACTAGCATCAGTTTCCAAGGTAAAGGGTAGTGTGAAATTGGGAAGTGCCATAACAGGGGTAGTTGTGAGGCTTTTTTGAGAAGATTGAAGGAAGTGGCTTGCTCATCTGTCCAAACGAATGAGTCTTTCTTGAGCAAATCATGTAGTGGCCTGCAGATTGGGCCAGAGTTCTTCACAAACCTCATGGAGTATCCTATAAGGCCCAAAAATCTTCTCAACTAAGTAATGTTCTTTGGTCTTGGCCATTCTCTGTCTGCTATATCTTCTGAGGATCAGTAGAGACTCCTTTCTTAGAGATTACATGGCCTAGGTACTCTATTTATTGTGTGGCAAACACACTTGCTCAATTTGGCATATAGTTTGTGTCATCTCAATGAATCAAGTATAATTTGGAGATGTTGCGAGTGTTGTTTCCTTGATTTGTTGTAAACCAATATGTCATCAAAGAACACTAGCAAGAACTTCCTCATGTGGTCAGCAAAAACATTGTGTTCATGAGTGATTGGAAGGTTGCAGGAGCATTAGTAAGTCCAAAGGGCATTACTAGATATTCAAAGTGTCCATAATATGTTCTAAAGGTTGTCTTTTCAATATCCCATGGTTTCATTATGATTTGGTGGTATCCAGACCTGAGATCTAGCTTAGAAAAGTATCATACTCCACATAACTCATCCAAGAGTTCCTCCATAATTGGTATTGAAAATTTCTCTTTGATTGTTTGCCTGTTCAATTTCCTAAAATCAATGCACAATCTCCATGAACCATCCTTTTTTCTCACTAGAATTGCAGGAGAGGCATATGGGCTTTGACTTGGTCTGATTACTAAGGATTCCAACAATTGCTTTATTTGTTTTTCCATCTCTCCCTTTTGTTTGCGTGGTACTCTATAGGGTGTGACTCTTGGTGGTTCAGATCCTTCATTGAGAGGGATTGCATGGTCACAACTCATTTCTAGTGGTAGGCTAGTGGGTTCTTCAAATACATCTGCAAATTCTTGTAGAAGTGTTGTAATATCAACTGCATGTTGAGTAGGAGGTGAGACAGTAGGCAAGCCAGGGAATAGGTAGTATCTTGTTGCTGCTTTAGACAATTTGTTAGGAAGTTTTTTCATAGGCATCAGGTGGATGCCTTTTGTAGAGATTTATCTTGCAAGCAGATTTTTTGTTTGCCATACAGTCTGATTTTGATTTGTTCTGTTTCATAATCAAACTTGATAGGGTTGTGTGTATGCATCCAATTTCCTCCTAGCACCAAGTCATATCCCTTGAGGGGTAGAATCTTGAAGGAATTGTTGAATTTGTGCCCTTGAATGGTGTAATCAATGTCCTTTACTTGGGCCCTATTTTGGTGTGTTCCTCCACCAGATAATGTTACTATTTCCATAACATTGTGTATAGTAGTGCACTATATTTTGGTGGTAAAGTTCATGTCCATAAATGTGTGAGTACTGCTAGTATCCACCAAGGCATTTTCTCTTTTGCTTCCAATGATTACTCTCAATATGAAAGTTTGTGTGGAACTCTGTCCCTGAGCAGCCTGTAGGGATATTTGCATAAGATGTTCTTCTGTTTTGGCTGCATCAGTTGTGAGTTCCTGTTGGTCATCCTCAGAGGGTAGGTCATGGAATTGTTCCTCTTCACTGTCCTTGGACTTCTCTACAGCCATGAGATTCAAAGACTTGAATTGTTAGCATCTGTGGCCAAAGAACCACTTCTGGTCACAGTACCTGCATTTACTAGGTTCATTATATTTGACTTCTAGTCTCATTCAGAAGGGAATATGCCCTAAGAGGCAATAATAAAGTTGTTATTATCGTATTCCAAGTATATGATAGATGTTTAGTTTGCATGCTATAATTGTATTAATTGGAAACGTTAATACATGTGTGTTTAATAAACAAATAAAGGGTTCCTAGTTATGCCTCTCTTATAAACTAGCTCGTTGATTAAGAAGATGATCAAGGTTTCCTGATCATGGACACTGGATGTTGTTAATAACAAGGTCACAATATTGGTGGAATGATGTGATGAACATTCATCTGAAATTACAGAATTACGATCAAAGTCATTATGTTTATATTTCTATAACATCATACGAAGTAATCTTAGTCCTTAGACCATGAGATCATGTTAATTGCTAACACTAGAATAGTAACTTAATAACATCAAACGTCACACCGTAACAGGGTGACTATAAAGGTGGGTTCAGATACTTCCAAGGTGTTATGTTGAGGCTCATGGATCAAGAGTGGAATTTGTCCATCCTGATGACAAATAGATATAGTCTGGGCCCTCTCGGTGATATCACATTAGTTAGCTTGCAAGCAAGTGATGTGATCACTAGAATGTTATATCACGGGAACAAGAAAAGAGTGCATGTCAATAACAAGATAAAACTCGGTATGGAGATACCGATGATCGAATCTCGAACATGTAATATATCGCGAGACAAAGGGGTCGAGTTACTAGCGTTAAAGGTTCTCACGATCACAGAAGTCATCGTTGAATGTGTGGAAGTCAGTATGGATCTCCAGATCCCACTTCTGATTATTGATCTAAGAGGGGTATCGATCATGTCTGCATTATTCGTGAACCATAGGGTGACACACTTAAGGGATATCAACACCATTTGGAGCAAATGTGTTCTAGAGAAAAGATTGACAAAGTGCTGGAATTATTTCAATGGACAACGAAATTGTTTGGGGTGAAATTGCTGAAATTGGTTCTGCATGTGATATTGAAATGTTGGAGGGGGTTTTATGTGAATGTTTGTTAATTAAATTAATTAACAAAATTCTGAATAAAATAAATAAAAGAGTTTTAATAAATGAGATTTGTATTAAATTTGGTGGAAATTTAATGCATTTTGAGTGGGATTTTCAGTGGAAAATGGAGGGCCAAATTTATGTGAGTGGAGGTTCACCACATGAATGAGGAAGAGGTGGGGGCACACACCATGGCCACCGGCCATGGGGATGGGCTTCCCCCTCTCCCTCCTCACTCACACCTCCTCGTGAAGGATCTCTCTCCCCCTCTAGAATTATTTCCCCATGGTCTCGGATTAGCGAGATACATGTTCTCGGTTTCTTTTTGTATGGAAGGAGTTGCTGCTTTTGCTACATCGTTGGAGTGAGGATGCGGAGGTTGTTCGGTGGCCTGAACGTGTGTGCGATCACGGATGCGCTGCCGAGTTGCAGCACTGGACTTCTTCTCGATCCTGAGATCGACAAGCGTTCGACTACATCATCCACGAGTTCAACTTTGTTACAATTTGTCGGTCTTCGTGGGTATGTTCTTTATGGATGTATATCCACCCGTTGCTTATATCTAGTAGATAGATCTTGGTGCTTAGTAGTTCCCATCGTAGGATTTTTTTTGTTTTCTATGTTGCAAACCCTATAGTGGTATCAGAGCCTGATCTATGTGTAGATGCTTTGCATGGGTAGTACACATATGAGTATGTGGGCGATGATGATCATGTTATTGCATCTTATATGTATTTTGGATATTGGTGGCATAGTTGGATGAAGCCGCTCGGACTAACTTTCCATGTCCTCGCACATGAGACCTGTTCCACGCTTGACATGCAACTAGTTTTGCATAAGTGGCTAGCGGGTGTCTGTCTCTCCTACTATAATCAATATCTGATTTACAACGAGTTTCTAATAATTTGGTTATCATCGTTGTGGTTCCATGTTCATAGGTAATAATGGTTCTATCTTCGAAAGCCCTCAGCCACGTAAAAACTTGCAATTGATAAATTAGAAGAATCTAATTTAGCTCGTTGCTAGGCTAGTGTCATGATACGGTAATGTTATAATTTGAAGTATAATTGATACTCGTGGAAATTATAGCATGCCCATCGTGTAAGTTCTATTGACCTTGGCCTTACACACAAAGGAATGATAAAGATCATACCATGATGCACATGATAGTGATCAAGTGCAAGAACCATATCATTTTACTTTACACATATGATGTTTGCATCTTATATTGCTTGTTTGGCGTTTTAGTAGCATTATAAGATGACCCCTCATTTATATATCAAGATAAAAATCTGTTCTTCCCTAAGTACGCACCATTTTATGTTTCGTCACTTCAAGACATCACGTGATTATCGGGTGTACTTGAATCCACGTTCGTATAACGGGTGTAAGACAATTTTACACATGTGACGAGCCTAGCATGTATAGACATGGCCTCAGAACACGGACCGAAAGGTTAACTTGTGTGTATTTGCTATGCACATCATCCATGTGACTCATGCTCGATCTTTCGATCTCTTGTGTTCCGAGGCCACGCTTCTCTAACGTGCTAGGCTCGCCAAATCTAACTTGTGTGTATTTTCTATGCAACATGGCTTACACCCACTGTATGCGAACGTAGATATGTCTGACACCCAGGCCTGTAACCCTGGATCGCCTCATACCGAAGAACTTTCTTGGTGGTGCACACACAAGGGGAACACGGAATATTGGAATTAAATAGGGATTATCTTATTTGCTACCATTGAGTATCTAAATACTAGCACACAATAAGATGATAAAAACTGGTATCAACATCATATGTATAATGTGATATGATATGGTCTTTTTGCGCCTTGATATCCATTGAGCGCTCCGGCATGATCTCCATCGTGCCCTTGGTTTGACGCCAAGTCCACGACGCCTCCACCAGGTCGTCCATCGGAACGATGACTATTACTATACTACTTAGTAACAGAAAAGTAAACTACTTTACCTTCGTATCGACCAATGCCATATCATAATCACATGCCCCCCCTGCAAAATAAAGTTACACGCCTCTACTTTATCTATTGCAAGTTTTACGTGGTTATTAGGGCTTTCGCACTAGAACCGTTTCTAAACTACGAACTTTCCAACCACGACATGGATCCGACAGTTGTCTCTATTACACCCCTTTCGGGGCCCTCCGTTGTAAATGCTATATCAACTATCGAATGAGAGACAGACACCCGCTAGCCACTTATACAGTACAAGCCGATTGTTGAGCGTGGAACCAGTCTCGCATACAAATACGTGTAAGGTCGGTTCGGGCCGCTTCATCAAACAATACCGTGATATAAACAAGTACACGTTAGAGGGTAACAACTAAGAGATCAATGCCCGCACAAAACTTGTGCGTACTGGCCGTACAGCACTCCTACGCATAGATCAGCTCTGATACCACTATAGGGGATCGGTGCGGAAAACAAAAATTTCCCTACGATGAAACTCGAGAAATTGCCTAGGATCTATCTATGTAGTAATGCGGTAACGGCCGAAGCGTAGAGAATACATACCCTTGTAGACCCTACGCGGTTAATGTTCCCCAGGGAACGTGGTTGAAGTAGTCGTCCTCGTAGCCGACCTCAAGGTCGTGAAGCTCCTCGCAGGTCACCCCTTGCTCCTTCTTGATCTTCATCATCTTCATCGTGCAACAGCTCCGACTCATGACATTCTAGTCCCCAAGTGTTACGCCTCGTGTCTTCGTACACATCCGATGCACGATGAGACCTCCGGCTCCCCGATCCCGCCGGGAGTGCGGAAGTTGATATCCGGCTAGGAATCCCTGCAGCGTAACGGCGTACTGCAGGTGTGCCTCAATCGCACAACCCAGACTTGCGGCCATGGTCATGAGGAATAGAGAGGGAGAGAGAAGGAGAAAGTCAACCAAAGGACTTCTCCAATTTGTGTGTTTAATCCCACCCATGGGCACCCCTTTATATAGGAGGAGGGGGTGTGCCCTCCCCATTGGGTTAGCCATGTGGGACTAATACTAAAGGAAAAGGTCAGCAGATTTTCGAACTGCCAAATGGGTCAAAAGTACTCAGCCCAAATAGCAAATAGAAAATTAACAAATAAAAGAAAAAGGGGACAACAGGCTAGGGCTGGCCGGGTGGGCCTTGGCGTGGCCCATCCGCTCGGCGCCCCGCCCGCCTCGGGTGGGCCAGAACAAAGCGGCCCACAGCTTGCCTGGCTCGCCGCTTAGTTATATTCTGCCCTGTGCAGTGGCGATTATCCGTCGCCCACAGGGCTGGCTGTTTTTACCTTTTTCTATTTATTTTTCTGCAGCTTTTATTCTAGGTTATTTCCCTCCGGGATTTAGCCTAATATAAAAGTTGTCTTTATAAATATTAATCTAAATATTACTTATAATATATTAATTCACAATTAACATATAATAAATATATATTTAAATTCCCATTTATCTGAAAACACTTTTCCGGTCTTTTCCTTTGTTCTTTTCTCCGAACAACTTCGGATATCTCCGCAGAACGATTACGGCTTTCTCTCTTTCTCTACTGTGATTCCGTCTTACGAATGATCGCTCTCATCGTACCCTTAAGTGTATTCTCTCACGGCTCGGGAATGCTCTAGACATGATCTGTATCAATGATCAACAGAGGGACCAGGGATATCCATGTGACCCCTATGCATTCCTGATGACAATGTCGTTTGAACCGTCTAAATGTAGCATCCTCTTCCTTTTGTTTGTCAATACAACTTGTCCGAGATCCGATCATTGGTATCCCATACCTTTGTTCAATCTCGTTCACAACAATTTATGCTTTCTTGTTACCGTGATATTACATCCTCGTGACCTAGTCACATGTTGCAACATTTATAGATGTAATCTCACCAAGCCGGCCGTATGTATCTTTACCCGTCATGTGGGTGAACAAATCCCGGTCTTGCAGTCACATGTCATCTACTGTTCCTTCAGAATACCCAACATACACCTTTATAGCCACCGTATTACCAGATGACGGTTGATGCAGTCTAAGCAGCCTAGGGAAATAGTGAGTAATATGAGCTCATGGTGTAAGGAGAAGGAGTCTAGGTATAGGTATTACAACAATGAATTAGATGACTTGATCGTGTTGCAATCCTTCGAGGAATGTCCAATCACATCATTCTCCAGTGATATGATCTCGTTGTCAGTCAGCATAAATGCCCATGATCTTGAAACCCAGATCATCTTCATGACCAATGAACTAGTATGAATAGAGGCTACTAGGGACTTTGTTGTTTCATACCACACATGTACCAATGTTTCTACTTGGCACAGTTATAGCACAATATGAAACTATTATGAACTAATTGAGATATCACAATAAAAACCTATTTATTATTTGCCTCTAGGGCATATCTCCTTCAGTTTGACTTGTCAAGAGGACCACAACTTAGTTCATTGCGGCATACTGTATGGGATAGAGCCCGAACTTTGAAAGCGTTTCGAAAATGGCAATGCCTTTGATACCATGGGTGAATTGAAAATGATTTTCGATACCCATGCTGCCATAGAGAGTTATAATGCTTCTGAAAAGTTCTTTAGCTACATGATGGAAGAGAACATCTCTGTTAGTGAGCACGTACTCAAAATGTCTGGGTACGCTGATAAGCTTGTGTCCTTGAGAATAAGGATTCCCATTAAATTAGGCATACATTGTGTTCTCTAATCTCTCCCACCTAGCTAGAAGATCTTCGTGATGAACTATAATATGCAGGGCATGAAGAAGTCTCTCCACGAGCTTCTGTCAATGCTTAAGACTTTAGAAGTGGAGATCAAGGAAGAACATCAAGTGTTGATAATCAATATGGCCACTGGTTTCAAGAAAGACAAGAAGGGTAAACATAAGGGAAAGAAGGGTGGAAAATCTATTGCCGTGCCTAAAAAGAAATCCTGAGCTGGCCCTAAGTCTGATACCGAGTGCTATTATTGTAAGGGGACTGGCCATTGGAAGCACAACTACCCCAAGTATTTGGCGGACAAGAAGGTTGGCAAGGCAAACAAAGGTATATGTGATATACATGTTATTGATGTGTACTTGACTAGTACTCGCAGTAGCACCTGGATATTTGATACTAGATCAGTTGCTAATATATGTAACTCTAATCAGGGGCTCCGGAACAAGTGATCGCTACTAAGGGGTGAGGTCAAGATGCGTGTCGGCATTGGATCAAGAGTTGATGTGATCCCCATTGGAACGCTACCTCTCCACCTACCGTTGGGATTAGTGATAAATCTAAATAATTGTTATTTGGTGCCTGCACTGCGCATGAACATTGTATCCAGATCTTGTTTGATGCGAAGTGGTTATTCATTTAAATCCAAAAACAATGGTTGTTCGATTTATATGAATGATATCTTTTATGGCCATGCACCTGTGATGAATGGTTTATTTCTATTAGATCTCGATAATAGTGTTACGCATATTCATAATGTTGATGCTAAAAGGATTAAACTTGATAATGATATATCTGCATATATGTGGCACTGCCGTCTAGGTCATATTGGTGTAAAACACATGAAGAATCTCCATTCTGATGGACTTTTGGAATCGCTTGATTTTGAATCATTTGATACATGTGAGCCATGCCTTATGGGCAAGATGACCAGAACCCCGTTTTCCGGTACAATGGAAAGTGCGATAGATTTATTGGAAATCATACATACTGATGTATGTGGTCCAATGAGTGTGTCGGTGCGTGGTGGATATCGTTTTTTACTTTCACGGATGATTTGAGTAGATACGGGTATATCTATTTGATGAAACACAAGACTAAAACCTTTGAAAAGTTCAAGGAATTTCAGAGTGAAGTGGAAACTCATCATAATAGAAAGATCAAATTTCCGCGGTCTGACCGTGGAGGAGAGTATCTTAGTTACGAGTTGAAGGAAATATGCCCTAGAGGCAATCATAGAGATGATTATATTTCGTATGTATCCATGAGTTATTATAATGTTCCTTGAATATCCATATATCAAGCAACTTGTATTGATTGGCAATTATGTGAATTGTTTGTGAAACTCTTTACTTGTATGGTTATCTAATAGTTGTCCATAGTCAGAGTTCATCTGAGGACACATGTGAATATTAGACTAGCACATCGATTGGTTGATGACTATGTTTCGCAAGTCATAGACATGGAGATGTCAAACCAATGATGTGGAAACATGTTATGAACATGGGGTTGGACTGACCCAACTTAAGACTGGCAATAATACTTGCAGCTCTCTCTACACTTCGTGTATATTTTGTCCTTAGACCTGAGATTGTCGCATGTACTTGAGATGTGGATCAACCTACTTTGGGGCTATCAAACACTACTCCGTAAGTGGGTAGTTATAAAGGTAGCTTTCGGGTTTGTCCTGATACATGCTACAAGGCATTGGTCAATCAAGATAGGATTTTCCCCTCTCTACTTGAGAGAGATATCTCTCGGCCCCTCGAGTGATCGAATCCAGAAATGCATGGCCGTGCTACATACGGTTAAGAGTTAACCTAGTAAAGGGATCCCGAATCATAGTATCGAGAAAGAGAGGTCAATTTGGAGCTAGACCAAATATCTTAGGGCAAAGGGAAATACATGTACTTAACCTTTTGATGGTTCGTCCGAATGATCTTTATATGTGTTTAGGAGTTGGCACGTCTTGCTAGAGGACGCTACCAACTATTGATGGAGTAAGTGTACTCGTGTCATGTTTATACGTGTGTGAACCTATAGGGTCACACACTTTAAGGGCTGAAAGCCTAATAAGGATTGGATCCGAATTAGACTAGGACTAGGCTACTAATGGGTTGCTAATGTAGAAGCCCACCCGGGACACCTATATAAGAGAGAGTGAGGCGAGCTTAATAGGGTTGAGCATTCCACCCAGTCGCCACTCCTCTTCCGCCTGTGTTGCACGTGCATACCTAGCAGTCTGCCGTGTGACGCTCCACCCCGGACGTGTGGATACCTCGGAGGTGCTGCAGCTGTAGCACTTGGACGAGCCGTGCAAAGGGGAGCTGCTTATGGGACAAGGAAAAGGAGGAGATGTTGAACATCTACACTGCCTCGACGTGCTTCATCGAGTTCTGCAACTGCGGGTCTAGTGGTAATCCCGTGATCTATGACAACAGTATTCCTGGTTGACGCGGTAGTTTTTTTTGATTTACGCTAGTGCAGCCTACCCGCAACCCTGCAGTGGTATCAGAGCCGATGCTGTTAAGTCACAGGTTTGTGAAGTTTGCATATGGTGATATGAATGATGTGATCGTTTGTATGGCGGTGGTTCTGGATTGATCTATGATTTTTCTTTCCGTGATCATGATTCTAAGGTCGTCGAACGACTTACCCCTACCGGTTTGTTTCCGCCATAGAGGTAGACAGTGACACATAAATCCAGTTGAATCACGTGAAGATCAATATGATTGATCGAATCGGGAACTAGATCTGAATCGATGTACTGTGGTCAAAGGAAATTGATCGAATCGAAACAATAGTCGGTTTATGGTAAATTTGATTTGACCGATCAAAATCCTTATAGAAAATTGATACCAAGAGGGGCGTTGCCCCTTCGAACCCCGCAGCGCGAGACCCCCTAGACCCCCCTTAGTCGTAGCCCCTTTTGTATCTCGTTAAGTTTCCTAGGTGCTGCGATTTTAGATGATCCGGTACAATACGATTCTATGCACAACTTGTTTTTGCAGGATATATGTGATCAGTATGGCCCAATAATGTATGTGATGCATGTATGTATTTTTTCATGACCTTCGTGTTGTGAGTAGGGCAACACAGCTAGAGCCAAATGTGTTGTCAATTATTGTAATGTCGTGCGTGCCAACTTGTGATGATCCAAATACCATGTAATTTTGATTACTAGCTATCAGGAGTAATAGATTGTATTAGTTCTTGGAGAACTCATCACTTGGAGGATGGCTCGCATAGATTATGAAGATGGAGATCATCATGGTGGACATGTTTTATGGCGATAGAGATCACCATGAGAAAATGGGCCATACTGTATCACATCTATGTGAATGTTATTCTTATACGTCTTACTACTATGCATGCTTAGTTCATAGAAGTAGAACGATCCCTCACAAAGTTTAAGTTAAACCATGCCATCTCAACACAACCTTGCACCATCCTATGCCCTGTACAATAGTTGGTGGGTCTATGAAATTAGGGTGCCGCGGTTTTCCTTGGTTGGATGGGTTTGTATCGGATACCTACACGCATAAGGGTTGGTGATCTTAACAAGGTCATCTTAACAGTTAAGGACCTTGGGGCATAAAGTTTGGGCACCTAGTTTTGACATAGAGATGTCACCCAACAACAAGAGTCATATGTGATATGATTAGCAAAAGTTGCTTACCGATTTACCTTGTCTTCTAGCATTGATGCTAAAGCTCACTAGTCGAATTGTTAATTGTGGATCTTGAATCACTTAGTATCAATAGAGGGATGTTGATTTAACTGGGAGTATATGCTATTAAATTTTTTAATATGTTTTACTCTTTCATGGTTACATGGCTTAGTATTTTGCATGTTTTTATGTTGTAGATCAGTGGCACCAAACACTTCATCACCTTTTGCTTTGCATTCGATTCTTGAAAAAGATAAACTAAATGGAACAAACTATTCAGACTGGGTCCATAACCTGAGAATTGTTCTCAGGGCTGATAAAAAGGAAACTTTTCTAGATACCCCAATCCCAGATGAACCTGCTGATAATGCAGATGCTGCCCTTAAGACTGCCTACAAGAAAGCATGTGATGAATCTCTTGAGGTTAGCTGTCTTATGCTTATATGCATGGAACCTGATCTTCAAAAGTAATTTGAGGATCAGGAAGCGTATGATATGATCGTCGCGCTTAAGGACATGTTCTAGACTCATGCTAGGACTGAGAGGTACAATGTTGCTAAGTCCTTTGTGGAATGCAAGCTGGCAGAGGGAGCAGCTATAGGCCCCCATGTGATCAAAATGGTTGGTTACAGTCAGACTTTGGAAAAGCTTGGTTTTCCATTAGGCCAAGAGTTTGCTACTGATTTCATTTTGGCGTCTCTTCCATCAAGCTATGGGAATTTCATTGGGAACTACCATATGGATGGGGTGGAGAAGGGCCTTAATGAGTTATGTGGGATGCTGAAAATAGCAGAATGTGACATTAAGAAGTGTGCAGGGCATAGCCATGTGATGGCTGTGCAGAACAATCCTAGCTTCAAGAAAAAGGGTACTTCTTGGCAGAAGAAGAAGGGCAAGGCTAAGGATACAATCCCTAAGCCAAATCTTGCACCCAAGCAAAAGGTTGGACCTGCTGAAGACACTGGATGTTTCTTTTGTCATGAACATGGCCACTAGAAGAGAAACTGCAGCAAGTACCAGGCTTCTTAGAAGAAGAGTGGAAGTAAGAGTACTTCCTATTCAGGTACACTTGTTGTAAATGTTGTGGACATTTTTCTCGCAGATTCTTATGTTAACTCTTGGGAATTTGATACAGGATGGGTTGCTCATATTTGTAATCTGATGCAGGGGCTAATAAGGACTAGAGAAGTGCAGAAAGGCGAAGTGGATTTTCTTGTTGGAAATAAAGCAAGGGTTGCTGCATTATTTGTCGGCGTCATGCAGCTTCACCTTTCGTCAGGATTTATTATGGAGTTAAATAATTGTTATTACATTACTAGTATGGGTCATTTTATCACCTTCATGTTTGATGAGGGATGGTTATTCATTCGCAAGTACAAACAATGGTTGCGTAATCTCTAAGAATGCTATGTTTATGGCTGATGCTCCCATTGTGAATGGGTTATTTATTTTAAATCTTGATGATGCATCTATTTACAATGTTAGTGCTAAAAGGCTTTGGCTTAATGATTTGAGTCCAACCTATTTATGGCATTGTTGTTTGGGGCATATAAGTGAAAAGTGCATGAAGAAGCTCCATGGTGATGGTCTTCTAACTTTTTTTGATTTTGAATCATACGAGACATGTCAAGCTTATTTACTTAGAAAGATGACTAAGACGCCTTTTACGGGTTTTCCCGAGAGAGCGACAAACTTGTTGGAACTCCTACATACTGATGTATGTGGACCAATGAGCACGACAACCAGAGGAGGATATCACTACTTCATTACTTTCACTGGTGATTTTAGTAGATATGGCTATGTCTACTTGATGAAGCATAAATATGAAACTTTTGAAAAGTTCAAAGAGTTTTAGAGTGAGGTAGAGAATCAACTTGGCAAGAAAATAAAGGCCTTGCAATCTGATCATGGAGGTGAATATTTGAGTGACGAATTAAGCAATCATCTTAAGAGTTGCCGAATTGTTCCACAGCTCACGCCACCCAGAACGCCTCTAAGAAATGGGGTCTTCGAACGGCGCAATCGAACTTTGTTGGACATGGTTCATTCAATGATGAGCTAGTCGGATTTATCATTATCATTTTGGGGTTACGCTCTAGAAACAAAAGCTTTCACACTAAACAGGGTACCATCTAAATCCGTAGTTAAGACACCATATGAGATGTGGACTGGAAAGGATCCTAGTTTGTGTTTTCTAAAGATTTGGGGTTGTGATGCATTCGTCAAGCGACTTCAGTCGGACAATCTAACACCCAAATCGAATAAATGCATTTTCGTGGGATATCCAAGGGAAACCTTAGGGTATTATTTCTACAACTGAGAAGAGGGCAAAGTGTTTGTCGCTTGTAGCGGTGTTTTCCTAGGGAAAGAGTTTCTCACAAAGGGAACGAGTGGAAGGTCGGTGCGACTTGAAGAAGTCCAAGATGAGCCAGTCGGGGATGTTTCTACGAGTGATGCTACTGTAGAAAAACAAGTTGAGGAACTGATGTCTACGCACTTCTATTCTTCTAGACAGTTGTTGGGCCTCCAAGTGTAGAGGTTTGTAGAACAACAGCAAGTTTTCCCTTAAGTTGATCACCCAAGGTTTATCGAACTCAGGGAGGAAGTGGTCAAAGGTATCCCCTCTCAAGCAACCCTGCATCCAAGATACAAGAAGTCTCTTGTGTCCCCAACACACCCAATACACTTGTCGGGTGTATAGGTGCACTAGTTCGGCGAAGAGATAGTGAAATACAAGTGGGATGGATATAATACAACAATGCTAGAAAATAGCTTGATGGCGTGTGGTTGACGTGGGAAAATATTAAAGGCAAACTGAAATAAAGATGGAAGCAATCAAACATGTAAAAGATCTAGTTGCAAACGGTGTTTCAATTTTAGAAACAAGGCCTAGGGATCATACATTCACTAGTGAACACTCTCATATAAATATCTTCTCTTTATGATACTACTCTTAACTACTCTCCGGTTGGACACTCTAATCCATGGTAGGGCTATAACAGCACACCTCAAAGTAAGCCTTTCCCATCTAGATAACCCCACACTGTCACCTTGAGCACTAGATGAGTCGAACAAACACCACAATTTCATAAAGACATCCAACTCCAAATATAACTCATAACAAGTATTTGTAATCTCTAGCCTAAGTGCCACAATGGTGTGCATGCTGTCACTTTCACACACATGGGGAGAGCAGAGATCTATTAAAGCACTCGAGTAGCAAGGTAGATCTATAGATTACAAGCTCATGATCACAATATGATCATGCATAGAGAGAGAGATGAACACATAGCTACCGGTAGAACCCTTAGCCTCGAGAGAGAACTACTTCCTCCTCATCATGGGAATCAGCAATGGTGATGGAGATGGCGGTGGAGATCGATGGAGATGGCTCTAGGGCACTTCCCGTGAGGTGCCGAACAGACTTTCTGCATAACCGGTGGCGGGAGGCTATGGAACTTTGTGGATTTCTGATTGATTTAGGGTTTTTGCCTCGAGAGGCTCTTATAGGCGAAAGAGGCAAGGTCGGTGGCCGGCCAGGGGGCCCAAACCATGTCCTGGCGCAGCCTGGGGTTGCCCGCGCCTAGGGGTGGTGTGGCCACCCTGTGGCCCCTCTCCGATTCTCCTTCTGGCTCCGTGAGTCTTTTGGGAAAATACTAACTTTGGCTTTTGTCCCGTCCAATTCTGAGAATATTCATTTTCTGACTTCCTGGAACCAAAAAATGCAGAAAACAGGCATCTGGCACTGTGGCATCTTGTTAATAGGTTAGTCCAAGAAATCATATGAAAAGTACTCCAAAGTTGGAACAAAACACAAGAAAGTAGATAAAACCAAGCATGGGACATCAAAAATTATAGCTACATTTGCAATGTATCAAGAACCCATGGCAATAAAAGCACCACAACCACGAAGGTCGGCGAGGCTTCACGAAGCGCGGGAATTATTATTGTTAGACAATGATGAGCCTGCGACCTATGCTGAAGCGATGGTGAACCCACACTCTGAGAAATGGCGGATTGCCATGAGATCCGAGATAGAGTCCATGGGAGACAATCAAGTTTGGAACTTGGTTGACCTGCCCGATGGTTTTAAAGCCATCGAGTGCAAATGGATCTATAAGAAGAAGATTGATATGGATGGAAATGTTCACATCCATAAAGCTCGACTTGTTGCAAAAGGTTTTCGACAATTTCAAGGAGTTGATTACGACGATACTTACTCGCCCATAGCGATGCTTAAATCTATACGGATCATTCTAGCCATTGCTGCATATTTTGACTATGAGATATGGCAAATGGACGTCAAGACGGCTTTCTTAAATGGAATCCTTACTGAGGACGTGTATATGATGCAGCCCGAAGGTTTTGTCGATCCAAACAATGCTAGCAAATGTATGCAAACTTCAAAAGTCTATTTATGGGCTAAAGCAAGCATCTCGGAGTTGGAACATTTGATTTGATGAAGTTGTAAAGGAGTTTGGCTTCATCAAAAA
The DNA here is from genome assembly GCA_023614405.1 of Avena insularis. Classification (NCBI taxonomy): domain Eukaryota; kingdom Viridiplantae; phylum Streptophyta; class Magnoliopsida; order Poales; family Poaceae; genus Avena; species Avena insularis. Next base: position 277,444,891 of record CM042692.1, read on the forward strand.
CAAACAAGAACCTTGTGTGTATAAGAAAGAAAGTGGGAAATCGCTTGTATTTCTAATCTTATATGTAGATGACATATTACTGATTGGAAATGACATTCCTATGCTCGAGTCTGTTAAGACCTCATTGAAAAATTGTTTTTCTATAAAGGACTTAGGAGAAGCGGCATATATTCTAGGTATCAAGATCTATAGAGATAGATCAAGGAGGCTAATTGGATTAAGTCAGAGTACATACATTGAAAAAGTGTTGAAACGGTTCAACATGAAAGAGGCTAAGAAGGGGTTCTTGCCCATGTCTCATGGCATTAAACTCAGCAAGACTCAGTGTCATGGTATTGCCGATGAGTACGCCATGGAGGGGTCCTCATAGTGCGTGTTTAGAGACGTGGGGTAAGGCGGTGAGTTGGCGGGTACGAGATAACACAGCTTACCTAGGTTCAAGTCCCACAATGGTGGGGGAACTCTACTCCCACTACAAGAAATATGTTGACTTATGACCTTCTCGTAGTGACGGGCAATGAAATCGTCATAGATCTATGACGATTTGGCATGAGATGGTCATAGGGTGCTTGGAGAGGTCAAAATCCTATAGAATTACGATGATTTGGGTCAAAATCGTCGTAATTTCAGCATAAGAAATCGTTATAACCTTCAGGATACAACTTAGAGCCCTATTTATACCCCATTATGACCAATTTAAATCGTTATGTCGTCTAAAATATGATACATCGAATTAATTAATTGGCCACATCAGCAATAATGCCTACGTGGCATATCTATGTGTCAACTTTTATATATGTGTATATCCATGTGCTAATATAAGTTGTCCATATGCCTAGTAACGTGTCTATGTGTCGTGCCTCCCTAGACCCACCTATCCTTGCCTAGACACGTTGGCAACATTCAGAATGGAATTAAATGACAAAAAGAGATCGCCTAGGGGATCGAACCCGGGCCCTCTATTCACGCTTCCAGCAAACCCAACCACCAGGTCATAAGCATGCTTGTGATTCATTTCCGTGTGCACACTTAATAGAGAGTCCGAAGATTTTTTTTCTACAGCCCAGGAAGGGAGGCGGACCGCGGATCCGCTTGGGCCGGCCTAGTAAGGGAGGAGGACAGCGGTTTCCGCCTGGGCCGACCTGGTCCTAGGCGCGCGGTAGATTAGGTCCCGGGCCAGCTCGGCTGGTCCGGTTAGTATAGTTTTTTCTTTCTCTTTTTTTCATTATTCTTTTGTATCTTTTTCATAAGATGTCCAAAAATATTTATTTTCATCTCTAATTTTTTTATAAAACTCAATAGATTATCTAGGGTGTTAATTATTAATGCTTTGATTATTTCAAAATAGTTCATTTACTAATCCTACATTATTTTATAGTAGGGACAATATCATAATTTAAAATGTAATTTTAAAATTAGCGATTTGAATTAAACGGCGGACATGAAGGTTCTTAGCTAGGGGCTGAGCCTCACTAAACTTGCATTGGATCTTTGAAGAAATAGCATATTGTGAGTCTAAAAATCATTTTTTCAAAAAATCATGGGCATCAGATCATGTACCTGTAGTTCAAATCAGACTCACTTTCTACCGATTCGGCAGGAATTTGTCTTTTTTGCCAGGGGTGGAAGGAAAGGTTTGAGATACCCCGGTTGGGATATTTGTCCATGTAAGGTGCTATACTATTTTTGAAAAATGGGGTGGTAGCATTCTAAAATGTTCATTTGGTGGTTGCTTCACAAAACGCCCCGTTTTTTGCGCACGGAAAATGGAAAATGGTTTTTCCGTGCGACGAAAAGGAAAACTTCCTCCTGCAACATTGTTCGCCATCCTGGAATGCACATGCCTGCACAATATGTGCACATTATCACAAACTATGTCGCGATTCTAGCCATAACACTGGTCGTTTGGCCCGAAAGCCATGAAACCTCAGACATGATAGGTCATTTCTGAGAAGGTTTTTTTGAGACACTTGCAATTACCAAGTTGGGTATTTTTCCTTGAAACTATGTCACATAATAAGACGCCACGCGAAGGATTTGCATTGATCGGACCTTTTTTTAATCTTTTATGCTCGTTTAAAACTATGGTCAAAAAGGCGGGCATGAAGGTACTTACCTAGGGGCCGAGTCTTGCTAAACTTGCATTGGATCTGAGAAGAAATAGCATATTGCGAGTCTAAAAATCATTTTTTTCAAAAAATCATGGGCATCAGATAATGTACCTGTAGTTCAAATCAGACTCACTTCCTACCGATTCAGCAGGAATTTGTCTTTTTCGCCAGGGGTGGACGGAAAGGTTTGAGATACCCCGGTTGGGATATTGTCCATATAAGGTGGTCTACTATTTTTGAAAAATATGGTGGTAGCATTCTAAACCCGTCGTTTGGTGGTTGCTTCACAAAACGCCCCGTTTTTTGCGCTCGGAAAATGGAAAATGGATTTTCCGTATGACGAAAAGAAAAACTTCCTCCTGCAACATTGTTCTCCATCTCATGATACACATGGGTGCACAATATGGGCATATTATCACAAACTATGCCGTGATTCTAGCCATAACACTGGTCGTTTAGCCAGAAAGCCATAAAACCTTAGACATGATAGGTCATTTCTGAGAAGGTTTTTTTGAGACACTTGCAATATACCAAGTTGGGTATTTTTCCTTGAAACTATGTCACATAATAAGACGCCACGTGAAGGATTTGCATTGATCGGACCTTTTTTTTAATTTTTTATGCCCGTTTCAAACTATGGTCAAAACGGCGGGCATGAAGGTTCTTATCTAGGGGCCGAGTCTTGCTAAACTTGCATTGGATCTGAAAAGAAATAGCATATTGTGAGTCTAAAAATGATTTGTTCAAAAAATCATGGACATCAGATAATGTACCTGTAGTTCAAATCGGACCCACTTCCTACCGATTCAGCAGGAATTTGTCTTTTTCGCCAGGGGTGGACAGAAAGGTTTGAGATACCTCGATTGGGATATTGTCCATGTAAGGTGGTCTATTATTTTTGAAAAATGTGGTTGTGGCATTCTAAAACTGTCATTTGGTGGTCGCTTCACAAAACACCCCGTTTTTTGCGCTCAGAAAATAGAAAATGGATTTTCCGTGCGACGAAAAGAAAAACTTCCTCCTGCAACATTGTGCTCCATCTCGTGATACACATGGGTGCACAATATGGACACATTATCACAAACTATACCACGATTCTGGCCATAACACTGGTCATTTGGCCTGAAAGCCATGAAACCTCACACATGATAGGTCATTTCTGTGAAGGTTTTTTTGAGACATACTCAATTTACCAAGTTGGGTATTTTTCCTTGCAACTATGTCACATAACATGATGCCATGCGAAGTATTTACATTGTTCAGACCGTTTTTAAATTTTTTATGCCCGTTTCAAACTATGGTCAAAAGGCGGGCATGAAGGTTCTTAGCTAGGGGACGAGTCTCGCTAAACTTGCGCTGGATCTCTGAAGAAACATGATATTGTGAGTCTAAAACACTGTGCATGTAAGGTGATCTAGTATTCCAAGATGCATTGGGTGAAGATACTAGACTCGTTGTCACGGATGCTCGACCATGGCGATGATTTAACTGAGAGAGGATGCAGAGTGTGATAGAGATATATTGTTTATATTAGTGATATAGTCTTACATTTTTGATATATTACCCATTTGCAAACAAATGCACTAAATAAAATTACACATTTGCTTATATATCTTTTTTATCCAAAAGGTATATCACCCAAATTTCAATCCCACGGAGGCCTCTCTCACAATTTTTCAGCTAACCAGAGAACAAGAAACGAACGAGAGCGGATCACTAGTTCAAACCAATCTCGACCGTCAAGGCCTCGCCGATCCGACGACCCGACCTCTTTCGATCCACCAAAGAAACACACAACGACGCATGCGCCCAAGTCCACCAAACCCTAGCCCGCCGTAGTCCCACATTTCCTTCCCTTCCCCTCTCTGTTCCTCCAACGCCTACACCGCCGCCTTAGACGCAGATCCCGATCTTCTCCTCTGGCGGATCCACACCGCAGCCAGCCTATCCTCCGGCGGATCCACACCACAGTGGAAGCGGCGGACATGAACAACGCCCTCATCATCAGCATCCCGCGCCCCTCGTCCTTCCTCCATAGCGCTCGTCTCCCAGCAGATCTGACGAGGAAAGGAACCGGCAGCGGAGGGGAGGAAAGGAGCAGATGCTAGAGGGGAGGATCCGGTGAAGGAGTGGATCCGGAGGAGGTCTAGCACGTGGTGGATTGCTCCAAGTCGAGGCGTCAATTCTCCATGTCGAGGCCCCTCCCTGACCACGAGCATGGCGGCCGCCTAGGAAGCAGGGTGAGCATCCTCCTCAACTCCCTCTCTTGGTGTGCTCCATTTCTGCCTCCTCCTCCTCTCCTTACCGTTTTCCTCTCTTCTAGGGTTTCTCGGAGCAGCGGCAACACGAGAATGGTGCCGCATCCTCGCGACCATGGAGGAGTGGAGTGCGCTGGGTGGTTGAACTTTCATCAGCCATTGGAAACAGGGTGGAGGGAGGCGCTGCTCTGGATATGTCCAGGAGGGTCTCACAGACAAGGAGAACGACGCCTCTCAGGTAAGGTTTCCACCTCTCCTTCCCCTTCTTCTGGGATTTTTTTGTGGTTGTGCTGCAGGCTGCAGATGATTCGAAATGTTTAGCAAGAAACTCCTACTCATTCCAAATGTCAAACAAACATAGTGGTTAGATATATAGATTTTTTTCATCAAGCCGAAAACGATCCTGAGGTTAGATAAATGATTTGCAAGAGATACATAGATGTTTATGTGGCATTTGCAAGAGTTACATAGACCCAAAGATTTTTTGCTAGAAGGATCTTATTAAGGGTATAAGAACACAATTCGGTTGCTAAAAATGTGCTGCAGGCTCCATCAAATTGTACTAAAAAGAGTTATAGTTGTTCCTGATATTGGCTGCATGGTAATTTTGTTTGATAGTTCACTTTAGTTTATGCACTCTTGTTTGTTTGCTAGGACTCCAAGAACACAATTCTGATGTTTATGATGTTCTAGCTCATTACTGTTAGTTAATTGGAGCATGTATATTCCTATACTTGGCCGATAAACGGTGCATATGCAGCTTATCTATCTACCGCTGACAGTTCAGTTTTCTGAAATCTTTTTAGGACTGCTTAGAAATCCTTAGCTATCTTTGCATCATATATGAACTGCACTGAGATCCTCCCTTTACTTGAATAGGTATAGAAAGTTGACATGCTGCATGCTGTGACATGCTGGATGCTGTGACGATGAAGTTAGCATGCCTTGAAATTTCTCCATGGACCACAGACTGCAGTATATATTTGGATTTTGGTACATGCTTGTGTAGATTGTAAAACATCAGTGTAGAACTGTATATTGTTGTATAAATTCATCAACTGGTACATGCTACTGCAAATAACAAGTAAAATATCAACTTGAGAATACTTAAATATGATCCTTATTTTATTTATGTCAAATTGCCACTAAAGAACTTATCAATAGAAGATCATAGTCTTGGGATGATCTTGTTATTATCATAGCAGTGGTATGTCGATTTGATCTCTATTATATAATATGATCTGTGTCATATAGTTTTTGACTGTCTTGCTCATCGAGTCATGATTTCATTAAAGCCAATCTTTTACATAGGTACTCATACCGCTTTACCATATCTATCCCAGCCTCTTTTTATTATGTTGTTTTGTGGAATTGCTAGGTCAGTTCAAAGAAGAAGGAAACCAGTCGCACCAGCGGATGCTAGACACTTTTGAAACAAGCCCCCTTTCGCAGTACAGGTCCCATGACCACCTCGTCGAACTGATGAGTTTCCCCACCCTTCCCTTGGCTGTTTGTGTATATGCCTTGGCAGAGCGAGATGTGATCTGTTTGATCCATCCGCTCGGTGTGGTCTTGACAAGATCTGAACGGTCATTGCGCTATGTGGAATCTGAAATCTGATGAAATATTTTTTCTATTGATTGCATAGGGGTAATGTGTATAGTATAAAATCGGGCTTTCGTATATTTTTTATTCCAATTCACTAATGTTTCTGTTATTTCCTTAGTAGTCTGTAGTTACCACCTACTGTTGTTTTTCTCTTCGGCAACATTCTTGTTCCTGCTGTTACAATATATGCCGTGTCGGCATGTTTTCTTCTTTGGAATGACATTGGCTGTTCTTTTTTGAACACATGGAACCTACTGCTGTAGTTTCTAATTTTTTTATACTAGAGTTATTAGGCAGCAATCTCTGCTATTTGTGTTGCGATGGAATTATATTCACAATTGAATTAACATAATTACCAATGTAACAGAGATTGTGAAATCTAGAGCGAATATTTCTGATAAGCAGCTGCAGAGATTGATAAGCAGCTGCAAGTATAGTTAGAGACTGATCTATTTAGTAACATAGAAAAGGTCCATTTTTCATGTTGTGAACATTTGAAACCCTTTTGCAACTGAAAATAAATTAATGTATTGTTTATGTGGGCTAGGATAGTGCTTTATTTGATGTCCAGAAACATGCCCATTTGTTCTTTGCATAACTTACTGTTAGGTACTTTATTGTTATTATCTCACGTGTTATATTGTTGCTACTAGATATATTGTGGTGTGATCTTACATGAGCTCCAGACTGAAGTTCAAAGAAGGCGGAAGACTGATGCGGGTTTTGCTCACATGATTGTACAGTTCATGTAGAAAGTGGCTCGAGATGTACATACTTGCAGTTTTCCATGGTTGTAATATACTAGTGTACGTTTGTAGTTGTTTTATATTCTTGGATGATGTCAAATATGTCCTGAGTGTAATATTGATCTAAAGTTGGTCATTATTCATAAAAATTAATATTATTTGGCCTATACGTAAGTAAATATTTGATGTTTACTGTTTTTTGTCTGAAATGAAATAAATCCTAGATGGGCTATAAAAAGGCCTCGGTCCACACAATTTTAGACTCGAGAGGTGTATAATTTCATAAAATGGTTGAAAATAAAAAAGAAACGAATCTTTAAAAGGAAAAGGCCATGAAAATAAAGAAGGCCAACTTGTTGGGCTTGGCCCAACAAATCAACTGAATTGACACAAAATTTAATTGACCAAGTTGTTGGGCTTGGCCCATATAAATAGCAGATATGGACTGGGCTGTGCGACGTCGGATAGGCCACGTGGGATCTGACCTGGCCATGCCAGTTTTCCCATGACGATATCGGATCATCATAATAGTTATGACGATCCAATATCGTCATAGACGATTATGACGATTATGCACATATTTCTATGGACCAGATATTCCCCTTCCTGTCCGTCTTGAGATGTATCCCGACTTTGTCGACGGAGCCATCACCAAAGTACCTGCCTAGCGGACCCTAGCCTCCCTTCCGTCCAACAACAAGGCCAACCGCGTCGTAAGGTGGATTGAATGGCTCGTGGATGGAGGTTTGACGGGCATGGACCTAGCCATGTGCTGGTTTGTTAGGCAGATCCAGCCTCTGCAACATCGTGCCGAGTTGATGTGCAAGTACACCTAAGACAGGAGGGATCCCATGCGAATTACGCGGGATAACTTCTCCATGGACTCTGTCAAACTCCGGCTAAAGGACATTGTCAAGATGAACAATAGGAAGCGCGACTTCAAGATCACCTATGACATGTTCGACTACGACAAATGCCCAGAGGTAGCTTTTGTTTCCTTTATTGCTCGTTATATTCGCTAAGGTTTTTCCGTCTTGAAGTTGTCAGTCTACCACTCCTTTGTTTCCCAGCTGGCGACCTTGGCAGAAGATCAGATGGCCTCCCAGGTCTATGATCCCAAGCTGAAGGATATCCAAGTGGTGTCCGATGATGACACCCCCAAGGATCAACCAGCTCCGGCAGTGTGAAAGCGGAAGAGCTCCACCTCTAACGCTGCTGCCGAGACCAAGAAGAAGAAGAAATCGGAGAGTGGAGTCTCTAGACGATCCACCGCCACATTAGAGGTGGAGAAGAAGAGATCCACCCTCACCAAGGCTCATGCCGTGGAGTAAGTGTATTCATTCTCCGGCTTGTATTTTTAGTTCGCACCTTATTCAACTCCTGTACTTATACTATGTACGTTTTAGGAGGAAAGACAATGGTAGCCTGAAGCGATCCTCCAGAGATGCTGGAGGGTCAAAAAGTATCCATGATATGTTGACCAGGGATGTGTCCGCCAAGCCTTCTCCTGCTACTGCTCCCCCTACTCCTGCCACCAAGCCTTCCGCTAGTCCTGCTGGGCATTCGTCCCCCATCCCTAAGATCTCTGCCATGGAGACAGATGTCAATCCAATCTTTGATATCTCAGGCTCTATCGAGGCAGACATTGCTCCCAGCGGTCAGGCGACACAGGAGAGCACTTCCTCCAAAGTGGATAAAGCTCCGGCTAAGGATGCCACCGAGAAAGGGAAACAAGTAATGGAAGGAGAGGAGGCAGAGGCAGTTGTGGCAACGGACAAGGCACGAGCCTCTGAGCCATCAACTGCTATGAAAACACAGCAGACGACTAGGGCATCATCCATGCCTCCGACTTCAACATCTCCTCTGGCTGGGACTCCTCTGACATTGTGCCTGGATGACCTCATTGCACAGGAAGATGCCGTGTATAACAATGCTGGCATATTCCATACTGCATATGCCAACCTGACCAACAATCTTAAGCTTATTGCCATTGTAAGTCTTTTAAACTTCACTTCTTTTACTTTGTATAACATATCTCTCTATAGCCCCCGAGCGCTTAGGCGGCTAATCCAAAGTTATTGGCCTGAGTGCTCCAAAGAACTAAGAGTATAAATTGATAATGTAGCCCCTGAGCATCTCGGTGGAAACTTAGAAAAATTCCGGCTAGATGCTCTAAGAGTAGCATACATGCTGATTAAAATCTTGTGTTGTATCCCCCGAGCGTGTAGTTGAAACTAAATAGTTCTGACTAAATTCTCTAAGAGAAACTAAGCATGTTTACTTGTTGCAGAATGAGAATAGACGGAGGATTACTGCCAATGAGAGGTTTGCTGCTTTGTAGAAGGAACTGGACCTTGAACAGGGTAAAACAACCTTCCTGAAGCAACATATCAAAAATAGCCAAAGTCTATTTCTTTTAACAGCTCCTTACTTTTCCTCATGGATTCATTTCTGCCGTCTTCTCATAGTGCTTTCCATCTCCGTCTTACAAAATCCATTGCCAAGGCCAAAAGCATCGTCGAGCAATACAAGCACATTCAAGATCTCGACAATGAGAACAAAATCTTGAGGAAAGACATGGCTGATGCTGTCAAGGGCCATGAGGAGGCGATGAGGGTGCTGCAAGAGTCTGCTGACACCGAGATGCAGCGCCTGAGGAACGAAATTGCACAACTCAAGGAACAGAACCAAGCTACCAAAGAGCAGAATGAAAGGAACCTTGAGGTGTACAAGACAGTTCAGAAGGAGCGGGATGTCTTGGCGGAGACATGCAAGCAAGCAGAGACGAGCATCTTCGGTAACTTTCCCCTGTCTTGGTCAACTCTATATTTTGGGTAAATGTTTGATGTTTTCATACTCACAATCCTTGTATCTTATGCAAACCATAGCTCCCATTGGCTTGGCCAACTTGGGTGAAGGTGCTCCGGATCCCAAGGAATGCATGATTCTTGCCGGCAATTTCGTCAGCATCGCCATTGCTTAGGAATAAACATCAAGGCGGCAGACTCAGCGGCCAAGTACTCGGAAATCCTGTGTTGAGCCCCCGAGAAAGTCAAGGACTGGAAAGCCTCTTGCGTCCGGGCTGGTGCAAGGATGACCCTGTGCTTGATCAGGGCACACTACGACAATGCCAAAATCGATCAAGGCACACTACCACCTCCTTTTAATTTCAATGTGTTCATGGAGAAAGAGAAACTTGCGGCAAATGGTAGCAACTTTACCAATTGGGCCATGAATTTAAGGATTCTCCTCACTGCTGCACAAACGCAATATGTGCTAGAAGCGCCGCTAGGCCCCCCACTAGCTCCTGATGCCCCTGACGAGGAAACAAATGTTTGTTTGTGTAGGGGATCGGTGCGGAAAACAGAAATTTCCCTACGATGAAACCCCAGAAACTGCCTAGGATCTATCTATGTAGTAATGCGGTAACGGCCGGAGCGTAGAGAATACATACCCTTGTAGACCGTACGCGGTTAACGTTCCGTGGGGAACGTGGTTGAAGTAGTCGTACTCGTAGCTGACCTCAAGGTCGCGAAGCTCCTCGCAGGTCACCCCTTGCTCCTTCTTGATCTTCATCATCTTATTATGCAACAACTCCAGCTCACGACATTCTAGCACCCCAAGTGTTGCGCCTCGTGTCTTCGTACACATCCGGTGCATGATGAGACCTCCGGCTCCCCGATCCCGCCGAGAGTGCGGAAGTTGATATCCAGCTAGGAATCCCTGCAGCGCAACGACGTACTGCAGGTGTGCCTCGATCGCACAGCCCAGACTTGGGGCCATGGTCACGAGGTATAGAGAGGGAGAGAGAAGGAGAAAGTCAACCAAAGGACTTTTCCTATTTGTGTTTTTAATCCCACCCATGGGTAACCCTTTATATAGGCGGAGAGGGTGTGCCCTCCCCATTGGGTTATCCATGTGGGACTAATACTAAAGGAAAAAGTCAGCAGATTTTCGGACTGCCAAATGGGCCAAAAGTACTCAGCCCAAATAGCAAACAGAAAAATAACCAATAAAAGAAAAAGGGCACAGCAGGCTGGGTTTGGCTGGCAGGCCTTCCACGCCCATCCCAGCCTCTCATTCCATGAGTCACTGAAGAACCCAGGTTGGCCTGGCCTCGGCCCAAGACCTCACCGCCTCGCCTCAAAGGTGGGCAGCCTGGCGCCAGCGCCGCTGCCTGCCCGTATGCCGCCCGATTATCTCGCCTGCTGGTGGCGATTATCATCCACCATGTATTTGTTTTACCTTTTTCTATTTATTTTTCTGCAGCTTTTATTCTAGGCTATTTCCCTCCGGGATTTAGCCTAATATAAAAGTTGTCTTTATAAATGTTAATCTAAATATTATTTATAATATATTAATTCACAATTAATAGATAATAAATATATATTTAAATTCCCATTTATCCGAAAACACTTTTCCGGTCTTTTCCTTTATTCTTTTCTCCGAACAACTTCGGATCTCTCCGCGGAACGATTCCGGCTTTCTCTCTTTCTCTACTGTGATTCCGTCTTAGGAATAATCACTCTCATCGTACCCTTAAGTGTATCCTCTCACGGCTCGGGAATGCTCTAGACATGATCTGTATCAATGATCAATAGAGGGACCAGGGATATCCATGTGACCCCTATGCATTCCTGATGACAATGTAGTTTGAACCGTCTAAATCTAGCATCCTCTTCCTTTTGTTTCTCGATACAACTTGTTCAAAATCTGATCATTGGTATCCCATACCTTTGTTCAATCTCGTTCACAACAAGTTATGTTTTCTTGTTACCGTGATATTACATCCTCGTGACCTAGTCACATGTTGTAACATTTATAGATGTAATCTCACCAAGCCGGCCGTATGTATCTTTAACCGTCATGTGGGTGAACAAATCTCGGTCTTGCAGTCACATGCCATCTACTGTTCCTTCGGAATACCCAACATACACCTTTATGGCCACCGTATTACCAGATGACGGTTGATGTAGTCTAAGCAGCCTAGGGAAACTGTGAGTAATATGAGTTCACGGTCTAAGGAGAAGGAGTCTAGGTATAGCTGTTGCAACAATGAATTAGATGATTTGATCGTGTTGCAATCTTTCAAGGAATATCCAATCACATCATTCTCCAATGATATGATCTCGTTGTCAGTCGGCATAAATGCCCATGATCTTGAAACCCAGATCATCTTCGTGACCAACGCACTAGTATGAATAGAGGCTACTAGGGACTTTGTTGTTTCATACCACACCTGTACCAATGTTTCTACTTGGCACAGTTATAGCACAATATGAAACTATTATAAACTAATTGAGATATGACAATGAAAACCTATTTATTATTTGCCTCTAGGGATATCTCCTTCAGTCTCCCACTTGCACTAGAGTACAAATAATCCAGCTTGCATTTTACTTGTATAAACCATATACCATATGCGTTTACAGATCATGCATGCTCATGGGAAACATCATGTCTATGTTTTGTTTTACCTGATCATTATGTCTTTTGCAAATCGGTAATGTCTTCCTAATCTGACATTCACTCCATTATCTTATAATGGGTCGAAGTATTTGTTTAGCAACAAAGCGAGACTTTTGTTTCTAGTGTTTTTTATTACGTTGTTTTCACCTTGTCATCTAAACTTCGAAACACACTTTGCTATCCTTTGTGTATATACTATAGTCATGGCAGCAGAACAAGGCCGGATTCTAAGAGCTTACAGTGAATTAGATCAACCTCGAGGGATTTCTCATGGGCACTGGGCCCTAGGACACATCATTCTACGTTAAAAGCGAACTATCCCCGCCACAACATTATACATCACATCAGATGGAGCTTTTATACTTCTATATATATGTAGATCCTAGTGCATGAAATGCAACTATGCCACTTACATTGCTTCTTGCTATTTATGTACAAACTTAATTCTGGTTCAGTGATCAACTCAGGAATCACTTAAAGACATGTTCTTATAGTTAAGACTTCGTCCTACCAACCAGAACCTCGGGTCACATTACGTCGAGTATATGACATGGTTATATGGAAGAATCTATGACTGTGGCATAGGAGATGCAAAGCATCTCTTTCTTTCAACCATAGTTGCAATACTAACTCAATGCTTCATACAGTAAGAACTTCCTTCTTACCTTGTTCCATTCTAAATTTCTTCAGAATCTTGCTTAGGACATTCTGAACAACTTTCAGAATCAAGTCTAGGAAGCATTTGACATTCAGTGTTTATTAAACTCACCAATCTATCTCGATAGATCTCTTTGTTTAATAACTTCAACTTCATCCTAATTTAGCTAACTTAAATATTATTAACACCAATCACATCATTCACATATTTGGTCCATATATTCCAGAATGATTTCATGCTACCACTCAAATATGACATTCATGTTTGAGATCCAGGAATTTCACTTAGCTCCCACTCAGAATATATCAGCTACATATTATGAATTAGCCAAGCTGATTTTCTCCCACTCAAATCTAGGTCCTCTCGATAATCTTGGACATTCCAAAATTCCTTGATCATAATCAAATCGAGAATTCCACTAACGAGATTTCAATGACCATTAATTTCTCGTACTTAGGTCCATCATGCCTCTTTGTAATTCATAGGTATGTCTTGTTCAAAACATGACAAGTGAATCAACAATATAATTCCACAAACTCGTAGAATATATATAGTTGAATCCTACTTACTTTAGTAAAAGTATTCACTGAAACTTTATGACCATTATCATTAGTTTCTCCTCTATTTGTAGAGTTTGGTTTCACGAAACAAATTCCGCTACGCCACTCTACAATCTAGAGGTAAGGTCAAATACCTTGTTTTGATCTTTTACTTTCTTCCACCGGTACCTTCATCAAGACATGTTGACTTTGGACAACAATAGTTTTGCCCCTTGTGGAAGATGCATTCGTAGCTTCCTAAGAATGCTCTACAAAGACTTGTTTATTCGCCACGACTTCGACTTGTCGAAATCTCCAGAAACTCGAACGTGCCATAACACTTATGGTGTTGTTTCCACGAATCTTTTGGATGTTCCTTTGTATTTCAAATGAGTGTTTGCTTATTTTGATCTTTAACTCTAAATGACAACAACAACCCCGATAAGAGATAATATTATACCATATGTATCTTGATACATAATGATTATGATGTTTAGATATTTCCACATAGTTTGAATTCATCCAATTATCATAATTTCTGAAACATCTTTCACAAGTCCCTTTTATGCTAGACTTAACTTGAATACTTTAGTCATGTTGATCAAATCGAAGAGACTTGTTAATTCAGTTAATTCAATATCCCATGAACTCATTTGAACAATTCAAATCATTTCAAACTTCATGTTTCATTAGGTAAATACACTTATTCACTTAAGTCCACAATTAACGATTTCCACTACTTGTTGAAAATACGATACATCATTATGTATAAGTTTCAACATTTCTTTGCATATCACCGTTTTACCAGAATGCGGAATTTTAGTCATTCTGCCCGAGAGGCGTGGTTTTGCAAAGTCTCTAGATTAAGCATCTAGGACTCCGATCTTTCATAAAGAACCTGCAATAACCAAAATGAATTAAACTGTAGTGTCATTTCATTATTAAACTTTGGATATCTTTTAGCATTCTAATCCTTTATAAATGTTTAAACTATTATCATTAACATAGTGATGAGAATAACTTATTCGTAATCGTGACGTGACCATAAGGTATTATTCATAAGAATAGTACAAACTGGTTTGTAACTTGTTCATAAGAATCATCGTCTCGCCAAAAGCAAGACACACAAACTAGGATTACAAATTTATGTTCAAGTCCACTAATCCAAATGATAAACTTTGAGGGAAGAGGTGATGTCGGCCATCAACTATTTTGCTTGCCGTCATCAAGTCACATTGCCTCAAAGCCAGCAATTCTCAAGCAGATCCTCCTGTTTTCACAAAATGGGATAAGTATCAAATACTTTGCAAACTGCAACGAGTTTTGCAAGAATCACATTTATAATTTGTATATCTTACATATACTTTTTTATCCATGACCTCCTTTTGCAATCAAGCCCTTCTAAGAGTTCTCAACTCTAATGCAAGATCGCTAAGTGTTTTTCCAAACATTCTGGAGTCATCGAATTATCTCTAATGGTTATTGTATCAAGAAAGAGAAGATAACCTTTTCCGAGGATATCCCTCAGGCATGGGTATTAATCTAAGCAGTTGGACCCTTTTGCTAAGTTTCACATTAAGCAATATATTCCCATGGTCGCAAAGGACCTCAATGGGATAAGCCAAGGTCTACTAACATATTTGCAAACAGACATATAGATTAAGTTTATAATAAGAGATCAACTTATAATTGGTCTCCACTAAAATGGTCATCCCCTGGACGATTTTAGTGATCGCATGATCCCTATCCTCTACACCTCCCCCGATCGTCACGGCCATCAGTGCATTATCAAAGGTAGACATTCACTAATGCCAATCACATCATCCATGTGACTCATGATCGATCTTTCGATCTCTTGTGTTCCGAGGCCACGCTTCTCTAACGTGCTAGGCTCGCCAAATCTAACTTGTGTGTATTTCCTGTGCAACATGGCTTACACCCACTGTATGCGAACGTACATATGTCTGACACCCAGGCCTGTAACCCTGGATCGCCTCATACCGAAGAACTTTCTTGGTGGTGCACACACAAGGGGAACACGGAACATTGGAATTAAATAGGGATTATCTTATTTGCTACCGTTGAGTATCTAAATACTAGCACACAATAAGATGATAAAAATTGGTATCAACATCATATGTATAATGTGATATGATATGGTCTTTTTGCGCCTTGATCTCCATCGTGCCCTTCATTTGATGCCAAGTCCACAACGCCTCCACCAGGTCGTCCATCGGAACGATGACTATTACTATACTACTTAGTAACAGAAAAGTAAACTACTTTACCTTCGTATCGACCAATGCCATATCGTAATAACATGCTCCCTGCAAAATAAAGTTAGACGACTCTACTTTATCTATTGCAAGTTTTACGTGGTTGTTAGGGCTTTCGCACTAGAACCGTTTCTAAACTACAAACTTTCCAACCACAGCATGGATCCGACAATTGTCTCTATTACACCCCTTTCGGGTTCCTCCGTTGTAAATGCTATATCAACTATCAAATGAGAGGTAGACACCCGCTAGCCACTTATACGGTACAAGCCGTATGTTGAGCGTGGAACCAGTCTCGCGTACGAATACGCATAAGGTCGGTCTGGGCCGCTTCATCAAACAATACCACGATATAAACAAGTACACGTTAGAGGGTAACAACTAAGGGATCAATTCCCGCACAAAACTTGTGTGTACTGGCCGTACAACACTCGTACGCATAGATCGGCTCTGATACCACTGTAGGGGATCGGTGCGGAAAACAAAAATTTCCGTATGATGAAACCCCAGAAACTGCCTAGGATCTATCTATGTAGTAATGCGGTAATGGCCGGAGCGTAGAGAATACATACCCTTGTAGACCGTGCGCGGTTAACGTTCCACGGGGAACGTGGTTGAAGTAGTCGTACTCGTAGCCGACCTCAAGGTCGCGAAGCTCCTCGCAGGTCACCCCTTGCTCCTTGATCTTCATCATCTTCATCATGCAACAGCTTCGGCTCACGACATTCTAGCGCCCCAAGTGTTACGCCTCGTGTCTTCGTACACATCCGGTGCATGATGAGACCTCTGGCTCCCTGATCCCCCGGGAGTGCGGAAGTGGATATCCGGCTAGAAATCCCTACAGCGCAATGGCGTACTGTATGTGTGCCTCGATCGCACAGCCCAGACTTGGGGCCATGGTCACGAGGTATAGAGAGGGAGAGAGAAGGAGAAAGTCAACCAAAGGACTTCTCCAATTTGTGTGTTTAATCCCACCCATGGGCACCCCTTTATATAGGAGGAGGGGGTGTGCCCTTCCCATTGGGTTAGCCATGTGGGACTAATACTAAAGGGAAAAGTCAGCAGATTTTCGGACTGCCAAATGGGCCAAAAGTACTCAGCCCAAATAGCAAACAGGAAAATAACAAATAAAAGAAAAAGGGGATAGCAGGCTAGGGCTGGCCGGTGGGCCTTGGCGCGGCCCATCCCGCGCCTAGCTCTCTACCATGACTGCCTGAAGAGGGAGCCTGGTGGGCCGGGCTCACCCGGCGGCCCAAAGACCTCCCGCCCGCCCGCTTCGAGTGGGCAGCCAGAACAGCGACGTTCATGGCGTCTGCCCGGCTCACTGGCGGCCGCCATTATCTGCCGCCCTATGCGGTGGCGATTATCCGCCGCCCACAGGGCTGGGTGTTTTTACCTTTGTCTGTTTATTTTTCTGCAGCTTTTATTCTAGGTTATTTCCCTCCGGGATTTAGCCTAATATAAAAGTTGTCTTTATAAACCTTAATCTAAATAATATTTATAATATATTAATTCACAATTAACATATAATAAATATATATTTAAATTCCCATTTATCCGAAAACACTTTTCTGGTCTGTTCCTTTGTTCTTTTCTCCGAACAACTTCGGATCTCTCCGCGGAACGATTCCGACTTTCTCTCTTTCTCTATTGTGATTCTGTCTTACGAATGATCGCTCTCATCGTACCCTTAAGTGTATCCTCTCACGGCTCGGGAATGCTCTAGACATGATCTGTATCAATGATCAAAAGAGGGACCAGGGATATCCATGTGACCCCTACGCATTACTGATGACAATGTCGTTTGAACCGTATAAATGTAGCATCCTCTTCCTTTTGTTTCTCGATACAACTTGTCCGAGATCCGATCATTGGTATCCCATACCTTTGTTCAATCTCGTTCACAACAAGTTATGTTTTCTTGTTACTGTGATATTATATCCTCGTGCCTAGTCACATGTTGCAACATTTATAGATGTAATCTCACCAAGCTGTCCGTATGTATCTTTACCCGTCATGTGGGTGAACAAATCCCGGTCTTGCAGTCACATGTCATCTACTATTCCTTCGGAATACCCAACATACACCTTTATAGCCACCGTATTACCAGATGACGGTTGATGCAGTCTAAGCAGCCTAGGGAAACAGTGAGTAATATGAGCTCACGGTCTAAGGAGAAGGAGTCTAGGTATAGCTATTGCAACTATGAATTAGATGACTTGATCGTGTTGCAATCCTTCGAGGAATGTCCAATCACATCATTCTCCAATGATATGATCTCGTTGTCAGTTGGCATAAATGCCCATGATCTTGAAACCTAGATCATCTTCATGACCAACGAACTAGTATGAATATAGGCTACTAGGGACTTTGTTGTTTCATACCACACCTGTACCAATGTTTCTACTTGGCACAGTTATAGCACAATATGAAACTATTATGAACTAATGGAGATATGACAATAAAAACCTATTTATTATTTGCCTCTAGGGCATATCTCCTTCAGTTTGACTTGGCAAGAGGACCACAACTTAGTTCATTGCGGCATACTGTATGGGATAGAGCCCGAACTTTGAAAGCGTTTCGAAAATGGCAATGCCTTTGATACCATGGATGAATTGAAAATGATTTTCGATACCCATGCTGCCGTAGAGAGTTATAATGCTTCTGAAAAGTTCTTTAGCTACATGATGGAAGAAAACATCTCTGTTAGTGAGCACGTACTCAAAATGTCTAGGTACATCAATAATCTTGTGTCCTTGAGAATAAGGATTCCCATTGACTTAGGCATACATTGTGTTCTCCAATCTCTCCCACCTAGCTAGAAGAGCTTCGTGATGAACTATAATATGCAGGGCATGAAGAAGTCTCTCCCCGAGCTTCTATCAATGCTTAAGACTGTAGAAGTGGAGATCAAGAAAGAACATCAAGTGTTGATGATCAATATGGCCACTGGTTTCAAGATAGACAAGAAGGGTAAACATAAGGGAAATAAGGGTGGCAAATCTGTTGCCGTGCCTAAAAAGAAATCCTGAGCTGGCCCTAAGTCTGATACCGAGTGCTCTTATTGTAAGGGGACCGGCCATTGGAAGCACAACTACCCCAAGTATTTGGCGGACAAGAAGGACAGCAAGGCAAACAAAGTATATGTGATATACATGTTATTGATGTGTACTTGACTAGTACTCGCAGTAGCACCTGGGTATTTGATACTAGATCAGTTGCTAATATATGTAACTCTAATCAGGGGCTCCGGAACAAGTGACCGCTAGCAAGGGGTGAGGTCAAGATGTGTGTCGGCATTGGATCAAGAGTTGATGTGATCGCTACCGGAACGCTACCTCTCCACCTACCGTTGGGATTAGTGATAAATCTAAATAATTGTTATTTGGTGCCTGCACTGCGCATGAACATTGTATCGGATCTTGTTTGATGCGAAGTGGTTATTCATTTAAATGCGAAAACAATGGTTGTTCGATTTATATGAATGATATCTTTTATGGCCATGCACCTGTGATGAATGGTTTATTTCTATTGGATCTCGACAATAGTGTTATGCATATTCATAATGTTGATGCTAAAATGATTAAACTTGATAATGATATATGTGCATATATGTGGCACTGCCGTCTAGGTCATATTGGCGTAAACACATGAAGAATCTCCATTCTGATGGACTTTTGGAATCGCTTGATTTTGAATCATTTGATACATGTGAGCCATGCCTTATGGGCAAGATGACGAGAACCCCGTTTTCCGGTACAATGGAAAGTGCGATAGATTTATTGGAAATCATACATACTGATGTATGTGGTCCAATGAGTGTGTCGGTGCGTGGTGGATATCGTTTTTTACTTTCACGGATGATTTGAGTAGATACGGGTATATCTATTTGATGAAACACAAGACTAAAACCTTTGAAAAGTTCAAGGAATTTCAGAGTGAAGTGGAAACTCATCGTAATAGAAAGATCAAATTTTCGCGGTCCGACCGTGGAGGAGAGTATCTTAGTTACGAGTTGAAGGAAATATGCCCTAGAGGCAATCATAGAGATGATTATATTTCGTATGTATCCATGAGTTGTTATAATGTTCCTTGAATATCCATATATCAAGCAACTTGTATTGATTGGCAATTATGTGAATTGTTTGTGAAACTCTTTACTTGTTTGGTTATCTAATAGTTGTCCGTAGTCAGAGTTCATGTGAGGACACATGTGAATATTAGACTAGCACATCGATTGGTTGATGACTATGTTTCGCAAGTCATAGACATGGAGATGTCAAACCAATGATGTGGAAACATGTTATGACTTGGGGTTGGACTAACCCAACTTAAGACTGGCAATAATACTTGCAGCTCTCTCTACATATCGTGTACATTTTGTCCTTAGACCCGAGATTATCGCATGTACTTGAGATGTGGATCGACCTACTTTGGGGTTATCAAACACTACTCCATAAGTGGGTAGTTATAAAGGTAGCTTTCGGGTTTGTCCTGATACATGCTACAAGACATTGGTCAATCAAGATGGGATTTTCCCCTCTCTACTTGAGAGAGATATCTCTAGGCCCCTCGAGTGATCAAATCTAGAAATGCATGGTCGTGCTACATACGGTTAAGAGTTAACCTAGTAAAGGGATCCCGAATCATAGTATCGAGAAAGAGAGGTCAACTTGGAGCTAGACCAAATATCTTAGGGCAAAAGGAAATACATGTACTTAACCTTTTGATGGTTCGTCTGAATGATCGTTATATGCGTTTAGGAGTTGGCACGTCTTGCTAGAGGCTGCTACCAACTATTGATGGAGTAAGTGTACTCGTGTCATGTTTATACGTGTGTGAACCTATAGGGTCACACACTTTAAGGGCTAGAAGCCTAATGAGGATTGGATCCGAATTAGACTAGGCCTAGGCTACTAATGGGATGCTAATGTAGAAGCCCACCCGGGACACCTATATAAGAGAGAGTGAGGCGAGCTTAATAGGGTTGAGCATTCCACCTAGCCGCCACTCCTCTTCCGCCTGTGTTGCACGTGCATACCTAGCAGTCTGCCGTGTGACGCTCCACCCCGGACGTGTGGATACCTCGAAGGTGCTGCAGCTATAGCACTTGGACGAGCCGTGCAAAGGGGAGCTGCTTGTGGGATGAGGACAAGGAGGAGATGTTGAACATCTACACTGCCCTGACATGCTTCATCGAGTTCTGCAACTGCACGTCTAGTGGTAATCCCGTGATCTATGACAATAGTATTCCTGGTTGACGCGGTAGATTTTTTTTGATTTACGCTAGTTAGCCTACCCGCAACCCTATAGTGGTATCAGAGCCGATGCTGTTAAGTCATAGGTTCGTGAAGTTTGCATATGGTGATATGCAGATTGATATGAATGATGTGATCGTTTGTATGGTGGTGGTTCTGGATTGATCTATGATTTTGCTTTCCGTGATCGTGATTCTAAGGTCGTCGAACGACTTACCCCTACCGGTTGGTTTCCGCCATCGAGGTAGACAGTGATACATAAATCCAGTTGAATCACGTGAAGATCAATATGATTGATCGAATCGGGAACTAGATCTGAATTGATGTACCGTGGTCAAAGGAAATTGATCGAATCGAAACAATAGTTGATTTATGGTAAATTTGATTTGACCGATCAAAATCCTTATAGAAAATTGATACCAAGAGGGGCGTTGCCCTTTCGAACCCCGCAACGCGAGACCCCCTAGACCCCCCTTAGTCGTAGCCCCTTTTGTATCTCGTTAAGGTTCCTAGGTGCTGCGATTTTAGATGATCCGGTACAATGCGATTCTATGCACAACTTGTTTTTGCAGGATGTATGTTATCAGTATGGCCCAATAATGTATGTTATGCATGTATGTATTTTTTCATGACCTGCGTGTCGTGAGTAGGGCAACACAGCTAGAGCCAAATGTGTTGTCAATTATTGTAATGTCGTGCGTGCCAACTTGTGATGATCCCAATACCATGTAATTTTGATTACTAGCTATCAGGAGTAATAGCTTGTATTAGTTCTTGGAGAACTCATCACTTGGAGGATGGCTCGCATAGAGCATGAAGATGGAGATCATCATGGTGGACATGTTTTATGGTGATGGAGATCACCATGAGAAAATGGGCCATACTGTATCACATATATGTGAATGTTATTCTTATACGTCTTACTACTATGCATGCTTAGTTCATAGAAGTAGAACGATCCCTCACAAAGTTTAATTTAAACCATGCCATCCCAACACAACATTGCACCATCCTATGCCATGTACAATTGTTGGTGGGTCTATGAAATTAGGGTGCCGCAGTTTTCCTTGGCTGGATGGGTTTGTATCGGATACCTACACGCATAAGGGTTGGTGAGCTTAACAAGGTCATCATAACAGTTAAGGACCTTGGGGCATAAAGGTTGGTCGCCTAGTTTTGACATAGAGATGTCACCCAACAACAAGAGTATATGTGATATGATTAGCAAAAGTTGCTTACCGATTTACCTTGCCTTCTAGCATTGATGCTAAAGCTCACTAGTCGACTTGTTAATTGTGGATCTTGAATCACTTAGTATCAATAGAGGGATGTTGATTTAACTGGGAGTATATGCTATTAATTTTTTTAATATGTTTTACTCTTTCATGGTTACATGGCTTAGTATTTTGCATGTTTTTATGTTGTAGATCAATGGCACCGAACACTTCATCACCTTTTGCTTTGCATTCGATTCTTGAAAAAGATAAACTAAATGGAACAAACTATTCAGACTGGGTCCATAACCTGAGAATTGTTCTCAGGGATGATAAAAAGGGAAACTTTTCTAGATACCCCAATCCCAGATGAACCTGCTGATAATGCAGATGCTGCCCTTAAGAATGCCTACAAGAAATCATGTGATGAATCTCTTGAGGTTAGCTATCTTATGCTTGCATGCATGGAACCTGATCTTCAAAAGCAGTTTGAGGATCAGGAAGCGTATGATATGATCGTCGTGCTTATGGACATGTTCTAGACTCAGGCTAGGACTGAGAGGTACAATGTTGCTAAGTCCTTTGTGGAATGCAAGCTGGCAGAGGGAGCAGCTATAGCCCCCCATGTGATCAAAATGGTTGGTTACAGTCAGACTTTGGAAAAGCTTGGTTTTCCATTAGGCCAAGAGTTTGCTACTGATTTCATTTTGGCATCTCTTCCATCAAGCCATGGGAATTTCATTAGGAACTACCATATGGATGGGGTGGAGAAGGGCCTTAATGAGTTATGTGGGATGCTGAAAATAGCAGAATGTGACATTAAGAAGTGTGCAGGGCATAGCCATATGATGGCTGTGCAGAACAATCCTAGCTTCAAGAAAAAGAGTACCTCTTGGAAGAAGAAGAAGGGCAAGGCTAAGGATACAATCCCTAAGCCAAAGCTTGCACCCAAGCAAAAGTTGGACCTGCAGAAGACACTAGATGTTTCTTTTGTCATGAACATGGCCGCTAGAAGAGAAACTGCAGCAAGTACCAGGCTTCTTAGAAGAAGAGTGGAAGTAAGAGTACTTCCTATTCAGGTACGCTTGTTGTAAATGTTGTGGACATTTTTCTCGCATATTCTTATGTTAACTCTTGGGTATTTGATACCGGATCGGTTGCTCATATTTGCAATTTGATGCAGGGGCTAATAAGGACTAGAGAAGTGCAGAAAGGCGAAGTGGATTTTCTTGTTGGAAATAAAGCAAGGGTTGCTGCATTATTCGTCGGCGTCATGCAGCTTCACCTTTCGTCAGGATTTATTATGGAGTTAAATAATTGTTATTACATTACTAGTATGGGTCGAAACATTTTATCACCTTCATGTTTGATGAGGGATGGTTATTCATTCGCAAGTACAAACAATGGTTGCGTAATCTCTAAGAATGCTATGTTTATGGCTGATGCTCCCATTGTGAATGGGTTATTTATTTTAAATCTTGATGATGCATCTATTTACAATGTTAGTGCTAAAAGGCTTTGGCTTAATGATTTGAGTCCAACCTATTTATGGCATTGTTGTTTGGGGCATATAAGTGAAAAGTGCATGAAGAAGCTCCATGGTGATGGTCTTCTAACTTTGTTTGATTTTGAATCATACGAGACATGTCAAGCTTGTTTACTTGGAAAGATGACTAAGACGCCTTTTACAGGTTTTCCCGAGAGAGCGACAAACTTGTTGGAACTCCTACATACTGATGTATGTGGACCAATGAGCACGACAACCAGAGGAGGATATCACTACTTCATTACTTTCACTGGTGATTTTAGTAGATATGGCTATGTCTACTTGATGAAGCATAAATATGAAACTTTTGAAAAGTTCAAAGAGTTTTAGAGTGAGGTAGAGAATCAACTTGGCAAGAAAATAAAGGCCTTGCAATCTGATCGTGGAGGTGAATATTTGAGTGACGAATTAAGCAATCATCTTAAGAGTTGCGGAATTGTTCCACAGCTCACGCCACCCAGAACGCCTCTAAGAAACGGGGTCTTCGAACGGCGCAATCGAACTTTGTTGGACATGGTTCATTCAATGATGAGCTAGTCGGATTTATCATTATCATTTTGGGGTTATGCTCTAGAAACAAAATCTTTCACACTAAACAGGGTA
The DNA here is from genome assembly GCA_023614405.1 of Avena insularis. Classification (NCBI taxonomy): domain Eukaryota; kingdom Viridiplantae; phylum Streptophyta; class Magnoliopsida; order Poales; family Poaceae; genus Avena; species Avena insularis. The sequence continues at coordinate 277,469,180 of CM042692.1, forward strand.
CCATATAAATCCGTAGTTAAGACACCATATGAGATGTGGACTGGAAAGGATCCTAGTTTGTCTTTTCTAAAGATTTGGGGTTGTGATGCATTCGTCAAGCGACTTCAGTCGGACAATCTAACACCCAAATCGAATAAATGCATTTTCGTGGGATATCCAAGGGAAACCTTAGGGTATTATTTCTACAACTGAGAAGAGGGCAAAGTGTTTGTCGCTTGTAGCGGTGTTTTCCTAGAGCAAGAGTTTCTCACAAAGGGAACGAGTGGAAGGTCGGTGCGACTTGAAGAAGTCCAAGATGCGCCAGTCGGGGATGTTTCTACGAGTGATGCTACTGTAGCAAAACAAGTTGAGGAACCCATGGCAATAAAAGCACCACAACCACGAAGGTCGGCGAGGCTTCATGAAGTGCGGGAATTATTATTGTTGGACAATGATGAGCCTGCGACCTATGCTGAAGCGATGGTGGACCCACACTCTGAGAAATGGCAGATTGCCATGAGATCCGAGATAGACTCCATGGGAGATAATCAAGTTTGGAACTTGGTTGACCTGCCTGATGGTTTTAAAGCCATCGAGTGCAAATGGATCTATAAGAAGAAGATTGATATGGATGGAAATGTTCACATCCATAAAGGTCGACTTGTTGCAAAAGGTTTTCTACAATTTCAAGGAGTTGACTACGACGATACTTTCTCGCCCGTAGCGATGCTTAAATCTATACGGATCATTCTAGCCATTGCTGCATATTTCGACTATGAGATATGGCAAATGGATGTCAAGACGGCTTTCTTAAATGGAATCCTTACTGAGGACGTGTATATGATGTAGCCCGAAGGTTTTGTCGATCCAAACAATGCTGGCAAATGTATGCAAACTTCAAAAGTCTATTTATGGGCTAAAGCAAGCATCTCGGAGTTGGAACATTTGATTTGCTAAAGTTGTAAAGGAGTTTGGCTTCATCAAAAACAAACAAGAACCTTGTGTGTATAAGAAAGAAAGTGGGAAATCGCTTGTATTTATAATCTTATATGTAGATGACATATTACTGATTGGAAATGACATTCCTATGCTCGAGTCTGTTAAGACCTCGTTGAAAAATAGTTTTTCTATGAAGGACTTAGGAGAAGCGGCATATATTCTGGGTATCAAGATCTATACAGATAGATCAAGGAGGCTAATTGGATTAAGTCAGAGTACATACATTGACAAAGTGTTGAAACGGTTCAACATGGAAGAGGGTAAGAAGGGGTTCTTGCCCATGTCTCATGGCATTAAACTCAGCAAGACTCAGTGTCATGGTATTGCCGATGAGTACGCCATGGAGGGGTCCTCACAGTGCGTGTTTAGAGACGTGGGGTAAGGCGGTGAGTTGGCGGGTACGAGATAACATAGCTTACCTAGGTTCAAGTCCCACAATGGTGTGGCAACTCTACTCCCACTACAAGAAATGTGTTGACTTGTGACCTTCTCATAGTGACTGGAAATGAAATCGGCATAGATCTATGACGATTTGGCATGAGATGGTCATAGGGTACTTGGAGAGGTCAAAATCCTATAGAATTACGATAATTTGGGTCAAAATCGTCGTAATTTCAGCATAAGAAATCGTCATAACCTTCAGGATACAACTTAGAGCCCTATTTATACCCCATTATGACCAATTTAAATCGTCATGTCGTCTAAAATATGATACATTGAATTGATTAATTGGACACATCAGTAATAATGCCTACGTGGCATATCTATGTGTCAACTTTTATATACGTGTATATCCATGTGCTAATATAAGTTGTCCATATGCCTAGTAACGTGTCTATCTGTCGTGCCTCCCTACCCACCTATCCTTGCCTAGACACGTTGGCAACATTTAGAATGGAATTAAATGACAAAAAGAGCTCGCCCAGGGGATCGACCCCGCGCCCTCTGTTCACGCTTCTAGCGAACCCAACCACGAGGACACAAGCATGCTTGTGATTCATTTCCGTGTGCACACTTAATAGAGAGTCCGAAGATTTTTTTTTTCTACAGCCCGGGAAGGGAGGCGGACCGCGGATCCGCTTGGGCCGGCCTAGTAAGGGAGGAGGACCGCGGTGTCCGCCTGGGCCGACCTGGTCCTAGGCGCGCGGTAGATTAGGTCCCGGGCCAGCTCGGCTGGTCCGGTTAGCATAGTTTTTTCTTTTTTCTTTTTGTTCATTATTCTTTTGTATCTTTTTCATAAAATGTCCAAAAATATTTATTTTCATCTCTAATTTTTTTATAAAACTCAATAGATTATCTTAGAGTGTTAATTATTAATGCTTTGATTATTTCAAAATAGTTCATTTACTAATCCCACATTATTTTATAGTAGGGACAATATCATAATTTAAAATGTAATTTTAAAATTAGCGATTTAAATTAAAATGGCGGGCATGAAGGTTCTTAGCTAGGGGCTGAGCCTCACTAAACTTGCATTGGATCTCTGAAGAAATAGCATATTGTCAGTCTAAAAATCATTTTTTCAAAAAATCATGGGCATCAGATCATGTACCTGTAGTTCAAATCAGACTCACTTTCTACCGATTCGGCAGGAATTTGCCTTTTTCGCCAGGGGTGGAAGGAAAGGTTTGAGATACCCCGGTTGGGATATTTGTCCATGTAAGGTGTTATAATATTTTTGAAAAATGGGGTGGTAGCATTCTAAAATGTTCATTTGGTGGTTGCTTCACAAAACGCCTTGTTTTTTGCGCATGGAAAATGGAAAATGGTTTTACCGTGCGACTAAAAGGGAAAATGCCTCCTGCAACATTGTTCTCCATCCCGGAATGCACATGCCTGCACAATATGTGCACATTATCACAAACTATGTCGTGATTCTAGCCATAACACTGGTGGTTTGGCCCAAAAGCCATGAAACCTCACACATGATAGGTCATTTCTGAGAAGGTTTTTTGAGACACTTGCAATTACCAAGTGGGGTATTTTTCCTTGAAACTATATCACACAATAAGACGCCACGCGAAGGATTTGCATTGATCGGACCTTTTTTTAATTTTTTTTGCTCGTTTCAAACTATGGTCAAAAAGGCGGACATGAAGGTTCTTAGCTAGGGGCCGAGCCTTGCTAAACTTGCATTAGATCTAAGAAGAAATAGCATATTACGAGTCTAACATTCATTTTTTAATAAATCATGGGCATCAGATAATGTACCTGTAGTTCAAATCAGACTCACTTCCTACCGATTCGGCAGGAATTTGTCTTTTTTGCCAGGGATGGACGGAAAGGTTTGAGATAACCCGGTTAGGATATTGTCCATGTAAGGTGGTCTACTATTTTTGAAAAATGTGGTGGTAGCATTCTAAAAACTGTCGTTTGGTGGTTGCTTCACAAAACGCCCTGTTTTTTGCGCTCGGAAAATGGAAAATGGATTTTCCGTGCGACGAAAAGAAAAACTTCCTCCTGCAACATTGTTCTCCATCTCATGATACACATGGGTGCATAATATGGGCATATTATCACAAACTATGCCGCGATTCTAGCCATAACACTGGTCGTTTGGCCAGAAAGCCATAAAACCTCAGACGTGATAGGTCATTTCTGAGACACTTTCAATATACCAAGTTGGGTATTTTTCCTTGAAACTATGTCACATAATAAGACGCCACACGAAGGATTTGCATTGATCGGACCTTTTTTTAATTTTTTATGCCCGTTTCAAAATATGGTCAAAACGGCGGGCATCAAAGTTCTTATCTAGGGGCCGAGTCTTGCTAAAATTGCATTGGATCTGAGAAGAAATAGCATATTGTGAGTCTAAAAATGATTTTTTCGAACAATCATGGGCATTAGATAATGTACCTGTAGTTCAAATCGGACCCACTTCCTACCGATTCAGCAGGAATTTGACTTTTTCGCCAGGGGTGGACAGAAAGGTTTGAGATACCTCGTTTGGGATGTTTTCCATGTAAGTTGGTCTACTATTTTTGAAAAATGTGGTGGTAGCATTCTAAAACTGTCATTTGGTGGTTGCTTCACAAAATACCCCGTTTTTTGCGCTTAGAAAATAGAAAATGGATTTTCCGTGCGATGAAAAGAAAAACTTTCTCCTGCAACATTGTGCTCCATCTCATGATACACATGGGTGCATAATATGGACACATTATCACAAACTATGCCGCGATTCTGGCCATAACACTGGTCGTTTGGCCCGAAAGCCATGAACCCTCAGACATGATAGGTCATTTCTGTGAAGGTTTTTTTGAGACATACTCAATTTACCAAGTTGGGTATTTTTCCTTGCCACTATGTCACATAACATGATGCCATGCGAAGTATTTACATTGTTCGGACCGTTTTTAAATTTTTTATGCCCGTTTCAAACTATGGTCAAAAGGCGGGCATGAAGGTTCTTAGCTAGGTGACGAGTCTGGCTAAACTTGCGCTGGATCTCTGAAGAAACATGATATTGTGAGTCTAAAAAACAATTTTTCAAAAAATAATGGGCATTGGATCATGTACCTATAATTCAAATCAGACCCACTTCCTGCTGATTCGATAGACATTTATCTTTTTCACAACGGATGAACGGAAAGGTTTGAGATACCCCAATTAAAACACTGTGCATGTAAGGTGATCTAGTATTCCAAGATGCATTGGGTGAAGATACTAGACTCGTTGTCGCGGATCCTCGACCATGGTGATGATTTAACCAAGAGAGGATGCAGAGTGTGATAGAGATATATTGTTTATATTAGTGATATAGTCTTTCATTTTTGATATATTACCCATTTGCAAACAAATGCACTAAATAAAATTACACATTTGCTTATATATCTTTTTTATCCAAAAGGTATATCACCCAAGTTTCAATCCCACGGAGGCCTCTCTCACATTTTTTAGCCAACCAGATAACAAGAAACGAATGAGAGCGGATCACCAGTTAAAACGAATCTCGACCGTCAAGGCCCCACCGATCCGACGACCCGACCTATTTCGATCCACCCAAGAAACACACAACGACGCATGCGCCCAAGTCCACCAAACCCTAGCCCGCCGTAGTCCCGCACTTCCTTCCCTTCCCTTCTCTGTTCCTCCAACGCATGCGTCGCCTCCTTAGACGCAGATCCCGATCTTCTCCTCTGGCGGATCCACACCGCATCCACCCTATCCTCCGGCGGATCCACACCGTAGTGGCAGCGGCGGCCATGAACAACGCCCTCATCATCAGCATCCCGCGCCCCTCGTCCTCCCTCCATAGCGCTCGTCTCCTAGTAGATCCAACGAGGAAAGGAACCGGCGGCGGAGGGGAGGAAAGGAGCAGATGCTAGAGGGGCGGATCCAGCGAAGGAGTGGATCCGGAGGAGGTCTAGCACGTGGTGGATGGCTCCAGGTCGAGGCGTCGATTCTCCATGTCGAGGCCCCTCCCTGACCACGAGCGTGGCGGCCGCCTAGGAAGCAGGGTGAGCATCCTCCTCAACTCCCTCTCTTGGTGTGCTCCATTTCTGCCTCCTCCTCCTCTCCTTACCGTTTTCCTCTCTTCTAGGGTTTCTTGGAGGAGCGGCTGCACGAGAAGGGTGCCGCATCCTCGCGACCATGGAGGAGTGGAGTGTGCTGGGTGGTTGAACTTTCAACAACCATTGGAAAGGGGGTGGAGGGAGACGCAGCTCTGGGTGTGTCCAGGAGGGTCTCGCAGACAAGGAGAACGACGCCTCTCGGGTAAGGTTTCCACCTCTCCCTCCCCTTCTTCTGCGTTTTTTTGTGGTTGTGCTGCAGGCTACAGATGATTCGAAATGTTTGGCAAGAAACTCCTACTCATTCCAAATGTCAAACCAACATAGTGGTTAGATATATAGATTTTTTTCATCAAGACGAAAACAATCCTGAGGTTAGATAAATGATTTGCAAGAGATACATAGATGTTTATGTGGAATTTGCAAGAGTTACATAGACCCAAAGATTTTTTGGTAGAAGGATCTTATTAAGTTTATAAGAAAACAATTCGATTGCTAAAAATGTGCTGCAGGCTCCATCAAATTGTACTAAAAAGAGTTACAGTTGGTTTGGCTGCATGGTAATTTTTTTTGATAGTTTACTTTAGTTTATGCACTCTTGTTTGTTTGCTAGGACTCCAAGAACACAATTCTGATGTTTATGATGTTCTAGGTCATTACTGTTAGTTAATTGGAGCATGCATATTCCTATACTTGGCCGATAAACGGTGCATATGCAGCTTCTCTATCTACCGCTGACAGTTCAGTTTTCTGAAATCTTTTTAGGACTGCTTGGAAATCCTTAGCTATCTTTGCATCATATATGAACTGTACTGAGATCCTCCCTTTACTTGAATAGGTATAGAAAGTTGACATGCTACATGCTATGACATGCTGGATGCTGTGACAATGAAGTTAGCACGCCTTGAAATTTCTCCATGGACCTGGTACATGCTTGTGTAGATTGTAAAACATCAATGTAGAACTGTATATTGTTGTATAAATTCATCAACTGGTACATGCTACTGCAAATAACAAGTAAAATATCAACTTGAGAATACTTAAATATGATCCTTATTTCATTTATGTCAAATTGCCACTAAAGAACTTATCAATAGAAGATCATAGTCTTGGGATGATCTTGTTATTATCATAGCAGTGGTATGTCGATTTGATCTCTATTATATAACATGATCTGTATCATATAGTTTTTGACTGTCTTGCTCATCGAGTCATGATTTCATTAAAGCCAATCTTTTACATAGGTACTCATACCGCTTTACCATATCTATCCCAGCCTCTTTTTATTATGTTGTTTTGTGGAATTGCTAGGTCAGTTCAAAGAAGAAGGAAACCAGTCGCACCAGCGGATGCTAGACACTTTTGAAACAAGCCCCCTTTCGCAGTACAGGTCCCGTGACCACCTCGTCGAACGGGTGATTTTCCCCATCCTTCCCTTGGTTGTTTGTGTGTACGCCTTGGCAGAGCAAGATGTGATCTGTTTGATCCATCCGCTCAGTGTGGTCTTGACAAGATCTGAACGGTCATTGCCCTGTGTGGCCTGTGAAATCTGATGAAATATTTTTTCTATTGATTGCATAGCGGTAATGTGTATAGTAGAAAATCAGGTTTTCGTACGTTTTTTATTCCAATTCACTAATGTTTCTGTTATTTCCTTAGTAGTCTGTAGTTACCACCTACTGTTGTTTTTCTCTTCGGCAACATTCTTGTTCTTGCTATTACAATATATGCGGTGTCGGCATGTTTTCTTCTTTGGGATGACATTGGCTGTTCTTTTCTGAACACATGGAAACTACTGCTGTAGTTTCTAATTTTTTATACTAGAGTTATTAGGCAGCAACCTCTGCTATTTGTGTTGCGATGGAATTATATTCACTATTGCATTAACATAATTACCAATGTAACAGAGATTGCGAAATCTAGAGAGAACATTTGTAATAAGCAGCTGCCGAGATTGATAAGCAGCTGTAAGTATAGTTAGGGACTGATCTATTTAATAACATAGAAAAGGTCCATTTTTCATGTTGTGAACATTTGAAATCCTGTTGCAACTGAAAATAAAGTAATGTATTGTTTATGTGGGCTAGGATAGTGCTTTATTTGATGTCCAGAAACATGCCCATTTGTTCTTTGCATAACTTACTGTTAGGTACTTTACTATTATTATCTCACGTGTTCTATTGTTGCTACCAGATATATTGTGGTGTGATCTTACATGAGCTCCAGACTGAAGTTCAAAGAAGGCGGAAGACTGATGCGGGTTTTGCTCACATGATTGTACAGTTCATGTAGCATGTGGCTCGAGATGTACATACTTGCAGTTTTCCATGGTTTTAATATACTAGTGTACGTTTGTAGCTGTTTTATATTCTTGGGTGATGTCAAATATGTCCTGACTATAATATTTATCTAAATTTGGTCATCATTCATAAAAATTAATATTATTTGGCCTATGCGTAAGTAAATATTTGATGTTTACTGTTTTTTGTCTGAAATGAAATAAATGCTAGATGGGCTATGAAAAGGTCTTGGCCCACACAATTTTAGACTCGAGAGGTGTATAATTTCATAAAATGGTTGAAAATAAAAAAGAAATGAATCTTTAAAAGGAAAAGGCCATGAAAATAAAGAAGGCCAACTTGTTGGGCTTGGCCCAACAAATCAACTGAATTAACACAAAAAATAATTGACCAAGTTATTGGGCTTGGCCCATTTAAATAGCAAATATGGACTGGGCTGTGCCACGTCGGACTGGCCACGTGGGATCTGATCTGGCCATGCCAGTTTTCCCATGACGATATCGGATTGTCATAACAGTTATGACGATACAATATCGTCATAGACGATTATGACGATTTCACTAAAATCGTCGTTATAGTTTATTTGCGACGCCCAGCTTTCGACGATCTCAAAATCGTCATAAACGGACTATTATGACGATTCTGTGACCAAAATAGAGGGTCATATATAGCCAGATTCCTTGTAGTGTCCTGCTATAAATCACAATAGTGGCAATACGCCGAGTTAGAGAGATAGGTTCGTTGTGCGAGATGTTGCACGTTGTACGTAGCAATCTAGGTTGTGTCTTCCCTAAAGGCTCCCATAGGTCCAGTTTATAAAGGCACCAGAACCTAGGGTTTACAGGGAAAGGTCCTTGCCGGACAAGGTAAAGAGTCCTACACTAATACAAACTAGTCTTACGTGTCTTGTACTCCAAGGCTCCGAGTATGTCGGTGACTCCAGCGTAGCCTTCCTTTATCCGACATGGCCCCCCCTCCTGGATCCGTCTAACTGGGCCGCCCAGCAGGCCATGGGCCTTGCTACAAACTATGGGCCACCCAGGTTAGCCGGATTAGAGACATGCTATGAGGATACCCATTTAGCATATCCCCAACAGTAGCCCCGGAGGACTTTGAAATCTTCCGCCATCTTTCCTATTGATTTTCAATGCTCCGTCTAGGTGATGCCGGCAATTCATCAAGCTATATCTCAAAGATCTCCCAAAGAACCCGGCAATCCTTTCCGTCTTTGCAATGTAGCCAGAGATTCCTTGAGTCTTCATTTCTAGGGCTGGATATTTTCCGCCTTCGCTGGAATCTTCAAACATGACCTTTCACTGCAATTGTTAGGAGGATGACGTAGGGTATAGCCTATCTACCTCGAAACTCACAGAACGGAGGAAATTAATCATGAGCTATTTTCACGCGCGCAAAATCCGAAACAGTAAAGTTGCAAATACGGAGGACATGGCGAAATTACCGCGCACGTTCGTCTCCACGTCGGTAGTGCTCCACCCATTGGATCCCTTTGCATGAATCTTGGCACTGGGCCTATATATTTTCACCACGGCCTAGTTATTTTCTTTTTACCCGCATTCGCTCCTTCGTCTTTGTCTTCCTCAGCCGCGCGCCTGTTCGAGCTTCTCCTCGGAAAACCCTAGCTAGAGCCTCCTTCTTCTCCAGCCAGTCCTAGCATCGCAATGGCCTCCAACAGCTCCATCCCTTCAATGACGGCGACCCCCGAGGCTACTCAAGAGCTATCTCAGGGAGTAACAGTCCCTCCGGAGGGGGTTGTTGTCCCTGTCACCGCCATGGTGGAAACCACCGGTGATGACCAAGAACGGGCAGCGCCAGAAGCTGCTAAAGAGGACACTGATTCCCACAAGGGAGTGTGGAGGGGCTCTGACCTCTCCGCCGAAGATCTACAAGAACTGGTCTCCGAGGGGTATCTCCCCACGGTGAAGGATTTGGTCTGGCGGCCGACGCCGACTGGCGAGGTGGCTCCTTCTCCCCAAGCTGGAGAGAAGGTGTACCTCAAAGCCCAGCTGGTACAAGGCGTGAGCCTGCCAGTTTTCGACTTCTTCTTGGACGTCCTTCGGCACTTCCGGGTACTTCCCCACAACCTCTCTCCTAACAGCATCCTCTTCCTTAGGAACTTTGTAACTTTGTGTGAAGGATATCTAGGCATCAAACCTAGACTAGATCTATTTGTATACTTTTTTCCGTCAAGAGAGAGTCTGTAGAGTCCAAGGACGAATTGTGGACTTGTGGAACCATTAGCTTTAAGATCCGGCCTAGCTGGCGCTTCCCCGACATCGTAGGGCATGAGTCATGTAAGAAATGGCGGTGCACATATTTTTATGGCCTAGATATTCCCCTTCCTGTCCGTCTTGAGATGTATCCCAACTTTGTCGACGAAGCCATCGCCAAAGTACCTGCCTGGCGGACCCTAGCCTCCCTTCCGTCCAACAACAAGGCCAACCGCGTCGTAAGGTGGATCGAATGGCTCGTGGACAGAGGTTTGATGGGCATGGACCTAGCCATGAGCTGGTTTGTTAGGCACATCTAGCCTCTGCAACATCGTGCCGAGTTGATGTGCAAGTACACCTAAGACAGGAGGGATCCCATGCGAATTTCGCGGGATAACTTCTCCATGGACTCTGTCAAACTCCGGCTAAAGGACACCGTCAACATGAAGGATAGGAAGCGTGGCTTCAAGATCACCTATGACATGTTTGACTACGACAAATGCCCAGAGGTAGCTTTTGTTTCCTTTATTGCTCGTTATATTCTCTAAGGTTTTTCCGTCTTGAAGTTGTCAGTCTACCACTCCTTTGTTTCCCAGCTGGCGACCTTGGTGGAAGATCAGATGGCCTCCCAAGTCTATGATCCCAATTTGAAGGATATCCAAGTGGTGTCCGATGATGAAACCCCGAAGGATCAGCCAGCTCCGGCAGTGTGAAAGCGGAAGAGCTCCACCTCTAACACTGCTGCCGAGGCCAAGAAGAAGAAGAAATCGAAGACTAGAGTCTCCAGACGATCCACCGCCACCTTAGAGGTGGAGAAGAAGAGATCCACCCTCACCAAGGCTCATGCCGTGGAGTAAGTGTATTCATTCTCCGACTTGTATTTTTAGTTTGCACCTTATTCAACTCCTGTACTTATACTTTGTACGTTTTAGGAGGAAAGAAGATGTTAGCCTGAAGCAAACCTCCAGAGATGCTGGAGGGTCAAAAATTATCCATGATATGTTGACCAGGGATGTGGCCGCCAAGCCTTCTCATGCTACTGCTCCCCCTACTCCTGCCACCAACCCTTCCGCTAGTCCTACTGGGCATTCGTCCCCCCATCCCTGAGATCTCCGCCATGGAGACAGATGTCAATCCAATCTTTGATATCTCAGGCTCTGTCGAGGCGGACATTGCTCCCAGCGGTCAGGCGACGCAGGAGAGCACTTCCTCCAAAGTGGATAAAGCTCCGGCTAAGGATGCCACCGAGAAAGGGAAACAAGTAATGGAAGGAGAGGAGGCAGAGATAGTTGTGGCAACAGAGAAGGCGCGAGCCTCTGAGCCATCAACTGCTATGAAAACGCAGCAGGCGACTAGGGCATCATCCATGCCTCTGACTTCAACATCTCCTCTGGCTGCGACTCCTCTGACATTGTGCCTGGATGACCTCATTGCACAGGTAGATGCCATGTATAACAATGCTGGCATCTTCCATACTGCATATGCCAACGTAACCAACAATCTTAATCTTATTGCCATTGTAAGTCTTTTAAACTTCACTTCTTTTACTTTGTGTAACATATCTCTCTGTAGCCCCCGAGCGCTTAGGCGGCTAAACCAAAGTTATTGGCCTGAGTGCTCCAAAGAACTAAGAGTATAAATTGATAATGTAGCCCCCGAGCATCTCGGTGGAAACTTAGAAAAATTCTGGCTAGATGCTCTAAGAGTAGCATACATGCTAATTAAAATCTTGTGTTGTATCCCCCGAGCGTGTAGTTGAAACTAAATAGTTCTGACTAAATTCTCTAAGAGAAACTAAGCATGTTTACTTGTTGCAGAATGCGAATAGACAGAGGATTACCGTCAATGAGAGGTTTGCTGCTTTGTAGAAGGACCTGGACCTTGAACAGGGTAAAACAACTTTCCTGAAGCAACATATCAAAAATAGCCAAAGTCTATTTCTTTTAACAACTCCTTACTTTTCCTCATGGATTCATTTCTGCCGTCTTCTCATAGTTCTTTCCATTTCCGTCTTACAAAATCCATTGCCAAGGACAAAAGCATCGTCGAGCAATCCAAGCACATTAAAGATCTCGACAATGAGAAAAAAATCTTGAAGAAAGACATGGCTGATGCCATCAAGGGCCATGAGGAGGCGATGAGGGTGCTGCAAGAGTCTGCTGACACCGAGATGTAGCGCCTGAAGAACGAAATTGCACAACTCAAGGAACAGATCCAAGCTACCAAAGAGCAGAATGAAAGGAACCTTGAGGTGTACAAGACAGTTCAGAAGGAGCAGGACGTCTTGGTGGAGACATGCAAGCAAGCAGAGACGAGCATCTTTGGTAACTTTCCCCTGTCTTGGTCAACTCTATATTTTGGGTAAATGTTTGATGTTTTCATACTCAGGATCCTTGTATCTTATGCAAACCATAGCTCCCACTGGCTTGGCCAACTTGGGTGAAGGTGCTCCGGATCCCAAGGAATGCATGATTCTTGCTGGCAATTTTGTCAGCACCTCCATTGCTTAGGAATAAACATCAAGGCGGCAGACTCAGCGGCCAAGTACTCGGAAATCCTGCGTTGAGCCCCTGAGAAAGTCAAGGACTGGTAAGCCTCTTGCATCTGGGCTGGTGCAAGGATGACCCTGTCCTTGGTCAAGGTACACTACGACAATGCCAAAATCGATCTGGTGACCTCCGGCATGCCCAAGCTATACGAGGAAGGGAAAGAAATCGATAGTGATGCTATTTGGAATTCTCTCGCCCGCTTCGACACCAGGATCACCAAGATGGTCAAGGCGGATGTCTTCGTGCCTGCCGAGATCCTTGATGAAGACATGGCTTCGTCTGAGTCTAGCCCATCTCCTTCTAAGTTTGATGAGCTATCCTAGCCTAGTTCTCCTGTTGCTGATGATGCCACCACGAAGTCCCCTATAGCAGATCCATGAAAAACAATGTTTGTATTAAATGTATATCGGTGATGTGTATGCGGAAAAACTTATGTGTTTTGCTAAGGCGGAAAAACTTGTACTCAAGTTTCCTGCTACTTATCTGTTTCCAGCATGTGTATATTTTTTAAGAAAGTGCTGGCTTATCCATTATTCTTATTTGTATGCTTGACCTTTCGTGAGACGTAAGACTCGCAGCACGCCCTTAGGTGATGATGCTTAATAGCACCGTTAAGAATCTAATGGAAAAATCGCTGCCTTTGAGTGCTAAGAAGTCACTACTCTAGAATCCACATAAAAACTTTAGAAAACGTGTAGACCAGAAATTTAAGCTAACGCTCGTAGGAGGAATTTTCACAAGTGCAAATGCAAACTTGCGCATAAAGGGTTTATATGATACAAAAATGAACAACTAAAGGAGGTAAAATACTCAGAAAATATGAGTGAACCAAGTGCTTTATTTCATTGATCATATAAGAAACTTATTACATAATATAAATATGCTAAGTGTGAAAGGGACGTAGCTATGCTATGTTCCATGGCCGATCTGTCTCCGGGTAATCATCATCAGAGTCATGTTGCTTGCGCTTGTGATTTTTAGCCTATCTTTCAACTTGCGAATATCGACGAGGTAATAGGAACCATTTAGCAATGCTTTGCTTATGACGAACGGTCCTTCCCAAGGCGGGATAGTTTGTGTGATTTCTCCTACTTGAGTCAAAGCACCAGAATCCCCCTCTTTAAACGAGTGATGCTTTACGTGGTGACTATGGTAGCCACATAGCTTCTACTGGTACATGGCGGATATCTGCCATGCCAGTGATATGTTGCAAACGTATCTATAATTTTTGATGTTCCATGCTTGGTTTTTATCTACTTTCTTATGTTTTACCCACACTTTGGAGTATTTTTATACACTTTCTTGAACTAACCTATTAACAAGATGCCACAGTGCTAGCTGCCTGTTTTCTGCTGTTTTTGGTTCCAGGAAAGTCAGAAAATGAATATTCTCGGAATTGGACGGGACAAAAGCCAAAGTTTTTTCAGGGGGACACGGGCAGAATCACGAGAGAGGGGCTAGAGGGCCGCCACACCACCTGGCCGCACGGCCAGGCCTGGCCCACGCCAGGTGGTGGTGTGGCCGCCTAGGGCACCTCTCGGCCTCCCCTTTCGCCTATAAGATGCCTCCGATACAGAAACCCTAAGTACCCAATCAAAATTCCACAAAAGAGTTTGTAGCCGCCATCATCTCCACCCCTAGAGTCGGGAGGAATCTGAAGCTCTTCCCGGCACCCTGCTAGAGGGGAGAATTCACCCTGGAGGCCTTCTTCATCACCATTCAAGCCTCCGGTGTGATTCATGAGTAGTTCATCCTTGGACTACGGGTCCATGTAGTAGCTAGATGGTTGGTTCGTCTCCTTTGTGCTACCATGTCTAGATCTTGTGATCTCCGTTCATGATCAATCTCATCTATTTGTAATCCTACATGTTGTGTTTGCGGGGATCCGATGGATATTGAGATGCTATTTCAGATTGATTATTGATTCTATCATGTCTTTGTTATTTGTGATCTTGCATGCTCTCCGTTGTTAGTAGATATCTTGGAAAAGTAGATCCTAGCAACTCCAAGAGGGAGTATTTATGCCTGATAGTGGGTTCATGCCTCTAGTAATCTAGGGAGGTGACAGAAATCTCTAAGGTACTAGATGTGCTGTTGCTACTAGGGAGAAAACAGTAATCCTTTGTTCATAGAACAATTGTATTGTTTACTTTACAAGCAATGCGTAATGCAATTATCTGTTGCTTGCAACTTAATACTGGAGGGGGTTCGGATGATAACCTGAAGTTGGATTATTAGTCATAGATGCAGTTGGATTAAGGTCTATGTATAATGTTGTAATGCCTAATCAGATCTCATAGGAGTCAAGATGATTAGTATATGCATGTATGCTTTCTCGATGTTTGTCAATTGCCCCGCGGTAATTTGTTCACCCAACATGTCATCTATCTTAAGGAGAACTACCACTAGTGAACTATGGACCCCGGTCCTTCCTTTTACCATCAATCTATAATTGTTTACTTCTTTATGTTTACTTTCTGCAAGCTTTTACTTTCTTCCACACAATAGTTTAATCCTTTGTTTTCAGCAAAACCGGTGAGATTGACAACCTCACTGTATGTTGGGGGCAAAGTTCTGTGGTTGTGTTGTGCAGGATTCCAAGTTGACAACAACACCTTGGAGGTGTTTCCTTGCTCCTACTAGTTCGATAACCTTGGTTTCATAACTGAGGAAACTTGCTAATGTGCTCATCTTACCTTCCTCTTGGGATTGCCCAACGAGCTCGAGATATCTTGGGCCATCAAGCTCTTTTCTAGCGCCGTTGCCGGGGAGTCAGAAGAAAGGACATCTTCACAAGGGGAGTCCCTCATAACCAATCTCTTTTCTTTGTTATTTTTGTTTTGCTTAGTTTATTTTTTGCTTTGTTTTCTTGTTTATTTATCAAAAACACAAAAAAATTAGTTTTACTAGTTTGCTTTCTTTATTAAAAACACACAAAAATTAAGTCTTTCTATAGTTGTTACCTGTTTCTTAGCTCACCTTGTTGATCCCTAAATTCACTTTGAAAGAGCTTTCAATAGGTAGTGGCTCTATAATTGGGAAAGATAATATTGAAGAATTCTTTAATCATGTTAGTAAGCATGAGGATATTGAGGATAGATCCCTTGCAAAACTTTCTCCAAATTATGAAATTGTTGCAGCTTCTTTGGTTCACATGTTGGAAGCTAGGTTTGTTAACCTTAACCCCTTAATGCAAGTGATGTTTCTTAAACTTAAAGAAATTGAGGACCCTGAAAAGAGAGATTTTATTCTAGAAACTTTGCTTAAAGAATTCTATGATGTTGCCAAGGAAGCTAGAAAATTATTTGGACGTTTTAATATGCTAGGCTCATGTGTAGATGTTGTTGGTACACGAGAAAAGATGAACAAACCAAACCTAATGGGGAGGAAATTAAGATACCAATACCTTTCAAACTGGTAGCAATGCATGAAGCCATAGAAAAGAATCTTAATTGGATTGTTCCTGAAAACCCATTTGATGAAAGTAGTGAACCCAAAAACATTGGGAAAGGATCCTCTAGAACTTATTTGGATGACATACCTTGCCTTGTTGAAGATATTTCTGGTATTAATCTTAATGCTTCTTCATTTGAAAACACTTGATTCTTTTTCTTGCTTCTTATGCCTAACTTAAAGGCGTTAAAGAAAAGTACTTATTGGGAAATAATCCAAAAGTTTTAGATGAGTCTTGGAAGTTATTGCTTCAGTAATAACCTCTCCTTATCCTTTTTATTTGCTTTTTGTGCCAAGAGTAACCTCTAATGAGAGGGAAGTAATGCTTGGGAAAGTTGCTGTCCTGAAACAGATTTTTGTGCTTCACCCTAAAAATTCTTGTAAAATCTCTGTACATCATTTTGAGGCGTGCATTTTTGTGCTTCTGCCCCAGGTTGTTATCTAACTTTTGTTAGTTCAATACTTTTTGATTTGAGCAACAGAAGGTCTTCGAAAAATTGGTTTTTACCTACTGGTCTGTTTTGATAGATTTCTGCCATTATTTGCATTTGCTTCTTGTCGGTTCCTTTTTGGGTTCTCTTTGGGGAATTGAGATTTTTGAGGGAAGTTCTATAGTGGCTTGTGTTTTAATGGAAGTTTTATTGGTGTTGAAACTGAACCCAAAGACTTATTATCTTGAGTGCACTAATGTTGCTAATAAAGATTGTTTGAAGTTTTGTATGAAGGAAAAATTTCAGGTGTATGGAGAGAATGATGTAATGAGATGAAGAATGGACTAAAGCTCAATCTTGGGGATGCCACGCGTGTCACCCCAAGAAATATCCAAGAAGTACAAGCGTCAAAGCTTGGGGATGCCCAAGGCATCCCCTTCTTTATCAATAATAATCCCAGATTTCTTCCAAACACTTCATTTTTATTGTTTCATGCACAGTTGTGTTGTTCTTGGAGCGTCTTTGTATTTGTTTTTGGTTTTCGTTTGCTTGGTTTTCTTAGTTTTATTGAATAAATTGGTTGGACCCCCTCTTTCATACATTGGTTTTCAAAAAGTTTGGTTATTGGAAAGAGTAGGAAAGTTCATACTTAAGTGGTAAAAGGAGTTTGTTTTTGACTTTGACCTATGCTTTGTCATGCCATGCTTGATATTGTTTTGGCTTTATGCTTAGTGATCTTTTATGTAGCATGACTTGTTATAAACAATTTAGATTTCTTAATGTGCCTTTGAAGAATCATGTGTTGTTTTAGCATATTAAAGCATAGTATTGTGGTATTCTCCTTTGATGTTTTATTTGGGTTGACTTGGCACATGCTCACACCATGTTATGACTATCCCAAGTCACCATAGCCTTTATGATCCTTTAGTTTTCAACTTGTAATATCACTTTATGTTTTAATTAATGATGTTTTGTCGCTTTGCATGATTATGGCCATTATTTCTCTCTTAGTTGGTCGCTCCTAGTCTTTTGCTAGCCTCCATAACCAAGTATGAGTTCCACTCATGCATCCAACTCCTAAAACCAAGTTATTCCAAAGAGTCCACCATACCTACCTATTAGCATTTTCTATTCCAAGTATATTCATGTTTTTATCTACCTTCCGAATTAAACTTGTTATGAGAAAACTAGTGATTAAAGCTCTCACGGACTTGATGGCACACTTTACTTTTCTTGCCCTTAATAAACTTGAACCATTGTGTCGTCTATGTTGTATATGCTTGCACTTATATGTTGGGGATTAGCAGAACCATGCTATCATGGGGAACGCTTTCAACATTGCACTTGTACTTTGTACCTAGTTAATATCATGCTCTTTTGTCTATGGATGTCGTCGGTGTGAAATGAAAGGGGAGATTGTAAGTCCATGGAGTTATGTATGTGTGTTAGAGAAACGCCAGGGCCACTAGTCTAATCCATGCTGTCATGGTGGAAACCTGCAGCGTAACCATAATGAGCTGTCTATGAAGCATTCTTCTTATAAAAAAAAGAGTCAGATATTGAGAAAAAAAATAGAAAAAAAAGAGATTTGAGAAAAGAGGAAAGAGAGAAAAAAGCACCATTTTCCCTATGGTAAATAAGAAGATTGCCGAGATGCTTGTTGTCTTCTTGCCTTATCATTTTGATATGGGTATTCTTCCATATCATCGGGCAAGGGGTACCTCGTTGGCGGTTCTCTATGATACACATGTACTTACTATGACAAGAACTTACCGGTAACTAAACTTGAGTAGCATGAGGAGCGGCCCTCATATTCAAGGGACATGAGATTTCTAACATATACTTTGTCAAGCATATACCCATAGTTTATTCACTTTAACCTTAATCACTTCAAGATGCTTATGATAGGGGCAATGAGAGCTAAAAGCTAAAAAGTACCATAATTTTTGGAAGCTCTTTATGAAACTTGAATCCCTACTTCCTTCTATGAAGGCCTTTCCTTTACTTTTATGTTGAGTCTCCACCTTCTATCTTTATGCACCTATTTTGAGAGCATATTGGTCATTCTTAGTTTAATGTGCATTGTCCCAAGACTTGTTGATTGATGCATAACTTTGATATTGCTTGTTCGTAAACTATTTGTATCTAGTCACCCTTATAAACTTTGAAGGTGTCCTATGCATTTATGTTTGCTACTCTATCAGTGACAAGATGAATGCCATTATGCTATGTTTTCTTTATGTCAAACAAACAAACGTCTTGCAAAGCATTGTTATTCATGAATCTTTTGTTTGTGCTTTTTCATGTTACAACATAGTTGCTATGTCTTATTGTTAGAACTTTGTCTTTCATGCTATGTTGAAGTACTATGATCCCAGCTATCAATGTTTTACAAATACTTTGATCAAGTTTACGATGGTGCATGTCACGTCAAAAATTATTCTTTCTTTTTATCACTTACCTACTCGAGGACGAGCAGGAGTTAAGCTTGGGTATGTTGATACGTTGCAAACGTATCTATAATTTTTGATGTTCCATGCTTGGTTTTTATCTACTTTCTTATGTTTTTCCCACACTTTGGAGTATTTTTATACACTTTCTTGGACTAACCTATTAACAAGATGCCATAGTGCCAGCTACCTGTTTTCTACTGTTTTTGGTTCCAGGAAAGTCAAAAAATGAATATTCTCGGAATTGGACGGGACAAAAGCCAAAGTCAGTTTTTCACCGAGGGGGACACGGAGCCAGAATACGGGACGAAGAGGGTCCAGAGGGCCGCCAACCACCTGGCCGCGCGGCCAGGCCTGGCCCACGCCAGGGGGTGGTGTGGCCACCTAGGGCACCCCCTCGGCCTCCCCTTTCGCCTATAATATGACTCCGATACAGAAACCCTAAGTACTTGATCAAAATTCCACGAAAGAGTCTATAGCCACCGTCATCTCCATCCCTAGATCGGGAGGGATCTGAAGCTCTTCCCGGCACCCTGCCGGAGGGGAGAATTCACCCTGGAGGCCTTCTTCATCACCATGCAAGCCTCCGGTGTGATTCGTGAGTAGTTCATCCTTGGACTACGGGTCCATGTAGTAGCTAGATGGTTGGTTCTTCTCCTTTGTGCTACCATGTCTAGATCTTGTGAGCTCTATTCATGATTAAGATCATCTATTTGTAATCCTACATGTTGTGTTTGTGGGGATCCGATGGATATTGAGATGCTATTTCAGATTCATTATTGATTCTATCATGTCTTTGTTATTTGTGATCTTGCATTCTCTCTATTGTTAGTAGATATATTGGCCAAGTAGATGCTAGCAACTCCAAGAGGGAGTATTTATGCTCGATAGTGGGTTCATGCCTCTAGTAATCTAGGGAAGTGACAGAAATCTCTAAGGTACTAGATGTGTTGTTGCTACTAGGGAGAAAATAGCAATCCTTTGTTCATAGACCAATCGTATTGTTTACTTTACACGCAATGCGTAATGCAATTATCTGTTGCTTGCAACTTAATACTAGAGGGGGTTCGGATGATAACCTGAAGGTGGATTATTAGTCATAGATGTAGTTTGATTACGGTCTATGTATAATGTTTGTCAATTGCCCCGCTGTAATTTGTTCACCCAACATGTCATCTATCTTAAGGAGAACCACCACTAGTGAACTATGGACCCCGGTCCTTTCTTTTACCATCAACCTACAACTATTTACTGCTTTCTGTTTACTTTCTGCAAGCTTTTACTTTCTTCCACACAATACGTTTAATCCTTTGTTTTCAGCAAAACTGGTGAGATTGACAACCTCACTATAAGTTGGGGGCAAAGTTCTGTGGTTATGTTGTGCAGGATTCCAAGTTGGCAACAACACCTTGGAGGTGTTTCCTTGCTCGTACTGGTTCGATAACCTTGTTTTCATAACTGAGGGAAACTTGCTGCTGTGCTCATCATACCTTCCTCTTGGGCTTCCCCAACGAGCTCGAGATATCTCGGGCCATCGGCCAGCACGTGCTCCTCCTCGAGTAGGTCTACATATAGGCATCTGGATTCTTCAACGTCACCCTCCTTATAGGCGGCAAATCTTGGTGCATCGTGGAGGATGTCGGATGGCATGACGGCTTCTGCTCCATAAACCATGAAGAAAGGAGTCAAGCCGGTGGATCTGCTGGGTGTTGTTCGTAAACTCCACAAGACATATGGCAATTCCTCCGCCCAGGCTCCAACTGCTCTACATAGCGATGCTTCTAAGCGTGGCTTGATTTAGTGCAGAATTAGTCCATTGGCCCTTTCAACTTGCCCATTTTACTACGGTTGTGCCACAGATGCTAGGTCAAGACGAATGCCTTTTTCATGACAGTACTCTTCTACTTCTTCGAGAGATAAATTTCTGTCGTTGTCGGTGATGATGTTGTGCGGGAGACCAAATCTCACCACTAGACCCCGAAAAAATTTCAGGGCTGATGCCCCATCAATCTTTCTAATGGGTTTAGCTTCAAACCATTTTGTGAACTTATCCACTGCTACTAGCAAGTGTGTAAATCCACAGGGTGTTATCTGCAAAGGTCCCACAATGTCTAGCCCCCAGACTGCAAACGGCCAAGTTATTGGTATTGTTCGCAATTCTTTAGCTAGAACACTTGGTTGTCTCGCATAGAATTGACACCCAAGGCATGTTTATACCAACTTGTCGGCATCCGCCTTGGCAGTTAGCAAGTAGAATCCTTGTCATAAGACTTTAGCCACCAACAATCGGGGAGCGGCGTGATGCCCGCAATCTCCGAGATGTATCTCTCTGCGGATTTCAATACCTTGCTACTGGGAGACGCATCGAAGGAAAAATCATGTGGTACTTCTTTTGTATTACTGGCCGTCAATGATGACGTAGACTTTTGCTCTGCGTACTATTTGCCGGCTTTCGACTTCGTCGACGGGCAAAGTTCTATCTTGTAGATAGTCCTTGAATGATTTTGTCCAAGCCGGAGAGGTCATTATTACTGTGTTAACAAATGAGTCAACTCTATCCGGGTTGTTGGGGTCCGCTCCCTTCACGGATGGGGTCCATAAATGTTCCAGGAACATGCCAGGCGGAATTGGTCGGTGAGCTGACCCAAGCTTTGACAGCATACATGTCGCCTCATTCTCCTCCCTTTTGACGTACTTGACTTCGTAGTCGTCGAAGCACTTTGCTATTTGTCTACTTTGTCTCGATATGCCGCCATCATAGGGTTCAACGCGTTCCAGGTGCCAGCTACTTGCTAGGTAACCAAGTCGGAATATCCATAGCAAACTATGTGCTTGATGCCAATATCCTTGGCCACATGAAGTCCGTGAATGAGGGCCTCATACTCCGCCATGTTGTTGGTAGCGTTGAAGTGGATCTGCAGGACATATTGCAACTTCTCTCCTATTGGTGATTGTAATAATACACCAGCCCCGAGCCATTGAGTAGCTTTGATCCGTCAAAGTGCATAACTCAATATTCTGGCTCTAGTACAGGAGTGTCTTCTGGAAGTTCTATCCAATCTGCAATAAAATCCACAAATGCTTGTGATTTGATGGCGTCGCGTCTCTTTTAAGTGATTTCAAAGGCGACAAGTTCAATGCCCCACTTTGCCACTCTTCCTGTAGTGTTGCTGTTGTTGATGATGTCGGACAGTGGAGCTTTGCTCACCACTTTGATAGGGTGCTCCTGGAAATAATGCCTTACCTTGCCCGAAGCAAGGAAAACTCCATAAGCTATCTTTTCGTAGTGTGGGTAACACTGCTTGGATTCCGTCAAGATCTCGCTTACATAGTAAACGGGTTGCTGAACTCCATATTCATGCGTTGGCTCCTTGCACTCCACCATGATGACGATGCTAATTACTCGATTGGTTGCCGCCATGTCAACTAACATAGGCTCCCTTGACACCAGTGCTGCAAATATTAGTGGGGAGGAGAGTATTCTCTTCAACTCCCGAAGTGCTGTGTCAGCTTCGTCTGTCCATATGAATTTGTCCATGTTCTTGAGCAACTTGTAGAGCGGCATAGCCTTCTCCCCAAGTCGGTTGATGAACCGTCTTACTGCTGCTATGCAGCCTGTGAGCCTTTGTATGTCCTTCAGGCATGTCGATGTTTGATGTTGAGGATGGCCTTGATTTTCTCTGGGTTCACCTTGATTCTGCGGTGCGAAACGATGAATCCCAACAGCTTGCCGAAGGTACCCCGAAGACGCACTTCTTGGGATTCAGCATCATGTTGTATTTCCGGAGATTGTCGAAGGTTTCCTGCAAGTTGGCGATAAGATCGTTTGATTTCTTTGACATTACCGCGATATCGTACACGTAAGCATGTACGTTGCGACCTATTTGGTCATGTAGGCATCATTGCATTGTCCGCTGGTAAGTGAAAGGGCATCGTGACATAGCAATACGTGTCGTAAGGTGTGGTGAATGAAGCGGCTACTTGGTCCGACTTTTGCACCCGAATTTCGTGGTAACATGAGTAGGAATCAAGAAAACACAGAAGTTCTGAGCCAGCCATCTACTCAATGACTTGGTCAATGCGAGGCAAATCAAACGGATCCTTCGGACACGCTTTGTTCAAGCCGGTGTAATCAACGCACATTCTTAATTCATTGGTTCCCTTTTTGGGAACAAGTATAGGATTTGCCACCCATTGGGTGTGAATAACTTCCCGGATAAAGCCAGCCTTAATTAACCTAGCTATTTCTTTGCCTATAGCCCATCGTCTTTTGTCACCAAAGCGTCGTAGAGGTTGTTTCACTGGTTTGGCATTCGGACCAATATTCAAGCTGTGCTCAGCAAGTTCCCTAGGTACACCTTTCATGTCGGCAGGTTGCCAGGCAAAGATGTCCCTGTTCTCATGGAGGAACTTGACGAGCACGCTTTCCTATTTGGGATCTAGGTCCGTGCCAATGGCGGTGGTCTTGGAGGAATCTCCTTCAACAAGCTACATCTACTTGGTCTTGATGGCGGCCTTGAAGGCTGGTTCGGCAGCAGTGATCTGCTTCTTCCAAGCCGGCATCTCCAAGGCATCGACCTGGTTCTGTATCTCCTTGAACTCCTCACCATAGAGAACTGCTTCGGCAAAGGCAGCTTCACTGAGCTTGCACTCCCGTGCCTTGGTGAAGCTTTTGTCAACGGTGATGATGTCGTTTGGTCTGGGTATCTTGAGCTTGTTGTAGACAAAGCATGGCCTTGCGAGGAAGGAGTGGAAGATGTTGGGTCGAAAGATGACGTGGTACACGCTCTTGAAAGGCACCAATTCAAAGGTCATGCGTTCTTGGCGGTAATTGTTAACATCACCCAAAGTGACCAGAAGGGTGATGTAACCCAGGGAATTTGTTTGTCAGATCGGGACAAACCCATGGAACACGGTGTTTCTGTTCCTTAGCTAGGTCTCCGTCAAGTTCATTTTGTGCAGTGTATCCAGGTACATGATGTTGATGCTGCTTCCACTGTCCACAAGGCACTTGGTGAACTCAGTGCTGTCAATCAAAGGGTTGATGACCATGGCATATTGGTTCTCTGTTTGGATAAGCTCTGGGTGATCCTTCCTATCCCAAGTGATTGGAATCTCCGATCACCTGGCGTACTAGGGAACCGGAGGGAGGGTAGCCATCAGTATCCTCAGAGAGGTTTTCTGGGCCCGAACGGTGGGAGTGCCAAGGAAAGTGTGGTAGACTGGAGCATTCTTCTTGAAGGGTTTTGTCCCTTTACCCTCTCCCTTGTCAGAGGATTTGGGTTCCATGTCTTCATCCGTATCGCTTGATTTTTTGGATTCCTCCTCCTTCTTCCCTTTGCCCTTTCTGCAGGGTCTATTCTTTCGACTTTGCTTGTAGTCGGACTCAGGGTCTTCCTTGAGATCATTGACAAACTTGCATTAGCGGTTGGTGTGGGTGGCTTTGCTGTTTGCGTCAAGGTGGACGAAACATGGCATATCACAGTACTCTTCATACGTTTGGGGAACGCGGGGCGCTGAGGGTGTAGAATCACTCCTCTGCTGGCCATGGCTAGCCCTCCTGCCACGTCCATGTTGTCCGCCTCCGCCTCTGCTAGTGAACGTAGCGGCGACCATGTCGACTGTTTGCTTTTCTTCGGGCGGGGTCTTCCGCTTGTTATTATTGTTCTTCCTGGCCTGGGTAGGGATTACTATTGCCGGCAACGATCTATGCGTGTCGTCATCAGCAGCAACGAAATCACTAGCCATGGTGATCATTGCATTGATGTTGATCTTGTTGTTGTCTTGCTTACGCTTCAATGTATGCTAGAGCAAAGTTCCCTTTTCCAGACCATCGATGAAGGCGGCCATAGCGGTTTGTTCGTGCACCCCTACACATGAATTTTTCATATCCAGCCAGCAAGAGAGGTAGGCACGAGACGTTTCATCCTTTTCTTGCATGCACCGCTGTAGGTCTCCGACAGTGCAGGGACGCTTGTACGTACCCACAAAGTTTTTGGTGAACGCTTCATGCATGTCCAACCAATTGCATATTAATTTCTCCGGCAAGTCGTCAATACATTGTCGGGCGGTGCCAGTGAGCATAAGTGGGAGGTACTTGACAGCAACAATGGGGTTTCCCCCTGCGATGTGAATCGCTTTGATGTAGTCCTGCAACCATGTAACTGGTCTATCAGTGCCATCATAGGGCTTTATAGTATTGTCTATCCGGAGACCCTGGGGGTAGGTTGTGGCCCTTAATACAGGTCCAAAACAACGTGGCCCAAGATATGGGAGCTCCCGAGCTTCTTGGATCTTGTCCAACTATCGTGGTATTGCCGACAAGTACGCTATGGAGGGGTCCTCACAATGCGTGTTTAGAGACATGGGGCTAAGGCGGAGAGTTGGTGGGTACGAGGTAACACAGCTTACCCAGGTTCAAGTCCCACAATGGTGGCGGAACTCTACTCCTGCTATAAATCACTATAATGGCAATACGCTGAGTTACAGAGATAGGTTCACTATGTGAGGTGTTGCACGTTGTACGTAGCAATCTAAGAGATTGTGCCCTAAAGGCTCCCACAGGCCGGCTTATAAAGGTGCCAAGACCTAGGGTTTACAGGAAAGGTCCTTGCCAGACAAGGTAAAGAGTCCTACACTAATACGAACTAGTCTTCCGTGTCTTGTACTCCAAGGGTCCGAGTATGTCGGTGACTCCTGCGTAGCCTTCCTTTATCCGGCATGGGCATCCCTTCTAGATCCGTCTAACTGGGCCACCCAGCAGGTCATAAGCCTTGCTACCAACTATGGGCCATCCGGGTTAGGCGGATTGGTGACATGCTATGAGGGTACCCATTTGGCATATCGCCAACAGTAGCCCCCGGAGGAATTTGAAATCTTGCGCCGTCTTGCCCACTGATCTTTGAATATCCCATCTAAGTGATGCCAGCAATTCATCAAGCAATATCTCAAAGGTCTCCCAAAGAACCCTGCAATCCTCTTCGGCTTCGCAATGTAGCCGGAGATTCCTTGAGTCTTTGTTTCTAGAGTCGGACAATCTCCGTCTTCAATGGAATCTTCGGATGTGAACCTTCACTGGAACTATCAGGAGGATGATGTAGGGTACAGCCTACGCTACCTCGAAACTCACAAAAACAGAGAATTAATCATCAGCTATTTCCACGCGCGTGAAATCTAAAACGACGAAGCGGCAAAGACGGAGGACGTGGCGAAATTACCACGCACGTTCACTTCCATGTCGGCAATGCTCCATCCATTAGATCCCTTTCTATGAATCTTGACGTGGGGTCTATATATTTTACTGCGGTCAACTAATTTCTTTTTCACCCGCATTCGCTTCCTTGTCTTCGTCTTCCTCCAGCCGAGTGACCGTTCGACCTCTTCTGTGACCCTAGCCAGAGCCTTTCTTTCCTCCACCTAATCCCCCATCGTAATGGCCTCCAGCAGCTCCATCCCTTCAACAACGGCGACCCCCGAGGCTACTTCAGAGCCATCTCAGGGAGTGACCGTCCCGCCGGAGGGGGTGGTTGTCCCTATCAATGCCATGGTGGAAACCACCGGAGACGACCAAGAACGAGCGACGCCCAAAGCTGCTGAAGAAGAGAACGATTCCTACAAGGGTGTGTGGAGGGGCTCTGACCTCTTCACCGAAGATCTGCAGGAGCTGGTCATCGAGGGCTATCTCCTCGCGGCGAAGGAGTTGGACTGGCGGGTGGCGCCAGTCGATGAGGTCGTTCCTTCACCCCAAGCCAGAGAGAAGGTGTACCTCAAGTCCTAGCTAGTACGAGGCGTAATCCTGCCAGTCTTCGACTTCTTCTTGGACGTCCTCCGGCACTTCCGGGTACTCCCCCACAATCTCTCTCCCAACAGTATCTTGGTCCTTAGCAACTTCGTAGCCTTGTGCGAAGGATTCCTAGGTAGTAAACCTAGGTTAGATCTGTTCGTGTACTTCTTTACTGTCAAGAGAGAGTCTGTAGAGTCCAAGGACGAATTGCTGATCTGCGGAACCATTAGCTTCAAGATCTGGCCTAGCCGGCAATTCCCCAACATCGTGGGGCACGATTCATGCAAGAACTGGCTGTGCACATACTTCTACGGCCGAGATATTCCTCTGCCTGACCTCCTTAAGACTTATCCTGACTTCGTCGATGGAGCTGCCACCGAGGTGCCCGCATGGCGGACCCCAGCCTCCCTTCCCTCCGACGATGAGGCCAATCGCGCCGTAAGGCGGATTGAATGGCTCATAGACAGAGGTCTGACGGGCTTGGATCTTGCCATGTGCTGGTTCGTTAGGTGGATCCAGCCTCTGCAGCAGCGCGCCGAGTTAATGTGTAAATACACTCAAGACATGAGGGATCCCATGCAAATTTCGTGGGATAACTTCTCTACTGACTCCATCAAACTCCGGCTTAAAGACACTGTCAAGGTGAACGACAGAAAACGTGGCTTCAAGATCACCTACGACATGTTCGATTGTGGCAAGTGCCTAGAGGTAGCTTCTGTTTCCTTTGTTGCTCGTTACATGATCTAAGGTTTTTCTGACTTGAAGCTGTCAATCTAACACTCCTCTGTATCTCATCTGACGACCTTGGAAGTAGATCTTATGGCCTCCCAAGTCTATGATCCTAAGCTGAAGGATATCCAAGTGGTGTCCGACGACGACGCCCCCAAGGATCAACCAGCTCCCGCAGCGCAAAAGTGGAAGAGCTCCACCTCTAACGCTGCTGCCGAGGCTAAGAAGAAGAAATTGGAGAGTGGAGTCTCCAAACGATCCACTGCCACCTTAGAGGCGGAGAAGAAGAATAAATCCACCGGCATTCCCCTCACCAAGGCTCCTGCCGTGGAGTAAGTGTTTTCATTCTCTGGCTTATAATTTTTAGCTCATACCTTTTTTCAACTCTTGTACTTATACTTCGTATGTTTCAGGAGGAAAGCCGGTGTTAGCTTGAAGCGATCCTCCAAAGATGTTGGAGGGTCAAAAAACATTCATGACATGCTGACCAGGGACGTGGCCACCAAGCTGTAGCACCCCGGGTAAAATCACTACTAGAAAATCGCATGTTGTTTGTAGTTTGAGCATCATCATGAACGAATGCTCATTTCATCATGCCACATTGCATTTGAGCATCGTCGTGTCATAATGCATGGTTTGCCTAAAACTATTTTCTAAAAGCCTATTTTGTTTTTTTAAATATCCCTCATCTTTATTCAAATCAAAACCTCGGTCCGCCCAGATCTTTTATTTGTCTAAACTATTTTACAAAAGAATATTTCAAACTAAATAAAAATATAAACTATTTTTTTTCCTGGGAAGGCCGCCACTGGCCAGGCCCAAAAGCCCAGCTGGCAGCAGCCTACTACCCAGATAAACCCCAATCCTACCCCAGACCAAACCCTATTCGTAGACCTGACCTGACATACCAAACCACCTGGTCAACCTAGCCACCACCACCCACTTCCCTGATCCGGCCGCACGCCTCACGCCCTCTCGCTGGCGTACACGCGCACGTCGCCCGCTCACCAACCGCACACATACCCCAACTAGGCCACACCTCCATCCGACCCCACCACTGCTGAACCCGCTCCCTATCCCCGCGATTCCTTGGAGTCTGCCCCACAACCATCCTGCCTCGATCTCCCTGCGTCTCCGCCGCCAGCGCCATGGCCGCCCAGACTCTCCCCCGCCTCAGCTCCGACCTGCACCGGCACCGTGCGCCTCTACCACGTCCCTCGAGCTCGCCACCAAGCGCGTCGTTGTCGCCGACCTTGTTCCCTGGACTGCCTCCGGTCGCCCTTCCCCGGCTCGGTGGCGCCGCTGCCCTGCATGGCCTCACCTCGACCCGCACCGGCCGCCTTTGCGCACATCGCCCGTCGCCTCGCCTCCCTCCTCGCCAGTACTCACCCGACCGGCCTCTGCTCCTCCCAGGTCATTGACCGCCTCGTCGCCCCCCTCTACAAGCGCGCCTCTCTCTGTTTCCGGCCTGCTGAGCCCCGCAACGCCTCCAACTTCTGAGTCGCCGCCGACCGTCTTTCGCAGCAGCGTCGTGATGCCGCCTCCCCGAGCCGCCGGCCTCGCCTTCCTCTTCGCTGCCAGACGCGTGCCTCGCCATCTCCTACACCGACACCAACCGCCAGAGTCCCCGCCAGATCTCCCCGTCCTGGACCTGAACGTCCTTGACGCGAGCGGCCTATGTTGCTACCTCCAAGACCGAGGTTGGGGTGCTCCTCCGACTCCTGCCTACCAAGCTACATGTTCGATGCGTTGCGATGAAGCCCCATGGCTGCGCCGTTTCCCTGCAGTATTGCAGAAGGTGCCCGCGTGCGTCTTCCCAATTCCTTCATATGCTTGTGAGGATGTTGACAAGATACACTAGCAGGAAGGATTAATTGTATTGTGCTGGTGAGTAGTAGTCGAGGGTTGTGTTGGTGTTGCTCGGGAATACCTAAAGAATGCCAACAAGATCTCTGTTCCGAAATCCGAAGATGAAAACGAACCTGTTGGAACACCAAGATCTTCATCACGGAACCTGAAGACTGATCTCGGATGCCAAGTTCGCCCACATGGAGACCAAGGCCGTTCCCGGGGTCCGAAGCCAATTCCGGCGTCCGAAGACCGATCCCGTCGAACCCTCGGACCCCAAGACCTTCGACACCAATGTGTGACCCCTTTATCTGAGACCCCTATTTTTATAATATGACATTATCCAATGTTCCATATTAAATTGTTCATGCTCGCATACATATTCATTTGTTTGGGGGTACTTTGTCAATTCACCTAATAATTAAATATGGAAGACATATGTGGGCGATTCTAGTCTTATATTTGACTCCATTTAAATTTGTGTAGCAAACCGATGCCATGTTTTGCTTTGTTAAGTCAACATTTAAATTGCGGGGTATCTAAATAACTTGAACCTTCTAATTAATTGCCGGGACCCCGGTTCCGCTTAATATTGCCTAGTTTCATCGCATGTTTGCCATGTCATACATCATGCATGCATGATGCTTGATCTTCTATCGCATTATTAAATAGTGCATCCGGTGTTTCTTTGGCAGTGTTTCCCAGGCGAGCAATCTCCCTCTTTCTACCTATTTTGCATTTATCGTCTTTACTTCCTTCCTGTTGATCTACTGTTATCCGTGTCGCGATGCTTTAGTGTTCCGTACTAGACATATTCCGTGCAGCCTTTATATTGCCTTGGACACCTCCTATTACCTGTTGTTTGGTAGATAGATGGTCTTGCGAGTCGTAGTCGCTTGCTCAGGTGCGATCCCGTGTCGTGAAGTACCACACAGTTGTTGGAATGTTGTCATATGGTTTACGGTGGAGAGGATCATGACTTTAAATACAACAATTAAATTGCTGGGATAACTAATGAAAGCGGCACCGGTGGGTAATATATGCTATTTGTTTTTTCATGTCCACTTGTGTCCCGTAGGCCCCGAGTACTTGATACCTGTTCCTTGACTATTTGCACTATCCATATACAGGAGACTCTATGAATCCCCCTTAGCTAGAGCTTGATTCATTTCTTATTTCTTGGGGCCACAAAGTAGTTTGGGGCTTTATTACTATCATGTACTTATGCCATGATTTACTACTTTATTTATGATTGTGCGTGGAGCACCTGTACTGTTTTGGAACATGGAATGTTTTCGCGGTATCGACAGGCCCAGTCACACTTTCGGGTTCCCAGTCGTTTATAGCCATTGTCACAAACCCTGGGTCCGTCTCAGAGCTAGCCAACTTCGTTGCGGGTCGCTTAGTGGGGTGGCCCCCTGAAATATTTTATGAATCCTGTGAATGCTTTTTCGTGAAAGCCTCATTGGGTTTTGATTTGGTTTTTCCGAGGTTGATCCTGTGTGTGTTGCTATTTGTGCACCCCTGCAGGGTAAATCTTTCTGAAAGCCGTGTCCGTGGTTATGGACGACTTGGAGCACAGTATCTCGATCATAGACAAGCATAACTAAAGTAGTGCTATAAATTTGACTTAATATGTGACTAGTAATCAACTTCACTACAATGGAATGGATAATAAAAGTGCCAACAACTGGTGGAACTAGGGTGTATCGTGTCATGTTGTAGCTGCCTAGTAAGTATCACAACTCCAATGGAATGAAATAGAAGTGCCAACAACTGCTGGGTTTGGGGTGTCACATGCTAATTGTATCTGACTAGTAAGTACTGCAACTACAACTGAATGGTTAACTAAAACTGCCCACTACTTATGCTAAGAGGATGACTCATGCTATGTATATCTGACTAGTAAGTGCTGCAACTATAATCGAATGAATAAAACTGCCAACTGTGTGAGTTCCTCGGTTTGACTTCCTCATTTGGTCTCGAGGGGGAATACCAGGATGGGTATGATTGGTGTTTGTATAATGTTGATTCCGAATAGGTCTTTCTTATCTTTCTCTAATAGCCGATAGTTTATTGAGTCTCTATAGGTTGTTTAGTGCATGCTGCCCTGCCGCTTCAGTCCACCATACCTATGTAGGCGAGGACCGCCGAATTCTAGCCTCGCCGTGTACTAGACTCAGTTCTGACGCTCCTCTTTTTTCCTTTGCCCTTTGTTGGCAGCCCTTTTGTTTTAGCAGGTTTAATTCGACATCGTTAGCAGGGTTACCCTTCCGGCTTGGCCTGGGCAGGGTTATGGACGCCATTAGTTATTCTTCAGGGCTCTTAGCCCAATTTGCTTCTTATCTGTACTCGGATGTTGTATCGTTTTCAAGGTGATTTGGATATTTGTATTGTATATCTGTATTTTTGACTCATGGAGTCATTGTTGTATATATATATGTTTTTGTGGGTTCCATCATGGACTATTGTGTAATGTTATTACTTTGTTTTCCACCCGCACGAAAGTGCCTGGTGGGCGTCCTTGAATCGTTTCTATGCAGGTTCGGCGGGAAGCGCTAAAACTTCCATAGGGCCAATTCGAGGGTGTTACAAAGTGGTATCAGAGCCTAGCAGTTGTGATACCCCACTGGTCCAGCCTGTAGGATAACCTAGCTAACGGCCGATGTAGAGTGTAAAAACTATTTTGCAAAATCGGTTGGATATATCTGATTAGTTCTGCTTTTACTCCTTACCCCTATGCTATTCTCTCTTACCTCTGCGTGTTTTGAATCTGCTCTCTTATCGTTTCTTCCAGTCTAGGAATTCTCGTGGTTGGGTTTCTGTCGTACCTTCAGGGTTTCGCTTCCTCCTTTGGTAACGGTGCTTCTACATCCGGTCTTCATGCTATCTGAGGAATCCTTCATCTGTTGGACTTCTCTTTGTTTCTTCTTGTGCCTTCCGGTGTTTTCCAACATGACGAACTCTTCTACATCAGATCTGATGAAACCCTGCATCACTCCTTTGTTTCCAAACATCGCTTATCGAGATTTTCAGTCCGAATTCCGAGAGTTGGTTGCATAATTCTCCTATTCATGTGCAAAGTAATGCTTTGAGTGCGGGATGGAGTCGCGACCATACCACTACTCTTATCATTCGCTTCTGTATATTGAATGGATGGATCGATGCAATTTTACTCCTTCCACGGAATTTAAAGGTGGCCTTACCTTTTGATACCTTTATCTTTGTCCTTGTTTCCCCGGAGTGTTCTGTCGACAGACGTGAACAATGACTCCTTGGTGGTGGTGTCGACGATTCCAAGATGGAGTAAGCACCCTTGTTAGTGGTGTCGCGAGGATCTACACGAAGTGAGAAGATTCAGATTGCCAGCCTTCTTTCGGTACCATGAGGCGGATCTCGAGGGCGAGATCCCTTGTTAGTGGTGTCGAATTGTAGCACCCCGGGTAAAATCACTACTAGAAAATCGCTTGTTGTTTGTAGTTTGTGCATCATCATGATCGAATGCTCATGTCATCATGCCAAATTGCATTTGAGCATCGTCGTGTTATAATGCATGGTTTTCCTAAAACTATTTTCTAAAAGCCTATTTTGTTTTTTTAAATATCCCCCGTCTTTATTCAAAACAAAACCTCGGTCCGCCCGGATCTTTTATTTGTCTAAACTATTTTACAAAAGAATATTTCAAACTAAATAAAAATATAAACTATTTTTTTTCCTGGGGAGGCTGCCACCAGCCAGGCCCAAAAGCCCAGCTGGCAGCAGCCTACTACCCAGATAAACCCCAATCCTACCCCAGACCAAACCCTATCCGTAGACCTGACCTACCAAACCACCTGGTCAACCTAGCCACCACCACCCACTTCCCTGATCCGGCCGCACGCTTCACGCCCTCTCGCTCGCGTACACGCGCATGTCGCCCGCTCACCAACCGCGCACAGACCCCAACTAGGGCACACCTCCATCCGGCCCCACCACCGCTAAACCCGCTCCCTATCCCCACGATTCCCTGGAGTCTGCCCCGCAACCACCCTGCCTCGATGGCCCTGCGTCTCTGCCGCTAGCGCCATGGCCGCCCAGACTCTCCCCCCGCCTCTGCTCTGACCCGCACCAGCGCCGTGTGCCTCTACCACGTCCCTCGAGCTTGCCACCAAGCGCGCCGTTGTTGCCGACCCTATTCCTTGGACCGCCTCCGGTCGCCCTTCGCCGGCTCGGTGGCGCCGCTGCCCTGCACGGCCTCACCTCGACCCGCACCGGCCGCCTCTGCGTTCATCGCCCGTCGCCTCGCCTCCCTCCTCACCAGTCCTTGCCCGGCCAGCCTCTGCTCCTCCCAGGTCGTCGACCGCCTTGTCGGCCCCCTCTGCAAGCGCGCCCCTCTCTGTTTCCGGCCTGCTGAGCCCCACAACGCCTCCATATTCCGAGTCGCCACCGACCGTCTTCTGTAGCAGCGTCATGATACCGCCTCCCCGAGCCGCCGTCCTTGCCTTCCTCTTCGCTGCTAGACACGCGCCTCGCCGTCTCCTACACTGACACCAACCGCCAGAGTCCCCGCCGGATCTCCCCGTCCTGGACCTGAACATCCTTGACGCGAGCGGCCTATGTTGCTGCCTCCAAGACCGAGGTTGGGGTGCTCCTACGGCTCCTGCCAGCCAAGCTACATGTTCGACGCGTTGCGATGAAGCCCCATGGCTGCACCCCCGCGTGCGTCTGCCCAATTCCTTCATATGCTTGTGAGGATGTTGACACGATATACTAGTAGGGAGGATTAATTGTGTTGTGCTGGTGAGTAGTAGTCGAGGGTTGTGCTGGTGTTGCTCGGGAATACTTGAAGAATGCCAACAAGATTTCCGTTCCGAAACCCGAAGATGAAAACGAACCTGTTGGAACACCAAGATCTTCATCACGGAACCTGAAGACCGATCTCAGACGCCAAGTTCGCCCACATGGAGACCAAGGCTGTTCCCGGGGTCCGAAGCCAATTCCGGCGTCCGAAGACCGATCCCGTCGAACCCTCGGACCCCAAGACCTTCGACACCAATGTGTGACCCCTTTATCCGAGACCCCTATTTTTATAATATGACATTATCCAATGTTGCATATTAAATTGTTCATGCTCGCATACATATTCATTTGTTTGGCGGTACTTTGTCAATTCACCTAATAATTAAATATGGAAGCCATATGTGGGCGATTCTAGTCTTATATTTGACTCCATTTAAATTTGTCTAGCGAACCGATGCCATGTTTTGCCTTGTTAAGTCAACATTTAAATTGCGGGGTATCTAAATAACTTGAACCTTCTAATTAATTGTCGGGACCCCGGTTCCACTTAATATTGCCTAGTTTCATCGAATCTTTTCCATGTCATACATCAAGCATGCATCATGCCTGATCTTCTATCGCAGTATTAAATAGTGCATCCGGTGTTTCTTTTAGTGCTTTGGTTATTCGTGGATTAGGCCGTTGAGTTGATGCGAGTATCGACAAGTTCTTCGGATAATGAACCTTCGACAGTGTTTCCCAGGCGAGCAATCTCCCCCTTTCTGCATTTATCGTCTTTACTTCCTTCCTGTTGATCTACTGCTATCCGTATCACGATGCTTTAGTGTTCTGTACCAGATATATTCCGTGCAGCCTTTATATTGCCTTGGACACCTCCTATTACCTGTTGTTTGGTAGATAGATGGTCTTGAGAGTCGTTATCGCTTGCTCGGGTGCGATCCCGTGTCGTGAAGTACCACATAGTTGGTGGAATATTGTCATATGCTTTATGGTGGAGAGGATCATGACTTTAAATACAACTATTAAATTGCTGGGATAACTAATGAAAGCTGCACCGGTGGGCAATATATGCTATTTGGTTTTTCATGTCCACTTGTGTCCCGTAGGCCCCGAGTACTTGATACCTGTTCCTTGACTATTCACACTATCCACATACGGGAGACTCTATGAATACCCCTTAGGCAGAGCTTGATTCATTTCTTATTTCTTGGGGCCACAAAGTAGTTTGGGGCTTTATTACTATCCTGTAATTATGCCATGCTTTACTGCTTTATTTACGATTGTGCGTGGAGCACCTGTACTGTTTTGGAACATGGAATGTTTTCGCGGTATCGACAAGCCCAGTCACACTTTCGGGTTCCCAGTCGTTTATAGCCATTGTCACAAACCCTGGGTCCGTCTCGAAGCCGGCCAACTTCGTTGCGGGTAGCTTAGTGGGGTGGACCCCTGCTATATTTTATGAATCCTGTGATTACTTTGTCGTGAAAGCCTCGTTGGGTTTTGATTTGGTTTTTCCGAGGTTGATCGTGTGTGTGTTGCTATTTGTGCACCCCTGTAGGGTAAATCTTTCTGAAAGCCGTGTCCGTGGTTATGGACGACTTGGAGCACAATATCTTGATCATAGACAAGCATAACTAAAGTAGTGCTATAAATTTGACTTAATATGTGACTAGTAATCAGCTTCACTACAATGGAATGGATAATAAAAGTGCCAACAACTGGTGGAACTAGGGTGTATCGTGTCATGTTATACCTACCTAGTAAGTATCGCAACTCCAATGGAATGAAATAAAAGTGCCAACAACTGCTGGGTTTGGGATGTCACATGCTAATTGTATCTGACTAGTAAGTACTGCAACTACAACTGAATGGTTAACTAAAACTACCCACTACTTATGCTAAGAGGATGACTCATGCTAGCTATATCTTACTAGTAAGTGCTACAGCTATAATGGAATGAATAATACTGTCAACTGTGTGAGTTCCTCAGTTTGACTTCCTCATTTGGTCTCGAGGGGGAATACCAGGATGGGTATGATTGGTGTTAGTATAATGTTGGTTCCCAATAGGTCTTTCTTATCTTTCTATAATAGCCGACAATTTATCGAGTCTCTATAGGTTGTTTAGTGCATGCTGCGCTGCCGCTTTAGTCCACCATACCTATGTAGGCGATGACTGCCGAATTCTAGCCTCGCCGTGTACTGGCCTCAGTACTGACGCTCCTCTTTTTTTATTTGCCCTTTGTTGGCAGCCCTTTTGTTTTAGCAGGTTTAATTCGACATCGTTAGCAGGGTTACCCTTCCGGCTTGGCCTGGGCAGGGTTATGGACGCCATTGGTTATTCTTCAGGGCTCTTAGCCCAATTTGCTTCTTATCCGTACTCGGATGTTGTATCGTTTTCAAGGTGATTTGGATCTTTGTATTGTATATCTGTATTTTTGACTCATGGAGTCGTTGTTGTATATATATATATATGTTTTTGTGGGTTCCATCGTGGACTATTGTGTAATGTTATTACTTCGTTTTCCACCCGCACGAAAGTGCCTGGTGGGCGTCCTTGAATCGTTTCTATGCGGGTTCGGCGGGAAGCGCTAAACCTTGCATAGGGCCAATTTGAGGGTGTTACACAAGCCCTCTCCCCCTACTGCTCCCCCTACTCCTGCCGCCAAGCCTTCCGCTAGCCTTTCTGGGCCTTTGTCTCCCATCATCCCTGAGATCTCTGCCATGGAGACAGATGTCAATCCAATCCTTGATATCTCAGGCTCCATCGAGGCAGATGTTGCTCTCAGCGGCCAGGTGACGCAGGAGAGTGTTTCCTCTAAAGTGGCTGAAGCTCCGGCTAAGGATGCCACCGAGAAACGGAAGCAAGTGATGGAAGAGGTGGAGGCAAAAGCAACAGTCTAGGCGGGAGCCTCTGAGCCATCGTCTGCCTTGAAGATGCAAGAGAAGGCTAGGGCATCATCCATGCCTCCGGCTTCAACTTCTCCATTGGCTGCGACTCCTTTGACGTTGTGCCTTGATGACCTCATCATGCAGGCCAATGCAATTTATAACAATGCCTAGACCTTCCATGATTCCTATGCTCATCTGGCCAACAACCTTAGAGTCATTGCCATTGTAATTCTTTTGAACTTCACTTCTTTTGATTTGTAATGTATCCCACTGTATCCCTCGAGCTCTTAGGCAAAAAATCAATAGTTTTGGCCTGAGTGCTCCAAAGAACTAATTGTAGAACTTGTTCGTGTATCCCCCGAGTTTCTAGTTTAGAATAAAAATTCCGACTAGACACTCTAAGAGAGAACACTAGCTGATTTTAGAATCTTATACTATAGCCCCCAAGCATTTAGTTGAAACTGGATAGTTCCGACTAGATTCTCTAGAGAAACTAAGCATGTTAACTTATAACACCTTTTCATTTCCGTCTTACAGAAGCCATTGCCAAGGCTAAGATCATCGTCGAGCAATCCACGCATATTCAGGAGCTCGATGATGAGAATAAAATTTTGAAGAAGGACCTGGCCGATGCCATCAAGGGCCATGAGGCAGCGATGAAGGTGCTGCAAGAGTCTACTAACATCGAGATGTAGCGCCTGAAGGATGAAATTGCGCAACTCAAGGAGCAGAACCAAGCTGCCAAAGAGCAGAATGCTAGGAACCTTGAGGTGTACAAGACAGTTTAGAAGGAGTGCGATGTCTTGGCGGAGACATGCAAGCAAGGGGGAACGAGCATCTTCGGTAACCTTTCTCCGTGTTGGTCATTTCTGTACTCTGGATAATCATTCGATTTGTGTGTGCTCATGGTCCTTGTTCTCTGTGCAAACCACAACTCCCATTGGCTTAGCCAACTTGGGTGAAGGTGCTCCGGATCCCAAGGAACACATGATTCTTGCCGGCAAGTTTGTCAGCACCGCCATCACCCAGGCCAAGGAGATAGCCTAGCCGCTGTGGATTAACATCAAGGCGGCAGACTCGGCGGCCAATTACACGAAGATCCTGTGTCGAGCTCCTGAGAAGGTCAAGGACTGGAAGGCCTCTTGCGTCTAGGCTAGTTCTAGGATGTCTCTGTCCTTGGTCAAGGCGCACTACGACAACACCGACATCGACCTGGTGACTTCCGGCT
This sequence comes from Avena insularis, assembly GCA_023614405.1. NCBI lineage: Eukaryota > Viridiplantae > Streptophyta > Magnoliopsida > Poales > Poaceae > Avena > Avena insularis. The sequence continues at coordinate 277,507,338 of CM042692.1, forward strand.
TTCCCAAGCTAGATGAGGAAGGGAGGGAGACCGATAGCGATGCTACGGATTCGACACTAGGATTTCTAGAATGGTCAATGCTGATGTCTTTGTGTCTGCCGAGATCCTTAACAAAGACATGGCCTCGTTTGAGTCTAACCCATCTCCCTCCAAGTTTGATGAGCTCTCCCGACCTAGCTCTCCTGATGATGCCACCATGAAGCACCCTGCAGCAGAGCCATAAAAACAATGTTTGTAATAAATGTTTCTCTGCAATGTGTATGCGGAAAAAACTTATGTTTTGCTAAGGCGGAAAAACTTGTACTCAAATTTCCTGCTACTTATCTCTTTCCAGCATGTGTATATTTTTTAAGCAAGTGCTGGCTTATCCATTATTCTGGTTCGTATGCTTGACCTTTCGTGAGATGGAAGACTCGTAGCACAGAACTATGCCCTCAAGTGATGATGCTTAATAGCACCGTCAAAAACCTAAGAGCAAAATCGCCGGATTTGAGTGCCGAGAAGTCACTACTCCAGAATCCACATAAAAAATTCAGAAAACGTGTAGACCAGAAAACTTAAGCTAATGCCCGTAGGCGGAATTTTCACAAGTGCAAATGTAAACTTGCACATAAAGGGTTTATATGATTAAAAAATGAACAACTAAAGGAGGTAAAAGACTCAGAGAATATGAGTGAACCAAATGCTTTATTTCATTGATCATATAAGAAACTTATTACATAATATAAATATGCTAAGTGTAAAAGGGACGTAGCTGTGCTATGTTCCATGGCCGATCTGTCTCCGGGTAATCATCATCGGAGTCACATTGCTTGCGCTTGCGATTTTTTGGCCAATTTTTCAACTTGCGAATATCAACAAGGTAATAGGAACCATTTAGCAATGCTTTGCTTATGGCGAACGGTCCTTCCCAAGGCGGGGATAGTTTGTGCGATTTCTCATGCTTGAGTCTAAGCACCAAATCCCCCTCTTTAAACGAGTGATGCCTTACGCGCCGACTATGGTAGCCATGCAGCTTGTGTTGGTAGATGGCGGATATCTGGCATGCTAGCACGTGCTCTTCTTAAAGTAGGTCCACAGATAGGCGTCTGGATTCTTCAGCGTCATCCTCCTTGTAGGCGGAAACTCTTGGTGCATCGTGGAGGATGTCGGATGGGAGGACAACTTCTGCTCCATAAACCATGAAGAAAGGAGTCAAGCCAGTGGATCTGTTGGGTGTTGTTCGTAAACTCCACAAGACATATGGTAATTCCTCCGCCCAGGCTCCATCTGCTCTATGCAGCGGTGCCTCTAAGCATGGCTTGATTCCGTGTAGAATTAGTCCATTGGCCCTTTCAACCTTCCCATTTGATTGTGGGTGTGCCATAGATGCTAGGTCATGGCACATGCCCTTTTCATGATAGTACTCCTCAACTTCTCCCAGAGATAAATTTCTCCATTGTCGGTGATGATGCTCTGTGGGAGACCAAATCTCACCACTAGATCCGGGACAAATTTTAGGGATGTTGCCCCATCAAGCTTTCTAATGGGTTTATCTTCAATCCATTGTCTGAATTTGTCCACTGCCATGAGCAAGTGTGTGAATCCACAGGGTGCTGTCTGCAAAGGTCCCACCATGTCCAGCCCCCAGACTGCAAACGGCCAAGTTATTGGTATTGTTCGCAATTCTTCAGCTGGAACACTTGGTTGTCTTGCATAGAATTGACACCCAAGGCATGTTTGTACCAACTTGTCGGCATCCGCCTTGGCAGTTAACCAGTAGAATCCTTGTCAGAAGGCCTTAGCCAGAAACGACCGGGGAGCGGCATGGTGCCCGCAATCTCCGAGATGTATTTCTCTAAGGATTTCGATACCTTGCTGCTGGGAGACGCATTGAAGGAAAACTCTTGTGGTACTTCTTTTGTAAAGCTGGTCGTTAGTGATGACATAGCCTTTTGCTCTTCATACTATTTGCCGACTTTCGACTTCGTCGGCAGGTAAAGTTCCGTCTTGTAAATATCCCATGAACATTTTCGTCCAAGCCGGAGAGGTCACTATTATTGTGTTAACAAATGAGTCCACTCTATCCGGGTTGTCGGGGTCCGCTCCCTTTAGGGATAGGGTCCGTAAATATTCCAGGAAAACGCCTAGCGGAATTGGTTGGCAAACTAATCCAAGCTTTGACAGTAGATCTGCCGCGTCATTCTCCTCCCTTTTGACATATTTGATTTCGTAGCCGTCGAAGAACTTGGCTATTTCATCTACTTCGTCTCGATATGCCGCCATCATAGGGTTCAGCGCGTTCTAGGTGCCAGCTACTTGCTGGGCAACCAAGTCGGAATCTCCATAGCAAACTATGCGCTTGATGCCAATATCCTTGGCTATGCGAAGTCCGTGAATGAGGGCCTCATACTCCGGCATGTTGTTGGTAGCATTGAAGTGAATCTGCAGGACGTATTGCAACTTTTCTCCTGTTGGTGATTGTAATAATACACAAGCCCCGAGCCGTTGAGCAGCTTTGATCCGTCAAAGTGCATGACCCAATATTCTGGCTCGGGCACAGGAGTGTCTTTTGGCAGTTCTGTCCAATTTGCAAGAAAATCTGCCAATGCTTGTGATTTGATAGTGTCGCTGTTGTTGATTAAGTCGGACAGTGGAGCTTTGCTCACCACTGTGATAGGGCGCTCCTAGAAATGATGCCTTAGCTTGTGTGAAGCAAGGAAAACTCCATAAGCTATCTTTTGGTAGTGCGGGTAACACTGTTTGGATTCCGTCAAGACCTCCCTTACATAGTAAACAGGCCGCTAAACTCCATATTCATGCGTTGGCTCCTTGCGCTCCACCACAATGACGATGCTAATTACCCGGTTGGTTGCCACCATGTAAACTAACATAGGCTCCGTTGACACCGGTGTTGCAAGTATTGGTGGGGAGGAGAGTATTCTCTTCAACTCCTGAAGTGCTGCGTCAGCCTCGTCCATACATGTGAATTTGTTCGACTTCTTGCGCAACTTGTAGAGCGGCATAGCCTTCTCACCAAGTCGGATGATGAACCGGCTTATTGCTGCGATGCAGCGGTAGATATGAGATTCGACACAATTTTTATGGCTTTTATTGATGGTTTTCTCCCGGATTTGATTGTTTTCTGGCCTTACCTAATGTTAATACTTTGGTAGCAAAGAAAACTTGGATTTTAATTTGTGTTTCAGGTTCTGGACATCAACAGAAGGATTTAACTAGAAAAATACAATATTCTGGAGAAAACAAGCAAGTCCCACTTTGGAAGCACGCGAGGGGAGCTCATAGATGGTTTAATGACCAACTATACTGCGGGAATGGCCATATAGTTCTTGCCATATAGTTGCCGTCGCCTCTATCTTGTCAAAAGGTACAACTTCCATGAAGGGACGAGGGACGAAAACGCAACAGAGCAACCGCACACCATCGAGAAGGTAGAAAGAAGGGATCCGGAGAAAAAGGAGAAGACGTTCTTCATCTCACTCCACGATCTTTGATCTCCTAGCCAATATACCTCCATAGCCACAACTTGTACTTGAGAGAGAGAGAGGGATCTCCACCTTGCAAGACTAGGGTTTGAGATTGTTTCTTCCCATCTTGAATTGTGTTGGATATTTTTCTATTCTTATTGTGGATCTCCATGGTAATACCAAGACGAATTCCCTTTATTTTATTATATTGATGATCTGTTCTTCTCTCATTTGTCAGTAATTCCCTTGGGCATGGGAGATGTAGGGGATTGGTGAGATGTGATGTGCCTTCATATATTTTCCATTAGTTTGTGATTGATTCTAATTACTATATTATGTGTGCTTGACTGTCTGTGGGATTCTTAATGCTTGTTGTCCAATTAAGGGCCCAGACAACATGATACCTTGTTCTACATAGATAATATCTTGTTCGCTAGTGGACCGGCGACCCCTGGTTGACACAGGGATATCAATGGAAAGCTAGTTGACTCGAGGATAATGAGTAACCACTATGATTATTGCATTAGTCCGATCCAAGGAGCTTAATCGCTAAGCGACCTGAAGGGTCTTAATCTTCTAGTGTCTGACCATAGTTTTGGTATCAGCCTAGTGGGATTATTGAAGTTGGGATGAAATCTACCAAGAGGAGTTCTGGCCAATTATGGGTTGCTCGCCTACACATATATCTATAAGATTATAATTGTTACATTTACACTCGTCCACCTGCCACATTCACTATCTCCATGAACCGAATCTCCCCGCAGCTTGTTTTACCATCTGCAGAAAACAACAAACAAACAAAGTCGTTATTTACTTTGATGAATTTTATTTCTGAATTTTTTTCTTTTTAGTTCTATTTAAATCTATTGCATTTAATCAAAACCCCATTCTTATTTCAACACTTGCAGTCAATTCACTCAAAAACCTGTGACGACTTCGGGTGTGATAGAGACTTCACCAATAAACACTTACCTTTGGGCTCCCTATGGGATCGATATCTGAACTTCGAAACTAGCTACGAATGATCTATGCACTTGCAGACATCAACCTATTTTCTGGCGCCGTTGCAGGGGAGCTAAGCTCTAAGTGTTTGTCTTTTAACATTTCAGGTGTTGCTACTACAAAATGTTCTCCTTAGGAGACAAAGGGTCTACACGTTCTGGTAGGACCTACCTGCCAGATTATATTGAGCGCGTGCCTGCTCAGAGGCGCGAAGAAATTATTGAATTTTTTTTAAGATCAAATAAAGTTGAGGTTGAAAACCTGAGTGATATTATGGAAATCATGTCTATTTACAGGACAACTCCTCTGAAACCTGAGAAAACTCCCAGGGAATACAGTGCTCCAAGTTCTGAATTTCTAAAACAACCAATAGAGTTCCATAATCCTGGAGTTAGAGAATATCGAGTTGATGGTGGAATTATTAAAATTTTGCAACAAAAATCTTTAAGTGGAAGGGACGATGAAGACCCAGGAAGGCATATAAGAGAGTTTGACGATGTGATAACATCGCTTGGACCAAAAGTTTTGCCAAGAGACTTCTCTCGTCTTAAATAATTTCGATGGTCTCTTAAAGATAAAGCACTAGACTGGTTATATTCTCTCCCTCGCCATTACATTAAATGTTGGGAAAACTGCATTACTAAATTCATAGACAAGTTTCTTCCTTTTCAAAAGGTAACTGAACTAAGAAAGAACATAGGTAGCTTTAGTCAGAACGTGGGACAAAACTACCCACAAGCCTGGAAAAGATTCTTTGGAATGATCAATAGTATTCCTAATCATGGCTATTCTGAACTAACGATTTTCCATTTATTTTACCACGGTCTCAACACTCAATGTAGAGAGTTACTTGATTTCTCAGTAGGAGGATCGATAAACACCTTGACTATTAAAGAATGTTTGGAATTAATGTCTACTAGGGCTAAGAATGATTCATTATATAATCTTGATTTTGGTACCAAGCCAGAAAAAGGGATGCTTCGCATAACTCCTGATCTTATGCCCGAGGTACGCAAAACTATGAAGGAAAAAGGTATTCAGAACTTGTCAGGGAAAGCAAATTATATTTGTTACATGTTTTAACTGAAGAAGATGAAACTATAAAAGTTTTTCAAGAATTAAAACATCTACAAGTCAAATCTCATAATAACTTGCATAAGCATTTCCAAAAACACAAAAAGATTTTGGCAGAACTCACTATAAATTATGATGAGATTGGCCAAGAAATAAAACTATTTCATAACTATCTTAGTATGATTGAAACCTAGTGTGAACAAATAGCATCTGGTTATCAAATTTTTCTTGGTGATGATAAAGATATTTATGTTTCTATTAATGTTGTCACGAGAAGGGGTGCAGTTGTCACATGACCCTTAGGACCACCGGAATACGAAGCTGAAAAAGAGTGCAAGGAAAAAGCCTTGCTGGAAGCAAGTCAAGAAATAATACATTGGTGGGTCCTCGAGATGAAACTGGGATGCAAGAGCAAACCTAGGAGGACCACAATGATGCACAGGAAGATCATTATGACTCTGATACAGAAACAGTTGATCTAAGAGAAGACAAAGAAACAAGTAAAGAGGATGAAGTTGTTGTGTTAGAAAGGAAGAAAATCAATAAGCAATAACAAAATAAAGCAACTAAAGAGCCTGACCCCACGAAAAAAGGTAAAAGATAAGAGTAAGTCAGGTGAGAAAAAGCTTCCTTATCCAGATCGAAAAAAGAAAGCACCAGATGAGGTAATTTATAATTGTTTTACAATGGCACTTAGTGACCTTCGTCTGGAAATTCCATTTGCAAATTGCAATCAAAGTCCCTACTTATGGTAAATTCCATCATGACATCCTTAGTAGAAAGAAAGAAATAACTGAAACTGTTGCCATGGTAACTAGCTATCCTGCTCACGGGAATCTTTTATCTAAGTCCGGAGATCTAGGAATACCAACTATATCATGCTCAATAGGTAAAACAGATATTCATAATGCCTTATGTGATCTAGGAGCAGGAGTTAGTGTAATGCCATACTCCCTTTATAAAAGATTAGGATTAGGAGAGTATTCTCCTACTACTATCACTTTACAGATGGCTGACAAGTCCACTAAACAACCTATTGGTATGATTGAGGATGTCTGGCTTAGGATAGATGAGCATGTTATTCCCACTAATTTTATCATTCTTGAAATGCCAGAACATGAAAGATTATCTATAATACTTGGAAGAACCTTCCTCAGTACTGTAGGTGCGTTAGTAGATTGTGTAGAAGGGAAGATAATCTTCAATGTTTATAATCCATAAATCATCCGGTATTTTCCAAAGAAGTTAGAAGTAGGAGAAAGATATGTTCCACTGGCTAAACGAGTTCACGTGGTAAGTGCCATTGATAAGGGGCAACCAAAGGTAAGAATTCGAGAAGAGAGAAAATGTTGAGATATTAAACCACTATTAATAAATGCTTAATGGGAGTCAACCCATTTTTGTCCATTTAGTAAATTAGAGAATAAAAATTTCATCGTATTCCCACCACTTTTTCACAGACATTCTTGCGGAAGCGCGTCCGTGAAGATGCAGCTAGCAAAAAGTAGTAGAAATGTCGATTGAATGAGTAGAGAATAATAATAAGAATAAAAGTTTGAGTTTTCTATTTACAGAAGCTAAAATTTTGTTTTTAATATGCTAATGTTGGTCGACAGTTTTTACTGCCATTTTTCTGTTAGAAACTAGGTATTTCTCTAAGTTATGGAATAAGAAGGTATCCTAGAAGAAATAGAAATTTTTGATGATTACTGATGGTTTAACGACAAACTATACATTGGGAATAGAAATTCTGGCTATATAGTTCCGGTCGTATAGTTGTCTTTGCCATCAACAAATTTATGTCGAAGGCACAGAGAGTTTAACGACCAACTATACGGGTGGAATAAAAATTCCGGCCGTATAGATATCGATGCCTTCATAGAATTCTATTTCAAAGGTACTAAGAGTTTAATGACCAACTATATGGCGGGAATAAAAATTCCGGCCGTATAGTTCTGACCGTATAGATATCGATGCCTTTGTAGAATTCTATTCCAAAAGTACTGGGAGTTTAATGACCAACTATATGGTGGGAATAAAAATTCCGACTGTATAGTTCCGGTCGTATAGATATCGAAGCTAGTTTTAGAAATTTATCTCGAGGGACAGACGGTTTAACGACCAGCTATATGGCGGGATCATTTTGATCCGTCCGTATAGTTGTGCCCGTATAATTGATTTCTGATTAAAGAAACCCTAGTTGTCGGTGCCACTGCAACTGTAAGGGCAGAGCAACATCATCCACCCGTATAGTTCCGACCGTATAGGTCGGCGCAACCATTTAATCACACTAGGGCGGCGAGTTCTTCCTCCTCTCTTCATTATTTCTCTCATATTCTCTATCCAAACCTCTCAAAATCCACCTAGAACTCTTGATTCTTCATGGATTTTGTTTGTTTGAGTGGGGGAATCAACATATTGGTATGTTTCTCTCCCTATCCATGCTTTATTTTCATATTTCCATGGTTAAAATTTTTGCATTGATCTAGTAGATGAACTCAAGCTTATTTAGTTTTCCCTGTTAATTTCTCATGTTAGGATTGAATTTTTCCACGTAGAATCATTCACATATCATATAGAAACTATATGCCTAAGGTTTTATGGTGAAATTTTATAATGCATCACGATGAACAAGATCGGTAGCCTCTTTTGTTCAAGCAAGCGCCAACAGGGAGAGGGATCAAGTTCAGGGGCCCGAGCTCCACGCAACTCCAAGATGGACCTTTTTTTATCGAGGAGGGTGCTGCCCACGCATTGGTCCGACCACAACTTTCACACCACGGCGGGGTTGAAGACGAACTTTGACCTCATGTGCAGCAGGTCAGGGTTAGTGGTGATCAGCTTCGCAAGACACAACACCTATGCTGAACTCACCCATGAGTTCCTTGCCTCCTTCTACGACGACCACAAGGAGAAAGGTAACATGTGCACTATCAGCTTCAACATGAACCGGCAGCACTATGATATAAGCTTCGAACAATTCTGCGATGCCTTTAGCCTCCCTCGTACTAGGAGCCCAATATTACTAACCTCTACAACGCCACAAGTGGAGAGACTTGGCAGGCTATTTCTATCAATGGTGGCAGTCACTTCTATCAGAATAAGATGTCCACCATTCAGAACACAACCATTTGCTACTTTTCTTTGTTCCTTGCCAACACAATGTTGGGAAGGGGTGATACTGGTTCCATGGCCAATGCAGACATGGCAATGATCACCAAGGCTCTCTTCCCCACTACAACGCAAAGCCCCTGTCCTGCAGCTCTACTCATTCTGCACTTCCGCCACCAGAGCAACAAGACCAAAGGTGATATTCGCATTGGTGGATTGGTAACCCACCTTGCCTATGCATTGAATGTTGTACTACCTATTATGGAACCTGTTGATGGCTCCAAACTTATGGACGTCAAATATTTGGCTACTTGTGGCTTCCTTGGTGTTTACCCTGCTAACCGAAGGTTCCGAGCATATCAATTTAGTTATCTTGATGATACACAGATTGAGCAGGTTCAGTTTCCATGCCCCGAGGCCTTCTCGATTGTGGAGAAGGACACTTGGATCCTCACCAAGGATCAAGTGAAGGAGATCTTGGCCGAGCATTAGGCTGAGGAAGAGGAAGATGAAGGGCAGCAGGATGAGCAGGACCAGGAGGGAGAGTAGGGACACAACCCTGCTTGGGAAGGACAGCAGCAACAACAACCAAGAGGAGCCTTGGAACCATGGCCCAACCAGCCATAGAAGGGGTACGACTACGTCCCCTATTAGGAGTTCCACCAGCTCAACCAGCGCGTTGGGGAGATCGACTACACTCTTCAGGATGTGAATGAAGATGTGAACACTCTGACTCATAACTTCAGTCACTTCATGACCCACTTCCCCGACCTCTACCAGCAGTATCCACGCCAGCCGCCAAATGACGGCAACAACTGATCATGGCAATAGCCTAAGATTGGGGGAGGTTTCAAAACCTTCAAACTTTGCATTCATGTTTTTATTTCTTCATTTGATTTATTTCTTCAAAAAATTGCATGTTTATTTTTCAGTTTTGCATCCCTAAACCAAAAATACAAAAAAATTAGTTGAAATTTTATTTGCAAGTTTGTTTCTTTGTTTCTCTCGGAGATTGCTTGATTTCAGGTTATTTGGCTATATGGAAATATAGGAGAGGTCCGACTTGAATACAAAGAACGAAGAAAGCAAGAGAGGTATCACATTCCTTCATCACACTCCTTGCAACCTTAAACTGATCCTACAATTATTTACTTTCTTGCACTGGAGTCACTCCCCACTTAGCTTGTTATCCTAAAATTCTATTCCTTTGCTAGTGTCTCCTTTTTAGCTTTGAAACAATGAGAAATGAACTTGGTTAAAATACTTCTACATTTTTACAACAAGAAAAAGCCTATGAAAGATGACTTGAGTCCATGCTTAGCTCAAAGAATTTGATTTTAGAATTACTCCATCCCAATTGTGCTTAATATAAATAGACTCGATAGTACCATTGATTAAAATTGTTTGATTAATGGATGCTTCGAAGTAGTAGAAATTATGCCACTACCTTTTGTAATAATTACTGTAAGATATTGCTTTACGCATGTCATTACAACTATGTCGTGCTCCATGGCGAACTATTAACTCCACTGGCCAACGAACGATCTAAATGTGAGAAACCACTTGATTTTGGCTATTGAGTTATGTAAACATCTGTAGCAGCGATGCTATGATGTGTAAAATTTTTAGTCTCCTCATGGTTTCACGTTCCAAGTGAAGTTGTAGTACTCCTCTGGCCTATCATTGCTCAACATCATTTATTGGCATGGCCACGAGTGCACAACACAACCCCAATTAACATGTTAAAAATAGTGGCATGATTTCTCTATGAAAGAGCTGAAGTTTTTGAAAAACAGGAGAAAGAAAAAGGTGCTTTGGTAGTCTTGAAATATTGACATGGGAGTAGATGAGTTGTTCTTAAATTAAATATTTTTATGCCAACTTGAGTACTCTTAATTGGTTAAGTGAGCAAGAACAAAAGTTTTCATCTCGCAACAAAGAGAGGCACCAAAAGAATATGTCTCACCTTCCTAGGTAAACTTTCGACACTTGCTTGGGCATATGATTTATTTGCTAGCAAGATATACATGGTTAGGAAGTCATCACCGTGCAATCTTTTGAATACTTGTATGATCATGTTTAAGATTGCAGGAATTGTGAAGAGAAGAATTTGACAGCAATTCAAACTTGTGAGTTCCTATTATTTTCAGTCTCGAATCTCTACTATTCTTCCTTATTTCTTTGTCACTCGAGGGCGAGCAACATCTAAGATTGGGAGAGTTGATAGCTATGAGGTTCGACACATTTTTGATGGCTTTCATTGATGGTTTTCTCTCGGATTTGATTGTTTTCTAGCTTTACCTAACGTTAATACTTCGGTAGCAAAGAAAACTTGGATTTTAATGTGTGTTTCAGGTTCTGGATGTCAACATAAGGATTTAACTAGAGAAATACAATATTCTGGTGAAACCAAGCAAGTCCCACTTTGGAAGAATGCGAGGGGAGCTCACAGATAGTTTAATGAGCAACTATACAGTGGGAATGGCCGTATAGTTCCTGCCGTATAGTTGCCGCCGCCTCTGTCTTGTCAAAAGGGACAACTTCCATGAAGGGATGGGGGACGAAAACACAACGCAGCAGCGGCTACACCATCCAGAAGGGAGAAAGAAGGGATTCGGAGAAGAAGGAGAAGATGTTCTTCATCTCACTCCACGATCTTCGATCTCCTAGCCAATACACCTCCATAGCCACTACTTGTACTTGAGAGAGAGAGAGAGGGATCTCCACCTTGTAAGACTAGGGTTTGAGATTGTTTCTTCCCATCTTGAATTGTGTTGGATATTTTTCTATTCTTATTGTGGATCTCCACGATAATACCAAGACAAATTCCCTTTATTTGATTATATTGAAGATCAGTTCTTCTCTCATGTGTGAGTAATTCCCTTGGGCGTGGGAGATGTAGGGGATTGGTGAGATGTGATGTGCCTTCATATATTTTCCATTAGTTTGTGATTCATTCTAATTACTATATTATGTGTGCTTGATTATCTGTGGGATGCTTAATGCTTGTTGTCCAATTAAGGGCCCAAACAACATGATACCTTGTTCTACATAGATAAGATCTTGTTTGCTAGTGGACCGGTGACCCCTGGGTGACATTGGGATATCAATGGAAAGATAGTTGACTCGAGGATAATGAGTAACCATTGTGATTACTGAATTAGTCTGATCCATGGAGCTTAATCGCTAAGCGACCTGAAGGGTCTTAATCGTCTAGTGTCTGGCCATGGTTTTGGTAGCAGGCTAGTAGGATTATTGAAGTTGGGATGAAATCTACCAAGAGGAGTTCCAGCTAATTATGGGTTGCTCGCCTACACATATATCTATAAGATTATAATTATTACATTTACACTCGTCCACCTGGCACATTCACTATCACCATGAACTAAATCTCCCCGTGCCTTCTTTCACCATCTGCAGAAAACAACAAACAAATAAAGTTGTTCTTTACTTTTATGCATTTTATTTCTGAAGTTTCTATTTTAGTTCTATTTAAATGTATTGCATTTAATCAAAACCCCATTCTTATTTCAACACTTGTAGTCAATTCACTCGAAGACCTGTGACAACTTCGGATGTGACAGAGACTTTACCAATAAACACTTACCTTTGGGCTCCCTGTGGGATCGATATCTGAACTTCGAAACTAGCTAAAATCGATCTATGCACTTGTAGACATCACGCAGCCTATGAGCCTTTGTATGTCCTTCAGGCATGTCGGACGTTCGATTCCGAGGATGGCCTTTATTTTCCCCGGGTTCACCTCTATTCCGTGATGCGAAACGATAAAGCCCAACAGTTTGCCAGAGGGTACCCCGAAGACGCATTTCTTGGGGTTTAGCATCATGTTGTATTTTTGGAGATTGTCGAAGGTTTCCTCCAAGTCAGTGATAAGATCATTTGATTTCTTTGACATTACCGCGATGTCGTGCATGTAAGCGTGTACGTTGCGACCTATTTAGTCATGTAGGCAACATTGCATTGTCCGCTGGTAAGTAGCACCGGTGTTTTTCAACCCAAAGGGCATCATGACGTAGCAATATGTGTCGTAGGGTGTGGTGAACGAAGTGGCCAGTTGGTGCGACTTTCGCATCTGGATCTGGTGGTATCCTGAATAAGCATCGAGAAAATACAGAAGTTCTGAGCTAGCCGTCGAGTCAATGACTTGGTCAATGCGAGGCAAAGCAAACAGATCCTTCGAACATGCTTTGTTCAAGCCGGTGTAATCAACGCACATTCTTAATTCATTAGTTCCCTTTTTGGGGACAAGTACAGGATTTGCCACCCATCGGGTGTGAATAACTTCTCGGATAAAGCCAACCTTAAGTAACCTAGCATTTCTTTGCCTATATCCCTTCGTCTTTCATCACCAAAGCATCATAGAGGTTGCTTCACTAGTTTGGCATTAAGATCAATATTCAAGCTGTGCTCGGCAAGTTCCCTAGGTACACCTTTCATGTCGATAGGTTGCCAGGCAAAGATGTCCCTATTCTCATGGAGGAACTCGACGAGGGCGCTTTCCTATTTTGGATCTAGGTCCATGCCAATGGCGGTGGTCTTGGAGGAATCTCCTTCAACAAGCTCCACCTGCTTGGTCTTGATGGCGGCCTTGAATGCGGGTTCGGCAGCAGTGATCTTCTTCTTCGAAGCCGACATCTCCAAGGCATTGACCTGGTTCTGGATCTCCTTTAACTCGTCACCATAGAGGACTGCATCGGCGAAGGCGGCCTAACCGAGCTCGCACTCCCATGCCTTGGTGAAGCTTCCGTCAACGGTGATGACACCGTTTGGTCCAGGAATCTTGAGTTTGTTGTAGACAAAGCATGGCCTTACGAGGAAGGAGTGGAAGATGTCGCGTCCAAAGATGACGTGGTACACGCTCTTGAAAGGCACCACTTCAAAGGTCATGCACTTTTGGCGGTAATTTTTGACATCGGCCAGGGACACCCCATGGAACATGGTGTTTCTCTTCCTTAGTTGGGTCTCCGTCAAGTTCATCTTGTGCAGTTTATGTAGGTACATGATGTTGATGCTGCTTCCTCTATCCACGAGGCACTTGGTGAACTATGTGCCGTCAATCAAGGGATTGATGACCATGACAGACTGGTTCTCTATTAGGATAAGATATGGGTGATCCTTCCTATCCCAAGTAATTGGAACTTTCGACCACCTGACATACCGGGGAACCGGAGGGAGGGTAGCCATCAGTATCCTCAGAGAGGTTTTCTGGGCCCAGACGGTGGGGGTGCCAAGGATGGTACACGGAGCCTTCTTTTTGAAGGGATTTTCCCCTTTATCCTCTCCCTTGTCGGAGGCTTTGGGTTGCACGTCTTCATCCATATTGCTTGATTCCTTGGGCTCTTCCTCCTCCTTCTTCCCTTTGCCCTTTCCGCGGGGTCTGTTCTTTCGACTTTGCTTGTAGCCGGACTCAGGGTCCTCCTTGAGGTCGTTGACAAATTTGCATTGGCGATTGGTGTGGGTGGCCTTGCCGTTTCTGTCAAGGTGGATGAAACATGGCATATCACGGTACTCTTTGTACGTTTTGGGAATGCGGGGCACTGAGGGTGTAGTGTCCCTCCTCTGCTAGCCGCTGCTAGCCCCCCGGCCACGTCCACGCTGTCTACCTCCACCTCTGCCAGTGAACATTGCGGTGACCATGTCGGCTACTTGCTTTTCTTCGAGCGGATTCTTCTGCTTGTTATTGTTGTTTTTCTGGCCTGGGTAGGGATTGCTATTGCTGACAGTGATCCACGTGCGTTGTCATCAGCAGCGGCGAACTCGCTAGCCATGGCTATCATTGCATTGAGGGTGAGCTCATTGTTGTCTTGCTTGCACTTCAACTTGTGGTGGAGCAAAGTCCCCTTTTCCAGACCGTCAACGAAGGTGGCCATAGCGGTCTGTTCGTGCACCCCTGCGCAGGAATTTTTCATATCCAGCTAGCAAGAGAGGTAGGCACGAGAGGTTTCATCCCTCTCTTGCACACACCGCTGTAGGTCTCCCACAGTGCAGGGATGTCTGTATGTACCTTCGAAGTTCTTGGTGAACGCTTCATGCATGTCCAACCAATTGCATATTGATTTCTCCGGTAAGTCGTCAATCCATTGTCGGGTGGTGCCGGTCAGCATGAGTGGGGGGTACTTGACGACGACATTGGGGTTTCCCCCTATGATGTGAATCGCTTTGCTGTAGTCCTGCAACCATGTTGCTGGCCTGGTAGTGCTGTTGTAAGGCTTGATGGTCTTGTCTATCCGGAGGCCCTTGGGGTAGGTTGTGGCCCGTATGACTGGCCCAAAACAACGTGGCCCAAGGTATGGGAGCTCCCAAGCTTCTTGGATCTTGTCTAGCTATGTACGTGCATCATACAGCTCAGGTTGCTTCCCTTTTTCTGTCATGGGGATGGGACTTGTGGCGTGATCTATGGGATCCACTGTGCCCTCCGCCATGATGGCTTCTAGGTGGCAGCGGTGGTGGAGGCGGTGGGTTAGCTTTATTGTTGTGCCCCTCCTACGACTCCTCACGCCTGTCGCGGTTACTCGTCGGACGTGGCGGCTCCTTGTGGGACCTGCTCCTATGTCCTTCAATGCTGTTGCGCTCTCCGGCATGCCTTGGCTGCTCGCCCTGGTCGTGTATAATGATGCTGGCCTGGGGACGCCTTGGCGGTGGCATACTTGTATGGTGGCGTGGCTCTGGTTCCTCGTGACGCCGATATGGTGGTGGAGGTGGTGATTGGCGGGGACGGGCTCTTTCTCCATGATCGGAGGATATGGGGATGGCGTCAGTCCTTTTGCGTGCCTCCCTCCATCTTTGCTCTATAGAGCATGTACGTGATCCCTCATCACGGGGAGATTTGGGCCTTCTACGGCTATTCAGGGTTGACTCGCAAAGCTCTGTGTTGGAATCAAGTCTCTGCGAGGCAACATTCTCATGTCGCTTGCATGCCTTAGCGACGAGGTCATACACCTGAGCAATTGCTTCTGGCGACATGTGCTGTTCCAGGAGGGTCTTCGCAATGACGATGTTGAGGGCGGGAGTTGGCATGACTTGCCTCCCCTCTGAATCAATGTACGGGGTGGCTTTTGTCGGCTTAGATCCGTCATACCCCAACCTAGGCTGAATGTCGGGGTCTTCGACAAAGTGAGCTGGCACTTTCTTTGCCTTTTTCTTTAACAACAATTGCTTATACTCAGCCTCCATAGCTTTTGTTGCCTTGATGGATTGATGCGCCTTAACCATGTCTTCGTCCAGCTTAGCGCCCTGCTCCACAATGCACTTGGCCTCCGCCAAGAATGCCGCACTCTTCTCATCAATCTCCGTAAATCTCCAGATATGGGCGACGGTGATAGGCTCGGTGAGGAGTGCGTCGTAGTTTGCCTTGTCAGCAGGAGTAGCCAATGGGTTGCCAGATGCAGACATTGATTGTGGCATTGGCGGTTGATTTGATTGTCGGGCAGTACTAGGGGCTGTGGTGAGTTCCTGCGCCGGTTGCGGGCGGAAAACCAGAGGAGGCATGGCCTTGGCCAGAGCTAGAGGCTCGGTGGCCTTCTTGGCTGCTACTGCTCTGGTAACCGCTGGCGTGGGCGGAGCTCTCTCACGTTCCGGTTCCTGTCCATCTTCTTCCATCACGCTCCTAATGGAAACTAGCACCTGGTGGGAAGTGTTGTCCTTCTCGGTGCGCTCCTCCTTCTCCATCTCCTTCTCAACTCCCTCATGACAGCATCGTATTCCTCTGAGTTAGCGTCTGAGTCACCGCCATCCATATTGATGTTGGCGTAAAGTGCGTCAAGGACGGAGTCGGAGTTGGCTTCGGTGTTGATGATGGCGGATGTGGAGGGTGATGGAGGCGGGCCACTGTTGTTATTTCCTCCATCTTCCGGCACAGGCATAGCTTGGGTGTTCTCCTCAACATCCGTGTATTCGTTGACGATGGTGACCGTCCCACCAAGGGTGAGAGGGCCTGCGGCTTGCCACCTTCGGAGGGTATGCTGGAGTAGTGTTCCAGGTGTGAACCCTTCCACGACGTGGTACACGAGCTCATCGGAGAGGTCGCCCTCTAGGGTTTCCCTCACACTCATCCATCTGGCAAGGTATTCGTAGGGAGGTTCTCCATCCCTTTGAACGCATCTGACGAGATAGAAGATGGTGACCATGCTGACAAAGTGTGACTTGCGCATCTCTAATGCTCGGGGAAGCCAAGCGGATTTGCGGGGTCCTTCCACCATTATATCCTGCACATGGGCGGTTTAGGTGGGCCTTTAATTTTCCTGATCCGAGCTAACATACTCCAAGGAGAGGTATGGCCCAGATCCTTCCGCGAACATGTCCTGCTCATAGGTGGTCCGTGCGGGGCTTGACGAGTTTTCGACTTCCTTGGAGCTAGGACCCGAGTCAGTTTCGCTGATGAAGATGTGGATGTCCCCGAAGGGGATGACAGAGTAGCACGTAGGGTTCGTCTTTGACGGCACCCAAAACTCATCCGGAGGGTTGATCGGGATGTTGTCGGAGAAGAGAACGTGTCTGATGGCTACGGTGTCGCCGATTCCTACGAAGAGATTGAACCTCGCCCACTGTAGAGCTCAAAGCGCCTCTTGCCCCATGGTGGGCGCCAACTGTCGTGGTATTGCCGACGAGTACGCCATGGAGGGGTCCTCACATTGCGTGTTTAGAGACGTGGGGTAAGGCGGAGAGTTGGCAGGTACGAGGTAAAACAGCTTACCGAGGTTCAAGTCGCACAACGGTGGCGGAACTCTACTCCTGCTATAAATCACTATGCGAGGTGTTTCATGTTGTACGTAGCAATCTAAGAGGTTGTTCCCTAAAGGCTCCCACATGCCAACTTATAAAGGCGCCAAGACCTAGGGTTTACAGGGAAAGGTCCTTGTCGGACAAGGTAAAGAGTCCTACACTAATATGAACTAGTCTTCCGTATCTTGTACTCCAAGGGCTCCGAGTCTATTGATGAGTCCTGCATAGCCTTCCTTTATTCGGCATGGGACTCCCTTCTGGATCCGTCTAACTGGGTCGCCCAGCAGGGCATAAGCCTTGCTACCAACTATGGGGGACTGTTCGTCTGTGGTACCAAAGTTTGCAGACCAGTGCACCGCGGTACCTAAGTTGCCTGAAATTGCCGCGTTTCGAAATGTTGGGCCGCCAACTACTGAGAGGGGCCATTTCGAGGCAAACTCATCTCACCCCTTCCAAATTCAAACATTCCGTTAAACTGCCCCGTGAAGTAGACAGTCGGGACCCTCATGTCGATCATCTGTCCGTGACGCGAGCGCCAACACGGCAACCTCTTAGGCAAATCGAGTAACTAAGTGGATTGGATGCATTGACCAATTTCACAAATCCATTCCCACCTTTCCCCTAGCATCGATAGCATCGGCATCCACCCTCCAGGAAGGACGATCCCTTCGGACATTTGACTTACGGTGCCAAGTTGTTGCACCCAGTTGCTGCGCCCAGTCGTTGATCCCGAGCTCCAATGGTGCATGCTGTAGCCGTTGTTGCGAGGCTCTAGCCCGCCCCCGCCACCGACGAGCCGAGTAGCTCAGAGGATGGTAGATCCTACTACCAAGGAAGAAGAAGTTCTGGCTACAAGCAGGTGAGCTACCCTTCTCTTTGCTATTCGCACTAATTATAACTGCTAGCTGGCTACTGAACCTAAAATTGTTTGTTAAGCCAACGCCGACAAATATATTTTGTCCATAGTTTTCTATCAAGTGGGGTCTCCGCGGACCACCCTTACCTGGTTACGGTAGTCCTCTTCAGTTACGACTCTAAGGGCATGTGGTATGGACACCATTGTATCACGATGGAAGAAGCGCCTGCGCAGATCTGCACTATATCTGTTATGGTTGCTGCTCTGCATAATCATGATGAATTATGGCCGAAGCAGACTGCAAAGTTCAGCTTCATGGATGAACGTTGCATCATGGTTCCTCTAATGTGTGACAGTCAGCTAATTGGGTTGATGAAAAGGTATGCTTCGGCTTGCATGTTTGAGCTGAATTGTGATGTACTGGATGGGGAAGCTGCGGCAACTGGGAGTCACCCTTCCATTCTTGGACAGGGTGGTTGCTCGAACCCAATTAGCTTCTGGTAAGCAAAAGTCTCTTGGGGTTCGCATGTTTGTGCTGAATTGTAATTTTTGTTTTATTTACTCTGTAGATATTGGGCAATTATGAAACAGTCTTGTTTCTTTGACAGGAAGCACTGCAAGGTTAGAAACATGACTATCGGGTCAGTCATTTTGCTGCCCGAAGAAATTAAAAACGAGTGGAAAGATAATACTAGACACGATTCTGGTGCCCATTGTCCCGGCGATGCAGAGTACGTGAAGCTAAGAAAATTGGCACCAAGGAAGAGGAAGAAGGCATGAAATGAAGAAGCCAGTGGACGTGAAGGCTTGGCACCCAGGCTGCGGAGGAAGGCTGCTGGCCATGAAGATGCATAGTAATGTGTTGAACTTGAACCTATATATTTAATTCGGTTAAATTCCGGAGCTCTGTGTGTGGAACTTTGCTGAGCGAAACAATCTACCCACGTTCTCTGAGTAAAATGTACCGTGACTTAGGGTTTGGAAATGCCCGAGTCAGAAGGTCTCCAAATTCGATGGAATGTAAGTGGTACAGAAATAAATTATTTAAGCTGCCACACTGCATGAAGCAGAAACTTATTTCAGATGCTGCACAATGACATGGCAACATAAACAGCAATGGCAACCGATAATGCCCAGACGAGGAGGAAATTGGTACCACTTTCTGGCCTAATCTTGAGCCCGTCTATCTCACCGCCTCTCTGCTCCTACATCCCCTGCATCTGGTGAAGCTCCCGTATCTCCAGTAACCGGGTGTACGTGCTTCCACTTTATAAATTGTGGTTGTGCCATTTGCATGCGGCACAATCCACGTAGATTTCGTTTAAACAAACCACCAATGGCAGAATACACTAGTAGAAAAAGGGTCTTTGGTCAACGGTCACATTCCCAATACGGGACAGAGATCTAAATCGAGGCAAAAATTGATCTAAATCACAAATTCTTCCACAAATTAATCGAGACAGAGATCTAAATCGAGGCATTTCATTAATTCAACCACAAATTCTTCTAAACAAAGGTGTGATTTCACATCCTTATTTAATTCAACCACTAGTCAACAATTTCACTTCCGCTGCCGCTGTCCTCCGAGCCGCCGACTTCCTCGTCGTCATCGGACGGAACCTCCACGATTTCCGCATTGTTCACAAGACGGAGCACCTCTTCGCAGCGAGCGGCGGCGATGATGGTGTACTTGGTCCGTCTAAGGACGGACCAGAACCTCTCCCGCCCTTCTCGGTTGCGGAGATCCGGGTGCACCACTCGCCCGTAAACAATGCGGTTGCCAATCTTGGCCTTCCACTCCTTCTTGAACAGCGCCGGCCAGTATGGGCTGGCTGCCGCGTACCGGGGCAGCGCCCTCTTCCACGCGGGCATCCTGCGGCGGCACGCTGCAATTTCTTTCTCCATCCCGACTCCGCCGGGGACGAGGAGCGGAGCCACCGGCACCCCCGCATAGCTGATGTGCCATACGTGGGGAACCGTCATGGCCGGTGGTGCGAGGATGTCGAAGTGCGCGAACATCACCGCCTCGTAGAAGTTCATCACGGGCATATCCATGACGGCATGGTGGAGATTGGAGGGGGAGCGAGGGGATGGACGGCGAAGCGACATCGCAGTGGAGATTGGAGAGGGCGAGGGGATGGATGACGAAGCGACGCGCTATGGCGCCTCCTATTTATACACGAGGACAATGAAGCGACGGGCGGAATATCCAAGGGGCATTGGTCAGACAAAAGGAAGTAATGCAGGGTTAAGACAGATTAACGGGCGACCAATTTTTTCATCCCAGGACTCCGGGGCCAAAAGTTCAAACCGCTAGGTCAACAAGTACAACTATTACAACTTAAAAAGGCACGAAGCTCAAGCTAAATAGAACTAGTTATCACACATCTCCATGATCTTCCTAATCTTAGCCCTATGCGCATCTTCCTGCGAGAGCAGGGATCGAGTCATCTGCTCCTTCCTATTATCATCTTCCTTGCACAGCTTCAATTGTTTCTCTGCATTCTTCCTCATGCACTTGTCAATACTCGTAGTTGTGAACTGCAGGACTTTGGCTTGGTGAAGATCATTCCTTGCTTGAGTCCATTCTTGCTCTGCTTTAGCCTTTAGGGCCAACGCCGCGTCCCTCTCCTTCTCGACTTTGCTAACCTTGTGTTGCACCCACCTTAGATCTCGCTTATGCTTGGTCGTGTCAACTGGTTCCCATAGCTTCATCTCAACACTGTCAAGAAGTGAGCTGAATACGGATTCTTTCAAATCAATAGTCATTTCCCATAGTTTGTCTAGCGTTTTCTACATCGATTTGGGCCACTCTGGATCTACCCATTTGACAACACCACAACTTCCACCTTGCATCATTGCATGATGTCCTTGACACCGTAGAAACCTCATGCCTACGTTTCGTCCTTCAAACGCTACAAATTTAGCAGGCACATATCCATGTTTACATAGCAGAGGACTATCTTCATCCGCTAAACCGTGATAGTCGGAGTCATACATCGTCTGGTTGGCCTAACACATCATATGCACATGAGTAAACAGAGTAGATCTAGCTCAAAAAATAGATAACTGGCCACAGATGATAGAGATAGAGATGAGATGGCTCACATCGAAATCACCGTCCCTGTCGTCACGACGCGTTTCCTCGCCGTCTCCCCTTGAACCCATGGTGAGAGGGGAAGGGGGTGGTTGCCGGAGAGGGGATTGGGATGGAGGCGCCGTCGGCTTGCGGCTACGGAAGGATGGGAGTGAAGTGGGGAAAGTGGCTTCGAGGGGAAGGAAGAGAAGTACGGGGAGGAAGAGAAGTAATGGGGACGTGACACTGGGTATGGCCCACTGAACTCATGAGTCGTGACACTCGCAACAGGGGAGCGCCTGGTGTTGCCAGTTTGTCCAGAGCAAGCGTGGCCAATCGTCCAAGCGCCCGGATCGATCGGTATGTAACAATATTCAAGCAGAACAACTGTGTTAGGCCGTGCCTTATAGAAGACTCGGTCTAACGGTGGATCCATTGGGGGGCTAAGGTTAGGGCTCTCCTCAGGTTAGGATCCATATGTGGTTTATTAAAAGAACACACATCCAATGACACTGGTGGATCCTTATGTGGTTTGTGAGAAGAACACACATGCAATCACAACGGGTGGATCCATATGTGGTTTATGAGAGGAACACACATGCAATGACACTGGTGATATGTGGTTTGTGAAAAGAATACACATGCAATGACTCTAACAGTGGTTAATGAAAAGAGCAGACATGCAATGACACTGGTGGATCCATTTGTGGTTTGTGAGAAGAACACACATGCAATAACACTGGCTGTGGTTCATGAAAATAACAGACATGCAATGACACCGGTGGATCCATGTGTGGTTTGTGAGAAGAACAGACATGCAATTACTCTAGTTGTGGTTCATGAGAAGAACATACATGCAATGACACTGGTGGATCCATGTGTGGTTTGTGATAAGAACAGACATGCAATGACTCTAGATGTGATTCATGAGAAGAACACACATGCAATGACACTGGTGGATGCATGTGTGTTCTATGAGAAGAACACACATGCAATGACACTGGTGGATCCTTATGTGGTTTGTGAGAAGAACAGACATGCAATGACTCTAGATGTGGTTCATGAGAAGAACACACATGCAATGACACTGGTGGATCCATGTGTGGTTTATGAGAGGAACAGACATGCAATGACACTGGGTGTGGTTCATGAAAAGAAGAAACATGCAATGACACAGCTGGATCCATATGTGGTTTGTGAAAAGAACAGACATGCAATGACTCTAGCTGTGGTTCATGAGAAGAACACACATGCAATTACACTGGTGGATCCATGTGTGGTTTATGAGAGGAACATACATGCAATGACACTGGGTGTGGTTCATGAAAATAACACACATACAATGACACTGGTGGATCCAATGTGCTTTGTGGAAAGAACACACATGCAATAAAACTTGGATGATCCATGTGTGGTTCATGAGAAGAACACACATGCAATGACACTAGTGGATCCATGTATGGTCTATGAGAAAGAACACTCATCCAATGACACTAGGTGTGGTTCATGAAAAGAACACACATCCAATGACACGGAGCAAGGCCGAGAAACTGCCCACGTGGCGGATCAGCGGGCTATGGGCACAACACCCACGACGCAGTAGATGTTACCAGCAAGAACCGTGAGCCAGCCGACGAAGCCGGAAAAGGTGAAGCGCTGCCCAAGTCCCGCCTATCTAGCCGGCTGGGACCGCTCAATCTGGAAGAACCACAAGACGGGAGCGCACGCATCGACCTACTGGTCCAGTCGCATGCGCTAGAAGAAGAAATCCTAGCCGGCCCAAGGTGCTTCGGCCCGCGAATCCGGAATGAACCGTTTCCAAAGGGATTTTCGCTCCCAAGGGATACGCCAAAGTACACTGGCTCGATCAAGCCGGAGGACTGGCTAGTGGACTACACCACCGCGGTGGGCATCACAAACGGCAACCGCCGGGTGGCTATGCGCTACGCCCCCCTCATGCTCCTCGACTCAGCCAGGACATGGCTCAACAGCCTCCTCGACAACAACATTAACGCTTGGATTGATTTCAAGCAGGCGTTCGTCCACAACTTCACTAGCACCTACAAGCGCCCAGGTCAACCCGGCGAGCTCTCCCTTTGCGTGCAAGGGCCGGATGAATCTGATCGCTCCTACATCACCCGATGGACGAGCATGCACAACTCCTGCGAGGGGGTGCGCGAGCACCAGGCGGTCGACTTCTTTGTCAACAACTGTAGAGATGGCACCATGCTCAAGCACAAGCTTCACCAGGTGGAGCCTACCACTATGGCACAGACCATGGCCATCGTGGACAAGTATGCCACCACCGACGTAGCAATGAAAAGATCCATCCGAGTGGACGACCAGGGGCAAATCATCGTCGATGTCGCTATTGATCGATGCCAGCCGGAGGGGAACGGCCATAACTCCAGGCGGCATGACAACCACCATGGCAAAAGAAAGGATGACCAGCCGGATAACCAATACGGTTCCAGGCAGGTGGTGGCAGTGCAGGAGGATCCGACTGCAGGCAGAAGCTGGAGACAGAAGCCTGATGACCGGCCTCCGAGGCCCCAGTACACCATTAAGTCAATGCTTGATGGGCCATGCAAGTTCCACAGTGAAGGCAACAAACCGGCTACACATACCACACGCTAGTGCACCTGGACGAAGAAGATGGCGGAAATTGCTGGTGCACCGGCTACGCAGGCTCCACCACCCCCAGCAGGTGGGCCGCCAGGCAACTGCGATAACCAGCACTGGAGAGAGAATTACGGTGACAACTACCCCCACCAGGTGGGAAATTACCACATCTTCACGATAAAGCTGGAGACCAAGCACAATAAGAGACGCCACGAGGCGAAGGTGAACGTGATCGTTCCTCCCGTCCCCCAGTACCTCAACTGGTCGGAACAAGAAGTTGCATGGAGCCGGAAGGACCAGCCAGCTAAGCTGCCTCACCTAGGCACTTACGTGGTGGTTTTGGACCCTATCATTGTCTCCGAGAAGCATTCCTGCAGATTCTCCCGCGTCCTCGTAGACAGTGGGAGAAGCATCAACCTCCTGTACCACAGCTCGCTAGACCGGCTCGGTATCAGCGAGTCGCAGTTGGAGCTGTCAAGCACCTCCTTCCATGGAGCTGTCCCGGGCCCATCGCATTCACCCATCAGAAAGATCCGGCTGGACGTCATCTTTGGCATGGAGGATAACTTCCACCGCGAGCCCATCTGGTTTGAGGTGGTCAACCTCTGCAGCGCATACCATGCAATCCTGGGGTGCCCGACGCTTACCAAGATCATGGCGGTACCGCACTATGCGTACCTCAAGATAAAGCTCCCAGCACCAAAGGGTGTCATCACCGTGGCCGGCTGCTATAGACGGTCTGTGGAATGCGTCATAGACGGGTCAAAGATAGTGGAGGCCATGATCATCGTGGAAGAGAAGCGCATTATCATGCAGAATGTGGTAGTCATGTAGAACGACATGCCGGCTGGCGAACCCAAGCCGGTCGGGGAAGCACAATTCAAGCCGTCCAAGGGCACGAGGAAGATCCTGCTGGATGAGGCCGAGCCAGAGAAGTTTGTCCTGGTCGGAGACGACCTTGATAGCAAATAGGAAAGCGCGCTCGTCGACTTCCTCCCTGAGAATCGGGATATCTTCACATGGTCCCCCAAGGACATGCCAGGTGTTCCGAGGGAGCTCTCCGAGCACTCCTTACATGTCAGGCCGGACACAAAGCCGGTTAAACAGTCACTATGCCGCTTCGCGGAAGAAAAAAGAAGAACCATCGGTGAAAAAAGAAGAACCATCGGTGAGGAGATCACCTGGAATGGTTGGCAAACCCAGCACTGGTACTGAAGAAGAACAAGACTTGGCGCATGTGCGTTAACTACACCAGCCTCAACAAAGCATGCCCCAAAGATCCATTCGCCCAGCCAAGGATAGACCAAGTGATCGATTCTACGGCCGGCTGCGAGCTGTTGTCATTTCTGGATGCGTATTCCGACTACCACCAGATCCAACTGAACCCCGCTGATCAAATAAAGACAACATTCATTACTCCTTACGGAGCTTACTGCTACACCACCATGTCGTTCGGACTGAAGAACGCTGGGGCAACATACCAACGCTGCATGCAAAAATGCCTGTAAACTCAGATCGGCAGAAACGTACACGCCTAGATCGATGATGTAGTGGTCAAGACCAAGGAGCACCAACCACTCCTTGAAGATCTGAAGGAAACTTTCACCAACCTCCACCGGTTCTAGATGAAGCTGAACCCGGAGAAATGCGTGTTTGGCATCCCAGCCTGCCAGCTACTCGGTTTTCTCGTATCAGAATGGGGAATTGAGGCGAACCCGGAGAAGATTGTCTCAATCGAGCGCATGCAGCCGCCTAAGAACTTGCGAGACGTCCAGAAGTTCACCGGATGCCTGGCCTCCCTCAACTGGATCATCAGTCGGCTGGGTAAAAAAGCACTCCCACTATACCAGCTCATGAAGAAGACGGACAAGTTGGTCTGGACATCACAGGCAGATGAAGCCTTCCGGGACCTCAAGCGCATGCTCACCTCACCACCTATACTGGAAGCACCAACGCCAAAGGAGCCCATGCTGATGTACATCGCAGCCACTAACATGGTTGCTAGTGTGGTGCTAGTAGTGGAGAGGCTGGAAGAAGGAAAGGCACAACTGGTGCAACGACCAGTGTACTACCTGAGTGAGGTACTCTCGCTCTCGAAGCAGAACTACCCTCATTACCAGAAGCTGGTGTACGACATTTACATGGCCACCAAGAAGTTGAAGCACTACTTCCAAGAGCACTCCATCCGGGTGGTGGTGCTAGCGCCACTTTCAGAGATCATTGGCAACAGAGATGCCATAGGCCTAGTGGCGAAATGGGCCATAGAGCTCGCCGCGCACAACATACAGTACGAGCCAAGAACGACGATCAAGTGTCAGGCCTTGGCAGATTTCCTTGTCGATTGGGCAGAGACGCAGTATCTACCGCCTTGCCCTGATTCCACGCATTCGAAGCTGCATGTCGACGGCTCCAAGATGTACGGGGGGCTCGGAGCCGGAGTGGTCATCACCTCCCCCAAGGGAGACCGCCTAGAGTACGTGCTGCAGATCCACTTCCACGCCTCCAACAACATCGCTGAGTATGAGGCGCTTGTCCACAGCCTCAAGATGGCAAAAGAAATCGGCATCCGGCGCATCCTATGCTTTGGCGACTCTGATCTGGTGGTGTAGCAAGTGTCGAGCAATTGGGACACCAGGGACGCAAACATGGCTCTATATCGCTTCTTCGTAGAACAACTGTGTGCATGTTTTGAAGGGTGCGAGTTCCACCATATCCCCAGAGCAAACAACGAGGCCATGGGCACGCTCGCCCGCATTATGTCAACAAGACCGTCAATTCCTCTTGGAGTCTCCCTCGAGCACTTGCGCAAGCCATCTATTACGCCGTCTCCAGAATCCGACTCTGTCATGCTGGACGCGGACCCAGGGACTGTCGGCTCCAAGGCCTCCGCGACTGCTTCACCGCACCCAGGGACTTCCACGCCGTACCTGGGGACTGTCGTATCCAAGGCCTCCGCGATGGCTTCACCACACCTGGGGACTGCCACGCCGTACCCGGGGACTGTCGGCTCCAAGGCCTCCATGATGGCTTCATCGCACCCAGGGACTGCCTCGCCGCACCCGGCGACTACTGATTCCAAGACCTCCGCAACTGCTTCACCGCACCCGGGGACGGCATCACCGCACCCGAGGACTGTCACGTCTAGCCTAGAGGATGCCGGCTCCACTACTCCACTGGGTCGGCCTCCAGACGAGCCCAACCCGGTCATCCGTGCAGAAGTGAACCTGCCCATGCAGGTGGTATGCGCCATCCGGGAAACCCCAACATGGGCCAAGCCGTTCATGGATTTCCTAGCCAGAGGAGAGCTGCCCGAAGAGGAGGTAGAGGCAAGGCAAGTGAAGCGTAGAGTCATCGCATACACTATCATCAACAACGAGCTCTACAAGTGCAACATTGGGGGCATTTATCAGAGGTGCGTGAGCCAGGAAGAGGGGATCCGGCTGCTTGTTTACATTCACCAGGGCGAATGCGGACACCACGTGTCATCACGGGCCATAGTGGCAAAGGAATTTCTAATAGCCCATGGCACTCGAAGATGCTGAACAAATAGCCACGACGCTCGAAGTGATGATTCCCATCACTTGGTCCTTTACCGTCCAGGGGCTGGACATGGTCGGCCCTTTCAAAACAGCCTGATCTGGCATGATGCACTTGGTGGTGGCGGTAAACAAATTCACCAAGTGGATCGAGGCAAAGCAAATAAAGAAGCTGGATGGACCAATAGTGGTCAAGTTCTTCACGGACATAATCTCACACTTTGGCTACCCCAACAATATCATAACAGACAATGGCACAAATTTCGCCAAAGTAGCTTTCGCACGCTTTTGCGGAGACAAGGGCATCCGTCTAGACCTGGCATCCGTGGCACACCCCTAGTCCAACGGGCAGTGCGAGCGAGCAAATGGCCTAGTCCTATCCAGAATCAAGCCCCGGCTGATCGAACCACTGATGCGATCCCCCGACTGCTGGATAGAGGAGCTACCGGCTATACTTTGGAGCCTCCGCACCACGCCAAACCGGTCCACCGGCTACACCCCTTTCTTCCTCGTGTACGGGGCGGAGGCGGTCTTGCCAACAGGCATCGAGTTTGGCGCACCTCGCAAGTTGCCGTACTCAGAGCAGCAAGCCAAGGAAGCACGTGAGGACAACGTCGATCTCCTCGAAGAGGCACGCGAGCTGGCCTTGTCTAGATCCGCCATCTACCAGCAAAACTTACGCAATTACCACTCCAGCCGGATCCGCAGCATCTCGTTCCGCGAGGGCGACCTGGTACTAAGGCTGGTACATGACACCAAGGGGAGGCACAAGTTATCTCCACCTTGGGAGGGCCCATTCATCATCACCCGGGCACTGCAGAACAACTCATACTATCTCATCGACACCCGCCAGCCGGAAAAGAACAAGATGGACCGTTCAAGCGAAGAAACTGAGCGCGCATGGAACACGAGCCTGCTTTGCCCCTTTTACACTTGAACAAGAAGTGTATATATCTTACCTTTATGTAATGAACAAGCATTGGAGCCTCAACACAGTCTCGGGGACTCCGAAATAAATTAGCAAGTCATGCTGCACAATTTGGCATTTCCGGCTGCCGGCGATCCGTCTCGGGGACTCGCCGGTTGGCCCAGACAGCCGCGCAATCCACACGGCAAAGTACGGTACGCGGCTCCTAGGGCTTCCTCTTCGATTCCGGATGCAGACCGCAAGCTGGCTGACAGATCCGGCAAGAGCAGAATGCTTGAAGACCCTTACATGAAAAAGCTACGAGGAAAACAAAAACATCTAGGTATTCCGGTCATACTCGCTCGCCAAAGGCCAATGACCCAAACTCGAAGTATCATGTAGTACGCCTACTAAGCTACCCCTTCAACCCCGGCTCGAAGCCGGCAAGGGCACAACATCAAATTGGCCAATGCTCATTGAGAAAAGGGCAAAGTCATTGGCTTCATGTGAAACAGCAAAATTTCAAGACTAGTGAATCTCAGATTACAATTTAACTTGCATCTGTTTAACCAGGCAAATGACTTGTTTGTTTTTTCATCTTTGCATGAGCCAAAGTTCCACGACGAACACCCAAGCTGGAGGCTAACAGCTTCCAGGCGGCAGCAGAGCAGGTCAAGGAGATTAGACCCGGCTAAATTCTCCAGCCGGCTCGAACCTCGAGGACTACCCCCTGTGGGTGCGCTTGCGTGCCCCCACACAGAAACCTACAAACATGCAAAAATATAAAGGAGCTTCGACCTGGCTGTATTCTCCAGCCGGCCCGAACCTCGGGGACTACACCCTGTCGGTGCGCTCGCGTGCCCCTACAAAGAAACAAGCATGCAACAAACACGAAATAGAAAGTGCAAATGAGAAGCACAAGCAAATATACAAAGGGAGGCAATGCTCCCACCAGAGTTTAATAACAGAACATAGACGATTCACCAATGCAAAAACACAAGTTTTTCAGCTACAAATACTCCCAACATACCAGGGATCAAGCTGGCTGATTGGTAGAAGGGTCGGAGGCATTGGCTGGGCCTTGGATGCTGGAGGCGACGTCGGCCGAGGCGGTCTGGGGCGCAGCGGGGGCCTCAGTACACGACGCATCCGGACTATGCTGATACGGCTCCATGCCAGCCGGGTCAATGAAGTCCCGGTGCAGCGCGACGAAGCTCCAAATCTTCACGCCACAAGAGCGGATGTCAGGAACCTCGGCGCGAAGCTGGTCATAGCTGGTCCCTTGGTGAAATCCGCGAGAAAGGCTCCGCAGATCCACATCCGGGTACCAGGACTTCAGCAGGGCCACCACCATCTCCGCGCCACCGCGTGCCGCCCACTCCCGAGCCACGTCCATGAGGTCTGGAGCGCCCAAAAGCCGCTCGGCCAAAGAGTCCATGGTGGACGGCTGGACGGTGTCAGGCCAGACGTAGTCGTAGACCTCGAGAGCGGCGGCATGCAGCCGGCTCGCCTCCTTGCTGACAACCACCACCAGCTCTCCCATTTGGAGATCTCGCTCTGGATCTGTCTCGAGGATGCGCGCCAGCGCCTGATTAGTCGACTTAGGATACTGAGCTGCACTTGGGAGAAGGGACAAAGACCAATATCGACCGTAGAAGACAAATAAAAATACTGGTCTGGTTTGAGAAGTCTTACTGACGACAATCTCGATGATCTGGCAAAGCTCCCCTAGTGCCGCCATCTCCTTGGCCTGGGAGGCCTTAAGAGCATCCGCCTAGGTGGCTTGGATCTGCTCAAGGTTCTTCAGCGCCTCGGTCTGGATGTCCGCCACCTTCTTGGCTTGGCCAATCTTGACCTCCATCTGCTGCTGATTCGCAACCAGCTGGGCGATCTGGTCTTGGCAAGCCCTGTTGGACTCCTCCAGCTGGACCACCTCCCCATCAGCTAGGCCACCTCGCGGTCCCGGTCCGCCAGCAGAGCTGCAGGAGGGTAACCAATATTCAACAAGAAGTGCGAGAAATCGCGTAGTCGAGAAGACATGGCACAGCAAGCAATCTTATGGCCTAGCTCCCGCGAGGTCTTGGCGGCGTTGGTAAGAGCCCTCTGCGTAAAAGAGAGAAATAAGAACCAAAAGAGCCGGCTGCAGTGCAAGACGGTGAAAAAGACATCAAGATCGGCAAAAGGACACATACCTCGATGGAGGCTCCCAGCGCCTTGGCCTGGTCAAGGCCCTGCTCCAGCGCCTCCACCAGCTGGCGGGCCTTGACGACAGCCAGGGGCGCCGACCCCGACAGCTGCGCCAAGGCGGCGTCCAGCGGCGCGTAGCCCGAGCCGGCATCCAGCCGGTGACCTGAAGGTCATCGTTGCTCCCCGTGGCCACGGAGGGCCCAACCGCTGGCTGCGCAAGGACCTCTGGCGGTGGCACCACCACTGGATCCTCCACCCGATAGGCGCCGGAGTCGGCCCCCACCATCGTGCCAGGGGAGGCGTGGCCGGACCACCACACCTAGGCAGAAGAGCCTCAGCAAGATGGGAGACGGCGCCGACCCGGTGCAGTGTCACAGGCGCAACCGGCGGCACAGCCTCCGTCGTGTAACACCCCAGTTTTAGCTAAATCATTAATTAGGGTTGATTATGCATTCATGAGCATCATCTTTAAAAAATGCATGCAATACAAAGGAAGTAAAACCCTAAACCCTATTTCCCCCCTCTCTCTCTCAAATCAATTCAAAACTGGTTTTGGATTTTGAAAAGTACAAAAGTTGTGAAGCCCAAAGAATTACAAGGGCCTTACATTGTTTTAAATATTTTACAAAGCCTCTAGTAGTTTTTAAATTATACAAACCAGTTTCAAATGATTTTACAATAGATAAAACAGATTTTAGAAAAAGAAAAGGATTCTAGAAAAAAAATAGCCACAGGCACAACCAGGCCGCAGCCCTCCCTCCCTCTCTTTCTGGCTCGGCCCAGCCAAGGCCCAACCGGTGCCCAAAGCGGCCGAGCCAGCCCGATACCCCTTCGGCCTCCTTTCTCGACTGTCGTCTTTGTCGACGACGAGCCAGCAGCTCGCTGTCATCGCCGCCGCCGTCCATTGCTATCAGTGCGTGCCAAGATTCCCGCCGCCACCCCCGAGCGTCTACAAGTACCCCTCCCATCGCCAGATAAGCCCTAGCTTCCTCCCTCTCCCCAATTTCTCTCTGGCCGATGAACCCTAGTTGTTCGGGCTCCGATGATTCCGTCATCCCCGACCTCCCCTTGCTATTCTGAGGCCACTCCCATGACCGCTGTGTTTTCCTCGTTCACCTCATCCAAGATTGCTAGCTGGAGAATCTCCGGGCGCCGCAATCGACAGCTCCCTCCCGAGCTCCGACCACTGCCTCTGCCACTGATTCCAGCCACCCCGGACCTCGTCGTCAGGCCTGCTGCGTTTCTGGTGAGCCACTGAGTTTCCTAGTACCCTCCTCTTCCTCTTTTGCTTCCTGGTTTGTCCCCGCGTCGAGAACCCACAGCCGCCGCCATTCATCCCCGTCGGTAGCGGTGCTCCCGCGACCATTCCCTGGTGGTGCCACCACCAATCGGCTGCCCATCGTCCCCTCTGTCCAACACGCGTACCCGTGCGTCTAGGCGCGCTCGAAATCCTCGGATTCGAGCTCGACCCAGGAGCTCCTCCATGGATGATGTTATCATGATGTCATTTTTCCATTTCTTTTAATTAGTAATTTTTGTAATTATTTCAATAAATGAAAATGCTAGAAGGTGGGTCCCTGCTGTCAGATATTTAATCATTTCCATAATTGTTTCTGAAATGAATAAATATATGACATGTGGGTCCAGGTTGTAAAATAATTTAATAAATTCCAAAAATGTTTAATTGTTTTAATAATGATTTAAAATGTATTAAAAATGAGAAAAATCATAACTAATTCATTTTAAATCAGAAAAATATGTATAATATATCAAAATGTTCAGAAAAATATGTATAATATATTTTAAATCATGCATTGTTAAGAAACTTAAATGACAAGTTTCATTAGAAGAACAAAATAACCCCTCTCATACGCATCCGGGGTTTCTCCGAATTAGGGTTTGTACCCCTCGGACCCTATTTAAAATGACCAAGCATGTACTAGGGTTTATTTCAATACACTTTAACTTGTCATATCGTCATACTTGCTTGAGAATTGCATCGATGCCATGTGTTGATTGTTGCTTTCCTTTCCGGTGTTTCTGCTTCTTCTCGGTAGACCTCGGAGTTGATGTGAGCAACGATATCGATTCCAAGATGGAAGATCGATATCAACACCATCAAAGGATAATGACGAATGATGCCAAGAAGATGAACCTGAAGTTCTGTATCTGAGTATCAATAGGCAAAGGCAAGCATATCCCCACACATGATAAAATCCTATTCTTTCAAAGTATTTCATTCTTGCCATGTGCATACAATTCCAAAGTCTTTTATCGATAGATACAATAATCCTATCTGATGCATGTTCCCCTTTGTAGCCTATATTCCCTGATCCACTGCTCCTAGCATAACTAGAGTTTGGCGTATGAGCTTTGCTAGAGCTGTTATATCTGTTGTGCTTAGCCAAGCTTAGTTGTTACTGCTGGTCCATCCGGTTGATGAATCAGAGATGCGAATGAACCTAGTTGGATAGGATGACGTGGTATGATTAGAGATGAAGGTTAAACATGATAAGGCTTGTATGGGAGGCCACGGTGGGTTATGGTTTTTGTAGTTCCCATACTTGCCACCACTAGGACCTGAGTTCTTGCCTCTTGAACCAAGACGAGCGTACAACCACACAGGGGCCTAGAAACCCCCTCGACCAACTAACTTGCCTAGTAGATTCCATGAGTCATATAGTTCGAGTGTTCCATTTGTCATATGCATTCTAGTTGTTCTC
This sequence comes from Avena insularis, assembly GCA_023614405.1. Classification (NCBI taxonomy): domain Eukaryota; kingdom Viridiplantae; phylum Streptophyta; class Magnoliopsida; order Poales; family Poaceae; genus Avena; species Avena insularis. The sequence goes on from CM042692.1 coordinate 277,540,641, forward strand.
AAAGGAGGTGGAGGAGGTACATTCATACAGGTAGGTAAGTATGGCAGGGAATGGGAGAGGCACGACCTCCATAATCACAAACCCTGTTCACATCTCTAGGGACCGACTTCGGGACTTGACCCGTTACGGCGACATCTCCTTAGGGCGTGACTCATGGTCTCAGCGAAAGCAAGGTAATGGTCGTGTCTAACCACCCTCTGCCGGCCTTCCAAGGGAGAGGGCAAATGTACTGGCATTAAGAGTCAGTTAGTACGTGTGGATAAAATTGTGCACCCCTGCAGGTATTAATCTTTTCGAAAAGCCGTGTCCACGGTTATGGACGACTTGGGAATGGACGTGATGATCATAGATAACTATCACCTAATCGTAAAACTTGGCAAGTAAGGTAATGTGTGCTTAAGGATGCTTCCTTAGGGATCGAGGGGGTGATCCTAGTTAGTAGGTTCGACTGATGATGATTCGGTGGATATTAAAAGAAGATCGAAGCTAGATATATCGTTTCCTTATCCCCTTTTAAAAGGTTCTATTAGTCGAGCTTCTCCTCTCTCTTTTACAAAGAATGTTAGCTTTATGCAAATGAACCCCACCAGCCATAAATCTTGCGGAGTACACCCTGTACTCAGCCTTGCTTTGTTGATACTTTTGTAGCAGGTAAGTGTACCATAGAAGATGAGTTCGTTACAACATCGACATCGACGAGTAGTTTGGGGTTCCCGGTCGGCAGCCTAGAATCTATGGATTGGGACGTCATATTTATGCTTTAGGCCTCTTAGGCCATTTGCTAAGTTTTCTATACTTAATAGCATAATTTGCCTTCCGTTGTTTGAGGTTTGTGGTCAGTCACCTCGCTTGTAATAATTTGGTTCTTTGCTCAAATATGTGCTTGCTGTAATAACTTTTGTGTCGTAGGGTCACTGTAATGTTATCGATTCTTTCTCTGTATGCTTCCGAGATTTAGGTTAGGCTTATATCAGACAGAGGTCTGGGATTTGTCTAGCCCTAATCCTGGGGGTTTCACAGGTTTTGGTATCAGAGCAGTACCGTCCGTAGGAAAACCTTTCTACTGGTCGATGTTGAGTCTAGTGCTTGAGAAAACTATTTGAAAGCTGAAATTTTTTTGCGAAAACTCTGGTATGCTTCTTTTTCTCCTTATCCAGTTTCGCTCTAACTCTGGGTCATCTTATCTTGTGTTGATTTGGAAAATATTTTGCTATCTCGTCTCGTCTTTCAAAACTTAGGTGCCTTTTAGGCATGTCGTTTCTCAACCAGTTGACCTAGTGTTGAGTCTCTAAAGTCAGTTGTGTGTGTGTTTCTTGTTTCCCTTTGCTCTTATTTAGTTGAGAGATTTCTTCCCATCATGATCTCTCTATCTTATGGGTTCACAACATTATGTTAATGTTCCATAGTGTTCTGTTCTAGGTCTCGAGGTTTCCTTTCGCCTCGTGTACGTACTTTTCATTTGTCTGGGTACTTCAGAAGTTATTTCTTCTCTTGGAAGCTACGTCATGGTTACTACCTTGTAATACCCTCTGTATTACTAAGATAGTAGTTACTCATCTCTTAGGTTTTAACCCTTGGACTTGAACCGAAGATCCCTGATTGTGATGGATTCTCGTGTTGTGAATCTTGTACATGAAGCTGTCCTTTAACCCAAGATCCATTTTTTGATCTCTGTTGTTAATGTTCAAACATTACCACTGGACGACTAGTACCTTCTAGTATAGCCTTCAAGCTTGTGGTATTTGTCGCGATTGAATTGTGACAATTAAGGACTTCCCCTACCACTAGCTATGGCAGATGTTCTTTAATGAAACCAAATAGATCACGACAAAAGATCTCCTCGTGATACCCACTTCTATATACGTGACTCTATCACACCTTACTTTTCTGCATCGGTTCTCGGAAGATTGTTGACTTATGCATCCACATCTCGGGATTCTATTATAAGCATGTTCCTTTTCCCTTGTTGTTTCCTATCTTTGTCTACCAGTTGATAGCCAAGTAGTAAATGTGCATTGGTGTCTTCTAGTGCAAGATATTCTTGTGGTCCGTCAAGACAAACCATTTCGGCATGTCAGGAGAAATAAACTCCAGTACCTCGTCATATCTAGGACTAGGTCAAAGTGTTGTAATCCGCAGATCGCAAAGCATTGATTAGCTTATATCTGTTCTACCTTAGAGTATCACACCTTTACAAACTAAGAGGTCGCGTTGAGTTTCATGACCCTCTTAATGAAGTGATACTCTTACACATCTTTACCCACCCTTCCTCCGAGCTTTCGTGCTTGTGAAGGATGCGTGTGCATAATAATGTGGCCATATGATATTCTTAGAAATGATTATTGCTTTAGACTCCAACAAGGACATTTGTGTCATTCTTAGCGTGATGGTTAATATATCACTAAGCAAAGTATGATTGTGCTACCAAGTCCACTACTCTGGTACACCCTCTCCAATCAAAGAGTTAGGCTTGTGCTGAAGCTCTAAGACTATGTCTTCTTCCCATACAAAGCAAGTCTCCTCTTGAACTGTGTGACATATCGGTGGTTCGTGATATTCTAGATATCTACTAGAAGTATCGCCATGTTGCCACATGACTGTGTAGTCAAGTTCTTGAGCAAGCAAGTTCTCTGAACTGCTCCTTTCTCCAAGGATCCGTATTAGATACCCCTGAACTAGTTGGTTGAGCTTAAACAACAACTTGGAGAGTTGTAAGACAAAAGTTCTATCCAAATTAGTTCCTCCTAAAGCGATGTCTAGTTTTGTTCGCGATGAAGAAAGATAGTGTTCTCCTCGTGGAAATGTTATCATCCCTACCTTTGGTTTGATACGGGCTATCATCAAATCAAACTCAGTCCTAAGGACTATTCTGACGGTGTATCTATTCGTGATGTTTCACCTAGGTACATCTTCATGTTCTTTGGTCTGACCAATATCTATGTCATGTTTTTATAGTATACGAGTCCATCTTCTTGGAGTGTCTTGATAAGTTTGTCGTTGAGCCCATCAACGATATTCTTATCTTCCCCATGCTAGATTGGATTTATGTGGAACAATTGACATTAATGTTGGAAACGTTGAGAACCTTCTTTGAGTTATATAGAAGTATGTGTTCTAAATGTTAGAAGTAACCTTCTTTGGTTCACGTGCAATAATTGAAAGATGTCGCTGTGGATTCGAGAAAAGTTATCTCTATTTTCTCGGTAATCATTTCAAGCCAGTCAAGCATGTGTGAAGTACTCTTGATATGGTAGGTTGATACCCTCCGATCTCGAGAATATTCTTTAAGCACGCCGAGCCACTGATTGATTTGCCATGGAAGAGAAGAAGTCTTACACTCCTTTGTTAATGGAGCACTTTGCGAAAATTGGTTGAAAGAACGGGTCAGAAGCATACATAGTTTTGATTTCATCAAGACGCGACACGTTGATTTCAAGTCGTGTAAGAAGGTTTGTGTGCTTACAAGACAAAGCATCCGTAACTACATTATCTTTGCCCTTCTTATACTTGAAAATGTAAGGAAAAGACTCCTTAAACTCGACCCACTTAGCGTGTCTGTTACTCAAGTTGGCTTGGCCTTTCACATATTTCAACGACTCATGGTCGGAATGTTTGATACATTCCTTCGGCCAAAGGTAGTGTTGCCAAACTTGAAGGACACGAACTAAGGCAAAAAGCTCTTTGTCATAAATCGGATAGTTAAGGCAAGCAACATCAAGTTTCTCGCTATCGTAGGAAATAGGACGCCCATTTTGCATTAGGACTCCTCAAATGTCGATACCACTAGCATCACACTCTATCTCAAAAGTTTTAGTGAATTATGGTAACGCAAGAAGAGGTGCTTCGGTGAGCCTCTTTTTAAGTTCATCAAAATTTTTTTGTTGTGCTTTGCGTCACACAAAGGTGACATTGTTTTTTATCAATTCATTGAGAGGACAACAAATGGTCGAAAAGTCTTCCACAAAGCGATGATAGAAACCGGCCAACCCATGCAAATTTCAGAGATCACTCAAATTGGTTGGGATGGGCCAATATCGTATGTCCTTTACTTTAGAAATATCAAATTCAATGCCATTTGGAGAAACAAAAAATCCAAGAAAAATTAACTTGTCTTTCACAAAAGTGCACTTGGGAAGATTAACATATAGCTTTTCATGTCGAAGGATTAGCAAGACTTCCTTTACATGTGTAACATGGTCCTCAAGTGACTAACTATGAACAAGTATATCATCGAAATAGACAACAACACTCTTGCCAATGGGAGAACAGAAAATATGATTCATCAGGCGCATGAAGGTGGATGGGGAATTAGATAAGCCAAAGGGCATTACCAACCATTCATAGAGACCAAGTTTGGTCTTGAAGGCAGTTTTCCACTCATCGCCTTCCGCCATGCGTATTTGATGGTAACCACTACAGAGATCAATTTTTGAGAAAATAGTGGCTCCACACAACTCGTCAAGCATATCATCAAGACGTGGTATCAGATGTCGATAACGCACAGTGATAGAATTGATTGGACGGCAGTCCATGCATAACCACAATGTATCATCCGTCTTTCGTACAAGAATCACGGGTACCACACTTGGACTAGTGCTTAGTTGGATCAAACCTTTGGAGACGAGTTTGTTGATTTGACATTCGATCTCCTTCATCTCCTCCGGGTTCGTGCGGTAGGCGACATGGTTTGGAATGGGTGCACCGGGTATGAGGTCAATGCGATGCTTAATTCTGCAAAGGGGAGGTAATCCATGAGGAAGCTCTTCGGAAACACATCCTTGAATTCCTACAAAACAACCATAAAAGAGGGAGGAACATTGGTATGCCATTAGTTCCTAGCGATAGTCCCTTGCAAATGAGGACATAGTGCAAGATGGATGGGTTGTTCCTCACATCTCTCATCTCACTTTTTGTGGCAAGGAGAACACTCTTAGTTTTTGCACTCGAGTTTGGCTTTTGGCTCTCACTCACTATGAGGTGGTTCTCTCGCTCACCACTCTTCTCACAAGTTTTGTTGTGGTTTGCGCCCTCGCTAAAGCCTTTGCATTGTCCTTAATTATTCGTCTAGGAGTCATCGGTTGCAAAACACATGTCTTTTTAAGCCATTTTAAGGTGTAAACATTTGTGCGACCACCATGTACAGCACCTTTGTCGAATTTCCATGGTCAACCAAGCAACATGTGGCAAACTGTAATTGGGACTACATCACACTCCACTATGTCTTTGTATGGGCCAATAGAGAAGGTTACCGAGACGATGTGCTTGATCTTCACGGACCCTTGGTCACTTAGCCATTGCACGTGGTAGGGGTGCTTGTGCGGATGGAGGGAGAGGCTGAGCTTCTCATAGAACTCGATGCTAGCAAGGTTGTGGCAACTCCCTCCATCGATGATCACTTTGATAGATTTTCCATTGATGTCGCCTCGTGTTTGGAAGATATTTGAGCGTTGATCTTCATGCTCGTGTGCTTGAGTTGTCATGATCCTTGTGACGACAAGCGATGGACTTGCATCATGTTCACACATGAGGAGTTCTTGGTCATCTTCCACTCGTTGCCTTGTCATATCTTCCTTCACTCGGGCATCAAATTCATCTTCACTCAAGTACTCTTCATCGACATTGTCATGGATAAACAATACTTTCTTGTTTCCACACTCGGCCGACTTGTGTCCTTTGTTTCCACACTTGTAGCATTTGTTGTTGAAAGCTGTGGTATCCTTTGTATGCTTGCAATTTGGGGGTGGCTTTCCTTTAGGAAGTGTGGGCTTGAAGGAAAGCTTGGAGGTACTTGAGAAGCTACCATTGAAGGTTGTTGGCGTATCGATTGAAGCTTTCTTGTAGGTGAAGTATGTCTTTGGCTTGTTGTACTTGATGTCCTCTTGCACTTGACATTCGGCCTTTGTTGCGATGTGTACAAGCTCAACAATGTTCTTGTATGTTTGGAACTCAACGATGCGCTTGATTAGATGGTTCAAGCCAATGAGAAAACGTGCCATTGTTTGCTCCTTGCGCTCTTAATTATTGGCGCGAATCATGCTGAGATCCATTTCCTTGAAGTACTCTTCCATTCTTTGTCCCTTGACAAAGCGATTGAAGGTTGTTGAAGAGGTCGCGCGTGTAGTGCGAAGGAACAAAGCGGGATCTCATATGAGCCTTCATGTCATGCCAAGTTGTGATTGGGGCTCTCCTCTTGCGTCACGAGAAACTTGAACTTGTTCCCACCAAAGGTTGGCATACTCATCAAACTCAAGCGAAGCCATGGCGACCATCTTCTCGTTGCTATAATTGTGCATACGTAAGATCTTGTCGACTTTGAGTGCCCATGAGAGGTATTATTTGGGGTCATTTGATCTAGTGAACTTGGGAATCGTGAAATTGAGCTTGCCAAATGTTTCTTCCTCATTGCAATCATGGTGGAAGTGGTTGCCATGTTGATGACGGTCTTCATCTTCCATGAAATCATTGCAACGGTCTTGTTGAGCTTGTTGATGTTCTTGCGGTTGAGGAGCCGCATTTGGAGGTGGCAGGACTTGCTCTTGCTCTAGGCGTGTTTGTTGACGAGGAGGAGGCACTTGGCCTCGTGATGATCATGAGGAGGTGGAGCCTCTTGAGGTTGTTGCGGACGAGGAGGAGGCTTGTTCCTCGGGTGTTGTTGCGGGGTAGGCAGTTCGGCCTCACGGCGAATATCATGATCTTGAGCCTCGTGACGTGGTGGGTGTCGCTCAACTTGTAACACTTGACACTCCATGTTTGGATGTAGTGGGGGAGGCGCCTCGTGATGACCATGGTGTCGGTGCGGACGTTCATGATGGCGATGACGAGGAGGAGGATCTTGGAAAGCCTCATGTTGGTGACAAGCTTGTTCCTCCAAGTTGGAGTCATCACTTGTTCTGTCAAGTATGTGTCGCGGGCGGTGGTATTGGACTTGAGGTTCTTCTTGTGGTTGCGCTTGTTGGATCACTAGTGCCCTTGCATGATGACGATGTCCTTCGCGCCTTGCTTGGGGCCTTGAGGAGAAATCACCATCATATCTTGTCGTTGCGGCATGCCATGGGGAAGGTACATAGTGTGAAGAGCTTCCATCTTCCACCACGGGAGCATGATGGCTGTGAAATATAGCCATCTACGTCCACATTTAAACTAGATATTATTCATATTTTTGATGAAATATCTCTCTAAACCATGCCACTAATACCTAATGATCAAAGGGGTATGCAATCCTTTCTTTCTATTTTTCCCTGCACAGATAATGACATTTGATGATGGGAATCACAACATTAAAGTCAAAGATACGAGATTTCGAACAACCCGAAGAAACCAGGAGTCATGAAGTGGAGACAGACGCTTTAACGACCAACTATACGGCGGGAATAAAATTCTGGCCGTATAGTTACGGTCGTATAGTTGCCATCGACACCGCTAGGTCAAAAAGAACAACTTTCATGAAGGGACCCCTATATAAAGAGGCCTCGAGCAACGAGAAACATGAGCTCTTTTATATCACCAGCCACCCCCAGAAGTCCATCCACAACACCGAAGAGCCACCGGAGGAATAGACTTAGATCTAATCTCCAAACCCTTCTCGACCACCATGGCCATATTCCACCACTTGTAATAGTAGATCTCATCTTCGATTGGCGACATTGTAAGAATATTTTCTATCAATCTCATGATTTCCATTACAATGTTTATGATCGTTGATTTCATCTCTATGTGTGAGTAATTCTCCTTTGGATAAGGGCTTTGGCCTAGCCATGTAGCTTTTGTGCATGTTATTTATTATAGATGGGATCATGTATTAGTTTGTATGACATGATGATTATTGTATCCTCTCTTGCATCAATCCAAGGACTCGCCAGGTACCCAAGACCCCGAGGAGTAAGCCAGGTATAGGGAGTATGAGTAATGACTAATCTGCAGGTTGAGAACTCCAGTGATAGAAGGGGTAGTACGGCTGTATGTGAGGGATTTACTTGGGATTAACGGTGATGTCACTATGCATATCAATAGTTATCTTTCTTCTATGGATGAGACTAGTAGGTTATTGCTATAAGCGGTTGTGGAGGTAATAACAATTATGGATGCACTGCCCACATATAATTTATCTTGCTCTAACCATTACATGCATACTTTATTATTATCTTTTATTCCCATCAGATGTTTTGCAAAACTACATGTGAAACCGAAAGCCCTAGGCCCTCTCTCTCCATCATCATCAACAACAAAAGACAACAAACTCTTGGTCTGGTAAAACACATAAAGAATTCTTAAACTCCCGAAGGTCCGTTATGCTTCAGTATGCTTTCTGCTTCCCGAGGATTCGATAAACCTAGGTCTACTAGGGAAAAAGATCTATACTACATCCGTAATCCGGATCAAAGGTATCAACCCTTTTTCTGGCGCCATTGTCAGGGAACCAAAAAATTAGTTAGTATTTAATTTCTTGTTTTTACTATCATAAGTCTTTGTTTAAGAAAACCCAAAAACATAGGAAATATGGCTGAAAAGAAGCTTGGGGAGTTTGCAACTCCCAACAATGATTATTTGCGCACTCCTATTACTCATCCAGCAATTGCTGCTGATGATTATGAAATTAAGCCCCATTATTTAAGTTTGGTTCAAGAAAATCAATTTGGAGGCTCTGTTGTTAAGGACGCAGGTATGCACTTGAATACTTTCACTAAAATATGTAATATGATGCGCATAAAATATGTTGAACCTGATGCGGTCAAATTTGCGCTTATTTCCTTTCTCTCTTAGAGGAAGAGCAAAAGAATGGTTGCTATATTTTCCTAGAAATACTATTGCATCATGGGTGGAGTGTACTTCTTTATTTATGACTAAATTTTTCCCACCTGCAAAGACTATGAAACTAAGATCTAATATTATTGGTTTTACACAGGAAGAGCATGAGCCACTAGCGCTTGCATGGGAGAGGATGAAAGAATGTATGAGAAACTGTCCCAGTCATGCGATGGAAGATTGGTTAATCCTCCATTTATTTTATAATGCTCTTAACCATGTGTCTAAGTCTATGCTTGATACTACAGCTGGAGGAACATTTATGGGCAAACTTATTATCGAAGCAAAGCAACTGCTAGACAATATGCAAGATAACCATGCCCAGTGGCATGTGGATAGATCAAACATGAATAAGGTGAACTTCGTCTGACCACAAGAAAATGAAGAACTCAATACTAAGCTGGATGACCGCATATTAGCCGTAAAAGGTAAGGAAAACTAGGTAAGAGCTATCCCAAAATCAAATATTTAAGTAATAGACTTCATAGCTCGTAATGATTATAACCCTGCTTGGAAAAAAAATTATAATCCTAATTTTTAGAAAAACTATTCTTGTCGTGCAAGTAACTCTAATAATAATATGGGATCAAGTAATTGTAGTCTCTAAGAAACACTTAAGTCCTTTATAGACTCACAAAATGAGCAAAATAATATCCTTGTTAAAATAACGGAGAACCATGATGTTATGCTTGGTAAATGATCTAACCAAGCTGTAAGTTTTAGGAATGATTTGTAGGCCCTCTAGTAAAGAACAAGGATTGTTGAGGCACGACTAGGTAAGATAACCGAGAGTCAAACTCTCATTCTAGCTAAATTTGCAGGTAAAGCTGAGGCTAATCCTATTGAAGACCTCAAGATGATGAGAATCCAAAGGGAGGAGCCTGAAGAACTTGGTTATATTAGTGCTCCTTCACCAAGTTACACTGTTCAAGATCTCGTAAAAAGGATCAATATCAAGATTCCGGTAAGTGAAGGAAATGATGAAGCAATGTATCAACACTTTGTTAATCAGGTAGCAATAAAGGTACGTGAGCTTGAGGAAGAATATAAGAAAAATGCTAGAAAATTACCTGTGAAGCTTGATGATATATTTGAGCCTACTATTAAGATTAAAATTGGGACCAATGAGATAGCTACACTTTGTGATCTAGGTGCAAGTATTTCAAAAATTCCAAAAAGTCTTTTTAATAAGTTAAATCTTGGCTCTTTTGAAATCACCGAGTTAAAATTACATCTAGCAGATTATACCTACAAACAAGCTATAGGCATTAAAGAAAATACTTTAGTATACATTAATGGTTGTCTTGCTCTTATTGATTTTGTTATTGATGACATGCCTGAAGATGCTACTGCTCCTATTATATTAGGTCGTCCATTCTTAAGAACTATTAAGGATTTTAGTAATCTACATGAAGGGAATGTGAAGCTTCAATTGCCTTCGCGGGATCATTTTGTTATTCATTTTCCCAGGAAGAAGAAAGGCAAGCATGATGAAAAAGAGGCCATCACTTTGAAGGCTAACTATTTTGGAGTGGGTGTTCCACTCATCTGGCCTAAGTGAGCAACATCAAGGTCAAGATATTGAACATAAAAGAGCTCTTCATGGGATGCAACCTATGTGAAATAAAGGTTTGAGTAAAGTTTTTAAGTTTTAGTCTAAGTTTTATGTTTAATAAAGAGTGCTAGAAAGCTCCAGTTGAGGAGAAGAAGTTTGGTAGTACTAAAAATCCTTCTTTATACATGTTGATGTTGGTCGACAATTTTTACTGTCATTTTTCTGTAAAAAATAAGGTGTTTTGCTAAGTTTTAGGATAAGAAATAATTCTCAAAGAAACATAATTTTTTTGATGACTATAGAAGGTTTAACGACCAACTATATGGCCGGAATAAAAATTCCGGCCGTATAGTTTGGATGTATAGATATCTTTGCCATCAATTTGTTTTCTTTTCTAGGTACTGAAGATTTAACAACCAACTATACGGCAGGAATAAAAATTCTGGCTGTATAGTTCCGGTCGTATAGATATCGATTTCTTCATAAAATTTCTTTTCCAAATACAGAAAGTTTGACGACCAACTATACGGCGGGGATGAAAATCCCGGTCGTATAGTTATGGCCGTAGCCACGGCGCCAGGTGGAAACCCTAAATTTTTGACAACAGACCAACTATACGGCAGTAACAAATTGTTCTGGCCGTATAATTTGGCCGTATAGTTGCGTCCAACCACAAAATCGCCACGGGAGGTACCTCCAACCCCAAAACATCAATCCTTTTTTCTCTCTTCTACATACAAACTCTTTCAAAACCTCAAGAGATCTTCATCTCTACTCAATTTCGTTCGATTTCCTCGCACACAAGTGATCTATGGTATGTTTCTCCTCCGATCCTCCAATTACTTCTTGCAAATTCATCTATGATTTGTTGTCATTATCAATCTAGGGTGAGACCTACTATGAACTAATTGCCATGATTCTCTTGCCTTGATTATTATTTTGAGGGGATTCTTTAGTGTGCTATGATGAGGAATACGTTATGCTTATTAATGTTGGATCAAAAAGTTTTATTTTTATTTTCTTATTATTTTAGATGATGAACACAAGGATCCAAACTCGTGCTCGTGCTACCGCTAGCGCTTCTCGGGCTGCCGCTCAAGAATGCATGAGGATACGGTTCAAGGATGAGCCCCAACGTGATCGCTTCAACAAGATCAAGAACCGAGAAGTGAAGGCAACCAAGTGGGCTTGCCCCATTATATTGAATCAACTCGGTATTTCTAATGATTTCAATTTACTTTTCAATAGGGTTGGCTTGCCAAACTTTGTATTCAATGATGTGCCTACTTATCGCTGGTTAACTCTTGAATTCCTAAGTTCTTTGCAAAGCACCGTTAAAGCATGGAATGGAGAGGACATGATTTATTTCCAACTTATGAACAACAATTATGCTTTATCACTAGATGAATGGTGTGCATGTTTTAATTTTCAAAACAATAATGATAATGACTTACATGCATCCTTTACTGGCTTAGACCCTTCCTCAGAACAATATTATAATGGAATGAGTTTCACTTCTAGAGTAAGTGAGGGGAAGAATATTCAACATCCTGCAATTTGCTATTTGTTCTATGTTATTGATATCACTTTGCAGGTACGAAATGAGTTCACGACACTCAATCAGGAGGACATCTTAGTCCTCGCAAAAGCCACTTTCAATAACACCAACTTTTCACTCAAGTTGGGCGCAATTCTTGTGAGCTACCTGGTGTACCAATCCTCCCAAAGCCAAGGACCAGTCACAGGTGGATGCATCATCACCGTGCTTGCCATTACCTTAGGCATGAACCTAGGTGAGTTGCAACCAGTGCTAGGTGAGCGACATGTTGGTTTCTCTACTTTAAAAGCTTATGGAATGATAACTAGGAGAGGTGGTCTTTATTACTTGCATATTGCTGGAGTTGGGAGTCTCTACCCCGCTCCTTTTCCTAATGGTCTTTTCTCTATCGAGGAAGGATGTTTGCTATATGACTTGAAGGTTGAACAACACCAACCCGAGGAGGAGATTCTGAATGAGGATGAGGACCAATAAGAGGACCAAGAAGAGTAGCATCCACCAACTCGGTTCGCTACATACCAAGACTTCCAAGAACTTGGAGGAACTGTGGAGAGAATGCAAAACCTCTCCTTGAACCTCCGAGAAACAACTAGTAATTTATCAACTCAATTTGTGAACTGGAGTTACAACTTTTCCTGCCACCACAATGATTTGAAGGGCTTGCAAAAGCCTAAGCTTGGGGAGGTTTCCTCATTATCTTTATTTGGAGTTCATTTGTTTTAATTTATTTCGAGGTTATGTTTTTAATTCGAGTTTATAAGCACTCGTGTTGGTTTCCTCAACACTTTATCTTTAGTTACTTTTATTTGTTTTCGATATTTTCTAGCCGAGATTTGCCGCCAATTTTGTATTCTTTAACTCCCTCTCTTAAAAACAACAAAAAGATTTTTCCATTTATCTTTATTTTCCCTCTTCCTTATTTTCTATTCTCCTTGTGGCTTTCACACATTTGCAGGAGAGTGATCGACTTCGAGTTTATAAAAAGCAAATCAAAAGGAAAGAGAGAAGTGGAACCAATCTTGAGAGTTATGCCTTAAGACTCCCCACTTTTGAAGTTTGAGAAACCCATGCTAGTTAGTAGTAAATGAAAATATGTTATATTGGTGGAGTGAGTCTTTTTATTGTAGTAAATTTTTGTTTGCATGGGTATTTAGTTGAGTATGTTTTGTTCCAGCTCCTGTAGTTAACCAAGTCTTGCCTAAAAATTTGCTAAACAATTTTACTAAGAAAAAGTCTCACAATTGAAGGCTTGGGTGTTATAGTGTTTAGTCTTGAAGGCTTATTTATAGAGACACTCAACACCACAGAAAATAATGATTGACTTGATAGCTCTCTTTAGAAGGATTTGTTTGATTGAATTAATGTTTAGTGGTTTTTGTGAGCATGCCAAAGTTTGACTTGCGAATCATAAGAATGATATAGCTTTATGCGTCTCAAACTTCATGGGATTCCAACAACTCTGCTAGCCTATGAATAATCTTGATGGAGGAAACTCCTAGATTTCGGCTATGAGTTGATTAAACATATATAGCAGCAATGCTATAATGGGTAAGATTCTTGGCATTCCTGGGTAACTATGTTCATGATGGAATCACTCCTACGGCTGTTATGAGTAATCATTGTCAAAAATTATTGTTAACATGGATGATTCAAATGAGTGAACTTTATTCCATGTCATGTAATCAACACATAGGCTTGCCTTTGAACAATATAGTATAATCATGTAAAATTGAGAGTGTGAGAGTTGTCATGAAAAGCACATATACTAGAGTATCTCAATTCTCCCACGTCAATAAATCAAGACTTTTCAAGCACTACTTTTCTATTCATTATCCTTCAAGAATTTCAGTTCTTAAGTAATTGAGAGGATGCCAAAGATTTTGTTTTAGTTTATCGGGCTGTGATGGACACTCGTGGCATTACCAAGGTTTTTGTTCCTTTTGTACAATGATTTCTCATAACAGCCAGAGGAGTGATTCCATCATGAACACAGCTACTCGGGAGTGCCAATAATCTTACCTATTATATAATTGCTGCTACATATGTTTAATCAACTCATAGCCGAAATCTAGGAGTTTCCTCCATGAAGATTGTTCATAGGCTAGCAGAGTTGTTGGAATCCCATATGTTTGACACGTGTAAAGCTATATCATTCTTATGATTCACAACTCAACCTTTGGCATGCTCACAAAAACTGCTAAACATCAATTCAATCAAACAATTCGTTTTAAAGAGAGCTATCAAGTCAATCATTATATTCCGTGGTGTTGAGTGCCTCTAGAAATAAGCCTTCAAGACTAAACACTACAATACCCAAGCCTTCAATTGTGAGACTTTTTCTTATTACTATTGTTTAGCAAATTTTTAGGCAAGACTTGGTTAACTACAAGAGCTGGAACAAAACGTACCCAATTAAATACCCATGCAAACAAAATTTTACTACAATACAAAGACTCACTCCGCCAATATAATATCTCAACATTTACTACTAACTAGCATGGGTTTCTCAAACTTCAAAAGTGGGGAGTCATAAGGCATACCTCTCATGTTTGGTTCCACTTCTCTCTTCCTTTTTGATTCGTTTCTTGGAAACTCAAAGTCAATCACCCTTCCTGCAAATACATGAGAACCTCGAGGCGGAAACAAAAGAAATAGGGAAAATAAAGATAAATGGAGAAATCTTTTTGTTGTTTTTAAGAGAGGAAATTAAAGAATAGAAAATTGGCGGCAAAGCTTGGCTAGAAAATCTCGAAAGCAAATAGAAATAAATAAAGCTAAAGTGTTGGGGAAACCAACACGAGTGCTTATAAATTCAAAATAAAAACAACCTAGAAATAAATAAAAGCAAGTAAACACCAAATAAAGATAAATGAGGAAAGTTGATGAGGACATCCCTACAGTTACACCTATCCCAATTACTATTGATGATGTTCCAATTGCAAAGAAAGATCAATCCAATGAGATAAGGATTCGAACAATCACAAGAGATTGTGCTAAGCTACTAGAACAACATGTGAACTTGTTTCTTAATGAAGCCGGTGTTTTAATTAATCAGAATTTTATACTACCTAAGTCTTTGAATTATTGCATGATCAGGTACTTAGGAGAAGAAGGCGTAGCACGGAGCGAGGAGGTAATAGAACAAGGCATGATGATCAATGAAGAATGCGCGAGGGAGGAGAGGGAGGAAGCACAAGGAGCTATCCAAGACGAAGATCAACAAATGGAGGGACTTCTGTGCCACGGCAGGAAAACCGAGTCCGGCTTTGCCACGGCAGGCTGCCACGGCAGAGATTCCGCCTGAAAGTCTGCCACGGCAGAGACCTGAGGCCGAACTCCTTTGTGGGTCGGTTCGTACCCTAGTTGGGTGGGACAAACTCGTATCCCACCTTAGGCCACCGCCTCCCAGACCCTTAAATAGATGGGGGCGCACTAGCTTTAGTTTTTAGACCACGTTAAAATTATTTTGGAGTTGTTTCTTTTATAGAACCTCTAGAATTACCCTGTGATTGAATTCTACCAATTGCCATTAGTAGATTGCAAGAGCGTGGTGTTGTTCCACAGGGAATTAGTAGATTGCATACTACCGTTCGTGGTCAATGGCTACATCCGCAAGAGCGTGGTGTTGTGAATATCCTACAAGGTTCAAGAGTTGTTGAATTGGCATCAGGGATCGAGCGGGAAAGTTCATAGCTACAGGCTAGTTATCTATCATCCACCATCACCATCGACAAGTGCTTGCTGAGAAGATCGAGCCACCCCATATCATCTTGGTATCAGATTTCCTCGTTGCCTCGGTAAGCAATCCACAATCCATCAATAGATTAAAGAGTGTTTTTTGTCCTATACAGAAAAAGCCCCACAAAAAGAGTTGCCATAGAATAGATTGCATCGTAGGCGAGTAATAATTGTTGGTCGTGTTCATCGTTTAGTTTAGATCTAGATATGTTCTTAGTAATTTTATCATCTTTCTAGTTTTTGTTCTAGCCGAATCCACCATAGTTTCCGCCACCAATAGGTCATATCCGATCTAATCTAAGAGTCCTAGTCTCCTACTCTTGGCTGAGTCGGAATTAAAAATTCCTACTCACTCTGCCGCGGCATGGAAACAACCTGTTTTCCTGTCGCGGGTCCTGTTCTGCCACGATTCGGATTCGCTGCCACGGCACGTTTTTGACGTGTTTTTCTGCCGCGACAGGATTTTCTACCACGACACATTTTTGGTCCGTTTTTCTGCCACGGCAGGAATTTTTACAAAGTGTGAATTTGCACTTTTCCTTCAACCTTAGCCACAGCCATTCGATTACATATGTGTAGGAACTTGCCCATTGAGACTAGTTTCCGCTCCTACAGGCTGCTCTTAGGATTTTGGTGTTGTACTTTATAATTTGGCCGTGTGTGATATATATAAAAAAGAGAAAAAGCAAATTAGCAAGAGAAAAGCAAAAAGAGCTATACAAAAGAAAAGGAAAAATAGTGAAAAAAAGAGAATTTGAGCAAGAGGCCTAATGATATGTTTGTGCATCGGTAGCTTGAGCAATCTTGTGCCTGTTTGCTTTGAGCTTTTCTAGTGTCTCTCGAGAGTAGTGCAACACCCTTCATAGTTGCATTGCCACGTTTTTCTCCACGTGTGTGTTTCTTGGGTTTTTGTACGATCAGCACTAGGACTTGTTTGTAGTGTAGATAGGATACCATACCTAGAGCTCCACCATAAATAACCTGTGTGCCCTACGATTGTTCTCTATATCTTCGATATTCACTTCATCACATTAGTGCATCAGTCTTTGATTTCATTTGGTAGAGCATCTCTATTCACTTTGCAACGGTAAGATCTCCTTTCTTGTCAGTTGTGAGTGAGTTGTGAGAGTTTCCACCATACTGATTTTGATTTTTGAACTAACCTACTAATCATGTCTTTGAGTGATGATAAAGTTGTGTCACAGAAAAAGCATCTTGAGGAGCTTGTTACTTGGCGTGAGTCTGTTGATAGGAATATCACCAACGTACAACATGTTGTGGAGAACAAACTTGAGCAATCAATAATATTCAGACTCAGCTGACGATAATGAATGTCAGCTTTGCCACCTTGCAGCGTTCAATTGAGGGTATTCAAGAGACACTCCAGCAAGGACATGCACAACAACATGATGATGCGTTTGAGGACATTGATGAGGGTAGTGCAGCTGATGCTGTCCCACATCATGGCAGGGGACGTGCCAATTCCCCTGCACCTGTGGCTGCCCCTCTTCATGGCCGTGGGTATGCTCCTGTTGGACGTGCCTAGCGTGTTTACAATCTAGCTGATGATAGTTTGGGCAATCCCAAATTCTCAATTCCCTCTTTCAGTGGATCGCTTGATCCTGAGGATTATATTACTTGGGAACTGAAGATTGAGAAGCTCAGGCGTTTGTTTGATTATACAGAAGACAAGAAGGTCAAGCTTGTAGCATCAGTGTTTGATGGTTATGCTTTGCGTTGGTGGGATGCTATTGCGCAGAATAAACGGAATGACAATCAATTGCCTATGATGAATTGGGTTGAGATGAAGGCCATTATGACGATCGTTTTGTCCCCTCCAATTACTAGCAAACAGTGTTTGCCAATCTTACATAGTTGAGACAAGGCACAATGACAGTTGATGAGTACTACATGGAGATGGAGATGCTTATGCAGCGTGCTAATGTTCGTGAATCACGAGAGATGACAATGCAGCGTTTCCTCAATAATTTGAAGCTTCAAATCAAGAGCATTGTGTGCTATCACAAGTATGAGACCATGAATGAGATGCTGCACCATGCTAGAGAGGCCGAGTCACAGCTTGCGGAGGAGGCAAAGTCGCGTGCTTGTTTTCCATCCTCCAGCCATTTTTCGGCCAGATCTAAACCTCCTAGTGTAGCGCCACCTGCTGCTAGTCCTCCTACACCATCGGCAAAACCAGCAAGTACCTCCTCGTTTGGTTCCAATGTGATGTAGCCCGTCCTACGGACTCTCCTACATCTACACCACCAAGTCCCCCAAGTGGACCAATGACCCGTGCCGGAGCCAAGCTCCTTCAAGCTAAGGTGAAGTCCCTCCTTGTCTCATGTGACTTTGATACATACTTGGATGGCTTGCTACTTCATGCCAATACCTTATGTATCACCATGTACGAACCCCATGAAGAAATGCCAAGAGAAGGAGCCAAGCCAACGCGAACCAGAGTCCCAGGCCAAACCGGCGTCAGGATCGGCGAACCGGACTCCTCGCCAGAACTTCCGGTGCACGCCTTGGCGGATCAGACCTAGGACCAGAATTTCCGGCGCAAGCCAGAACCGACCGGCGCATGCCGAAACACTGTTCTGTATGCCATTCCGGTGGCCGACCGGAACGACCGGCGCGAACCGGAAATTCCGGCGCCCAGTCCGGCATGAACGGACTTATCGCTGGAATTCCTCCAGTCTCAAGTCAACTAGGGTTTGATGCCCGAGAATATTCCCTATTTCATCCAGTTTTACCCTTTTATGCCCAAAGTACCCCAGTTTTAGTGGCTGTCCTATAAATAGCCCCCACACCCCTTTGTAAGACTTAGGCATGATATTTGGAATTAGTGGAAACCCCTCGTGGATCTATCTAGTTCTTGCCTCATGCTCCTTTGACAAAGGAGCACCAAATATCACAAACCTCGTTGGAGTCCGCATCATGCCTCCACGTTGTACAAGGCCTAGGCATTGGAGTCCCTTTGCCTAGACGTCAAGATCTCACCGAGTCTCCCATCTCGCCGTGCCGGTTCGAGAGAGAGATCCCCGCCCGACGCCGATCCTAGGGATTGCGTCGGACCGGTAGCCGCCAGCGTGAGCAATTATCTTGTATCGTGTCTTCTTTGTGTGTTCTTCGTTCGTGAGTTCGCGGTTTCTCTCTCCCTCATCCCCACACCTCCTCCGCCTTGATTTCAAGGGATTCGTGAAATAGCGGGCCACCCTCGAGGTTAACCCTCAACATATTGGTATCAAGAGCTTCGTTGCTCACGAATTCCCCCACAATTTTTTCTTCTATCCACCAAAAATTTGAAATTCCCCAAAAAGAGCCCCAAATTTGCCATTGGATCGATCTCTGGATTTGGTGCGCTTTTTGTGGTTTTGTTCCACAGATCTGTTGCTTTGGATACCGATCTACCTTCCTAGAACCTTTTCCTGGCCCAATTTGGAAAAATTTCCGATTTATTTTACCAATTTGACTTTTGGTTTTCGTCACGAGCTCAAACCGGCACCAGGCTCGGCGGACCGGCCCAGCCGCCGGAAATTTCGGTGACAGTTCCGGCAAACCGGAATAGCCACCAGAATTTCCGGTGCCAGGCTCGGCGCCACCGGTTTGGCCGCCGAAAGTTCTGTTTAGCCCAATTTTGTCCTTTTTCCTCTCGTGTTGTTCGTGTTTCGTGTGCGTGTCGCCCAACTAACTTCAAGATTCCGCAACAATATTAACATACCGTGCTCATCGACACCGCGACACCGAACATCATCCCCAACACCAGTAACAAGTCATTATACCGAAGGTATAACTTGCTCCACCTTGTTAACCCTTCTTCCTTGTGTGTATCTATCCTATGAGAGCAACTCATCTTGTGTTTGCCTAAGAATTGTGCACTTGTCCTTGGAAAGTGAGAGTGTGAGAGCAAATACAAGAGTTAACATAGGAGTATAGAAAGGGAGAAAAAGAATAAAAAAAAGAGAAAAAGAAAAAGCAAAAGAAAAATAGAAAGATACATAGTCTCCCAATACAAAGAGAGTCTCAAGCATGTAAGAAAAGAGAGCAAAAGAGCGCGACTGAGGCAAGTGCACAAATCCGTTGCTTATTTCTCTGTTGGCGAACGAGTTGTGGTCTCTCATTGCATTGGCACGACACCGAGCGTAGTCTTCGTTAGGATCTTTTGTGCTCATTTTCATAGTCGTGCTAACCACATCCGTCTCCACGTGTATATATCCTAGTGTTTTGTAGATCGCCTCCTATTTGCTTTTGATCTTTTGCTTCTCTACCATGTTTGACAATAACCTTTTCTTTGGATCGGTTCGTTTGGTTTTCCACAACCCTAACCTTCGACCCACAGCTTTTGAGAGTTTTAGCTTTCCTTCTTTACTGTGGGTTTTCTTTGCATTTTCACATTGCAAGCCAATAGTTCCCTCTTGTGGTTTCTAGTACGGTGCAATCCCCAAGGTGAGGTACAATGCTAACACCACCATACTCCACTTCCGTATACAATCCTTGTGTGTTTTGCATAATGTATAGGCACGGTGAGTCGAGCCAACCACCTCCCCAAGAAGAAGAACAAGGACCGTACATGACGCGCCCAAGTCACTTCATCGTCCGACAAGAGTTCTGTGAACGTTGCCAAGCCCTTGAGACGCGACAAGATGAACAATTTGGCGAGACGCAAACCAAGTTCAAGAACATCGACAACCGCTTCAACAGCCTCGAACGACAAATGCATGCAATGCATCACAACTTCGGCCACCAACACCAAGTGCTACAACGCTCCGTCTCCGAAACAAATGACAATCTTCAATGCCTCATCGACGGAATGGCAAGGCCACGCTCATGTGCATCAAGCTCTTTGCATTGTTATGTTCCTCTCCAACAAGATCTCCATCCAAGTGCTCCAAGACACAATGATGCCCCCGTGTCTGAAGATGGAAGTTCTTCCAACTACGTACCGTCACCATGGCACGCCGCAACGTCAAGCTATGACAGTGATTTCTCTTCAAGGCCATAAGCAAGGAAAGAAGCACATCGTCATCATGCAAGGGCATTGGTGATACAACAAGGGCAACCACAAGAAGAACCGCAAGTGCAACCGCAAGTCCACCACCATCACCAGCGACACGTACTTGACACAACAAGTGATGACTCCAATTTGGAAAATCAAGCTCGTCATCGATGTGAATCTCTCCAAGATCCTCCTCCTCATCAGCATCGTCATGAACGTCCGCACCGACACCATGGTCATCACGAGGCACCTCCTCCACCACGTCAAAACTTGGAGCACCAAGTGGTACAAGTTGAGTGATGCCCACCATGTCAAGATGCTCAAGACCGTGATCTTCACCGTCAGGCCCATGTGCCTAACCAACATCACCAACCAAGGAACGAGCCTCCCCTTCGTCGTCAACCGCTTCAAGAGGCTCTGTTGAGGGCAAACCTCTAGGGTGGCCTGATCTTTCATGAATCCCACTCAAATCGAGGGTGGAGTGTGAGGGAAGGAGGGCAGGATGAACATGACAAAATCACGGACGAAGAAAGCGATGAACATAGACACGCAAAACCACGATACACACCAATAGCTCATGCTGACGGTGACCGGTCTACCACAATCCCTAGGATCGGCGACAGGTGAAGGACTCTCTCTCAAACCGGCACGGTGATATGGGAGACTCGGTGAGATCTTGATGTCTAGGCAAAGGGACTCCGATGCCTAGGACTTGTACAACACGGAGGCACGATGCAAACTCCAACGAAGTTTGGGATATTTGGTGCTCCTTTGTCAAAGGAGCATGAGGCAAGAACTAGATAGATCCACAAGGGTTTTCCACTAATTCTAAATATCATGCCTAGGGTTTACAATGGAGGTGGGGGACTATATATAGGCCAACCACAAGTTCAGGGATAATTCATGCATTAAAGTAGAATTCAGGGCGAAGTAGAGGGGTACATGGGCCATAGGGCCCAGCTAAGGATCGCATGCCCATCTTCAGGCCAGACAGTCTGGGTCGAGTTGACCGGACAGTCCGGAGTGGCCGGACACTTCGGGTAGTGTCCGGGTAGTGTCCGAACTGGCCTTCTGAATGTCCAGGCCAGGTTGGGGCTGGGCCAGGCCGGACACTCCGGCTGAGTCGCGCCGGACACTCCGAATGCACTGGACACTCCGGCTGAGTCGCGCCGGACACTCCGGATGCACTGGACACTCCGGCTGGATTCGGGCGGACACTCAGGCTCAGGCAGCTTTAGGACAGGTGCAGCTTCAGGGCTCGTGGGTCGACACGGCGGGGACTCGTACCTGTTGATGCACAGAGTAGTGGTATGAAGTAGCAAGCCATCCAAGTGTATGTCAAAGTCACATGATGAGAGGAGTGAATTCACCTTAGCTTGAAGGAACTTAGCTCGGGCACGGGTCATCGGTCCACTTGGGGGACTTGGTGGTGTAGATGGAGTAGCATCCATAGGACGAGCTGCATCAGCTCCCCCCTTGGGAAAGAGTCGTTCTTGACTCTTCATGGTTATCATCTTGAACATCTCCATGGTAGGGTGAGAGATCCTTGACATTGAATGTATTGCTTGCAAGGTACTTGGATGTCGGTATGTCTATGATGTAAGCGTTGTTGTTGATTCGTTTGAGGACCTTGAAGGGACCATCTCCTATTGGCTTGAGCTTGGAGTCGTTTTCCTTGGGGAAGCGGTCTTTGCTTAGGTGTATCCACACAAGATCACCTTCTTCAAATATCATCTCCTTCTTGTCCTTGTTTGTCCTTGAAGCTTGGCGAAGGACTTGTTGCTCGATAGTAGCTCTTGTTTCTTCATGCAGTTTCTTCATAGCTTGTGTGCGCTTCTCGACGTCCATGTTGGTGCTCTCATGAAGAGGTAGTGGTAGGATGTCGAGCGTGGTGAGGGGCTGGAAACCATAGACGATCATGAAGGGACTCATCTTGGTTGTTGAGTGCTTATCTTGGTTGTAGGCGAACTCGGCGTGGGGAATGCATTCCTCCCAATCCTTCAAGTTCTTGATCAACACATGTAGAAGAGTTCCGAGGTTTCGGTTCACAACCTCGGTTTGTCCATCAGTTTGAGGATGCGACGCGGATGAAAAGAGGAGCTTGATGCCGAGCTTGGCCATGATGGTCTTCCAGAAGTAGCTCATGAATTTGACGTCACGATCGGAGACGATTGTTCTTGGCACACCGTGAAGACGGACGATTTCCCTAAAAAACAAATTGGCAACATGTGAAACATCGTCGGTCTTATGGCACGGTATGAAGTGTGCCATTTTGGAAAAGCGATCCACGATAACAAAGATAGAATCATGACCATGCTTAGATCTAGGCAATCCTAACACAAAATCGATGCTAATGTCGGACCAAGGTGTATGAGGAATAGGCAATGGCATATAAAGACCATAAGGGTTAGCTTGCGACTTAGCTTGAACACATGTTGTGCATTGTTGAACATAGCGATCCACGTCGCGCTTCATCTTGGGCCAAAAGTAGTGAGTGGAGAGCATGTCCAATGTCTTGTCACGGCCAAAGTGACCCATAAGGCCTCCACCATGAGATTCTTGGAGAAGAAAAAGTTGGAGCGACGATTTCAGAATGCAAAGCTTGTTTTGTTTAAAGAGAAAACCCTTATGCAAATATAAATCATCAACTCATTTGTCAATGGAGCACTTTGCAAAAATTTGTTCAAAGAACGGGTCGGAAGCATACAAAGACTTTATTTCCTCAAGACCCAACACGTTGATTTCAAGTCTCATAAGAAGGCTTGTGTGTTTGCGAGACAAAACGTCCGCAACTACATTATCTTTGCCCTTCTTATACTTGAGAATGTACGGAAAAGACTCCATGAACTCAACCCACTTAGCGTGTCTCTTAGTCAAGTTGGATTGGCCTTTGAGATATTTGAACGACTCATGGTTGGAATGCATGATAAATTCCTTGGGACATAGGTAGTGTTCCCAAACTTGAAGGACACGAACTAAGGCAAAAAGCTCTTTCTCATAAATTGGATAATTAAGGCGAGCACCATCAATTTTCTCGCTATGGTAGGCTATAGGACGTTCGTTTTGCATAAGGACTCCTCCAATGCCAATACCACTAGCATCACACTATCTCAAAAGTTTTTGTGAAATCCGGTAACGCAAGGATAGGTGCTTCGGTGAGCCTCTTTTTAAGTTCATCAAAATCTTTTTGTTGCTCTTTGCCCCACACGAAGGTGACATTCTTTTTTTTCAACTCGTTGAGAGGACAAGCAATGGTGGAAAAGTCTTTCACAAAGCGATGATAGAAACTGGCCAACCCATGAAAACTTCGGAGTTTTCTTACATTTGTTGGGATGGGCCAATCTCGTATGTCCTTTACCTTGGACACATCAACTTCAATGCCCTTTGAAGAAACGACAAATCCAAGAAAAATTAACTTGTCTTTAGCAAAAGTGCACTTGGGAATATTAGCATAAAGCTTTTCATGTCAAAGGATTTGCAAAACTTCCTTGACATGTGTTATATGGTCCTCAAGTGATTTGCTATAAACAAGAATATCATCGAAATAGACAACACAAAATATGATTCATGAGGCGCATGAAGGTGGATGGGGCATTAGATAAACCAAAGGGTATAACCAACCATTCATAGAGACCAAGTTTGGTCTTGAAGGCGGTTTTCCACTCATCACCCTCAGCCATGCGTATTTGATGGTAACCTTTATGAAGATCAATTTTCGAAAAAATAGTGGCTCCACACAATTCGTCAAGCATGTCACCGAGACATGGTATGGGATGTCAATAACGCACGGTGATAGCATTGATTGGACGGAAGTCCATGCATAACCGTAACGTATCATCCGTCTTTGGAACAAGTATCACGGGTATGGCACTTGGACTATTGCTAACTTGGATCAAACCTTTGGAGACGAGTTGGTTGATTTGACGTTCATTCTCCTTTGTCTCCTCCGGGATCGTGCGATAAGCGGCGCGGTTGGGAAGTGGTGCGCCGGGGATGTGGTCAATGCGATGTTCGATGCCGCGAATAGGAGGTAGTCCATGTGGATGCTCTTCGGGGAACACATCCTTGAATTCCTGCAAGATGATCATCAAAGATGGAGGAACATTGGTTAATTCATTAGTTCCTTGCACTAGTCCCTTGCAACGGAGGACATAGTGCAAGATGGATGGGTTGTTCCGAACATCCCTCATCTCACTTTTTGTGGCAAGGAGAACACTCTTAGTTTTTCCACTCGAGTTTGGCTTGTGGCTCTCACTCACTATGAGGTGGTTCTATCTCTCACCGCTCTTATCACAAGTAGGTGTTGTGCTTTGCACCCTCGCTAAAGCCTTTGCATTGTCCGCAATTATTTGGCTAGGAGTTATTGGTTGCAAAACACATGTTTTTTAAGCCATTTGAATGTGTAAATATTGGTGCGACCATCATGTTGAGAAGCCTTGTCAAATTGCCATGGTCTACCAAGAAGCATGTGGCAAACTGTCATCGGAACCACATCACACTCCACTGTGTCTTTGTAAGGACCAATGGCGAAGCAGACTAATACGGTATGCTTGATCTTCACGGACCCTTGGTCACTTAGCCATTGCAGTGGTAGGGGTGCTTGTGCGGATGGAGGGTGAGGTTGAGCTACTCACACAACTCGGTGCTATCAAGGTTGTGGCAACTCCCTCCGTTGATGATCACTTCGATAGATTTGCCATTGATGCCGGCTCGTGTTTGGAAGATGTTGGAGCGCTGGTCTTCATGCTCTTGGGCTTGAGTGGTCAATATCCTTGCGACGACAAGTGATGGACTTGCTTCATGTTCACACATGAGGAGTTCTTGGTCATCGTCCACTCGTTGTCTTGCCATTGCTTCCTTGACTCGGGCATCAAATTCATCTTCACTCAAGTACTCTTCGTCGCCATTGTCATGGATGAACAATACATCCTTGTTTCCACATTCGTCCGACTTGTGTCCTTTGCCTCCACACTTGTAGCACTCACCGTTGAAAGGTGTGTCACTCTTTGCTTGTTTGCCACTTGGGGGCAGTTTTCCTTGAGGAAGTGTGGGCTTGAAGGAATGCTTGGAGGTACTTGAGGAGCTTCCATTGAAAGTTGTTGGTGTAGTGGTTGAAGCTTGCTTGTAGGTGAAGTACGTATTGGGCTTGTTGTACTTGATATCCTCTTGCACTTGACGTTTGGCCTTTGTTGTGATATGCACATGCTCAACCATGGTGTTGTATGTTTGTTGCTCAACGATGCGCTTGATTGGGTTGTTCAACCGAATAAGGAAACGTGCCATAGTTTGCTCCGTGCGCTCATCAATGTTGGCACGGATCAGGTTGAGTTCCATTTCTTTAAAGTACTCTTCCACGGTCTTTGTCCCTCGATGAAGCGCTTGAAGGTTGTTGAAGAGGTCGCGCGTGTAATGCGCGGGGACAAAGCTGGATCTCATATGAGCCTTCATGTCATGCCAAGTTGTGATTGGCGTCTCTTGTCTTGCATCACGAGCAACTTGAACTTGTTCCCACCAAAGGTTGGCGTAATCATCAAAGTCAACTAAAGCCATGGAGACCATCTTCTCGTTGCTATAATTGTGCATGCGGAAGATCTTGTTGACTTTGAGTGCCCACGAGAGGTATTCTTCGGGGTCATTGGATCCGGTGAACTTGGGCATTGTGAACTTGAGCTTGCCAAATGTTTCTTTCTCATTGCGGTCACGGTAGCGATTGTTGCCATGCTGATGATGGTCTTCATCTTCCATGCGATCATTGTGACGAGCTTGTTGACGATCTTGTGGTTGAGGAGGTGGAACTTGGTTCTTGTGACCTTGTTGCGGAGCTTGCTCTTGCTCTTGGTGTGGTTGTTGACGTGGTTGAGGCGCTTGGGCCTCATGGTGGCGAGGGTGTGGATCCTCTTGACGCGGTTGACAATGAAGGGGAGGCTCATTCCTCGGTTGGTGATGTTGGTTAGGCACGTGGGCCTCACGGCAAAGGTCATGGTCGTGAGCCTCTTGACGTGGTGGGAGTCGCTCAACTTGTACCACTTGACGCTCCATGTTTTTGTGTGGTGGAGGAGGTGCCTCGTGATGACCATGTTGACGGTGTCGACGTTCATGACGAGGAGGAGGATCTTGGAGAGCTTCATGTTGATGACGAACTTGATTCTCCAAATTGGAGTCATCACTTGTTGTGTCTAGTATGTGTCGCGAGCGATGGTGGTAGACTTGCGCTTGCACTTGCGGTTCTTATTGTGGTTTCTCTTGTTGGATCACCAATGCCCTTGCGTGATGAAGGTGTGCTTCTTGCCTTGCTCGTGGCCTTGAAGAGAAATCACCATCATAGCTTGATGTTGCGGCGTGCTGTGGGGAAGGTACATAGTTCGAAGAACTTCCATCTTCAACCACGGGGGCATCGTTGCGTCTTGGAGCACTTGGATGTAGATCTTGTTGAAGAAGTGCATGACGACGCGAAGAACATTAAGAGCTTGAAGCATGTGAACATGGTCTTTCCATTCCTTCGATGAGGCATCGCAGATTGTCATTTGTTTCGGCGACGGAGCGTTGAAGCGCTTCATTTTGGTGGCCGAAGTTGTGATGCATTGCATGCATTTTTCGTTCGAGGCCGTCAAAGCGGTTGTCGATGTTCTTGAACTAGGCTTGCGTCTTGCCAAATTGCTCATCTTGTCGCGTCTCAAGGGCTTAGCAACTTTCATGGAACTCTTATCGAGCGATGAAGTGACTTGCGCGCGTCATGTACGGTTCTTGATCTTCTTCTTGGGGAGGTGGTTGGCTTGACTCATCGTGCCTATCCATCATGCAAAACACACAAGTATTGTATATGGAAGTGGAATATGGTGGTGTTAGAGTTGTACCTCACCTTGGGGATTGCACCAAACTAGAAACCACAAGTGAGAGCTATAAGCATGCAAAGTGGAATTGCAAAGAAAACTCACACTAAGGAAAGAACTAACTCTCAAAAGCTTGTTGGTGGTAGGTTAGTATTGTGGAATGCCAAAGAACCAACCAAAAGAAAAGGGATAGTCAAAAGTGGGTAATATCCAACAAAACACAAGTCAAAGGCGAAGGTCAACAACTCAAAGGGGTGACGGGAACCTACGACTATATACACACACGTGGAGATTGTTGGGATTGACACGACTATGAAAATGAGCAAACAAAATGTCCTAACAAAGACTAAGCTTGTTGTCATGCCAATGCAAGGAGAGACCATGGCTTGTTTGCAAAGAAGAAAAATTAGCAACGGATTTGTGCACTTGCCTTGGGCGCTCTTTTCTCTCTCTTCCTTACAAGCTTTGAGAGTCTCTTTTGCAAGGGAGACTATTTTTCTTTTTCTTTTGCTTTGTATCTTTTTCTTTCTCTTTTTTTGCTCTCCCTTGATGCTACATAGTCACACTTGATATTTCTCTTGCACTCTCACTATCCAAGGACAAATGCACAATGCTCAAGCAAACACAAGATGAGCCACTCTCATGGGATAGGTACACACAAAGGAACATAGGGGTTAACAAGGTGACGCAAGTTATACCTTCGTCGGTGATGATGAACTTGCCTTTGGTGTTGCGAGAAGATGTTTGTGGGCCGTGGTGTCAATGAGCGTGGGGATTGTTGATGCGGAAGCTTGCTGTTAATTGCTGACACGCACACGGGACACGAGCAAACAAAGGAAATTAGCCAATGCGAAAATGAGGCAAAACTGCCAAAACTTGCGTTACAGCCGGACACTCTAGTCTGTCTGTGCTGGACACTCCGGTCAGGCCGGACACTCCGGTCGAATCTGTCCGGACACTCCGGCGCGGGTTTCCTGCTCGTGTTCTTGAGCGGAAATCCTCGCCTTAAGGCCTCAAATCCACGAAAAACTGGCCAAATCGAGCTGGGAAAACGCAGGATAAAGCTGGACCAACTCCTAAGACAAGGTTTGGTCGGATCAAAACCACAAATAACACTCCAAATCAAGAAATCGATCCAAAGGCAAATATGGGGCTCTTTTTTGGGGATATTCAAATTTTTGGTGGATAGAAGAAAACATTGTGGGGTAATTCGTGAGCAACGAAGCTCTTCATACCAATATGTTGAGGGCAAACCTCTAGGGTGGCCCACCCTTTCACGAATCCCACTCAAATCGAGGATGGAGTGCGAGGGAAGGAGGGGAGGATGAACACGACGAACTCATACATGAAGAAAGCAATGAACACACACACGCAAAACCACGATACACACCAATATCTCACGCCGGCGGTGACCGGTCAGGCGCAATCCCTAGGATCGGCGACGGGCGGAGGACTCTCCCTCGAACCGGCACGGCGAGATGGGAGACTCAGTGGGATCTTGACGTCTAGTCAAAGGGACTCCGATGCCTATGCCTTGTACAACGCGAAGGCACGATGCAAACTCCAACGAGGTTTGGGATATTTGGTGCTCCTTTGTCAAAGGAGCATGATGCAAGAACTAGATAGATCCACAAGGGGTTTTCCCTAATTCCAAATATCATGCCTAGGGTTTACAATGGAGGTGGGGGACTATATATAGGCCAACCACAAGTTCAGGGAAAATTAAGGCATTAAAGTAGAGTTCTAGGCGAAGTAGAGGGGTACATGGGCCACAGGCCGGACAGTCCGGGTCGAGTTGACCGGACAGTCCGGGTTGGCCGGACACTCTAGGCGAAGTAGAGTTCTGAATGTCCACGCCAGGTTGGGGCTGGGCCAGGCTAGACACTCTGGCTGTGTCGCGCCGGAAACTCCGGCTGCACCGGACACTCCAGCTGGATTCAGGCGGACACTCCGGCTCAAGCAGATTTAGGACAGGTGCAGCTTCAGGGCTCGTGGGTCGACGCGGCGGGGACTCGTACCTGATGATGCACATAGTAGTGGTATGAAGTAGGAAGCCATCCAAATGTATGTCAAAGTCACATGATGAGAGGAGCGAATTCACCTTAACTTGAAGGAGCTTGGCTCGGGCACGGGTGATCGGTCCACTTGGGGGACTTCGTGGTGTAGATGTAGTAGCATCCGTAGGACGGGCTGCATCAGGCTCTACACCCTCGTCACCGTGAGGCCCAAGCGCCTCAACCACGTCAACAACCACGCCAAGAGCAAGAGCAAGATCCACAACAATAACATCAAGAGCAAGCTCCACAACAAGATCACGAGAACCAAATTCCACATCCTCAACCACAAGATCATCAACAAGGTCACCAAGCTCGTCGCAATGACCGCAATGATGAAGAAACTTTTGGCATGCTCAAGTTCACAATGCCCAAGTTTACCGGATCCAATGACCCAGAAGAATACCTCTCGTGGGCACTCAAAGTCGACAAGATCTTCCATATGCATAATTATAGCAACGAGAAGATGGTCGCCATGGCTTCGCTTGTGTTTGATGATTACGCCAACATTTGGTGGGAATAGCTTCAAGTTGCTCGTGATGCAAGACAAGAGCCGCCAATCACCACTTGGCATGACCTGAAGGCTCATATGAGATCCTGCTTTGTCCCCACGCATTACACACGCGACCTCTTCAACAACCTTCAATCGCTTCGTCAAGGGACAAAGACCGTGGAAGAGTACTTCAAGGAAATGGAACTCAATTTGATCCGCGCCAACATTGATGAGCGCATGGAGCAAACTATGGCACATTCCCTTATTGGCTTGAACCACTCAATCAAGCGCATCATCGAGTTCCAAACATACAACACCATGGTTGAGCTTGTGCACATCGTAACAAAGGCCGAACGTCAAGTGCAAGAGGATATCAAGTACAACAAGCCCAAGACATACTTCACCTACAAGCAAGCGTCGACCGCTAGACCAACAACTTTCAATGGAAGCTCATCAAGTACCTCCAAGCCTTCCATCAAGCCCACACTTCCTCAAGGAAAACTACCCCCAAGTGGAAAATAAGCAAAGAGTGACACACCTTTCACCGGTGAGTGCTACAAGTGTGGAGGCAAAGGACACAAGTCGGCCAAATTTGGAAACAAGAAAGTATTGTTCATCCACGACAATGGCAAAGAAGAGTACTTGAGTGAAGATGAATTTGATTCTCGGGTCAAGGAAGCAATGGCAAAGCAACGAGTGGAAGATGACCAAGAACTCCTCACGTGTGAACATGACGCAAGTCCATCGCTTGTCGTCACAAGGATCTTGACCACTCATGCACAAGAGCATGACGACCAACGCTCAAATATCTTCCAAACACAAGCTAGCATCAATGGAAAATCTATCAATGTGATCATCGATGGTGGTACTTGCCACGACCTTGCTAGAACCGAGTTGTGTGAGAAGCTCAACCTCACCCTCCGCCCGCACAAGCACTCCTACCACATGCAATGGTGAAGTGACCAAGGGTCCGTGAAGATCAAACATACCGTATCAGTCTCCTTCGCCGTTGGTCCTTACAAAGACATGGTGGAGTGCGATGTGGTTATGATAGTTTTCCATATGCTTCTTGGTCGACCGTGGCAATTTGACAAGGCTGCTCTACATGATGGTCACACCAATGTATACACCTTCAAATGGCTAAACAAGTCATGTGTTTTGCAAACGATGACTCCTAGCCAAATAATTGTGGACAATACAAAGGCTTTCGCAAGGGCGCAAAGCACAACACATAGTTGTGGAAGAGCGGTGAGCGAGAGAACCATTTCATATTGAGTGAGAGCCACAAGCCAAACTCGAGTGGAAAAACTAAGAGTGTTCTCCTTGCCACCAAAAGCGAGATGAGAGAAGTGCGGAAGAACCCATCCATCTTGCATTACGTCCTCATTTGCAAGGGCCTAGCGCAAGGAACTAATGAAGTAACCAATGTTCCTCCATCTTTGTTGATTGTCTTGCAGGTATTCAAGTATGTGTTTCCCGAATATCTTACACATGGACTACCTTACCTTCATGGAATTGAGCATCGCATTGACCTCATCCCCTACGCACCACTTCCAAACCGCGCCGCCTACCGCACGAACCCGGAGGAGACGAAGGATATCGAACGTCAAATCAACCAACTCGTCTCCAAAGGTTTGATCAAAGTTAGCACTAGTCCAAGTGCGGTACCCGTGATTCTTGTCCAAAAAATGGATGACACGTTACGGTTATGCATGGACTCCCGTCTAATCAATGCTATCACCGTGCGTTATAGATATACTATACCACGTCTCGATTACATGCTTGATGAGTTATGTGGAGCCACTATTTTTTCAAAAATTGATCTTCGTAGTGGTTACCATGAAATACGCATGGCGGAAGGTGATGAGTGGAAAACCGCCTTCAAGACCAAACTAGGTTTCTATGAATGGTTGGTCATGCCCTTTGGCTTATCTAATGCCCCATCCACCTTCATGCTCCTTATGAATCATATCTTGCGTTCTCTCATTGGAAAAAGTGTTGTTGTCTATTTCGATGATATACTTGTGTATAGCAAGTCACTTGAGGACCACGTGACACATTTCAAGGGAGTTTTGCAAATCCTTCGACATGAAAAGCTTTATGCTAATCTTCCCAAGTGTACTTTTGCTAAAGACAAGTTGATTTTTCTTGGATTTTTTGTTTCTTCAAAGGGAATTGAAGTTGATGTTTCCATGGTCAAAGACATACGAGATTGGCCCATCCCAACAAATGTGAGTGAACTACGAAGTTTTCATGGGTTGGTCGGTTTCTATCATCGCTTTGTGAAAGACTTTTCAACCATTCCTTGTCCTCTCAACGAGTTGACGAAAAAATAATGTCACCTTCGTATGGGGCAAAGCTCAACAAAAAGCTTTTGATGAACTTAAAAAGAGGCTCACCGAAGCACCTCTTCTTGCATTACCGGATTTCACAAAAACTTTTGAGATTGAGTGTGATGCTAGTGGTATTGCCATTGGTGGAGTCCTTATGCAAAACAGATGTCATATAACCTACCATAGCGAGAAACTTGATGGTGCTCGCCTTAACTATCCGATTTATGACAAAGAGCTTTTTGCCCTAGTTCGTGTCCTTCAAGTTTGGCCACACTACCTATGTCCCAAAGAATTTATCATGCATTCCGACCATGAGTCGTTGAAATATCTCAAAGTCCAAGCCAACTTGAGTAAGAGACATGCTAAGTGGGTTGAGTTCATGGAGTCTTTTCCGTATATTGTCAAGTATAAGAAGGGCAAAGATAATGTAGTTGTGGACGCTTTGTCTCGCAAACACACAAGCCTTCTTATGAGACTCGAAATCAACGTGTTGGTCCTTGATGAAATAAAATCTTTGTATGCTTCCGACCCGTTCTTTGAACTAATTTTCGCAAAGTGCTCCATTGACAAAGGAGTTGATGATTTCTATTTGCATGAGGGCTTTTTCTTTAAACAAAACAAGCTTTGCATTCTGAAATCGTCGCTCCAACTTTTGCTTCTCAAAGAATCTCATGGTGGAGGACTCATGGGTCACTTTGGCTGTGACAAGACATTGGACATGCTATCCACTCACTACCATGGAGATGTTCAAGATTGCAACCATGAAGAGTCGAGGACGACTCTTTCCCAAGGGGGGAGCTGATGCATCTCGTCCTACAGACGCTCCTACATCTACACCACCAAGTCCCCCAAGTGGACCGATGACTCGTGCCCGAGCCAAGCTCCTTCAAGCTAAGGTGAATTCGCTCCTTGTCTCATGTGACTTTGATACATCCTTGGATGGCTTGCTACTTCATGCCAATACCTTATGCATCATCAGGTATGAACCCCATGAAGAAATTCCAAGAGAGGGAGCCAAGCCAACACGAAACAGAGTCCCAGGCCAAACCGGCGCCAGGATCGGTAGACCGGACTCCTTGCCGGAACTTCCAGTGCATGCCCCGGCGGACCGGACACAGGACCGGAATTTACGGCGCACGCCCGAACAGACCGGCGCACGCCGAAACGCTGTTCTGAACACCATTCCAGTGGCTGACCGGAACGACCGGCGTGGACTAGAAATTCTGGCGCCCAGTCCGGCGCGACTGGACTTATCACCAGAACGCCTCTAGTCTCAAGTCAACTAGGTTTTGATGCCCGAGAATATTCCCTATTTCGTCCAGGTTTACCCTTTTATGCCTATAAATAGCCCCCACACCCCTTTGTAAGACTTAGGCATGATATTTGGAATTAGTGGAAACCCCTTGTGGATCTATCTAGTTCTTGCCTCATGCTCCTTTGACAAAGGAGCACCAAATATCACAAACCTTGTTGGAGTTTGCATCATGCCTCCGCGTTGTATAAGGCCTAGGCATCGGAGTCCCTTTGCCTAGACGTCAAGATCTCACTGAGTCTCCCATCTCGCCATGCCGGTTCGAGAGAGAGATCCCCGCCCGACGCCGATCCTAGGGATTGCGCCGGACCGGTAGCCGCCGGCGTAAGCAATTGGCTTGTATCGTGTCTTCGTGGTGTGTGTGTGTTCATAGTGTTCTTCATGCGTGAGTTCGCGGTTTCGCTCTCTCCCTCATCCCCACACCCCCTCCGTCTTGATTTCAAGGGATTCGTGAAAGATCGGGCCACCCTCGAGGTTAGCCCTCAACACAATGCTCTGAAGCTTGCTGCTCCTGCTACTAGTTCGGGTTCCAAAATGTCGACTGCGCGTACTCGCGATATGGTGTGCCATACTTGTGGAGGTAGAGGGCACTACAAGAAGGATTGTCCAAATAGCAAGGTTATGCTTGCCAACGAACAAGGTGAAGTAGAGAGTGGAGATGAAGCTTCTGACGATGAAATTGATGATGGCAAGGATGGTGCTAATGCGTATCCTGAGTGTGCGCCAACTATTGTCATATCTTCACGTATACTCAGTGTGCAACCGGCTGGGGAATCCCAGCATTGCAACTTGTTCCAAACAAAAGCTCTAGTTGGACCTAATAAAGCTTGCAAGGTAATTATTGATGGAGGTAGCTACAGAAATCTTGCAAGTAAGGAATTATGTGCCAAGCTGAATTTGACATACTTGCCTCATCCAAAGCCATACTACATACAATGGTTGAGCAACAGTGGTGAGATGAAGGTAAATCATATGGTACGTGTGAATTTTCAAATTGGGCCATACAAAGATTCTATTGATTTTGATGATGTTCCTATGACTGTTTGTCATCTTCTATTGGGTCGGCCTTGGCTTTATGATCGCCATGTGCAACACAATGGCCGAGCCAATGTGTATCACTTGGAATTCAAAGGGAAGAAGATTACTATGCAGCGAATGACACCACAAGATATTGTGAATGATTCTCGCCAAAAGATACAGGTGAATTTGAAGGAATATCCTATAGCTTAACGTGATTGTGTGATAGCTGTTCCTGATGTAATTGAGACTAAATTGAGTGGCATAACAGAAAGTGAGAGAGTGCCTGGTCTATTGATATTAGCAACCAAGGAAGATATGAGAGAAGTTCGTGAGGATCCTACAACCATGCCACTTGTGCTCATGTATAAGGGTGAGGTATTGGTTTCTAACGACATGACCCCTGTTTCTCTTGGTGTCTCTTCTGTTTTGCAAGATTTTGGGGATGTGTTTCTAGAAGATGTACCCGCAGGCTTGCCTTCATTGTGTGGTATAGAACACCAAGTTGATTTGATTCTTGGTGCAACACTTCCCAACCGTGCACCCTACAGGACTAATCCTGAAGAAACTAAGGAAATACAGAAGCAAGTACAAGCGTTGCTGGATAAAGGGTACATTCGTGTTTCTCTTAGCCCTTGTGTTGTTCCTATTATTTTAGTGCCTAAGAAAGATGGTACATGGCGCATGTGTGTAGATTGTAGAGCGATTAGTAACATCACTATTCGATATCGCCATCCTATTCCACGATTAGAGGATATGCTAGATGAATAGAGTGGTGCTGCTGTTTTCTCTAAAATTCACTTGCGTAGTGGTTATCATCAAATTAGGATGAAAGAAGGGGATGAGTGGAAAACTTCTTTCAAAATGAAATTTGGCTTGTATGAATGGTTAGTCATGCCATTTGGTCTTACTAATGCACCTAGTACATTCAGGCGATTGATGAATCATGTTTTGAGAGATTTTATTGGTTGTTTTGTGGTTGTTTACTTTGATGGTATACTTATATACAGCCACATCGAAACTGAACATTGCACTCATATTCGACAAGTTTTGCAAGTGTTGCGTAATAATCAATTGTATCCTAGGATTTGTTGTATCTAAGAATGGGTAGAGGTAGATCAATCTAAAATTGAATCAATTCAGAATTGGCCTATGCCCATGAATGTAAGTCAAGTTCGTAGTTTCCATGGTTTAGCTGGTTTCTATAGGCACTTTGTGAAAGATTTTAGCACCATTGCTGCACCTTTGCATGATTTGACAAAGACAGGTGTTCCTTTTGTATGGGGCGCGGCCCAAGACATTACATTTGATACATTGAAACGTTTGCTTACTTCTACACCATTACTTGCATTGCCTGATTTTTCGAAGCAGTTTGAAGTTGAATGTGATGCTACTGGTATAGGCATTGGTGGCGTTTTGATGCAAGAGGGTCGGCCTATAGCTTATTTTTCTGAGAAATTGACTGGTGCTTGTTTGAACTATTCTATCTATGATAAAGATTTGTATGCACTTGTTAGAGTACTTGAGGTTTGGCAACAATATTTGTGGCCAAAGGAATTC
Organism: Avena insularis; assembly: GCA_023614405.1. NCBI lineage: Eukaryota > Viridiplantae > Streptophyta > Magnoliopsida > Poales > Poaceae > Avena > Avena insularis. The sequence goes on from CM042692.1 coordinate 277,576,892, forward strand.
ATCATAGATTTTGATCACGAAGCATTGAAATACTTGAAAGCTCAATCAAACTTGCATAGAATATTAGCTAAATGGGTTGAGTTCATTGTGTCTTTTCCTTACATCATTAATTATAAGAAGGGAAAAGAGAATGTTGTTGCTGATTCTCTATCTAGGAAGAACATGCTATTAACCAATCTTGATGTTAAAATTCCTGGATTAGAAGCTATTTGTGCACTTTATGCAACTGACCATGATTTTGCTGAACCATATCGTTTGCGTGCTCTTATAAACGCATGGGATAAGTATCATATACATGATGGATATTTGTTTTGAGCTAACAAACTATGTATTCCAGAATTGTCGCTGCTTTTGTTCTTAGTGCAGGAATCACATGATGGTGGTTTGATGGGTCACTTTGGGCGTGAGAAGACGTTGCTCATGCTTGTTGATCACTTTTATTGGCCCAAGATGAGGCGTGATGTGTACAGATTTGTGAGCCGATGTAGTACATGCCACAAGTCGAAATCCAAGCTGAAGCCTCACGGTTTGTATACACCTCTCTCTACACCAACTACTCCATGGGAAGACATTAGTATGGATTTTGTGCCAGGTCTACCTAAAACTCAGAGAGGTCATGATTCTATATTTATGGTAGTGGATAGGTTCTCTAAGATAGCTCATTTTATTGCCTGCCACAAAAGTGACGATGTGTCGCATGTTGCTAACCTGTTTTTAAGGGACATCATGAGTTTACATGGAATACCTAAGATGATTGTTTCTGACCGTGATGTGAAGTTCATGAGCTACTTTTGGAAGACCTTATGGGGGAAGCTGGAACGAAGCTGCTATTCAGTACTACATGTCATCCCCAAACAGGTGGTCAAATGGAGGTGGTGAATCGAACATTGTCACAGCTACTAAGGACTATGATAAAAAAGAATTTGCGGGAGTGGGAAGAGTGTTTGCCACATGTTGAGTTTGCTTACAACATGGCGTTGCATTCAACTACTCGGCTTTGTCCTTTTGAGGTAGTCTATGGCTTCAAGCCATTGACGCCATTTGATATGTTGCCTCTACCATTACATGAGAGAATTGATATGGAGGCATCAAAACGTGCTGATTATGTGAAGAAAATATATGAGAAGACTCGAGAGGCTATTGAGAAGAAAGGCAAGAACATTGCTGCTGCAAGGAATCAAGCAAGGAAGGAAGTGTTGTTCAAGCCTAGAGACATGGTTTGGGTGCATCTGTGCAAGGACAGATTTCCATTACTTCGCAAGTCTAAGTTGAAGCCACGTGGTGCTGGTCCTTACAAGGTGCTAGCCAAAATTAATGATAATGCCTACTCGGTTGACATACCTATTGAGGAGTTTGGTGGAGCTAGGAACAGTTTCAATGTTGCTGATTTGTCACCATATGATGGAGAAGACCTTGGAGCGTCGAGGTCGACGCCTTTTGAAGGGGGGAGATGATGAGGACATCCCTACAGTTACACCTACCCCAATTGCTATTGATGATGTTCCAATTGCAAAGAAAGATCAATCCAATGAGATAAGGATTGGACCAATCACAAGAGCTCGTGCTAAGCTACTAGAAGAACAAGTGAACTTGCTTCTTAATGAAACTGGTATTTTAATTAATCAGAATTTTATACTACCTAAGTCTTTGAATTATTGCATGATCAGGTACTTAGGAGAAGAAGGCGTAGCACGGAGCGAGGAGCTAATGGAACATGGCGTGTTGATCAATGAAGAATGCGCGAGGGAGGAGAGGGAGGAAGCGCAAGGAGCTGTCCAAGATGAAGGTCAACAAACGAAGGGACTTCTCTGCCGTCGTAGAGAAACGCACCTATTTTCTGCCATGGCAGGAAAACCGAGTCCGGCTCTGCCATGGCAGGCTGCCGTGGCAGAGACCTGAGGCCGAACTCCTTTGTGGGTCGGTTTGTACCCTAGTTGGGTGGGACCAACTCGGATCCCACCTTAGGCCGCTGCCTCCCAGACCCTTAAATAGATGGGGGCGCACTAGCTTTAGTTTTTAGACCATGTTAAAATTATTTTGGAGTTGTTTCTTTTATAGAACCTCTGGAATTACCCTCTGATCGAATTCTACCAATTGCAATTAAGTGTGATCTGTTGTTCCACTAGGAATTAGTTGATTGCATACTACCATTCATGGTCGACGCTACGTGCGCAAGAGCGTGGTGTTGTGAATATCCTACAAGGTTTGAGAGATGTTGCATTGGCATCAGGGATCGAGCAGGAGAGTTCATAGCTATAGGCTAGTTATCTATCATCCACCATCACCATCGACAAGTGCTTGCTGAGAAGATCGGGCCACCCCATATCAAAACTTCCCTAACCTTAGGCTTTTGCAAGCCCTTCAAATCATTGTGGTGGTAGGAAAAAGTCGGAACTCCAGTTCGCAAATTGAGTTGATATATTACTAGTGGATTCTCGGAGGTTCGAAGAGAGGCGATGCATCCTCTCCATAGTCCCTGCAAGTTCTTGGAAGTCTTAGTATGTAGCGAACCGTGTTGATGGCTGCTCCTCTTGATAAGGAACTTATTGCTCCTCTTCTTGGTCCTCATCCTCGTCCAGAATCTCCTCCTCAGTTTGGTGTTTCTACCCCTGCAAGTCATATAGCAAACGTCCTTCCTCGATAGAGAAGATACCATTAGGGAGAGGAGCGGGGTAGATACGCCAAGCTCCAGCAATATACAGGTAATAAACACCACCTCTCCTAGTGAGCATTCCACAAGCTTTTAAAGTAGATAAACCGAGACGTCGCTAACATAGCACATGTTGTAACTCACCTAGCTCGATGCCTAGGGCATTGGCAAGCACGGTGATGACGCCTCAAGCTGTGACTGGTCCTTGGCTTTAGGAGGATTGGTGATCCAGGTAGCGCACAAGGATTGTGGCCAAGTTGAGCGTCAAGTTGCAGTTGTTGAAAGCAGCCTTTGCAAGGACTAAGATGTCCTCCTCATTGAGTCTCGTGAACTCATTACATGCCTGCAAGGTGTTAGCAATAACATAGAACAAGTAGAGAATTGGAGGATATTGAATATTCTTCCCCTTGCTCACTCTAGAAGTGAAGCTCATTCTATTGTAATATTGTTCAGGGGAAGGGTCTAAGCCAGTATAGGATGCACGCAAATCATTATCATTATTGTTTGGAAAATTAAAACATGCGCACCATTCATCTAGTGTTAAATTGTAGTTGTTGTTCATGAGCCGAAAAGAAATCCGGTCCTCTCCATGCCATAATTTAACGGTGCTTTGCAAGGAGCTTAGGAATTCAATGGTTAACCGGCAATAGGTAGGAACATCATTGAACACAAAATTTTGCAAGCCAACCCTATTTCAAAGTAAATGGAAGTCATTGGAAATACCGAGTTGGTTCAATATAATGGGGCAAGCCCACTTGGTTGCCTTCACGTCTTGGTCCTTGATCCTGTCGAAGCGATCACGTTGGAGTTCACTCCTGAAACATATCCCCATGCGTTCTTGAGTGACAGCCCGAGAAGCGCTAGTAGCAGCACGAGCACGAGTTTGGCTCCTTGTGTTCATCATCTAAAAATAACATGGAAAAATAAAACTTTTTGATTCAACAATAATAGGCATAACATATTCCTCATTATATCACACTCAAGAATCCCCTCAAAATAATAATCTAGGCAAGAGAATCATGGCAATTAGTTCATAGTAAGTCTCACCCTAGATTGACAATGACCATAGATCGAAGATGAATTTGCAAAAAGTAATTGGAGTATCGGAGGATAAACATACCGTAGATCACTTGTGTGTGAGGAAATCGAATGAAATTGAGTAGAAATGAAGATCTCTTGAGGTTTTGAGAGAGTTTGGAGGTAGAAGAAAGAAAAAGGATTGGAGTTTTAGGGTTGGAAGTACCTCCCGTGGTGTTTTTGTGGTCAAACGCAACTATACGAGCGAAACTATATGGCTGAAACATTGTGTTCCCGCTGTATAGTTGGCCCGCTGTCAAAATTTTAGGGTTTCTACCTGGTGGCACATCTATACGGCCACAACTATACAGCTGAAACAATTTGTTCCTGCCGTATAGTTGGTCCTCAAACCGTCTATACCTGGGAAAGAATTTTGTACGAAAGCATCGATATCTATACGACCGGAGCTATACAGCCAGATTTTTTATTCCCAACATATAGTTGGTCATTAAACCATTAGTACTTATGAAAGAAAAATTGTTGATGGCACAAATATCTATACGGCTAGAGCTATACGGCTAGAATTTGTATTCCCGTCGTATAACTGGTCATTAAACTCTCTGTACCCATCAAAAAATTGCCATTCTTCGAGAATTACTTCTTATATTGAAACTTAGCGAAATACCTTGTTTTTTGACAGAAAGTTGACAATTAAAATTATCGACCAACAATAGCATGTGTTGGGGGGATACCCTCGGGTAGGGTCACGCCGGGGTATAAAGGCCGAGTTAGCTGAGGTACGGCACAGTCAAAGCAAGTGCTGGCCGGGTCTCCTCAAGGCAGGTCGAATTACAGGGCACCCGGCCTGGCGGGTATCCACCTAACACTAACGTGACCGACATAAAATATATGTCGGCTATACTTGATTTGCCATGTATGCAGATACCCTCGTAGCTGTGTTAGCCAAGCGCTAGCCGGGTTACCACTTGGCTTCCAAGAGAAGGAAGGAATCTCTCGCTAGTCAAAAGGTGGCCTCTGTCCACTGTAGCATGAGTGAAGCAAGCAGAGGGAAGGACTAGCAAGGCGTGGCCGACAAAGGTGATGCGGGCAGTGTCGGCTGACGCAGTCCGTGTCTAGTGACGCCAAAAGATGACGAGCTCACAAAGGGTTACATCTGTAGTCTGGACTACCCGTTTAAAGTGAATAAAGAGGCATCTAGCTTTAACCAAAGGGCATATTCGAGGAATATGCCTCCACGTATGCCCTAACTTTGTAACCTGGTTTCGCCTATATAAGGAGGACCAGGGCCTCCTTAGAAGGGGATCGATCATTCGGTCTAGGAAGAACTCTAGAGCATTGTAGTGGGGGGTAAGAGAACTAGTCTCCTTCTCACAAACAGCTCAAGGAGCCCTTGTAATCCACCATTGATATAGTGAAAATACAAACATGTGTGTGTGTGGAATCACCACACAATCCCTCCCTGGATTCCTCTAGTGCTCATTGGCCCCATCTTTAGCCTATCCATGGCATATGTCGTGCCACCACCATGATAGCATATATATAACATGATTTTTAGTACTACCAAACTTCTTCTCCTCAACCGGAGTTTTATAGCACTCTTTATTAAACATAAACTTAAACTAAAACTTAAAAACTTTACCCAAACCTTTATTTCACATGGGTTTCCTCCCATGCAACGCTCTTTATGGTTAATAGCATGAAGTTGATGTTGCTCACTTAGGCAAGATGAGTGGAACACCCACTCCAAAATAGTTGGCCTTCAAAGTGATGGCCTTCTATTCATCATGCTTGGCTTTATTATTCCCGGGGAAATGAATAACAAAAGGATCCCGCGAAGGACATTGAAGCTTCACGTTCCCTTCATGGAGATTAATCAAAGCTTTAAGAGTTCTTAACAAAGTACGGCCTAATATAATAGGAGCAGTAGCCTCTTCAGGCATGTTAACAATAACAAAATCAATAAGAGCAGGATAGCCTTTAATGTAAACTAGGGTATCTGCATACATGGCAAGGCAGGTCGAATTACAGGGCACCCGGCCTGGCGGGTATCCACCTAACACTAACGTGACCGACATAAAATATATGTCGGCTATACTTGATTTGCCATGTATGCAGATACCCTCGTAGCTGGGTTAGCCAAGCGCTAGCCGGGTTACCACTTGGCTTCCAAGAGAAGGAAGGAATCTCTCGCTAGTCAAAAGGTGGCCTCTGTCCACTGTAGCATTAGTGAAGCAAGCAGAGGGAAGGACTAGCAAGGCGTGGCCGACAAAGGTGATGCGGGCAGTGTCGGCTGACGCAGTCCGTGTCTAGTGACGCCAAAAGATGACGAGCTCACAAAGGGTTACATCTGTAGTCCGGACTACCCGTTTAAAGTGAATAAAGAGGCATCTAGCTTTAACCAAAGGGCATATTCGAGGAATATGCCTCCACGTATGCCCTAACTTTGTAACCTGGTTTCCCCTATATAAGGAGGACCAGGGCCTCCTTAGAAGGGGATCGATCATTCGGTCTAGGAAGAACTCTAGAGCATTGTAGTGGGGGGTAAGAGAACTAGTCTCCTTCTCACAAACAGCTCAAGGAGCCCTTGTAATCCACCATTGATATAGTGAAAATACAAACATGTGTGTGTGTGGAATCACCACACTATCCCTCCCTGGATTCCTCTAGTGCTCATTGGCCCCATCTTTAGCCTATCCATGGCATATGTCGTGCCACCACCATGATAGCATATATATAACATGATTTTTAGTACTACCAAACTTCTTCTCCTCAACCGGAGTTTTCTATCACTCTTTATTAAACATAAACTTAAACTAAAACTTAAAAACTTTACCCAAACCATTATTTCACATGGGTTTCCTCCCATGCAACGCTCTTTATGGTTAATAGCATGAAGTTGATGTTGCTCACTTAGGCAAGATGAGTGGAACATCCACTCCAAAATAGTTGCCCTTCAAAGTGATGGCCTTCTATTCATCATGCTTGGCTTTATTATTCCCGGGGAAATGAATAACAAAAGGATCCCGCGAAGGACATTGAAGCTTCACGTTCCCTTCATGGAGATTAATCAAAGCTTTAAGAGTTCTTAACAAAGTACGTCCTAAAATAATAGGAGCAGTAGCCTCTTCAGGCATGTTAACAATAACAAAATCAATAAGAGCAGGATAGCCTTTAATGTAAACTAAACTATTCTCCTTAATTCTGATAGCTTGTTTGTAGCTAGAATCTGCAAAATGTAGTTTTAACTCAGTGATTTCAAAAGAGCCAAGATTTAACTTATTAAAAAGACTCTTTGGAATTGTTGAAACGCTTGCACCTAGATCACAAAGTGCAGATATCTCATTGATCCCAATTTTAATATTAATAGTAGACTCAAATATATCATCAAACTTAACAATTATTTTTTCAGCAATTTTCTTATATTCCTCTTCAAGCTCACGTACCTTTATTGCTACCTGATTGACGAAGTGTCGATACATGGCTTCATCATTTTCTTCACTCACCAGAATCTTAATGTTGATCCCTTTTACAAGATCTTCAACGGTGTAACTTGGTGAGGGAGTGTTACTATAATCAAGTTCTTCAGGCTCCTCCCTTTGGATTCTCATCATTTTGAGGTCTTCAACAGGATTGAGCTCAGCTTTGCTTGCAAATTTAGCTATAATGAGAGTTTGACTCTCGGTTATCTTACCTAGCTAGGCCTCAACAATCCTCGTCCTTTCTTGGAGGGCCTGCAAATCATTCCTCAAACTTACAGCTTGGTTAGATAATTTACCAAGCATAGCATCATGGTTCTTCGTTAATCTAACAAGAATATTGTTTTGCTCATTTTGCGAGTCTATGAAATATTTAAGTGTTTCTTGGAGACTACCATTACTTGGTCCCATATTATTAGAGTTACCTACAGGATTAGAATAGTGTTTCTAAAAATTAGGACTATAATTTTTCTTCCAAGCAGGGTTATAATCATTACGAGCTATGAAGTGTACTTCTTCAATATTAGTTTCTGAGATAGATCTTACCTGGGTTTCCTTACCTTTTACGGCTAATATGAGCTCATCCAGTTTAGCATTGAGTTCTTCTTTTTCTTGTGGTGAGTCGGAGTTCACCTTCTTCGTGTTTTATCTTTCCACATGCCATTGGTCATGGTTGTCTTGCATATTGTCTAGCAGCTTCTTTGCTTAGGTAATATGTTTACCCGTAAATGTTCCTCCAGTTGTAGTATCAAGCATAAACTTAGACACAGGATTAAGAGCATTATAAAATAAATGGAGGATTAACCAATCTTCCATCGCATGGCTGGGAAGTTTATTAAGCTAGTAGCTCATGCTCTTCCTGTCTAAAACCAGTAATATTAGATCTTAGTTGCATAGTCTTTGCAGGTTGGAAAAATTTAGTCAGAAATGAAGAAGTACATCCCACCCATGATGTAATAGTATTTTTAGGAAAAGCTAGCAACCATTCTTTTGCTTTTCCTCTAAGAGAGAAAGGAAATAAGCACAATTTGATCGCATCAGTGTCAACATCTTTTATGCGCATCATATCACATATTTCAGTGAAAGTATTCAAGTGCATACCTGAGTCCTCAATAGCAGAGCCTCCAAACTGATTCTGTTGAACCAAGCTTAAATAATGGGGCTTAATTTCATAGTCATCAGGAGAAATTGCTGGCTGAGTAATATGAGTACGCAAATAATCATTATTGGGAGTTGCAAACTCCCCAAGCTTCGTTTTAGCCTTATCTCCTACGTTTTTGGGTTTTCTTAAAAAGAGACTTATGATAACAATAAAAAAAAGAATTTAAAGACTAACTAATTTTTTTTTGTTTTTCAAATAAAGACTAAAAGCAAACTAACAAAATTAAAAACAAGAATTAAAACTAGCAAGGTTCCTACTAACCTCACTAGGGTAGCTATTGGGCAACGGCGCTAGGAAAAGGGTTGATACCTTTGATCTGGATTACGGATGTAGTACAACTCTTTTTTCACTTGTAGACCTAGGTTTATCGAATCCTCGGGAAGTAGAAGCGTAGTGAAGTTACTTTAATGGACCTTCGGGAGTTTTAGAATTCCTTTTGTGTTTTTACCGGACCAAGAGTTTGCGTCTTTTTTTTCTTGTCGATGATGGACAGAGAGGGCTTAGGCATTCGGTTTCACCAGTAGATGTGCAAAACATGTGATGGGAATAAAAGATAAAAATAAAGTATGCATGTAATTGTTAGAGCAAGATAAATTATATGTGGGCAGTGCATCCATAATTGCTATTGCCTCCGCAACCGCTTATAGCAATAACCTACTAGTCTCATCCATAGAAGAAAGAGATCTAATGATATGCATAGTGACGTCACCGTTGATCCCAAGTAAATCCCGCACATACAACCGTACTACCCCTTCTATCACTAGGTTCCCAACCTGCAGATTAGTCATTACTCATACTCCCTATACCTGGCTCAATCCTCGGGGTTTTGGGTACTTGACAAGTCCTTAGATTGAGGCAAGAGAGGATACAATAATCATCATGATGCAGCCCGTCCTACGGACGCTCCTACATCTACACCACCAAGTCCCCCAAGTGGATCGATGACCCGTTCCCGAGCCAAGCTCCTTTAAGCTAAGGTGAATTCGCTCCTCTCATCATGTGACTTTGACATACACTTGGATGGATTGATACTTCATACCACTACTCTGTGCATCATCAAGTATAAAACCCCGCCGCATCGACCCACAAGCCCTGAAGTTGCACCTGTCCTGAAGCTGCCTGAGCCAGAGTGTCCGCCCGAATCTAGCTGGAGTGTCCGGTGCAGCCGGAGTATCCGGCCTACCCCAACCCCAACCTGGCGTGAATATTCAAAAGGCCTGTTCGGACACTACCCGGACACTACCCAGAGTGTCCAGCCACCCCGGACTGTCCGGTCAACTCGACCCGGACTGTCCGGCCTGAAGATGGGCCTGCGAGCCTTAGTTGGGCCCTGTGGCCCATGTACCCCTCTACTTCACCCAAAACTCTACTTTAATGCCTGAATTACCCCTGAACTTGTGGTTGGCCTATATATAGCCCCCACCTCCATTGTAAATCCTAGGCCTGATATTTGGAATTAGTGGAAACGCCTTGTAGATCTATCTAGTTCTTGCCTCATGCTCCTTTGACAAAGGAGCACCAAATATCCCAAACCTCGTTGGTGTTTGCATCGTGCCTCCGCATTGTACAAGGCCTAGGCATCGGAGTCCCTTTGCCTAGACGTCAAGATCTCACCGAGTCTCCCATCTCGACATGCCGGTTCAAGAGAGAGCCTTCCGCCCGTCGCTGATCCTAGGGATTGCACCAGACCGGTCACCGCCAGCGTGAGCTATTGATGTGTATCGTGGTTTTGCATGTGTATGTTCACCACGTTCTTCGTGCATGAGTTCGTCGTGTTAATCCTCCCCTCCTCCCCCCGCACTACATCCTTGATTTAAGTGGGATTCATGAAAGATCAGGCCACCCTAGAGGTTTTCCCTCAACATATTGGTATCAAGAGCTTCGTTTCTCATGAATTCCCCCACAAAATTTTCTTCTATTCACCAAATATTCGAAAATCCCCCCAAAAAAAGAGCCGCATATTTGCCTTTGGATCGATCTCTTGATTTGGAGTGTTATTTGTGGTTTTGACCCAACCAAACCTTGTCTTAGGAGTTGGTCCAGCTTTATCCTGCATTTTCTCAGCCTGATTTGGCCAGTTTTTCGCGGATTTGAGGCCTTAAGGCGAGGATTTCTGCTCAAGAACACCAGCAGGAAACCCGTGGCAGAGTGCCCGGACCGATTCGATCGGAGTGTCCGGCCGAACTCGACCAGAGTGAATGACCTGACCGGAGTGTCTGGAACAGACAGACCAGAGTGTCCGGCTGTGATGTAGCCCGACCTTCGGTCGTTACCACATCATGGTCTCCAACTTATGCCAAGTCGTCATGGACTCCAAAGGTGAATCCGTTCCTCTATGCGAGCTCAATTCCTACCTCATTGAATGGTATACTACTTCATACTCCATCATGTATTCATGATAGGTTCATATTGACAAGTACGGAGGCATGGGAGGAAGCCTGCAGCACCAAGCCCGAAAAGACGAAGGCTTGGAAGAGAAGACGGAAGAAGCAGCAGCTGGAGCACCGGAGTCTCCGGCCTGCGCACACCGGAGTCTCCGGCCACACCGGAGTCTACGGCCTACAGACCCCGGAGTCTCCGGAACCATCTCCGGATCGACCCCTAGATCGAGCTCGAGGACAGTCTGTCTGCCACTCCGGAGATGACACTGGAGACAGACCAATCTCCGGCCCAGACCGGAGTCTCCAGACCACCACACCGGAGTCTCCATCCTGAGCGTTTGGGCCTGCGCGCTGCCAGCTAGGCCTTTGTCCCATGTACCCCTTATTCTGCCCAGACTTTGCCCTTTTATTCCTAAAGTACCCTTGAACTAGTGGTTGGCCTATATATAGTGCCCCCACCCCCTCATGTAACCTTAGGCATAGATGATAGACTAAAGAAAACCCCCTTTATGGAATCTCTAGTTTTGCCTCATCCCCTTCTACCAAAGGGGATCGACTATCGTCACCACCTCGTTGGAGTTTGCATCATGACTCCCTCGTTGTACAAGGCCTTGGCATCGGTGTACCTTTCCCAAGACGTCATTTGGTTCTTCGCTAGGTAATCATTTGGTTCTTAGCTCACTTTCTCCATCGCACAAGTCCCATTTATCCCACCGTGTGTGTTTCCTTGTATATATTCTTATCTTGTGGATTGACTTGTTTTGCTTTGTGATCATCGTGGTTCTTTACTTGCCATTACAATATCTTGATTTTGGATTATTCTTGGACATGCCACCTTCCATACCTATCCACCATAATCTTTGTGTGTGTATTTTTTAGTGGTTAGTTGGTTTTGGTGTTCCGCGTGAACTTCACTTTGCTTGGTTTTGATTGCTCTCATGCGTTGCCACTTGCACGATACTATCTTCCAAGGTAAAGTAAGGTTTGATGTTGCATCCCTAACCCCCCTACCACTTCCATATACACCACTTGGTCTTGTGAATCATGTCTAAGGACTCCAGAACCGAGGATGATATCTATGAAGAATCCATGATGAGCCACCACGACTACAACTCCCCAAGTATAGAGGACAGGATTGAGCACTACACCGAAAATGGCTCCGCATGCTTTGAGGACCCGGAGCATTGCACCTATGATGGCTCCACATGCATGGAAGACATGGAGCACGTCATCAACTATGGATCCTCAAGCATGGAGGACTTGGAGATCTACATTGACAATGGCTCCTCATGCATGGAGTACATGGAGAACTACACCAACAATGGCTCCACATGCTTGGGTGACATGGAGTACTACATCAACAACGACTCCCCAAGCATGGATGACTACGAGTGCTACAACGACATGGAGGACATGGAGAGCTTCATCCACTTCGAGGGATATTCCATGAGCCATGAAGAATACCTCCACCGCTTGGAGATGGAGGAGTACTACACCAAGCTAGCAGAGACACATCATCAAGAAGCCATGATCTTCAAGGCCAAGCGTTCCACACCAAAGGGCAGAACCTACTGCGATGATCCACCTCCAAGGCGTCAAGCGCCACCACCTCCTCCGCCTCGATTTCAAGGGATTCGTGAAAGATCGGGCCACCCTCGATGTTAGCCCTCAACATATTGGTATCAAGAGGTTTCTTGCTCACGAATTCCCCCAAAATTTTTCTTCTATCCACCAAAAATTTGAAAATCCCCAAAAAAGAGCCCCAAATTTTCCTTCGGATTGATCTCTGGATTTGGTGCATTTTTCGTGGTTTTGTTCCACAGATATGTTGCTTTGGATACCGATCTACCTTCCTAGAACCTTTTCCAAGCCCAATTTGGTCAAATTTCCAATTTTTTTGACCAATTTGACTTTTGGAGTTTGTCAAGAACTCAAACCGGCACCAGGCTCGACGGACCGGCCCAGCCGCCGGAAATTTCAGCGACAGTTCCGATGAACCGGAATAGCCACCGGAATTTCCGGCTCCAGGCTCGGCGCCGCCGGTTTGGCTGCCGAAAGTTCTGTTTAGCCCAATTTTGTCCTTTTTCCTCTCGCGTTGTTCATGTTTCGTGTGCGTGTTGCCCAACTAACTTCAAGCTTCCGCAATAATATTCAGATCGCATGCTCATCGACACCGCAACACCGAACATCATCCCCAACACCAGTAACAAGTCATTATACCGAAGGTATAACTTTCTCCACCTTGTTGACCCTTCTTCCTTGTGTGTATCTATCCTATGAGAACAACTCATCTTGTGTTTGCCTAAGCATTGTGCACTTGTCCTTGGAAAGTGAGATTGTGAGAGCAAATACAAGAGTTAACATAGTAGTATAGAAAGGGACAAAAAGAATCAAAAAAAAAGAGAAAAAGAAAAAGCAAAAGAAAAATAGAAAGATACACAGTCTCCCAATACAAAGAGAGTCTCAAGCTTGTAAGCAAAGAGATCAAAAGAGCGCGGCTGAGGCAAGTGCACAAATCCGTTGCTTATTTCGCTTTTGGCGAACGAGTTGTGGTCTCTCCTTGCGTTGGCATGACACCGAGCGTAGTCTTCGTTAGGAGCTTTTGTCCTCATTTTCATAGTCGTGCTAACCACATCCGTCTCCACATGTGTGTATCCTAGTGTTTTGTAGATCGCCTCCTATTTTCTTTTGATCTTTTGGTTCTCTACCACGTTTGACGATAACCTTTTCTTTGGATCGGTTTGGTTGGTTTTCCACAACCCTAACCTTCCACCCACAGCTTTTGAGAGTTTTATCTTTCCTTCTTTACTGTGTGTTTTCTTTGCGTTTTCACTTTGCAAGCCAATAGTTCCCTCTCATGGTTTCTAGTTCGGTGCAATCCCCAAGGTGAGGTACAAGGCTAACACCACCATACTCCACTTCCATATACAATCCTTGTGTGTTTTGCATAATGGATAGGCACGGTGAGTCGAGCCAACCACCTCCCCAAGAAGAAGAACAAGGACTGTACATGATGCGCGCAAGTCACTTCATCGTCCGAGAAGAGTTCCATGAACGTTGCCAAGCCCTTGAAACGTGACAAGATGAACAATTTGGCGAGATGCAAGCCGAGTTCAAGAACATCGACAACCGCTTCGACAGCCTCGAATGACAAATGCATGCAATGCATCACAACTTCGGCCACCAACACGAAGCGCTACAATGCTCCGTCGCTGAAACAAATGACAATCTTCGACGCCTCATCGAAGCAATGGCAAGGCCATGCTCACGTGCATCTAGCTGTTCACATCGTCATGTTCCTCTTCAATAAGATCTCCATCCAAGTGCTCCAAGACGCAATGATCCCCCATGGTTGAAGATGGAAGTTCTTCCAACTACGTACCTTCTCCACGGCACGCCGCAACGTCAAGCTATGACAGTGATTTCTCTTCAAGGCCACAAGCAAGACAAGAAGCACACCATCATCACGCAAGGGCATTGGTGATACAACAAGAGAAACCACAAGAAGAACCGCAAGTGCAACCACAAGTCCACTACCATCGCCCGTGACACGTACTTGACACAACAAGGGATGACTACAATTTGGAAAATCAAGCTCGTCACCAACATGAAGCTCTCCAAATCCTCCTCCTCATCAGCATCGTCATGAACGTGCGCACCGACACCATGGTCATCACAAGGCGCTTCCTCCACCACATCAAACCTTGGTGCGCCAAGTGGTAAAAGTTGAGCGACGCCCACCACATCAAGACGCTCAAGACCGTGATCTTCGCCGTCAGGCCCATGTGCCTAACCAACATCACCAACCGAGGAACGAGCCTCCCCTTCATCGTCAACTGCGTCAAGAGGATCCACACCCTCGCCACAATGAGGCCCAAGCGCCTCAACCATGTCAATAACCGTGCCAAGAGCAAGAGCAAGCTCCACAACAACAACATCAAGAGAAAGCTCCGCAACAAGATCACGAGAACCAAGTTCCACATCCTCAACCACAAGATCATCAGCAAGGTCACCAAGCTTGTCGCAATGACCGTAGTGATGAAGAATCTTTCGGCAAGCTCAAGTTCACAATGCCCAAGTTTACTGGATCCAATGACCCTGAAGAATACCTCTCGTGGGCACTCAAAGTCGACAAGATCTTCCGTATGCATAATTATAGCAACGAGAAGATGGTCGCCATGGCTTCGCTTGAGTATGATGATTACGCCAACCTTTGGTGGGAACAAGTTCAAGTTGCTCGTGATGCAAGACAAGAGCCGCCAATCACAACTTGACATGACATGAAGGCTCATATGAGATCCATGTTGTGGTGGTGTCACAGCAGATGCCATGGATAGGCTAAAGGTGGGGACTAATAGCACTAGGGGAATGCAGGGAGGGATAGTGAGGTGATTCCCCACACAGAATATTCGTATTCGATTCACTTCCAAGGTTACAAGTGCTCCTAGAACTGTATTGGCGAGAGGAGGAAGAAGGAACTCTCTTACTATCACCCACAGTTAACCCGTACAAGACCTACTAGAGATCAACCCTTAGAACCTAAAACCAATCAGAATAGCTCAGCCCCTTCTACAGAGGCCCTAGCCCTCCTTATATAGGGGTGGCTAGGTATCCACTTAGGGCATACGTGGAGGCATATTCCAGGGAATATGCCTCCTCCCAAAATAGCAAACCAACCGGGGTGCTTTTCCCCCGCGTCACACAGGCAGAGGCCACGTGAGCCTCTGTGGCGCCTGCATCAGCCGACACGGGCGTCGTCACCTCTGTCGGCCACGCCTCGGTGGTCCTGTCCTTGTTTGCTTCGCTCATGTAGTGCATACCGGGGCTTCCTTTGACCAGCGAGATTCCTTCCTTCTCCTAGAAGCTTGCCATGACCCGGATCGTAGTCGATCCGGTCACACTTTTTCCTGCATACAAGTTAGATTTATCTATCCGACTCACTGCTTAAGTCGGCTGAGACTCTGTTAGGTGGACACCCCCTGGTCCGGCTTACCCCGAGATTCGGTCTGCCTTGAGGTAACTCAGCCAGCATTCGCTTTGACCTTGTCGTACCTCGGGTAACTCGGCCTTTATACCCCGGCGTGACCCTACCCGGGGGTATCCCCCAACATTAGTCCCCAAAGCTGGTGCGGTCTTAGCTGCCTTGGCTACTAAGGCCACATCTGGTTTAATTCCACCGAGCTTTGTGCTCCTTCTCCGAGTTTCCTCCTTATCTCGGATTCTTTGGATTTACTTCCCCTTGGCACGTTCCAAGTTTTTTCTCGCTGGCCGGGTTACCACCTTATCTCAGATCCCATGGGTTTACTTTCCCTTGGCACATTCCAAGTTTTCACTTGCTGGCTGGGTCACCACGTTCTTATCCGGATCGCTTTTCATTCTCTCGTACGCTTCCCCACGTGGAGGCTAATCATTAGGTTGCCTCATTTTAAGGGCCAGCCACAGTAACCGCTGCAGTAATTGTTAGTTATCACCGTGGCACACGTCACGTGTGGCATGCCTCCTTGTTAACCGCATCAATGCGTCACGTCATGGGATCAGCTACACCCTGTGGCCTTCTGTGTGGCTCGCTGCTGATTGGTCGATGCGGGCTATACACGGCCACACCGTGTGGCGCACCCGCATGGCAGGATCCCACTTCCCCCTCGAGGGAGTGGTTGAATAGTGGAGGGGCGCACCCCTTAGGTCTTTTCCGCCTTCCGCGCCCCTCTGCCTCTAGCTCTTCTTCTTCTTCATCTTCCCTGCGACAGCGCCGCCGCCACTACTTCTAGGTAGCAGTGCCGCCGCCGCACTGCTTCCCCACGCCTCTGCTTTGCCGTCACCACTGCGCACCTCCTCCGCCACGGGTCATTGTCAATCTAGGCCGTTACCCCCCACCACTACTAGCGACAGTGAGGGCAACAAACTGGAGATGACAACAGAGGAGCTTGTTGTTGCTGAGCAGGAGATGGAGGAGGACACCTCGACGGTGGACCACGGTGCGTGGGCTGGCTCCTGGGTCTGCCAAGACGACCTGGACTGGCTCTACCGCACCAGACGCATTCCTGCCGGCGTTATCGCATGCCTCGCCTCCGCCGAACTCGCCCCCTCACCCAATCCGGGTGAGTACGTTGTGTTCTTGTCCCACTTCCAGCGGGGGTTCGGTTTGCCGGTCAGCGATTTCTTCCATGATTGGTTAAGCACCTACGAACTCCAGCCGCACCACCTTCCTGCCAACGCAATTACTTCTCTTTCTGCTTTCGCCTCCACCATCGAAGGCTATGCCAGACTATGGCCCACGAAGGAGCTATGGATCCGGTTTTTCAGCCTTCGTCGTAATGTCATTCCGAACATTCAACTTGATCCAGAGGACAAGCAGCTCACTCATTTCGGAGCTGCGTCCATCTCACCCCGGAGGTTCTCTGTCTTTCCCCGAGTTACCGGGCTGGATTCCTGCAAAGGATGGGCCCGGACCTTCTTCTATGTTCGGAATGAAGGCACTGAAGAATTGATCCGGCTTCGCCCCTATGCTCCGGGTCCTCCTAACCCGGAGTTATGGGACGTTGTCCCCAAGAAGCCCACAGTCTTGGCCAACCAGGTCAATAAAAGGTTCAAGGAGCTGAAGGAGATCGGGTTGCGCAACAAGGACGCCATGATCACATTCCTCCGCAACCGGATCTCCCCTATCTAGAAGCGCACTCACAAGGTGTGCCACATGAGCTGGGGCCGCGACCCCAACCGGACCTCGTCCTTCGAGCTTAGAACACAGAAATCTACCGCCGGGTTAAGGCGCTCTTCACCACCCACAAGGACTTCTCCTGTGAGTGGACATGGGGAATTGAGCATTATTGCCGGGATAGGCTTCCTCCCATGGTAAGCTTCGTGCCACCAACTTTCTCCGAATTAAACCTTATGTCGGTTGTCGTTGTATTTTTAACTCAGTTGTCTTTTTTCTCCCTTAGCAATTCCTTCAGCAAACTATCGAGGATGGTACCGATCCCACCCTCAAATGTGCGCCTAACCGGGAAAGCTCGGACGAGGAAGAACGGGACCAGGAGATGTTCCTCCCAATGGCCGACACGACTAAGCGACCCACCGGTAAACTCTTCTATTAGCGATTGGCCCGATGATGAAGATGACTCGGATATCGAGGTGATGGAAGCTGTTAACGCTGTCCCCCTTTCTTATGCTTTTCCGGCATCAGCTAACCCTGGTGGGCAAATCCACGAGGACCCTCCCCTTGCTACGGGTGAACCTATTCTGGTAGCGCCGAAGAAGAGGCGTAGAGCTGCATCAAGTTCCTCCTACGGACCTTCTCAGCCCTCCAAAAGGCGAAAGAAGTCCGGGGACAAAACCGCCTCCAGGCCAGCAGGCAAGGCCCCAGCACGAAGGGCTCAGAAACCCAAGGAGTCCCTGACCTCGGATGCGTAGGCCTCTTTTCCCTCTGCAACTTATTCTTCCTTGCATTGTTTTAGTTTCTCTTCTGACAATATTTGATTCAGAAGTGCTGCGGTGGAGGTCCCCCAGAGTGGATCTAGCATCTCTTCACCGCTCCAACTTAGCCCTTCTCCCCCTCGTGACGACGAGTCACGCCCGCTGAGCCCTATTCCGGAGGGTTCAGCGGCTGCTCCGGGTTCCATCCCACCTCGTCAAGAGGGGGGCAACCTCGGAGCGGGGGAGACCACCTCGGAGCGGGGGTTCCATCCCACCTCGTCAAGAGGCGGCGACATCCACAACTTTGGCTTCGCCGCAACCAGCAACCACCAAGACTACCTCAGCACCAGCACCAGCACGAGCACCAGCAACCATTCCAGCACCAGCACCAACTCCGGCAGCGAGAACATCAGCAGCAGCAACAAGAGCACCAGCGCCAAGCTCCTCCGCCTCATCCGAGTCTTCTCAGTCTCAACGAGGAAGTACCCAGGCAGCTCCTAAGGGAAAATCTGCCGCCACCACTTCCTCCTCTTAGCAGCTCAAAGGCAAGAAATCCCCTGACGCCACTAGGGCAGCGTCCGTCGAGTCTGGACAGCGCACCCTCACGTCCATGCTTGCCAAGAAGCTTCCAGCACCGAAGGACGCCCCTGTCGAGCTAGCTAATGTGCAACAACTTGTTCTGCACACCAGCCCGTCCCTTGCTCAGGTTGAGAGGAGGGAGGCACATGCGAAGGGCTTGGTGGCGCCCCATATGCTCAGCGGTGAGCGATATCCTCCGACCTTGATCGAGTTTATGAACAACTAGAACAAGGCGGAGTTCGTCTACAATGACGATCTCCCGGAGAAGTTCGGTCCCGCCGAGTTCTCTGCTCAGATTAACATAGCCGCTAAGGCGATTAACCTCATGAGTCAGATGATGGAGGTACGTTACTTCACCTTTTCCTTAGCATGTACTAGCGATATAACCATTAGTCCCCAAGCCTCTGGGGAGTAACTTGTTACTCAGCCGGATGCTCCTTAGAAAACTAACGTAGCTCCTTGACTACTTCGAATATGCACACACCTAGAGCCGGGTTAAGTTCCACTTGGCCCGGATCTTGCACACTTCGAATATGCACACACCTAGAGCCGGGTTAAGTTCCACTTGGCCCGGATCTTGTACACTTCGAATATGCACACACGTAGAGCCGGGTTAAGTTCCACTTGGCCCGGATCTTGTACACTTCGAATATGCACACACCTAGAGCTGGGTTAAGTTCCACTTGTCTCGGATCTTGTACACTTCGAATATGCACAAGGCTTATGCTAAATTTTTTTACTCTTTTCAGGTGACCACCAACCGCCGGAGCACCGAGTTCCAGCGTCTCCTGGATACTCACAAAATGCTGCTCGCAAAGCACAATGCACATCTCGCCGAGCACGAGAAAAGGGGTAAGTTCTCTTCTTCACATTTTTCTGTTTTCCTTCATCCTTTTCTGCCGAACTAACCCATCCTTCAGTTTTCGCAGCTAGGGTGGAGGCTAAGAACAAGCTTATGAGGAAGAATTTGGATCAGATTAAGGGTAAGCTACTTTTGTCCGACCTTGTTTTGCTTTCTACCTCCTTTTCTCCTTGGCTCGGGAAACATTCATACCTCGGCTTTGCCGGGTTAACAAACTATTTCTGTATCACTGGAAGATAGTGTGCCCGTTCCTGATATGATGCTGCATTTTCTCGAACAAGCAGGGCAACATCAGGCCAAGCTCAAGAAGAAAGACGATGAGCTTTCCCTCCTCCGAACCAAGGATGATGAGATTGCCAAGTTAAAGGCAGAAATGAAGAAGATGAAAGCGTAGCACCAAACCGAGCTTGAAAAGGCTGGCCAGGACTACACCGAAGAGCATGAGCGCCTCAATCTCCAAATTTCCAAGGATCGAGAACTTCTCCAGGAGGCCGACGTCAAGCTTGAGTCGGCGAACGCTGAACTGGTGCAGCTCCGCAAAAGACGCGATGATTGTACCCAGGAATTGACCCGGATCCATAGCCACATTTTACGTAAGTTCCTTTTCCTTATCCGGCATGTTTCTCCGGGTTAACTCACATGTCTTTTCATTACTTGCTTCTCTTGTCCTGTTTTTAGGAAAATTTCCAGAGGGTACTCCCATTGCGAGCATCGCCGTTGCCAATTTCTGCCGAGATAGGGGTACTCCCGTCGCTCCTGACGGTGAAGACATTCCCTATGACATGGAGGACCTGTTGGTCAGCCTGTCATCTCGCGTGGAAATCATCAAGAACTATGGCAAGGATCTCCTTGACGTTGCAGTCCGAATCCTCAACACGTTCTGGCCTGGCGAAGACACTCCGGAGAGAATCACAATTCTCGCTGAAAAGCTGACGGAAATCGAGACCCAGCTCGACCTTTGGAGGGAGTCCGCTGGACGTGCTGTAGCTGACACCGTTCTTCACCACACACTCACGTGGTATGAGAAGATCGATCTCAACCTCCTGACGCGCCTGCGCACCGGATCCAAATGGACCAATGACCCGGAGTGCGTAGCTCGGCGCCAGGCTTGCGCCCATAGCCTCATTGAAATTGCTTCCATTCATGAATGGACTGAGGGTCCGAGCTTCCTGGAAGCCGCTGGTGACGAAGAGGTTGAGAATGTTGAAGATGGTTCGGACGAGGATGGAGAGGACGATGCCTCGGATATCAAAGATGGCAAAGATGACGCTGGACTTCCTCCTCCTGCCGCTCCTTAAGTGAAAACACTTGAAAACTTATCAGATCCCCGGTATGCCGGGTGGAATTGTATCCAGTACACATGTGATATTTTGCTACTAAATTTCTAATGCCAGATTTACTTGGGAGCAGTCCTCGAGTTTCACTTTCTTGTTCGTCCAATCTTTGGGCTTGGTTCGTGTCTACCTTGATTCGGTTTTACGACTTACGAATCCGAGCTTCAAAAATTGTTTTAACAATACTTAGAAACTTTAGGCTTAGCTCAAAATAATTCAGCATAATAATTTGAAAGTAAATACAAGGTTAGTCCGAAAAACAAACGTCGGCTCGATTAAGTTCTTTTCCTTAGTCGTTTTTCATGTGCTACGCAATTCCAAACTTGTTCTCTTGCTTGCCATGAAGCCAATTCTTGTTGGACAGCAGCAAGTCGAAGAGTTGGGTTTTTGGTGCTCACACACTACTAATCAGAGTTAAGTAGAACAAACTTACTCCAGCTGACGTATAAATAATGAAAAACAACAAATATTATTAAGGCAGTCCCCGAGTTACTACTCGAGGTGCCAACATTTCATTGATAGGCTCATTGCCGGCATACATACCGACATATGAGAAGACTCGGATACATACACTTCTCTGCTAAGTGTAGAAAGGACGAAGTAGAGCTACATTCCATGGATGCTTAGATTCCTCGCCGGACCTGTCCGCCTTGTTATTTTCCTGTGGCTTTGCATCGATAAGATAATAAGAATCATTGTGCAATGCTTTGCTCACAATGAACGGCCCTTCCCATGGGGGGATAACTTATGCATGCCAGCAGTACGTTGTACCAACCGGAGCACCAGATCGACTTCCTGGAAGACTCAGGGGCTTACTTTCCAGCTATGATAGCGTCGGAGATTTTGCTGATATATGGCGGATCTGGACAATACCAATTCTCTCGCTTCTTCCAGCAGATCAACATCATTTTGCCGGGCTTCTTACACTTCGGCTTCTGTGTATTGGGTGACCCTAGGCGAATCATGCTCTATGTCGGCTGGTAATACAGCTTCTGCCCCATATACCAGAAAAAATGGCGTATAGCCTATTGATCGATTCGGAGTAGTTCTTAAACTCCATAGTACCGCTGGTAGTTCTTCTATCCAGCACCCCGCTGATCTTTGCAGCGGCTCAATGAGCCGGGGTTTTATCCCGGATAATACCAATCCGTTGGATCTTTCCACTTGGCCGTTCGATGCAGGGTGGGCTACCGAGGCAACGTCCAGCCGGATCTTCTTATCCCGGCAGAATCGCGCGAATGATCCTTCAGCAAAATTTCTGCCATTATCAGTTATGATACTGTGAGGATAACCGTGTCTCAAGATAATGTCTTTGAGAAATGTTACGGCCGTAGCTCCATCACATTTTCTTATAGGCTTCACTTCAATCCATTTTGTAAACTTATCCACCATGACCAAAATGTGAGTCATATTCCCCCTTGCTGGTTTGAACGGGTCAACCATATCCAAACACCATACGGCAGATGGCCACGTGATTGGTATGGTTTTGAGTTCCGACGTAGGCATATATGTCTTGGTAGCATACCTCTGACAACCATTGCATTTTCTCACCAGATCTTCTGCTTGTTCTAAGGCGCTTGGCCAGTAGAATCCATGTCAGAAAGCTTTTGCCACCAAGGCTCGGTACGAGGCATGATGCCCGCACTCCCCTTGGTGTATATCTCGGAGGATGTCAAGCCCTTCTTCCGGGTCAACGCATCGCTGGAGGACATTGGTCACACTCCGTTTGTATAGCTCAGAATTGATGATTGTGTATGCCTTTGCTCTCCTCTGAGTTTGCCTGGATAACACCTCCTCAGTGGGTAATGTTCCATCTTTCAGGAATTGAAATATAGGCAGTGCCCAAGCTGGTATTGCTCGCCCAGGGAACACATCCTCATCAATTTCCATCTGATCCACCGGCATAACTTCAACCGGATCACACTGAGCAGTCCCCGGGTCCTGCGAGGCAGTCCCCGGGTTCATCGAGGCGTCCAGGTTCTGATGCGATCCCGGGTTTCATGACTACCTCCCATGTCAATGTCCATGGGCACAGCTCCGGATTCTGTATCTTTCGGGACATAGATTGAGTCGGTTCCTGGGGACGGCCTGATGGACGGTTTTCTGAGGTGTTCCAATGCTACACCCGGTGGAATTTCTTGTCGGGTTGATCCGAGCTTCGACAACATGTCGGAAGCCTCATTTTCCACCTAGGGTACATGGTGAAATTCACATCCTTCAAAGTAACCAGATATCTTCTGCACATGAAATCTATACAAAGCCATGTTTGGATCAAGGGCGTCCCACGATCCCAACACTTGCTGTATTACCAAATCCGAGTCGCCAAAGCATAGAATCCAACGTATCCCAATCTCTTTTGCCACTTTGAGCCCATGCACAAGTGCTTCATACTCAGCGACATTGTTCGATGCCACGAAATGGATCTGCAGCACACATTTCAGCTGGTCCTTCTTTGGTGAGGTAAGCAAAACTCCGGCGCCTAGCCTGGTTTTTGTTTTTGACCCATCAAAATGCATCCTCCAGTAGTTCGGATCTGGTGGCGGTGGTTCATATTGTACCTCGGCCTAGTCCACAAAAAAGTCGGCCATAGCCTGAGACTTGATTGCTTCTCTTTTGTCATATTGTGGCGCATAAGGAGCTAGTTCAATTTCCCATTTCGCAATTCTACCACTCGCATCTTTGTTACTCATTATCTCGGATATGGCAGCTTCACATATTACTTTGATGGGATGCTCCTCAAAGTAATACTTTAACTTCTTAGCTGCCATATAGACACCATACGCCACCTTTTGATAGTGTGGGTAGTTCTGCTTTGAGGCAGATGACACCTCTCTCAAGTAATATACTGGCCTTTGCACCGACTTACCCTCTTCGTTGTGCTCTACCACAATCACTGCACTTACAACTCAGTTGGTTGCGGCTATGTAGAGCAACATTGGCTCCTTTGATAGTGGAGAGGCTAACACTGGTGAAGTGGCTAACATCTTCTTTAAGTGGGCAAAGGCTTCATCGGCCTGTGGCGTCCAAATGAACTTATCTGACTTTTTCATGAGTTGGTAGAGAGGCAATGCCTTTTCTCCCAACCGACATACAAACCGACTTAACGATGCCAGGCAACCAGTGAACTTCTAGACATCGTTAAGACACTTTGGCAGTTCCATTCGTTCAATGGCCCGGATCTTAGTTGGATTAACTTCGATACCTCAGCTGGAGACGAGAAATCCGAGTAATTTTCTAGCCGGGACACCAAAGGTACATTTTTCTGGGTTAAACTTCATCCGGAACCTTCTTAGGTTCGCGAATGTCTGCCTTATGTCGTCAAGGAGCGTTTTGCTTTCCTTGGTCTTGATAACCACATCATCCACATACACTTGTACATTTTGACCTATTTGGTCGTGTAAACATTTCTGCATACATCTTTGGTACGTTGCCCCTGCATTACGTAAACCAAACGGCATGGTGCGATAGCAATAAGCCCCATACGGGGTGATAAATGCAGTCTTTATTTGATCATCCGGATTCAGAGGTATCTGGTGGAAACCAAAATATGCATCAATGAATGACAACAATTCACATCCAGCAGTTGAGTCTATGACCTAATCTATCGTTGGTAGTGGGAATGGATCTTTTGGACACGCCTTGTTCAGGTTCGTGTAATCGATACACATACGCCAAACCACCGCCACATTCGGATCATCTTTCTTCTTCTCCACCAGCACCGGATTAGATAGCCAATCCGGGTAAAGTACTTCCATGATAAATCCTGTTGCTAGTAACCGAGCTATCTCGTCTCTAATGACTTTTCTCCTATCTTCGGCGAAGCGGCGGAGAGGTTGCTTCACCGGCCTTGCTCCGGGTCTCACATTTAAAGAGTGCTTGGCCAACTCCCTCGGAACACCTTGCAAGTCCTGTGTGGACCAAGCAAAAATATCCCGATTCTCATGGAGGAAGTTGACGAGCTCGCTTTCCTATTTATCATTCAACCCGGCACCAATTGTTACGGTGTGCTCTAGGAACATATCATCAACAGGCACTTTCTTAGTATCCTTTGCGGCTTGGAATGAAACGCTACCATGCGTTATTCGGCCAAGATATATAGCCGCTGCGACCGAGCTAATGCCACCACCTCTTGGATTTTTCTTTTCTCTTGCGCAATCACAAGTGACTCGGCTAGGTTAGACCCGGCTGAGGCACACTCAATGGAACGTCGGAAATCTCCAGCAATGGTAATCACTCCGTTTGGCCCGGGCAACTTCATCTTCAAGTAACTGATGTGGCAACTTGCCATGAACTTGTTCAATGCTGGTCTTCCGAGTAACGCGTGATACGCGCTTTCCAAGTTCACCACCTCAAACTCCAGATTCTCAGTTCGACAATTATCTCTCGTGCCAAACAACACGTCAACCCAGACTTTGCCTATGGGCTCACAAGAAATGCCTGGTACAATACCATGGAAAGTTGTCCTTGTAGCCTGGAGCATGTTCTCCAAGATACCCAACTTGCGCATTGTATCCGCATACATGATGTTAATGCTACTGCCATTGTCAATCAGTACCTTGGAGAACCTCACATTGATGTTTGGCCCAATGAATGTCGGGTCCAGCACTAACGCATATGAGCCAGGACTCGGCATAAGCTTGGGATGATCTTTGATGTTCCAAGTGATTTCCTGGTCTAACCAAGGCATATACCTCGTCACTACGGGCATTACCGCATTGACCTCCATACGTCAGCGATGCAAGCTCTTCCTATCTGTTTCCTCAGTGGTAAACACACAGTAACTAAGATGATGCTCCCTGTACTCATTCCTCCCCTCATTTCCGGTTTACCTCTGATCCGGTTGATTCTGGTTTTCTACTTGATGCACTGCATCCCTTCTATCATGATTGTCATACCTCGTCGGAGGGGGAGGCAACATTAGCTGTTGCGTGTTTGCTCCGGAGAGCAACTGCTGCCGGGGTAACTCCTGCCAAGGTTGATCATTCCGGGGTGCCTGAGCATTCCCCGAACCACCTTGTTCAATCTTGCGCATCCACTCACATTGCCTCGTTGTATGACCCGCTGGGTTACTCGGATTCGGCGTGTGAAATTTACACAGCTGATCGAACATCGACTCATAAGTGTACCTTGGACGGTCCTTCTTTTCTTGCCACTGTTTCTTCTGCTCTGGCGTCCAAGTTTTCTTGCCATCATTCCTTGGTGTCCATTGTTGCCCTCCAGTTTTCTGACGTTGATTGCTCCCTGTTCCGGGCTGATCTTGATTCATAGCTGCAACTTGTTGCAAACTGTACCAGTGATCCGGCCTGTCATCTCTCCTTTTACCTCTGTAATCATTCCTCCGGGATGATCCGGCTCCATATCTCTGGTAGTACTCCTCATTGGACTCGTTTGATACGAGCCTAGGTTGAGTCAGATCACCTAGAGCATACGAATCAGCGATCCGGATCATTTCTACCAAAGTGGGTGGCATTTTCCTTTGCAACTTATGCCACGGTTCGCTTGCATATCTGCACCCCTGCGTAAACCATGCTATGGCATGTGACTCTATCACGCCCTCACACGAGTTTCGCACGGTACACCACCGGGTTAAGAACTCCCTATCCGTCTCGTTCGGTCTCTACTTAGACATAGCTAGGGTTTGTGGCCTATTTGGCCTCTGATACGTGCTTGAGAAATTGCTGATAAACATTTCCTCAAAATCAATCCAGCAGTTAATACTTCCGGGCGGCAAATTGTTCAACCATACCCTAGCTGGCCCCTCCAACATCTGGGGTACGTATCTCACAGCCCATCGCAAGTTACCTGTAGCAATTTTCACGGCTGTCGCATAGTTTATCAACCAATGCTCCGACTTAGTACTGCCGTCATACGTCTTCGTGCCTCTGGGTAACTGGAAGTTAGGTACCGGTGGCTCTTTCATGATCCAGGGTCCAAAACACGCAGGACCCGGAGGACCTTGACTTCCAATCTTCTCCGACCTATACAGCCGATCCAGTTTCAACCTGGCATCGTCCGGCAGGCTTTTCCCTGCTTCCCAATCTCAACCCTATCACATGATAGTCTGGCCTTGGGTATCCTGCATTCACCATTTCCGAATCTCCATCGTTATACCGATCTCGCTCTCGTGGCGCATCGCTCTATTGCATACCTCGGCCGGCACTTTGCTCTTGCCTTGGTATATTCCGCTGATGCGGTTGTCCTGCGGAGTTGCGCTGTCCGGCATTGCCATTAACAACGTTTCCTTGACTGGCATTGCCTTGGTCATGGTTGCCTTGGCCATCTTCACCTCGGCTTACACTCTGTCGATCGTCATTTCTTTGTACCTCTTTTTCCTTTCCTGCCCTTGTCGGGTCATACGGAACAATCTGCTTGTTTCTCCTGGCCGAGGTTACTACCTCTTCTCTCCTAGGACCACCATGAGGAGACGATGCGGCTCTAGCAGATTTCTCCGGGTTACCCACCGCCGAATGAACGATCTTGGAGGCCCTAGCTGTCTCCGGGTTAGCCCTGAGCAACTCCTCATTTTGCCTGTTCGCGATCTGAACCAACTCATTGACTCTATCTTGGTGTCTCTGACGGGCTTCACCCGTTAGACCCTCTAACTCGGACGCAGTTGCATCCGCTGCTCTGAGGTTTTCTGCCGGGGTACTATACTTCGGCAGCCCCACGGACAAACAGTTCTCTAACTCCTCAATCCTAGTATCACCCTCTTTGTTCATTTCACTCATGAGATTTCTCCCCTTCACTTTTGCAGAATCTACTTTATTTGCCTTTGCGTACTCACGTAGCGTCATGTTCAACGACTGCTGAGCCGCAGTAATCTTTTTTGCTCCCTCTAGAATTTTCTGCCTAGTTTCCTCTAGCTCGGCCTGTGCCTGAGCCGGATCTACCACTGCTGCTACCGCGTTTGCCAAGCTATCCATAGCTTCTCTCAATACATTCTCAGGCCTCTCTAGTGCAGGACCCCTACTTTTCCTCAGTGCCTTAGGTGTTACCTCCGGATCTGGTGCCGGATCCTTGCTTGCGCCTGCACCTGGTGCAGTCATCATCACCTCAGCACGGTCCGGGAAGCAAGTGATATGCGCCCCGCGAACCACACTAAGGGGTGGCTCCCCTGCCTCGACGACGTGCCGCGGATGAACGCATGATACGTCCACAGCAACGTAGACCTTGTGCGCACCGAGCTTGACGAAGAGGCCGTTGCGCGAAAGCGGGCGCATGCCGAAGCAGCCAACGTTGTCGCTGACGAAGTCCAGCGCTCCAAAGCGCTGAACAAACCCGGAGACGATGCGTTCGCCAGTGCCGATGACGTTTCCCGTCCGGATCTTCACCCCTGCTAGCACCTCTAGCCCCAAGGTGGGCGCCAACTATCGTGGTGGTGTCACGGCAGATGCCATGGATAGGCTAAAGGTGGGTACTAATAGCACTAGGGGAATCCAGGGAGGGATAGTGAGGTGATTCCCCACACAGAATGTTCGTATTCGATTCACTTCCAAGGTTACAAGTGCTCCTAAAGCTGTATTGGCGAGAGGAGGAAGAAGGAACTCCCTTACTCTCACCCAGAGTTAACCCCTACAAGACCTACTAGAGATTAACCCTTAGAACCTAAAACCAATCAGAATAGCCCAGCCCCTTCTACAGAGGCCCTAGCCCTCCTTATATAGGGGTGGCTAGGTCTCCACTTAGGGCATACGTGGAGGCATATTCCCTCCCAAAATAGCAAACCGACCGGGGTGCTCTTCCCCGCGTCACATAGGCAGAGGCCAGGTGAGCCTCTGCGGCGCCTGCGTCAGCCGACACGGGCGTCGTCACCTCTGTCGGCCATGCCTCGGTGGTCCTGCCCTTGTTCGATTCGCTCATGCAGTGCGTACCGGGGCTTCTTTTGACCAGCGAGATTCCTTCCTTCACCTAGAAGCTTGCAATGACCCGGATCGTAGTCGATCCGGTCACACCTGTTCCTGCATACAAGTTAGATTTATCTATCCGGATCACTGCTTAAGCCGGATGAGACTCGGTTAGGTGGACACCCCCTGGTCCGGGTCACCCCGAGATTCGGTCTGCCTTGAGGTAACTCGGCCAGCATTCGCTTTGACCTTGTCGTACCTCGGCTAACTCGGCCTTTATACCCCGGCGTGACCCTACCCGGGAGTATCCCCCAACAATCTAGCTTTGTCCCCGCGCATTACACGCGTGACCTCTTCAACAACCTTCAATCGTTTTGTCAAGGGACAAAGACCGTGGAAGAGTACTTCAAGGAAATGGAACTCAATTTGATCTGCGCCAACATTGATCAGCGCATGGAGCAAACTATGGCACGTTTCCTTATTGGCTTGAACCACCCAATCAAGCGCATCGTCGAGTTCCAAACATACAACACCATGGTTGAGCTTGTATACTTCACAACAAAGGCCAAACGTCAAGTGCAAGAGGA
This sequence comes from Avena insularis, assembly GCA_023614405.1. Lineage (NCBI taxonomy): Eukaryota > Viridiplantae > Streptophyta > Magnoliopsida > Poales > Poaceae > Avena > Avena insularis. Next base: position 277,606,215 of record CM042692.1, read on the forward strand.
TATCAAGTACAACAAGCCCAAGACGTACTTCACCTACAAGCAAGCGTCAACCGCTACACCAACAAATTTCAATGGAAGCTCCTCAAGTACCTCCAAGCCTTCCTTCAAGCCCACACTTCCTCAAGGAAAACTGCCCCCAAGTGGCAAAGAAGCAAAGAGTGACACACCTTTCAACGGTGACTGCTACAAGTGTGGAGGCAAAGGACACAAGTCGGCTGAATGTGGAAGCAAGAAAGTATTGTTCATCCACGACAATGGCGAAGAAGAGTACTTGAGTGAAGATGAATTTGATGCCCGAGTCAAGGAAGCAATGGCAAAGCAAATAGTGGAAGATGACCAAGAACTCCTCATGTGTGAACATGACACAAGTCCGTCGCTTGTCGTCACAAGGATCTTGACCACTCAAGCACAAGAGCATAAAGACCAACACTCAAATATCTTCCAAACACGAGTCGGCATCAATGGAAATCTATCAAGGGGATCATCGTTGGTGGGAGTTTCCACAACCTTGCTAGCACCAAGTTGTGTGAGAAGCTCAACCTCACCCTCCACCTGCACAAGCACTCCTACCACGTGCAATGGCTAAGTGACCAAGGGTCCGTGAAGATCAAGCATACCATATCGGTCTCCTTCGCCATTGGTCCTTACAAAGACAAAGTGGAGTGCGATGTGGTTATGACAGTTTGCCACATGCTTCTTGGTCGACCGTGGAAATTTGACAAGGATGCTCTACATGATGGTCGCACCAATGTATACACCTTCAACGTCTAAACAAGTCATGTGTTTTGCAACCGATGACTCCTAGCCAAACAATTGCGGACAATGCAAAGGCTTTAGCAAGGGTGCAAAGCACAACACCTACCTGTGAGAAGAGCGGTGAGCAAGAGGACCACTTCATAGTGAGTGAGAGCCACAAGCCAAACTCGAGTGGAAAAACTAAGAGTGTTCTCCTTGCCACCAAAAGTGAGATGAGAGAAGTGCGGAAGAACCCATCTGTCTTGCACTACGTCCTCATTTGCAAGGGCCTAGCTCAAGGAACTAATGAAGTAACCAATGTTCCTCCATCTTTGTTGATTGTCTTGCAGGAATTCAAGGATGTGTTTCCCGAAGATCTTCCACATGGACTACCTCCCCTTCGTGGAATTGAGCATCACATTAACCTCATCCCCGGCGCACCCCTTCCAAACCGCGCCACCTACCGCACGAACCCGAAGGCTACAAAGGAGATCGAACGTCAAATCAACCAACTCATCTCCAAAGGTTTTATCCAAGTTAGCACTAGGCTAAGTGCGGTACCCGTGATTGTTGTCCCAAAAACGGATGATATGTTACGGTTATGCATGGACTGCTGTCCAATCAATGTTATCACCGTGCGTTATCGACATCCTATACCACGTCTCGATGACATGCTTGATGAGTTATGTGGAGCCACTATTTTTTCGAAAATTGATCTTCGTAGTGGTTACCATCAAATACGCATGGCGGAAGGTGATGAGTGGAAAACCGCCTTCAAGACCAAACTAGGTCTATATGAATGGTTGGTCATACCCTTTGGCTTATCTAATGCCCCATCCACCTTCATGCGCCTTATGAATCATATCTTGCGTTCTCTCATTGGAAAAAGTGTTGTTGTCTATTTCGATGATATACTTGTGTATAGCAAGTCACTTGAGGACCATGTGACACATGCCAAGGAAGTTTTGCAAATCCTTCGACATGAAAAGCTTTATGCTAATCTTCCCAAGTGTACTTTTGCTAAAGACAAGTTGATTTTACTTGGATTTGTCATTTCTTCAAAGGGAATTGAAGTTGATGTTTCCAAGGTCAAAGACATACGAGATTGGCCCATCCCAACAAATGTGAGTGAACTCCGAAGTTTTCATGGTTTGGCCGGTTTCTATCGTCGCGTTGTGAAAGACTTTTCAACCATTGCTTGTCCTCTCAACGAGTTGACGAAAAAGAATGTCACCTTCCTATGGGGAAAAGCTCAACAAAAAGCTTTTTTTGATGAACTTAAAAAGAGGCTCACCGAAGCACCTATTCTTGCATTACCGGATTTCACAAAAACTTTTGAGATAGAGTGTGACGCTAGTGCTATTGGCATTAGTGGAGTCCTTACGCAAAACGGACGTCCTATAACCTACCATAGCGAGAAACTTGATGGTGCTCGCCTTAACTATCCGATTTATGACAAAGAGCTTTTTTCCTTAGTTCGTGTCCTTCAAGTTTGGCAACACTACCGATGGCCCAAAGAATTTATCATACATTCCGACCATGAGTCGTTGAAATATATCAAAGGCCAAGCCAACTTGAGTAAGAGACACGCTAAGTGGGTTGAGTTCATGGAGTCTTTTCCATACATTGTCAAGTATAAGAAGGGCAAAGATAATGTAGTTGCGGACGCTTTGTCTCGCAAGCACACAAGCCTTCTTACGAGGCTCGAAATCAACGTGTTGTGTCTTGAGGAAATAAAATCTTTGTATGCTTCTAGCCCGTTCTTTGAACCAATTTTCGCAAAGTGCTCCATTAACAAAGGAGTTGATGATTTCTATTTGCATGAGGGCTTTCTCTTTAAACAAAAGAAGCTTTGCATTCTGAAATCGTCGCTCCAACTTTTGCTTCTCCAAGAATCTCATGGTGGAGGTCTCATGGGTCACTTTGGCCGTGACAAGACATTGGACATGCTATCCACTCACTACCATGGAGATGTTCAAGATGGCAACCATGAAGAGTCGAGGACAACTCTTTCCCAAGGGGGGGAGCTGATGCAGCCCGTCCTACGGACGCTCCTACATCTACACGACCAAGTCCCTTAAGTGGACCAATGACCCGTGCCCGAGCCAAGCTCCTTCAAGCTAAGGTGAATTCGCTCCTTGGCTCATGTGACTTCGATACATCCTTGGATGGCTTACTACTTCATGCCAATACCTTATGAATCATCACATATGAACCCCATGAAGAAATGCCAAGAGAAGGAGCCAAGCCAGCACGAACCGGAGTCCCAGGCCAAACCAGCGCCAGGATCGGTGGACCGGACTCCGCGCCGGAACTTCCGGCACACGCCCCGGTGAACCGGACCCAGGACCGGAATTTCCGGCACACGCCAGAACCGACCGGCGCACGCCGAAACGCTAGTATGTATGCCATTTCGGTGGCCAACCAGAACGACCGGCGCGAACCAGAAATTCCAGCGCCTAGTCCAGCGTGACCAGACTTATCGCCAGAACGCCTCCAATCTCAAGTCAACTAGGGTTTGATGCCCGAGGATATTCCTTATTTTGTCCAGTTTTACCCTTTTATGCCCAAACTACCCCTGTTTAAGTGGCTGGCTTACAAATATCCCCCACACCCCTTTGTAAGGCTTAGGCATGATATTTGGAATTAGTGGAAACCCCTTGTGGATCTATCTAGTTCTTGCCTCATGCTCCTTTGACAAAGGAGCACCAAATATCACAAACCTCGTTGGAGTTTGCAACGTGCCTCCGCATTATACAAGGCCTAGGCATCGGAGACCCTTTGCCTAGACGTTAAGATCTCACCGAGTCTCCCATCTCGCCGTGCTAGTTCGAGAGAGAGATCCCCACCCGACGCTGATCCTAGGGATTGCGACAGACCTGTAGCCGCCGGCGTGAGCAATTGGCTTGTATCATGTCTTCATGGTGTGTGTGTGTTCATCGTGTTCTTTGTGTGTGAGTTCGCGGTTTCGCTCTCTCCCTCATCCCCACACCTCCTCCGCCTCGATTTCAAGGGATCCGTGAAAGATCAGGCCACCCTCGAGGTTAGCCCTCAACACAATGCTCGGAAGCCCGCTGCTCCTGCTACTAGTTCGGGTTCCAATATGTCGACTACGTGTACTCGTGATGTGGTGTGCCATACTTGTGGAGGTAGAGGGCACTACAAGAAGGATTGTCCAAACAACAAGGTTATATTTGTCAACGAACAAGGTGAAGTTGAGAGTGGAGATGAAGCTTCTGATGATGATATTGATGATGGCGAGGATGGTGCTGATGCATATCCTGAGCATGCGCCAACTATTGTCGTATCTTCACGTATACTTAGTGTGCAACCGGTTGAGGAATCCCAGCGTTGCAACTTGTTCCAAACAAAATCTCTAGTTGGACCTAATAAAGCTTGCAAGGTAATTATTTATGGAGGTAGCTGCAGAAATCTTGCAAGTAAGGAATTATGTGCCAAGCTGAATTTGACATATTTTCCTCATCTGAAGCCATACTACATACAATGGTTGAGCAACAATGGTGAGATAAAGGTAAATCATATGGTACGTGTGAATTTTCAAATACGGTCATACAAAGATTCTATTGATTTTGACGTGGTTCCTATGACTGTTTGTCATCTTCTATTGGGTCGGCCTTGGCTTTATGATTGCCATGTGCAACACAATGGCCGAGCCAATACGTATCATTTGGAATTAAAAGGGAAGAAGAATACTATACATCCAATGACACCACAAGATATTGTGAATGATTCTCGCCAGAAGATACAGGTGAATTTGAAGGAAGATCCTATAGCTCAGCGTGATTGTGTGACAGCTGTTCCTGATGTAGTCCAGCCTAAATTGAGTGATATAACGAAAAGTGAGAGAGTGCTTGGTCTATTGATATTAGCCACCAAGGAAGATATGAGACAATTTCATGAGGATCCTATAGCCATGGCACTTGTGCTCATGTATAAGGGCGAGATATTGGTTTGTAACAACATGACCCCTGTTTATCTTGGTGTCTCTTCTGCTTTGCAGGATTTTGGGGATGTGTTTCTAGAAGATGTACTCACAGGCTTTCCTCCATTGCGTGGTATAGAACACCAAGTTGATTTGATTCCTGGTGCAACACTTCCGAACCGTGCACCCTATAGGACTAATCCCGAAGAAACTAAGGAAATACAGAAGCAAGTATAAGCGTTGCTGGATAAAGGGTACATTCGTGTTTCTCTTAGCCCTTGTGATGTTCCTGTTATTTTAGTGCCTAAGAAAGATGGTACATGGCGCATGTGTGTAGATTGTAGAGCGATTAATAACATCACTATTCGATATCGTCATCCTATTCCACGATAGAGGATATGCTAGATGAATTGAGTGATGCTGCTGTTTTCTCTAAAATTGACTTGCGTAGTGGTTATCATCAAATTAGGATGAAAGAAGGGGATGAGTGGAAAACTGCTTTCAAAATGAAATTTGGCTTGTATGAGTGGTTAGTCATGCCGTTTGGTCTTACTAATGCATCTCGTACATGCATGCGATTGATGAATCATGTTTTGCGAGATTTTATTGGTCGTTTTGTGGTTGTTTACTTTGATGATATACTTATATACAACCACACCAAAACTGAACATTGCACTCATATTCGACAAGTTTTGCAAGTATTGCGTAGTAATCAACTGTATGCTAATCTTGAGAAGTGCACATTTGCAAAAGATAAGGTCATATTCCTAGGATTTGTTGTATCTAAGAATGGGGTAGAGGTAGATCAATCTAAAATTGAATCAATTCAGAATTGGCCTACTCCCATGAATGTAAGTCAAGTGCGTAGTTTCCACGTCTTAGCTGGTTTCTATAGGCACTTTGTGAAAGATTTTTGCCGCATTGTTGCACCTTTGAATGATTTGACAAAGAAAGGTGTTCCTTTTGTATGGGGCACGGCCCAAGACATTGCATTTGATACATTGAAACATTTGCTTACTTCTGCACCATTACTTGCATTTCCTGATTTTTCGAAGCAATTTGAAGTTAAATGTGATGCTAGTGGTATAGGCATTGGTGGCGTTTTGATGCAAGAGGGTCGGCCTATAGCTTATTTTTCTGAGAAATTCACTGGTGCTCGTTTGAACTATTCTATCTATAATAAAGAATTGTATGCACTTGTTAGAGTACTTGTGGTTTGGCAACATTATTTGTGGCCAAAGGAATTCATCATACATTCTGATGATGAAGCATTGAAATACTTGAAAGCTCAATCAAACTTGCATAGAAGATTATTTAAATGGGTTGAGTTCATTGAGTCTTTTCCTTACATCATTAATTATAAGAAGGGAAAAGAGAATGTTGTTGCTGATGCTCTATCTAGGAAGAACATGCTATTAACCAATCTTGATGTTAAAATTCCTGGATTAGAAGCTATTTGTTCACTTTATGCAACTGACCATGATTTTGCTGAACCATATCGTTTGCGTGCTCTTAGAAACACTTGGGATAAGTATCATATACATGATGGATATTTGTTTCGAGCTAATAAACTATGTATTCTAGAATTGTCATTGCGTTTGTTCTTAGTGCAGGAATCACATGTTGGTGGTTTGATGGGTCACTTTGGGCGTGAGAAGACGTTTCTCATGCTTGTTGATCACTTTTATTGGCCCAAGATGAGGCGTGATGTGTACAGATTTGTGAGCCGATGTAGTACATGCCACAAGTCGAAATTCAAACTGAAGCCTCACGGTTTGTATACACCTCTCTCTGCACCGACTACTCCATGGGAAGACAATAGTATGGATTTTGTGCTAGGTCTACCTAAAACTCAGAGAGTTCATGATTCTATATTTGTGGTAGTGGATAGGTTCTCTAAGATAGCTCACTTTATTGCCTGCCACAAAAGCAACGATGCGTCGTATGTTGCTAACCTGTTTTCAGGGACATCGTGAGATTACTTTTGGAAGTGGAGTACCTAAGACGATTGTTTCTGACCGTGATGTGAAGTTCATGAGCTACTTTTGGAAGACCTTATGGGGAAAGCTAAGTACGAAGCTGTTGTTCAGTACTACATGTCATCCCCAAACAGATGGTCAAACGGAGGTGGTGAATCGAACATTGTCACATTTGCTTAGGACTATGATAAAAAAGTATCTGCGGGAGTGGGAAGAGTGTTTGCCACATGTTGAGTTTGCTTACAACAGGGCGGTGCATTCAACTACTCAACTTTGTCCTTTTGAGGTGGTGTATGGCTTCAAGCCATTGACGCCACTTGATATGTTGCCTCTACCATTACATGAGAGAGTTGATATGGAGGCATCAAAACGTGCTGATTATGTGAAGAAAATACATGAGAAGACTCGAGAGGCTATTGAGAAGAAAGGCAAGAACATTGCTGCTGCAAGGAATCAAGCAAGGAAGGAAGTGTTGTTCAATCCTGGAGACATGGTTTGGGTGCATCTGTGCAAGGACAGATTTCCATTACTTCGCAAGTCTAAGTTGAAGCCACGTGGTGCTGGTCCTTACAAGGTGCTATCCAAAATTAATGATAATTCCTACTCGGTTGACATACCTATTGAGGAGTTTGGTGGAGCTAGCAATAGATTCAACGTTGCTGATTTGTCACCATACGATGGAGAAGACCTTGGAGCGTCGAGGTCGACGCCTTTTGAAGGAGGGAGATGATGAGGAAATCCCTACAGTTACACCTACCCCAATTCCTATTGATGATGTTCCAATTGAAAAGAAAGATCAATCCAATGAGATAAGGATTGGACCAATCACAAGAGCTCGTGCTAAGCTACTAGAACAACAGGTAAACTTGTTTCTTAATTAACCTGGTGTTTTAATTAATGAGAATTTTATACTACCTAAGTCTTTGAATTATTGCATGATCAGGTACTTAGGAGAAGAAGGTGTAGCACGAAGCGAGGAGCTAATCGAACAAGGCGTGCTGATCAATGAAGAATGCGCAAGGGAGGAGAGGGAGGAAGCGCAAGGAGCTGTCCAAGACGAAGATCAACAATCAGAGGGACTTCTCTGCCGCGGCAAAAAAAGCACCTGTTTTCTGCCACGGCAGGAAACCGAGTCTGACTATGCCACGGCAGGCTGCCGCGACAGAGATTCTGCCTGAAATTCTGCCATGACAGAGACCTGAGGCAGAACTCCTTTGTAGGTCGGTTTGTACCCTAGTTGGGTGGGACCAACTCGGATCCCACCTTTGGCCGCCGCCTCCCGGACCCTTAAATAGATGGGGGCGCACTAGCTTTAGTTTATAGACCATGTTAAAATTATTTTGGAGTTGTTTCTTTTATAGAACCTCTGGAATTACCCTGTGATCGAATTCTACCAATTGCAATTGAGTGTGATCTGTTGTTCCACTAGGAATTAGTAGATTGCATACTACCATTCGTGGTCGACGGCTACGTGCTCAAGAGCGTGGTGTTGTGAATATCCTACATGGTTCGAGAGCTGTTGCATTGGCATCAGGGATCGAGTAGGGAGTTCATAGCTACAGGCTAGTTATCTATCATCCACCATCACCATCGACAAGTGCTTTCTAAGAAGATCGGGCCACCCCATATCAAAACTTCCCCAACCTTAGGCTTTTGCAAGCCCTTCAAATCATTGTGGTGGCGGGAAAAGTTAGAACTCCAGTTCGCAAATTGAGTTGATATATTACTAGTGGATTCTCGGAGGTTCAAAGAGAGGCTATGCATCCTCTCCATAGTCCCTCCAAGTTCTTGGAAGTCTTAGTATGTATCGAACCATGTTGATGGCTGCTCCTCTTGATAAGGAACTTATTGCTCCTCTTATTGGTCCTCATCCTCGTCCAGAATCTCCTCCTCCGGTTGGTGTTGCTCAACCTGCAAGTCATATAGCAAACGTCCTTCCTCGATAGAGAACAGACCATTAGGCAAAGGAGCGGGGTAGATACGCCGAACTCTAGAAATATGCAGGTAATAAACACCACCTCTCCTAGTGAGCATTCCACATGCTTTTAAAGTAGAGAAACTGACACGTCGCTAACATAGCAAAGGTTGCAACTCACCTAGGTCGATGCCTAGGGCATTGGCAAGCACGGCGATGACGCCTCCACCTATGATTGGTCCTTGGCTTTAGGAGGATTGGTGATCCAGGTAGCACACAAGGATTGTGCCCAAGTTGAGCGACAAGTTGCAGTTGTTGAAAGCAGCCTTTGCAAGGACTAAGATGTCCTCCTCATTGAGTCTCATGAACTCATTACATGCCTGCCAGGTGTTCGCAATAACATAGAACAAGTAGAGAAGTGCAGGATATTGAATATTCTTCCCCTTGCTCACTCTCGAAGTGAAGCTCATTCTATTGTAATATTGTTCAGGGGAAGGGTCTAAGCCAGTATAGGATGCGCACAAATCATTATCATTATTGTTTGGAAAATTAAAACATGCGAACCATTCATCTAGTGTTAAAGTGTAGTTGTTGTTCATGAGCCGAAAAGAAATCCGGTCCTCTGCATGCCATAATTTAACGGTGCTTTGCAAGGAGCTTAGGAATTCAATGGTTAACCGATGATAGGTAGGAACATCATTGAACACAAAATTTTGCAAGGCAACCCTATTTCAAAGTAAATGGAAGTCATTGGAAATACCGAGTTGTTTTAATATAATGGGGCAAGCCCACTTGGTTGCCTTCACCTCTTGGTTCTTGATAATGTCGAAGCGATCACGTTGGAGCTCAGTCCTGAAACGTATCCCCATGCGTTCTTGAGTGACAGCCCGAGAAGCGCTAGCGGCAGCACAAGCATGAGTTTGGCTCCTTGTGTTCATCATCTAAAAATAACATGGCAAAATAGAACTTTTTGATCCAACAATAATAGGCATAACATATTCCTCATTATATCACACACAAGAATCCCTTCAAAATAATAATCTAGGCAAGAGAATCATAGTTCATAGTAAGTCTCACCCTAGATTGATAATGACCATAGATCAAATATGAATTTGCAAAAAGTAATTGGAGGATCGAAGGAGAAACATACCGTAGATCACTTGTGTGTGAGGAAATCGAACGAAATTGAGTAGAAATGAAGATCTCTTGAGGTTTTGAGAGAGTTTGGAGGTAGAAGAAAGAAAAATGATTGAAGTTTTGGGGTTGGAAGTACCTCCCGCGGCGTTTTTGTGGTCAAACACAACTATACGGTCGGAACTATATGGCTAAAACATTGTGTTCCCGCTGTATACTTGGCCCGCTGTCAAAATTTTAGGGTTTCCACCTGGCGGCACAGCTATATGGCCGGAACTATACGGCCGGAACAATTTGTTCCTACCGTATAGTTGGTTGTCAAACCGTTAGTACTTATGAACTTTTTGTATGAAAGCATCGATATCTATACGACCGGAGCTATACAGCCGGAATTTTTATTCCCAACGTATAGTTGGTCGTTAAAACATTAGTACTTATGAAAGAAAAATTGTTGATGGCACAAATATCTATACGGCCAGAGCTATACGGCCGGAATTTGTATTCCCACCGTATAACTGGTCATTAAACTCTCTGTACCCATCAAAAAATTTCCATTTCTTCGAGAATTACTTCTTATAATGAAATATAGCGAAATACCTTGTTTTCTGACAGAAAGTTGACTGTTAAAATTATCGACCAACAACAGCATGTGTTGGGGGATACCCTCGGGTAGGATCACGCTGGGGTATAAAGGCCGAGTTAACCAAGGTATGGCACGGTTAAAGCAAGTGTTGGCCGGGTCTCCTGAAGGCAGGCCTAATTACGGGGCACCCGGCCTGGCGGGTATCCACCTGACACTAACTAGTCCAACATAAAATATATGTCGGCTATACTTGATTTGCCATGTATGCAGGTACCCTCGTAGCCGGGTTAGCCAAGAGCTAGCTAAGTTACCACTTGGCTTCCAAGAGAAGGAAGGAATCTCTCGCTGGTCAAAAGGTGGCCTCTGTCCACTGTAGCATGAGCGAAGTAAGCATAGGGAAGGACCAGCAGGGCGTGGCCGACAAAGGTGATGCGGGCACTGTCGGCTGACGCAGTCCATGTCTGGTGACGCCAAAAGATGAGGAGCTCACAGAGGGTTATATCCATAGTCCAGACTAGCCGTTTAAAGTGAATAAAGAGACATCTAGCTTTAACCAAAGGTCTTATTCGAGGAATATGCCTCCATGTATGCCCTAACTTTGTAACCTGGGTTCCCCTATATAAGGAGGACCAGGGCCTCCTTAGAAGGGGATCGATCATTCGGTCTAGGAAGAACTCTGGAGCATTGTAGTTGGGGGTAAGAGAACTAGTCTCCTTCTCACAAATAGCTCAAGGAGCCCTTGTAATCCACCATTGATAGAGTGAAAATACAAACATCTGTGTGTGGAATCACCACACTATCCCTCCCTGGATTCCTCTAGTGCTCATTGGCCCCATCTTTAGCCTATCCATGGCGTCTATCATGCCACCACCACGACAGGTGGCACCCACCGTGGGGCTAGCGGCGCTAGCAGGGGTACAAATCTGGACAGGAAACATCTTCGGCACCGGCGAGTGCGTCGTCTCCGGGCTCGTTCAGCGCTTTGGAGCGTTGGACTACGTCAGCGACAACACGGGGAGCTTAGATGGAACCCTCCTCCGCGCAACAGCCTCTTTATCAAGCTTGGCACGCACAAGATGTACGTCTGTATCGACGAGTCCTGTGTTTACCCGTGGCACATCATCGAGGGAGGCGAACCACCTCTCAGTGCGGCTCCCAGCTAGCAGTGCCGAGGTCATGATGACAACGCTAGACACAGGAGCGAGCAAGGATCCGGCGCCAGAGCCGGAGGCAACGCCAAAGCAGGCAAGGTCTAGGTTTCCTCCACTGGAGAGGCCAGAGAATGTATTGCAGCAGGCAATAGATAGCTTAGAAACACCCATAGTGCCAGTAGTGGATCCAGCTCAGGCATAGGCCGAGTTAGAGGAAACTAGGCAAAAGATGCTAGCTGGTGCGAAAAAAGTAGCGGAGTTGCAGCAGTCACTGAACATTACCCCGCGGGAGTATGCAAAGGAAAACCACATAGATGGACTGGAAATCCGAGGTAGAAACCTAATTACTGAGATCTACAAGGAATATGTGCCTAGGACGGGTCAGACATCAACCATAGTCACAGGAGTGCTGGAAAGGTACAATACCCCGGCAAAGAACCTCAGGGCCGCCAACGTGGTTGTGTCCGAGTTAGAGGGCTTAACTAGAGAATCCATAGAAAGGCAACATGAGAGAGTTAACCATTTGTTAAAAGTAGCGTGTCAGTAGAACGAAGAGATTAACAAAGCAAACCCGCAGCAACCCGAAGCATCACGTGTGGTTTATTCTGCAAGGAATAACCTAGCCAAATCTATTGGAGCAATGGCGTCCCCAGGTCACGACCCTAGGAGAGAGGAAGTAGTAACCTTGGGGAGATGAGATAAACATACCAGTAAGGGCAGGGAAAGGAAAAGCAGTACAAGTTGATGAGGATCGACACAGTGCTAGCCGAGGTGAAGCTGGCCGAGGTAACCACGAGCAGGCAGTGTTGGTTAGAGGAACATTGTCAATGGTAATGCCAGACAACATAATCTGGCGGAAACAGGGCAAAACGTGCCTCGGCAACATCAGCAACAGTATGCACCACGGCGGGAGAGAAGTGCAGGCCAAGCAATGCAACTGCAAAATGCTTAGGCCAGATACAATGATGGTTATTCAGCAATGGTAGACAACGGATTCCAGAGACCAGAGCACCATGTGATTGGATCAAGATTGGGAAGCAGGAACCTGCAGCCGGATGACGCAACGCTGAAGCTGGACCGAGTTTATAGATCGGAGATGATCGAGGTGCAGGGCACTCCAGGTCCGACATGGTTTGGACCTCGGATCATGAGAGAACCACCAGTACCAAACTTCAATTGGCCAGAGGAACAAAGACCTACGATGGCAGCACCAAGCCAGAGGACTAGCTCATTGACTATGCAACGGTAGTTAAAACCGCAACGGGAAATTTGAGATGGGCAGTGAGATATGCACCCCAGATGTTGGAAGGACCTGCAAGGGTTTGGCTGAACAACTTGCCACCAGGAAGCATCAAATGTTGGCTGGATTTTGAGGAACTATTAGTCATCAACTTCTCAAGTACCTACAAGAGACCAAACAGGCCACAGACTTTAGCACTATGCAGGCAAAGACCAAATGAGCCAGACCGAGATTTTCTGACTCGGTGGTGCAACATGCGCAATTCATGTGAAGGGGTAATTGAATCACAAGGAATTGTGTGGTTAGCCCAAGGTTGTAGATATGGGAATATGTTGTGGCAAAGATTGCAGCGAAATATGCTAACCACCTTGGCTGAGACAATCTGGATCGTAGATTTGTATGCTTTGGGTGACCCAATGCAACCTCGGTTAATCCCAAGCGAGTCCAATGAGGAGTACTACAACAGAGATGGTTCTAGGTCATCCAGGGGGAATGGTTTCCGAGGTAAAAGAAGAGATGATCGTCTGGATTACCGGTACAGCTCGTAGCAAGTGGCCGCTGTGGATCGAGATCATCCCAATGCCCGCGCAAGCCAGCGCCAGAAAATTGGAGGGCAACAGTGGCAACAAAAGAGTGAGGGTAAGAAGCCTTGGACCCCGGAACAGAAGAAATAGTGGGAGGAAAGAAAGGACTATCCGAGGTACACATTCGAGTCTATGCTGGATCTGCCATGCAAGTTCCATACGCCAAGTCCAAATAGTTCGGCAAACCACATGACCCGGCAATGTGAATGGATGAGGAAGTTTGAGCAAGGTAGTTCGGGGAATGCTCATGCACCTCGGCATGATGCACCTCGTCAGGACGGACCTCGGAATGAAGCACCTTAGCAACAATTGCTCACTAGGGGAAATGGACAGCAGGTGATATTGCATCCACCTCCATCGAGGTATGAGAATCAGGAAAGGAGGGATGATGTGCATCAAGTGAATAACCAGCAACAACAAGACCAAGGGTATCACGTCAATGAGGGAAGAAACGAGTAGAGAGAACATCATGAAAGTTACTGTGTGTTTACCATAGAAGAGACTGATAGGAAGAGTTTGCAGCGCCGGCATATGGAGGTAAATGCGGTAATGCCAGCCATAGTGAGGTATATGCCCTGGTCGGATCAGGAGATTACTTGGACCATCAAGGATCATCCAAAGCTTATGCCAAGAATAGGGACCTATGCATTGGTACTGGATCCGATGTTCGTTGGCCCGAATATCAACGTAAAGTTCTCCAAGGTGCTGCTAGACAACGGAAGTAGCATTAACATAATGTACAAGGATACCATGCACAAGTTGGGGATATCAGAGAATATGCTCCAGGTAAGAAGGACCACGTTCCATGGCATCATGCCGGGTATTTCCCTTGAGCCAATTGGTAAGGTCCGGGTTGATGTGTTGTTCGGGACAAGAGACAGTTGCTGGACTGAGAACTTGGAGTTTGAGGTGGTGAACTTGGAGAGCACATATCACGCATTACTCAGCAAGCCTGCTCTGAGCAAATTTATGGCAAGTACTCATGTCGGTTACTTGAAGATGAAGATACCCGGAACAAGGGGGGTGATTACCATAGCTGGGGACTTCAGGCGTTCCATCGAATGTGCTTCCACCAGATCTAACCTGGTCGAATCACTCGTGATCGCTCAGGAGAAGAGGAAAATTATGGAAGCGGCTGCACTGGCTCAGTCCACGCAGCAACACATGCCGTCTTTGAGTAACCCGCATGGGGGCGTTTCATTTCAAGCGACGAAAGATACAAAGAAGGTGCATGTTGATGATCAGTTTCCGGAGCACACCGTAACTATAGTGCAGAGTTAAGCGACAAATAGGAAAGCGAGCTCATCAATTTCCTCCATGAGAATCGGGATATCTTTGCTTGGTCTACACAGGACCTAGAAGGTGTGCCGAGGGAGTTGTCCAAGCACTCTTTGAATGTGAGACCCAGGGCAAAGCCGGTGAAGCAACCCCTCCGCCGCTTCGCCGAAGACAAGAGGAAAGCCATTGGAGATGAGGTAGCTTGGATCCTTGCAGCCGGATTTATTATGGAAGTGCTTTACCCGGATTGGCTATCTAATCTGGTGCTTGTGGAGAAAATGAAGGATTATTCGAATGTGGCAGTGGTATGGCGCATGTGTATCCATTACACGAACCTGAATAAGGCGTGACCAAAAGATCCATTCCCGCTGCCAAGGATAGATCAGGTCATAGATTCAACTGCTTGGTGTGAGTTGTTGTCATTCATAGATGCATACTCTGGTTTCCACCAGATACCCCTGAATCCTGATGATCAAATAAAGACTGCATTTATCACCCTGTATGGGGCTTATTGCTATCGCAATGTGACATTCGGGTTATGTAATGCAAGAGAAACGTACCAACGATGCACGCAGAAATGTTTACATGACCAAATAGGTCGGAATGTGCAAGTTTATGTGGACGATCTGGTGATAAAAACCAAGGAAAGATAGATGCTCCTTGAAGATATCCGACAAAAATTCGCGAACCTAAGGAGGTTCCAGATGAAGCTTAACTCGGAAACATCTACCTTTGGTGTGCCAGCAGGGAAATTACTTGGATTCCTTGTATCCAGCCGAGGTATCGAAACCAATCCCACAAAAATCTGAGCCATTGAGAAAATGGAACTGCTGAAGTGCCTTAATGTTGTGCAGAAGTTCATAGGTTGCCTGGCATCGTTAAGCCGGTTTGTAAGTCAGCTAGGAGAGAAGGCATTGCCCCTCTACCAGTTAAAAAAAGGCAGATAAGTTTACATGGACACTACAAGCTGATAACGCGTTCCGGGAGTTAAAAAAGATGTTATCCTCTGCACCAATACTAGCTACGCCACTACCCAAGGAGCCAATGTTGCTCCATATAGCCGCGTCAAACCGAGTTGTAAGTGCAGTAATAGTAGTGGAACACGATGACGAAGGAAAGTCGATGCGAAGGCCGGTGTATTACTTGAGCAGGGTACTATCTGCTTCAAAATAGAATTACCCTCACTATCAGAAGATGGTTTATGGTGTATATATGTCGGCTAAGAAACTCAAACACTACTTTGAGGAGCACCCCATCAAGGTGGTGTGTGAAGCACCCATATCTGAAATTATGGGAAACAAAGATGCTGGCGGCCAAAAATTGCAAAATGGGCAATTGAATTAGCCCCGTACGCACCGCAATTTGATAAAAGGGATGCGATCAAGTCACAAGCAGTGGCGGATTTCTTTGTGGATTTGGCCGAGATGCAGTATGAACCACCTCTGCCGGACTCAAATTATTGGCGGATGCATTTTGACGGATCAAAGCTAAAGGAAGGACTAGGTGCCGCTGTAGTGCTTACCTTGCCCAAGAAGGACCAGTTGAAATACGTCCTCCAGATCCATTTCAGCGCATCAAACAATGTCGCCGAGTATGAAGCACTTGTGCATGGGCTTAAGGTAGCAAAGGAGGTAGGCATACATCAGATACTGTGTGTTGGGGATTCGGATTTGGTGGTAGAGCAAGTGTCTGGCAACTGGGATGCTTTGGACGCAAACATGGCACTTTACAAATTTTACGTCCAGAAGATAAGTGGTTTCTTTGAGGGTGTGAATTTCATCACGTACCCCGGATTGAAAATGAGGCACCTGATTTATTATCCAACTTGGGGTCATCTCGGTAGCCAATCCCGCCTGACGTTGCATTGGAACACTTGAGAAAACCATCAATTACACCATCACCAAAATCCGAATCAATTTATATCCTAGCCATCTCCGGATCAGAAGCTACTTCTATGGAAATAGACTGCAGAAGCACTTTAGCAAACCCGAGGACTGCCTCAATAGACCCGGGGACTGCCTCGCATAAACCGAGGACTGTTCATCTTAATCCGATCGGATTTATGTCGGTGGATGCAATGGAAGTTGATGCGGATCTTTTCCCCATCCGAGCTATACCTACACTGGCAAAGCCAATATTTGAATTCCTAAAAGAGGGAATTTTTCCAGATAATGAGATACTATAAAGGCAAGTCCAGAGAAGAGAAAAGGCACACACTATCATCAATGCTGAGCTATACAAAAGAAGTGTAATCACTGTGCTGCAGCGATGCGTAGACCTGGAAGAAGGGCTGGACATACTCCGAGATATCCATCACTAGGAATGTGGTCATCATGCATCCTCCAGAGCATTAGTGGCAAAGGCTTTCCGGCATGGATTTTATTGGCCAAGTGCCCTGGAATAAGCAGGGAATCTGGTGAGAAAATGCAATGGTTATCAAAGATATGCCATAAAAACCCACATGCCAATGTCAGAACTCAAAATCATCCCCATTACCTGGCCATTTGCTATGTGGTGCCTGGATATGGTCGGACCATTTAAGCCGGCAAGGGGAGGTATGACCCACATCTTAGTCATAGTGGAGAAATTCACCAAATGGATTGAAGTTAAGCCAATAAGGAAATGTGATGGGGAAAAACTAGTAACGTTCCTCAAAGATAAAATCTTGAGATATGGCTATCCCCATAGTATCATAACTGATAATGTCACAAATTTTGCTAAAGGAGCATTTGCGAGGTTCTGCCGAGAAAAGAAGATCCGGCTAGATGTTCCTCTATAGCCCACCCCACATCGAATGGACAAGTGGAAAGATCCAACAAACTAGTATTGTCCGGGATAAAACCCCGGCTCATTGAGCCGCTACAAATATCAACGAGGTGCTGGATAAAAGAACTACCAGCAGTACTATGGAGTTTAAGAACAACTCCGAATCGATCAACGGGCTATACGCCATTTTTTCTAGTATATGGGGAAGAAGTTGTACTACCAACCGACATAGAGCATGATTTGCCAAGACTCACCCAATACATAGAAGCCGAAGTGCGTGAGGCCCAGCAAAACGATGTTGATCTGCTGGAAGAAAAGCGAGAGAACTGGCCTTGTCCAGATCCGCCATATATCAGCAAAACCTCCGACGCTACCATAGCCGGAAAGTAAACCACCGAGTCTTCTGAGAAGGTGATCTTGTACTCCGGCTGGTGAAATGCACTACCGGCATGCATAAGTTATCTCCTCCATGGGAAGCACCTTTCATTGTAAGCAAAGCTTTGCACAATGATTCCTACTATCTTATCAACGCACAATCACTAGAGAAGAACAAGGGAGACAAGTCTGGAGAGGAATATAAGCATCCATGGAATGTAGCTCTACTTCGTCCATTTTACACCTGACAAAGAGGTGAATGTATCCTAGTTACTCATATGTCGGTATGTATGTCGGCAATGAGCTGACCAATGAAACCTCAGCACCCCTAGCAGAAACTAGGGGACTGCCTTAATAATTGTCTTTCCTATCCTTATTTTTTTATATGTCGGCTGGCTTAAATTGCTTATACCTTCGCCAGATTAGTAATGTGTGAGCACCAAAAACCTAACTCTTCGAATTTGCTGTTGTCCAACAAGAATTGGCTTCATAGCAAGCAAGAGAACAAGTTTGGAATCGCAAAGCAGATGAAAAACGACTAATGAAAGGAAAGTAATCGAGCCGATGTTTGTTATTCGGACTAACCCTGTATTTACTTTATCTATTTTGTGTCGGATTATTTTGACCTAATCTCAAAGTTTCAAGTATTGTTAAGTCAATTTTTTGAACCTCGCACTCGTAAGTCAAAAACTGAATCAAGGTAGATGCGAGCCGAGTCATAAAGGAGCAGCAGTTTGGAACAAGAAAAGGAAACTCGGGGACTTCGCCCACGTTAATCCGTTATTAAAAACTTAGTAGAAAAACGAAACCAATTATAGTAGAACAAACCATTGTGCATAGATACAATTGCACCCGGCATACCGAGGATCTCATGAATATTGTTCAAGTGTTTAATAGCTCAAGGAGCAGCAGCTGGAGCCGAATCATCGGTCGAGGGAGGAGGTACTTTGGTATCGGTACGCGGCGATCTAGTCCCGACCTCATCTTAGGGGTTAGCTTCCTCATCCTCCAGGTCTTCAGCATCATCGCCAAGCTCGGAGGCTTCCTCCTCGTCTTCTTCACCCTCCGTACCCTCAGACACATAGCCATAATCAACTGCGTCAATGTAGCTTGCACCCTCGTTCCAGCTATGGCAGAAGGCATATTGGATAAGCTTGTTGGCACAGGCCTTGCATTGAGAAATGCACTCCGAATCATTGGACCACTTATATCTAGTGCGTAGATGACCAAGCAAGCCCAAGTTCAGCTCTTCATACCAAGAGAGAAAGAAGTTTAGTGCCGTATCAGCTGCGGCTCGCACTGCAGATTCCCACCACAGGTGCACCTGGGTCTCACACTCCATTAGCTTTTCGAAAAAAGCAGTGCTTTCTTTAGGAGTGGGCTCAGTGGGCCACAGAGCGTTGAACATCCGAACTGCCGCCGGCATAATGTTTGTGCCATAGTTCTTCATAATTTCAATGCGGGCAGCAAGGCTCACCAATAGATCCTCCATGTCATAAGAAATAGACCTGGCAGCAAGAGCAGTTGGAATACCCCGCTGCAGGCGAGACATATCCACAACAGCAGAAGCAAGAGAGTCACTTTCTAGGAACTTTCCTGTGAGCAGAACGGAAACTATCAATAAGGAAACGCACATGACCTAGAGAAACAAACGTCGGTAGAAGGAAAAGAACTCATGAGCGATGTGGCTGAGAATCCGAGTTAGCTCGTTATGCACATCGCATTTCTGGCCTGGAGCTTCTCGTATTCGGAGGTCACCGACTTAAGTTTTATGTCGGCTTCCTACAGCAGGTCATTGTTCTTGGAGATCTGGGTCTTCAGGCGCTCTTTCTCCTCGGAGAAATCCTGGTAAGCCTTGTCTAGCTTGGATTTGTGCAGATCCTTGAGCTTATGGATTTCGGCGTTCAGCCGAGTAATTTCAGTGTCCTTGAGGCGTAGTTGAGCAATTTCATCATCCTTTTTCTTCAGCTCGGCCTAGTGTTTCCCTACTTGTTCGAGAAAGTGAGTCATCATGTCAGGGATGGGCACGCTCTCTTGAAGTCTAACTAAAATAATAGGTTGACCCGGCAGACCCGAGGTATAAATATCCGCCGAGTCAAGGAATGAGCATGTAGTGACTAAGTGAACAAGATAAGTTACCTTGGATCTTAGCCAAGTTCTTGCGCATGATGACATTCTCAGCCTTGGCCTCAGCTACATAATACGGATAGTAAGTTAGTACGGACGGCAAGTAACTCGAAGAAACGAAAATGCGAAGGTATTAGGCATAGAAATTTACCTTTCTTCTGGTGATCAACCAACAACTTCCCGTATCTGGCACGAAGATCTTTGTATGAGTCCAGCAGGCGCTGGAACTCAACAGTTCGGTGGTTGGTGGTGATCTGAAACCAGCCAATGTTAGTGCAGAAATAGGAAGAGAGATATTCGAAGTCTATGAGATCTAGGCCAAGTGGAACTTAACCCGGCTCTAGATGTGTGGATATTCAAAGTCTACAAGATCTGGGCCAAGTGGAACATAACCCGGCTCTAGGTGTGTGTGGATATTCGAAGTCTACAAGATATGGGCCAAGTGGAACTTAACCCGGCTCTAGGTGTGTGGATATTCGAAGTCTACAAGATCCGGGCCAAGTGGAACTTAACCCGGCTCTAGGTGTGTGGATATTCGAAGTATACAAGATCCAGGCCAAGTGGAACTTAACCCGACTCTAGGTGTGTGGATATTGAAAGTCTACATGATCCGGGCCAAGTGGAACTTAACCCGGCTCTAGGTATGTGGATATTCGAAGTCTACAAGATCCGGGCCAAGTGGAACTTAACCCGGCTCTAGGTGTTTGAATATTTGAAAATACTAAGGACTTGCACTAATTCTCTAAGAGCATCCGACCGAGTAAAGAATTACTCCCCCGTAGGCTCGGGGACTAGTGGGAATATCAGTAAGTACTTGCATATAAAAGGCATAATAGAAAAGGGTTTACCTCCATCATCCGGCCAGCGAGGGAGATGGCCTTGGTAGCGGAGTTCATATGAGCGCTGAACTCAGCCGAACCAAACTTCTCTGGCAGATCATTCTGCGGGTTGATAAACTCGGCGTCATTCCAATTATTGACGTACTCAATGAGCACCGGGCTATAACCCTCCCTGCTGGGCGACTGGATCGTCACCAAGCCCCTAGCATGGGCCTCACGCCTCGCGGACTGAGCGACAGCTGGACTAGTATGCATGGTTAGTTGCTTGCTACTCTCTGATCCGGCAGTAGGAGGGCCGGAAGTTGAATCCTTGGCTGGCTTGGTGGCCTTCTTGCTTTTGCCTGATGATTTTCGCTGCTGCAGAAGAGTTGAGGCTGTCGCTAGAGATTGGGCTTGAGAGGCCGGCTGAAATATGTCTTTGATAGACACAGTTGATCCGGAGGCAGCAGTTGAAGACTTCTTCTTGGAAGTTGGCTTTGCTGTGGCTGATTTTGGTGTTGTTGGTGTTGATGTTGTTGTTTTTGGTGTTACTGCTGGTGCTGCTGGTGTTACTACTGGTGCTGGTACTGGGGCTACTGGTGCTGGTGGTGTTGATGCTGGTGCCGATGAAACGGGAGAAACTGGAACAGAAGAAGATGGTGTCTAGGGTGGTGTCGATGAAGCTGGCACCTCAGAGGTAGGCGATTGCGATGGAGCAGATAAACTGGGGAGATCCGGCATTGTCATATCCTCGGCAGCTCCACTGCCCCCGCATCGACCATGCCCCCCTCATGGTGAGGTAGGCTCTGATCTAGCGTTGCCGCGGAATCCTGTTGGATAGGACTCAGCGGACGAACATCATCGTCGCAGGGGGGAGATGGGCTGCTCTGGATGGGAGAGGAAATGCTAGGGCCACTCTAGGGAATAACCCTGGGAGTGCTGCAGAAACGTAAAACTAAAAATCAAAGGGAGAAACAAAGGCAAGTAAAAGGCAAAAGCAAAAGGGGCAATACCCGAAAATAAGCAAGGAAATAAAAGTGACCTACTCATCCGAGGTGGGGGGTTACCAGGGTTTGGGCATTCTTCGGACGGTGATCTTGGCCACAGGCTTGGCCGGACCCTTGACCCCGGATTTCTTCTATCACTTCTTGGGCGGGGGCGCCTCCGAAGCTGCGGCCGAGGTAGCCGGACGCTTCTAGGAGGGGGCAGGAGCCGGATCATCCATGGCAAGGGGAGGAACCTCGTGGACCTGACCGACCGGGTTAGCTGAATATTCGGAGGTAACAGGAAATGCGTAAGAGATGGGCACCGGATCAAGTACTTCCATAACCTCAACATCAGAGTCATCATCATCCGGCCAATCCCTTAGAGAAGAGGCCTTACTAGAGGTTCGCTTGGTGCTGTCCGGAGTAGGCAAGAACCTCTTCGAGTCAGGCTCCTCCGTGTCCGGCTCTGCGTGGTCCGCCACCCATTTGAGGGTTGGCTCTGCCATCCTCAACTGTCTGCTGGAGAAACATCTGAGTGCAAAAGGACTGAATGGTTAAGTTAGGACGATATCCAACATACCGCAAGACTCAGAAAGAATGCAAGGAGAAGAACATACCTTAGGAGGCAAGTTGGCCTAGGTGAAGGGTGTAAGCCCCCACTTCCACGCCTCGGAGTACTCCTTATCTATCTTAAAATGGCCTTAACCTAACGAAACACCTCAGAGTTGTTAAGATCGAAGGAGGAGGTCCGGTTGGGGTCAACGGGGCCGCTAAAATGGCAGATCTTTTGGGAGCGCTTTTGCAGGGGAGAAACCCGGCTGCGGACGAAAGTGATCATGACATCCTTGCTCCACGGCCCCAACTTGACCAGCTCTTTGATCCGCCTATCAACCTGATTCGCCAGGGAAGTAGGCCGCTTCAAGATCTTCTCCGGCAGAGAAGTATCCAAAACACCCATCTTGAAGGGGAGCAGCCGGATCAAGTCTTCATCTGAGTTGTTCCGGACAAAGAAGAAGGTCTGGGCCCATCATTTGCAAAATTCAAGGCCAGTAACCTAGGGAAAGGCGGATTTCTTGCGGGGAGAGACTGAAGCTCCACCGCACTGGGTCAGATGTTTATCGGCAGGAGCGAGATGTTTATTTGGGACAATGTTTTTATTAAAACCAAAGAACTTGATCCATAGTTCTTTGGCGGGCCAGAGGCCGACATATCCCTCTATGATAGAGGCAAAAGAGGAAAGGGAAGTGATGCCGTTGGCTGGAAGATGGTGCGACTGAAGCTAATAGGTGGTAATTAAATCATGGAAGAAATCGAAGACAGGTAAGCCGAAGCCGCGCTGAAAGTGGGAGAGAAAGACGACGAACTCGCCTGGGTTTGGAGAAGGGCCGATTTCCTCGACGGCGAGGTGGTAGGGGACACCCGCAGGGATGTGGTGGGTCACATAGAGTAAGTCGAGATCGTCCTGGTAGATGAACGCGCCCGTCTAGGCGCCATGCTCGTGAGCCTCATCTTCCTCCTCCTCCTCAACAACAATGGTGGCCTCCATCTCTACCATGGCTAGATCAAGTTCTTCGAGGAAGTAATCGGAGAAGGAATAGCCGGCGGTGGGGAACTTGGAGCTGCAGGGACCCGTGACGGAAAGCCTATGCAGAAGCGGTGGCGCGGTCGCGAAGGAGCGGCAATGCACGGTAGCGGTGGCGCAACGCTAAGGCAGAAGCAGCGCTGGCGGTGGCGTCGCTATGGAGAAGAAAGGGGCAAAGGGAAGCGGTGCGTGCAAAGTGGGGGAACTTCCCCAAGAGCCGCCCATGTCCCCTATTTAACCGCACCTCAGAGGCGCGTAGTGGGATCGAGCGCTGCGGCACAACCGGACGGTGTGGCCGTGTATTTTCCAAATCGGCCAATCAGCATCACGCCACACCAAGGGCCACAAGGAGTAGAGGATCCCACGACGCGATGTTATGATATAGATAACGAGGGCCTGCCGCGACGTGATACGTGCAGTAGTTATTCCTGACAATCAATACAGTAACCGGCGGAGTAAAATGGCGCGACCCTTAAAATGAGGCAAAGTGATGATTACCCTCCACGTAGGACGTGGGGAAGCGTATGAGAGAAGGAAAGGTAAACCGGTTACATGGACAATCACACGACCAATGAGGAGTAACTCGGACTGGGTCAAGGGAACGTCAAACCAAAGAGACCGGGTTAAGGGATAACTCGGCACAGAAAGTGCTGATCTGGATAATTGGAACCTGTTGTGGGCTTAACAGCTGAAGTTGCTAAGACCGCGCCATCTTCAGCGACTAATTTTGGGGGATACCCCGGGTAGGGTCACGTCACGGTATAAAGGCCGAGTTAGCTGAGGTACGACACGGCCAAAGCAAGTGTTGTCCGTGTCTCCTCAAGGCAGGCCATATTATGGGGCAACCCGGCCTAGCGGGTATTCACCTAACACTCACCCGGCCGACATAAAATAAATGTCGGCTATACTTGATTTTCCATGTATGCAGGTACCCTCGTAGCCGGGTTTGCCAAGTGCTAGCCGGGTTACCACTTGGCCTCCAAGAGAAGGAAGGAATCTCCCGCTGGTCAAAAGGTGGCCTCTGTCCACTATAGCGTGAGCGAAGTGAGTAGAGGGAAGGACCAGTGGGGCGTGGCCGACAAAGGTGACGCGGGCAGTGTCGGCTGACGCAGTCCATGTCTAGTGACGCCAAAAGACGAGGAGCTCAGAGAGGGTTATGTCCATAGTCCGGACTAGCAGTTTAAAGTGAATAAAGAGGCATCTAGCTTTAACCAAAGGGCATATTCGAGGAATATGCCTCCACGTATGCCCTAGCTTTGTAACCTGGTTTCCCCTATATAAGGAGGACCAGTGCCTCCTTACAAGGGGATCGAGCATTCAGTCTAGGAAGAACTCTAGAGTATTGTAGTGGGGGGTAAGGGAACTAGTCTCCTTCTCACAAACAACTCAAGGATCCCTTGTAATCCACCATTAATAGAGTGAAAATACAAACATCTGTCTGTGGAATCACCACACTATCCCTCCCTGGATTCCTCTAGTGCTCATTGGCCCCATCTTTAGGCTATCCATGGCACCTGTTGTGCCACCACCATGACCACATGTATATAACAGGATTTTTAGTACTACCAAACTTCTTCTCCACAACTAGAGTTTTCTAGAACTCTTTAATAAACATAAACTTAAACTAAAACTTAAAAACTTTACTAAAACATTTATTTCACATGGGTTGCCTCCCATGCAGCGCTCTTTTATGGTCAATAGCTTGACCTTGATGTTGCTCACTTAGGCCAGATGAGTGGAACACCCACTCCAAAATAGTTGGCCTTCAAAGTGATGGCCTCCTTTTCATCATGCTTGGCTTTCTTATTCCTAGGGAAATGAATAAAAAAAGGATGCCGCGAAGGCAATTGAAGCTTCACGTTCCCTTCATGGAGATTAATGAAAGCCTTAATAGTTCTTAAGAAAGGACGACCTAATATAATAGGAGCAATAGCATCTTCAGGCATGTTAACAATAACAAAATCAATAAGAGCAGGATAACCTTTAATGTAAACTAAAGCATTCTCCTTAATTCCTACAGCTCGTTTGTAGGTAGAATCTGCAAAATGTAGTTTTAACTCAGTGATTTCAAAAGAGCCAAGATTTGACTTATCAAAAAGACTCTTTGGAATTGTTGAAATGCTTGCACCTAGATCACAAAGTGTATCTGTCTCATTGGTCCCAATTTTAGTCTTAATAGTAGGCTCAAATATATCATCTAACTTAACAGGTATTTTTTAGCAATTTACTTATATTCTTCTTCAAGATCACGTACCTTTTAGCAAGTGTTGATACATGGCTTCATCATTTTCTTCACTCACCGGAATCTTAATGTTGATACTTTTTACAAGATCTTAAATGGTGTAACTTGGTGAGGGAGTGTTACTATAATCATGTTCTTCAGGCTCCTCCCTTTGGATTCTCATCATTTTGAGGTCCTCAACAGGATTGGGCTCAGCTTTGCCTGCAAATTTAGCTAGAATGAGAGTTTGACTCTCGGTTATGTTACCTAGCTATGCCTCAACAATCCTCGTCCTTTGTTGGAGGGCCTGCAAATCATTCCTCAAACTTAAATCTTGGTTAGATAATTTACCAAGCATAGCATCATGGTTCTCCGTTATTTTAACAAGAATATTGTTTTGCTCATTTTGTGAGTCTATGAAAGATTTAAGTGTTTCTTGGAGACTACCATTACTTGGCCCCATATTATTAGATTTACCTGCAGGATTACAATAGTGTTTTTGAAAATTAGGACTATAATTTTTCTTCCAAGAAGCGTTATAATCATTACGAGCAATGAAGTCTACTTCTTGAATATTAGTTTCTGGGATAGATCTTACCTAGGTTTCCTTACCTTTTACGGCTAATATGAGCTCATCCAGTTTAGCATTGAGTTCTTCATTTTCTTGTGGTGAGATGGAGTTCACCTTCTTCATGTTTTATCTTTCCACATGCCATTGGTCATGGTTGTCTTGCATATTGTCTAGCAGTTGCTTTGCTTCGGTAATATGTTTTACCCATAAATAGTCCTCCAGTTGCAGTATCAAGCATAGACTTAGACATAGGATTAAGAGCATTATAAAATAAATGGAGGATTAACCAGTCTTCCATCCCATGGCTGGGAAGTTTCTTAAGCTAGTGGCTCATGCTCTTCCTGTCTAAAACTAGTAATATTAGATCTAGTTGCATAGTCTTTGAAGGTGGGAAAAATTTAGTCATAAATAAAGAAGTACATCCCACCCATGATGTAATAGTATTTTTAGGCAAAGCTAGCAACCATTCTTTTGCTTTTCCTTAAAGAGAGAAAGGAAATAAGCGCAATTTGACCGCATCGGGGTCAACATCTTTTATGCGCATCATATCATATATTTTAGTGAAAGTATTCAAGTGTATACCTGCATCCTCAACAGCAGAGCCTCCAAATTGATTCTGTTGAACCAAGCTTAAATAATGGGCCTTAATTTCATAGTCATCAGGAGAAATTGCTGGCTGAGTAATATGAGTACGCAAATAACCATTATTGGGAGTTGCAAACTCCCCAAGCTTCTTTTCAGCCATATCTCCTATGTTTTTGTGTGTTCTTAGACATAGACTTATGATAAAAATAAAAATGAGAATTTAAAGACTAACTATTTTTTTTGTTTTTCAAATAAAGACTAAAAGCAAACTAACAAAATTAAAAACAAGAAGAAAAACTAGCAAGGTTCCTACTAACCTCACCAGGGTAGCTATTTCTTCCCCGACAACGACGCTGAAAAAGGGTTGATACCTTTGATCCAGATTACGGATGTAGTATAGATCTTTTTCCCTTATAGACCTAGGTTTATCGAATCCTCGGGAAGCGGAAGCGTAGTGAAGTTACTTTAACGGACCTTTAGGATTTTTAGAATTCCTTTTGTGTTTTTACCGAACCAAGTGTTTGTGTCTTTTTGTTGTTGTCGATGATGGAGAGAGACGGCCTAGGGCATTCGGTTTCACCAGTAGGTGTGCAAAACATGTGATGGGAATAAAAGATAAAAATAAACTATGCATGTAATTGTTAGAGCAAGATAAATTATATGTGGGCAGTGCATCCATAATTGCTATTGCCTCCGCAACCGCTTATAGAAAAACCTACTAGTCTCATCCATAGAAGAAAGAGAACTAATGATATGCATAGTGATGTTACCGTTGATCCCAAGTAAATCCTGCACATACAGCCGTACTACCCCTTCTATCACTGGGTTCCCAACCTGCAGATTAGTCATTACTCATACTCCCTATACCTGGCTCAATCCTCGGGGTTTTGGGGACCTGACAAGTCCTTAGATTGAGGCAAGAGAGGATACAATAATCATCATGATGAAGCCCATCCTATGGACGCTCCTACATCTACACCACCAAGTCCCCCAAGTGGACCGATGACCCGTGCCCGAGCCAAGCTCCTTCAAGCTAAGGTGAATTCGCTCCTCTCATCATGTGACTTTGACATACACTTGGATGGCTTCCTACTTCATACCACTACTCTGTGCATCATCAGGTATGAAACCCCACTGCGTCGACCCACGAGCCCTGAAGCTGCACCTGTCCTGAAGCTGCCTGAGTCGGAGTGTCTGCCCGAATCTAGTCGGAGTGTCCATCACGACTTAGCCGGAGTGTCCATCCTGCCCAGCCCTAACCTGGCGTGGACATTGAGAAGGCCATTTTGGACAGTACACGGACACTACCCGGAGTGTCCGTCCACCCCGGACTGGCCGATCAACTTGACCCGGACTATACGGCCTGAAGATGGGCCTGCGAGCCTTAGTTGGGCCATGTGGCCCATGTACCCCTCTACTTCGCCCAGAACTCTACTTTAATGGCTGAATTACCCCTGAACTTGTGGTTGGCCTATATATAGCCCCCACCTCCATTGTAAACCCTAGGCATGATATTTGGAATTAGTGGAAACCCCTTGTGGATCTATCTAGTTCTTGCCTCATGCTCCTTTTACAAAGGAGCACCAAATATCCCAAACCTCGTTGGAGTTTGCATCGTGCCTCCGCATTGTATAAGGCCTAGGCATCAGAGTCCCTTTTCCTAGACATCAAGATCTCACCGAGTCTCCCATCTCGCCATGTCGATTCAAGAGAGAGTCCTCCGCCCGTCCCCGATCCAAGGGATTGCGCCGGGCCGGTCAACGCCGGCGTGAGCTATTGGTGTGTATCATGGTTTTGCGTGTGTGTGTTCATCACGTTCTTCTTTCTCCCCTCCTTTCCCCGCACTCCATCCTTGATTTGAGTGGGATTCGTGAAAGATCGGGCCACCCCAGAGGTTTGCCCTCAAAATATTCGTATCAAGAGCTTCGTTGCTCACGAATTCCCCCACAAATTTTTCTTCTATCCACCAAAAATTCAAAAATCCCCAAAAAAGAGCCCCATATTTGCCTTTGGATTGATCTCTTGATTTGGAGTGTTATTTGTGGTTTTGACCCGACCAAACCTTGTCTTAGGAGTTGGTCCAGCTTTATCCCGTGTTTTCCCAACCCGATTTGGCCAGTTTTTCACGGATTTGAGGCCTTAAGGAGAGGATTTCTGCTCAAGAACATGAGCAGGAAACCCGCACCGGAGTGTCCGGACCGATTCGACCGGAGTGTCCGCCTCGACCGGAGTGTCTGGCCTGAACGGAGTGTCCGGCTGTGATGTAGCCCGACCTTCGGTCGTTGCCACATCATGGTCTCCAACTTATGCCAAGTCGTCATGGACTCCAAAGGTGAATCTATTCCTCTATGCGATCTCACTTCCAACCTCATTGAATGGTATACTACTTCATACTCCATCATGTATTCATGATAGGTTCATATCGACAAGTACGGAGGCATGGGAGGAAGCCTGCAGCACCAAGCCCGACAAGACGGAGGCTTGGAAGAAAAGACGGAAGAAGCAGCAGCTGGAGCACAGGAGCCTCCGGCCTACGCACACCGGAGTCTCTGGGCTACAGACCCCGGAGTCTCCCGACCCATCTCTGGACCCATCTCCGGACCGACCCCCAGATCAAGCTCGAGAACACTCTATCTGCCACTCCGGAGATAACACCGGAGACAGACCGGAGTCTCCAGCCAAGACCGGAGTCTCCGGACCACCACACCGGAGTCTCCGGCCTGAGCATATGGGCCTGTGCGCCGCCAGCTAGGCCTTTGGCCCATGTACCCCTTAGTCCGCCCAGACTTTGCCATTTTATTACTAAAGTACCCTTGAACTAGTGGCTGGCCTATATATAGTGCCCCCACCCTCTCATGTAACCTTAGGCATAGATGATAGACTAAAGGAAACCCCCTTGGTGGAATCTCTAGTTTTGCCTC
The DNA here is from genome assembly GCA_023614405.1 of Avena insularis. NCBI lineage: Eukaryota > Viridiplantae > Streptophyta > Magnoliopsida > Poales > Poaceae > Avena > Avena insularis. The sequence goes on from CM042692.1 coordinate 277,635,709, forward strand.
ATCCCCTTCTACCAAAGGGGATCGACTATCGTCACCACCTCGTTGGAGTTTGCATCGTGCCTCCCTCGTTGTACAAGGCCTTGGCATCGGTGTCCCTTTGCCAAGACATCAAGACCATCTCCAAGGTGTTCTTCCCTCTCTGCGTGGGATCGAGGGAGCACGTTGACCGATCTCACCTTGTGAAGATTCTATCGGACCGGTGGCCACCGGTGAGAGAAATCGGCCTTGTATCGTGTGAGTTTTGTGTGTGTTGATCATGTTCTTCGTGAGGTGTGCGTCCGCTCTGCTACCTTCTCCCTTTCCCCTCGCTTTCCCATCGATTTGACCACGAGATCCGTGAAAATTGGGCCACCCACGGGGTTACCCCATAACATCTGGTATCAGCAGCTTTTGGTTGCAACGGATTTCTCCTCGATTTGGTATTTTTCCCCATAAATTCGAAAATTCCACCAAAAACAGCCCCAATTCGTGTTTTGGATTGATCTGTGATTTGAGTTTGTTTTGGTAGGTTTTGATCCATGGATTACTTGCTAAACTTGTTGATCTACATTCCCCTGCGTTCCCATGGCCTAATTCCTTGATTTCCCCCACCAATTTGGTATTTTGGTTCGAGGTTTTCCGCCAAAATCGTGTCCTAGACGAGTTCTCCATGTCCTGGAACCTCCGGACTGGAGATTCCGGCCCCCGGACTGGAGATTCCGGTCCAGACCGGATTTCTGGCAAAGTCTCCGCCCCCTGCTGACAGCAAATCTGTTTCACGGTTTTGAGTATAACTTTTGCAAATCGGATTTTGGTGTTCTTTAGCTCGTTCAGAAGAGTAGAAGCAGATCTACATCATCATCTCCGTGGTTCATGCTATCTACTCCATCCAAATTTCGTGAGCAGGGCGGAATCCACCAATAAAGGGTGAAGATCAGCGAAGAAAGGTATAACATTCCGCGACTTCTGCCCACTTGCTTCCCTTTGTGAGCTACACTATCTTTGCATTCAACAAACACCTATTGAGACTAGTTCCTCCTATGATTGCCTGGGCTATGCACATTTGATACCTTGTAGAATTCTAAGCAAAAGTTGTGAGCGTGCTATCTCATATAGTTATCTTGTATAGTTGTTGGCACAAGAAAGGGCCAAGTGAAAAAGAAAAGAAAAGTGAAAAAAATAGAAAAAAAAGAAGAAGAAAAAAGAAAGAAAGAAGTGCCTCATAGAATAGGAAGCGTAAGCTCGATAAACATCATATAGGTGGTGCTTATTGTGCATATCTTGTAGCTCACCAATATAATTGCAATCGAAGTAGCGTCTCTCCTTGCACTTGTGCGATACAAGCTTATAGTCTTCGCTAGGTAATCATTTGGTTCTTAGCTCACTTTCTCCGTCGCACAAGTACTATTTATCCCATCGTGTGTGTTTCCTTGTATATATTCCTATCTTGTGGATTGACTTGTTTTGCTTTGTGATCATCGTGGTTCTTTACTTGCCATTACAATATCTTGATTTCGGATTGTTCTTGGACACGCCACCTTCCATACCTATCCACCATAAGCTTTGTGTGTGTGTGTGTTTAGTGGTTAGTTGGTTTTGCTGTTCCACGTGAACTTCACTTTGCTTGGTTTTGATTGATCTCAAGTGATTCCACTTGCATGATACTATCTTCCAAGGTAAAGTAAGGTTTGACGTTGCATGCCTAACCCCCCTACCACTTCCATATACACCACTTGGTCTTGTGAATCATGTCTAGGGACTCCGGAACCGAGGATGATATCTATGAAGAATCCATGATGAGCCACCACGACTACGACTCTACAAGTATAGAGGACATGATGGAGCACTACACCGAAAATGGCTCTGCATGCTTTGAAGACCCGGAGCATTGCACCTATGACGGCTCCACATGCATAGAAGACATGGAGCACGTCATCAACTATGGCTCCTCAAGCATGGAGGACTTGGAGCTCTACATCAACAATGGCTCCTCATGCATGGAGTACATGGAGCACTACAACGACAATGGCTCCACATGCTTGGGTGACAAGGAGTACTACATCAACAACGAATCCCCAAGCATGGATGACTTCGAGTGCTACAACGACGACGCCTCACCAAACATTGAGGACATGGAAAGCTTCATCCACTTCGAGAGCTCTTCCATGAGCCATGAAGAATACCTCCACCGCTTGGAGATGGAGGAGTACTACACCAAGCTAGTGGAGACGCATCATCAAGAAACCATGATCTTCAAGGCCAAGCGTGCCACACCAAAGGGCACCACCTACTTCGATGATCTACCTCCAAGGCGTCAAGCGCCAACACCTATATGGCGTCATGCACCACCATGTCCAATGCGACGAGCGCCATCACCTCCAAGACGTCAAGCACCACCATCTCCAAGGTGCAAAGCATGACCATCTCCAAGGCGTCAAGTGCATCTACCTCCAAGGCATCAAGTGCCATCTACTCCAAGAAGAGTGGCGCCCAAATACCATCTTCCACACAAGACGCCACAAGGCAAGAATCTTCATCGACAAACATCCTATCGAGATCATCACCAACATCAAGAGGATACATGACGTTGTTCAAGGCATCTTCGTGATGAAGACATAGAATACATGTTGAGCACCATCCATAATGCTCAACGAAGCTCAAGAAGGCACCACAATCACAGGAAGAGTTCCAGGGACAGGGAGCATCATCACGAGCGTCATGTGGATGACCAAGTGCGCCATCTACATCAACCTTTGGCAAGGCACACCAATGACCTCCATCGACACCATCATAAGGCACCTTCAACTACTCGTGCCACCACCAAAATGGCACCAAGAGCAATCTCCCCTCCATGGCATCAAGCTTCAACGCCAATACTTGACGTCCTAGATGATGCATGCAACTTCGTGGATGAGGAAGACGAAGACCTCTACTTCGCCAAGTTGGACGAGTACGTCAAGTGGACTACACAAGCCAAGGTGCAAGATGGCGACGACAAGGTCGAGAATGGTGAGCATGGGACTTTCCCTTCACCAAAGGAGGCGCATGGAGTTTAGCACACCGAGCCTATCCCCATATGCTTGAGTGATGATGTGGTACCAATCCCATGTGAGTATGAGAGCCACTTAGCCCACTTGAGTGAAAACAAGAGTGAGATGAGTGACTCCACCATATGTGAGATTGAGTGCTTCCACTTGGAGGGAATGAGTGATACACCTAGTGAGTTGAGAGTGGTAGTTGATAGGTCATGGGAGACCACTTTGACTTCTAACAACTTACCCTCTACCTCTAGTGTGTTATCTCATGATGTGCTAGGTCCCATGGATCAAGTGTTGGAAATATGCCCTAGAGACAAATAGTAATAAGGATTATTATCATATTTCAAATAGTTTATGATTAAGTTTTATATCATGCTATAACTGTATTGAGTGGAAACATCAATACACGTGTGATATACAAACAACCAGGGGTTCCCAGTGAAACTCTAGACACTTGTTCATTGGTCAATAGATGATCATGTTTCCTGATCATGTGGCATTTATGCCAGTTGGAAATGGAGCCATCTCATTCCGAGAATGATATGATGAACCAATACCCAACCTAAACATCATGACCCGATCATGTCACGAATTTCATGTTACGATGATTAGAAATGGATCCTCGTTGACTATTCCTTAGACCGTGAGGCTATATCAATCATTGTCTCCCAATAGTGCTTTGATAGCATCAAGCGCCACTTGGTAATACAGTGGTTATAAAGGTGTGTTCAGGTACTCGGAGGAAACCGTTGAGGCAATATATGTCAAGAGCGGTATTTGTCCGTCCATGTGACGGGAAGATACTCAAGGGCCCAGTCGGAGAGGCTATATCCAATAGCTGCGCAGCGTGTGATTTGATCACGAGGATATCACTTGTTGGAGCGGGTCAAGTAGCATTGTTTAGTAACGAGATTGAACACGACATGGTGATGTCATTGATCAGATCTCAGGCAATGCAAGTATTGAGAGACAAAGTGAATAAGACACGGCTGTCCAGGTTCAAACGACAAAAGATCTTCGTGGAACGCACAGGGGTCAGATGGCCATCCAGGTCCCTCTGTCGATGATTGGTGCGGGAGTGTCCCGACCATGTCTAGAGTGTTCCCAAACCATGGGGTATCACGCTTAAGGGCTTGATGATGCTTAGAGAGTGTTTATAGAATCGGTAGAATCGCCGAAGAATTGTAGAGAGAAAACCAGAAGGGTTTCGGTAAGTCCGGAGGATGTCCGGACTGGAGTTGGAAGTGTTCCATATCCACAGAGGTTGAATAATATGTGAATGAATATTAAGTATTGATTTAATCATTTATTCATAACTATTGAATAAAGAGAAAAATCAATTTAAATGGTCAAAGGCTTAATGGGCCAATTCCCGGAGGGGAGAGGGCCCATTAGGGAAAGGAGAGAGGGAGAAGGGGCCAAGGGGGTGGTCGGCGCCCTAGTGGGCCACCCCTACCCCACCCGCGTGGGTCCCATGGGGGTGGCCGGTGGTGCCACCCCTTCCTCTCCTTTAGTCCCACCCCGGGACTTTGAGGGAGGTAGTACCTCCCCTGCCCCTATATATAGTGGGGGTATTTGGCCAAATAAAATACACCAATAATCAATAAAGGTCTTCTCAGTTTTGGGAGGACCTCTAATTGATATTTTCTCTCTCCCCCTCTCTCTCACGTGACCGTGGTCCCAAGTCTTGACTGCGCGAATGAGAGACATCTTCACCGCGGAGCGCTGTCATGCTAAGGGATTCAGATCCGGGAGCTCTACTTCCGCAACTGCTACTGGATCGGGGAAGCGGGATTCATCGTCAGGCACCGGACATGTGTAACTCCCCACGAGGTGTCGCACTTGCGGCACTCAAGCCGTTGGATCCAAGGGAGCGCAAGGACTTCATCACGACCTTGAGGTTGGCTTCGGCTCGTCTACATCAACCACGCTCTCCTGAGCGTTGACAACGCTTTTCGGTCTTCAAGGGTAAGTTCGCGAAAAGCCCCTCCCGTTACTGTATTACTAATAGATAGTTCCTAGAAGCTTCAGGGGTTCAGGGGCGTAGGGTAAAATTTATTGTTTTCATACGCGGAACCCCAACAGTGGTATCAGAGCTAGATTTATGCGTAGTAATGCTAGTACGGGTAGAACACACGAGATGTAGCGTGTGGGAGTTGATCTTTTAGTTGTTACCCTCCCATGTGTATTTGTGTATACGGCAGTAATGCTTGATGAAGCAGCCCCCAACCGACTTTACGCGTTCATTCACGAGACTGGTCCACGCTTGACATACGGCTTGTACCGTATAAAGTGGCTTAGGGGGTGTCTGTCTCTCTCGCATTAGTTGGCATACCATTTGCAACGGAGGGCCCCGAAAGGGGTGTAGTAGAGCCAACTACTTGATCAGCCTTGTGCTGAAAGTTCGTAGGTAAGAATGGTTCTTGTGCGAAAGCCCATTCAACCACGTAAAACATGCAAAGATAAAGTAGAGGCGTCTAACTTTTTTTGCAGGGGGCGTTGCTTTGTGATATGGTTGTGGCAAAGTTAAAGTGATTACCTTATGTTACATAGTAGTAGATAGTCACAGAAGTGATGGACTACCACGCCGAAATGACACCAGTACCCTGGTGTCTATGGCGCCAGAACCCGGTGACGACGGATGGAGATCACGACGTGAAGGACCATATCACATCGCATTTACATTCAATGTTATTGTTTGTATATCTTATTGTGTGCTAGTATTAGATACTCGACGGTAGCCTAATAAGATGACCCTTGTTAAAATTACCAACGATTGTGTTCCCCCTTAGTGTGCACCACCAAGAAAGTTCTTCGGTATGAGGCAGGCCGTGATGATCGGGTGTCAGACATATATACGTTCGCATATAGTGGGTGTAAGCCATGTTACACAGTGAATACACTAAGGTTGAGTTGGCGAGCCTAGCATGTACAGACATGGCCTCGGAACACGGATGGTCGAAAGATCGAGCACGAGTCGCATGAATGATGTAACCGACCTTTAGCGTCCACCCTTGAACCCACATTGATGGCCGTGATGATCGGGGGAGATGTGGCTGATAGGGGTCGTGTTATCACTAGGAACCCTTTTGGGGATAGGTGTTTCTGAGTGGAGTTACTATTACTCATTTAATTATAAACTTAGTCTAAATTCCTTTTGCAATTATAAATGTAGATGCCACCTTTCCTGTTGACGATTGATTGGTTAGAAGGAGAGAAGCTCAGATTAGATGGATCAAACTTCTCCATATGGGTTGCGCGTCTCCACGTTCTCCTTAGCGAGAATGACATGGTCAACTATATACTCGATGGGATGGATTTGGATCAACCCATTGACCTAGAGACCTAGAGCAGCGGAAAGACCGCTATCTCCATCAAGAGATGGCCTCCTTCATTTCAGTTACTATGCGTTTCGGAATAGTGGATGAGCTGTGGCATTTCGTGGGTGATGTCAACCCTCGTTTGGCAATGCTACAGCTTCGCACACATTTCGTGGAACAAGCACGCATATGGAGCATGAGCTGATGGGAAACTTCCTCTCCATTAAGATGGAGGAGAACTCATCACTGGATGACCACTTGGAGTGCATGCATGATGTGTACATGAGGCCTGCAAACTTCCTGGATAGCTGGATGATGGGCTCTTTTGCAAACTGTGTTGTGCTGTGGTCGCTGCCACCAAGCTACCAAGCACAAGTCAAGACTTGCATTATGAGGGGCGATGTGGAATCAACGGAGTTCCACCTGTTCGTGACACATCTTAGCAATGTGTTGGTTGAACCAAATGTCGCTCAGGTCATCGATGACAAAGGTATATATTTGATATACAATTTTATAAATGTTATAATCTTGTAAACACATTTGCAATGTTAAGTATATTTGATACCTGTTCTGTTTTGCTGAAAACAGGTCCTTCTGCATGAGAGGTGCTTGCTAGAGAGGAGGTGACATTGCGTGTTGATAGCAAGCATGATGATGATGGCCGACGACACTCTCCCTCGACATTTATCATTTAGTTTGTGTTTAGGATGATTATTGTAATCAAAAGATTGTGAACTTCTTTAGTGTGTCTCACACTTTGTGAGACCGTTATTCATCTGAGTTTGTAAGAGACAGTTGTTCTACTTTTATGAATGATTTCTATTCGTGTTCATATCTTGTTTGAATATACATGAATTATCCTTGTTGTTTGAAACTAATTGATAATGCCTGAACATTTGTAAAATATTGAAATGCCTTGAAAAACAACCAACTAATGATATTTCATTAATGAATGAAACCATTGTTTAAACTCAAAGTTATGTGATAATATGTGAAAGTATTTCGATTTCTTGTCACATATAAATTATGGCTAAGTTCAGCAAAATAACTTGAACACCGTGTATTGCTTGAATAGAAAGTGTTTAATGAATTGTTGAAAATAAATACATATTCGATGCATTGTGTTTTAACGAAAATGGTAATTATCATTATATGATTGTTTAAATCTGTAAAGAAGTTTACCAAAGCAAACATGAATAAGAAACTATTTGATTTGATCAAAGTGTTTCATCAACAAAGGGTATAAATATAAAAGAGAATCTAATTACTACGATTTGATCAATAGTACTGAAATTTGACTTTATAAAGAATGGCATAAAATAAAATTATGGAATGCAAAGCGTTTTGAAACATCAAAATGCAAAGCATCACAATGTGATATTAGATATCAAAGTGGGTAAATAGATGGCACCAAATAAATCGTTGTAGTATAGATGTAGAGACCATTAGTAAGAAATAGTTAGCACTCAATTAGAACATATAGTGAACCATTTGAATTCGTGAAAGTTTTAGGGTTATTCGATATAACCAAAACAATAGCGAATAAGTCCTTGTAGAGTATTCATTGGAAACTTTGAATACCAAGTCCATAGCTAAAACCAAAAGGGAAGCAAAACTTGTATTGCTTGGATTTTGGTACATTCTTGAGAAAGCTCACTTTTAGTGATGTTTCTCAATTATGGAGTAAATGGAAGATAGTGTAAAACACGATGAGGATTCAAAACCCTGCATAAGAGTATTGAGAAGCGCAACGGACAACGTTCCTGAACGATTCTCTTCACAAAGAAAACAATCAATGATAATGATCATTGTGGTTTTCCCATTAGTGTTTTCGCTACATGAAGTAGGATTCCAAATGTAATCCATATCTTGTATGGAGACATTTGTGAATCATTTGTCATGATTCTTGGAATATGACATACCTACGAACTACTAAGGAAATAATGGTAAACTAGAATTATGAGAAATCCTAAAAGCAAAATTCCCTTGATATTAGAAAGCAATTCGTTGCTGAATCTCACAAGTAAAAGAAGTTGCTTGAATTTTCCCAAATGACTGCAAAGCCATAGTGGAAAAAGGGGTGAATGACAAAAGCACAATTTGTCAAGTATTGGACAAATTCAAATGAATTTGATTCAAGTGTGCTAAATGTCTAGTGGATTTGAAACTAGTAGAAGTACTAGTATCTCATAGTAAAACTCCAAGTTTGATATTTGATCAAAGGATTTTGAAGTTATTCAAAATACTCAATGGATATGCAATTTGCATAAAATTGAGTGGGAGCTATGGAAGTCTTCCTAAAACAATATGTGAATGACATATTTTTGAGTGGGAGCTTATAGGAGTGATTCTTAAGTGTGTTAAGAATAAAACCGCAAATACTTATAAATAATGATTTATAAGGTGTAGGAGTTGATAATGGGTGTATTATGATATTATGTAGTATTCCTTAAGGGATTCTGAAAAAGGGTTTCGGGATAGAAGTTAATTAAGGAACTGGTCCTTAATAACTCAAATTAGGAATAGTATTAAGTTTAACATCAATGGTTGAAAGAAAGAAAAGTATGATCATCATCCACTATGTTAAGACATAGGTTCTATCTTAGAAAACCATGATGGTAACTTAACATAATATATGATCCAATAAGGAACGTTTCAAAGTGATTAAGTTTGAATCACAGAGTGTTGAGCTAAGTTTGTCCGCAATGTGTAATAGAGAACCGTAGACATGTTTTCCAAATCCATAAAGGATGACATATCTTAAAACATAAAGGGTTATGTTATAAGGGAATATGTTGGGAACTCCTGTAAATACCGATTAAAGTCAAGTGGGAAGTGAGGTGAACAAAAACATCGAAAGTTGCAGAGAGTGCACTAGTGTTTCGATGAATACATTAATAGATAAGGGTACCATCTAATGTGTTGTATAATGTTATGGAGGGGCTAGTTCACTTTTAACGTAGAATGATGTGTCCCAGGGCACAGTGCCCATGAGAAAGCCCTCGAGGTTGATCTAAAGTCATTGTAGGCTCCTGGAATCAGTCCTCATTCTGCTGCCATAGCGACTATGCATACACACAGATGTTGTCATGTGATGATAAAGTATTAATGTCAACCAATGTGACATTAGTAAGTTACAAAGGCTTCGGGACTGTAAAATATAGACCCAAGACTCAGCATCTTCCATGAGCAAGCATGTTCAGGGTACCAGATATATGGTGCCAATGATTGAGAACAAATGCAGCTAGTGTATTTGTACTCTAGTGCAAGAGGGAGACTGTTGGGAATATGACCTAGAGACAAATAGTAATAAGGACTATTATCATATTTCATATAGTTTATGATTAAGTTTTATAGCATGCTATAACTGTATTGAGTGGAAACATCAATACACGTGTGATATACAAACAACCAGGGGTTCCAAGTAAAACTCTAGTCACTGGTTCATTGGTCAATAGATGATCATGTTTCCTGATCATGTGGCATTTATGCCAGTTGGAAATGGAGCCATCTCATTTCGAGAATGAGATTATGAACCAATACCCAACCTAAACATCATGACCCGATCATGTCATGAAGTTCAAGTTACGATGATTAGAAATGGATCCTCGTTGACTATTCCTTAGACCGTGAGGCTATATCAATCATTGTCTCCCTAGAGTGATTTGATAGCATCAAGCGCCACTTGGTAATACAGTGGTTATAAAGGTGTGTTCAGGTACTCGGAGGAAACCGTTGAGGCAATATATGTCAAGAGCGGTATTTGTCCGTCCATGTGACGGGAAGATACTCAAGGGCCCAGTCGGAGAGGTTATATCCAATAGCTGCGCAGCGTGTGATTTGATCACGAGGATATCACTTGTTGGAGCGAGTCAAGTAGCATTGTTTAGTAACGAGATTGAACACGACATGGTGATGTCATTTATCAGATCTCAGGCTATTCAAGTATCGAGCGACAAAGTGAATAAGACACGACTGTCCCGGTTCAAACGACGAAAGATCCTTGTGGAACGCATAGGGGTCAGATGGCCATCCAGGTCCCTCTGTCGATCATTGGTGCCGGAGTGTCCCGACCATGTCTGGAGTGTTCCCAAACTATGGGGTATCACGTTTAAGGGCTTGATGATGCTTAGAGAGTGTTTATACGATCGGTAGAATCGCCGAAGAATTGTAGAGAGAAAACTGGAAGGGTTTCGGTAAGTCCGGAGGATGTCCGGAGTGGAGTTGGAAGTGTTCCATAACCACGGAGGTTGAATAATATGTGAATGAATGTTAAGTATTGATTTAATCATTAATTCATAAGTATTTAATAAAGAGAAAAATCAGTTTAAATGGTAAAAGGCTTAATGGGCCAATTCCTGGAGGGGAGAGGGCCCATTAGGGAAAGGAGAGAGGGAGAAGGGACAAGGGGGTGGTCGGCGCCCTAGTGGGCCAGCCACACCTACGCGGGTCCCATGGGGGTGGCCGGTGGTGCCACCCCTCCCCCTTCCTCTCCTTCAGTCCCACCCCGGGACTTTGAGGGAGGTAGTACCTCCCCTCCCCCTCTATATAGTGGGGGTATTTGGCCAAATAAAATACACCAATAATCAATAAAGGTCTTCTCACTTTTGGGAGGACCTCCAATTGATATTTTCTCTCTCCCCCTCTCTCTCACGCGACCGTGGTCCCAAGTCTAGACTGCGCGAACGAGAGACATCTTCACCGCGGATTGCCGTCGTGCTGTGGGATTCGGATCCGGGAGCTCTACTTCCGCAACTGATTTTGGATCGAGGAAGCGAGAGGCATCGTCAGGCACCGTACGTGCGTAACTCCCCACGAGGTGTCGCACTTGAGGCACTCAAGTCGTTGGATCCAAGGGAGCGCAAGGACTTCATCACGACCTTGAGGTCGGCTTCGGCTCGTCTACATCAACCACGCTCTCTTGAGCGTTGACAACGCTTTTCGGTCTAAAAGGGTAAGTTCGCGAAAAGCCCCTCCCATTACTGTATTACTAATAGATAGGTCCTAGTAGCTTCAGGGGTTCAGGGGCATAGGGTAAAATTTATTGTTTTCATACACGGAACCCCAACATCAAGAAGCACCAAACTTGGAGATGATGATGCCTCCAACCAAGAAGATGTACATGGTGGATGAAGATGATGCCATCCCCATAGATGATGAAGTTTCCCACATGGAGGACAATGCTACCTCAATGCCCACTTCATATGAGAGGTATGAACAAGGTAAGAATATGTGTGTTGATGATGCCATGGTCCCACTAGTGGACATGATGACTTGTGATGATTGGCATGCTATGGATGATGTTTGTGATATCACATATGCTTCATTGATTTTTCCATGTGATACTTTGCCTTTGCATAATGTTGAGCATGTGAAATTATTTGATTGTGATGATGTTGCCATAGACATGCCATGGCCTAAACGTTATGTTGATGATATCATTGCTTGCACTTTGTTGAACAATAGCTCTTTCCAATGTTTTGCTTGCAATGATGTTACCAATGATAACCCTCGAACAATGCTTTGTCATGGATGTTTTACAATCTCTCCTGCTGCTTGAAATACGTTGAATAATTGCTCTTTCACTTGCTTTGCTTGCAACAGTAATTCTAATATGGTTTATATTGAGATGGCCCCCATAGCTTTCTCAAATTTTGGAGATTTTGATGATTGCCATGATAAGCATGTTCACCACTTGCATACTCACCATGCATATTTTTCAAACTTGATTGACACTAATGATGATGTGCACAAGAAGAGATTTGTCATGATGGATGATGTGTTTCTCTACAATGCACACACGTTCTTCATTTTAGCTATGATGTGTGTAGGTACCCGAACGATCATATCAACGTCGGTTGAGCACGAGTTGACAAAAAGAGATCTAGGGAGCATCCCCCAAGTGAGTTCAATATCGAACCCAGTTCTAATACCTTTTGCATGCTTTGCATATTTCATGTTGACAAATTGCTCTTTCCTATGGTTTGTTTGCTAACATGTTGTTTTTGCTTCCGCTTGCGATATGCATACTCCCATGATCATTGTTTTTGATGATATGTGTATGGCATCCAACATATTGAACAATTGTTCTTTCCAATGGTTAGCTTGCACACATAATGATGTTGTTTTGGATATTCTTCCTCTTGTGTTTTTGCCGAATTCTCCTAGCTTTGCATCAAAGATGTTGATCAATATTTTAGTTAATTGCTTTGAGCGCCACACTAAGATGTTTTATGGAGTTTTTGATTTCCCACATTTGGATGAAGTTCAAACAATTTCCATGCACTTTGACCTTGCATATGCATTTCGTTTGCTATTTGAGTTGTGCTAATAGTGTTGTGAACAAGAATGGACATGCCACACATGACATGCTTCTCTATCACACATAAACATATGTTGCTTGGTCTTTGTTGTGTGAAGGTACAATTACTTGCGTGTCAACCTCTATGGATCGAGAGTTGACAAGATGAATGGAAGAGAGTTACCTAGGGCTACCCTTCAACGAGTTATCTCTACAACATAAGGTGACTTCCTTCTACTTGAGGACTCATGCTATAATATTCATGAATTGGCTACACTTTCAGTGTTGCTTTGCTTTTGTGGTGAGCTTTGTAGGCTTCATTGAAGGTGAAGGAACATTGAAGTGTTGTCAATTCAATCTTCCCGAGGACGACTATATGGTGAACCCTAGGATCAAGAAGGTCTCTCGACATCTTCTACTTTGTGATAAGCGTGTAGAGTCGAGGACGACTCTTTTGAAGGGAGGGGAGATGATGTAGCCCAACCTTCGGTAGTTACCACATCATGGTCTCCAACTTATGCCAAGTCGTCATGGACTCTAAAGGTGAATCCGTTCTTCTATGCGAGCTCACTTCCTACCTCATTGAATGGTATACTACTTCATACTCCATCATGTATTCATGATAGGTTCATATCGACAAGTACGGAGGCATGGGAGGAAGCCAGCAGCACCAAGCCCGACAAGACGGAGGCTTGGAAGAGAAGACGGAAGAAGCAGCAGGTAGAGCACCGGATTCTCCAGCCTACGCACTTCGGAGTCTCCGGCCACGTCAGAGTCTCTGGCCTATAGACCCCGGACCGGACCCATCTCCGGACCGACCCCCAGATCGAGCTCGAGGACAGTCTGTCTGCCACCCCGGAGATGACACCAGAGATTGACCGGAGTCTTCGGCCCAGACCGGAGTCTCCGGACCACCACACCGGAGTCTCCGGCCTGATCGTATGAGCCTGCGCGCCGCCAGATGGGCCTTTGGCCCATGTACCCCTTAGTCCGCCTAGAATTTTCCCTTTTATTCCTAAAGTACCCTTGAACTAGTGGCTGGCCTATATATAGTGCTCCCACCCCCTCATGTAACCTTAGGCATAGATGATAGACTAAAGAAAACCCCCTTTGTGGAATCTCTAGTTTTGCCTCATCCCCTTCTAGCAAAGGGGATCGACTATTGTCACCACCTCGTTGGAGTTTGCATCGCGCCTCCCTTGTTGTACAAGGCCTTGGCATCGGTGTCCCTTTGCCAAGACATAAAGACCCTCTCCAAGGTTTTCTTCCCTCTCCACATGGGATCAAGGGAGCATGTTGACCGATCTTTCCTTGCGAGGATTCTATCGGACCGGTGGCCACCGGTGAGAGCAATCGGCCTTGTATCGTGTGAGTTTTGCGTGTGTTCATCATGTTCTTCACGAGGTGTGCGTCCGCTTCCGCTACCTTCTCCCTTTCCCCTCGCTTTCCCATTGATTTGACCACGAGATCCATGAAGATAGGGCCACCCACGGGGTTACCCCATAACAGGCTGTAACGCCAGTTTTGACAGTTTTGCCTCATTTTTTGCATTGGATAATTTCCTTTGTTTGCTCGTGCCCTGTGTGCGTGTCAGCAACTAACAGCAAGCTTCCGCATCAACAATCCCCGCGCTCATTGACACCACGACCCATGAACATCATCCCGCAACACCGACGGCAAGTTCATCATCACCGACGAAGGTATAACTTGCGTCACCTTGTTAACCCCTATCTTCCTTTGTGTGTACCTGTCCCATGAGAGTGGCTCATCTTGTGTTTGCTTGAGCATTCTGCATTTGTCCCTGGATAGTGAGAGTGCAAGAGCAATATCAAGTGTGACTAGGTAGCATCAAGGGAGAGCAAAAAAAAGAAGAAAGAAAAAGATACAAAGCAAAAGAAAAATAAAAATAGTCTCCCCTTGCAAAAGAGACTCTAAAAGCTTGTAAGCAAGAGAGAAAGAAGAGTGCCCCAGGCAACTGCACAAATCCATTGCTCATTTTTCTTCTTTGCAAACGAGCCACAGTCTCTCCTTGCAAAAGCACGATAACAAGCTTAGTCTTCGTTAGGACATTTTGTTTGCTCATTTTCATAGTCATGTCAAGCCCAACAATCTCCACGTGTGTGTATATAGTCGTAGGTTCCCGTCACCCCTTTGAGTTGTTGACCTTCACCTTTGACTTGAGTTTTGTTGGATTTTACCCACTTTTGACTATCCCTTTTCTTTTGGTTGGTTCTTTGGCATTCCACAATCCTAACCTACCACCAACAAGCTTTTGGGAGTTAGTTATTTATTTAGTGTGAGTTTTCTTTGCAATTCCACTTTGTACGCTTATAGCTCTCACTTGTGGTTTCTAGTTTGGTGCAATCCCCAAGGTGAGGTACAAGCCTAACACCACCATATTCCACTTCCATATACAATACTTGTGTGTTTTGCATGATGGATAGGGACGGTGAGTCGAGCCAACCACCTCCCCAAGAAGAAGATCAAGGACCGTACATGACGCGCGCAAGTCACTTCATCGTTCGACAAGAGTTTCGTGAATGTTTCCAAGCCCTTGAGACGCGACAAGATGAACAATTTAGCGAGACGCAAGCCGAGTTCAAGAACATCGACAACCGCTTCGATGGCCTCGAACAACAAATGCATGCAATGCATCACAACTTCGGCCACCAAAATGAAGTGCTTCAATGCTCCGTCGCCGAAACAAATGACAATCTGCGATGCCTCATCGGCGGAATGGCAAGACCGTGTTCACGTGCTTCAAGCTCTTCAAGTTCTTCGCATCATCATGCACCTCTTCAACAATATCTACATCCAAGTGCTCCAAGACGCAATGATGCCCCCGTGGTTGAAGATGGAAGGTCTTCGAACTATGTACCTTCCCCACGTCACGCCGCAACGTCAAGCTATGATGGTGATTTCTCTTCAAGGCCACGAGCAAGGCAAGAAGCACACCGTCATCACACAAGGGCATTGGTGATCCAACAAGAGAAACCACAAGAAGAACCACAGGTGCAACCACAAGTCTACCACCATTGCTCGTGACACATACTGGACACAACAAGTGATGACTCCAATTTGGAGAATCAAGCTCGTCATCAACATGAAGCTCTCCAAGATCCTCCTCCTCGTCATCAACATCATGAACATCCACATCGACAACATGGTCATCACGAGGCGCCTTTTTCACACCAAAACATGGAGCGTCAAGTGGTACAAGTTGAGCGACGCCCACCACATCAAGAGGCTCAAGACCATGATCTTCGCCGTGAGGCCCATGTGCCTAACCAACATCACCAACCGAGGAACAAGCCTCCTCTTCATCGTCAACCACATCATGAGGCTCCACATCCTCAACACCCTCATGAGGACCAAGTGCCCCAATGTTGTCAACAACCACGCCAAGAGCAAGAGCAAGCTCCAAAAAAACAATATCAAGAGAAAGCTCAGCAACAAGGTTGCGAGAACCAAGTTCCACCTCCTCAACCACAAGATCATCAACAAGGTCACCAAGCTCGTCGCAATGACTGCAACGATGAAGAAACTTTCGGCAAGCTAAAGTTCACAATGCCCAAGTTCACCGGATCCAATGACCCCGAAGAATACCTCTCGTGGGCACTCAAGGTCGACAAGATCTTCCGCATGCACAATTATAGCAACGAGAAGATGGTCGCCATGGCTTCGCTTGAGTTTGATGATTACGCCAACCTTTGGTGGGAACAACTTCAAATTGCTCGTGATGCATGACAAGAACCGCCAATCACAACTTGGCATGACATGAAGGCTCATATGAGATCCCGCTTTGTCCCCGCGCACTACACGCGTGACCTCTTCAACAACCTTCAGTCGCTTCGTCGAGGGACAAAGACTGTGGAAGAATACTTCAAGGAAATGGAATGCAACTTGATCTACGCCAACATTGATGAGCGCATGGAGAAAACTATGGCACGTTTCCTTATTGGCCTGAATCACCCAATCAAGCGCATCGTCGAGTGCCAAACATACAACACCATGGTTGAGCTTGTGCACATTGCAACAAAGGCTGAACGTGAAGTGCAAGAGGACATCAAGTACAACAAGGCCAAGACGTATTTTACCTACAAGCAATCTTCAACCGCTACAACAACAACTTTCAATGGAAGCTTCTCAAGTACCTCCAAGCCTTCCTTCAAGCCCACACTTCCTCAAGGAAAACTGCCCCCAAGTGGCAAACAAGCAAAGAATGATACACCATTCAATGGTAAATGCTACAAGTGTGGAGGTAAAGGACACAAGTCGGCCGAATGTGGAAACATGAAGGTATTGTTTATCCATGACAATGGCGATGAAGAGTACATGAGTGAAGATGAATTTGATGCCCGAGTCAAGGAAGTAATGGCAAGGCAACGAGTGGAAGATGACCAACAACTCCTCATGTGTGCACATGATGCAAGTCCATCGCTTGTCATCACAAGGATCTTGACCACTCAAGCACAAGAGCATGAAGACCAATGCTCCAACATCTTCCAAACACGAGCCGGTATCAATGGCAAATCTATCAAGGTGATCATTGACGGAGGGAGTTGCCACAACCTGGCTTGCATCGAGTTGTGTGAGAAGCTCAACCTCACCCTCCATCCGCACAAGCACCCCTACCTGTCGTGGTGGTGTCACGGCAGACGCCATGGATAGGCTAAAGGTGGGGACTAATAGCACTAGGGGAATCCAGGGAGGGATAGTGAGGTGATTCCTCACGTAGAAGGTTTGTATTTGATTCACTTCACAGATTACAAGTGCTCCTCGAGCTGTATTGGAGAGAGGAGGAAGAAGGAACTATCTTACTCTCCCCACTAGCTAGCCCTCAGGAACCAAGTCGCAACTAGTCTATAGAGAACAATACAGTAAGCTCTTCCCGATTGAGACCAACCCCATCTGCAGAGGCCCTAG
Source organism: Avena insularis (assembly GCA_023614405.1). NCBI lineage: Eukaryota > Viridiplantae > Streptophyta > Magnoliopsida > Poales > Poaceae > Avena > Avena insularis. The sequence goes on from CM042692.1 coordinate 277,653,273, forward strand.
CCCCCCTTATATAGGAGTGGCTAGGTCTCCACTTAGGGCATACGTGGAGGCATATTCCAGGGAATATGCCTCCTCCCAAAATAGCAAGCCGAACGGGTCGCTTTTCCCCCACGTCATCCATGCAGAGGCTACGTGAGCCTCTGCGGCGCCTGCGTTAGCCGACATCAGCGTTGTCACCTCTGTCGGCCATGCCTCGGTGGTCCTGCCCCTGTCTGCTTTGCTCACGTTGTGCATACCGGGGTTACTTTTGACCAGCGAGATACCTTCCTTCTCCTAGAAGCTTGCTATGACCCGGATCGTAGTTGATCCGGTCACACCTGTTCCTGCATACAAGTTAGATTCATCTATTCGTCTTATGACTTAAGTCGGATGAGACTCAGTTAGGTGGACATCCCCTGGTCCGGGTTACCCCGAGATTCGGCCTGCCTTGAGGTAACTCGGCCAGCATTCACTTTGACCTTGCCGTACCTCGGCTAACTCGGCCTTTATACCCCGGCGTTACCCTACCTAGGGGTATCCCCCCAACTCTAGCACATACAATGGCTAAGTGACCAAGGATCCGTGAAGATCAAGCATACCGTATCGGTCTCCTTTGCCATTGGTCCTTACAAAGACACGGTGGAGTGCGATGTGGTTCCCATGACAGTTTGCCACATGCTTCTTGGTCGACCATGGCAATTTGACAAGGCTTCTCAACATGATGGTCGCACCAATGTATATACCTTCAAATGGCTCAACAAAACATGTGTTTTGCAACCAATGACTCCTAGCCAAATAATTGTGGACAATGCAAAGGATTTAGTGAGGGCTCAAAGCACAACACCTACTTGTGAGAAGTGCGGTGAGAGAGAGAACCACCTCATAGTGAGTGAGAGCCACAAGGCAAACTCGAGTGGAAAAACGAAGAGTGTTATCTTTGCCACCAAAAGTGAGATGAGAGATGTTCGGAACAACCCATCCATATTGCACTATGTCCTCCTTTGCAAGGGACAAGCGCAAGGAACTAATGAATTAACCAATGTTTCTCCATCTTTGATGATTGTTTTGCAGGAATTTAAGGATGTGTTTCCCAAAGAACTTCCACATGGACTACCTCCTCTTCACGGCATCGAACATCGCATTGACCTCATCCCAGGCGCACCACTTCCCAACCGAGCCGCTTACCGCATGAACCCGGAGGAGACAAAGGAGATTGAACGTCAAATCAACCAACTCGTCTCCAAAGGTTTGATCCAAGTTAGCACTAGCACAAGTGCCGTACCCATGATACTTGTTCCAAAAACGGATGATACGTTACGGTTATGCATGGACTGCCGTCCAATCAATGCTATCACCGTGCATTATCAACATCCCATACCACGTCTCGATGACATGCTTGATGAATTGTGTGGTGCCACTATTTTTTTGAAAATTGATCTTCGTAGTGGTTACCATCAAATACGCATGGCTGAGGGTGATGAGTGGAAAACCGCCTTCAAGACCAAACTTGGTCTCTATGAATGGTTGGTTATGCCATTTGGTTTATCTAATGCACCATCTACCTTCATGCGCCTTATGAATCACATCTTGTGTTCTCTCATTGGAAAAAGTGTTGTTGTCTATTTCGATGATATTCTTGTTTATAGCAAATCACTTGAGGACCATATTACACATGTCAAGGAAGTTTTGAAAATCCTTCGACATGAAAATCTTTATGCTAATATTCCCATGTGCACTTTTGCTAAAGACAACTTGATTTTCTTGGATTTATCGTTTCTTCGAAGGGAATTGAAGTTGATGTTTCCAAGGTAAAGGACATACGAGATTGGCCCATCCCAACAAATGTGAGTGAACTCTGAAGTTTTCATAGGTTGGCCGGTTTCTATCGTTGCTTTGTGAAAGACTTTTCCACCATTTCTTGTCCTCTCAACGAGTTGATGAAAAAGAATGTCACCTTCGTGTGGGGCAAAGGGCAACAAAAAGCTTTTGATGAACTTAAAAAGAGGCTCACCGAAGCACCTCTCCTTGTGTTACCAGATTTCACAAAAACTTTTGAGATAGAGTGTGATGCTAGTGCTGTTGGGATTGGAGGAGTCCTTATGCAAAACGGATGTCCTATAGCCTACCATAGCGAGACACTTGATGGTGCTCGCCTTAATTATCCAATTTATGACAAAGAGCTTTTTGCCTTAGTTCGTGTTCTTCAAATTTGGCAACACTACCTATGGCCAAATGAATTTATCATACATTCCGACCATGAGTCGTTGAAATATCTCAAAGGCCAAGCCAACTTGAGTAAGATACACGCTAAGTGGGTTGAGTTTATGGAGTCGTTTCCGTACATTGTCAAGTATAAGAAGGGCAAAGATAATGTAGTTGCGGACGCTTTGTCTCGCAAACACACAAGGCTTCTTACGAGACTTGAAATCAACATGTTGGGTCTTGAGGAAATAAAATCTTTGTATGCTTCTGACCCGTTCTTTGAACCAATTTTCGCAAAGTGCTCCATTGATAAAGGAGTTGATGATTTCTATTTGCATAAGGGCTTTCTCTTTAAACAAAACAAGCTTTGCATTCCGAAATCGTCGCTCCAAATTTTGCTTCTCCAAGAATCTCATGGTGGAGGCCTTATGGGTCACTTTGGCCGTGACAAGACATTGGACATGCTCTCCGCTCACTACTTTTGGCCCAAGATGAAGCGTGGCGTGGAGCGCTACGTTCAACGATGCATGACATGTGTTCAAGCTAAGTTGCAAGCTAACCCTTATGGTCTTTATATTCCATTGCCTATTCCTCATACACCTTGGTCTCACATTAGCATGGATTTTGTGTTAGGATTGCCTAGATCTAAGCATGGTCATGATTCTATATTTGTTGTCATGGATCGCTTTTCCAAAATGGCACACTTCATACCGTGCCATAAGACCGACGATGCTTCACATGTTGCCAATTGTTTTTTCAGGGAAATCGTCCATCTTCACAGTGTGCCAAGAACAATCGTCTCTGACCGTGACGTCAAATTCATGAGCTACTTATGGAAGACCCTCATGGCCAAGCTTGGTGTTAAGCTCTTCTTTTCATCCTCGTCGCATCCTCAAACCGATGGACAAACCGAGGTTGTCAACCGAAGCCTCGGAACTCTTCTACGTGTGTTAATCAAGAAGTACTTGAAGGATTGGGAGGAATGCATCCCCCACGCTGAGTTTGCCTACAACCGAGCCAAGAACTCAACAACCAAGATGAGTCCCTTCATGATCGTCTATGGTTTCGAGCCTCTCACGGCGCTTGACATCCTACCACTACCTCTTCATGAGCGCACCAACATGGACGTCGAGAAGAACGCACAAGATATGAAGAAACTTCATGAAGAAACAAGAGCTACTATCGAGCAAAAAGTCCTTCGCCAAGCTTCAAGGTTAAACAAGGACAAGAAGGATATGATATTTGAAGAAGGTGATATTGTGTGGATACACCTAAGCAAAGACCGCTTCCCCAAGGAACGTGACTCCAAGCTCAAGCCAACAGGAGATGGTCCCTTCAAGGTCCTCAAACGAATCAACAACAACGCCTACATCATCGACATACCGACATCCAAGTGCCTTTCAAGCAATACATTCATCGTCAAGGATCTCTCACCCTACCATGGAGATGTTCAAGATGACAACCATGAAGAGTCGAGGATGACTCTTTCCCAAGGGGGGAGCTGATGCAGCCCGTCCTATGGACGCTCCTACATCTACACCACCAAGTCCCCCAAGTGGACTGATGACCCGTGCCCGAGCCAAGATCCTTCAAGCTAAGGTGAATTCACTCCTCTCATCATGTGACTTTGACATATACTTGGATGGCTTGCTACTTCATACCACTACTCTGTGCATCATCAGGTACGAAACCCCGCTGCGTCGACCCACGAGCCCTGAAGCTGCCTGAGCCGGAGTGTCCGCCTGAATCCAGCCGGAGTGTCCGCCGTAGCCGGAATGTCCGTCACGACTCAACCGGAGTGTCTGGCCAGCCCAGCCCCAGCCTGGCGTGGACATTCAGAAGGCCGGTTCGGACACTACCCGGACACTACACGGAGTGTCCGGCCACCCCGGACTATCATTCAACTTGACCCGGACTGTCTGGCCTAAAGATGGGCCTGCGAGTCTTAGCTGGGCCCTGTGGCCCATGTACCCCTCTACTTCGCCCAGAACTCTACTTTAATGCCTGAATTACCCCTGAACTTGTGGTTGGCCTATATATAGCCCCCACCTCCATTGTAAACCCTAGGCATGATATTTGGAATTAGTGGAAATCCCATGTGGATCTATCTAGTTCTTTCCTCATGCTCCTTTGACAAAGGAGCACCAAATATCCCAAACCTCGTTGGAGTTTGCATCGTGCCTCCACGTTGTACAAGGCCTAGGCATCGGAGTCCCTTTGCCTAGCCGTCAAGATCTCACCGAGTCTCCCATCTCGTCGTGCCGGTTCGAGAGAGAGTTCTCCACCCGTCGCCGATCCTAGGGATTGTGCCAGACCGGTCACCGCCGGCGTGAGCTATTGGTGTGTATCGTGGTTTTGTGTGTGTGTTCATCGCGTTCTTCGTGTGTGAGTTCGTCATGTTCATCCTCCCCTCCTTTCCCCGCACTCCATACTGGATTTGAGTGGGATTCGTGAAAGATCGGGCCACCCTAGTGGTTTGCCCTCAACACATCATGTCATACAAACTAATACATGATCCCATCAATGATAAATAACATGCACATAATCTACATGGCTAGGCCAAAGCCCTTAGCCCAAGGAGAATTACTCACACACAGAGATGAGATCGAAGATCATAAACATTGTAGTGGAAATCATGAGATTAATAGCAATAGTCTTACATGTCACCAATCAAAGAAGAGATCTACTATTACAAGTGGTAGAGTATGGCTATGGTGGTGGAGAGATTAGATCTAAGCCTATTCCTCTGGTGGCTCTTCGGTGTTGTGGATGGAGATCTGGGGGTGGCTGATGGTTTCTACGAGTGCTCTTTTCTCGTTGCCCGAGGCCTCTTTATATAGGGGTCCCATCATGAAAGTTGTTCTGTTTGACCTAGCGGTGTTGATAGTAACTATACGGCCGGAATTTTATTCCGGTCGTATAGTTGGTCATTAAAGCATCTGCCTCCGACCCACGACTCCTGATTTCTTCTGGTCGTTGGAAATCTCGTATCATTGACTTTAATGTAGTGATTCCATCATCAAACGCCATTATCTGTGTACGGAAAAATATAAAGAAAGGATTGCATACCCCTTTGATCATTAGGCATTAGTGGTAGGGTTTAGAGAGATACTTCATCAAAAATATAAATAATATCCAGTTTAAATGTGGCCGTAGATGGCTATATTTCAGAGCCATCAACCACCATAGCCATATTCCACCACTTGTAATAGTAGATCTCATCTTCGATTGGCAACACTGTAAGACTATTTGCTATCAATCTCATGATTTCCATTACAATGTTTATGATCGTTGATTTCATCTCTATGTGTGAGTAATTCTCCTTGGGCTAAGGGCTTCGGCCTAGCCATGTAGCTTTTGTGCATGTTATTTATCATAGATGGGATCATGTATTAGCTTGTATGACAATTATTGTATCCTCTCTTGCCTCAATCCAAGAACTTGTCTGGTACCCAAGACCCCGAGGCTTCAGCTAGGTATAGGGAGTATGAGTAATGACTAATCTGCAGGTTGGGAACCCGAGTGACAGAAGGGATAGTACGGCTGTATGTGAGGGATTTACCTGGGATTAACGGTGACGTGACTATGCATATCATTAGTTATCTTTCTTTTATGGATGAGACTAGTAGGTTATTGCTATAAGCGGTTCCGGAGGCAATAGCAATTATAGATGCACTGCTTTATCTTGCTCTAACATATAATTTATCTTACTCTAACAATTACATGCATACTTTATTATTATCTTTTATTCCCATCCGATGTTTTGCATAGCTACAGGTGAAACCGAAAGCCCTAGGCCCTCTCTCTCCATCATCGACAAAAATAAAAGACAGCAAACTCTTGATCCGGTAAAATAGAAAAAGAATTCTAAAACTCCCGAAGGTCCATTAAAGTAACTTCACTATGCTTTATGCTTTCCGAGGATTCGATAAACCTAGGTATACTAGGGAAAAAGAGCTATACTACATCCGTATTCTAGATCGAAGGTATCAGAGCATCATTAGGTCTTGGAGCACTTGGGTGATGATCTTAACAAAGAGGAGAATGGTGGCACGACGAGCTTGAAGAGCTTGATGCGCGAGAGCACGGTCTTGCCATTCCATCGATGAGTAGGCGAAGCTTGTCATTTGTTTCAGCGATGGAGCATTGTAGCACTCGGCTTGCGTCTCACCAAATTTTTCATCTTGTCGCGTCTCAAGCGCTTGGCAATGTTCAAGGAACTCTTGTCGGATGATGTAGTGGCTTGCATGCGTCATGTATGGTCCATGCTCTTCTTCTTGGGGAGGTGGTTGGCTTGACTCACCGTTCCTATCCATCATGCAAAAAACACAACGGTTGTATATGGAAGTGGAATATGGTGGTGTTAGCCTTTTACCTCACCTTGGGGATTGCACCAACTACAAAGCACAAGTGAGATCTATAAGCGTGCAAAGTGAAATCGCAAAGAAACCTCACACTAAAGAAAGAACTAACTCTCAAAATATTTTGGTGGAAGGTTAGGGTGGTGGAAAACCAAATGAAACGATCCAAAGAAAAGGTCATTGTCAAAAGTGGTAGAGAACCAAAGATCAAAAGGAAAAAGGAAATGATCTATGAAAACACAAGGATACACACATGTGGAGATGGATGTGGTTAGCATGACTATGAAAATAAGCACAAAATGTCCTAACGAAGACTACGCTCGGTGTCATGCCAACGCAAGGAGAGATCACAACTCGTTCGCCAAAAGAGAAATAAGCAACAGATTTGTGCACTTGCCTTGGTCGCGCTCTCTCTCTCTCTCTTTGCTTACAAGCTTGAGACTCTCTTTGTACTGGGAGACTTTGTATCTTTCTATTTTTTCTTTTGCTTTTTTCTCTTCTTTTTTGATTCTTTTTCTCCCTTTCTATACTACTATATCAACTCTTGAATTTTCTTACACACTCTCACTTTCCATGGACTAGTGCACAATGCTTAGGCAAACAAAAGATGAGGTGCTCTCATAGGATAGATACACACAAGGAAGAAGGGTTAACAAGGTGGAGCAAGTTATACCTTCGGTATTGACGACTTGCTACCGGTGTAGGGGATGATGTTTGGCATCGCGTTGTCGAGGAGCACGGTATGTGATGACTTGCAGAAGCTTGAAGTTAGTTGGGGCGACACGCCCATGGGGCACGAACAACACAAGAGGAAAAACAGACCAAATTGGGGAAAACATGATTTTCGGTAGCCAAACCGGTGATGCCGGATCATGCTCCGAAATTTTCGGTCAAATTCCCGATTCGCTGAAATTCTAGCTAGAATTTTCCGCGACGCGGTCGATCCGCCAGGCCTAGAGCCAAAATTTGTTCATGATGAACTCCAAAAGTCATATCTGTCAAAATTTTCAGAAATCTGTCCAAATTGGGCTGGGGAAAGGTTCTAGAAAGGTAGATCGGTACCCAAAGCATTAGACCTGTGGAACAAAACCACTAAAAACGAACCATATCTAGATATCGATCCCAAGGCAATTTGGGGCTCTTTTTTTGGGGTTTTCGAATTTTTGGTGCATAGAAGAAAAATTTGTGGGGGAATTTGTGAGCAACGAAGCTCTTGATACCAATATGTTGAGGGTCAACCTCGAGGGTGGCCCAATCTTTCACGAATCCTGTTCAAATTGAGAGTGGAGTGCGGGGAAAGGAGAGAATGATGAACACGACGAACTCACGCACAAAGAAATGATGAACACACTCACGCAAAACCACGATATACACCAATAGATCACGCTAGTGGTGTGATGACCCACAAGTATAGGGGGTGTATCGCAGTATTTTAGAGGGAAGTGAAACCCAATTTTATTGATTCGACAGAAGGGGATCCAAAGAATATTTATAAGCCTTAACAACTGAGTTGTCAATTCAGCTGCACCTGGAAACAATCTTGCTTACAACAGTTTATGAGTAGCAACAGTTTTGTAGTAGGAATAGTAAGTAAAGACATCAGTAACAATAGCAGTAAATAGTAGGATTCGAGTGCGGTAGGCATAGGGATGGATGGACGGGCGTTGCTTGGACAAGACAATTCACATGGCAATCAGAACATAGGACAATTGCAGATAAAATAAGATAAAGCATCCAAGTACTAGATAATCCTAGGCATGTGTTCCATATATAGTCATAGTGCTCGCAATGAGAACTTGCACAACATCTTTTGTCCTACCAACCCGTCTACAGTGGGGCCTCAAGGGAACTACTTGAAATTAAGGTGCTCCTTTTAATAGAGCACCGGAGCAAAGCATTAACACTGCATGAACACATGTGATCCTCACATCAAAGCCATTCCCTCCGGTTATCCCGATTTCTATCACTTTGGGGCCATTGGTTCCGGACAACAACGTGTGTATACAACTTGTCGGTAAGACCATAAACCATACTATCATAATGAATCAATAACATGTTCAGATCTGAAATCATGGCACTCGGGCCCTAGTGACAAGCATTAAGCATAACAAGTCGCAACAAAGTCATAAAGCACTAATAGTAGATACTAGGCACCATGCCCTAACAATCTGATGCCATTACATGAATGATCTCATCCAATCCCTACCATCCCCATAGCCTACAGCGGGGGATTACTCACTCATAGATGGGGGAAACATGGATGGTCGATGGAGAAGCAATGGTGATGATGATGCGATGATCTCCTCCAATTCCCCGTCCCGGCAGGGTGCCAGAACGGAGTTTCTGGTGCTATTTCGTGGAATCTGATTGTGGCGGCAGAGCGGAACTCTTTCTGGGAAAACGTCGAACCCCCCCCCTGAGTTTTTAGGTCAGAAGGCTTCTTATAGGTGAAAAGGGAGACCGAGGGGGTGTCTGGGGTGGCCAGACCACCCCCTGGCGGTGTGGCTGGGCCCCACCCCCACTCCGTCTCATATTCTGGCTCCAGGAATTTTCTGGTGAAATAAGATTTTTGGCTTTTGTCCTGTCCAATTCCGAGAATATTCATTTTCTGACTTTCCTAGAACCAAAAAGAGCAGAAAACAGGCAGCTGGCATTGTGGCTCTTGTTAATAGGTTAGTCCAAGAAATCATATGAAAATTACTCCAAAGTGTGGACAAAACACAAGAAAGTAGATAAAACCAAGCATGGAACATCAGAAATTATAGATACATTTGTAATGTATCAACATCCCCAAGCTTAACTCCTGCTCGTCCTTGAGTAGGTAAGTGATAAAAAGAAAGAATAATTTTTGAGGTGACATGCACCATCATGAACTTGATTAAAGTATTTGTATAACATTCAAAGCTAGGATCATAGTACTTCAATCATAACATGAAAGACAAAGTTCTAGCAATAAGACAAAGAAACTATGATGCAACATGAAAAAGCACAAATAAAAGATTCATGAATAACAATGCTTTGCAAGACGTTTGTTTGTTTCACATAAGGAAAACATAGCATAATAGTATTCAGCTTGTCCCTCAATAGAGTAGCAAATATAAATGCATAGGACACCTTCAAAGTTCATTAGAGTGACTAGATACAAATAGTTTAGAACAAACAATATCAAGGTATGCATCAATCAACAAGTCTTGGGACATTGCACATAGAACTAAGAATGGCCACTATGCTCTCAAAATAGGTGCATAAAGATAGAAGGTGGAGACTCAATATATAAGTGGAAGAAAGGCCTTCATAGAAGGAAGTAGGAATTCAAGTTTCATAAAGACCTTCCAAAAATTATGGTACTTAATAGCTTTTAGCTCTCATTGCCCCTATCATAAGTATCTTGAAGTGTTTAAGGTTAAAGTGAACAACCTATGAAGTATATGCTTGACGAAGTATAAGTTAGAAATATCATGTCCCTTGAATACGGGGGCCGCTCCTCATGCTACTCAAGTTTAGTCACCGGTAAGTTCTTGTCATCGTAAGTACATGTGTATAATTGAGAACCGCCAACGGGGTACCCCTTGCCCGATGATACGGAAGAATCCCATATCAAAATGACAAGGCAAGCAGAGAACGAGCATCTTAGCAATCTTCTTATTTACCATGGGAATATGGTGCTTTTTTCTCTCTTTCCTCTTTTCCTAATCTCTTTTTTTCTCAATATAAGACTCTTTTTTTATAAGAAAAATGCTTCATCGACAGCTCATTATGGTTACGCTGCAGGTTTCCACCATGTCAGCATGGATTAGACCAGTGGCCCAGGTGTTTCTCTAACACATATACATAACTCCATGGACTTACAAGATACCATTTCATTTCACACCGACGACATCCATAGACAAAAGAGCATGATATCAACTAGGTACAAAGTACCTGTGCAATGTTGAAAGCGTTCCCCATGACAGCATGGTTCTGCTAATCCCCAACAAATAAGTGCAAGCATATACAACATAGACGACACAATGGTTCAAGTTTATTAAAGGTAAGAAAAGTAAAGTGTGCCATCAAGTTCGTGAGATCTTTAATCACTAGTTTTCTCATAACAAGTTTAATTTGGAAGGTAAACTAAAACATGAATATACTTGGAATAGCATATGCTAGTAGGTAGGTATGGTGGACTCTTTGGAATAACTTGGTTTAGGGAGTTGGATGCATGAGTGGAAATCATACTTGGTGGTGGAGGCTAGCAACAGACTGGGAGCGACCAACTAAGAGAGCAATAATGGCCATAATCATGTAGAGCGACAAAACATCATTGATCAAAGCATAAAGTGATACTACAAGTTGAAAACTAAAGGATCATAAAGGCTTATGGTGACTTGAGATAGTCATAACATGGTGTGAGCATGTGCCAAGTCAACCCAAATAAAGCATCAAAGGAGAATACCACTATACTATGCTTTAATATGCTAAAAAAACGCATGATTCATCCAAGGCACATTAAGAAATATCAATTGTTTATAACAAGTCATGCTACAGCAAAGAATACTAAGCATAAATCCAAAACAATATCAAGCATGGCATGACAAAGCAGAAGCCACAGTCAAAAACAAGCTCTTTTTACCACATAAGCATGAATTTTCCTACTCTTTTCCGAACCAAACCAAACTATTTGAAAACCAATGTATGAAATAGGGGGTCCAACCAATTTATTCAGCAAAGTAATAAAACCAAGCAAACGAAAAACCAAAATGAAAACAAAAAAGAAGATGCTCCAAGAACAACACAACTGTGCATGAAACAATAAAAATGAAGCGTTTGAAAGAAACCTGGGATTTTTATTGATGAAGAGGGGGATGCCTTGGGCATCCCCAAGCTTTGACGCTTGTACTTCTTGGATATTTCTTGGGGTGACATGCGTGGCATCCCCAAGCTTGAGCTTTAGTCCATCCTTCATCTCATTACACATTCCTTCCATACACCTAAATTTTTCCCTTCATACAAAACTTCACACAATCTTTATTAGCAACATTAGTGCACTGAAGATAATAAGTCTTTAGGTTCAGTTATAACACCAATAAAACTTCCATTAAAACACAAGCTACTGTAGCACTTCCCTCAAAAATCTCAATTCCCCCAAAGAACTCAAAAAGGAACCAACAAAAAGCAAATGCAGAAAATGGCAGAAATCTGTCAAAACAGACTAGCAGGTAAAGACGAATTTTTTCGAAGACCTTCTGTTCCTCAAATCAAAAAGTGTTGAACTAATGAAAGTTAGATAACAACCTGTGTCAGAAGAACAAAAATTCACACCTCAAAAGAACGTACAGATATTTTACAGGAATGTTTACGGTGAAGCACAGAAATCTGTTTCGGGACAACAACTTTCCCAATCATTACTTCTCTCTCATTAGAGATTACTCTTGGCACAAAAAGCAAATAAAAAGGATAAGGAGCGGTTATTACTGAGGTAATAACTTTCAAGACTCATCTAAAACTTTTGGGTTATCTCCCAATAAGTACTTTTCTTTAACGCCTTTAAGTGAGGCATAAAAATAAAAGTAAACAAAGATAATCATGGTGAAAACATTGTTTTGTTCATTGAAATCCTTTTGTTAACAAGGTTGATCAGGTCTTGTTACCAAAACAATTTTATATGAAACAAAACTTTGTATTCCACTAATGGTTATGTTACCTCAACCTTGATAGCAATGGTCCTAGTCATAATAGTTTCATATTTTTCTCTTGGTATGGGACAATATATGTGGCATCGCGCAAAAACCACTACTAGAAAATCGCTGTGTTTTTGTGCATCGCATCATAATGACCGCATGCTCATGTCATCATGCCACATTGCATTTGAGCATCGTCATCATCATGCATCTGTTTGCCTAAAACTATTTCCAAAAGTCTATCTTTGTTTTCTAAATATCTCTTGTCTTTATTTCAAATTATAAAACCGGTCCTTCTGGATATTTTTGTTTGTCATTACACTAGTATTATAAATAAATAATTAAAACTTATATTATTTTTGGGAGGCAGCCAGCCAGGCCCAAAAGCCCGGCCAGCCACCTCCAAGCTAAACCCTAATCCCTACCTAACACTAAACCCTAGCTCTACCCAGACCCTCACCAGCCGTCGCCACTCCTCTGGCACCCGCCGCAGTAACCCACACCCACCCACTTGCGCCGCACCACCTAGCACCGTACACACACACATGCGCGCGCGACATGACCGAAATACCAGCCCCGCACACGCCCAGGTGGTCCCGTACATCGCACTCGCTAGGCCTGCCCCGTGACAAAACCGACCGACACCCGCGCCCAACCCGTCGTGGCCCCACCCCGCTGCAATCCCCACGACCCTCGCCTCCCGCACCGCACAGCACGCCCCCGCTCGCCTCCACCTACCCTGGCCCCACCCTGTTGCAATACCCTCTCCCTCGATCCCCGCCTCTCTATCGTGACCCAACCCCTCTCCCTCGCTCACCTTCCCCTGCCTCCCCATGATCCCCTTTCCACCTGCTCGCCATCCGCCGCCGTGGACCTCTCCTCGCCTCGCATCGGCGCCCCCTCCGGTCGTCGTCTCCGCATCAGGACCGCGACGCCGCTGCCTCGCCTTTCCTCGTCTGGGCCCCGCTCTGTCCCACGCGTGTTGCCCGCTGGAGGCCTCCGTCGCTGTCCACCTACTCCACCACGCCAAGCTCCGCCGCATGGTCTCAGTCACCGCCATGTTTTCTGTAGTGGCCCCACCTAGAGATCCTCTCTTTGCACCGGCAACCGCCACCGTGGCCGCCGTTGTCGCGCATCTGCAGGCCGTCGCCGAGCCTCCATGTCGTGTGTCGCCTCGTACTCCACCGATTCGGGCCCGCCGCTGCACCCCACCTTCCCAAGCTCCTCGCGCCACACGACGCCTGCCGTTCGCCTCGCGCGCGGCCTGACTCTGCTCTGACCGACAAGCCCCAAGTCCGTCGCCCCTCCCTACGCTCCGGCCACCACCAGGGGCGCCACCATCGTTGTTGCGGTCTGCCTCGACCCTGCGAGCGCGCGAGCTGCCTCCCTATCGCCCTCCATCTGCTGCGCGCTGACTACGGTCACTAACTCGCCCTCCCCTCGCACCGAGTCCGTCGTCCTCTAGGTCGTGCGAGTGCCCCTGGTGCCTTTTGCTTGGTCTGCTAGTGATGTTGCTACGAGGATGTGGTGTGTACTGTTGGTGAAGATTGGACGACATTGCGCATGTGAAGTTACTGTGTTTATGCGAAGACAAGAACAACAACAGGTAGTGGCGGTGACATTCTAGTGTGGTTGGTGGATAAGTAGCGTTGCTCCCGGGTGTTTCGGTTCATCCACCGCAACTTGAGGATGCCGTTCGAGAGACCGAGATGAGGACCCGAACATGCCCACAAGGTAACTGGGCCTAATTCAAGTTCACTGTCAGCAACGGAACCGCAAACCCCAAGATTTTCTCCGTGGACCCGGACTCGAAGATCGACCACACGAAACCCCAAGGCCTTTGATGTGGAACCGCCATGTTCTTTCCACGGATCCCGAACCCCGAACCCCCAAGATCTTTGGACCAATGTGTGATCCCTTTTCCGAGACCCCTATTTTATAAATTACCATCCATATACTTGTTGCATATTAACTCTATTCATGTTTGCATACATCACATCATGTGTTTGGGGGCATTATGCCGATTCACGTCATAATTAAATATGGACACCATATGCGGGCTATTTTAGGCTTATATCGGCTCCATTTAAATTTGCGTAGCAAACCGATGTCATATTTTGCTTGTTAATACAACATTTAAAATGCGGGGTATCTAAACAACATAAACCATCTAATTAACTGTCGGGACCCCAGTTCCGCTTAATATTGCCTAATTGCATCGCATCTTTGCCATGTCATGTATCATACATGCATCATGCCCGGTCTTCTGCCGTAGTATTAAATAGTGTATCCGGTGTTTTTTTTGTGCTTTGGTTCTTCGTGGATTAGACCGTTGAGTTGATGCGAGTATCGACAAGTTCTCCGGTGTATCTTCAGCAGTGTTTCCCAGGCGAGCATCTCCCTCTTTCTACCTATTTTGAATTTATAGTCTTTACTTCCTCCTATTGATCTATTGCTATCCGTGTTGCGATGCTTTAGTTTCCGTGCACCCTTTATATTCCTTGCAGCCTCTATATTGCCTTGGACACATCCTATTGCCTGTTGTTTGATAGATAGTCGGCCTTGCGAGTCGTAGTTGCTTGCTCAGGTACTGCTTCGCGTGGTTGTCACTCCACCGTTGTTGGAAGGTTGGCACATGTTTAATGGTGGAGATGATTATGACTTTAAATGCAACTATTAAAATGCTGGGAATAGATATAACTAATGTAGAGGCATCGGTGGGCAATAGCTACTATTTGGTTCTTCCACGCTCACTTGTGTCCCGTAGGCCCCGAGTACTTGATACCTGTTCCTTGACTATTCGCACTATCCACATACGGGAGAGTCTATGAATCCCCCTTAGCCAGATCTTGATTCATTTCTTATTTCTTGGGGCCACAAACTAGTTTGGGGCTTTATTACTATCTTGTACTTATGCCATGCTTTACTGCTTTATTTACGATTGTGTGTGGAGCACCTGTACTGTTTAGGAATTGCGGAGTGTTTTCGCGGTATCGACAAGCCCAGTCACACTTTCGGGTTCCCAGTCGTTTACAGCCATTGGCGGAAACCTTGGGTCCGTCTCGGAGCAGGCCAACTTCGTTGCGGGTAGCTTAATGGGGTGGCCCCTGAAATGATTGATGAATCCTGTGATTGCTTTGTCGTGAAATCCTCATTGGCTTTTGATTTGGTTTTTCCGAGGTTGATCGTGTGTGTGTTGCTATTTGTGCACCCCTGCAGGGTAAATCTTTATGAAAGCCGTGTCTGTGGTTATGGACGACTTGGAGCACAGTATCTCGATCATAGACAAGCATAACTAAAGTAGTGCTATAAATTTGACTTAATATGTGACTAGTAATCAGCTTCACTACAATGGAATGGATAATAAAAGTTCCAACAACTGGTGGAACTGGGGTGTATCGTGTCATGTTATACCTGCCTAGTAAGTATCACAACTCCAATGGAATGAAATAAAAGTGCCAACAACTGCTAGGTTTGGGATGTCACATGCTAATTGTATCTGACTAGTAAGTGCTTCAACTATAATGGAATGAATAAAACTGCCAACGGTGTGAGTTCCTCGGTATCACTCTCTCGTTTGGTCTCGAGGGGGAATACCAGGATGGGTATGATTGGTGTTAGTATAAGGTTGGTTCCGAATAGGTCTTTCTTATCTCTCTCTAATAGCCGACAGTTAATCGAGTCTCTATAGGATGTTTAGTGCATGCTTCGCTACCGCTTCAGTCCACCATACCTATTTAGGCGAGAGCCGCCGAATTTTAGCCTCGCCGTGTACTGGCCTCAGTACTGACGCTCCTCTTTTTCCTTTGCCCTTTGTCGGCACCCCTTTTCTTTTAGCAGGTATAAGTTCGACGTCGTTAGCTGGGTTACCCTTCCAACTTGGCCTGGGCAGGGTTATGGACGCCATTGGTTATTCTTCAGGGCTCTTAGCCCCATTTGCATCTTATCCGTACTCGGATGTTGTATCGTTTTCGAGGTGATTTGGATCTTTATACTGTATATCTGTATCCTTGACTCGATGAGTCGTTGTTGTATATATATGTTCTGTGGGTCCCATCGTGGACTATTGTGTAATGATATTACTTTGTTTTCCACCCGCACGCAAGTGCCTAGTGGGCATCCTTGAATCGTTCCTATGCGGGTTTGGCGGGAATCGCTGAAACTTGCATAGGGCCGATTCGAGCGTGTTACAATATATTTCTCCAACTTGAATGCTTTCTCCAACTTGAATGCCCTCAACATGTTCAATTGAATTCAAACCATAAGTCCTTTCAATCTTCTTGGGGAAATAGACAGTATGTTCCTTGTCATTAACATTGAAAGTCACCTTTCCTTGATTACAATTAATAACAGCTCCTGCAGTATTAAGAAAAGGTCTCCTCGAAATAATTGACATATTATCAACTTCAGGCATTTCAAGCACAACAAAATTAGTTAATATCAAGCAATTATGAGCCACTTGAACAGGTACATCCTCACATATACCAACAGGAATAGTGGTAGATTTATCAGCCATTTGCAAAGATATATCAGTTGGTATTAGTTTTTCTAGTTGAAGCCTCTTATAGAGAGAGAAAGGCATAACACTAACTCCAGCTCCCAAATCACACAAAGCAGTTCTAACATAACTGTTCTTAATAGAGCAAGGGATAATTGGAATCCCTGGGTCTCCAAGTTTCTTTGGAACCTTACCATTAAAGGAATAATTAGCAAGCAAAGTAGAGATTTCTTCATTAGGGATCTTCCTTTTATTCGAGACAATATCCTTCATATACTTTGAGTAAGGAGGCAATTCAATAGCATCAGTCAAAGGAATTTGCAGGAATAAAGGTTCATCCACTCACAAAACTTATTATAGTGTTCACCTTCCTTTGACTTGTGTTTCTTATCAGGGAAAGGCATAGGTTTTTGGACCCAAGGTTCTCTTTCACTACCATGTTTCTTAGCAATAAAATCTTCTTTAGTGTATTTAGTATTCTTAGTGTGCTTTTTAGGTTCTTCTTCAACTTTTTCTTCATTAGGAACTTCATTTTCTTCATTACCACTTTCAGTTTTAGCATCAGCAATAGATATACTATTAGGATCTATAGCCGGTTTAGAGGGTTCTACAACAGTTTTATGTTTCTTTTTCCTTTTCTTACGAGTAGAGCCACTATTTTCAGCTTGTTGAGAATCCTGCTCAATTCTTTTGGGATGCCGCTCAGGATATAGAGTATCCTGGGTAGTAGCACCACTTCTAGTTCTAATTTCATAAGCATGTTTTTCTTTAGCAGCGTTAATTAGCAAGTCTTTTTGCACTTTAATGAGTTGATCTATTTGAGTTTGAACCATTTGTAAGTGTTTAGCAATCACTTTACCATCATTAGAGGTTCTTTCCACAATATCTTTCAAATCAACAATAGCTCTAGTGTTTTCCATTAGATGATTTTGCACCCTATTATTAAAATTATACTGCTTAAAAATAAAGATATCGAATTCTTCTAAGCATTGATCAAGAGGTTTATAGTAAGGGATATGACCTTCATCAAAGTGTTGGAGAGAGTGTACCTCGATAGTGGATGAGTAGGGAATAAACTTACATAATTCTTCTATAGGAGGTAAATTCTTGACATCTGCAGCTTTAATTCCCTTCTCCTTAAGACATTTCTTAGCTTCCTTCATTATTTCATCATTCAATTCAATAATTCCCCTCTTCTTAGGTGATGGAATAGGCACATGTATAGTAGGTTCAGGTACAATTACTTCAGGTATAGCTTTTTCAGGAGGAGTCCAATCTTCATAGTTCTTACTTATTTTAGCCATTAATTCCTCAGCTTCCTTAGGAGTCCTATTCCTGAAAACACAATCATCACAACTATCTAGGTATGTCCTAGATTCCTCGGTTAGTCCATTATAAAATATATCAAGAAGCTCATTCTTAGGTAATGGACTTCCAGCCTGTGCATGAATCAAAGCACAAAACCTTGCCCAAGATTCGGGCAATATCTCTTTTTTCCCTATTTAAAATCAAAAATTTCCTGCAAAATAGCATGTCTAGCACTAGGAGGAAAATATTTCTGCAGGAAAGTACTAATCAAGCAATCAGGGATATCAATAGATCCAGGAGGTAAATTACTAAACCAAGTTTTAGCTTCTCCTTTCAATGAAAAGGGGAAAATCTTAGCAACAAAGTAAGTACGCATCTTAATATCATCAGAAAACAAGCCACTCATGGTAGAAAGCTCATTCATATGTGCTACCACACTTTCATTCTTAGTCCCACAAAAAGGTTCTTTCTCAACAATAGCTATGTAAGATAGATCGAGAGAGAAATCATAATCTTCATCTATAATGTTTATGGGACAAGCAGCAAACTTAGCAATATGAGACAATTTGGGTCTAATAGTACGCCTCTCAAGGAGACTCTTAGCAGCGCTCCTATCATGGGTGTTTTAACATTCTTTAATAAATTCATCGATCATCTCAACATAACCATCTTCAATATCATAACTTTTACTAGACTCAGGTGAACTAACAGGTGTAGTAGTGTCTTCATTAGGAGTTTCAGTATTTCCAGCTATAGTTCTAGCAATCGTAGCATCTAGGAAAGGACCTAATGAACCACTCTTATCAAGCACAGTAGAAGCAGCATTATAAGCATCAGAAGTTTCAGATTCAGCAGTAGTACTACTAGTAGCAGCGTGTGTAACATGTGTATGTGGTGGTGTAACGAGCTTACTCATAACAGATGGTGAATCAAGAGCAACAGAGGTGTTCAGAACCATACTTCTTCTTGTAGTGGATGGTAAAATAGGAACCTTGCCACCACGAGACTTACCCATGATGGATGGATAGCAGCAAACAATAGAGAATCCAAGTGAACTTGATAAATAAAGCTATGCTCCCCGGCAACGGCGCCAGAAAATAGTCTTGATGACCCACAAGTATAGGGGGTGTATCGCAGAAGTGAAACCCAATTTATTGATTCGACACAAGGGGAGCCAAAGAATATTTATAGGCCTTAACAACTGAGTTGTCAATTAAGCTGCACCTGGAAACAATCTTGCTCACATCAGTTTATTAGTAGCAACAGTTTTGTAGTAGGAATAGTAAAGTAACAGTAGTAGAAAAGTAAAGACAACAGTAACAATAGCAGTAAACAATAGGATTCGAGTGCGGTAGGCATAGGGATGGATTGACGGGCGTTGCATGGACAAGACAATTCACATGGCAATCAGAACATAGGGCAATTGCAGATAAAATAAGATAAAACATCCAAGTACTAGATTATCCTAGGCATGTGTTCCATATATAGTCATACGTGCTCGCAATGAGAACTTGCACAACATCTTTTGTCCTGCCAGCCCGTTTGCAGCGGGGCCTCAAGGGAACTACTGGAAATTAAGGTGCTCCTTTTCATAGAGCACCGGAGCAAAGCATTAACACTCCGTGAACACATGTGATCCTCACATCAAAGCCATTCCCTCCGGTTATCCCGATTTCTGTCACTTCGGGGCCATTGGTTCCGGACAACAACGTGTGTATACAACTTGGAGGTAAGACCATAAACAATACTATCATAATGAATCAATAACATCTTCAGATCTGAAATCATGGCACTCGGGCCCTAGTGACAAGCATTAAGCATAACAAGTCGCAACAAAGTCATAAAGCACTAATAGTAGATAGTAGGCACCATGCCCTAACAATCTGATGCCATTACATGAACGATCTCATCCAATCCCTACCATCCCCATAGCCTACAACGGGGGATTACTCACTCATAGATGGGGGAAACATGGATGGTCGATGGAGAAGCGATGGTGATGATGATGGCGATGATCTCCTCCAATTCCCCGTCCTGGCAGGGTGCCAGAACGGAGTTTCTGGTGCTGTTTCGTGGAATATGATGGTGGCGGCGGAGCGGAACACCTTCTTGCAAAACACCGAAGCCCCCAAAGTTTTTAGGTCAGAAGGCTTCTTATAGGCGAAAAGGGAGACCGAGGGGTGTCTGGGGCGGCCAGACCACCCCCTGGCGTGGCCAGGCCCAGCCCGCGCGGCCAGGTAGTGTGGCTGGGCCCCAGCCCCACTCCGTCTCATATTCTGGCTCTGGGAGTCTTCTAGTGAAATAGGATTTTTGGCTTTTGTCCCGTCCAATTTCGAGAATATTCATTTTCTGACTTTCCTGGAACCAAAAACAGCAGAAAATAGGCAGTTGGAACTGTGGCTCTTGTTAATAGGTTAGTCCAAGAAATCATATGAAAAGTACTCTAAAGTGTGGACAAAACATAAGAAAGTAGATAAAACCAAGCATGGAACATCAAAAATTATAGATACATTTGCAATGTATCGTGGTGATCGATCCGACGCAATCCCTAGGATCGGTGTCGGGCAGAGGACTCTCTCTCGAACCGGCACGGTGAGTAGGAAGACTCGGTGAGATCTTGACGTCTAGGCAAAGGGACTTCGATGCCTAGGCCTTGTACAACGAGGGAGGCATGATGCAAACTCCGACGAGGTTTGTGATATTTGGGTGCTCCTCAATTAAGGAGCATGAGGCAAGAATTGGATAGATCCACAAGGCTGTCCACTAATTCCAAATATCATGCAAAATCAATACAAGGAGGTGTGGGGGATATATATAGGCTAGCCACTAAATCAAGGGTTGTTTGGGTACAAAAGGGGTAAAAACTGGACAAAATAGGAATATTCTCGGGCATCAAACCCATGTTGACTTTCTAGGGGCGATTCCGGTGATAAGTCCGGTGGGGCCGGAATCAACGCTGGAATTTCGGGTCACCGTTAGAATTTCTGGTCGAAAACGGAACGGCTCACAAAGACGTTGTTCGATCGGCGCCAGTTGGTTTTGGCGGGCGCTGGGATTTCCGGTCGCTAGTCCGGTCCGGCAGGAATTCCGGTCCGCCGGGTCTGGCGCCGGTTTAGTCTGGACCTTCGTATTGCGATGGCTTGGCTCCTTCTCTAGGCATTTCTTCATGGGGTTCATACCTGATGATGCATATAGTATTGGCATGAAGTAGGAAGCCATCCAAGGATGTATCGAAATCACATGAGACAAGGAGCGAATTCACCTTAGGTTGAAGGAGCTTGGCTCGTGCATGAGTCATTGGCCCACTTGGGGGACTTGGTGTAGATGTAGGAGCGTCCGTAGGACGGGCTACATCAAATCTTGTGGATCAATGTGGTTTTGGAAAAGAACTCATGCAATAAGACTAGTGGATCAATGTAGTTTTAGGAAAAGAACACATGCAATGACTCTAGTGGATCCATGTGTCAAACCATGGTCACCGAGACCAAAAAGACATAGGAAAGTATCTTGCACATTGCATGTTGTACCAGTGTGGCGGAAGTTGCATCACAGAATCCACTAGAGTGTGTGTGGTCGTGTGGATCAATGTGATTTTGGAAAAGAACACATGCAATGAAACTAGTGGATCAATGTGGTTTTAGGAATAGAAGAAATGCAATGACACTAGTGGATCCATGTGTCAAATCATGTTCACAGAGACTAAAAACACATAAGAAAGCAGCTTCAACATTGCATGTTGCACTAGTGTGGCAGAAGTTGCATCATAGAATCCACTTGAGTGTGTGTGGTCATGTGGATCAATGACACTAGTGGATCAATGCGGTTTAGGAAAAGAACACATGCAATGTGGTCATGTGGATCAATGAAACTAGTGGATCAATGTGGTTTTGGAAAAGAACACATGCAATGACACTAGTGGATCAATGTGGTTTCAGGAAAAGAACACAAGCAATGACTCTAGGGGATCCACGTGTCAAACCATGGTCACAGAGACCAAAAATACATAGGAAAGTTGCTTCCACGTTGCATGTTGCACCAGTGTGGCAGAAGTTGCATCATAGAATCGACGGGATTGTGTGTGGTCATGTGGATCAATGTGGTTTTGGAAAATAACACATGCGATGACACAAGTGGATCAATGTGGTTTTAGGAAAATAACACATGCAATGATGCTAGTGGATCAATGTGGTTTTAGGAAAATAACACATGCAATGACTCTAGTGAATCCATGTGTCAAACCATGGTCACAGAGACCAAAAACACATAGGAAAGCAGCTTCCACATTGCATGTTGCACCAGTGTGGCAGAAGTTGCATCACATAATACACTAGAGTGTGTGTGGTCATGTGGATCAATGTGGTTTAGGAAAAGAACACATGCAATGTGGTCATGTGGATCAATGTGGTTTTAGGAAAAGAACACATGCAATGTGGTCATGTGAATCAATGAAACTAGTGGATCAATGTGGTTTTAGGGAAATAACACATGCAATGACTCCAGCGGATCCATGTGTCAAACCATGGTCACAGAGACCAAAAACACATAGCAAAGCAGCTTACACATTGCATGTTGTGCCAGTGTGGTAGAAGGGTGATGCAACCCGTCCTACGGATGCTCCTACATCGACACCACCAAGTCCCCTAAGTGGACCCTTGACTCGTGCCCGAGCCAATCTCCTCCAAGCTAAGGTGAATTCACTCCTCTCCTCATGTGCCTTTGATACATCCTTGGATGGCTTGCTACTTCATGCAAATACACTATGCATTCTCAGCTATGAAGCCCTGACGCATCACCAAGCCCCCATGGATGGTGTACAAGGAGCAGGGCATGAAGAAGAAGCTACTGGTGCTGAACAGACTGGAGTCTCCGGCCTGGCAGATCGGAATCTCCGGAATGAGACACCAGAGTCTCTGGACCGTCTCTAGACTAGCCTCCAAACCGACCCGGGGGATAGTCTGACACCCCCTCCGGAGACAGACCGAAGATCGACCAGAATCTCCGGCCTGGACCGAAGTCTCCGGACCGCTACACCGGAGTCTCCGTACCGAGTGTCGCCAGGAATGTAAAAGCCTTTGGGCCTTAGGCCCATGTACCCCTTAGTCCATCGAGAACTTATATTTTATCCCCAAAGTACCCTTGAATTAGTGGCTGGCCTATATACTCTCCCACCTCTATTATAAACCCTAGTCTTGATATTTGGAATTAGTGGACACCCCTTGTGGATCTATCTAGTTCTTGCCTCATGCTCCTTTGATAGAGGAGCACCAAATATCACAAAACCTCGTTGGAGTTTGCATCATGCCTCCCTCATTGTACCAGGCCTTGGCATTGGAGTCCCTTTGCCAAGACGTCAAGATCTCACCGAGACTCCCTACTCGTCATGCTAGTTCGAGAGAGAGCACTCTGCCCGTCGCTGATCCTAGGGATTGCACCGGACCGGTCACTGTCGGCGTGAGCTATTGGCTTGTATCGTGGTTTTGCGTTTGTGTGTTCATCGTGTTCTTCGTGCGTGAGTTCGTCGTGTAGATCCCCTGTCTCCTCCCCCCACACTTCACCCTCGATTTGAAAGGGATTCGTGAAAGGTTGGACTCCCCCGAGGTTAGCCCTCAATATACTGGTATCAAGAGCTTCGTTTCTCATGAATTCCCCCATATATTTTTCTTCTATCCACCAAAAATTCGAAAATCCCCAAAAAATAGTCCCAAATTTGCCGTTGGATCGATATCTTGATCTACAGTGTTATTTGTGGTTTTGATCCGACCAAATCTTGTCTTAGGTATTGGTCTAGCTTTATACTGTATTTTCCCAGCCCAATTTGGCCAATGTTTCGTAGATTTGAGGACCCAAGGTGTGGATTTCCACTCAAGAACACGAGCAGTTCGAGCTGGTCCCCAGACCGGAAGTGCTGGACCTATAGACTGGAGCTTCCGGCCCAGACCGGAGTTTACGCCCTGACCACACTAGAGTCTCTGGCCTACACCGGAGTTTACGGCCCAAAGACACCGGAGTTTCCGGCCCTAACGCCTGATTTGGACATTTGCCTCTTATTTCACATTGGCTAATTTCCTCTTGTTTGATTGACTCCTGTGTGCATGTCTTCAACTAACAACAAGCTTCCGCTCGACAACATTCGCGCTCATCGACACTATGGCACCGAACATCATCCGCAACACCGACCGCAAGTTCATCATCACCAAGAAGGTATAACTTGCATCGCCTTGTTAACCATATCTTCCTTTCTGTGTACCTATCCCACATGAGTGGCTCTTATTGTGTTTTATTGAGCATTATGCATTTGTCCTTGGATAGTGAGAGTGTAATAGAAAACAAGAGTGACTTGGTAGCATCAAGGGAGAGGAAAAAAAGAAACAAAAGAAAGAGATACAAAGAAAAAGAAAAATAGTCTCCCATAGCAAAAGAGAGTCTCAAAGCTTGTAAGCAAGAGAGAAAGAAGAGCGCCCAAGGCAAGTGCACAAACCGTTGCTCATTTTTCCTCTTTGCAAACGAGCCACGGTTGCTCCTTGCATTGGCACGACACTGAGCGTAGTCTTCGTTTGGACATTTTCTTTGCTCATTTTCATAGTCGTGTCAATCCCAACAATCTCCATGTTTGTGTATATAGTCGTAGGTTCCCGTCACCCCTTTTGAGTTGTTGACCTTTTCGCTTGACTTGAGTTTTGTTTGGATTTTACCCACTTTTGACTATCCCTTTTCTTTTGGTTAGTTCTTTGGCAGTCCACAATCCTAACCTACCACCAACAAGCTTTCGAGAGTTAGTTCTTTCTTTACTATGAGCTTTCTTTGTGATTTCACTTTGCCAGCTAATAGCTCACACTTGTGGTTTCTAGTTTGGTGTAATCCCCAAGGTGAGGTAAAAGGCTAACACCACCATATTCCACTTCCATATACAATCCTTATGTGTTTTGCATGATGGATAGGTGATGACTGCAAGTGCACGGATCGTTTGTAGCCAGTTTCGAAATAAAGATATCGATCCCATAGGGAGCAGGAGTCTGAAGTCTAATGAATCTTCAAATAAATATTGCAAATGGAAATGCTGTATAAAGTTCTAAGTAACAAGATACGATGCGAGTAATGTGTAAAAAGGTGTTTTGGGGTTTTGGGTATAAGATCAATAATAAAGTAAAGCAAAGTAACGTAATACAGAAAGTAAGTATCTTGTGTGTAAAGAAAGATTGGAACTGCAGTAGGGAAAAGATGTTCTCAGGGAGTAGCAGATACACCACTAGTATTGTAAAGATCTAAGATAAAGATTATCATCATGAACATTCTCAACTATGTATGTGTGGGAGGAACTCTGAATGTGGACGAATAGGCAACAATCATTGCTCACATCATCCTCATAACCACAACAGTCAGCAATCAACATCAATCGAATTATTGCGCTATTACGGGACGTAATCTTGTAGGACGTATCCCATGGCATGGATAGTGTTCCGTGAGTTTACTCAATTTCCCAAGTTGATACATAAGGATTGCTAACAACTTTATAGTCATTGTAAGTGCTAGCACGCCTCTGTCTACCAACAAGTAGTTCCCTCCATCAAGTCCCCACGAGAGGCAAATATTGATAGGTCGACTTCTGTCAACATCAAGATGTAAAGAATCGAAATAAGAAATTGCTTATTAAAACATTAATCTGCCATTGAATTAGAAAAGGGCCATAATTTACAAGAACATTCTGTAGTGGTCACATCGATGAATATCATAATAGACTTTATCTTATTTCAGTCTCATACTAGGGTTTCTCCATCTCCCCAAGAACTAATGATCTACTCAGACATGGAGGCAATCAACATCATGGCAATGATAATGGAAACAATCATAGATGAATAGTACTTGTCTAAATCCACAACGAGTTTAGGAATTACAACAAGATCTAGACAAGATGTAGGTGGGATGGATGAAGATGGTGGTGATGCAGCGGTGGATGATGAAGATCGATGCCTTAGCCTCTCGGATCTACGTAGGGTGAAGATGGATCCCTGGCAGACGAGTTCCCCCTCTAGATGCCTTTTGGAGGTGAGGTTTCTGTGATTTCTGGGTGTTCTATATGTCGTCTCTCTGAACCAATTGCACGGGGTGAACTATTTGACGAGGCCGAGGCGACGCTAGCTATACGGCCGGAGCTATACGGGCGGAGAAAATTCTCCCGCCGTAGTTGGTCGTTATGCTCTATGCCTCCTCTATTCTCTTCTGGTTTTCTTCTGGTATTATTAATATTTCCCAAATAAGCGATTTACGCTGTTTTTGACTCCTTTTCTCCATAGTACAACTGCTTCAATAATTGCATCCATTGGATCCATCGTTTGTCCTGATCCTGGTGAAAACAGACATAAAATATGCGCGCAAGCGCCGTAAA
Organism: Avena insularis; assembly: GCA_023614405.1. Lineage (NCBI taxonomy): Eukaryota > Viridiplantae > Streptophyta > Magnoliopsida > Poales > Poaceae > Avena > Avena insularis. The sequence continues at coordinate 277,679,664 of CM042692.1, forward strand.
ATACCAAAATCCTACATCTACAATGCAAAATAATAATGTAAAACATGATGCAAATATGCACTCATCAACTACCCCAAGCTTAGACTCTTGCTCGTCCCGAGAATTTTTTAAGCTTAATGGATGTGATCCTCATCTTCATGAAGCTGAGTCGATAAAATAAATGAGGCAATTGTAGCATGTGTTTATCATGTACGATACAGGGGAATAATTTCATGAATAGTACCTTACTCGAACCATTTGAATAGTATTGGTAGGCTTCCACACCTTAGTTATCAATAGTTCATAAAAGATGAATCTCAACATAATGTAAAATAATCCGGTTCAACCGAATGAGTTAACGAGGTAGTCCCAAGTGCTTTAGGATCAACATATTCACTTGCGATTCAAAATCTCAAAAGTGTCTCTTTTTCATACTACAATACAGTGGCATATGCCGATTTTCTCTTTGCACATTCGCTCATTTTTCTTATTTTCTTTTGCATATACGCTCACACTTTTGTTTTAAGTGTTGTGCAAAGGAGCTAGCCATATATTCCACTTCATGTAGGAATTCAAAGTTCAACGATCTCAATTATCAAATTCTAACTGTATATGAAGCATTCTTGTTCTCACTCTATTCAGATAGCACTTCATTTTCCTTTGTTCAAGGTTTTCCTTTTTCAACTTAATTGTATAGATAATTTTTCTTTTTGAATCAAACCGTAATCCTAAATCATATTGACCAAATTATCTTTATGTGTTCCATTAATACCAATGGTGTGGAAGAGTCCAATTGCTATCATCAAGTGCAATTAAAATCATACTCAAGCCATTCATATATCCATAAAGCAAACACAAACTCAATATTGCTCCATCTATAATAATAAACTCGGAATTTCACAAAAGGGATCGACTATTCCTGAAAGGAAATCTAATGATGCAAACTTTATTTCTAGTTTGAACTAATGCAAGAGTAATAAAACTTATAAGATAGATTACAAGGTCTTAAAGATCTCCCCAAGCTTGGAATCAAGCCAGGCAGGATCAAATAATCCCTTGCGATTATTTGATACCGTGATTGTTGGAGATCACTGGGGTGCCATGGCATGTAGCACCGTGGTGCGTAGCTTCTTGTTGGTCTCCTCTAGAGGAGGTATGCGGCTATAGCACCTGCGTACATCAGATTGAAGAGTATCCACTCTATCAGTGAGCTTGATCACCAATGGAAGGAGGTCTTCCTTCTTCTCCATCTCATTGAGACGGTGACAGACTTCGACGTGATGGAGTAGCTCCTACTTCTGATATATCTCCAGTGCCCACACACGATCCTTGCTCCTAGGGACATCTTCTTCTTCCTCATCCATAATTGATGGATCAGGGAAGTGGAAACCGCACCTCCACTCCTTTTGAGGTTTAACCTTCATACGAGTGCCAATGGTTATCCTTGGGAGTGGAACCTCCCCTTCCTAGATAGCAGCTGCACCAATATTAGATAATTCCTTACGCTTGTGTGGCCTTGAATCTGTGGTGACAAACTTGACCATCTCTGCACACCCTTTTCCATGTGGCTTGCGATCTTCTCTCTCTTGTCGAGCTTTCTTCATTGACACCCAATTGATCTCTAGTGGATCACAGATGTCGTGGCAGATGTAGATGTCAACTACGTCATCATCGCCATCAGAATCATTGTTGAGGTAGCTTGGCTCGACGTACTCCTTGTACTTTGGGCTAAACCTCTCCACCTCCTTGTCATCGTCCTCCATGGACGGGCTGCTAGAGCGTTCCCTGGAAGGAGCAATGAGCCCCATGGGTTTACCATGGCCTGGGGCGGGAGCGCATCGCTAGATTGGTTTATGTAGATTGAGATTAGAGAGATAGACAATTGCAGTATATAAGAGGGGTCAGAGGTCGGTAAAACTCACGAGAGACACTAAATTGTCATCCAAGAAAAGAATCCAAACGGAACAGAAAAAGAAATCACGGATTTGGAAATCACGTGCCGCGTATCGACCAATTATATGGGCGCGACCCGTATAGCTCCGGCCGTATAGTTGGTTCCAGGCAGATATTTCCAAATATCTCGAGTCCAGGTCGATTAAATCACGACTCGGAACCGACAATTACACTTTCTTTAGATGAATAAAAAGAAAGATTAAACGAAAAATGTCTGAGAGTTTAACGACCAACTATATGAACGGAATTTTTGTTCCAGTCGTATAGTTGCGACCGTATAGTTTCAAACACCGAAAATCAAAAGTGCCTGGGAGTTGAACAACCAACCATACGGCCAGAATTTTTGCTCCCAACGTATAGTTGCGACTGTATAGATATCGGCACCAAAAAGCAAAACCATCTAAGAGTTTAACGACCAACTATACGACAAGAATTTTTGCTCTGGTCGTATAGTTGCGACCATATAGGCTCAGATACCGAAAATAATTTCATGAACATGATACACAGAGTTTAACGACCAACTATACAGCGGGAGCTCCCGCTTCTATCGTATAGCTCCACCCGTATAGTTGGTAAAACCCCTCTAAAACTTCAGAAAAACACAAGGAATTCGAAAATAGAAATTTCAAGAGTAAAAATTGTGAAAATAAATCACTTATTGGGGTAAGAACACTTACGTTGCACTTACCACTTACTTAATCAGGGATGAAAAGTTCCTCCCATAGCAAGGACTCCTTCTCTCTTGGAGGAATTGACTTTAGTTCATCAAATAATTCTCATAAATGAAAATCACCTAAAGTTCCTCTCAATAAGATTAGTGTCCTCCTGGGCAAGCATGGATACTGCATCTAACATCTTTATTTCTTGCCTTTGCATAATCTGCAACTCAAACTCTTGATGTGAAAGAATCCAATGGATCAGTATTGGATTATGTTCTTTCCTCTCAAGAAGTTCTTTTAAGCCATCACGATCCCCATACTCTCACCTTTGCATCAACTATATAAGAACGAAATTTATCACAAGAGAAAAATATAGCAAACAGTTCCTTTTCTTTCTTAGGGTAATTCTTTTGGGAACCATTGAGAGTTCTACTAGCATGATGTATAATATTAAATCTTCGACCGTTGTCCAAGAGTTACTCCTACAACATCATCGCTAACTTCACATATTAAGTCAAAGGTTGTATCCCAGTTAGGTGGTTTTATAGTTGGAGCTCGAGTTAAAGCATTTTTAAGTTTATCAAAAGCTTCAAGAAAGTTATCATCAAAATTGATTCTCATTCCCTTTTGCAAGAGGTTAGTCAAAGGTTTAGATATCCCTGAAAAATTTCTAATGAACCTTTTGTAAAAATCCACATGACCAAGAAACCTTCTTATACCTTTAATATCCCTGGGTGGTGGCATTCTCTCTTTTGCTTCAACCTTAACTCTATCCACTTCAATTCCCTTACCTGATACTTTGTGTCCAAGGACTATACCTTCTTTGACCATAAAGTGGCACTTCTCCCAATTTAAAACAAGATCAGTTTCTTCACAACGCTGCAGAACTTTCTTGAGATTATCCAAGCAACTAGTAAATGAAGTTCCATAGACAGAAAAGTCATCCATAAATACTTCCATTATAAGTTATATGAAATCAGCAAAAATAACAGTCATACATCATTGAAAAGTAGCTGGGGCATTACATAGACCAAAGGGTATACGTCGGTAAGCATGTAAACCGTAAGGACTTATGAAAGTTGTTTTAAGTTGGTCATCCGGATGAATAGATATTTGAGAAAAACCAGAATATCCGTCCAGATAACAAAAATGAGTATGGTTTGCTAACCTTTCTAAAGTTTGATCTATGAACGGTAAGGGATAGTGATCTTTCCTAGTTTCTTTATTCAGTTTCGTGAAATCTATGCACATCTTGTGCCCAACAACAGCTCTAGTAGGTATTAGTTCATTGTTTTCATTAGGAACAACAGTAAAACCACCCTTCTTAGGAACACAATGAACAGGGCTTACCCATTCACTCTCTTTAATAGGATAAATTATACCTATGTCCAGTAGGCGTACAATTTCTTTTCTGACCACTTCTTTCATTTCAGGCTTCAATCTTCTATTAAATTCCGTAACTGGTTTAGCACCTTCTTCCATGAATATCCGATGGACAGCTAGCATGGGACTAATGCCCTTCAAGTCATCCATTGAGTACCGAAAGGCTTGGCGATGCTCCTTAAGTATCCTCATGAGTTCTTCTTCTTCTTCTCCTAAAAGTTTAGTGCTAATAATAACAAGAAATTTATTGGAATAATCTAAAAACATGTACTTGAGATTATCTAGTAGAGTCTTCAACTCTGGGGGTGGTAGCTCCTCATCCCCTCTCTTTTCTGGCTCTTCAAAAGCCTCATCAGTTGGAGGTCCCAAAAAAGGAAGTGAATCAAATTCATCTTCTAGTTCTTCTAAGGACATGTCCTTCATAACTATTTCTTCATAATTTGGATCTTCATTGATTTCTTCTCTTTCATTACCAAAGAAAAGAGCTGCCATTTCCTCAATAGTTCTCTCTTCCTCTTCTTGTTGTACTTGTGGAGGCTTGTCTTTAAATTTGGAAAAATGGAATTTATTTTCCGTTCCCCCAAGCTTGAGAGTCACAATATCCTTATTCAAGTTAACATAGGCACCTATATCACCCAAAAAGGTTCTTCCAAATATAATAGGGCAAAAAGTGTCAGTTGGCATATCAACAACTATAAAATTGATAGGATAATTTTTCTTGCCAATTGTGACAGTTGCATTGTCAACTACTCCCATTGGAATTCTAAGATTTTTATTGGCTAACATAATTGTTATATCAGTATTCTCAATTGTAGACGGTTCTATTTCTTCTTTTATTTCTAGGTAGAAATCATAGTATATAACATTAACCTCGGTGCCAAGATCACATAAACTGTAATGAGAGGTTTCTTTAAATATGCAGGGAAGAATAGGCTTACCCACATCTTTTACCTTTGTTTTTCCTTCAACCAATATGGAAGTCTCTACATCAAGTTCAACTATGTTACAGTGTGAGTACATAGCCATAATTGCTTCCTTGGTTACTTCTTCATCTTTGTTTTCCTTCAGATGTTCCTTGACTTCTGGCATGATTTCCTCTTCCCTCTTTTCCTGTACTACTTTGACCTGTTCATATTCAAAAATATGCTTTTGTGTAGTGTTAGGGAAAGGCACTTCATATATTTCTTCTACGGAGGCAAGTGTTGCTTTATATTCTCTTTTCTTCTCTGGTTCAGGTGGTGGATCATACTTGACTGGACCCTCCTTTGGAGCTTTAATATGTTCTGTAAAAGCTTTAACAACTTGGAACACAAGATCTGAATCCAGATAAATTTCTTTAGACAATTCTTTCACATGGCCTTTTTTTTTATAATCATGAATACAATCATGCTCTATTTCTACGCCTCCTTTACTTCCTAGACCAAAATTCCATGAAACTCTATGGTCACGAATTCTATTAAGTACAGCCCAAGCTTTAGGTATAGGAAGATTCATAAAGGCTCCTTCCGCAAAAGAGTCTACTTCAATTTTATTAGGTTCAATTAAACCGCCATAAAAGATATGTAGTAAATACCATTCAGGCAAATCATGATGAGGACATAGTCGTAGTAAATCTTTAAATCTAATATAAGCTCTTACTAGTCCTTCATTAGAACAATTCTTCCAATTCATTATAAGACACCTGGTCCCAAAAGATTTTGATAATGGATAATACTTTGATAGAAATTCACAAGCTACATTATCCCAAGTAGTAGTGGCTTCAGGTGGTAGAGATCTATACCATGAGAGAGCTGTACTTGTGAAAGTTTGACTAAAAAGTTTAACCCTCACCTCATCGGCAGTATATCTCATCAATAGAAAAGTGCCACATATATCTTTAAAACATGCAATATGCTCATATGGTTCAGGATCTTCTTCAACTCCAGTAAATTGCTTCTTATGTAGAATACTAAGTAGTAGAGGATTTATTTCAAACCCCCTTGTCTTGTCATTGGAGTTGTCACTTTTATAAATATCATAGGGCTTCCCAAAGTAGTTGATGGGTTAGCACTAGTCATATGCTCAAACTCGATCGTGTTGGTGGAAACCTGTAACTCAAAACAAAATTTAGCAAGACAAAAATAAATAAGCAAAAACTAAAAGACCTACAATGCTTAGCTCCCTAGCAACGGCGCCAGAAAATAGCATGATGACTGCAAGTGCACAGATCGTTTGTAGCTAGTTTTGAAAGAAAGATATCGATCCCATAGGGAGCAGGAGTCTGAAGTCAAATGATTCTTGAAATAAATATTGCAAATAGAAATGCTAGTTAAAGTTCTAAGTAACAAGATAAAATGCGAGTAATGTGTAAATAGGTGTTTTGGGGTTTTGGGTATAAGAGCAATAATAAACTAAAGCAAAGTAACATAATACAGAAAGTAAGTATCGCGTATGTAAAGAAAGATTGGAACTGCAGTAGGGAAAAGGTGTTCTCAGGGAGTAGCGGATACACCACTAGTATTGTAAAGATCGAAGATAAAGATTATCATCATGAACATTCTCAACTATGTATGTGTGGGAGGAACTCCAAATATGGACGAATAGGCAACAACTGCAGCTCACATCATCCTCATAACCACAGAACTCAGCAATCGACATAAATCGAATTACTGTGTTATTAAGGGACGTAATCCCGTAGGATGTATCCCATGGCATGGATAGTGTTTCGTGAGTTTCCTCGATTTCCCAAGTTGATACGTAAGGATTGCTAATAACTTTATAGTCATTGTAAGTGCTAGCGTGCCTCCATCTACCAAAAAGTAGTTCCCTCCATGAAGTCCCCATGAGAGGCAAATATTGAGAGGTCGACTTCTCTCAACATCAAGGTGTAGAGAATATAACACATGGTCACAGCGATGAATATCATAATAGACATTATATTATTTCAATCTCATACTAGGGTTTCTCGATCTCCCCAAGAACTAATGATCTACTCAGACATGGAGGCAATCAACATTGTGGCAATGATAATGGAAACAATCATAGATGAATAGTACTTGTATAAATCCACAACGAGTATATGAATTACAACAAGATCTAGAGAAGATGTAGGTGGGATGGATGAAGATGGTGGTGATGCTGTGGTGGATTATGAAGATCGGTTCCTTAGCCTCCCGGATCTATGCAGGGTGAAGATGGATCCCTAGCGGACGAGTTCCCCCTCCAGATGCCTTCAGGAGGTGAGGTTTATGCGATTTTTGGGTGTTCTGTATGTCGTATCTCTGAACCAATTGCACGGGGTGAAACTGTTTGACGAGGCGGAGGCGGCGCCAGCTCTACGGCCGGATCTATACGGGCTAAGAAAATTCTCCCATCGTATAGTTGGTCGTTATGCTCTCTGCTTCCTCTGTTCGCTTCTAGTTTTCTTCTGGTATTATTAATATTTCCCAAATAAGAGATTTACATTGTTTTTGACTCATTTTCTCCACAGTACAACTGCTTCAATAATTGCATCCATTGGATCCATCATCTGTCCTAATCCTGGTGAAAAAAGACATAAAATATGCACGCGAGTGCCGTAAAATACCAAAATCCTACATCTACAATGCAAAATAATAATGTAAAACATGATGCAAATATGCACTCATCAATAGGCACGGTGACTCGAGCTAACCACCTCCCCACTAAGAAGAATAAGGCCCATACATGACGAGCGCAAGCCACTACACCATCCGACATGATTTCCATGATCATTGCCAAGTGCTTGAGACGTGACAAGATGAACAATTCGGTGAGACACAAGCCAAGTTCAAGAACATTGAAAATCGCTCTGATGGCCTCAAAAGACAAATGCATGCAATGCAACACAACTTTGTCCATCAAAATGAAGCGCTCCAATGCTCCTTCGCTGAAACAAATTACAATCTTTGACTCCTCATCAACGTAATGACAAGACCATGTTCACGCGCATCAAGCTCTTCAAGCTCATCACGTCACTGTTCTCCTCTTTGTCAAGATGATCATCCAAGTGCTCCAAGATGCAATGATGCCCCCGTGGTTGAAGATGAAATCTCTTCACACTATGTACCTTCCCCACAGCAAGCCGCAACGACAAGCTATGATGGTGATTTCTCCTTAAGGCCCTAAGCAAGGCGCGAAGGACATCGTCATCATGCAAGGGCACCAGTGATCCAACAAGCGCAACCTCAAAAACAACCTCAAGTCCACAACTATCGCCCACGACACATACTTGACACAACAAGTGATGACTCCAACTTGGAGGAACAAGCTCATCACCGACATGAAGCTCTCCAAGAACCTCAGCTTCGTCATCTCCGTCATGAACATCCACGCCGACATCATGGTCCTCATGAGGCGCCTCTTCCACCACATCAACACATGGAGCGTCCAATTGTACATGTTGAGCGACGCCCACCACGTCATGAGGTTCAAGACCATGATCTTTGTCGTGAGGCCCAAGTGCCTAATCCACATCACCAACCGAGGAATGAGCCTCGTCTTCATCAACAACTGCGTCAAGAGGCTCCACCTCATCAACAACTTCATGAGGCCCAAGCGCCTCAACCTCGTCAACCACCACGCCAAGAGCAAGAGCAAGCTCCTCAATAAGGTCGCAAGAACCAAGTTCCACCTCCTCAACTGCAAGCACATCAACAAGCTCACCAAGTTTGTCGCAATGACTCTTGGGAGATGAAGTCCGTCACCACCATGGCAACCACCGCCACCGTGACCGTAATGAGGAAGAAACCTTCGGCAAGATCGATTCCATGATACCCAAGTTCACCGGTTCAAATTATCCTGAAGAATACTGATGGCTCAATGCACGGCGCCCAGAAAAGCGTTGATGGCTCGTTGTTGATGTAGAGCTCGTTGGGAACCCCAAGAGGAAGGTATGATGAGCACAGCATCAAGTTTCCCTCAGTTATGAAACCAAGGTTTAATCGAACCAGTAGGAGCAAGGAAACACCCCAAAGGTGTTACTAGCTGAACTTTGGCAGGACGCACTACCGGTGCTAGTAGCAACGTGGAGACCTGCACAACACAACCACATAACTTTGTCCCCAACTTGCGATGAGGTTGTCAATCTCACCGTGTTTTGCGGAAAACAAAGGATTAAACATATCGAATGGAAACAAGTAAAAGTTTGCAGAAAGTAAACACAAAGCAGTAAAATATTGTAGATTGTATGGCAAGTAAAGTAAAGTGTGCCATCAAGTTCGTGAGAGCTTTAATCACTAGTTTTCTCATAACAAGTGGAAGGTAAACAAAAGCATGAATATACTTGGAATAGCATAAGCTAGTAGGTAGGTATGGTGGACTCTTTGGAATAACTTGGTTTAGGGATTTGGATGCATGAGTGGAACTCATACTTGGTTGTGGACGCTAGCAAAAGACTGGGAGCGACAAACTAAGAGAGCAATAATGGCCATAATAATGCAGAGCGACAAAACATCATTGATCAAAGCATAAAGTGATACTACAAGTTGAAAACTAAAGGATCATAAAGGCTTATGGTGACTTGTGATAGTCATAACATGGTGTGAGCATGTGCCAAGTCAACCCAAATAAAGCATCAAAGGAGAATACCACTATACTATGCTTTAATATGCTAAAACAACGCATGATTCATCCAAGGCACATTAAGCAATCTCAATTGTTTATAACAAGTCATACTACAGCAAAGAATACTAAGCATAAAGCCAAAACAATATCAAGCATGGCATGACAAAGCATAAGCCACAGTCAAAAACGAGCTCTTTTTACCACATAAGTATGAACTTTCCTACTCTTTTCCAAACCAAACCAAACTATTTGCAAACCAAAGTGTGAAAGAGGGGGTCCAACCAACTTATTTATAAAACTAAGCAAACCAATAAAACTAAAAACCAAAACAAAAACGAAAAAGAAGACGCTCCAAGAAAAACATAACTGTGCATGAAACAATAAAAATGAAGCGTTTGGAAGAAACCTGGAATTTTTATTGATGAAGAAGGGGAATGCTTTGGGCATCCCCAAGCTTTGACGCTTTTACTTCTTGGATATTTCTTGGGGTGACATGCGTGGCATCCCCAAGCTTGAGCTTTAGTCCATCCTTCATCTCATTACTCATTCCTTTCATACACCTGAAATTTTTTCTTCATACAAAACTTCACACAATCTCATTAGCAACATTAGTGCACTTAAGATAAATAAGTCTCAAGGTTCAGTTCTAACACCAAATAAACTTCCATTAGAACACTAGCTACTGTAGCACTTCCCTCAAAAATCTCAATTCCCCAAAGGAACTCAAGGAGGAACTAACAAGAAGCAAATGCAGAAAATGTTAGAAATCTGTCAAAACAGACCAGCAGGTAAAGACGAATTTTTTCGAAGACCTTCTGTTGCTCAAATCAAAAAGTGTTGAACTAACAAAAGTTTGACAACAACCTGGGGCAGAAGCGCAAACAATTACAGCTCAATCCGACATACAGAGTTCTCTCAGGAATGTTTACGGTGAAGCGCAAAAATCTGTTTCGGGACAGCAACTTTCCCAATCATTACTTCTCTCTCATTAGAGGTTACTCTTGGCACAAAAAGCAAATAAAAAGGATAAGGAGAGGTTATTACAGAGGTAATAACTTCCAAGACTCATCTAAAACTCTTGGGTTATCTCCCAACAAGTACTTTTCTTTAACGCCTTTAAGTTAGACATAAGAAGCAAAGAAAGAATCAAGTGTTCTCAAATGAAGAAGCATTAAGATCAATGCCAGAAATATTTTCAACAAGGCAAGGTATATCATCCAAGTAAGTTCTAGAGGATCCTTTCTCAATGCTCTTAGGTTCACTTTTCTCATCAAAAGGGTTTGCAGGAACAACCCAATCAAGATTCTTTTCTGTGGCATCATGTATTGCTACTAGTTTGAAGGGTATTGGTATCTCAGGTTCCTCCCCATTAGGTTCGGTTTTGTTCATCTTTTCTCGTATACCAACCACATCTACACATGAGCCTAGCATATTGAAACGTTCAAAAACTTTTCTTGCTTCTTTGGCAACATCATAGAACTCCTTAAACAAAGTTTCTAGAATAAAATCCCTCTTTTCAGGGTCTTCAATTTCTTTGAGCTTAAGAAACATTACTTGCATTAAGGGGTTGAGGTTAAAAAACCTAGCTTCTAACATGTGAATTAAAGAAGCTGTAGCAATCTCAAAATTTGGAGCAAGTTCTACAAGGGATCTATCCTCAGTATCTTCATGTTTGCTAACATGATTAAAGAATTCTTCAATATTATCTTTCCCAATTATAGAACCACTACCAATTGAAAGGTCTTTCAAGGTGAAAGTATGGATCAACCTGGTGAGCAAAGGAAGGGGTGCCAACTAAAGGAGACTTCAATTTTTTTGGGGGGTTTTCAAATAAGAAAGCAAACAAGTAAAACTATTTTTTTTGTTTTTTTGATAAAGAAACAAGCAAGCAAAACAAAAATAACAAAGTAAAGAGATTGGTTATGAGGGACTCCCCTTGTGAAGATGTCCTTGACTCCTCGGCAACAGTTCTAGAAAAATGCTTGATGGCTCAATGCACGACGCCCAGAAAAGTGTTGATGGATCGTGGTTGATGTAGAGCTCGTTGGGAACCCCAAGAGGAAGGTATGATGAGCACAGCAACAAGTTTCCCTCAGTTATGAAACCAAGGTTTAATCGAACCAGTAGGAGCAAGGAAACACCCCAAAGGTGTTACTATCTGAGATTTGGCAGGGCGCACTACCGGTGCTAGTAGCAACATGGAGACCTGCACAACACAACCACAGAACATTGTCCCCAACTTGCGATGAGGTTGTCAATCTCACTGTGTTTTGCGGAAAACAAAGGATTAAACGTATCGAATGGAAAGAAGTAAAAGTTTGCAGTAAGTAAAAACAAAGCAGTAAAAGATTGTAGATTGTATGTAAAGAAAAGGACCAGGATCCATAGTTCACTAGAGGTGGCTCTCCTTAGATAGATAACATGCTGGGTAAACAAATTACAGCGGGGCAATTGACAAACACCGAGAAAGCAATACATGCATATACTAATCATCTTGACTCCTTTGAGACTTGATTGGGCATTACAACATAATACATAGACCGCCATCCAACTGCATCTGTGACTAATAATCCACCTTCAAGTTATCATCCGAACCCCCTCCAGTATTAAGTTGCAAGCAACAGATTATTGCTTTATGAACTGCGTGTAAAGTAAATAATACGATTGTTCTATGAACAAAGGATTCTTGTTTTCTCCCTAGTAGCAACAGCACATCTAGTACCTTAGAGATTTCTGTCACATCCCCGGATTACCCGAGGCATGAACCAACTATCGAGCATAAATACTAACTCTTGGAGTTGCTAGCATCTACTTGGCCAAGATAGCTACTAACAATGGAAAGCATGCAAGATCTCAAATAACAAAGACATGATAGAATCAATAATCAATCTGAAATAGCATCTCAATATCCATCGGATCCCCGCAAACACAACATGTATGAATTACAAATATATGATCTTGATCATGAACGGAGCTCACAAGATCTAAACATGAAAGCACAAAGGAGCAGAAACCAGCCATCTAGCTACTACTTGGATCCGTAGTCCAAGGATGAACTACTCATGCATCACACCGGAGCCTTGCATGGTGATGAAGAAGGCCTTCCGGGTGAATTCCCCTCTCCGGCAGGGTGCCGGGAAGAGCTTCAGATCCCTCCCGATCTAGGGATGGAGATGCCGTGATTCTGCACTTTGTGGATTTTTGATCGGGTACTTAGGGTTTTCGTCCCGAGGGCAACTTATAGGCGGAAGGAGAGGCCGAGGGGGTGCCAGGAGCCACCACACCACCACCTGGCACGGGCCAGGCCTGGCCGCGCGGCCAGGTGGTGTGGCCGGCACCTGGCCCCTCTCCGTCTCGTATTCTGGCACTTGATCCCTTCCGGAAAAATAGGCACTTTGGCTTTTGTCCTGTCCAATTTCGAGAATATTCATTTTCTGACTTTCCTGGAACCAAAAATAGCAGAAAAGCAGGCAATTGTGGCGGCTCTTTCTTGTTAATAGGTTAGTCCAAGAAATCATATGAAAAGTACTCCAAAGTTGGAACAAAACACAAGAAAGTGGATAAAACCAAGCATGGAACATCAAAAATTATAGATACATTTGCAATGTATCAAATACCTCTCATGGGCGCTCAAAGTCGACAAGATCTTCCGTATGCACAACTATAGCGATGAGAATATGGTTTCCATGGCCTCACTTGAGTTTGATGATTATGCTAACCTTTGCTGGGAACAAGTCCAAGTTGCTCGGGAAGCAAGAGAAGAGCACCCAATCACAACTTGGCATGACATGAAGGCTCATATGAGATCCCGCTTTGTTCCTTCGCACTACACGCGTGACCTCTTCAACAAGCTTCAATCTCTTAGTCAAGGAACAAAGACCATGGAAGAGTTCTGCAAGCGAATGGAGCTTAACATGATCCGCTCCAACAATGAAGAGCACAAGGAGCAAATAAATGCATGTTTCCTCATTGTCTTAAACCACCCAATCAAGCGCATCGTCGAGTTCCAAACATACAACGACATGGTTGAGCTTGTGCACATCGCAATAAAAGCCAAGCGTCATGTGCAAGAGGACATCAAGTACAACAATCCCAAGACATACTTCACCTACAAGCAAGCTTCAACTGCTACACCAAAAACCTTCAATGGAAGCACCTCAAGTACCTCCAAGAGTTCCTTGAAGCCCACACTTCCTCAAGGAAAACCGCCCCTAGTGGTAAGTATACAAAGGATGCCACCCCATTCAATGATGAATGCTACAAGTGTGGAGTAAAAGGACATAAGTCGGTAGAGTGTGGAAACACGAAAGTATTGTTTATCCATGACAATGGCGATGAAGAGTACTTGAGTAAGGAAGAATTTGATGCTAGAGTCAAACAGGCAAAGCCAAGGCAACACGTGGAAGATGACCAAGAACTCCTCATGTGTGAACATGTCGCAAGTCCATCGCTAGTCGTCACAAGTATCTTGACCACTCAAGCAGAAGAGCATGAATATCTACAATCCAACATCTTCCAAACGCGTGTCAGCATCAATGGGAAATCTATCAAGGTGATCATCGATGGAGGAATTTGCCACAACCTTGCTAGCACCGAGTTGTGTGAGAAGCTCAACCTCACCCTCCATCCTCATAAGCACCCCTACCACATCCAGTGGCTTAGTGACCAAGGGGATGTGAGGATCAAGCATACCATCTCAGTAACATTCTCAATTGGTCCATACAAATACACGGTGGAGTGTGATGTAGTCCCAATGACGGTTTATCACATGTTGCTTGGTCGACCATGGCAATTCGACAAAGTGTTTATACACCTTCAAGTGGCTTAACAAGACATGTGTTTTGCAACTAATGACTCCTAGCCAAGTAATTGCGGACAATGCAAAGGTTTTAGCGAGGGAGCAAACCAAAACACAAACTTTTGAGAAGGGTGGTGAGCGAGAGAGCCACCATATAGCGAGTGAGAGCCACAAGCCTAACTCAAGTGGAAAAACTAAGAGTGTTCTCCTTGCCACCAAAAGTGAGATGAGAGATGTGAGGAATAACCCATCCATCTAGCACTATGTCATTTTTTGCAAGGGACTAGCTCAAGAAACTAATGACTTGACAAATATTCCTCCCTCGTTGATGGCCATTTTGTTGAAATTCAAGGATGTGTTTCCCGAAGATCTCCCACATGGACTTCCTCCTCTTCACGGAATAGAGCATCGCGTCGAACTCATACCCGACGCACCTCTTACAAAGTGCGCCGCCTACCGCACGGACCCGGAGGAGATGAAAGACATCGAACGCCAAATCAACCAACTCGTCTCCAAAGGTTTGATCCAAGTAAGAACTAGTCGCAATGATTCATGGGAGATGAAGACCATCGCCACCATGGAAACCACCACCGCCGTGACCGCAATCAGGAAGAAACCTTCGACAAGCTCAAGTTCACAATGCCCAAGTTCACTGGTTCAAATGATCCCGAAGAATACCTCTCATGGGTGCTCAAAGTAGACAAAATATTCCGTATGCACAACTATAGCGATGAGAAGATGGTCGCCATGGCCTCTCTTTAGTTTGGTGATTACGCCAACCTTTGGTGGGAACAAGTACAAGTTGCTCGGGACGCAAGATAAGAGCCCCCAATCACAACTTGGCATGACATGAAGGCTCATATGAGATCCCGCTTTGTTCCTTCGCACTACACGCATGACCTCTTCAACAAGCTTCAATCGTTTAGTCAAGGGACAAATACCGTGGAAGAGTACTTCAAGCAAATGGAATTCAACATGATCCGCTCCAACATTGAAGACCACAAGGAACAAACAATGGCACGTTTCCTCATCGGCTTGAACCATCCAATCAAGCGCATCGTCGAGTTCCAAACATACAATGACATGGTTGAGCATGTGCACATCGCAATAAACGCCGAGCGTCAAGTGCAAGAGGACATAAAGTACAACAAGCCCAAGACATACTTCACCTACAAGCAAGCTTCAACCGCAACACCAACAACCTTCAATGGAAGCTCCTCAAGTAACTCCAGCCTTCCTTCAAGCCCACACTTCCTCAAGGAAAACCACCCCAAGTGGCAAGTATACAAAGGATGCCACGCCATTTAATGACGAATGCTACAAGTGTGGAGGCAAAGGACACAAGTCGGCCGAGTGTGGAAACAAGAAAGTATTGTTCATCCATGACAATGACGCGGAAGAGTACTTGAGTGAAGATGAATTTGATGCCCAAGTCAAGGAAGCAATGACGAGGCAACATGTGGAAGATGACTGATGACCCACAAGTATAGGAGGTGTATCGCAGTATTTTCGATAAGTAAGATTGTGAAACCCAACAAGGAGCAGAAGGTGTTGATGAGTGGATTGGAGCAGGAATACTCTGTAAATACTTAGCAAATGGATTTTTAGGGGTTTTTGATAATGTAGGTAAATAAAGTGCGAGTAAATAAAAGACAATAATAATAAATGCAGCAAGTGGCCCAATCCTTTCTTTAGCAAAGGACAAGCTGGTTGTATTACTTAAGATGACCAAACGTTCTCGAGGACACATGGGGATATCTTCAAGTGCTTTCGTTTCATATAGTTAATTAATCTTCTTTAGTTTGATAGGTGTTGTGTGGGTGAACCTGTGCTAATGTACCAACCTTCCTAGGACTAATACATAATTGTGATTAAACTCCTTTCAAGCATTCGCAAGTACAAGAAAGTAATTAAGATAAAAACCTAACCACAACTTTAAACACTGAGATCCTAACCTCCCTTGTGTAAAGGTTTCCTAACGGGGGTTCAGGTTTCTGTCACTCCGGCAACCCCTACGATTAGTAGCCAAATACACAATGCATTCCCCTAGGCCCATAAAGGTGAAGTGTCGTATAGTCGGCGTTCACATGACACCACTAGAAGAATAACACCACAACTTAAATAACAAACTATTGAATCTTTCTCAACACAATTCCACTACTAACAACATGACTTCTCCCATGTCCTCAAGAACTAAACAGACTACTCACAAGACATCATATGGATCAAGATCAGAGATGGAATAATGATAAGTAACAATCTGAACATAAACAATAATTCAATGGTTCCACTCAATAGCATCAACTACAACAGGTAATCAACACCGGGAAAGTTTCCCCTAAGAACACTGCATGATTCAACCCAATTGTTACAGCAGTATGGAGTGGTGATGATGGTGCTGGTGGAGATGATGATGGAGATGATGATGATGATGATCCCGATGAAGTCCAGCTTGATGGTGGTGTTGATGGCGACGATCTCCCCTCTCCGGGAAGGAATTTTCCTGGCAGATTTCTGCCTGCTGGAGAGCTCTTTCTCTCTTTGCAGTTTTCTGCCCCGCAGAGGCAGCGGAATCTTTCTGTGGTCGCTCCTCCAGGCTTAGGGTTTCGTGGGGATAATATACGCCAAAGGGGAGAGCCAGGAGTGGGCCAGGGTGGCCACACCACCTGGTGCCGTGGCCAGGGGGCACGCCAGGGGGTGGTGTGGGCACCCTGTGGCCAATAATCATCTCAGCATCTTCTTATTTACCATGAGAAAATGGTGCGTTTTTCTCTCTTTCCTCTTTTGTCATCATTTTTTTTCTTTTTTTTCTCTCTATCTCTGTCTACTTTTTTATAAGAAGAATGCTTCATAGATTGCTCATTATGGTTACGCTGGAGGTTTCCACCATGATTAGGCATGGATTAGACCAGCCGCCCAGGCGTTTCTCTAACAAACATACATAACTCCATGGACTTACAAGCTCCCCTTTCATTTCACACAGACGACATCCATAAACAAAAGAGCATGATATCAACTGGGTACAATGTACAAGTGCAATGTTGAAAGCGTCGCCCATGACAGCATGGTTCTGCTAATCCCAACATATAAGTGCAAGCATATACAACTTAGATGACACAATGGTTCAAGTTTATTAGGTGTAAGAAAAGTAAAGTGTGCCATCAAGTTCGTGAGAGCTTTAATCACTAATTTTCACATAACAAGTTTAATTCGGAAGGTAGATAAAAACATGAATTTACTTGGAATATCAATAGTGCTAATAGGTAGCTATGGTGGACACAAATGGCATAGGTTTTGGTTTAAGGATTGGATGCACGAGAATCATTCCCTCTTAGTACAGGTTTTAGGCTAGCAAGGCTGGATAGCAAGCATAAGAGTTGAAGGAAACAAACAAGCATACAAGTGATAAAAAACAAACATGCGATCTTCCTTGGAAGCAGAAAGATCTTAACTAAAGAATACTAAGCTTATGAGCAAATAAAGAAAGAAGGATGATGAAATTATATTTCTTAAGAGTACTTTTATCTTTTTCATTCAATTCTCATAATAGTGTTGCTACTGACCGAGCCAGGTTTGCCAAAACCAACTAAATTATCTCAATGATCCCAAAGCGACACCAATACTAACAACAAGATCAATCATATAATAGTAATTGAAAACTAAAATAAGATATGCAAAAGAGTAAATGATAGAACTTCTCATTAATATTCCATAATGGCAAATCACACCAAGGGATACATAGATATCTAACGAGAGGGGGACACTTCCATAATGCAAACCATCCTACATGATAACTTCTCTATTCATGATATGACTCTACTAAAAAGGTAAAAAGATAAAAGATAGTGATGTGATACCACGGCACTCCCCCAAGCTTGGAACAAACCAAGGGGATGCCAAAACCTGATGACGAATTACTCCTTCGGTGGTGGTGGTGTTCTCTCGATCGAAGTGAGATAATCTTCCAGGATCTTGCGGAGCCTGTTATTCTCTTCTTGCAATATATCCACCTTTCTCCTTAGGACTCGGTACTTATCGCAAAACTCATCAGTGGCCCATAGAGCTTCCACCGCTGCAGGGCAGGAACTGAGGTTTAGAGTTGGAGGTATCAGCCCTTGTCCTTTCATGCCTGCTGACAATCCCTTCAATTCCTCATTGATGCTCTGATCCATATCTTCGTGCCTAGCTGTGATCCTTTCTTCTTCCACCCATCCTATGAAGGTCCTCTGGTCCAGGTCGCGATGGAGCTTGCGCTGGCGTCGCATCTCATAGTCCTCCGAAAACAAACCCTGAAACGACATCTGAACAGAACAGTTTGAAACAAAAACACGACGAGAACATGATATACGAACCTCGGGGGATCTGGGGATTATATATTACGATTTTTTACAACAAAAGGAAGGTACTGGGAGAAAACGGGTCGGTGACGGACTCCAAGGTGGCCACACCACCTGGTGGCGTGGCTAGGGGGGCCCGTGGCATAGGGTGGTGTGAGCCACCCTGGCTCTGTTTCCGTCCCTCTTTTGCTTCGTTGCTTTCCTTGTTGGATAAAAACTGCAAAAATATAACTAGGTAGATTTTTTGCGGACCTTTTCTTACCAGAACTGTTACCTATTTGAAAATGGACTCTGCAGGTCTCTGAACTTGATGTTTAATAAATTCTTCCAGAGTCACCGCTTGAATAACATCAATATATTCATCTTTATACACATATTGTTTGAGTCATTTAACCATTCACCATCTTATTACACCATTTCCTCCTACAACATGGAAATTTCTTTCACACAAAACTTCACACAACTCTCATTAGCAACATTAGTGCATGCGCGGTAATAAACCTTTTAAGTTCAATTTCAACTGAAATCCATCAAAACATAAGCTACTGAAACAACTCCTTCCGAAAGCCCAAAAGTAATTCAAGAAGGAAATCGATATAAGAGGCAAATGCAAGTGTGGTAAAAATCTGTCAAAACAAACTAGCAGGTAAAGATCAATTTTTTCAAAAATCTTATGTTGCTCAAATCAAAAAGTGAAAACTAATGAAAGTTAAATAACAACCCGGGGCAGAAGCACAAAACATTACAGCTCAATCCGACGTACAGAGATTTTTCACGAATTTTTATAGCGAAGCACAAAAATCTGTTTCGGGACAATAACTTCCCCAAATCTTACTTCTCTCTCATTAGAGGTTGATCTTGACACAAAAACCAAACAAAAAGGATAAGGAGAGGTTATTGAAGAAGCAATAACTTCCAAGACTCAAATAAACAAAAACAAACTGAAAGCAAAAATATATTGGGTTGTCTCCCAAAAAGCTCTTTGTTTATAGCCATTAAGATGGGCATGATAATTCAATGATGCTCACATAAGAATATGAATTGAAGTAAAAGAGAGCATCAAGAAGCAAAAATACACATGTTTATGTCTAACCCACTTCCTATGCGAGGGAGTCTTGTAAGAAAATAAATTGTTGAAACCAGAGGCTGCTAGCATAGGAAGGCAAAACAAATGTAACATAAAGACTTTCACATTCGAGCAAAGAAACTTAACATTATTGAGATGCATAAGAATAGTCTTCCCTCTCTCATAATAACTTTCAATATCATGCATAAATTTAACGATATAACTATCACATGAACCATTGTAGCAATGATAACTTATTCTAACAGAAAACATAGGGATACTAGCTCTCATAACACTAATTTGTGAAACAATATTAGAAGTATCCTTACAGAGGATAGTGTGTCCATCTTCTACAAATTTAGTGACAAAGTCTTTCACATTTTCTATTACAGATTCATCATCCACTTGTTCATCAGGTTCAACAGCTTTATTTGTACTTTCATTGACCATACTAGATATCATAGAATGTTCCTTTATCTTAACTGGGAAAGGCATTTCCTAGATGTAAGGTTCAGGTAAAACATGATTAGCAGTCAGTATTTCTTGTAGGAACACTATTAACAATATCTTTATATGGATCATGATACTTATTACATTTCTTTTTAGGAATTTCATTATAGGTAGCAAAAGCCTTAAAATAAGTTGCAATAGCTTCAGAGTCTAGACCATAAGCATTAATAATATTACGAAAGTCATCAGTGCCCATAAAAGATTTAATGCATTCATAATCATAATTTATACCTGACTTTCTTCATTTATCATTCTCCCATGGTTCAGCATTATCTTGAATACGGTCTAGAAGATCCCATTTATCTCTTTCTTCCATGCGTGTAAATGATCCAGCACAAGAAGCATCCAATGGATCCTTATCATGAAGAGAAAGCCTTGCATAAAAGTTATTGATAATAATATTGTTGGGGAGCTCATGAATAGGACATTTGAGCATTAGTAACTTGAATCTCCCCCAAGCTTGAGCTGTACTCTCTCCATCAAGAGGACAAAAATTGTATATTTGATTCTGATCTTTATGAATCTCACTAGGAGGATAAAATTTTGAATAAAAGAGAGGTAGTACTTACTCCCATTCAAGAGCTTGACCATTCTTAAGCATCTTATACCATTCCTCAGCTCTTCCATTCAGTCTGTGGGGCCCCCGAATTAATCCTCCGAGAATCCCTGTTATGCATACAACCACGACCCCATGATCAGTTAGTCGTGGCACATAACCGACAAGTATCATTACAACATCCAAGAATATACCGAGTTACAAGACTTACATAAATGCCGTTATGGCTACATAAATAATCAGTAGGAGACTTCAACAAGCGCAGAGCCCGAGCCATGCCTTAACCTACAGGCAACTGACTGGGAGAACGTCCTAGCTCGCATAGGCGCCAACATCCTCTTCTTCTTGATATCTGACCAAGTTAATAGCCAGGGACAATGCCAGTGAGTACTTTGAATGTACTCGCAAACCACCTTAAGAGAATAGTAATAACAGGAGGATATGCATTTTGGCTGTGGTAGTAGGAGGGCTCCAAGAGAGGTTCGTTTCTCAAATAGTTTCTCTTGTGGATATAACATCTACATATCTTTGTTCAAAAATTTTGTAAACCTTTTTGGAAACCTTTTTGAAAAGTTTTGGAAAATATTAGGACTGGGTCACCCATTTGTTTCCTTCTCCGGTCGTCCCGCGACCAAACTCCTTCCATACCTGTCTGACCATCCCATGGTCAAAGCAGGTATCCTCATCGACCATCCCATGGTCAAAACATTTCCAAACCCTTTGCTTTTCCGAAAATCCGTTTTGAAAACAGAACTAGCACCGCTCTACAGCAACCTTCCCAACCGTCCATGACCGCGGACACGGCTATTCGAATAGATTTACACTCTACAGATGTTGTACACTTTACCCACACCATCTGGGTAAACTACCCTGATCTTCACCAATCGTGGGTCGAGTAACCGATCAAGACTCTCCGGATGCCCACTCTAATACAAGTGCCTACCCTATGAGTGTTAATCCCCTCAACACCGGGACGTCGGGCGAGGACCAAACGGAGTGCTTAGTGCACGTCCCACGTGCGCACTTTCAATGAGGGGCTCATAGTAACGTGTGGAGGCCTGCCGACCCTTTGTTCCTTCTCTAGGTCGATGTTTCACATGGACCTATATCGGACAAGGCCCACCCTCCAGGGATCCCCGATCCCCTATAGTAGTTACGAGGTATCTTATACCGGAATAGACAAACTTCACATCCAGCCCTGTCCCATACCAGAGAATGTGGTTGCACGGGTAATGTGGTTGCACGGGTTAATTGTTCTAGCAAAACTGCAGAGAACCAGGTGCGTTTCCGTAAACCCTTTTTCCTCTGGTTTTCCTCCAGCATTTTGTAAAACAAAACCTCTTTCTTTCTCAACATCTCTTAGGAGGTCCCACCACACCAAGGTTTTATCAAAAATCATTTAGTAAAACTTTTTCCGGGGTCTTCCCATCCTCTAGCTTTGCTTTGGCGAAATAGGGGGTCTCCAAAGGGTTATGGTGATATACACCATATATTCTACTAGGGGCAAGTAGGTGTCACCAAGGGGGTTGTACTTAGTAGTACCCAGTGTAATAGTTTGGAGGAGCCAAACCACTATCATATATATATCAACATATAGTAAAAGAAGGCAGTTTTTACTAAACCGTAAATAAAACATGCATAAGTAAAACAGTAGGACAAGGCTTATGAGCAAGAAGGTGGCTTGCCTGATGATCATCAATATGGCAATATGTCCCTGGACTTCCTCTTTAGATAACCCAGAATACCAGTACCAAATAATAAATACCACTTCTCCTGCTCTCCGATTTCATCGCAACTATCATCGTCCTGACAGCACATGGAAGCAAACCAAGCCACAATCAACACCAGAAAAACAAGCACCATTACAATACAACAAACAATGTATAATACCAGATTAAGATTCAGATGGTTTTGAGAGGATTGGAAATAGGAGATTGAGATGGCCTTGGAGAAGGGAATGAATACCCCTTAGGATTTATAGTCTAGAAACTACCTAAGAGATGGATTTTTGGACAAGAGCATATTCTGTAGGGTACCCTAGTAAAAACATGATACCAATAGATACGGATTGATAAAATGAAACCAACAAAAGTAGTTTCACTATTTTATCACTTTTATTGAAATACTTATGCATATTCTAGTGGAAAAGGCTCTAGTATTATAAAATAATTCACCAGAAAAGTTCTGGAGCTCCAAAAATTATTTCCTTGGATGGTTCACTAGGGTTTTATGAACTTGTTCACTGAGAGTTGGAATCGATCCAAAATAATTATCAGAATGCCCTCAAAAAATTCCCAAAGGCAGTTCTCTAGACAACTTGTCTTTTTCACCAGATTTAATCTACAGAAGCTTTTGAGGTAAATCTAAGGACACATTATAGGTATTTAGGATACCTTTCTATGAAAATTGGAATCAACCTTCTGAGGTGAATTTAGAGGTGAATAAACCATGCACAAAATAGTATAATTGACCGAAGAATATCCAAGGCTCAATAAATCATGAGCTCCTGGATTTGGATAGGCCTTAGTGTACCACATCCAGGATAATTGGATTTGGGTCAATTGGACTCTTGATTTGGTCTAGGGAATTTTCTAAAGTCAGATTGTGATTGCTTTTGTTATTTTTACTACAGCCAAAACAAGGTTCACCTTGTCATGAGGTAAAGGGAAATGGATAGGTATTGTAAGTACCTCCGAGTACCAACAGGAATCACTCTTTTTGGAGTTGCAGAGCTACTGTAGTGTTTCATCTAGTGAAATCACTAGGGAAAAAATGTTTAATTCATTAAAATTCATCAGAAGCCCAATAGATGGTGAGCTCCTGGTTTTTGGTAGGTATTGATAGGGAGTTTTACTAGGAGTTGGAAATGGGCCAATATCTCTGGGAGTTTGTCCTAGGGAAATTCCTAAAGTTAGATCAGAGCTGTTTTTTTATTTTTACTAAAGACAATTTGCTGTTCACCTTGGCATGGGACCAAGTCCATGAAATAGGTACAGGTAATACCTACCAGGGGCAGTTGGTTTTACTCCAAAAAGATATGGGAAGCTCACAGAGGATTTTATTTAGTGGGATGGATAGGTGCTAGCATTTTCATTTCTACACAAGTTGGAAATGATATTAGGCTAGGATTTTGGTTCTGCATGTTGGGAAAAACACTAGGGTACTTGGTAAAAATTAGATCTGGGTATTTGGAAGCATTTTCCATTTTTATTTTGAATCAATACAATCAGTCTAATAAGCAGATCTGTAAAAAGGAATTAATAAAAAGAAAGGGGCAAGGGCTATTGGGCTTGGATCTGGGGACAGTTGGGTCGTCCAGGGGAAATGTGGCCCACCCGGGTGAGGCACTGTGCAGGAGGAGGGTTTCAAAGGTGCTGACAGCGGGGCCCGCTGGTCAGTGAGAGCTGGCGGCCGAACAGGTATCGGCGAGCCTAGGCCGTTCGATCAAAGAGGATCTGATGGCTCGCCGTCGTCGTCTTTCTCTGAACGCAGCGCGGTGGTGGAAACCCTAGGGAGGCTCGGGCTGCAGCAGGGAGCTCACATGGGGCGCCGGGAGGAGGCAGGGATGGTCGGAGGTGACGCGGGACTCACCGGCGGTCAGATTGATGGGCCGCAGTGGCGGTTTTGGTGCCGGGATGAAGCTCGCACGGGAGCCACGGCGACGCACGCGGCGGACCTCGTCGGAGATGCTTCCAGGGGTCATTCTGGGCCAAACAAAAACATGGGGCAAGTTAGGAGAGGTAGGGGAGTATGATAGGATGACATGCAGGGTGTGAGAGAGAGAGGGGAGCTACGCTCGAGTTTCTGAAAGAGGCCGAGATCTCCATTTCTTCTTCTCTTGAGCAGCAGAGAAGGAGAGAGCTCTCGGTACTTTGGGGGAGGGGAGTATAGAGGTATGAGAGTGTTCTGGCAGCAGTGGAGGGTTTCGGGGTGGTTGGAAACGAGCACGAGCTTGGGAGCTTGAGAATGGCCGAAGGGAGGTTTTCCTTCCTCTCTAGAGTAATGGAGGAGGAGGGAGGTGGCAGGAGCGAGTGGGAGTGGTGCTCTAGGTTCCATAGGGAGGAAATGAAGGAGCAGGGGCAGGGGTGAGAGCCTCTGGCCTCTTTAAAACAAGGTAGATCGGTTCATGATGGACATGGTTTATGGAGGGCAAGGAGACGGGGTGTTGGGGTCATGCTGGAGCTCTGTGGGGTTGTAGGAGGGCAGAGAGAAGGAGGGCAGCAGCTGTAGGAAGTGTGCAAGCCAAGGAAGTGTCCTTGCCTTTGTATCCTCTCCATCTAAACACTAGGGACAAATAGAGTGGTCTGCTACAGTAGCATAGCTACGGTGCCATGCTACAGTGGTATGGTCGACTAGGAGAGAGGGCTGGGTTCTGTGGACAAGTACTTTGCAAGATTGGAGGGAAATGGAGAGTGATTTATTTGATGTTTGATCATACTCCACTTTCCATAGATGATGTTCATCAAGATCTTTCTCGAAACTTGATATTGGTAAGATGAGGAGATGGTTCTGGTAGAAGGGTAGGGTTAATATACACCTCCAGGAATTATTTGAGATTTTTAGAGGAGTTTTAGTCCACTTAACTCTATTTAGTCAAAAAATGCAGAAGTGGTTTATAGATGTTCATTTGATAAATTTACATTGGACAAGGTTGTTTTTTAGTTTGAGATGGTCCCAAGTGTGAATACACACTTAGGGGAATTTTCCCAAGATTTATTGGAGGATAAAAGTATTTAAAACTATTATTATTCCATTTCAACCATTTAAGGAAATGGGCAAAAAGAAATAATAAAGCACTTCAAAAATATTTATTTTTGAAGTGGAAAGATGGGGTCTGTTATGTGGGTCTCAATTGATCCAAAAGTTGGGGAAGTGTTTTGGCAAAAACCAAACTTTCCCTTATGGAAGAGGTTTTGAATAATTTGTCTATTAAAGAATTAAATTGATTTGGAGCCAAAAATAATTATGGGTAATATTTGATAAATCTTGATGATCAAGGTATATGATGTAGACAAGGCGTAGCAAGCATTTGCAACCTTGGGATTGGAGAATCCAAGTTGATTTTGGTGGAATACCCTAGATTAAGGATCTAGGGTGATGTTAATTTCATACCATCAAAACCATGTTGTATCTTAGTGCTCAGATCTCCCCTTGGGGCATGGGGTAGATGGATGGATAGACCAAGTGATGTAGATTACAATGGTGTAGAGGTTTGAGCTTGATTCTTCTTGAGCTCACCAAGACAGGCTTTCAAACTTTGAATAAAATAAGCCTACCAAGGCCGATTATCAACTAGCCTTCAAAACCTTGTGGGTGTAAACAACTCAAGGATCCAATTGGAACAAGTGAAGTAGGTAATGATAGATATATGAGTAGAACACAACTATGCAAAGAGTTCATCCATAGAAGGTTGGATGATGGTGTGAGCTTCTATCAAAGTAGGCATGTTGACTAGATTTGCAGGAAAAGTTATCATCTTGCCTCCAGAATCATCAAGAACTAGTGGGTTAGAAGATGACCTAACGAAGGGAAAATGTGGGACTTTGTATTCCTTAGGATGGTTAACAATATGGTTCAAGTGCATTACCAAAAATGCACAAGGGTTGAGAAAGGGAGACATTCAAAAAGGTGATGTTGAAACAGATTCTAGACTTAGCCAAATTTGGCAGATTTAGGGATTTTGACTAGTGTATGAGAGGGAATGTTTTGGATGGGGTGCAGAGTACCCAAGCATCATCAAGTGGATGTTGTTGAAGTGTAGATTGAGTAGAAAGTATCCTTGCTTGATATGGATCTTCATAGACTTGGAAACTTCTAGAATGGAGCACTGCAAACTTGATCTGGGTAAGGGTTTTAGATGATCACCTAGTAGCTAGGGATTATATCCCGATTGTATTCTTTCTTAGGATTTGGTGATCTTAAAGTATCTTGATCCTAGTGATGATATCCTAGGGTAGCTCATATTATCTCCTAAGCAGACAATTCAAACAGCGGATCAAGGCAACTCATCTTACAAACAAATCAACTACTACTGGGGTTACCACCAAGCTTAGCTTGAGGTAAGGTTGGGGGCATTTTGAAGAGGTTGGATTTTGAATAAGATAAGGTCCTTGGTATCACTACCAAGAGTAGAATTCAAATCTTTAAAAAGAGTTTGTGGGAACCTACAGATAAGAATAGTTAAAGGTTCTGTCTTGAAAACATAAGGAGATTATGTTATATAACTCTCCATAGTTTTATCTATAGAAGCTACTAAAATAGTTTTGGTTTCATAAGCATCTTGGCTCAGGTTTTGAATTTTCAAAACATTTGAGAATATGGAAATTAAGCCAAGACAGTTTTGGAAAGTAGCTTTGGTCAACTGGTGTTAAGGTAAGGGAGTATACTATCTAATACACATTCATATGCATAAGCCTATCCAAACAACGAGCAAACACTTCAACATTAAACGAGAAAAAGTTTTTGTTCCCCCTGATTTTTGCATTCTGGACAACTAATCAGGGTGGCTGAAATTGGGATGTTACAGATCTTTCCCCCTTAAAAGAATCTCGTCCTGAGATTCCGGAGAGTAGGGTTAGGGGATTTTGAGTCCAAGGTAGCGCTAGTGGTTTCAAGCGTACTATCTTACAGACTCCGTCTTTGGAGGGTGACTAGTCTGTCGGTGAAATTGAGCTTCAGTCTTCCGGAGTGTGCAGAGAGTTGAGCAGAGTCCAGTTCCGATTGCGAGGGATGACCTTATATTCCTTCAGGGCTCGAAATCTGGAGAGCTTAGATTGGGTAGACTATCTCGATGCTGAACTTCACGGAGTACTCGCCGAAGGATAGAATCTGCGGTCTAGGGTACCTCTCTCTACGAGTTCACAACTCTTCCTTAGGGTCGTAGTGTACCCTATTTAACGATTTTAGGGGTCGGGACTCCTGAGTTTGCTTCAGCGAAGGGTTCCTCTATTTTTGGTGGGAAATACGTAGTCTTTCCCCCTTAGGATTAGACTAATTTAGCTCGGGGATAACAAGTCCTTCCTTCTTGAAGTCATTGGTGGAGGTTCTGAAGATTGCCGTCCGTCTTTTTCTGTAGTCGAGGTCTTCGGAAGGCGTCCGTGGAGCTATGGCCTATAGGGCTTATATTCTACTATTATTCATACTTAGCCTGGTGGAGTCATTGGAGTCTCACGTCTTCTAAGCATTAAGGACCTAGGGGTCAGTGGTTCGGTGGTCCTTCGGGTGGGTCTTCAGCTGAAGTAGCGGAGGGACTTTGTGGAATCTTTAGTTAGTTTCTCATCGGATAACTCACGGGTTGATGCTTGGCAGAGAGACTTCAGATCCGGAGGTATTTTCTAAGGTATCTTCTGGTAGACAGTCTTCTGAAGATTGAGCGGAAAGACGCCGTCTTTCCACCTTAGGGCTTCACTAAGGTGCTTCAGGAGGGGTTCAGATCTTCTGTCTTGGAGTGCTGACCCGATGTTAGCGGAAGGCTGTATCTTGTCGGAGTCTTGAGATGGGGTCTTCGAATGACGCCTTATTTTATCAATCTTGGCAGGGCTGGTTTCCAACGAGGCCATTATGGAGTTAGCTCCGGGGAAGCTAACGGTTTGTGACTCTCCTGGCTAGTCTTTAGTTAGGGTGGCTGCGGTCATCGTCAGAGAAGGGGTCTTCACTCGAATCTCTTGCGTTGTTTCTGCTTGAGGGCGGAGTGGACTCGTTGCCTTCATCCATCCTTGTCTTCAGGTTTCTGGATTATCTGGTCCTTCTGGTGAGGAACTTCTCGTTGGGTTGGGTAGGGTCGACTAGAATAACTGGTCTCTAGAGGTGGTTGGAAGGTCTATCATACCAGGAAACAGCGTAGTTAGGTCTTCACTTCTTGTCTTGGTGGACATTTCTGGTGGTTTCCTATGGATATTGAGGATCCTTCGGTGATCGGCTTCCGGTTTCAACGGGATTCTTGCTGTATAGTCTGATGAGCAAGGGAGGGTTGAACTATTGACGAGTCTTGCGAGGTGAGTTTGACGAGGTATGCCGTCCTACTGAGGTGAAATCTTCGGGTTGATTCTGACTTGACGATGTCGAACTCCTGGTTCTTGCGATTCATTTCCTCTCATATACTCTAGAGGTTAGTCTAGTTCTCATTACTGACATCTAACACAGGGGTTTCTGTAGTTACTAGGTGGGGTATCGCTCCTCGAGTCACATTTTTAAGGAGGCCAAAGCAAACCAGAACATACAAACAAGGAGAACAGAGCGAGGGAATCGCAATGTCCTCGGCAGGCAACACACATCAAGCAATACATGATGCACTTAGGCAAGTAAACACGGTCACCGCCAGAGACCAAGGAGTTAACTACTCGCGATGTAGGGGAATCCTATTCTTAGGACTATTGACCCTAGATATTGTCTTTCTTCAGGTCGAAGTCACTATCTTGCAGATGAGGCCTTCATCATATCTTGTACGTTTCTTGATAGTGCCACCCTGATGTCTCCTGATTATGAGGATTCCGCTAGTGGAGCGATATTGTAGTCTCCTTGTGTTTGCTGATAGTTGCTTGTCTTCAATATTGTTCTCATTGTCTTCACCGGGTTCTAGGCCTAGGTATTAAAATCCGTAGGTTTGAAGTTTGGACGAGAGTTAGAGGAAACCATTTTTTCGAAAGCTTTGACTTAGAGTAAGATAAGAAGTATAACTTTTTTGAAACTCATTGAGAAACTAGTTTTCGAAAGCCAGGGTTTTCAAAATAAGGTTCCTGACTAACGACCATGCTAACTAAGGTTCTCCTACAGCAAGGATGGCTCTGATACCAAGTCTGTGGGGCCCCCGGATTAATCCTACGAGAATCCCTATTATGCATACAACCACGATCCCATGATCAGTTAGTCGTGGCACATAACCGACAAGAATCATTACAACATCCGAGAATATACCGAGTTATAATACTTACATAAATGTCGTTATGGCTACATCAATAATCAGGAGCGGACTTCAACAAGCACAGAGCCTGAGCCATGCCTTAACCTACAGGAAACTGACTGGGAGAACGTCCTAGCTCGCATAGGCACTAACATCCTATTCTTCTTGATATCTGACCAAGTTAATAGCCAGGGACAATGCCAGTGAGTACTTTGAATATACTCGCAAACCACCTTAAGAGAATAGTAATAACAGGAGGATATGCATTTTGGCTGTGGTAGTAGGAGGGATCCAAGAGAGGTTCTTTTCTCAAATAGTTTCTCTTGTGGATATAGCATCTACATATCTTTGTTGAAAACTTTTGTAAACCTTTTTGGAAACCGTTTTGAAAAGTTTTGGAAAATATTTGGACTAGGTCACCCATTTGTTTCCTTCTCTGGTCGTCCCATGACCAAACTCCTTCCATACATGTCTGACCATCCCATGGTCAAAGCAGGTATCCTCTTCGACCATCCCATGGTCAAAACATTTCCAAAGCCTTTGCTTTTCCGAAAATCCTTTTTGAAAACAAAACTAGCACCGCTCTACAGCAACCTTCCCAACCGTCCATGACCGCGGGCGCGGCTAGTCGAATAGATTTATACTCTGTAGAGGTTGTACATTTTACCCACACCATCCGGGTACACTACCCTGATCTTCACCGATCGTGGGTCGAGTAACCGATCAAGACTCTCCGGATGCCACTCCAATACAATTGCCTACCCTATGAGTGTTAATCCCCTCAACACCGGGACGTCGGGCGAGGACCAACCGGAGCGCTTAGTGCATGTCCCACGTGCGCACTTTCAATGAGGGGCTCATAGTAACGCGTGGAGGCCTACCGACCCTTTGTTCCTTCTCTAGGTCGATGTTTCACATGGACCTATATCGGAGAAGGCCCACCCTCCAGGGATCCCCGATCCCCTGTAGTAGTTACGAGGCAGCTTATACCGGAATAGACAAACTTCAAATCAGCCCTGTCCCATACCAGAGTAATGTGGTTGCATGGGTTAATTGTTCTAGCAAAACTGCAGAGAACCAGGTGCGTTTTCGTAAACCCTTTTTCCTCCGGTTTTCCTGCAGCATTTTGTAAAACAAAACCTCTTTATTTCTCAACATCTCTTGGGAGGTCCCACCTCACCAAGGTTTTATCAAAAATCATTTAGTAAAACTTTTTCTGGGGTCTTCCCATCCTCTAGCTTTGCTTCGGCTAAATAGGGGGTATCCACAGGGTTATGGTGATATACACCATCTATTCTACTAGGGGCAAGTAGGTGTCACCAAGGGGGTTGTACTTAGTAGTACCCAGTGTAATAGTTTGGTGGAGCCAAACCACTATCATATATATATATATCAATATATAGTAGAACAATGCAGTTTTTACTAAACCGTAAATAAAACATGCATAAGTAAAACGGTAGGACAAGGCTTATGAGCAAGAAGGTGGCTTGCCTGATGATCGTCAATATGGCAATATGTCCCTGGACTTCTTCTTTAGATAACCCAGAATACCAGTACCAAATAATAAATTCCACTTCTCCTGCTCTCTGATTTCATCGCAACTATCGTCGTCCCGACAGCACATGCAAGCAAACCAACCCACAATCAACACCAGACAAACACGCACCATTACAATACAACAAACAATGTATAATACCAGATTATGATTCAGATGGTTTTGAGAGGATTGGAAATAGGAGATTGAGATGGCCTTGGAGAAGGGAATGAATACCCCTTGGGATTTATAGTCTAGAAACTACCTAAGAGATGGATTTTTGGACAAGACCATATTGTGTAGGGTACCATAGTAAAAACATGATACCGACAGATAGGGATTGATAAAATGAAACCAACAAAAGTGGTTTCACTATTTTATCACTTTTATTGAAATACTTATGCATATTCTACTGGAAAAGGCTCTAGTATTAGGAAATAATTCACCAGAAAAGATCTGGAGCTCCAAAAATTATTCCTTGGATGGTTTAGTAGGGTTTTATGTACTTGTCCACTGAGAGTTGGAATCGCTCCAAAATAATTATCAGAATGCCCTCAGGAAATTCCCAAAGGCAGTTCTGTAGACAACTTGTCTTTTTCACCAGATTTAATCTACATAAGCTTTTGAGGTGAATATAGGGACACATTATAGGTATTTAGGATACCTTTCTATAAAAATTGGAATCAACTTTTTTGGAGTTGTATAGTTACTATAGTGAATTTAGAGGTGAATAAACCATGCACAAAATAGTTTAATTCACCGAAGAATATCCAAGGCTTAATAAATCATGAGCTCCTGGATTTGCATAGGCCTTAGTCTACCACATCCAGGATAATTGGATTTGGGTCAATTGGACTCTTGATTTGGTCTAGGTAATTTTCTAAAGTCAGATTGTGACTGCTTTTGTTATTTTTACTACAGCCAAAACAACGTTCACCTTGTCATGAGGTAAAGGGCAATGGATAGGTATTGTAAATGACTCCCAGTACCAACAGGAATCACTCTTTTTGGAGTTGCAGCGCTACTGTAGTGTTTCATCTAGTGAAATCACTAGGGACAGAAATGTTTAATTCATTAAATTTCATCAGAATCCCAATAGATGGTGAGCTCCTGGTTTTTGGTAGGTATTGATAGGGAGTTTTACTGGGAGTTGGAAATGGGCCAATACCTCTGCAAGTTTGTCCTAGGGAAATTCCTAAAGTCAGATCAGAGTTGTTTTTGTTATTTTTACTAAAGACAATCTGCTGTTCACCTTGGCATGGGACCAAGCCCAAGGATTTTATTTAGTAGGATGGATAGGTGCTAGCATTTTCATTTCTACACAAGTTGGAAATGATATTAGGCTAGGATTTTGGTTCTGCATGTTGGGCAAAACACTAGGGTACTTGGTAAAAATTAGATCTGGGTATTTGGAAGAATTTTCCATTTTTATTTTGAATTAAACCAATCAGTCTAATAAGCAGATCTATAAAAAGGAATTAATAAAAAGAAAGGGGCAAGGGTTGCTGGGCTTGGATCTGGGGACAGTTGGGCCATCTTGGGGAAATGCGGCCCACCTGGGCGAGGCACTACGCGTGAGGAGGGTTTCAAAGGTGCTAACAGCGGGGCCTGCTGGTCAGTGAGAGCTGGCGGCCGAACAGGTATCGGTGAGCCTGGGCCGTTGGATCAAAGAGGATCTGCGGCTCTCCGTCGTCGTCTTTCTCTGAACACATCACGGCGGTGGAAACCCTAGGGAGGCTCGGGTGGTGGCGGGGAGCTCACCTAGGGCGCCGGGAGGAGGCGGGGATGGTCGGAGGTGACACGGGACTCATCGGCGGTCAGATTGATGGGCAGCAGTGGTGGTTTTGGTGCCGAGATGAAGCTCGCGCGGGAGCCACGGTGACGCACGCTGCAGACCTCGTCGGAGTTGCTTCTAGGGGTCATTTTGGGCCAAACAAAAACATGGGGCAAGTCAGGAGAGGTAGGGGAGTATGATAGGATGACATGCAGGGGGTGAGAGAGAGAGCGGGGAGCTACGCTCGAGATTCTAAAAGAGGCCGAGATCTTCATTTCTTCTTCTCTCGAGCAGCAGAGCAGGAGAGAGCTCTCGGTACTTTGGGGGAGGGGAGTACAGAGGTATGAGAGTGTTCTGGCAGCAGTGGAGGGTTTCGGGGTGGTTGGAAACGAGCACGAGCTCGGGAGCTCGAGAACGGCCGAAGGGAGGTTTTCCTTCCTCTCTAGAGCAATGGAGGAGGAGGGAGGGGGCAGGAGCGAGTGGGAGTGGTGCTCTGGGTTCCAGGGGGAGGAAATGAAGGAGCAGGGGCAGGGGTGAGAGCCTCTGGCCTCTTTAAAACAAGGTAGATCGGTTCATGATGGACATAGTGTATTGAGGGCAAGGATAGGGGGTGTTGGGATCGTGTTGGAGCTCTGTGGGGTTGCAGGAGGGCAGCAGCTGTAGGAAGTGTGCAAGCCAAGGAAGTGGCCTTGCCTTTGTCTCCTCTCCATCCAAACACTAGGGACAAATAGAGTGGTCTACTACAGTAGCATAGCTACAGTGCCATGCTACAGTGGTATGGTCGACCAGGAGAGAGGGCTAGGTTCTGTGGAGAAGTGCTTTGCAAGATTGGAGGGAAATGGAGAGTGATTTATTTGATGTTTGATCATACTCCACTTGCCATAGATGATGTTCATCAAGAGCTTTCTCGAAACTTGATCTTGGTAAGATGAGGAGATGGTTCTGGTAGAAGGTTAGGGTTAATATACACCTCCAGGAATTATTTGAGATTTTTCAGAGGAGTTTTAGTCCACTTAACTCTATTTAGTCAAAAAGTGTAGAAGTGGTTTATAGATGCTCATTTGATAAATTTACATTGGACAAGGTTGGTTTTTAGTTTGAGATGGTCCCAAGTGTGAATACACACTTAGGGGAATTTTCCAAAGATTTATTGGAGGATAAAAGTATTTAAAACTATTATTATTCCATTTCAGCCATTTAAGGAAATGGGCAAAAAGAAATAATAAAGCTCTTAAAAAATATTTATTTTTGAAGTGGGAAGATGGGGTATGATATGTGGGTCTCAATTGAGCCAAAAGTTGGGGAAGTGTTTTGGCAAAAACCAAACTTTTCCTTATGGAAGTGGTTTTGAAGAATTTGTCTATTAAAGAATTAAATTGATTTGGAGGCAAAAATAATTATGGGTAATAGTTGATAAATCTTGATGATCAAGGTAGATGATGTAGACAAGGTGTAGCAAGCATTTGCAACCTTGGGATTGGAGAATCCAAGTTGATTTTGGTGGAATACCCTAGATTAAGGATCTAGGGTGATGTTAATTTCATACCATCAAAACCATGTTGTATCTTGGTTCTCAGATCTCCCCTTGGGGCATGGGGTAGATGGATGGATAGACCAAGTGATTTAGATTACAATGGTGTAGAGGTTTGAGCTTGATCCTGCTTGAGGTCACCAAGAAAGGCTTTCAAACTTTGAATAAAATAAGCCTGCCAAGGCCGATTATCAACTAGCCTTCAAAACCTTGTGGGTGTAAACAGCTCAAGGATCCAATTGGAACAAGTGAAGTAGGTAATGATAGACCTATATGATTAGAACACAACTATGCAAGGAGTTGGTCCATAGAAGGTTGGATGATGGTGTGAGCTTCTATCAAAGTAGGCATGTTGACTAGATTTGTAGGAAAAGTTATCATCTTGCCTGCAGAATCATCAAGAACTAGTGGGTTGGAGGATGATCTAACCAAGGAAAAAATGTGGGCCTTGGTAGTACTTAGGATGGTTAACAATATGGTTCAAGTGCATTACCAAAAATATACAAGGGTTGAGAAAGGGAGACATTCAAAAAGGTGATGTTGAAACAGATTCCAGACTTAGCCAAATTTGGCAGATTTAGGGATTTTGACTAGAGTATGAGAGGGAATGTTTTTGATGGGGTGCAGGGTACCCAAGCATCATCAAGTGGATGATGTTGATGTGTAGATTTAGTAGAAAGTATCCTTGCTTGATATGGATCTTCATAGACTTGGAAACTTCTAGAATGGAGCACTTCAACTTGATCTAGGTAAGGGTTTTAGATGATCACCTAGTAGCTAGGGATTATATCCCGATTGTATTCTTTCTTAGGATTTGGTGATCTTAAAGTATCTTGATCCTAGTGATTATCTCCTAGAGTAGCTCATATTATCTCCTAAGAAGACAATTCAAACAGCAGATCAAGGCAACTCATCTTACAAACAAATCAACTACTACTGGGTTACCACCAAGCTTAGCTTGAGGTAAGGTTGGGGGCATTTTGAAGAGGTTGGATTTTGAATAAGATAAGGTCGTTGGTATCACTACCAAGAGTAGAATTCAAATCTTTAAAAAGAGTTTGTGGGAACCTAGAGATAAGAATAGTTGAAGGTTCTGTCTTGAAAACATAAGGAGATTATGTTATATAGCTCTCCATAGTTTTATGAATAGAAGCTACTAAAATAGTTTTGGTTTCATAAGCATCTTGGCTCAGGTTTTGAATTGTCAGAACATTTGAGAATATGGAAACTAAGCCAAGACAGTTTTGGAAAGTAGCTTTGGTCAACTGGTGTTAAGGTAAGGGAGTATACCATCTAATACACACTCACATGCATAAGCCTATCCAAACAACGAGCAATCACTTCAGCATTAAACGAGAAAAAGTTTTTGTTCCCCCTGATTTTTGCATTCTGGACAACTAATCAGGGTGGCTGAAATTGGGATGTTACAATTACCCTGTGTTCGAATTTACCAACTATAATTGAGTGTGATCTATTGTTCCATTGGGAATTAGTGGATTGCATACTACCGTTTGTGGTCACAACTGCGTACACAAGAGCGTGGTGTTGTGAATATCCTACAAGGTTCGAGAGCTATTGCATTGGCATTAGGGATCGAGCGGGAGAGTTCATAGCTACAGGCTAGTTATCTATCATCCACCATTACCATCGACAAGTGCTTGCAGAGAAGATCGGGCCACCCCATATTATCTTGGTATCAGATTTCCTCGTTTACTCGGTGAGCATCCACAAATCCATCCATAGATTAGTTCGTGTTTTTAGTCCTATACAGAAAAGCCTTTCAAAAAGATTTGCCATAGCCTAGATTGCATCGTTTTTGAGTTTTAGTTGCTGATTCTATCTTCTTGTAGATCCGATTTGCAGGTTTTCCTTGTAGGAGTGTAGTTTTCGTTTGTATCAAGGTTTAGGGTTTGTTCTTGTTTTCCGTTGTTTCCACCGTCACCGTCATCGTTTTTCACCTTTGTTTGCATACCATAGACACAGCCTATCTACAGCATCCGTGCCTAGGAACGTACCTACGAGACTAGTTGCTTTGCTCCGACAGGCTGCTCATTAGGGTTTTGAAGTGCAGAAAATTCGACAGGAAAAACCGGATAATCCGGCCGAAACACTCCGGCCTCATCGGAGTATCCGGCGCACATCCACCGGACTATTCGGCCCAGTTTTGTTATCAGTTGCTGCACTCGTTTGGATTGAGTCATATCGTTGAAAAATCAAAAAAAAAGAGAAAAGAAAAGAGAAACAGTATAAAAAAGAGAAAAGAGCTACAAGCATGACAAAAAGAGATATCAAAGTGTGCATTACTGGAGGCCTAGCTAATCGTAGCACTTGTAGATTGGGCAATCTTGTGCCTGTTTACTTTGAGCTTTTACTAGCGTCTCTCTTGTGCATTGCAATATTCCTTTTCATAACTTGTTTTACCACGTTTATCTCTACCGTGTGTGTTTCTTGGGTTTTTATACGATCAGCACTAGGACTTGTTTGCGGTGTAGTTAGGATACCATACCTACAGCTCCAACATAAATAACATGTGTGCCTTGCGATCGTTCTCTATACCTTTGATATTCACTTCATCACATCAGTGCATCAGTGATTGATTTCATTTGGTAGAGCATCTCTATTCACTTTGGAACGGTAAGATCTCCTTTCTTATTAGTTGTGGTGAGTTGTGAGTGTTTCCACCATACAAATTTTGATCTTTTGCACTAACCTACTAATCATGTCTTCTAGTGATGGTGATGTTGTGTGGCAGAAAAAGAAGGATGAGGAGCTTGTTAATTGGCGCGAATATGAGGCTTTGAAGTCCCACTTGAAACATGTGTTTACTCACACGACAGATGCCATTGACAAGAATCTCCAGGACATGAATATGACATTGGATCAGAATGTTGGAGCAGTCGATACTATCCAAACACAAGTGGCCGCACTCAATGTCAATGTCGCCACTTTGCAGCATTCCATTGAGGACTTGACAACCACCATACATAGAAGGCAGGAACCTCAACATGATGATGCCTTTGATGACTTTGATGAGGGTAGCGCGGTTAATGCTGCTCCACATGTTGGCAGGGGACGTGCTATTCCCCCTGTACATGAACCTGCTCATGGTCGTGGGCTTGCTCCTCTTGGGCGTGCTCAACGTGTTCCCAACAAAGCTGCTGCTGATGTTTTGGGCAAGCCAAAATTCTCGATTCCCAAGTTTGATGGTTCCATTGATCTTGAAGATTACCTCACATGGGAGTTGAAGATTGAGAAGCTCTGGCGCTTATTTGACTATCCTAAAGACAAGAAGGTCAAGCTTGCAGCATCTGAATTTAATGGTTATGCTTTGCGTTGGTGGGATGCTCTTGTGCAGCATAGAAGGGAGGACAATGAACTTCCTGTGATAGATTGGCGCGAGATGAAGCAAATCATGAAGGCTTGTTTCGTACCAACCAACTACTTGCGATCAGTTCTTGATAAACTGATGCAACTGAAGCAAGGCACCATGACAGTTGATGAGTACTACATGGAGATGGAGATGCTTATGCATCGTGCTAGATTTCGTGAGTCCCTTGAGATGACCATGCAGCGATTCCTAAACAATTTGAAGTTACTGATCAAGAGCATTGTTTGTCATCACAAGTATGAGACCATGAATGAGTTGTTGCATCATGCTAGAGAGGCCGAATCCCAGTTGGCAGAAGAGGCAAAGTCACGTGCTCGTTTTTTCCGTCCTCCAATAGATTTTCGGCCAGGTCTATACCTCCTACAGTCACGCCACCAACTGCTGCTCCTTTTACACCATCGGCCAAACAAGCAAGTACACCTTCGTTTGGTTCTAATGCTCGGAAAACCGCTACTCTTGCTGCTAGCTCGGGTTCCAACATGTCTACTGCATGTACTCGTGATGTGGTGTGCCATACTTATGGAGGTAGAGGGCACTACAAGAAGGATTGTCCAAACAGCAAGGTTATGTTTGTTAATGAACAAGGCGAAGTAGAGAGTGGAGATGAAGCTTCTGATGATGATGTTGATGATGGCGAGGATGGTGCTGACGCGTATCCTGAACGTGCACCAACTATTGTCGAATATTCACGTATACTTAGTGTGCAACCGGTTGAGGAATCCCAACATTGCAACTTGTTCCAAACAAAAGCTCTAGTTGGAGCTAACAAGGCTTGCAAGGTCATTATTGATGGAGGTAGCTGCAGAAGTCTAACAAGTAAGGAACTATGTGCCAAGATGAATTTGACATACTTACCTTATCCGAAGCCATACTACATACAATGGTTGAGCAACAATGGTGAGATGAAGGTAAATCATATGGTACGTGTGAATTTTCAAATAGGGCCATACAAAGATTCTATTGATTTTGATGTGGTTCGTATGACTATTTGTCACCTACTATTGGGTCGGTCTTGGCTTTATGATCACCATCTGCAACACAATGGCCGAACCAATACATATCACTTGGAATTCAAAGGGAAGAAGATTACTATGCAGCCAATGACACCACAAGATATTGTGAATGATTCTCGCCAGAAGATAGAGGTGAATTTGAAGGAAGATCCTACAGCCCGGCGAGATTGTGTGACAGCTATTCCTGATGTAATCGAGCCTAAATTGAGTGATATAACAAAAAGTGAGAGAATGCCTGGTTTATTGATATTAGCCACTAATGTAGATATGAGAGAATTTCGTGAGGATCCTATAGCCATGCCACTTGTGCTCATGTATAAGGGCGAGCTATTGGTTTCTAACGACATGACCCATGTTTCTCTTGGTGGCTCTTCTGTTTTGCAGGACTTTAGGATGTGTTTCCAGAAGATGTACCCGCAGGCTTACCTCCATTGCGTGGTATAGAACATCAAGTGGACCTGATTCATGGCTCCACACTTCCCAACCATGCACCCTACAGGACTAATCCCGAAGAAACTAAGGAAATTCAGAAGCAAGTACAAGCGTTGCTGGATAAAGGGTACATTTGTGTTTCTCTTAGCCATTGTGCTGTTCCTGTTATTTTAGTTCGTAAGAAAGATGGTACATTGCGCATGTGTGTAGATTGTAGAGCGATTAATAACATCACTATTCGATATCGTCATCCTATTCGATGCTTAGAGGATATGTTAGATGAATTGAGTGGTGTTGTTGTTTTCTCTAAGATAGACTTGCGTACTGGTTATCATCAAATTAGGATAAAAGAAGGGGATGAGTAGAAAACTGCTTTCAAAACAAAATTTGGCTTGTATGAGTGGTTAGTCAGGCCATTTGGTCTTACTAATGCACCTAGTACATTTATGCGATTAATGAATCATGTTTTGAGAGATTTTATTGGTCGTTTTGTGCTTGTCTACTTTAATGACATACTTATATACAGCCACACCGAAACTGAATATTGCACTCATATTCGACAAGTTTTGCAAGTGTTGCGTGATAATAAATTGTATGCTAATCTTGAGAAGTGCACATTTGCAAACGATAAGGTCATATTCCTTGGATTTGTTGTATCTAAGCATGGGGTAGAGGTAGATCAATCTAAAATTGAATCATTTCAGAATTGGCCTACTCCCATGAATGTAAGTCAAGTGCGTAGTTTCCATGGTTTAGCTGGTTTCTATAGGCGCTTTGTGAAATATTTTAGCACCATTGTTGCACCTTTGAATGATTTGACAAAGAAAGGTGTTCCTTTTCTATGGGGCGCGGCCCAAGATATTGCATTTCATACATTGAAACGTTTGCTTACTTCTGCACCATTACTTGCATTATTGTAACGCCCTAGTTTTAGTTAATCTTATATTTAGGGTTGTTTGTGCATCATGAGCATCATTCCTTAAAATACATGCAAAGGAAATACGTAAAACCCTAAACCCTAGATATTTTCCATTTCTCTCAATTGAATTCAAAATGGTTTTTGTATTTTGAAAAGATCAAAAGTGTGGAGCCCAAATTGATTAAAGGGTCCCTACAATATTTTCATACTTTTACAAAGCTCTAGTATTTTGGAAATTATTCAAAAACAGATTTGAAATGTTTTCACAAAAGAGAAAATGGAAACAGAAATTTGAAAAAGGTTTTAGCTAAAAAAAATAGAGCCAGCACCTGCAGCAGGCCGACCCATCTCCTCTCTTCCCTCCCTGCCGTAGCCCAGCGGAAGCCCATGCGAGGCCCAGCCCAGGTACCCCTTCGTTGTCGTCTTCCTCGCGGAGAGCCAGCGTCACCGTCGATCTCTGCCGCCTTCATCCCGCCATCCGTCGAGCTCCATGGTGGATAATATCATTGTGGCCATGTCTCTCTCGGCCCTGTCTCTTCCCCCTCTCTCTCCCGACCTCCCTATCGCATGTTCCCTCGCGAGCCCGAACCCTAGCTTGTAGACCTCGCCGACGCCTCTCCATTTCCGGCCTCCCTTTGCTGTTCTAAGCATGCAGGAAGCTCCGCCTCGAAGGAATCGGCCCCGCTCGCTCACAATCGTCGCCATCGACACCATCTTCCCGACACCGACGGGTGCCGCTGTCGCCATGGTCGCCATTCCGATCATCGCCTTGCCTCGCTGTCGCCACCATCCGCTCCGAGGTGAGCACACAGTCCTCCTGGACCACTTCACTTACCCCCTCCCTCTCTGGTTTGCCGCCTCACCGGTGCCTTGCAAGCCCTGTCGCCGCTCGTCTTCGTACCCCACGCCCCAGTGACCAAAACCCAGCCACACCGCCACCTTTAGGCTCAGCGTGAACGCCTGCTTCGAGCCTGCCTAGTCTCGCAGCCCTACACGGCCTTTATCGCTGCCTCGCGCCACCCTGTGGTGCGCTCTCCGGCAAGCCGACGTGGCTTCCATGCAGAGTCCGACGTGGCACCGCGTGTGCCTGACCAAGCCCCGCCATCGACTGCCTGGCTCACTGTCAAAGGATCGGGCTAGACCCAGCCCTAGTGAGGAATAACCTCCACCTCGTGGTGACGTGAGTAGTGCGCAATAAACCCTTTTTAAATAGTTTAATAATTTCAGAAAAAGGATAAATCTTATAAAATTAATAGGTAATTATTTATACCTCAGAAAATATGTATAATATATCAAAATGTTCCGGAAAATGAGACCTACACTTTAGCAGCAATATCATGCATTGTTCAACAACTTTAATTACAAGTTTAATTAGAGAACTAAATGAACCCCCGTAGGTGATTCTGGGGTCTCTCCTATTTTAGGGTTTGGACCTCTCGGATCCCGCTTAAATTGTCAAGTATGCCCTAGGGTTTCATTTAAGATCTATTTAACTTGTCATATCATCATCCTTGCTTGAGCATTGCATCGATGCCATGTGTTGATTGTTGTTTCCCCTTTCTTTCTAGTGTCTGCTTCTTCCTAGTAGAATACGATATCGAGATCGAGATCGAAGACCGAGATCAACACCATTGAAGTTCGAAGAACAATACTTGACCAACTGTAATCAAGTCAAGTACAAGGCTTCCGAAGATCTATATCTGGGTATCAACAAACAAAGCATGCATAGCCCTGCCATTACACAATCATATGATTTCGAAAGTATTTCATTCCTGCCATGATGCATACGGTTCTACTCTGGTCTTTTATCGATAGATAGAGTATCCTATCTGTTGCATTACTCCCTTTGAGCTTATATTACCTGATCCAGTGCTCCTAGCATAACTAGGTTTTGCTTGTGTGCACTGCTAGAGATTTTATCTGTGCCTTGCTTAGCCATGCTTAGCTGTTAGTGCTGGTTCATCTAGATGATGTACCAAATGCAAAGAATCTAGTATGACAGGAGAACGAGGTATACTGATGAGGTAAGATCAGAAGTAAAGGTTAAACATGCTAAGGCTTGTATGGGAGGCCATAGTGGGATGTGGTTTTTCTAGTCCCATGCTCAACACTACTAGGAACCAAGTTCTTGCCTTTGGAACCGAGACGGGCGTACAGCCACACGGGGCCTAGAAAACCTCACGAGTAACTAACTTGCCTAGTAGATTCCATGAGTCACATAGTTCGGGAGTTCCATTCGACATATGCATTCTGGTTGTTCTCGAAGGCGGTGAAGGAGGTTCATTCATATGGGTAGGTAAGCGTGGACGGGGTTGCTTGGGGTGGATGGAGCCCTGGTAAACCAACCTCGCCTCACTTCTCTAGGTACCGTCTTTGGGATTTGACCCATTACGGCGGAGCCCTCCTTAGGGCATGACACTTGGTCTCGACGAAAGCAAGGTAAAGGTCGTGTCTAACCACCCTCTGTCGGCCTTCCAAGGAAGAGGGCTAATCATTGTGGCATTAAGAGTCAGTTGGTACATGTGGGTAAAGTTGTACACCCCTGTGGAGTTAAATATTTTCGAAAAGCCGTGTTCATGGTTATGAATGCTCGGTGACCGAATTCTAAGATCATAGAGAACTATAACCTAATCGTAAAAGTTGGCAGATCAATGCATGCTTAAGGATGCTTCCTCATGGGTACGAGGGGGTGATCCTAGTTGTGAGATGAGGATTACTTTGGTGGATATCAATATGGTGATAAATTCTTCGGAGATGTCGCTCCCTTATCCCCTTTTAAAATATCTTGATTAGACGAGCTTCTTCTCCCTCTCATTTTATAAAAAAAGATGGCTTTATGCAAAATAACCCCACTAGCCATAAGTCTTGCGGAGTACACCCTGTACTCACCCTTGCTTTGTTGATACTTTCAGAGTAAGTGTTCCCCTGAAGACAACTTTGGTACGACATCGACACTGACGAGCAGCTTGGGGTTCCTTGCCGGCAGCCTAGAATCTATGGGCTAGGATGTCATCGTTATACTTCAGGCCTCTTAGGCCATTTGTTAAGTATGCTATACTTAATAGAATAATTTGCATTACTTTTTTGATGTTTGTGGTTAGTGACCTCTGCTTGTATTATTTTTGTTCTTCGCTTAGTTATGAGCTTCCTGTAATACTTTTTGTGTCGCATGGTTACTTTTGTGTTACCGATTCTTCACTGGATATCCTCGAGCTCTAGGTTAAACTTATGTCAGGCTAAGGTTTGGATTTGTTTAACCCTGATCTTGGGGGTGTCACAGTTCTTGGTATCAGAGCAATACCGACCGTAGGAAAACCTTGCTTTTGGTTGATGTTGAGTCTAGTGCTTGTGAAAACTATTTCAAAGGTGAAAAGTATTTGCAGAAACTCTAGTATGCTTCTTTTGCTCCTCATCTGGTATCGCTCTAACTCTGGGTCATCTTATCTTGTGTTGACTTTGAAAAAGTTTTGATATATCTTCTAGACCTTCAAAACTTAGGTGCCTTCTGGGCATGA
Source organism: Avena insularis (assembly GCA_023614405.1). NCBI lineage: Eukaryota > Viridiplantae > Streptophyta > Magnoliopsida > Poales > Poaceae > Avena > Avena insularis. Next base: position 277,723,472 of record CM042692.1, read on the forward strand.
CGTTTCTTAGCCAGTTAACCTAGTGTTAAGTTCTCTAGAGTTGCGTGTGTTGTGAATTCCTTGTTTCCCTTTGCTCTGTTTCAGCTCAGAGATTACTTTCCCTCATGATCTCTCTATCTTATGGGTCCACAACATCGTGTTGATGGTTCCACAGTATTCTTCTCTAGGTCTCGAGGTTTCCTTTCGCCTCATGTGCCTCCCTTTTTTTTTGTTTGGGTACTTCATAAGTTCTTTCTTCTCTTGGAAGCTACCCCGTGATTACTATCTTGCGGTGCACGCTATGTCACTCAAGTGGTAGTTACTTCTTTTCTCGGGTTTTAACCGTTGGACTTGAACCGAAGATCCCGGATTGTGCTGGATTTTGGTGTTGTGAATCTTGAACATGAAGTTGATCTTTAACCCAAGATCCATTCCTTTGACCCCTGTTGTTAATGTTCAAACATTACCTCATGATGGCTAGTACCTTCTAGTACAATCTTCAAGCTTGTGGTTATTGTCGCGATTGAATTTCGACAATTACGGACTTCCTCTACCACTAGCTATGGCAGATGTTCTTTAATGGAACCAAATAGATCACGACAAGAGTACTCCTAATAAGTCTCGCATCTATATTCGTGACTCTGCCACACCTTCCCCTCTTCTACATTGGTTTTCGGAAGAATGATAAACTATGCATCCACATGTCAGGATTTTATCTTGAGCTTGTTCTTTTCCCCTTATTGTTTTCCAACCTTTGTCTACCAGTTGGTAGTCAAGTAGTAATTTGCATTGGTGTCTCCCGATGCAAGATACTCTTGTGGTCTGTCATGACAAACCATTTCAGGATGTCAGAATAAACAAACTCTAGTACCTCGTCATATATAGGACCAGGTCAAAGTGTTGTAATCGCAGATAAAGAGGCATTGATTAGCTTCTGTTCTGTTCTACCTTAAAGTATCACACTCTTTCATACTAAGAGGTCGTGTTGAGTTTCATGATCCCTTAATGAAGTGATGCTCTTGCCCATATTTACCCATCCTTCCTCCGAGCTTTCGCCCTCGTGAATGATGCGTGCGCATAATAATGTGGCCATCTTAGATTCTTAGCAATTCTGATTGCTTTGAACTACAAGGACATGTGTGTCATCTTTAGCGTGATTGGTTAACCCTATCACTAAGCAAAGGATGATTGTGCTACCAAGTCCGTTTCTCTGGTACACTCTCCTCGGTCAAAGAATTAGGCTTGTGCCGAATCTCTGAGACTATGTCTTCTTGTTGCTTTATCAAGCAAGTTCCCTCTCGAACTAAGTGACATATCGGTGGTTAGTGATATTCTAGACGTCTCTCTAGAGGTATCACCATGTTGCCACATGACCGTGTTTGTCAAGTTCTTGAGAAAGTAAGTTCTCTGAACTGCTCCTTTCTACAAGGATCTGTACTGGGTATCCCTGAATTAGTTGGTTCAGCTTAAACAATAACTTGGAGAGTTGTAAGACAAAAGTTCTACCTGACTTAGTTCATCTTAAAGGTATGTCTAGTTTTGTTCGTGTTGAAGAAAGATAGTATCTCCTTCGTGGATACGTTATCTTCCCCCACCTTTGATTTGATTTGGGTTATCTTCAAATCAAACTCAGTTCCAAGGACTATCTTGATGATGCTGCTCCTTGTGATGTTTCACTTGAGTACATCTTCATGTTCTTTGGTCTGACAAACATTCTGCCTTGTTCAAGTAACATATGAGTTCATCATCTTGGAGTATCTCGATAAGTTTGTTGTTGAGCCCATCGTCAATATCCTTATCTTCTCCATAATAGAACAGACTCATATGAAACAATTGGCATTAATGTTGGGAACTTTTGAGAACCATCTTCGGTTTATTTCGAAGAATGTATTCTGGATGTTAGAAGTAATCTTCTCTGATTCACGTGCAATTGTTGAAAGATGTCGCCGTGGATTCGAGTAGAGTTAACTCTGTACCTTAAGGACACAGTTGTATTTTGTTGCAAGTACTCGATGTATGAGCAGTTGTCTTTCGACAACTTGCTAATACCTGGGTCCTGCAATGTAGCTCAGTCTTTTGGAGCTTGACACTGTAGTCCATGTCTTGAGAATCCAGTAACTTTACCTTCGTGGTAAATGTTGCAAACTTTCTAATTGGACACGCTGAGTCTGAAGTATCTTTACACCTCACCAAATCTGAATCTCAAGCAGGTATGATGGTTGGTGTTCCTCAAGGTTTTGACATAGGTTTCTATGTAAGTCCGACATTATTGATGTAATGGTTGACACAACTAGTCGGAAAGCCTATTATCAAATTCTATTGAATCAGCAAATAACAACCACTCTTCATGAGGCATCTTCTATGAGTTAATTATAGGAGTTGTTTTTATGGCTTCCTTTGTATCTGAAGTCCGACCTTTGCTTGATGTCTGCTTTCTCGAACATCAAGGAGAAAATTTAAAGTAGAGTTGCTAAATGTCTCTTGGTCGATCCTCTAGACCCTTTTACGTTGGCAGGTGTTGTTGAGCCAAGTAACTGAAGTCTGAGAATGAAGTTTCTTTTTCCTCGTGTCATCAGGAGTCTTCTTACATATTCATCTTAGTGGTGTAAAGTGATATCACGATCTTTGGCAAAGGTTTTGGTAAACCTAGATGAATAAAGAGTTTCCTTTATTTCTCGATCATGTTCGAAGAGTGACGATGATTTTGGTAAACATCAGCTCCTCTTGTTACATTGTTCCCTATGACTCTTACGAGTGCTCGCCACAAAACAACCTTTCTGTCTTAACCTTATGTTGAACGAAGTGATCCTTCTGTATCAAAAGTAATTCAACAACTTGGTTCTCTATATCTATGTTACCCTGGAAGCTCTACTTAATCCATTTAGTAGAGGTTCATCTCTCGAAGTCTGTGGTCATGTTCTCTCTGTTGGAAGCTTTCCTCTTCATAAGTTTAAACTCTTCTGAAACTCCATGGTCTCTATCCTTATGAAGACCAACTATCTATCAATTTGAAACTTATCTCCTTTTGTTTCCTCTGTTACCTTGATGTGTTTCATGTTCATTACCTCAAAGTTTTTCTAAACACTCCATCATGAGTTGACCATGAGATACTATGTGTGTTGTTTAGTATGTTTCCCTCTTATCCTTAGAGTGACCATGTTTCCTTCTCTCTCTTCCTACCTTTGGAATCTCGGGTCGAGATTCTCGCAAGGGGGATAGAGCTGTAATGCCCCAGTTTTAGTTAATCTTATATTTAGGGTTGTTTGTGCATCATGAGCATCATTCTTTAAAATGCATGCAAAGGAAATAAGCAAAACCCTAAACCCTAGCTATATTCCCTTTCTCTCAAATGAATTCAAAAATGGTTTTTGTATTTTGAAAAGATCAAAAGTGTGGAGCCCAAATTGATTAAGGGTCCCTACAATATTTTCATACTTTTACAAAGCTCTAGTATTTTGGAAAATATTCAAAAATAGATTTGAAATGTTTTCACAAAAGAGAAAATGGAAACAGAAATTGGAAAAAGGTTTTAGCTAAATAAAAAATAGAGCCAACACCTGTAGTAGGGAGACCCATCTCCTCTCTTCCCTCCCTACCGCAGCCCAGCAGAATCCCATGGGAGGCCCAGCCCAGATACCGCTTCGTTGTCGTCTTCCTCGCGGAGAGGAAGCAGCTGGGTGTCGTTGGCGTCGCCGTCGATCTCCGCCGCCTGCATCCCGTATCCATCGAGCTCCAGGGTGGATAAGATCATAGCGGCCACGTCTCTCTCGGCCCTATCTCTTCCCCCTCTCTCTCTCCTGACCTCCCTCTCGCATGTTCCCTCGCGATCCCGAACCCTAGCTTGCAGACCTCGCCGGCGCCTCTCCATTTCTGGCATCCCTTTGCTGTTCTGAGCATGCAGGAAGCTCCGCCTCGTCGTGCTGGTGCTTCTCCCCGAAGGAATCGGCCCCGCTCGCTCACAATCGTCGCCATCGATGCCATCTTATCTGACACCGATGGGTGCCGCCGTCGCCATTGTCACCGCTTCGGACATCGCCTTGTCTCGCCGTTGCCACCATCCGCTCCAAGGTGAGCACACGGTCCTCCTGGACCACTTTTCTGACCCCCTCCCTCTCTGGTTCGCTGCCGCGCCGGTGCCTTGCAAGTCTCGCCGCTGCTCGTCGTTGTACCCCACGCCTCGGTGACCAAAACCCAGCCGCGCCGCTACCTTTAGGCTCAGCGTGAACGCCTGCTTCGAGCTCGACTAGTCTCGCAACCCTGCACGCCCTCTATCGCTGCCCCGCGCCACCGTCTGGTGTACTCTCCGGCGAGCCGACGTGGCTTTCGTGTTGAGCCGACATGGCGCCGCGTGTGCCTGACGTGCGTGCTGACCAAGCCCCGCCAACGTGGCGTACTGACCTGGCCACAGGGCCCAACCGTCAGTGACTGAGGTTAGACCCAGCCTTAGTGAGGAATAACCTCCACCTCATGGTGACGTTAGCAGTGCACAATAAACCATTTTTAAATAGTTTAATAATTTCAGAAAAAGGATAAATCTTATAAAATTAATAAGTAATTATTTAAAACTCAGAAAAATATGTATAATATATCAAAATGTTCAGAAAAATGAGACCTACACTTTAGCATCAATATCATGCATTGTTCAACAACTTTAACTGCAAGTTTAATTAGAGAACTAAATGAACCCCCGTAGGTGATTCCGGGGTCTTTCCTGTTTTAGGTTTTGGACCTCTCGGATCCCGCTTAAATTGTCAAGCATGCCCTAGGGTTTCATTAAAGATCTATTTAAGTTGTCATATCATCATCCTTAGTTGAGCATTGCATCGATGCCATGGGTTGATTGTTGTTTCCCCTTTCTTTCCGGTGTTTGCTTCTTCCCGGTAGAATACGATATCGAGATCGAGATTGAAGACCGAGATCAACAGCATCGAAGTTCGACGAACAATACTTGACTAACTGTAATTAAGTCAAGTACAAGGCTTCCGAAGATCTATATCTGGGTATCAACAAACAAAGCATGCATAGCCCTGCCATTACACAATCATATGATTTCGAAAGTATTTCATTCTTGCCATGATGCATACGGTTCTACTGTGGTCTTTTATCGATAGATAGAGTATCATATCTGTTGCATTACTCCCTTTGAGCTTATATTACCTGATCCAGTGCTCCTAGCATAACTAGGTTTTGCTTATGTGCACTGCTAGAGATTTTATCTATGTCTCTCTTAGCCATGCTTAGCTGTTAGTGCTGGTTCATCTAGATGATGTACCAAATGCAGAAAATCTAGTATGACAGGAGAACGAGGTATACTGATGAGGTAAGATCAGAGGTAAAGGTTAAACATGCTAAGGCTTATATGGGAGGCCACGGTGGGATGTGGTTTTTCTAGTCCCATGCTCGCCACTACTAGGAACCGAGTTCTTGTCTTTGGAACCGAGACGAGCGTATAGCCACACGGGGCCTGGAAAACCTCATGAGTAACTAAGTTGCCTAGTAGATTCCATGAGTCACATAGTTTGGGCGTTCCATTCGATATATGCATTCTGGTTGTTCTCAAAGGCGGTGAAGGAGGTGCATTCATACAGGTAGGTAAGCGTGGACGGGGTTGCTTGGGGTGGATGGAGCCCCTGGTAAACCAATCTCGCCTCACATCTCTAGGGACCGGCTTCGAGATTTGACCCGTTACGGCAGAACCCTCCTTAGGGTGTGACTTATGGTCTCGGCGAAAGCAAGGTAAAGGTCATGTCCAACCACCCTCTGTCGGCCTTCCAAGGAAGAGGGCTAATCATTGTGGCATTAAGAGTCGTTTGGTATGTGTGGGTAAAGTTGTACACCCCTGCAGGGTTAAATGTTTTCGAAAAGCCGTATTCACGGTTATGAACGCTTGGTGACCGAATTATAAGATCATAGAGAACTATAACCTAATCGTAAAAGTTGGCAGATCAACGCGTGCTTAAGGATGCTTCCTCATGGGTACGAGGGGTGATCCTAGTTGTGAGATGAGGATTACTTTGGTGGATATCAAGACGATGATCAATTCTTCGGAGATGTCGCTCTCTTATCCCCTTTTAATATATTATAATTAGACGAGCTTCTTCTCCCTCTCATTTTATAAACAAAGATGGCTTTATGCAAAATAACCCCACCAGCCATAAGTCTTGCGGAGTACACCCTGTACTCACCCTTGCTTTGTTGATACTTTCTTAGTAAGTGTTCCCCTGAAGACAACTTTGGTACGACATCGACACCGATGAGTAGCTTGGGGTTCCCAGCCGGCAGCCTGGAATCTATGGGCTGGGACGTCATCGTTATGCTTCAGGCCTCTTAGGCCATTTGTTAAGTTTGCTATACTTAATAGCATAATTTGCCTTCCGTTGTTTGATATTTGTGGTCAGTGACCTCTGCTTGTATTATTTTGGTTCTTCGCTCAGTTATGAGCTTGCTGTAATTATTTTTTTGTCGCAGGGTTACTGTTGTGTTACCGATTCTTCACTGGATATCCTCGAGCTCTAGGTTAAACTTATGTCAGGCTAAGGTCTGGATTTGTTTAACCCTGATCCCGGGGGTGTCAAAATTACCTGATTTTTCGAAGCAATTTGAAGTTAAATGTGATGCTAGTGGTATAGGCATAGGTGGCGTTTTGATGCAAGAAATTGACTAGTGCTCATTTGAATTATTATATCTATGATAAAGAATTGTATGCACTTGTTAGAGTACTTGAGGTTTGGCAACATTATTTGTGGCCAAAGGAATTCATCATACATTCTGATCATGAAGCATTGAAATATTTGAAAGCTCAATCAAACTTGCATAGAAGATTAGCTAAATGGGTTGAGTTCATTGTGTCTTTTCCTTACATCATTAATTATAACAAGGGAAAAGAGAATGTTGTTGATGATGCTCTATCTAGGGAGAATATGCTATTAACCAATCTTGATGTTGAAATTCTTGGATTAGAAGCTATTGTGCTCTATCTAGGGAGAATATGCAACTGACCATGATTTTGCTGAACCATATCGTTTGTGTGCTCTTAGAAATACATGATGGCTATTTGTTTTGAGCTAACAAACTATGTATTCGAGAATCGTCGTTGCGTTTGTTCTTAGTGCAGGAATCACATGCTGGTGGTTTGATGGGTCACTTTGGGCGTGAGAAGACGTTGCTCATGCTCGCTGATCACTTTTATTGGCCCAAGATGAGGCGTGATGTGTACAGATTTGTGAGCCGGTGCATTACTTGCCACAAGTCGAAATCCAAGCTGAAGCCTCACGGTTTGTATACACCTCTCTCTGTACCGACTATTCCATGGGAAGACATTAGTATGGATTTTGTGCTAGGTCTACCTAAAACTCAGAGAGGTCATGATTCTATATTTGTGGTAGTTGATAGGTTCTCTAAGATGGCTCATTTTATTGCCTGCCACAAAAGCAACGATGCATCACATGTTGCTAACCTGTTTTTCAGGGACATCGTCAGATTACATGGAGTACCAAAGACGATTGTTTCTGACCGTCATGTGAAGTTCATGAGCTACTTTTGGAAGACCTTATGGGGGAAGCTGGGAACGAAGCTACTATTCAGTACTACATGTCATCCCCAAACAAATGGTCAAACGGAGGTGGTGAATCGAACATTGTCATCCCCAAAAAGAATCTGCAGGAGTGGGAAGAGTGTTTGCCACATGTTGAGTTTGCATACAACAGGGCTGTGCATTCAACTACTCAGCTTTGTCGTTTTGAGGTGGTGTATGGCTTCAAGCCATTGATGCCACTTGATTTTTTGCCTCTTCCATTACATGAGAGAGTTGATATGGAGGCATCAAACCGTGCTGAATACGTGAAGAAGATTCATGAGAAGACTCGAGAGGCAATTGAGAAGAGAGGCAAGAACATTGCTGCTGCAAGGAATCAAGCAAGGAAGGAAGTTTTGTTCAAGCCTGGTGACATGGTATGGGTGCAGCTACGCAAGGATAGGTTTCCACAACTTCGGAAGTCAAAATTGAAGCCGCGTGGTGCTGGTCCTTACAAGGTGTTAGCCAAGATTAATGATAATGCCTACTCGACTGATATACCTATTGAGGAGTTTGGTGGAGTTAGCAACAGCTTCAACGTTGTTGATTTATCACCATATGATGGAGAAGACCTTGGAGCGTCGAGGTCGATGCCTTTTGAAGGGGGAGATGATGAGGACATCCCTACAATTACACCTACTGAAAATGCTCCAGCTGTTACAAGGAAGGATCAGTCCAATGAGATTAGAATTGGACCTATTACAAGAGCTCGTGCTAAGCTACTTGAACAACAGGTGAATTTGCTCCTCAACGAATCTGGTACTTTAATTGATGAGAACTTTATACGGCCTAAGTGTATGCATTTATGTATGATCAAGTTCGTTGGAGAAACAAGCATGGCGCGAGGAGGAGAAGGGCTACTGTAACATCCCAAATTTTACGATTGCAGATGTTACTAGAAGCATGCATCATATCCTTGCATCATGGCATCAACTGCATCAGATACTTTTCCTAAATCCCATAGTCATATATAGACTAAAAGGGTTAATTAATATCAATCCTTCTAAACCTTTGCAAAAGTGTTATTTTATAACCCTATTCTAACCCTCTTCTTTTTACAAAATTTTAGAGACAAATTTCACTTTATTCGGAGTCCGTTTGCAAAAGTTATACGATTTTTGGTGAAACAGAAATAAATAAAAAGATAAAAGGAAAAAAACCCTAGACTAAACCCCAGACCTTATCCGGCCCGCCACGCACGCCCTATGGCCCAGCAAGCGCCAGAAGGAAGATCCCGCCCCGCCCGCCAGATCGCTTCGCCAGCGACAAGCCGGCCCCACCTGTCATCCCCGCTGCCGTGTTCGTCCCCAACTCCCCTGGCCGATGCAATCTCAACGGATTCCGTTGGATTCGGAGACGAATCTGACCCCTTCCACACGTAAGACCCCCCTTATAAGCCTCCCCATCGAGCCCCGGCTCTTTCCTCAAAAAAATCATAAACCCTAGTACCACCTACGTCGCCGCCGACGCGCCGCCGGAGCTCCGCCTCGGGAGGTTGTCGCCGTCATCGATACCAGGCTCTTCTCCCTCTCTTTCTTCCAAAATGGGAACCGCCGCTAACTCCTCTGTCTCCCCCTCGATTTTCCCTCTCTATAGCGTGGTGAATCGCCGGCAATTGGTCGCCGGAGACGGGAGAGAACGGTGGAGCACCACCGCGAGCAGAGAAGGGGAGGACCGACGACGACCGTACCAGGGCGACCGCGAGGAGGAGGGGAACGTCATCGTCCACTTCATGCAGCCGGGACCAGCCGGAACGCTGCCGACCATCACCACCGATGCACCGCCGCTGTCGCCGTCATCGTCAACGTCAAGCCGTCACCGCCGGTAAGCCCCTCCATTCCCGGCCGTCAGATTTCGATCCGGTGGTACATATCGCTTTGACCCAGCGAAGGGGTACCAACCAATCACAGCGCCCTGCCACCAGCGTCACAGCTTGCCGCGTCAGCGCCACGTCGCCACCGCGTCAGCTCCAAACGTGCACCCCTGGACCAGTCCCGCGCCGCCACTTGGCGCTGCATAGTTGGCGCCGCCTTTTTTTTTCTTTTAAATAGGCAGAAGACCTTTAAAACTTGTAGAATCTATAGTAATATGTGTAGTAGTCCAAAAATTGCGTATAATATACCGTTGGATTCATAATTTTGAGTAGAACACAGATCTATATTAATATTGGTGTTTTACTACAGAAATCTTGTAGTAGGATTTAAAGTTTAGATTAGGGTATTTTAATTCTAGAAAAATACCCGTAGATCCGTTTTAGTTGATTCTTGTTGCGTTGGTTTTGTACCTACGAGACCTTCTGTAGAAAATTTTTATATCATGCTTAGGGTGTTCAGATCTCTCTCGAGGTAGATTGGAGTTGTAGATCTAGTTTTGAGCTTGGTTATTTAGGGTTTAATCCAAAATACTTAAAACCTGTGGGGAATCGATTCTAATGACATCCCCAACTCAACAACACCCCCGAATAAAACCATTGCTCAAATTTGAATCCATCCTTGCATATTACCATGTTGCATGCATGCATATTCGACTTCGTGACTTTGTTTTGTGCAAATTGTGATGGGATCCATGTTTTGTTTCGTTAGATTGCTCGGAGTGCGCTGAGGAGTACTGTTGTGTAGAGTGCTGCTCGGATCAAGGCAAGTTACACACTTGTTCATGTTTATGTCCTAGTTTTTGATTATGCATGTTTTACTCTTCCAATCTTGTAGTATGCATGTGTAGGGTTTTAGTAGTTTTTTTAGTACTATTTTTGCAAGTGCGGTTTTGTAGTATGCCATGAGTAGCTTCATACTTAGGAATTTCCATCCTAATAGTTTTCCCCTGTTTTGCTAAGTATTGCTTGCTATGCTATATATATACAAGTACCATTGTGGGGTTCGAAAGACTCAAAATTTTCTAAGTATGAGAGCTCTCTCGAGCGAACTTTTCTTCTCAAAACCCCCTTCAAAATAAAACTAAGTTTTCTTCTCGGCGGAATAGTTGTCGGGACAACATGTGGAATTTTGGTGGAGGACGGCCGCCCAGGAATCAAAGAAGTCTGCCATGTTTCAGAATTCAGAAGTTTCCAGTGCAACCACAATACATATGGGCTCTGTCTTGGCTTAGTACTTAGTGGGAAACCTCACCTGGGTACCAACATTTGGAGGTTCTTGGCACGGTTGGATCCGGCTGGTAAAGGGGATACTAAGGGAAGGCCTCGCCATGGTCTTGTCTGTAAAAGGACTTGATCGTGGATTGTGGGGAAAGTGTAAAACCTCTCGAGAGTAATGCAATCTGATCGATCAGCCGTGTTCACGGAAATAGAACAACATTGAGCATCTGAAGGATGGAGCCTCTGAAAGATCTTCCTCTCTCTTTTCCAAACTTAATGTTTTCTAAACCCCAAGGCGTGAGTAATATCGCCATTGGGTTGGATTTTGGGAACTCGGTGCGTAATATCCAAGTGTTAGGTTGATTGGGCACTTGGTGAGTAATATCCACGTGTTCCATTCGACCATATACTACTTATCAAAGTTTACAAAGTAGGGAAATATCCTCCTCTTTTCTTCTTACATTGAGAAAATTGGCTTCCTGCAAATAAACCCCAAAACCTTCTCTTAGCCTTGCATGTAGAGATAGACTCATTCTTTCCTTGGTGTAATTTTCCAATACATTCAAAGTATTGACCCAACTTGTTGGCTGCACGTCTTATGTGCAGAATCCGAAGACTGAAAGGTGCGTAGGGATCGCGGGTCTTCACGCAACTAGCCTGAGGCGTTGATGGACTCAAGTTTTACTAAGTTTCCGCTGTTTTATTTGAGCTAGCTATAAGCTATGCAAGTTGTAATAATTATACTCTGGATTATTCGTGTAATAATGACTTGTGTTTTACATGATATTCATCAACTGTGAAGTGCTAGCTATTGATCCAGGGACTGGCATGTTAATCACAGAGACTTAGGATCCTTAACGATCCGAGGTCGCAACAGATGTTATCAGAGCACAAAGTTGACTGTAGGACGTGACCCCTAGGATTGGAAACCACCCTTACCATGTGTGTTTTTGCTTTCTATATTCTTCTAAGTTTTGTACTCTTCTAGTAATTCTCTTCCTTATCACCTTGTGCCTAATTTTCTTTCTCCTAACCTAAAGATGACGGCCTTCTACTATGACACCGCCGAAGACATCAAGTGCCTGCACTTTGGGGAATGCCTTCAGGACTTCATCAAGATGTTGCAGTTACCCATGCCATCAATCAAGGGAAGCGAGTTGAGGAAGATGCACAAGGAAGGATGCTGGGCGATTGAAGTCATCCAACCGGGCCGCAACAAGTCAGAACCCAAGACAGAGGCCATTGTACTCAACGTCACCAGCGACTCCAAGGAGAAAGGACTTAGCATCAGCTTGCAGGAGCTCATTGGACGCCTTTGCGGATGCCACCATGAAGAGGTTGAAGGCCACTACATCAAACTCTTTGGAAGACGTGATGAGAAGGGAGTTCCAATCGAGTTAACCCCAGAGGAAAGGAAGACATGCAAGCGCCGAAGAATCCAATATCAAGACTTGGAGTCCCACATCAATGACCTTCAGAAGGGGAGCTGCCTTGAGATCATGAGGAATGACGAGCTTTGTGCCCTAGTCAAGGAGAAGGACGAGAAGATTGAGGAGCTGGAAGAGAAGATCAAGTCCCTATGAGGGGAGCTCACCGCCCAAGACAAGAGGTTCGCTAATCAAGAGAAGAGGGTGCAAGATAAGAACAAGAGGATTAGGGAGAAAAGTCTCGTGCTCGCAAAGAACGAGATGGAGTTCAAGAACTTTGCCACCATGTTGAAGGACCTGCGAGCAGCCAAGAGGAGCTTGGAGGATAAGATCACGCCCGTGACTATGGGGTCAAGTTTGATCAAGAAGCTACAGAAGGAGAAGAAGGAACTCCAAGAGAAGCTCGAAGCTGCCACCCAAGAGCTGCAAGAGGTGAAGGAACTTCAAGAAAGGCTCGAAGCTGCTACACCGGAGCCACAGGAGGTGAAGGAACTTCAGGAGAAGCTTGAAGCCACGACGAAGGACATGGAGTTATACAAGTCACTACTGGAAAATGAAGGCTTCATCATTGAGGATGAGGAAGTGGATGATGAGTAGAGTAGTTGGACCACCCTTAGTTCTATAGTCAAACGTTGTTCGCGATTGTAATGAGTACCAACAATTATTTTGGTTTAGTTAAACTTGGTTGAGTGTGTTAAACTATGTGCTTTGTGTGCCTTGCTTTCTCGTGTGTTTTTCTCTTGTTTACATAAGGGTAGGAGTTTTATTCCTTAGGCTTTCTATCCACTTCTTAACTTGTTTCCCAAACCCCCACAGATGGCGAGACAGGGAAACAGCAACAACAACAACATGCCCCAAGAGATAGCACAACTTCTGAACTCCCAGAATCAGCTGATCCAACTCCTCACTCAGAACATGCAAAACAACAACAACAACAACAACCCGCCGCCTCCACCACCTCCACCGCCCCAACATGATCGCCTGACTCGGTTCCTAAGGTTGAACCCTCCAATTTTCTCAAGTAGCTCTGAGCCAATTGTGGCAGATGACTGGCTCTGCACCACCAACAAGAAGTTAGACACCGTCCAAGTTGTTGTAGCTGACAGGGTGCGCTTTGCCGCGCACCAACTTGAGGGACCAGCTACAGAATGGTGGGATAATTACCAGGTCACCCACCCCGACATTGAAGCTATCACCTAGAACCAGTTCGAGGCGGCCTTTCGTACTCATCACGTAGCCGTGGGAGTCATGTCACTAAAGAGAAACGAGTTCCGCGACTTGAAACAACTGCACTGCTCTGTCTCCGAGTATGGGGACCTTTTCAACAAGCTGGCACGTTATGCACCTGATGATGTATCCACGGATGCCAAGAGACAGGAGGAGTTCTTAAGGGGACTTAATGATGAAATATCCATTCAGCTTGTGGCTCTGAAGTTTGATAACTATCAGGAACTTCTGGACAGGGCAGTTGTGGTTGAAGCAAAGCAAAGGAGTATAGAGAACCGAAAGAGAAAGTCCACCTCACACAAGCACAACTCGGCCCCATATCAGAAGCAATGCACTTCGTCACCACCACCCCACAACCACAATGGTCATCGTCATGGAGGACATAACCACAATGGCCATAAACACCGCAATGGAAATGGCAATGGGAAGGATCTAAGTGAAGTGACATGCTTCAAGTGTAACAAGACAGGGCACTATGCAACTACTTGCCCTGAAAAGATGAAGAATGGGAATGGTAATGGAAACGGCAACGGACACAACCATGACAATGGTAATGGAAATGGGAAGAAGCTGAATCCGTTCGTCAAAGCCACAGTGAATCATGTCTCTGTGGAGGATGCTCGTGAGGCACCTGACTCCGTGATTGGTAAGTTCAAGCTTAACTCCACCCCTGCAGTTGTTCTTTTTGATACTAGTGCATCACATTCATTCATATCAAGGGTATTTGTGGATAGAGGCAAGATGCCTACGGAGACTATTAGTACTCCCCTAAGGGTAAGTTCTCCTGGAGGAGAAATAGTGGCAAACTCTAGATGTCGTGGGTTAGAACTAAGGATTGGGGCACACATCTTTCCCACCAGCCTAGTCGTTCTGGAGTCACAAGGCTTAGACATAATTTTGGGCATGAATTGGATGACCGAATATAAGGGAGTCATAGATTGTGCCAGAAGGACTATCGCACTCACGACTCCGGATAACAAAAGGATCCGCTTTAAGTCAGCTTTCGCACTCAAAGGAAGTATGATGAACTCTCTTAAGGGGGTTAGCTTGGAGGATGTGCCAATTGTGAAGGAGTATCCAGATGTGTTTCCGGAAGAATTGCCAGGGATGCCTCCTGACCGAGACATCGAGTTTCTCATTGACTTGATGCCTGGTACTGGACCAATAGCAAAGAGACCGTACAAGATGGATGTGGATGAGCTGAAGGAACTTAAGAAACAACTTAGAGAGCAATTGGACAAAGGATTCATTCAACCAAGCGCGTCATCTTGGGGAGAGCCTGTCTTATTCGTGGAGAAGAAGGATAAAACCAAGAGACTAGTCGTGGACTACCGGTCGTTGAATGAAGTGACAATCAAGAATAAGTACCCTTTGCCCAATATCAACGACCTGTTCGATCAATTAAAGGGAGCTAGTGTGTTCTCTAAGATTGATCTCCGATCAGGTTATTTACAGTTAAATATCCGAGAATAGGATGTACCCAAGACAGCCTTCACCACAAGATACGGATTGTATGAGTACACCGTGATGTCGTTTGGCTTAACCAATGCTCCAGCATACTTCATGACTATGATGAACAAGGTATTCATGGAGTACTTGGATAAGTTTATTGTAGTATTCATTGATGACATACTCATATACTCCAAGGACGAGAAGGAACATGAGCGGCATCTGCGCCTGATTATGGAAAAGTTAAGGGAACACAAGTTGTATGCCAAGTTTAGCAAATGTGAGTTCTGGTTGAAAGAAGTGGGATTCCTTGGTCATATTGTGTCAGCTAAAGGTGTTGCCGTGGACCCAAGTAAGGTAGCTTCCGTGACAGAATGGGAGTCCCCTAAGAATGTGGGTGATATTAGAAGTTTCCTGGGCCTTGCGGGATATTACCGAAGGTTCATTGAAAACTTTTCCAAGATAGCAAAGCCTATGACAGAATTGTTGAAGAAAGAGAAGAAGTTCCAATGGACCGAGGCATGTGAAGAAAGTTTTCAAGAGTTGAAGAAGCACCTAGTAACAGCACCAGTTTTGTGCCTCCCTGACATCCAAAAGGACTTCCAGGTCTATTGCGACGCTTCTCGACAAGGACTTGGTAGTGTACTGATGCAAGATGGAAAAGTAGTGTCTTACGCCTCTCGACAACTTAAGAACCATGAGAATAACTACCCCACACATGATTTGGAACTGGCATGTGTTGTGCATGCGCTCAACGTATGGAGACATTACCTCATGGGTAAACATTGTGAGGTGTTCACGGATCACAAAAGCCTTAAATACATCTTCACTCAAAAGGAATTAAATATGAGGCAAAGGAGATGGCTTGAGCTCATCAAGGACTATGACTTGGACCTGCAGTACCATCCTGGAAAGGCCAACGTTGTGGATGACGCCTTAAGCCGGAAGGTCTATGTAAATGGACTTACCATGGGAGAACTTCCAAATGATTTGTGTGAACAGTTCAAGGACCTCAGGTTAGAGATAGTGCCAACGCTTCTGGACCAAATCAAAGAGGCCCAGAAGGGGGACAAAGAGTTGGAAGAGATAAGAGCTAATATAAGCAAGGGTAAAGCAAAAGGGTTTCCTACGGATGAACAAGGAACACTTTGGTATGAGAAGCGTTTGTGCGTTCCCGATGACCCTGATATCAGGAAGCTAATTCTTCAGGAAGCTCACGATTCGCCGTACTCAATCCATCCTGATAATACGAAGATGTACATGGATGTGAAGGATAGATTCTGGTGGAATAACTTGAAAAGAGAAATTGCTGAATACATCTCCTTGTGTGACGTGTGCAATAGAGTCAAGGCCGAACATCAAAAACCAGCAGGGCTGCTGCAGCCATTGCCCGTGCCCGATTGAAATGGGACAAGGTAGGCATGGATTTTATCACAGGACTACCCCGGACTCGATCTGGGTATGACTCCATCTGGGTAGTGGTCGACCACTTGACAAAGCTGGCCCACTTTATTCCCGTAAAGACCACCTATACGAGTGCTAAACTTGCTAAGATTTATATGTCAAGGATCGTAAGTCTTCATGGTGTACCCAAGGGGATTGTCTCTGATAGAGGTACTCAATTCACCTCGAAGTTTTGGCGACAATTACACGAGTCTCTAGGGACACGACTGGAGTTTAGTACTGCTTTCCACCCGCAAACACATGGGTAAACAAAAAGAGTTAATCAGATCTTGGAAGACATGTTAAGAGCCTGTGCGCTAGACTATGGGTCTAGTTGGGATGATAACTTGCCATATGCGAAATTCTCATACAATAACAGTTACCAAACTAGTATCAAGATGGCTCCGTTTGAAGTTCTATATGGCAGAAAGTGTAGAACTCCGCTGCTATGGAGTGGAGTTGGAGAACGGAGTTTGTTTGGACCTGAACTGATCAAGGATGCCGAAGAAAAGGTGAGACAGATTCAAGACAGGTTAAAAATAGCACAATCCAGGAAAAAGAGTTAAGCTGATTCCAAGCACAGGGATGTGACCTATGAAGTGGGAGACCGTGCGTATCTCCGAGTTTCGCCACTACGAGGAGTTAAGAGATTTGGAATCAAGGGTAAGTTAGCACCCCGATTCATAGGACCCTACAAAATCTTAGGTCGTAGAGGGGAAGTTGCCTATCAGTTGGAATTGCCCGAAGTGTTAACAGTTCATGATGTTTTCCATGTGTCGCAACTAAAGAAGTGTCACCCGGAAATGGCTGAAACACCACTAAAGGATACGGTTCCATTGGAGGAGGTTCAATTGGAAAACGATCTCACCTATGAGGAAAGACCCACCAGGATTCTAGAAACAACTGAGAGAATTACTCGTACCAAGACTATCAGGTTTTGCAAAGTTCAATGGAATCACCATTCCGAGGAAGAGGCCATGTGGGAACATGAAGAAGACCTGAAGAAAGAACACCCACACCTATTTGCTAACCAACCTGAATCTCGGGGACGAGATTCTTCTTAAGGGGAGTAGGTTTGTAACATCCCAAATTTCACAATTATAGATGTTACTAGAAGCATGCATCATATCCTTGCATCATGGCATCAACTGCATCAGATACTTTTCCTATATCCCATAGTCATATAAAGACTAAAAGGGTTAATCAATATCAATCCTTCTAAACCTTTGCAAAAGTGTTATTTTATAACCCCATTCTAACCCTCTTCTTTTTACAAAATTTTAGAGACAAATTTCACTTTATTCGGAGTCCGTTTGCAAAAGTTATACGATTTTTGGTGAAACAGAAATAAATAAAAAGATAAAATGAAAAAAACCCTAGACTAACCGGGCCAGCCGCCGGCCCACCCCTATTCGCCGGGCTTCGCCAGCATCACAAGACATGGCTGGCCCAGCAGACCGCGCCAGCCGCCAGCCTGCTTCCCCCCCCCCTCCCGCCTCTCACTGACGAGCCAGCCCCACCTGTCATCCCCATCGCCGTGTTCGTCCCCAACTCCCTTGGCCGACGCAATCTCAATGGATTCCGTTGGATTCGGAGACGAATCCGGCCCCTCCCGCACGTAAGACCCCCCTTATAGCCTCCCCATCGAGCCCCGTCTCTTTTCCCAAAAAAAACCGTAAACCCTAGCACCACCTACGTCGCCACCGATGCGCCGCCGGAGCTCCGCCTCGGGAGGTTGTCGTCGTCGTCGATACCGAGCTCTTCTCCCTCTCTTTCTTCCAAAATCAGAACTGCTGCTAACTCCTCTGTCTCCCCCTCGATTTTCCCTCTCTATAGCGCGGTGAATCGCCGGCAATTGGTCGCCGGAGTCTCGCCGGAGACGGGAGAGAACGGCAGAGCACCACCCCGAGCAGAGAAGGGGAGGACCGACGCCGACCATACCAGGGCGACCGTGAGGAGGAGGGGAACATCGTCGTCCACTTCGTGCAGCCAGAAGCCAGCCGAAACGCCGCCGGCCGTCGTCAGCGTCAAGACGTCACCGCCGGTAAGCCCCTCCGTTCCTGGCCGTCAGATTTCGATCCGGCGGTACATATCGCTTTGACCCAGCGAAGGGGTACCAACCAATCGCGCGCCGCCACGTCGCCACCTCGTCAGCTCCGCGTGCCCCCTGGACCAGTCCCACGCTGCCACTTGGCGCTGCACAGTTGGCGCCGCCTTTTTATTTTCTTTTAAATAGGCAGAAGACCTTTAAAACTTGTAAAATCTATAGTAAATTGTGTAGTAGTCCAAAAATTGCGTATAATATACCGTTAGATTCGTAATTTTGAGGAGAACACAGATCTATAATAATATTGGTGTTTTACTACAGAAATCTTGCAGTAGGATTTAAAGTTTAGATTAGGGTATTATAATTCTAGAAAAATACCCGTAGATCCGTTTTAGTTGATTCTTGTTGCGTTGGCTTTGTACCTACGAGACCTTCTGTAGAAAATTGTTATATCATGCTTAGGGTGTTCAGATCTGTCTCGAGGTAGATTGAAGTTGTAGATCTAGTTTTGAGCTTGGTTATTTAGGGTTTAATCCAAAATACTTAAAACCTGTGGGGAATCGATTCTAATGACATCCCCAACTCAACAACACCCCCGAATAAAACCATTGGTCAAATTTGAATCCATCCTTGCATATTACCATGTTGCATGCATGCATATTCGACTCCGTGACTTTGTTTGGTGCAAATTGTGATGGGATCCATGTTTTGTTTCGTTAGATTGCTCGGAGTGTGCTGAGGAGTACCGTTGTGTAGGGTGCTGCTCGGATCAAGGCAATTTACACCACTTGTTCATGTTTATGTCCCAGTTTTTGATTATGCATGTTTTACTCTTCAAATATTGTGGTATGCATGTGTAGGGTTTTAGTAGTTTTTTTAGTACTATTTTTGCAAGTGCGGTTTTGTAGTATGCCATGAGTAGCTTCATATTTAGGAATTTCCATTCTAATAGGTTTCCCCTGTTTTGCTAAGTATTGCTTGCTATGCTATATATATACAAGTACCGTTGGGGGGTTCGAAAGACTCAAAATTTTCTAAGTATGAGAGCTCTCTCGAGCGAACTTTTCTTCTCAAAACCCCCTTCAAAATAAAACTAAGTTTTCTTCTCAGGAATGGTTGTCGGACAACGTGTGGAATTTTGGTGGAGGACGGCCAGAATCAAAGAAGTCTCGCCATGTTTCGTAATTCGAAGCTTCCAAAGGCAACCACAATACATCTGGACTCTGTCTTGGCTTAGTACTTAGTGGGAAACCTCACCGGGGTACCAACATTTGGAGGTTCTTGCACGGTTGGATCCAGCTGGTAGAGGGGCTACTAAGGGAAGGCCTCGCCATGGTCTTGTCTGTAAAAGGACTTGATCGTGGATTGTGGGGAAAGTGCACAACCTCTCGAGAGTAATGCAATCTGATCGATCAGCCGTGTTCACGAAACAGAACAACATTGAGCATCTGAAGGATGGAGCCTCTGAAAGATCTTCCTCTCTCTTTTCCAAACTTAACGTTTTATAAACCCCAAGGCGTGAGTAATATCGCCATTGGGTGGGATTTTGGGAACATGGTGCGTAATATCCAAGTGTTAGGTTGATTGGGCACTTGGTGAGTAATATCCACGTGTTCCATTCGACCATATACTACTTATCAAAGTTTACAAAGTAGGGAAATCTCCTCCTCTTTTCTTCTTACAGTGAGAAAATTGGCTTCCTGCAAATAAACCCCAAAGCCTTCTCTTAGCCTTGCATGTAGAGATAGACTCACTCTTTCCTTGGTTTAATTTGCCAATACATTCAAAGTATTGACCCAACTTGTTGGCTGCACGTCTTATGTGCAAAATCCGAAGACTGAAAGGTGCGTAGGGATCGCGGGTCTTCATGCAACTAGCCTGAGGCGTTGATGGCCTCAAGTTTTACTTAGTTTCCGCTGTTTTATTTGAGCTAGCTATAAGCTATGCAAGTTGTAATAATTATTCTCTGGATATTCGTGTAATAATGACTTGTGTTTTACATGATATTCATCGACTGTGAAGTGCTAGCTATTGATCCAGGGACTGGCATGGTAATCACAGAGACTTAGGATCCTTAACGATCCGAGGTCGCAAGAGCTACAAGAGGAGCCCAGCATGATGATCGCACAAGGATGGGCGAGGGAGGAGCGGCTGGAAGGCACAAGAGAAGATCATCAAGAAGGAGGCCAAAGGAGCTGCACCGACCGGAGTGTTCGGCCGATACCAACCGGAGTGTCCGGCCTGGCGGAGAGAAGTTTTGGCACGGACAATCAGAACATCAAATCGGACACTGCCCGGATACCACCCGGAAATTTCAGAGTTTCCCGCCAGACCAGACTGTCTGGCTCACTCCACCCGGAGTGTCCGGCCTAACCAGACTGTCCGGCTCACTCTACCCGGAGTGTCCGGCCTGACCGAATCTGGTCCGAGTTGGCTTGTATCAGTTTGAGTCATTTACGTTTAGTTTCGATTTCTGGTCGCCCCAGCCGCCCTTATAAGCCCTGGGACGACCCCTAGCTAGGGTTTAGACCACGTTAAAATATTTTTGAGTTGTTTCTTTCATAGAAACTCTGGAATTACCCTGTGTTCAAATTTACCAACTATAATTGAGTGTGATCTGTTGTTCCATTGGTAATTAGTGGATTGCATACTACCGTTCGTGGTCACGGCTGCGTACGCAAGAGCGTGGTGTTGTGAATATCCTACAAGGTCCGAGAGCTATTGCATTGGCATCAGGGATCGAGCGGGAGAGTTCATAGCTATAGTCTAGTTATCTATCATCCACCATTACCATCGACAAGTTCTTGCTGAGAAGATCAGGCCACCCCATATCATGATTGTTTTGCTGGAATTCAAGGATGTCTTTCCCGAAGAGCTTCCACATGGACATCCTCCTCTTCGCGGAATAGATCAACACATCGAACTCATACCCGACGCACCTCTTACAAAGTGCGCCACCTACCGCACGGACCCGGAGGAGACGAAGGAGATCAAACGTCAAATCAACCAACTCGTCTCCAAAGGTTTGATCCAAGTAAGCACTAGCCCGAGTGCGGTACCCGTGATTCTTGTCCAAAAAACGGATGATACGTTGCAGTTATGCATGGACTTCCGGCCAATCAATGCTATCACCGTGCGTTATCGACATACCATACCACATCTTGATGGCATGCTTGATGAGTTGTGTGGAGCCACTATTTTCTCGAAAATTGATCTTCATAGTGGTTACCATCAAATACGCATGGCGGAAGGTGATGAGTGAAAAACCGTCTTCAATATGAAACTTGGTCTCAATGAATAGTTGGTCATGCCTTTTGGCTTATCGAATGCCCCATCCACCTTCATGCGCCTTTTGAATCATATTTTGCATTCTCTCATTGGAAAAAGTGTTGTTGTCTATTTCGAAGATATACTTATTTATAGCAAGTCACTTGAGGATCATGTTACACATGGCAAGGCAGTCTTGCAAATCCTTCGACATAAGAAGCTATATGCTAATCTTCCCAAGTCCACTTTTGCTAAAGACAAGTTGATTTTTCTTGGATTTGTCGTTTCTTCGAAGGGCATTGAAGTTGATGTTGCCAAGGTAAAGGACATACGAGATTGGCCCATCCCCACAAATGTGAGTTAACTCTGAAGTTTTCATGGATTGGTCGGTTTCTATCATCGCTTTGTGAATAATTTTTCCACCATTGCTTTCCCTCTCAATGAATTGACCAAAAAGAATGTCACCTTCGTGTGGGGCAAAGAACAACAAAAAGATTTGGATGAACTTAAAAGGAGGCTCACCGAAGCACCTCTTCTTTCGTTACCGGATTTCACAAAAACTTTTGAGATAGAATGTGACGCTAGTGGTATTGGCATTGGAGGAGTCATCGTGCAAAATGGGCGTCCTATTGCCTACCATAGCGACAAACTTAATGGTGCTCGCCTTAACTATCCAATTTATGAAAAAGAGTGTTTTTCCTTAGTTCGTGTTCTTCAAGTTTGGCAACACTACCTCTGTCCTAAGTAATTTATCATACATTCCGACTATGAGTCGTTGAAATATCTCAAAGGCCAAGCCAACTTGAGTAAGCAACACGCTAAGTGGGTTGAGTTCATGGAGTCTTTTCCTTACATTGTCAAGTAGAAGAAGGGCAAAGATAATGTAGTTGTGAGCTCTTTGTTTCGCAAGCACACAAGCCTTCTTACTCGAACCGAAGTAAACGTGTTGGGTCTTGATGAAATCAAAACATTGTATGCTTCTGACCCATTCTTTGCACCAATTTTCGCAAAGTGCTCCATTATTAAAGGAATTGATGATTTCTATTTGCAAAAGGCTTTCTATTTAAACAAAACATGCTTTGCATTCCGATGTCGTATCTTCAACTTTGCTTCTCCAAGAATCACATGGTGGAGGCCTCATGGGTCACTTTGGCCGTGACAAGACATTAGACATGCTCGCCACTCATTACTATTGGCGCAAGATGAAGCGAGACGTGGAGTGCTACATTCAATGAGACCACGACGTCAAATTCATGAGCTACTTGTGAAGACCCTCATGGCCAAGCTCGGCGTCGAGCTACTCTTTTCTTACGCAACCAAACTGAGGTCGTCAATCGAAGCCTCATGATTCTCCTTCATGTGTTGATCAAGAAGAATTTGAAGGATTGGGAGGAATGAATTCCCCACACCGAGTTTGCTTACAATCGATCCAAGCACTCTACAACCAAGATGAGTCCCTTCATGATTGTCTATGGTTTCGAGCCCCTCACCTCGCTTAACATCCTACCACTACGTCTCCATGAGAACACCAACATGGACGTTGAAAAGGGCACCCAAGCTATGAAGAAGCTCCACGAAGAAACAAGATCTACTATCGAACAACAAGTCCTTCGCCATGCTTCAAGGTTAAAAAAGGAGAAGAAGGAGATGATCTTTGAAGAAGGTGACCTTGTGTGGATACACTTTAGCAAGGACCGCATCCCCAAGGAACGTGATTCCGAGCTCAAACCAAGATGAGATGGCCCCTTTAAGGTCCTCAAGAGAATCAACAACAACTTCTACATCATCGACATTCCAACTTCCAACTACCTTGTGAGCAATACATTCAATGTCAAGGACCTCTCACCCTATCATACAGATGTTCAAGATGATAGCCATGAAGAGTCAAGGACGACTCTTTCCCAAGGGGGAGATGATGCAGCCTGTCCTATGGATGCTCCTACATCTACACCACCAAGTCCCCTAAGTGGACCCATGGGTCATGCCTGAGCCAAGCTCCTCCAAGCTAAGGTGAATTCGCTCCTCTCCTCATGTGACTTTGATACATCCTTGTATGGCTTGCTACTTCATGCAAATACACTATGCATTCTCTGCTATGAAGCCCCAACGCATCACCAAGCCCCCATGGATGGAGTACAAGAAGCAGGGCATGAATAAGAAGCTACTGGCGCTGAACAGACCAGAGTCTCCGGCCTGGCATACCGGAATCTACGGAATGAGACACCGGAGTATCCGGCCCGTCTCCGGACCACCCTCCAGACCGACCCCGGGGACAGTCTAATACCCCCTCGAGAGACAGACCAGAATCTTCAGACCAAGCATAGCCAAGCATGTAAAAGCATTTGGGCCTATGGACCATGAACCCCTTAGTCCATCCAGAACTTATCTTTTATCCCCAAAGTACCCTTGAATCAAGGGTGGCCCGTTCTTCACGGATCTGGTGGTCAAATCGATGGAAAAGCAAGGGTAAAGGGAGAAGGTAGAGGAAGCGGACACACACCTTGATGTGGCCCGACCTTCGGTCGTTACCACATCATGGTCTCCGACTTATGCCAAGTTGTCAGGGACTCCAAAGGTGAAACTGTTCCTCTATGCAAGCCCACTTCCTACCCCATTGAATTGTATACTACTTCATACTCCATCATGTATTCATGATAGGTTCATATCGACAAGTACGGAGGCATGGGAGGAAGCCTAGAGCACCAAGCCCGACAAGACGGAGGCTTGTAAGAGAAGACAGAAGAAGCAGCAGCTGGAGCATCGGAGTCTCCGACATGCGCACACCGGAGTCTCTGGCCTGTAGACTCCGGAGTCTCCGGACCCATCTCCAGACTGACCCCCAGATCGAGCTCAAGAACAGCCAGAAGGCCCCTCCGGAGATGACACCGAAGACAAACCAGAGTCTCCAGCCCACACCGGAGTCTCCGGACCCCACACAGGAGTCTCCGGCTTGAGCGTATGGGCATGCATGCCGCCAGCTAGGCCTTTGGCCCATGTACCCCTTAGTCCGCCCAGACTTTCCCCTTTTATTCCTAAAGTACCCTTGAACTAGTGGCTGTACTATATATAGTGCCCCCACCCCCTCATGTAACCCTAGGCATAGATGATAGACTAAAGACAACCCCCTTTGTGGAATCTCTAGTTTTGCCTATCGACTATCGTCACCACCTTGTTGGAGTTTGCATCGCCCCTCCCTCGTTGTACAAGGCCTTGGCATCGGTGTCCCTTTGCCAACACATCAAGACCCTCTCCAAGGTGTCATTCCCTCTCTGCGTGGGATCGAGGGAGCAAGTTGACCGATGTTTCCTTGCGAGGATTCTATCGGACCGGTGGCCACCGATGGGAGCAATCGGTCTTGTATCGTGTGAGTTTTGTGTGTGTTCATCGTGTTCTTCGCGAGGTGTGTGTCCTCTCCGTTACCTTCTCACTTTCCCCTCGCTTTCCCATCAATTTGACCACGAGATCCGTGAAGATCGGGACACCCACGGGGTTACCACATAACATCTAAAAGAGAAATTGTTCAACATTTTTGTGGCAACACACAAAGCATCAAATATCCAACAGCAATGAAACATGATTGTCACAAGGTGAAAGAATACCATTAACATGCTTGCAAGCAAACCATAGGAAAGAGCAATTTGTCAACATGAAAGATGCAAAGCATGCAAAAGGTATCAGAGCTGGGTTCAATCTTGAACTCACTTGGGGGATGCTCTTGTTGGAAATATGCCCTAGAGACAAATAGTAGTAAGGACAATTATCATATTTCATATAGTTTATGATTAAGTTTTAGATCATGCTATAATTGTATTGAGTGGAAACATCAATACACGTGTGATATACAAACAACCAGGGGTTCCCAGTGAAACTCTAGTCACTGGTTCATTGGTCAACACATGATCAAGTTTCCTGATCATGTGGCATTTATGCCAGTTGGAAATGAGGTCATCTCATTCAGAAAATGAGATGATGAACCAATACCCAACCTAAACATCGTGATTCGATCATGTCATGAAGTTCAAGTTATGATGATTAGAAAAGGATCCTCGAAGACTATTCCTTAGACCGTGAGGCTATATCAATCACTGTCTCCCAAGAATGCTTAGATAGCATCAAACGCCATCTGGTAAAACGGTGGTTATAAAGGTGTGTTCCGGTATTCGGAGGAAACCGTAGAGGCAATATATGTCAAGAGCGGGATTTGTCCGTCCATGTGACGGGAAGATACTCAAGGGCCCACTCAGAGAGGTTATATCCAATAGCTGCGCAGCGTGTGATTAGATCACAGGGATATCACTTGTTGGAACAAGTCAAATAGCATTGTTCAGTAAACAGATTGAACTCAACATGCTGATGTCGTTGATCAGGTCTCGGGCAATGCAAGTATCGAATGACAAAGGGAATAAGACACGACTGTCATAGGTTCAAACGACGAAAGATCTTCGTGGAATGCACAGGGGTCACATGGCCATCCAGGTCCCTCTGTTGATCATTGGTGCGGGAGTGTCCCGACCATGTCTGGAGTGTTCCTGAACTGTGGGGTATCACGCTTAAGGGCTTGATGATGCTTAGGGAGCATTTATAGGATCGATAGATCGCCAAAGAAAAGAAGGGAGAAAACCGGAAGGGTTTCGGTAAGTCCGGAGGATGTCCGGAGTGGAGGTGGAAGGTGTTCCATGGCCACGGAGATTAGATAATATGTGAATGTATGTTAAATATTGATTTAATCATTTATTCATAATTATTTAAATAAAGAGAAAATCAATTAAAAGGTTAAAGGCTTAATGGGCCAATTCCCGGAGGGGAGAGGGCCCATTAGGGAAAGGAAAGAGGGAGAAGGGGGCCAAGGGGGTGGTCGGCGCCCTAGTGGGTCAGCCCCCTGCGTGGGGCCCATGGGGGTGGCCGGCGGTGCCACCCCTCCCCCTCCTCTCCTTTAGTCCCACCCCAGGACTTGAGGGGAGGTAGTACCTCCCCTCCCCCTATATATAGTAGGGGTATTTTGCCAGATAATCACACCGAATAATCAATAAAGGTCTCCCCACTTTTGGGAGGACCTCTAATTGATATTTTCTCTCTCCCCCTCTCTCTATCGTGACCGTGGTCCCAAGTCTGGACTGCGCGAGCAACAGATATCTTCACCGCGGAGCGCCATCGCGCTGCGGGATTCGGATCCGGGAGCTCTACTTCCACAACTGCTGCTGGATCAGGGAAGCGGGAGTCATCGTCAGGCACCGGACGTGTGTAACTCCCCGCGAGGTGTCGCACTTGAGGCACTCAAGTCGTTGGAGCCAGAAGGAGCGCAAGGACTTCATCATGACCTTGAGGTCGGCTTCAGCTCGTCTACATCAACCACGCTCTCCTGAGCGTTGACAACGCTTTTCGGTCTTCAAGGGTAAGTTCGCGAAAAGCCCCTCACGTTACTGTATTACTAATAGATAGGTCCTGGCAGCTTCAGGGGTTCAGGGGTGTAGAGTAAAATTTATTGTTTTTATGCGCGGAACCCTTAAAGTGGTATCAGAGCTAGATCTATGCGTAGTAATGCTAGTACGGGTAGAACACACGAGATGTAGCGTGTGGGCGTTGATCTTTTAGTTGTTACCCTCCCACGTGCACTTGTGTATACCGCAACAATGGTTGATGAAGCGGCCCCCAACCGACTTTACGCGTTCATTCGCGAGACTGGTCCACGCTTGACATACGGCTTGTACCGTTAAAAGTGGCTTAGGGGGGTGCCTGTCTCTCTCGCATTAGTTGGTATACCATTTGCAATGGAGGGCCCCGAAAGGGGTGTAGTATAGACAACTACTTGATCAGTGTTGTGCTGAAATTTCGTAGGTAAGTACGGTTCTTGTGTGAAAGCCCATTCAGCCACGTAAAACATGCAAAGATAAAGTAGAAGCGTCTAACTTTGTTTTGCAGGGGGGCGTTTCTTTGAGATATGGTTGTGGCAAAGGTAAAGTAATTACCTTTTGTTGCATAGTAGTAGATAGTCACGGAGGTGACAAACTACCACGCCGGAATGACACTGGTACCCTAGTGTCTACGGCGCCGGAACCCTCGCGCCGGAACCCGGTGACGACGGATGGAGATCACGACGTGAAGGACCATATCACATAGCATTTACATTCAATGTTATTGTTTGTATGTCTTATTGTGTGCTAGTATTAGATACTCGACGGTAGCCTAATAAGATGATCCTTGTTAAAATAACCAATGATTGTGTTCCCCCTTAGTGTGCACCACCAAGAAAGTTCTTCGGTATGAGGCGATCCAGGGTTACAGGCCTGGGTGTCAGACATATCTACGTTCGCATACAGTGGGTGCAAGCCATGTTGCACAGCGAATACACTAAGGTTGAGTTGGAGAGCCTGGCATGTACAGACATGGCCTCGGAATGTGGATGGTCGAAAGATCAAGCACGAGTCGCATAAATGATGTGACCGACATTTAGTGTCCACCTTTGAACCCACATTGATGGACGTGATGATCGGGGGAGATGTGGCTGATAGGGGTCGTGTTATCACTAGGAACCCTCTTTGGGGATAGGTGTTTCTGAGTGAAGTTGTTATTAACTCATTTAATTATAAACTTAGTCTAAATTTCCTTTTGCACTTATAAATGTAGAAAATGGTTTCTACCGAGATTACCTTTCCTATCGACGATTGGTTAAAACGAGAGAAGCTCAAGTTAGATGGATCCAACTTTTCTGCATGGGTCATACGCCTATTTGATCTCCTTGGGGAGAACGATGTAGCTGACTACATGACCTGCGAGATGTTTTTGGAGCCACCCTATTCTCATGAGACCCAGGAGCAGCGGGATCTGCGTTGTCGTCGTCATGTGATGGCCACATTTATATCAGTGACCATGCGCCTCGGAATGGAGGATGGGCTATGGCCAATGGTGGGGAGTCTCAAGCCCCAAATGGTGATGGCACATCTGAGAGCACATTTCGTGGAACAAGTGTGCATGTGGGAGTATGAGCTGATGGGGGACTTCCTCTCCATAAAGAGGAAGGAGGGATCCTCACTGGATGAGCACTTATTGCGCCTATACAATGCGTATATGAGTCTGGCATACTACCTGGACAACTGGTACTCAAGCTCATTTGCAATGGGAGTTGTGCTGCGGTCGCTTTCTCCGAGCTTCCAAGCACAAGTCAGGATCTGCGTTATGAGAGGCGACACGGAAACAATGGATTTCCTTGAGTTCATATCACATTTCAGAAATGTGATAGATGAACCCAACGTCGCTGGAGTCGTCAACGACAAAGGTATATATTTGATATACGGTTTTTTAAATGTTATAATCTTGCAAACACATTTGCAGTGTTAAGTATATCTGATACTTGTTCTGTTTTGGTGAAAACAGGTCCTTCTGCATAGAGGTGCTTGCTAGAGAGGAGGTGGCGTTGCGTGTTGATGGCAAGCATGATGATGATGGCCGACGACACTCTCCCTCAACATTTATCACTTAGTTTGTGTTTTAGGATGATTTTTGTAATCAAGAGATTGTGAACTTCTTTAGTGTGTCTCACACTTTGTGAGACGGTTATTCATATGAGTTTGTAACAAACGGTTGTTCCACTTTTATGAATGATTTCTATTTGTGTTCATATCTTGTTTGATTATGTGTGAATTATCCTTGTTGTTTGAAACTAATTGATAATGTATGAACATTTGTAAAATATTAAAATGCCTTGTTTAAAATACCCAACTTAATGATATTTTATTAATGAATGAAACCGTTGTTTAAATTCAAAGTTATGTGATAATATGTGAAAGTCATTCGATCTCTTATCACATATAAATCATGCCTAATTTCGGCAAAATAACTTGAACACCGTGTATTCTTTGAATACAAAGTGTTTAATGAATTGTTAAAAGTATATACATATCTGATGTATTGTGTTTTGACGAAAATGGTAATTATCATTAAATGATTGTTTAAATGTGTAAAGCAAGTTTACCAAAGGAAACATGAATATGAAACTATTTGATTTGATCAAAGTGTTTCATCAACAAAGGGTATAAATATAAAAGAGAATCCAATTACTATGATTTGATCAATAGTAATGGAGTTCAAATTTATAAGAATGGCATAAAAGAAATTGTGAAATGCAAAGTGTTTTGAAACGTCAAAATACAAAGCATCACAATGTGATATTAGATATCAAAAAGGGGTTGAATAGAAGGCACCAAATAAATCGTTGTAGAGTATATGTAGAGACCATTAGCTTAGAAATAGTTAGCACTCAATTAGAATGCAGTGAACCATTTGAATTCGTGAAAGTTTTGTGGTTATTCGATATAACCAAAACAATAGCGAATAAATCCGTGTAGAGTATTCATTGGAAACTTTGAATACGAAATCCATAGCTGAAACCAAAAGGTAAGCAAGATTCGTATTGCTGGGATTTTGGTGCATTCTTGAGAAAGCTCGCCTTTAGTGAAGTTTCTCAATTATGGAGCAAATGGAAAATAGTGTAAAACACGATGAGGATTCAAAACCCTGCATCAGTGTGTTGAGAAGCGCAACGGACAATCTTCCTGAATGATTCTCTTCAAATAAGGAAATAATCAATGATTTTGATCATTGTGTTTTTCCCTCCACTATTGTTTTCACTATATGAAGTAGGATTCAAAATGTAAATCCATATCTTGTATGGAGAAATTTGTGAATCACTTGTCATGATTTTTGGAATATGACATACCTACGAACTACTAAGGCAATGATGGTGAACTAAATTATGAGAAATCCTAGAAGCAAAATTCCCTTGAGATTAGAAAGCAATTCGTTGCTGAATCTCACAAGTAAAAGGGGTTACTTGGAATTTTCCCAAATGACTGCAAAGCCATAGTAAGAAAAGGGGGTGAATGACAAAAGCACAATTTGTCAAGTATTGGATGAATTCAAATGAATTTGATTCATGTGTGCTAAATGTCTAGGGGATTTTAAAACTAGTAAAGTACTAGTATCTCATAGTAAATCTCTAAGTTTGATATTTGATCAAAGGATTTTGAAATTGTTCAAAATAGCAAGGAGATATGCAATTTGCATAAAATTGAGTGGGAGCTATGTAAGTCTTCCTAAAACAATATGTGATTGACATATTTTTAAGTGGAAGCAACATAAGACTCAAATCCAAATATGTTAGCAACATAGTTTGACTGGGAGCTTATAGGAGTAATTATTAAGTAAGTTAAGGATGAAAGGCACAAATACTTTTAAATAATGATTTATAAGATGTAGAAGTTGATAATAAGTGTATTATGATATTATGTAGTATTCCTTAAAGGATTCTGAAAGCTGTTTCAGAATAGAAGTTAATTAAGGAACAAATCCTTAATGACTAAAATTAGGAATAGCATTAAGTTTAAACATCAATGGTTGAAAGAAAGAATAGGATGATCATCATCCACTATGTTAAGACATAAGTTCTGTCTTATTAAACCATGATGACAACTTAGCATAATATGTGATCCAATAAGAAACGTTTGAAAGTGATTAAGTTTGAATCACAAAATGTTGGGCTAAATTTGTCCGTAATGTCTATTAGAACTGTGCACATATTTTCCAAATCCATAAAGGATGACATAACTTAAAGCATAAATAGTTATGTTATAAGGGAATATGTTGGAAACTCCTCTAGATACCAATTAGAGTCAAGTAGGAAGCGAGGTGAACAAAACATCGAAAGTTGCATAGAGTGCACTAAGTGTTTCGATGAATACATTTATAATAATAGATAAAGGTACCATCTAAAGTGTTGTATAATGTTATGGCGGGGCTAGTTCACTTTTAACGTAGAATGATGTGTCCCAAGGCACAGTGCCCATGAGAAAGCCCTCGAGGTTGATCTAGCGTCAGTGTAGGCTCCTGGAATCAGGCCTCGTTCTGCTGCCATAGCGACGATGCATACACACAAATGCTGTCATGTGATGATAGAATATTAATGTCAACCAAAGTGACATTAGTAAGATGCAAAGGATCTGGGACTGTAGAGTACAAAACCAAGACTCAACCTCTTCCATGAGCAAGCATGTTCTAGGTACCGGTTATATGGTACCAATAATTAAGAACAAATGCAGCTAGTGTATTTGTACTCCAGTGCAAGTGGGAGACTGTTGGAAATATGCCCTAGAGACAAATAGTAGTAAGGACTATTATCATATTTCAAATAGTTTATAATTAAGTTTTATATCATGCTATAATTGTATTGAGTGGAAACATCAATACACGTCCGATATACAAACAACCAGGGGTTCCCAGTGAAACTCTAGTCACTGGTTCATTGGTCAATAGATGATCAAGTTTCCTGATCATGTGGCATTTATGCCAGTTGGAAATGAGGTCATCTCATTCAGAGAATGAGATGATGAACCAATACCCAACCTAAACATCGTGATTCGATCATGTCACGAAGTTCAAGTTACGATGATTAGAAAAGGATCCTCGTAGACTATTCCTTAGACCATGAGGCTATATCAATCACTGTCTCCCGAGAATGCTTAGATAGCATCAAATGCCATCTGGTAAAACGGTGGTTATAAAGGTGTGTTCAGGTATTCGTCGGAAACCATAGAGGCAATATATGTCAAGAGCTGGATTTGTCCGTCCATGTGACGGGAAGATACTCAAGGGCCCACTCGAAGAGGTTATATCCAATAGTTGCGCAGCGTGTGATTAGATCAAGGGGATATGACTTGTCGGAACGAGTCAAATAGCATTGTTCAGTAACGAGATTGAACTCGACATGGTGATGTCATTGATCAGGTCTCGGGCAATGCAAGTAGCGAATGACAAAGGGAATAAGACACGACTGTCACCGGTTCAAATGATGAAAGTTCTTCATGGAATGCACAGGGGTCACATGGCCATCCAGGTCCCTCTGTTGATCATTGGTGTGGGAGTGTCCCGACAATGTATGGAGTGTTTCTGAACCATGGGGTATCACGCTTAAGGTCTTGATGATGCTTAGAGAGCATTTATAGGATCGGTAGAATCGCCGAAGAAAAGAAGGGAGAAAACCGGAAGGGTTTCGGTAAGTCCGGAGGATATCCGGAGTGGAGGTGGAAGGTGTACCATGGCCACGGAGATTAGATAATATGTGAATGAATGTTAAATATTGATTTAATCATTTATTCATAATTATTTAAATAAAGAGAAAATCAATTAAAAGGTCAAAGGTTTAATGGCCCAATTCCCGGAGGGGAGAGGGCCCATTAGGGAAAGGAGAGAGGGAGAAGGGGGCCAAGGGGGTGGTCGGCGCCCTAGTGGGCCAGCCCTCCCGCGTGGGGCCCATGGGGGTGGCCGGCGGTGCCACCCCTCCCCCTCCTCTCCTTTAGTCCCAACCCGGGACTTGAGGGGAGGTAGTACCTCCGCTCCTCCTATATATAATGGGGGTATTTGGCCAGATAATCACACCGAATAATCAATAAAGGTCTCCCCACTTTTGGGAGGACCTCTAATTGATATTTTATCTCTCCCCCTCTCTCTCTCGTAACTGTGGTCCCAAGTCTGGACTGCGCGAGCAAGAGACATCTTCACCGTGGAGCGTTGTCGTGCTGCGGGATTCGGATCCAGGAGCTCTACTTCCGCAACTGCTACTGGATCGAGGAAGCGGGAGTCATTATCAGGCACCGGACGTGTGTAACTCCCCGCGAGGTGTCGCACTTGAGGCACTCAAGTCATTGGAGCCAGAAGGAGCGCCAGGACATCATCACGACCTTGAGGTCGGCTTCGGATTGTCTACATCAACCACGCTCTCCTAAGCGTTGACAACGCTTTTCGGTCTTCAAGGGTAAGTTCGCGAAAAGACCCTCCCGTTACTGTATTACTAATAGATAGGTCCTGGCAGCTTTAGGGGTTCAGGGGCGTAGAGTAAAATTTATTGTTTTTATGCGCGGAACCCCTACAGCTCTCTAGAGCTCTTTTTGTCAACTCGTGCTCATCCGAGGTTGACATAATCTTGCAGGTACCTACACACATCAAGCACAAAAGGAAGAACGTGTGTGCATGGTAGAGAAACACATCATCCATCATGACATATCTCTTCTTGTGCACATCACCATTAGTGTCAATCAAGTGTAACTTAGGTGCATGGTGAGTATGCAAGTGGGGAACATGCTTATCATGGAAGTCATCAAAATCTCCAAAATTTGAGAAAGCTATGGGGGCCATCTCAATATAAACCTTATTAGAATTATTGTTGCAAGCAAAACAAGTAAAAGAGCAGTTATTCAACTTATTGCAAGCAACAGGAGACATTGTAAAACATTCATGACAAAGCATGGTTCGAGGGGTACCATTGGTAACATCATTGCAAGATAAACATTGGAAAGAGCAATTGTTCAACAAAGTGCAAGCAATGATATCATCAACATAACGTTTAGAGCATGGCATGTCTATGGCAACATCATCACAATCAAATAATTTCACATGCTCAACATTATGCAAAGGCAAAGTATCACATGGAAATACCAATGAGTCATATTTTATATCACAAACATCATCCATAGCATGCCAATCATCACAAGTCATCACGTCCACTAGTAGGATCATAGCATCATCAACACCCTTATTTTTACCTTGTTCATACCTCTCATATGAAGTGGGTGTTGTGGTAGTGTTATCCTCCTTATGGGCGACTTCTTCTTCTTGTATGGGGATGGCCTTAGATTCATCCACCATGTACACCTTCTCGGTCGGAGGCATCATCATGTCCAAGCTTGGCACTTCTTTATCCATGGAACCTAGCACATCATGGGATAACACACTAGAGGTAGAGGGTAAGTCGTTAGAAATCAAAGTGGTCTCACATGACCTATCAACTACCACTCTCAACTCACTCGGTGTATCACTCATGCCCTCAAAGTGAAAGAACTCAATCTCACGTATGGTGGAGTCACTCATCTCACTCTTGTTTTCACTCAAGTGGGCTAAGTGGCTCTCATACTCACATGGGATTGGTACCACATCATCACTCAAGCATGTAAGGATAGTCTCGGTGTGCTCAACTCCATGCGCCTCCTTTGGTGAAGGGACAATCCCATGCTCACCATTCTTGACCTTGTCGCCGTCTTGTACATTGGGTGCCATTGTGGTGGTGGCACTCAAATTGGAAGTATTGGTCCTTGACGCCATCTTTTCTCTTGCATCCACCTGTTGGCAAAGCAACTTGTTTTCGTCTATCTCTTGGGTGGTCATGTTTTTGACGGCCTCTTCTAACTTGGCGAAGTAGAGGTCCATCTCTTGCTTGAATGACATTCTTGGAGTGCTTGAAGAAGAAGTTGCATTGAAGCTCTTGTAGTTGGACGCTTCCTCTTGAACTGGGAGTCTTGGCGTTGAAGCTTGATGGCATGGAAGAAGGCTTTCTCTTGATGCCATTTTGGTGGTGGCACTAGTAGTTGAAGGTGCCTTATGATGGTGTCGACGGAGGTCATTGGCGTGCCTTGCCGAAGGTTTATGTTTGAGAAGCACTTGGTCATCCACATGACGCTCACGACGATGATCCTTTTCCTTGGCACTCTTCTTTTGATGGTGGTGCCTTCTTGAGCTTGGTTGAGCATTATGGATGGTGCTCAACATGTATTCTCTGTCTTCATGGATAAGATTCTTTGAACGATGTCTTGTATCCTCTTGATGTTGGCGATGATCTCTAGAGGATGTATGTCGATGAAGATTCTTTCCTTGTGGCGCCTTGTGTGGAAGATGATGTTTGGGTGCCACTCTTCTTGGAGTAGATGGAACTTGATGCCTTGGAGGTAGATTCACTTGACGCCTTGGAAATGGCCGTGCTTTGCACCTTGGAGATGGTGGCGCTTGACGGCTTGGAGGTGATGGCGCTCGTTGCCTTGTAGATGGTGGTTAATGATGCCATGTAGGTGGTGGCGCTTGACGCCTTGGAGGTGGATCATCGAAGTAGGTGGTGCCCTTTGGTGTGGAACACTTGGCCTTGAAGGTCATGGTTTCTTGATGATGTGTCTCCGCTAGCTTGGCGTAGTAGTCCTCCATCTCCAAGTGGTGGAGGTATTCTTCATGGCTCATGGAAGAGCCCTCGAGGTGGGTGAAGCTCACCATGTCCTCCATGCTTGGTGAGGCGTCGTTGTTGTATCACTCGAAGTCGTCCATGCTTGGGGAGTCGTTGTTGATATACTACTCCATATCACCCAAGCATGTAGAGCCATTGTCGGTGTAGGTCTCCATGTACTCCATGCATGAGGAGCAATTGTCGATGTAGAGCTCCAAGTCCTCCATGCTTGAGGATAAATAGATGACGTGCTCCATGTCTTCCATGCATGTGGAGCCGTCATAGGTGCAATGCTCCGGATCCTCAAAGCATGCAGAGCCATTATCGGTGTAGTGCTCCATCATGTCCTCTATACTTGTGGAGTCATAGTCGTGGTGGCTCATCATGGATTCTTGATACATTGCAAATGTATCTATAATTTTTGATGTTCCATGCTTGGTTTTATCCACTTTCTTGTGTTTTGTTCCAACTTTGGAGTACTTTTCATATGATTTCTTGGACTAACCTATTAACAAGAGCCACAGTGCACATTTTCTGCTATTTTTGGTTCTAGGAAAGTCAGAAAATGAATATTCTCGGAATTGGACGGGACAAAAGCCAAAGTGCCTATTTTTCCGGAAGGGATCAAGTGCCAAAATACGAGATGGAGAAGGGCCAGGGAGCCACCACACCACCTAGCCGCGCGGCCAGGCCTTGCCCATGCCAAGGGGTGGTGTGGACGCTCCCGGCATCCCCTCGGTGAAGGGAATATGTCGGAGAGGCAATAATAAAGTGGTTATTATCTTATTCCATGTTTATGATAAATGTTTATTTTGCATGCTAGAATTGTATTCATCAGAAACATCAATACATGTGTGTTTAATAAACAAAAAGGGTTCCTAGGTATGCCTCTCTTATAGACTAGCCTGTTGATTAACAAGATGATCAAGGTTTCCTGATCATGGACATTGGATGTTGTTAATAACAAGGTCACACCATTGGTGGAATGATGTGATGAACATTCATCCGAAGTATAGCATTACGATCAAAGTCATTATGTTTATATTGCTATAACATCATACGAAGTAATCTTTATCCTTAGACCATGAGATCATGTTAATTGCTAACAGCAGAAGAGTATCTTGATAACATCAAACGTCACACCGTAATAGGGTGACTATAAAGGTGGGTTCGATTACTTTCTGAAAGTGTTATGTTGAGGCTCATGGATCAAGAGTGGGATTTGTCCATCCCGATGACGGATAGATATACTCTGGGCCCTCTCGGTGATATCACATTGAAATAGCTTACAAGCAAGTGATGTGATCACTAGAATGTTATATCAACGAGAAAAGAGTGCATGTCGGTAACGAGATCAAACTAGGTATGGAGATACCGATGATCGAATCTCGGACATGTAATATATCGCGAGACAAAGGGATTTAGTTACTAGCGTTAAAGGTTCTCACGATCACAGAAGTCATCGTTGAAAGTGTAGGAGTCAGTATGGATCTCCGGGTCCCGCTGCTGATTATTGATCGGAGAGGAGTCTCGATCATGTCTGCATTATTCGCGAACCGTAGGGTGACACACTTAAGGGATACCGACACCATTTGGAGCAAATATGTTTCAGATAAAGATTTAAGAAAGCGCTGGAATTATTTCAATAGACAAACTGCTTTCAGTGAAATTGCTGAAATTGGTTCTGCATGTAATATTGAAATGTTGCAGGGGGTTTTATGTGAATGTTTGTTAATTAAAGTAATTAACAAAATTCTGAATAAAATTAATAAAAGAGTTTTATTAAATGAGAGAGCATTAAATTTGGCGAAATTTAATGCATTTAAAGTGGGGACTTTAAAAGAGAATGTGAAGGGGCAAATTTATGTGGAGGGAGTTACCACCACATGAATGAGAAGGTGAGGGGTCACCCCTTGGGGCGCCAGCCATGGGGAGGGGTACCCTCCCCTCCTCCTATAAAAGGACCCCCTCTAACACCTTCATACACACACCTCCTTGTGAAGGATCTCTCTCCCCCTCTAGTATTATTTCCCCATGGTCTCGGATTAGCAAGATACATGTTCCCGGTGGCTTTATCTGGAAAGGAGTTGCTTCTTCTGCTACTTTTCTGGAGCGAGGGATGGAGGTTGTCGGGGTACCGGACGTGTGTGCGATCACGGATGCACCGCTGCTTTGCGGTGCTGGACTTGGTGGTGCTGGAGCTGGATCTGATGGACGTGCTGGAGCCGGACCTGCTGGACTTCATCACGATCTTGAGATCCGCAAATGTACGACTACATCAACCACGAGTTCCTACTCGTTAACAAAGCTCGTTGTCTTTGAGGGTAAGTTCTCCATGGATGTATGTCCACCCGTTGCTCTGTATCTAGTAGATAGATCTTGGCGTATAGTTCTCATCGTAGGAAATTTTTTGTTTTCTATGCTGCGAACCCCAACAGTGGTATCAGAGCTTGATCTATGCGTAGGTGCTTAGCACGGGTAGTACACATATGTTTATATGTGGGCGATGATGATCATGTTATTGCTTCTTTCATGTATTTTGGATATTGGTGGCATAGTGGGATGAAGCGGCCCGGACCAAGCTTACATGTCATCGTACATGAGACCGGTTCCACGACTGACATGCAACTTGTTTTGCATAAGTGGCTGGCGGGTGTCTGTCTCTCCTACTATAGTCAATATCTGATTTACAACGAGTTTCTAATAACTTAGTTATCCTCGTTGTGGTTCATGTTCGTAGGTAAGAACGGTTCTATCTCCGAAAGCCCTAAGCCCCGTAAAACTTGCAATTGATAAATTAGAGGCGTCTAATTTAGATCGTTGCTGGGCTAGTGTATTGATATGGTATTGTTGTAAGTAGATTTATGATAGATACTCTTACAACACACTCAACGTGTAAGTTCCATAGACCTTGGCCTTACACACAAAGGAATGATAGAGATCATACCACGATGCAAGTGATAGAGATCAAATGCATGGACCATATCATCTCACTTTACACATTAGATGTTAGCATCTTATATTGCTAGTTTGGCGCTTTTGGTAGTATTATAAGATGATCCCTCATTTAGATATCAAGATAAAAATGTGTTCTTCCTTAAGTATGCACCGTTTTGTGGATCGTGTTTTGAGGCATCACGTGATGATCGGGTGTTCTCGACTCTACGCTTTCATACAACAGGTGTAAGACAGTTTTACACACGCAAATACTAAGGTTCTTACTTGACGAGCCTAGAATGTACAGACATGGCCTCGGAACATGGACCGAAAGGTTAAGCATGAGTCATATAGTTGATATGATGCCCATATAGATGCTCGCCTTTGAAGCTACACCGACTCACGTGATGATCGGACTTGGTGTAGTGGATTTGGTTCATGTAATCACCAAAAAGGCACGAGGGATGTCGTTTTTGAGTGGGAGTTCATTTCTAATTTGGATTAGTCGAACTCAATTTGTCATAAACAAAATCAACGTGAATTTGCATAATTTGTTGTACTCATTGGCGTCTGTTCACTACCTTATGCTTAGTTTTTATTTGAGATAATAGAACTATAGAATTCTGGATATTTACTTTACGAACTGGTATCGTATTGTTTCGAATGTCAATTTAAAGTTTATAAGTCCTATTGCAAACTTTCAGCAAACTCTATTTACTCCATGAAGTTTAATAAGTAGTATTAAATAGAGAGTAAGAATTCCAATGTTAGTATCTAAAGTATCATGTTTGCCTCCATGATTATTCATATTCAAAAAGTTGTTTTAATATCAATATTATATTGGAGCTGGAAATTGTTTCAGAAACCATCATGTCTGAAAGATATTGTGATATCTGAAACAATGTTTTTGGTTGCATTATGATAGAGTATAATTTAGCAAAATACATGTTCTCATATTGTATGAGAATTTGTGAAGGATGGAGATGCTAGGCATCCGAATCTACCAAAAAGGTTTTGGGAACTGATATTATACTCGCGATTCTTCCTTATAGGCTATAGTAGCTTGATCATGAAAGTTGTCATGATAAGGATGAATATAAGATTTAAGTAAAATGTTTACTACACTAATAGATTACTAAAGAATGGATTTTTGAAAGAACACCAAACATTTGATGATGGTGATCCACTTCAAAGTGCAAGTCCAAAGGTATTAGTATTTGACTATATAAGCTTTGTACTATGTGTCATGGGAATGACACCACTATTGATGTTGATAGATTCTTTTAAAAGAAAAGGAATTGCTGAAAGAGAATCTATAAAATATTTGGTAGAAAATAAAAGGTTGGAGATGTCCAACTTAGGTATATAGAAGATATACATGTTATGGCTATATTCCTTGCTTGTTAAACAATGTGGTTCTTAGGTATTGGATACCGGTATTGGATACCGAATTGGTTGGTATGAAGTGTCATACAGGACAACGCAATTCATGAACTACAATGGCCTAAGTAAACCAGCAAGAGAATGAGTGATGATGTTCATCGAAAACAAATAAAGTGTTATTGTGTTTTTCGTTGTCATCAAACCAAGCCTTCAAGATTTGTTTAAATAATTGTTATTTTGTTCCGGTATCATGAGAACAATGGCTGTTCAAATAATTACCGTATTCCATAAAGGATGGATGAACTTTTACAAGTCTAGTTGGAGAAATCACATCCATAAACACTATTGCTAAAATGTCGCAAGACAAATGATTGAAAGATCACTTATGAAGTGACATCGCTGTTTAAATTATATTTGAAAGAAAACATGAAGAAACTCCATGTTGATGGATTTTTGGAGTCTTTGATTTTGATCAATTGACGCATGTGAGACTTTCCTCGAGATAATTGAAACTCCGTCCATAGGCCAGAGAGGAACGGATGACTAGCTTATTGGAAATTGTGCATGCTGATGTGCATAGTCCATTATGTGTAGCCATATGTGATGGATCTTTTTGCTTCATATGCTTTCTCCGAAAATTTGAGTGAATATATCTGTATATTTACTTAATAAGGAAGAAGTATGAAACATTTGAAAATTGTTCAAAGACTTTCAAGATGAAGTGGAAAATCATTGTAACAAGAAAATAAAGAGTTTATGATTCAATCATAAAGGAAGATATTTGAGTTACATGTTTAGCAAAACACTTAAGATTTGAGGAATTGTTCCATGATTTGTGTTTCCCGATAAACCATAGGAGTATGGTATATTCGAGAGATGAAATCAAACCATGTTTGACATGGTAAGATCAAGGGTGTCATTTATAAAACTGCCATTATGTTTTAAGGATTGAAGCTTTAGAGACTACCGCTTTTACACTGAAAAGAGCACCATCGTGATCCATTGAAATGACACCATATGAGTTATGGTTTGGGATAAAACCCGAATTGTCTTTTCTTAAATTTTGGTATGCTATGCATAAGTAAAATGTTTACAACCAAAGTCGGATAAGCACATCTTTGTAGGTTATCCCAAAGAATTTGTTGCGAATTTCTCCATAACACCGAGGACAAAAGAGTTTCTTACTTGGAACGTCAAGTTTCTTGAGAAGGAATTTTTCGTGAAAAGTTAGGTGGGAGGACAATAGAACTTTGATAAGGTTGTTGAACCTTAGCTATATGTGCTAAGTAGCATAGCACGGAAAGTGTCCCGGTGGCGGCCACAATGCTCATGGCTCTCGTGATTACAAAAGGTGTGATCTCGGAGATTAGAGTTCCTATAGAACTGTGTGGGTTGATAAGAATCAAATAGTAAGATTTGATAAGCAAGTCGTTATTGTTTTGACAATGATGAACCGACTACATGCAAAGAAGCGATGATGGGCCCTGACTCCATAAAATGACTAGAAGTCATAGAATCCATGATAGTATCCATACACGAGAAAACAAGTTTCTGAACATGGAAGACCCTCTGGAAAGGCGTGAAGCCTACCGGTCGTGTTTGGATCTATAAAGAAATAAGACATGGATGTTTAACATCTATGAAATAGTCAACATGTCGGAAAGAAGTTTACGACAATGTTCAAGGAGTTGACTATGACAAGATTTGATCTTTCATAGCGATATATAGTTTTGACGGATTAATGTAGCAACCACTACATATAATTTGGTATATGGTAGTTGAATAAATAAAACAAGGTTCTTCTAATAGAACGGTAACCTAGGACATGTACATGACATGGTCCGAAGGGTTTCGTTAATTCAAAGGGTGCTAAAAGGGCATGTAAACTTCAATAGTTGAAGCAAGCATAGCGGAGTTGGAATCTTCACCATGATGAAACTGTTAAAAGAGTTTAAATTCATCGGAGATGATGAAGATGCTTGCATTTGCAAGAAATTAAGTGGGAGCGCTCAGACATATTTCTAATACATTATGTAGAGGACATATTGTTGATTGGAAATGATGTATCTTGTATTGACACAAGTTAAGAATTTCATTAAAATAAGATTTCGATGAAAGACTTGGGAAAACCCGGAATATTAGGCATCAATATCTATATGGATAGATTAAGGCGCTAATATGGTTGTGCCAGACATACATATATGAGATATTGAAAGGGTTCAATATGGAAACAGCAAGAAAGGTTCTTGCTGCATGGAAAGGATTGTATCACAATACAAGTGTTTCAACACTTGGTGAGTAAAATCACATGAAGATTTTGATCGATTATACCATGATATGTATATATCCAGAATGTCCTATGCTCTAAATGTTACGAGCATATACCAGAATGATTCATAAGATGATCATTGGACAATAGTAAAGATATTCTTATGAGCTTTGGAAGAACTAAGAATATATAATGTATAAGTGACAAATAGTTAAAGGTAGTTCATTGTAAAGTGTTACATTGATACTAGTTTTGTCACAAGATACAAATTAAATTTATCTCAATTTAGACTATGGGTGGCACAATGTAAAGGAAAGGATGTTCCATGATGGATTTGGATGAGTTCCAAAGTTGAGACATTGTGACAGATACTACAACAAAAGGCTAAGTATATAACTGCTATAGTAGCAGTAAAGGAGGGCATTTGTGTTAAGTAGTTTGTTATCAAACTAGGTGTGGTTCAAAGTGGGCTAATACTATGAAGATATATTGTGTGACAATAATATCAACATATTTTGAGCCGAACGAACTAAAGGTCTCACCAAAGGACCAAATTTATACAATGCCATCTCATTTGAGAATGAGTGATGCATAGAGACACAGAGACATCCAAATACACACGGATCTGAAACTGTCAGTTCCAGAGATTATGTTAACCACTAGCAATAGCGTATATGCAACACCAGAAAGCCATAGGTGTTCAATACGCAAAGTTTTTCAAACTAGATTATTGACTCTA
This sequence comes from Avena insularis, assembly GCA_023614405.1. Classification (NCBI taxonomy): domain Eukaryota; kingdom Viridiplantae; phylum Streptophyta; class Magnoliopsida; order Poales; family Poaceae; genus Avena; species Avena insularis. The sequence continues at coordinate 277,766,335 of CM042692.1, forward strand.
GTGCAAGTGGGAGACTGAAGGGAATATGCCCGAGAGGCAATAATAAAGTGGTTATTATCTTATTCCATGTTTATGATAAATGTTAATTTTGCATGCTAGAATTGTATTGATCGGAAACATCAATACATGTGTGTTTAATAAACAAAAAGGGTTCCTAGTTATGCCTCTCTTATAGACTATCTTGTTGGTTAACAAGATGATCAAGGTTTCCCGATCATGGACATTGGATGTTGTTAATAACAAGGTCACACCATTGGTGGAATGATGTGATGAACATTCATCCGAAGTATAGCATTACGATCAAAGTCATTATGTTTATATTTCTATAACATCATATGAAGTAATCTTTATCCTTAGACCATGAGATCATGTTAATTGCTAACACCGGAAGAGTATCTTGATAACATCAAACGTCACACCGTAACAGGGTGACTATAAAGGTGGGTTCAGTGCTACGAAAGTGTTATGTTGAGGCTCATGGATCAAGAGTGGGATTTGTCCATCCCGATGACGGATAGATATACTCTGGGCCCTCTCGGTGATATCACATTGAAATAGCTTGCAAGCAAGTGATGTGATCACTAGAATGTTATATCACGGGAACAAGAAAAGAGTGCATGTCGGTAACGAGATCAAACTAGGTATGGAGATACCGATGATCGAATCTCGTACATGTAATATATCGCGAGACAAAGGGATTTAGTTACTGGCGTTAAAGGTTCTCACGATCACAGAAGTCATCGTTGAATGTGTAGGAGTCAGTATGGATCTCCAGGTCCCGCTGCTGATTATTGATCGGAGAGGGGTCTCGATCATGTCTGCATTATTCGCGAACCATAGGGTGACACACTTAAGGGATACCGACACCATTTGGAGCAAATATGTTTCAGATAAAGATTTCAGAAAGCGCTGGAATTATTTCAATAGACACCAAAACTGTTTCGGGTGAAATTGCTGAAATTGGTTCTGCATGTAATATTGAAATGTTGTAGGGGGTATTATGTCAATGTTTTTTAATTAAAGTAATCAACAAAATTCTGAATAAAATTAATAAAAGAGTTTTATTAAATGAGAGAGCATTAAATTTGGAGAAATTTAATGCATTTAAAGTGGGGACTTTAAAAGAGAATGTGAAGGGGCAAATTTATGTGGAGGGAGTTACCACCACATGAATGAGAAGGTGAGGGGTCACACCTTGGGGCGCCGGCCATGGGGAGGGGTACCCTCCGCTCCTCCTATAAAAGGCCCCCCTCTCACACCTTCATACACACACCTCCTTGTGAAGGATCTCTCTCACCCTCTAGTATTATTTCCCCATGGTCTCGGATTAGCGAGATACATGTTCCCGGTGGCTTTATCTGGAAAGGAGTTGCTGCTTCCGCTGCTTTGCTGGAGCGAGGGACGGAGATTGTCGGGGTACCGGACGTGTGTGCGATCACGGATGCACTGCTGCTTTGCGGTGCTGGACTTGGTGGTGCTGGAGCTGGATCTGATGGACGTGTTGGAGCCGGACCTGCTGGACTTCATCACGATCTTGAGATCGGCAAATGTACGACTACATCAACTACGAGTTCCTACTCGTTAACAAAGCTCGTTGTCTTCGAGGGTAAGTTCTCCATGGATGTATGTCCACCCGTTGCTCTGTATCTAGTAGATAGATCTTGGCGTATAGTTCTCATCGTAGGAAATTTTTTGTTTTCTATGCTGCGAACCCCAACACTCGGCCTCTCCTTCCGCCTATATATTGCCCTCGGGACGAAAACCCTAAGTACCCGATCAAAAATCCATGAAAGAGTCTGTAGCCACCGTCATCTCCATCCCTAGATCGGGAGGGATCTGAAGCTCTTCCCGGCACCCTGCCGGAGAGGGGAATTCACCCTGGAGGCCTTCTTCATCACCATGCAAGCCTCCGGTGTGATGCGTGAGTAGTTCATCCTTGAACTACGGATCCATGTAGTAGCTAGATGGCTGGTTCTCCTCCTTTGTACTTTCATGTTTAGATCTTGTGAGCTCCGTTCATTATCAAGATCATCTATTTGTAATTCATACATGTTGTTTTTGCGGGGATCCGATGGATATTGAGATGCTATTTCAGATTGATTATTGATTCTATCATGTGTTTGTTATTTGTGATATTGCATGCTTTCTGTTGTTAGTAGCTGTCTTGGCCAAGTAGATGCTAGCAACTCCAAGAGTTAGTATTTATGCTCGATAGTGGGTTCATGCCTCTGGTAATCTAGGGAAGTGACAGAAATCTCTAAGGTACTAGATGTGCTGTTGCTACTAGGGAGAAAACAACAATCCTTTGTTCATAGAACAATCGTATTGTTTACTTTACATGATTCGTAAAAGCAATAATCTGTTGCTTGCAACTTAATCTGGAGGGTTCGGATGATAACCTGAAGGTGGATTATTAGTCATAGATGCAGTTGGATGGCGGTCTATGTATTATGTTGTATTGCCCAATCAAGTCTCAAAGGAGTCAAGATGATTAGTATATGCATGTATTGCTTTCTCGGTGTTTGTCCATTGCCCCGTTGTAGTTTGTTCACCCAACATGTTATCTATCTAAGGAGAGCCACCTCTAGTGAACTATGGATCCTGGTCCTTTTTCTTTACATACAATCTTCAACTGCTTACTTCTTTGTGTTTACTTTCTGCAAACTTTTACTTCTTTCCATTTGATACGTTTAATCCTTTGTTTTTCGCAAAACACGGTGAGATTGACAACCTCATCGCAAGTTGGGGACAAAGTTCTGTGGTTGTGTTGTGCAGGTATCCACGTTGCTACTAGCACCGGTAGTGCGCCCTGCCAAAGCTCATCTAGTAACACCTTTGGGGTGTTTCCTTGCTCCTACTGGTTCGATTAAACCTTGGTTTCATAACTGAGGGAAAACTTGTTGCTGTGCTCATCATACCTTCCTCTTGGGGTTCCCAACGAGCTCTACGTTGAACGATGAGCACATCAAGATCTTTTCTGGCGCCGTTGCCGGGGAGTCAAGGACATCTTCATAAGGGGAGTCCCTCATAACCAATCTCTTTACTTTGTTGTTTTTGTTTTGCTTAGTTTTCTTTTTGCTTTGTTTGCTTGTTTTGTTCTTTCATAAACACAAAAAAATTAGTTTTGCTTGTTTGCTTTATTTTCAAAATCCCAAAAAAATGACTACTCTTGAAAACACTAAGTTGTGTGATTTCACTAGCACCAACAACAATGATTTTATGAGCACACCTATTGCTCCACCTGTGGCTGAAAATACTTTCTTTGAGATAAAACCTGCTTTGCTCAATCTTGTTATGAGAGAACAATTTTCTGGTATTGGTAATGAAGATGCTGCTTCCCATCTAAATAACTTTGTTGAACTTTGTGAGATGCAAAAGCATAGGGATATTGATGGTGATATTATTAAGCTGAAATTGTTTCCTTTCTCTTTGAGAGGAAAAGCTAAAGAATGGTTGAATCCCTTAACTAGGAATAGTATTGATTCTTGGACTAAGTGCAAAGATTCTTTTATTGGAAAATACTATCCTCCTGCTAAGATTATATCCATGAGAAGTGAAATAATGAAGTTTAAACAACTTGATAATGAGCATGTTGCTCAAGCTTTGGAAAGAATGAAATCTTTGGTAAAGAATTGTCCCACTCATGGACTGACTTCTTGGATGATCATCCAAACTTTTTATGCAGGATTGAACTATTCTTCAAGGAACCTATTGGATTCTGCTGCTGGAGGTACCTTTATGACCATCACTTTGGGTGCTGCAACAAAACTTTTGGACAATATGATGGTTAATTATTCCGAATGGCATACTGAGAGAGCTCCACAAGGTAAGAAGGTAAATTCTGTTGAGGAAACTTCCTCCTTGAGTGATAAGATTGATATTATTATGTCTATGCTTGTTAATGGGAAAGCCCATATTGATCCAAATAATGTTCCTTTAGCCTCTTTGGTTGCTCAAGAAGAGCAAGTTGATGTGAACTTCATAAGAAATAATAATTTTGTCAACAATGCTTATGGTATTAATGCTTATAGGAACAATTTTGGTAACAACAATTATAGGCCCTACCCTCCTAGTAATACTTATGGCTATAATGGTAAATCTGGATTACCTAGTGAAGGAAGAATTTTAGAAGTTGAAAGAGCCACTAAAAACTTCATGAAAATGCAATATGAGCAAAATAAGCTATTCACTAAAACTATAGAGGAACAATCTACCATTTTGAAAAATATTAGCCATCAACTTGAGAGTCTAAATAGGGAAATTCCTAGTTTACAATTGAAACTCTCTAATGCTGAAAGGAATATATCATCTCTATCTGAAGCTCAATCTTCATTGATTAATAAAATGGCTGCTAAACCTGAAACTAATGATAACCCCTTTGCAGCTACCAATGCTATACAAGTAAGAATTGATGAAAATGTTAGACTATTAGCTGAATTACATGCTAAGTGGGAAAGAGAAGATGAAATTGCTAGAAACATTAGTGTTTCTACTATCACCACCAAGTGTTGAGGCTAGTAATAGTTATACTACTTTAGATGATAAAGTTGATTTTGATCTTGATGGTTGCAATATCTCTGAAGTTATTAAGTTCCTAGAAAAGCTTGCTAAAAGTCCTAATGCTAGTGCTATGAACATGGCCTTTACAAAACACATTACCGATGCTCTCATAAAGATTAAGGAAGAAAAGATGAAACATAAAGCTTCCATTCCTATAAAACAAGAGGATGGTTGGGAACCCATCATTAATATGAAAGTGAATGACTTTGATTTCAAAGCTTTGTGTGATCTTGATAGTAGTGTTTCTATTATGCCTAGAAGGATTTATGATATGCTTGATTTGCCTCCTCTTGAAGATTGCTATTTGAATGTCCCACTTGATGATAATGTTAAAAAACAAACTCATGGGGAGTCTTAATGATGTTATTATTATGGTTAATGATTCCTATGTCCCTGTTGATTTCTATGTTTTGGATGTTGAATACAATGCTTCTTGTCCTATTACTTTGGGAAGACCTTTTCTTAGAACTGTTGGTGCCATCATTGATATGAAAGAAGGCACCATTAAATATCAACTCCCACTCGAGAAAGATATAGAACACTTCCCTAAAAAGAGAGAAAAGATTTCTTTTGCTTCTCCTATGAAAACAAAATTTGGTCTTAATGCTTCTTCATTTGAGAACACTTGATTCTTTCTTTGCTTCTTATGCCTAACTTAAAGGCGTTAAAGAAAAGTACTTATTGGGAGATAACCCAAAAGTTTTAGATGAGTCTTGGAAGTTATTACCTCTGTATTAACCTCTCCTTATCCTTTTTATTTGCTTTTGGTGCCAAGAGTAACCTCTAATGAGAGAGAAGTAATGATTGGGAAAGTTGTTGTCCCAAAATAGATTTTTGGTGCTTCACCGTAAAAATTCGTGAGAGAGCTCTGTATGTCGGATTGAACTGTAATTTTTTCTCCTTATGACCCAGGTTGTTATATAACTTTCGTTAGTTCAACAATTTTTGATTTGAGGAAAAGGAGGTCTTCGAAAAAAATTGTATTTACCTGCTGGTCTGTTTTGACAGATTTCTGCCATTTTCTGCATTTGCTTCTTGTGGGTTCCTTTTTGAGTTCTTTTGGGGAATTGAGATTTTTTAGGGAAGTAATACAGTAGCTAGTGTTCTAATGGGAGTTTATTTGGTGTTAGAACTGAACCTTAAGACTTATTTATCTTGAGTACACTAATGTTGCTAATAAAGATTGTGTGAAGTTTTGTATGAAGGAAAAATTTCAGGTGTATGGAAGGAATGAGTAATGAGATGAAGGATGGACTAAAGCTCAAGCTTGGGGATGCCACGCGTGTCACCCCAAGAAATATCCAAGAAGTACAAGCGTCAAAGCTTGGGGATGCCCAAGGCATCCCCTTCTTCATCAATAAAAATCCCAGGTTTCTTCCAAACGCTTCATTTTTATTGTTTCATACACAGTTGTGTTGTTCTTGGAGCATCTTCTTTTTCATTTTCGTTTTGGTTTTTAGTTTTCTTGGTTTGCTTAGTTTTCTGAATAAATTGGTTGGACCCCCTCTTTCATACATTGGTTTGCAAATAGTTTGGTTTTGTTTGGAAAAGAGTAGGAAAGTTCATACTTATGTGGTAAAAACAACTTGTTTTTGACTGTGGCCTATACTTTGTCATGCCATGCTTGATATTGTTTTGTCTTTATGCTTAGTATTCTTTGTTGTAGCATGACTTGTTATAAACAATTGAGATTGCTTAATGTGCCTTGGATGAATCATGCGTTGTTTTAGCATATTAAAGCATAGTATAGTGGTATTCTCCTTTGATGCTTTATTTGGGTTGACTTGGCGCATTCTCAAACCATGTTATGACTATCTCAAGTCACCTTAGCCTTTATGATACTTTAGTTTTCAACTTGTAGTATCACTTTATGCTTTGATCAATGATGTTTTGTCGCTCTGCATGATTATGGCCATTATTGCTCTCTTAGTTTGTCGCTCCTAGTCTTTTGCTAGCCTCCACCACCAAGTATGACTTCCACTCATGCATCCAACTCCCTAAACCAAGTTATTCCAAAGAGTCCACCATACCTACCTACTAGCTTATGTTATTCCAAGTATATTCATGCTTTTGTTTACCTTCCAAATTAAACTTTTTATGAGAAAACTAGTGATTAAAGCTCTCACAAACTTGATGACACACTTTACTTTTTGCCTCTAATAAACTTGAACCATTGGGTCCTTCTTTGTTGCGTATATGCTTGCGCTTTATAAGTTGAAATTAGCAGAACCATGTTTTATGCGGAACGCTTTCAACATTGCACTTGTACTTTGTACCCCGTTGATATCATGTTCTTTTGCTTACGGATCCTGGTGGTGTGAAATAAAAGTGGAACTTGTAAGATCATGGAGTTTGTATGTGTGTTAGAGAAACGCCTGGGCCGCTAGCCTAAGCCATGCCTAATCATGGTGGAAACTTGCAGCATCACCATAATGAGCACTCTATGAAGCATCCTCAATAAAAACCTATGCAAATAGCAAATAAAAAGATCGCTGAGATGCTCATTGTCTGTTTGCCTTGTCATTTTGATTATGGGAAAGCTCCCGTATCATGTGCAAGGGGTACACCGTTGGCGGTTCTTAATGATACACATATACTTACAATGACAAGAGCTTACTCATGACGGAATGACACCCACACTCGATGAAATGGATCGATAAGAACAAACCGAACCTACACATACAGAGAGATGGGTTAGTTAACCGCACCCTTTGGTGAAGAAGGGGGTATTCCTAGGCACTAGTGATTTTCCTGAAGTTGAGTAGCATGAGGATCGGTCTTCGTAAGTATGGGGCATGAGATTTCGGTTTATAACTTGTCAAGCATATCCTCTTAGTTGTGTCACTTTAACCTTAATCACCTTCAAGATGCTTATGATAGGGGCAATGAGAGCTTAAAGCTATAAGTACCATAATTTTTGGAAGATCTTTATGAGACTTGAATCCCTACTTCCTTTTACAAAGGTTTTTCTTCCACCATTATATTGAGTCTCCACCTTCTATCTTTATGCACTTACTTTGAGAGCATAGTGGCCATTCTTAGTTCTATGTGCATTGTCCCAAGACTAGTTAATTGATGCATAACTTGATATTGCTTGTTTTAAACTATTGTATCTAGTCACTCTTATGAACTTTGAAGGTGTCCTATGCATTTATATTTGCTACTCTATTGAGGGACAAGCTGAATACTATTATGCTATGTTTTCTTTATGTGAAACAAACAAATGTCTTGCAAAGCATTGTTATTCATGAATCTTTTGTTTGTGCCTTTTCATGTTGCATCATAGTTTCTTTGCTTATTGCTAGAACTTTGTCTTTCATGTTATGATTGAAGTACTATGATCCCAGCCTTGAATGTTTTGCAAATACTTTGATCAAGTCTTTCATGGTGGATGTCACCTCAAAAATTATTCTTTCTTTTTATCACTTACCTACTCGAGGACGAGCAGGAGTTAAGCTTGGGGATGTTGATACATTGCAAATGTATCTATAATTTTTGATGTTCCATGCTTGGTTTTATCCACTTTCTTGTGTTTTGTTCCAACTTTGGAGTACTTTTCATATGATTTCTTGGACTAACCTATTAACAAGAGCCAAATGCAGCTGCCGTTATCTGCTGTTTTGGTTCGGAAAGTCGAAAATGAATATTCTCGGAATTGGACGGGACAAAAGCCAAAGTGCCTATTTTTCCGGAAGGGATCAAGTGCCAGAATACGAGACGGAGAAGGGCCAGGGAGCCACCACACCACCTGGCCGCGCGGCCAGGCCTGGCCCGTGCCAGGGGGTGGTGTGGCCGCTCCCGGCACCCCCTCGGCCTCTCCTTCCGCCTATATATTGCCCTCGGGACGAAAACCCTAAGTACCCGATCAAAAAATCCACAAAAGAGTCTGTAGCTGCCGTCATCTCCATCCCTAGATCAGGAGGGATCTGAAGCTCTTCCCGGCACCCTGCCGGAGAGGGGAATTCACCCTGGAGGCCTTCTTCATCACCATGCAAACCTCCAGTGTGATGTGTGAGTAGTTCGTCCTTGGACTACGGATCCATGTAGTAGCTAGATGGCTGGTTCTCCTCCTTTGTGCTTTCATGTTTAGATCTTGTGAGCTCCGTTCATGATCAAGATCATCTATTTGTAATTCATACATGTTGTGTTTGCGGGGATCCGATGGATATTGAGATGCTATTTAGATTGATTATTGATTCTATCATGTCTTTGTTATTTGTGATCTTGCATTCTTTCCGTTGTTAGTAGCTATCTTGGCCAAGTAGATGCTAGCAACTCCAAGAGTTAGTATTTATGCTCGATAGTGGGTTCATGCGTCTGGTAATCTAGGGAAGTGACAGAAATCTCTAAGGTACTAGATGTGCTGTTGCTACTAGGGAGAAAACAACAATCCTTTGTTCATAGAACAATCGTATTGTTTACTTTACACGCAGTTCGTAAAGCAATAATCTGTTGCTTGCAACTTAATACTGGAGGGGGTAGTGCGCCCTGCCAAAGATCAGCTAGTAACACCTTTGGGGTGTTTCCTTGCTCCTACTGGTTCGATTAAACCTTGGTTTCATAACTGAGGGAAAACTTGTTGCTGTGCTCATCATACCTTCCTCTTGGGGTTCCCAACGAGCTCTACGTCGAACGACGAGCACATCAATTCTTCATAGAAATCATCCTCAACTCCGGAGTCCCTATACATGATTCACAAGACCAAGTGATGTATATGGAAGTGGTAGGGGGTTAGGGATGCAACATCAAACCTTACTTTACCTTGGAAGATAGTATCATGCAAGTGGCCACACTTGAGAGCAATCAAAACCAAGCAAAGTGAAGTTCACGCGGAACACCAAAACCAACTAACCACTAAAAAACACACACACAAAGCTTATGGTGGATAGGTATGGAAGGTGGCTTGTCCAAGAACAATCCGAAATCAAGATATTGTAATGGCAAGTAAAGAACCACGATGATCACAAAGCAAAACAAGTCAATCCACAAGGTAGGAATTATGTACAAGGAAACACACACGGTGGGATAAATGAGACTTGTGCGACGGAGAAAGTGAGCTAAGAACCAAATGATTACCTAGATAAGACTATAAGCTCGTGTCGCACAAGTGCAAGGAGAGACGCTAGTTCGATAGCAATAAATTGGTGGGCTACAAGATATGCATAATAAGTACCACCTATTTCATGTTAATCGAGCTTGTGCTTCCTATTCTATAAGACACTTGTTTCTTTCTTTCTTTTTCTTTTTCCTCTTTTTCTTTTTCTATTTTTTCAATTTTCTTTTCTTTTTCATTTGCCCCTTCCTTGTGCCAACAACTATACAAGATAACTATATGAGATAGCGCGCTCACAACTTTTTCTCGGAATTCTACAAGGTATCAAATATGCATAGCCCAAGGAATCATAGGAGGAACTAGTCTCAATAGGTGTTTATTGACCGCAAAGATAGTGCAGCTCACAAAGGGATGCAAGTGGGGAGAAGTCGCGGAATGTTTATACATTTACTCGCCGATCTTCACCCTTTATTGGTGGATTCCTCCTTGCTCACAGAATTTGGATTGAGTAGATAGCATGAACCATGGATATGATGATGTAGATATCCTTCTCCTCTTCAAAACGAGCTAAAGAACACCAAAATCCTAGTTCGTATGCAAAAGTTATGCTCAAAACTGTGAAGCAGATTTTTCTGTCAGCAGGGGGGCGGACATTCTGAGGCGCGCAGGCCGGACAATTCTGCTCAAAATCCTAGCCGAGGCGGATATTCCGGTCCATTTACGCCGGAAACTCCGGTGGGGCCGATATTCCGGTCCGTTTTGGCCAGACAGTCCGGTCCGGTTGAAACGGAACTTCCAGAACACGAACAAGACGAGTTTTGGCGGACTCGAACCAAAATCTCAAATTGATGGGGGAAAATAAGGAATTAGGCTATAGAACACCTTGGAGAGGGTCTTGACGTCTTGGCAAAGGGACACCGATGCCAAGGCCTTGTACAACGAGGGAGGCACGATGCAAATTCCAACGAGATGGTGATAATAGTCGGTCCCCTTTGGTAAGGGGATGAGGCAAAACTAGAGATTCCACAAGGGGGTGTCTTTAGTCTATCATGTTTGCCTAAGGGATACATGAGGAGGCGGGGGATCTATTTATAGTCCAGCCATAGTTCCGAGGTAGTTTGGGCATAAAACTAGGGTTTGGTGCGAAATAAGGGGTACATGGGCCAAAGGCCCAGCTGGCGGCACGCAGGCCCATTCGCTCGGGCGGGAGACTCTAGTGTGGCGGTGCACAGACTGCTGTGTGGTCCGGAGACTCCGGTCTATCTCTGGAGTGGCACTTAGATTGTCCCAAGCCTCGGTCCGGAGGCCGGTCGGGAGATTCCAAGGTGTCAGTTCAGAGTCTCCGGTCTGTCGGTCCGGAGACTCCGGTGTGTCAGCTTCAGATTCTTTCGTCTTCTCTTCCAAGCCTCCGTCTTATCGGGCTTGGTGCTCCGGGCTTCGCCACTTGCCTCCGTACTTGTCGGTATGAACCTACAATGATAATGGGACAGAGTATGAAGTAGTATACCTATCAAGAGGGTAGGAAGTGGGCTCGCATAGAGGAACGGATTCACCTTTGGAGTCCATGATGACTTGGCATAAGTTAGAGACCATGATGTGATAAGGACCGAAGGTCAGGCTACATCATCTCCCCCTTAAAAAAGAGTCGTCCTTCACTCTTCATGCTCAATACAAAGTAGAAGCGATCGAGAGATTTCTTGATCCTAGGGTTCACCATATAGTATTCGTTGAGAAGATTGACTTGACAACAATTCAATGTTCCTTCACCTTCCATAAAGCCTACAAAGCTGATGAGGGTATATACAGGGATTACGATGGTTCTAACTGTTTGAACATGAAGGAAATATTGAGTCAAATCGATGATGACTATCAAACTCATTCCTAGTGGAACATGATACTTTGATTTATAAGAACTTTACACTACCTAAGTCATTGTATTTCTGTATCATTAGGATTGAAATAATAAAGAGCATGGCGCGTGGAGAAGAAGCAAAGCTACAAGAAGAACAAGCACTGATTTCCAATATTAACAAGTGTGAGAGGGAGGAGAGGGAGGCAGACGCACTAGGAGCCATGAGGAGATCAAACATCTTAGAGCAAGAGGTGTGGTGCACCAAGAATTACACATTGGAGGTGCACCATGACATATGGCTTGTGCTCCAAGTAGGCCAAACCCATCTATGAGTCGGTATGTATCAATTTGAGTAGAATCGGGTCAGTTTGGGCCAAGTTATGGCTTTTTTAGGCCTGGTTAGAGGGGAGGACGCCCCAACCCTTATATATCCTTCTGTAGCCGTCACAATTATGTTAGACCACGTTAAAACTATTTTGGAATTATTTCTTAAAAGAACCTCTGAAATTATCCTGTGATCGAATTAGCTACTGCAATTCAGTGTGATCTATTGTTCCATTGGGATTTAGTAGATTGCAAACTATCATTCATGGTCGATGGCTACGTGCACAAGAGCATGATGTTGTGAATATCCCACAGGGTTCAAGAGTTGTTGGATTGGCATCCCGGTTCGAGTGGGAGAGTTCATAGCTATAGGCTAGTTATCTACCAACCATCACCATCATCGCCATCTGCTTGCTGAGAAGATCGGGCCACCCCTTATCATCTTGGTATCAGATTCCAGCGTTTACTCGGTGAGCATCCACAAATTCATCCATAGATTAGTTGTTTTTGTTCTATACAGAAAAAGCCACACAAAAATATTAGGATTCGTATTTCATTGCCATAGCCTAGACAACTTTTTGTGAGTTCTAGTTACTGGTCTTACCTTTTTTGTGTAACCTTTCTTCTAAATTAGAGTCGTAGTTTTTGTCTAGATTTTGTCTATTTTTGTTGCATCGTCGGAGTCCATAGATTATTTTTAGACTGTTTCTCGTGTTCTTAAGCCTGTTCGTTGTGTTCTTCCGTCTGTTCGTGTTATTGAATGATTTGTTTTCTAGATTGGTTTTTAGTTGTTGAGTTAGAGTTGTTGTTTTATTACAGATCTGTTCAGCTATATCGGTTAAAAAAAATCCCTATTGTGAGTCAAGCTAACTCACGAACATGAGGAAAGAGAAGAATAAAACAGTTCTGGTCGGATTCCATCAACATCGTGAGTTTCCTCACGCCAAAAAAATCCTCATTGGACTCACCTTCCCTAAACGTGAGCTTCCTCAGGTCGATTTCAAAAAAAAAAATCCAACAAAAAATCGGGCTCACGCTAGACGACAGACTCTGTGGTCGTATGAGAATTTTCTGTAGTCTGCAGGCATCCTACCACGACAGGATTTTAGGCCGTTTTTTTGTCGTGGCAAAGACCAATTCTCATGTCAATTTTTTTTATTTTTTTACTGAGTCCACATAATGTACCTATCCTTGTGAGCCTTTGTAAGCTTTTCTTGGTGTCTAAAACTATCCTACGAGACTAGCGTGCTTAGTGCTCTGTGGGCTACTTAATTTAGCAATCATGTGCCCCTTTCGCTGAGACATTGCTAGCGTCTCTCCTTATGCATTGCAACACGAGCATTACTCCGACATACCTAAATTTTTGAGTTCTTTTTCATAGTTTCAATTTCCCCATTTATCTCCACCACGTGTGTTTTTGTGGGTCTTTGTCATACGATCAGCACTAGGACTTGTTTATGGTGTAGTTAGGATACCATACCTACAGCTCCACCATAAATAACCTGTGTGTCCTGTGATCGTTCTCTATACCCTTGATATTCACTTCATCACATCCATGCATAAGTTGTTGATTTGAATTGGTAAGCATCACTATTCACTTTAGAACGGTAAGATGTGCTTTCTTGTCAGTTTTGAGTGAGTTGTGAGAGTTCCACCACCAGATTTTGTTTTGTGCACTAATATACTAATCATGTATTCTAGTAGTGTTCATGTGATGCAGAAAAAGGAAGCAGATGATTATCCCTTTCCATTACGCTCCTACTGCAACAACACATTCTGGGAAGAGGATTCATGAGTGGTACCTAATTCAGGTTTGTTCCACTTCATTACATAAATTAGTGGTAGACAAGCTTCTACTACCATTGATACTTGTTCTTTCATAAATTTGGTTAGTGTTGAGGTTGTTGAAAAGCTACAATTATACACACGTGCAACAATATCGCCATTCATGTTAGCATCTTCTAGTCATGTACTACCAATTACTCAGATCACATGTGTTCTGCTCACCATTTATGGCCCTAGAAGATATATTTCTTGTTATGTCCTTCCTAGAGCATTTAGCTCCTGCCATATCATGTTGGAAACAAAGTGGTTTAATGAATTTCAGGTTACCTTTGGTAGTGAGTGTTCTGATCCTTCTATCTTTTGGAATGCTAAGCACACGTGGTTAGCACGTACACATATTAAGAAATTTCAGGAGATTAGGCATCAAAACTTATGTGCACCTGTAACCACCAACATAAAACCACATGTTGATCCTGTTGTAGAAGAACCGAGAGTGAGAGTTGATGAGACAAATGAGGTTTCTACTAATATAATCATCTCCACTCCTAGTGTTGTTTCTTGTGATATCCAGGTTGCTTTTGAAGAAAGGGAGCCATCTATTTTACAACCTACATCACACGATTGGGTATTGTCACTTGAGGAGGATGTCTTAGTACCTACTACAACTGAGGAGATTGTTGATGACATTGGTACTGATTTGGAGCTTCAGCCAACATGTGCGACATATTGTGAGTCTATTCCTTTACTGAAGCCACCATGTGACTTTCCTTGCACTAATGTTACAACACCATGTGATAGTTTATCAAATTCGAATCTTGATCATGTGGTACTAATTACACATAAGGAAATACTTTCTCGAATACCACCTGCTGATATTGTGTATTCTATCATCCTAAATGAACCTATGAATATGAGTTGTGTTCTGGATAAGATTTCTGAAATTTCATGTCTGAATTCTAGCACATATTCTCCTTATTTCATCTTTAATCTAATTGGTGAATATAGCATGGATGAAAATTTTCTAGTGGATCCCATATGCATAACTGGTGATAGAATAGCTGAACTGAAACATGTTGTTTTCAGCCATACATGTTATGTGTCGATGACTTTTTGCTGTGGGACATATGCTAAAATTTGTGATAGTATGAAACTATATTCAGATCTAGTTGATATATTACAGCCAACAAAAGTAATTTTACCTATGTTGGATTGTTCTAATCTTGCTAGAATAGAACCCAAGTTTTCATATTCGTTGTGTTTGTCCCAAAAGTATTTGTCTAGTTATGCTACTACTTTAGACTTCACTTATATTTGCAAATTGTGTCTAGTTTTGCTACTACTTTAGACTTTACTTATATTTGCAAATTGTGTTGCGAAGTTGAAGCATGGCATAAAACAATTTTGTTTTTACATCTTTTGGATTGGTTTTATCTTGTTCATCACAAATTTGACCATCGATCGTCTTTGAGAAAACTGAATTTAATATTGAATAACAAGACTTTATATCTATTTGTTTTTCACCATGATCATGATTTTTTGTACTTCACTTATACCTGCAATTTAAGTTGCTTGATGTATACTTGACATATTTTTCATGTGAACCACAATAATACAACATGTCATATATACATATACTCTGTGTACATGTTGTTCTTTTTATTTACTCCACTTCCAGCTTACCCAAAGCCGCAGACGGCTTCTCCTGAAGAAAGGGAGGATGACGAGGATATATACAGGGATTACAATGATTCTGACTGTTTGAACTGGTGAACTCATTTCTAGTGGAACATGATACTTTGATTTATAAGAAATTTATACTACCTAAGTCATTGTATTTGTGTATAGTTAGGATTAAAATAATAAAGAGCATGGCGCATGGAGAAGAAGCAGAGTTGCAAGAAGAACAAGCACTGATTTCCAGTATCAGCAAGTGCGCGAGAGAGGAGAGGGAGGCAGACGCACTAGGAGCAATGAGGAGATCATTAATGTTTGAGCAAGGGGTGTGGCGCACCAGAAATTACACAATGGAGGTGCACCACGACATATGGTTTGTGCGCCAAGTAGGCCAACCCATCTATGGGTCGGTATGTATTAGTTTGAGTCAACCGGGTCATTTTGGGCCAAGTTATGGCTGCTTTTAGGCATGGTTAGAAGGGAGGAAGCCCCAGTCCTCATATATAATTACGTAGCCGTCACAATTATGTTAGACCACGTTAAAACTATTTTGCAGTTGTTTCTTAAGAGAACGTCTGAAATTATCTTGTGATCAAATTGGCTGCTGCAATTGAGTGTGATATGTTCTTCCATTGGGAATTAATATATTGCAAACTATCGTTTGTGGTCGACGGCTATGTGCACGAGAGCATGGTGTTGTGAATATCCCATAGGGTTCGAGATCTATTGCATTGGCATCAGGGTTTGAGCGAGAGAGTTCATAGCTACATGCTAGTTATCTACCAACCTTCATCATCATTGCCATCCGCTTGTTGAGAAGATCGGGCCACCCCTTATGAAAAGCTCACCACAAAAGCGAAGCAACACTTAAACCGTCGCAAATTCATGAAGATTATATCATGAGTCCTCAAGTAGAAGGAAGTCACCTTAGGATGTAGAGATGGCTCCTTGAAGGGTAGCCATAGGTAACTCTCTTCGATTCGTCTTGTCAACTCTTTGTCCATAGAGGTTGACGTGTATATTCTTGTACCTTCACACAACAAAGACTAAGCAAAATATGTTTGTGTGTGATAGAGGAGCATGTCATTTGTGGCATGTCCATTCCTGTTCACAACACTATTAGCACAACTCAACTATAGCAAACGGGATGCATATGCAAGGTCAAAGTCCATGGAAATCGTTTGAACATCATCCAAATGTGGGAACTCAAAAACTCCATAGAACGTCTTAGTGTGGCACTCAAAGCAATTTACTAAGATATTGATCAACATCTTTGATGCAAGAGTATGAGAATTTGGCAAAAACACATGCAGAATAGTATCCAAAACAACATCATTGTGTGTGCAAACCAACCATTGGAAAGAGAAATTGTTCAATATGTCGGATGCGACACACAAATTATCAAAAGCAAAGATCATGGGCAAGGAAGTATCACAATCGGAAGAAAAAGCAACGTGTTCACAAACAAATCAAATGAAAGAGCAAGTGGTCCTTATGTTTGTTGCAACAACTATACGAGGTACTTGGAAGCTCTCATGACAATACATGCTCATAATGGCATTATGGTTGCACACAAAACATCGGAAAGAGAAATTGTTCAACATTTTCATTGCAACACAGAAAGCATCAATATCCAATAGCAAATAAACACGATTGTCACAAGGTGGAAGAATACCATCAACATGCTTGCAAGCTAACCATAGGAAAGAGCAATTTTTAACATGCAAGATGCAAATCATGCAAAAGGTATTAGAGCTAGGTTCGATCTTGAACTCACTTGGGGCATGCTATCTATAGCTCTTTTTGTCAACTCGTGCTCACCAAGGTTGACAAGATCGTGCGAGTACCTACACACATCAAACACAAAAGGAAGAACGCGTGTGCATGGTAGAGAAACACATCATCCATCATGACGTATCTCTTCTTGTGCACATCACCATTATTGTCAATTAAGTGTAAAATAGATGCATGGTGACTATGCAAGTGGGGAACATGATTATTATGGCAATCATCAAAATCACCAAAATTTGAGAAAGCTATGCGGGGCATCTCAATAGAAAACATAATATCATTATTGTTGTGAGCAAAACAAGTGAAAGAGCAATTATTCAACTTATTGCAAGCAACGGGAGAAATTGTAAAACATCCATGACAAAGCATTGTATGAGGGGTATCATTTTGATTTCCATTGTAAGCAAAACATTGGAAAGAGCAATTTTTCAACAAAGTGCAAGCAATGATATCATCAATGTAACGTTTAGAGCATGGCATGTCTATGGCAACATCATCACAATCAAATAATTTCACATGCTCAACATTATGCAAAGGCAAAGTATCACATGGAAATATCAATGAATCATATGTCATATCACAAACATCATCCATAGCATGCCAATCAACACAATTTATCATGGCCATTAGTGGGATCATGGCATCATCAACACTCGTATTCTTACCTTGTTCATACCTCTCATATGAAGTGGGTGTTGTGGTAGTATTGGCCTCCATGTGGGTGACTTCTTCATCATTTATGGGGATGTCATCATCTTCATCCACCATGTACATCTTCTTGGTTGGAGGCATCATCATCTCCAAGCTTGGTGCTACTTGATCCATGGAACCTAGCACATCATGAGAAAACACACTAGAGATAGACGGTACGTTGTTAGAAATCAAAATAGTCTCACATGACCTATCAACTAACACTCTTAACTCACTTGGTGTATCACTCATGCCCTCGAAATGGAAGAACTTAATCTCACATATGGTGGAGTCGCTCATCTCACTGTAGTTTTCACTCAAGTGGGTTAAGTGGCTCTCATACTCACATGGGAGTGGTACCACATCATCACTCAAGCATGTAGGGATAGGCTCGGTTTTCTTAACTCCATGCGCCTCCTTTGGTGAAGGGAAAGTCCCATGCTAACCATTCTCAACTCTATCGCCTTCAAGGTAGGATGCCATAAGATGGTCATCGCTCGCCTCCATGGTTGAACGGAAAATCCCATGCTCGACCGTCATGTCTCCATCTTGTAGTAGTGGTGGAAGTAGGCTCATGTTGTTGTCGAGAGCGGTGCTCGGATCGACTTCATCACATATGTGGCCTTGGCTTCCTCCATCTTGAAGTGTAGACTCTTGACTTGGCGCTTGATCATCCTCTTCCATGACCACCTTGCCTTGTGTAACCATTCTCTTGACGTACTCGTCCAACTTGGCAAAGTAGAGGTCTTGGTCTTCCTCATCCATGAAGTTGCATGAATCATCTAGGACACCAAGTTTGGGTGTTGAAGCTTGATGGCGCGAAAGAAGGCTTGCTCTTGGTGCCATTTTGGTGGTGGCACTAGTAGTGGAAGGTGCCTTTTGATGGTGTCGACAGAGGTCATTGGCGTTCCTTCCCAAAGGTTGATGTAGGTGGTGCACTTGGTCATCCACATGACGCTCGCGACAACGATCCTTGTCCTTAGCACTCTTCTTGTGCTTGTGGTGCAATCTTGAGGTAGTCTCCTTAATTTTGGCGAGGATGCTCATATTCTTGGCAAAGTTGTCTTCCATGTCCTTCTTGAAGTTATTGAGGGTGCTTTAAAACTTTTCCATTCGATGATGGACCTTGGCGCTCTCGAGGTGGAGGCTCTGTATTGGTCGACGCAACTTGAGGAGCTTGTCGTTCTCATTCTTGAAGTCATCCATGCTTGGGGAGTCATTGTTTTTGTAGTAATCCATATCACCCAAGCATGTGGAGCCATTGTCAATGTAGTGCTCCATCATGTCATCCATGCTTGTGGAGGCATATGCATGGTGGCTCATCGTGGATTCTTCATAGAAATCATCCTCGGCTTCGGAGACCCTATACATGATTCACAAGACCAAGTGATGTATATGGAAGTGGTAGGGGATTAGGGATGCAACGTCAAACCTTACTTTACCTTGGAAGATAGTATCATGCAAATGGCCACACTTGAGAGCAATCCAAACCAAGTAAAGTGAAGGTCACATGGAACAAAAAAACCAACTAACCACTAAGAAACACACACACACAAAGCTTATTGTAAATCAAGATATTGTAATCAAGGTATGGAAGGTGGCATGTCCAAGAACAATCCAAAATCAACATATTGTAATGGCAAGTAGAGAACCATGATGATCACAAAGCAAAACAAGTAAATCCACTAGATAGTAATTATGTACAAGGAAACACACACGGTGGGATAAATGGGACTTGTGCAATAGACAAAGTGAGCTAAGAACCAAATTATTACCTAGCGAAGACTATAAGCTCATGTCGCACAAGTGCAAGAAGAGATGCTAGTTCGATTGCAATAAATTGGTGGGCTACAAGATATGCAAAATAAGTATCACCTATTTGATGTTCATCAAGCTTGCACTTCCTTTTCTATGAGGCACTTGTTTGTTTCTTTCTTTTTTCCTTTTTCTTTTTGTTCTTTTTGTTTTTTCGATTCATTTGCCTCTTCCTTGTGCCAACAACTATACAAGATAACTATATGAGATACCGTGCTCAGAACTTTTTCTTGGAATTCTACAAGTATCAAATGTGCATAGCCTAAGTAATCATAGGAGGAACTAGTCTCAATAGGTGTTTGTTGATCACAAAGATAGTGTAGCTCACAAAGTAAAACAAGTAGGGAGAAGACGTGGAATGATTATACCTTTCGTCGGCGACACTAGTGGAAACGGGGTATTTTTTCCCGGTTTGTAAGGGGCTTTAGTCACGGTTTCCCAACCGGGACAGGGCAATCGGGACTAAATCCCCAACCGTTTAGTCCTGGTTAGGCTGCGAACCGGGACGAAAGGGCGGTCCACGTGGCTGCTGGCTCTCTCAGAGGGGAAGGGAATTTGTCCCGGTTCATATTTCGAACCGGGATATATGGGTCTCTGCCGTGGTAGGATTTTTGGCACTTTTTGTTTCGCGATAGAGAATTCATTTTGTATATTTTCATTTATTTTATTTCCCCTTTATATATTTCCTTTTTACTTTGTGTTTTGCACTAAGCAGTGAAGGAACCATTATATTAAAAAACATCTCCCGATTATATTACACAGCTAGTATCGAATATATTACATTCGTGCATATATACAGTATAAAGTTTTTTTATGATCCCTATTACATTATCATCATCTTCCGATAGTCTTCTCCTTTTGGATCCAGGACCTCTGCATCTAAGAATCCCACAATTTCCTCTTGGATTGCTTGTAAGTGACCCTTTGGTAGAATATTATCCCGCAACCGTTCGATCTAATTTCAAAAAGGAGTCAACATATATGAATGAAACTAAACACAATTGATGGTAATAAAACAAAATTTTGAATATTGTTTACGTACTTGAAGTTATTCTAAAATTTTTCCCTTCTCACAGGTCGTCTGATGAATGAACTCGCAAACATAGTATCCACATAAATTATTTCCGTCTGCCTGCCTCAGACACTTTACGAGAATAAAGTTCAATCAAAATAATAATAATTAAGCATGATAATGGTATCTAAACTAGAATCAAAGAGATGCGCGGATCCAGCTAGTAGTACTTACATTTTGTGGTTTAAATGTAAGGTTCTCTTTTCAGGAACCCTTAGCCTTGTTAGTGAACCGTTTCCAAGCGCTGCCCGGCAAACAAAATGAATAAAATAGGTTATTAATTACTTGATATGAGTAAATGAATGAAATTTGCCGATATAGTGTCATAATGACTGAAATTACCGCTAGAGCATATGCTGCATGTTCGGCCACTTCTCAAGAGGTTTACATTTAGAGTCCATGACTTGTACTACTCCATTGTCAGGTTGAATGATTAGCAGAATAAAATGGAAGCTTCTCATGCATAACTCATCAATTATACACTTAACATCGAGTCAGCGAAATAGAATGTGTACAAGACAATAACACCCACTCGAAGTTGTAAGGTAATAATATTTCCCTTTTGGTTTCTTGAAACCTTAACGCCATTACAATTTTATCCTCTGTTTCCTTGGGATTAAGTTTCACAATAACTTCATGAACCCAATATGGGTCAATGAACCCAATGTCATAGATCTGTCCTCTTATGCATTCGTGAATCTTCAGTCTGCATAATATAGTGAGTATGATTATACATGCGATAAACAAGGTGAGCTAACTAGAGACTTAATTACATAACTAATACTTACAGACAATAGGCACTGACAATCGATTTGTTGAGGGCGTCTTGATTGTAAAACTGATGTAGTTCAGAAAATTCAATAAGTATCTAGGCATCTCCATACCCGCAATGCTCGTTTCGAACTCCCATTAATATCCAGTTTGCCCCTTCCTTTGTGTCTTTCATGTACCAATTATGCAATGTTCGCATTTTTGTTGGTAGATAGTTGACGTTCTCAGGTTTCATGAGAGATTTCCTGTATTGGTATTTTTATGCTTCCTCAGCAACGGGAACTCTAACTGGGCTACGTAAGCAGCAATAGTCAAACCATGAGGAGCAGCCACATCTCCGTACAGTGCAACAATTTCGGGATCATACTGCTCGTTCGCACCTTTGCTCGACTCCACCCTAGTATCGGAAATCACTTTGAGCGAGGGGCACTGTGGGGCCCCCGGATTAATCATCCGAGAAATCCCTCTTATGCATACACCACGTCCCCATGATCAGTGAGCCGTGGAACACAACCGACAAGTATCATTACAACATACGAGACATACCGAATTACAAGACTTACATAGATGCCATTATGGCTACATCAATAATCATCAACGGAACTTCATCAAGCGTAGAGTCCAATCCATGCCTTAACCTACAGGAAACTGACTGGGAGAACGTCCTAGCTCGCATAGTCGCCAACATCTTATTCTTCTTGATATCTGACCAAGTTAATAGCCAGGGACAATGCCAGTGAGTACTTTGAATGTACTCGCAAACCACCTTAAGATAACAATAATAACAAGAGGATATGCATTATGGATGTGGTAGTAGGAGGGCTCCAAGAGGGGGTTCTTTTCTCAAATAGTTTCTCTTGTAGATATAGCATCTACATATCTTTGTTGAAAACCTTTGTAAACATTTTGGAAACCTTTCTGAAAAGTTTTGGAAATCATCCGGACTGGGTCACCCATTTGTTCCTCCTTCCGGTCATCCCATGACCAAACTCCTTTCATTCCTTTCTGACCATCCCATGGTCAAAACAGGTATCCTGTCCGACCATCCCATGGTCAAAACCTTTCCAGAGCCATTTCTTTTCTGAAATCCTTTTTGAAAACAAAACCAGCACCACTCTACAGAAGTTTGTCCAACCCGTCCATGACCGTGGACACGGCTATTCGAATAGATTTACACTCTGCAGAGGTTGTACACTTTCCCCACATCATCCGGGTACACTACCCTAATCTACAACGATCGTGGGTTAAGTAACCGATCAAGACTCTCCGGATGCCCACTCCAATATAAGTGCCTACCCTATGAGTGTTACTCCCCTCAAAACCGGCATTGGTGCGAGGACCAACCGGGCGCATTTTACACTTTACATTAGGCGCTTTCAATGAGGAGCTTATAATGCTTTGGCTGTCATGACAGTTCGTTCCTTCTTCAGGTCAATGTCCCACATGGACCTTTATGGGACAAGGCCTAGCCTCCGGGGATCGCGGTCCCCTGTAGTAGTTGCGAGGCAGCTTATACCAGAATAGGCAAACATCAAATCCAGCCCTGTCCCATTCCAGAGTAATGTGGTTGCACGGGTTAAGTTGTTATAGCTAAACTGCAAAGAGCCGGGTGCGTTTTTGTAGACCTTTTTCCTCCGGTTTTCCTCCAGCATTTTGTAAACCAAAACCCTTTTTTTTCTCAACATCTCTTGGGAGGTCCCACCTCACCAAGGTTTTATCATAAAACATTTGGTAAAACTTTGTCGGGGTCTTCCCATCCTATAGCTTTCCTTCGGCTAAATCGGGGTCTCCAAAGGGGTGTGGTGTGCTACACCATCTACCATACTAGGGACAAGTAGGTATCATCGAGAGGGTTGTACTTAGTAGTACCATTGGGTAATGGTTTGGAGGAGCCAAACCACTACCATAATATACAACAACATATATAAAAACAAAGCCGTTTTAAATAAACAGTAGATAAAACATGCATAAGTAAAACAGTAAGACAAGGCTTATGAGCAAGAAGGTGGCCTGCGTGATGATCAGCAATATGTCAATATGTCCCTGGACTTCTTCTTTAGATAACCAAGAATACCAATACCAATAATAAGATCTCTTCTTCTCAGCGTCAATTCAAGCGCAACTATCGTCGTCAGGTAGCACACATGCAAACAAGCAAGAGCACAATCAACACAAGGCATACAAGTGGACATTCACACAGCAAGAAAGTGGACAACACAAGTATAATATTCAGTAGGTTTTGATTAGTTGAGTTTAGAACCATTGCAAAAATCCTAATTGAAGTGGTGGTATTTCCTTTATTCGGGAAATGGTCAAAACCACTAATGAAGGGGTTTGGGACCAAGGCCTGGGTAAGTATGGTATAAAGTGCAACATGAATACCATCAGGTAGGTTGTGAAAAACAAGACCAACAAAAGTGGTCTCAAGATTTTATCACTTTTCTTTAATTTCTTATGAATATGCTAGTGAAATAAACTCTAGT